>CM063179.1:11973750-13250000 GCA_031835075.1 Saguinus oedipus | reverse complement strand
CTTGAGCCTGGGAGGCGGAGGTTGCAGTACGCTGAGATTGCACCACTGTACTCCAGCCTGGGTGACAAAGCGAGACTCTGTGTCAAAAAAAAAAAAAAAAAAAAAGTGCCTAATAGATAACGTGAAAAAGCATTAAGTCATTGGTTATCAAGAAAATGCAAATTAAGGCAGCACTTCATACTCATCAAAATCCTAAAATGTAAAAGGCAGGAAATAGTAAGTTTTGACCTAGACATGGTCAAACTGGAATTCTCCAACACCCTGGTGGGAGATCAGATTGATACAAATGCTTTGGAAGACTGATCTATCTCCTGAGGTTGAATATATGGCTATCCTATGATCCAGTGAGCCCACTGCTGGGTATATACCCAATAGAAGTTGGTTCACACATCCAAGACAAGACATCCACAAGAATATATGAGCATGTGTAACACCTGTCAGTGGTAGACTGGATAAAGAATATGTGGTACATACATACCACGAACACTATGCAGTCATAGAAAGGAATGAGATCAGGTCCTTTGCAAGGACATGGATGGAGCTGGAGGCCATTATCCTCAGCAAACTAATGCCAGAACAGAAAACCAAACACAGCGCGGCCTCAGTTGTAACTGGGAGTTGAGCAATGAGAACACATGGACACAATGGGGGAACCGCACACATTTTGGGGCTTGTGGTGGGGGGTGGGGGAGGGAGAGCTTCAGAATAGCTAATGCAGGCCAGGCACAGTGGCTCACACCTATAATCCCAGCACTTTGGGAGGCAGGCCGAGGTAGGTGGATCACCTGAGATCAGGAGTTCAAGACCAGCCTGGCCATCATGGTAAAAACTGTTCTCTACTAAAAATACAAAAATTAGTCGGGAGTGGTGGCAGCCACCTATAATCCCAGCTACGCGGGAGGCTGAGGCAGGAGAATCGCTTGAACCTGGGAGGCGGGGTTTGTAGTGAGCCGAGATCGCGCCACCGCACTCCAGCCTGGGTAACAAGACTGAAACTCTGTCTCAAAAAGTTACTGCTGTAAGCCATTATGAATTATATAGCTCATCAGGCCTTACAGGAGCCTGGCTCTGCACGGCTTTGTGAGCACACCGCCCCATTCTCCTCTGCTCACTCTCCTCCCACAGGGCCTCTGTGCTTGCTGCGTCACTGCTGGAGAACCTCTGCTTTCAGTGCTGTGCTTCTCAGCTCTGGAGGCGATTTTGTTCCCCAGTGGACGTGTGGTCGTGCCTGGAGGTAGCCTTATCCAGCCAAGTGGCGGGGGGTGCCACTCACATTCACTGGCCAGAGGCTAATCATGCTGCTTTAAAAACCCTACCATGCACAGAACGGCACCCAAGGCAAAGAGTTATCCAGCTTCAAACACCCATGGTGCTGAGGTTGAGAAAGCCACCCTCCACGTCACCACGGCTCCCTCCCCGATCTCTTTGAAGTCTTTCCCAGAAGGTCGCTCTCCCAGTGAGGCCTTCCCAAGTTACCCCATCTAAAGCTGTTCGGTTTTTGAGATGGAGCCTCGCCCTGTCACCAGGCTGGAGTGCAGTGTCGCGATCTCGGCTCATGGCAATCTCCGCCTCCTGGGTTCAAGCAATTATCCAGCCTCAGCCTCCCGAGTAGCTGGGACTACAGGTGCCTGCCACCATGCCTGGCTCATTTTTTTATTTAGTAGAGGCGCGGTTTCACCATGTTGCCCAGGCTGTCTCAAACTCTTGACCTCAGATTGTCTGCCCACCCTGGGCCCAAGCTTCTGGGACTACAGCATGGGCCACCATGCATCGCTCATTTAAAGCTGTTATGTGACCTTTGGACATAGCATGTTTCACCCCTGGCATTCCTGACTTTGTTTCTCTACGATGGTCAGACATACCATATATTTCTTATTTATTTGCTCCCATCTCTCTACCACTAGAATGTGCCCTCTTGCAAGGCAGCGATGTGTTTTATTCTCTCTGGATTCCTAACCCCCAGAGCAGATGCCCAGTCATCTATGGGTAGATGCACGGATGAGTATCAGACCCAACCGCAGGACAAACAAAAACCATGCTCTGTTGCCGCTCTCAGCAACTTTGCTCTTCTAAATCAACTGCAAAAATTAGCTTGAAAGGTAATATTGTTAAAGCAACACCAAAAAAACACAACTGTCTGAAAGGCTGGCTTCTCATCGGCCCGTATTTTGTGTGTAAATGGTTTGCCTTCAAGGTCTAGCGTGCGATGTAACGAAAAGTAGAGCATGAGCTTCAAGACAGCTGCCATTGTCATCAATGACACAAGTGTGGGATTAAAATGGACACGTGGGGGCAGAGACCCCACACTTTCAGGAAGCACACCAGGACAATATCCGAGGACGCTTTGTGCCAGATGACGGGATATGACCAGATAAGTGTGTTAATTTCTAATTTTAATCTTCAACTCGACTCTCTGAACTAAAATTATGTACTACATTAACTTCAGTATGCAAGACAGGCACCCTTCCATTTTTTTTTTTTTTTTGAGACAGGGTCCCACTCTGTCACCCAGGCTGGAGTACAGTGGTACAATCACGATTCACTGTAGATTTCATCTCCCGGGCTCAAGCGATTCTCCCACCTCAGCCTCCCAAGTAGCTGGGACAAACTACAAGCGCATGCCCCCACACCTGGCTAATTTACATTTAATTTTTGGGGGGTAGAGATGAGGTCTTACTATGTTGTCCAGGCTGGTCTCAAATGATCCTGCTGCATTTGCCTCCCAAAGTGCTGGGATTACAGGCTGAGCCACCGCCCCCAGCCGTGATTCTGACGCATGGGTTTTAGGGGAGGGGTTGGTTCAGATGGACAGAAGGATGGTGATCCAGAAGGGGCCTCAGTGTGAAGGGGACTATGGTAATGTCAACCTCCCTTTGGTACAGTGCTTTCAAATGTTCTTGTCACGTGCCCTTGTCAGCAAAATTCTGAGCATGAACTCCTAACAGATTTTCAGTTTAGAAATGATTAAATGTATTCCAATATGCTATTTATATTACAATACATGCCCCAAAGGAAACTTTTGAAATAATGAGATTTTCAAAAGTAGACTTTTATTTAGATTTATACATCTACCCAACCACTCGTCTTATGTGTCCTCTGGGGCACACAGACCCCATCGCGGCAATCTCGCATTAGATGGAGCTTGTAAGACTCTTCTCAGCCAGTTCCCCGAGTACAATGGTAGTGAATGAACTCTAGTCCAACAGCCTAACATTCCATCCCAAGAGAGTCATTACCTTCACAAGAGTCACCAACCACACTCCTCTTGAAGAGGGGCCCTGGGATTCAGGCTGAGAGAATGGGACCAAAGGCAACTGGGGCCATGTCCATCCTTTCATCTTCGTGTCCTTTTCTTCTACTTCTTTGTAGAGCTTTCTGTTAAAGATGGCTGAACTGGGCTGGGCCATGCAGCTGGGCTGAGGAAGTATGTAACACTCTGCCCGCACATTGTGAGAACTTCCCAAGAGCCAGAGCATTTCTGGAAGCCACTATGGTGGACATCCCTGAAGCCACCCATATCCATTCCTGCTTCCTTCTAGAATACAACATCCAGCTTTCAATGGGTCACATGACCACCCAGGATACAGACTGTTTCCCAGCCTCCTGGAATTTAAGCGTGGCCATGGAACTAATTTCTTTTTTTCCTTTTGAGACAGAGTTTCACTCTGTCACCCAGGCTGGAGTGCAGTGATGTGGTCTCAGCTCACTGCAACCTCCACCTCCTGGGTTCAAGCAATTCTCCTGCCTCAGCCTCCCAAGTAGCTGGGATTATAGGCACCCTTCCCCAACCACACCCACCTAATCTTTTGTGTTTTTAGTAGAGATGGGGTTTTCACCATGTTGGCCAGGCTGGTCTCAAACTCCTGACCTCAAATGAGCCACCTGCCTCAGCCTCCCAAAGTGCTGGGATTACAGGCGTGAACCACTGTGTCCAGCCCATAGGACTAATTTCTGGCCACGTCCCAGTCACAATAGGTCTTCCTTGCCGATCTCCCGTATCCTTCACAACCTCACAATCAGCCCACAAAAGATAAACCTTACCAGGCTGTCAGAGAATGAATGTGGGAGAGCCCTCAAGTCTCATGACATCCGTAAGTAAGTTTTCTATCCCTTAGGAAACATCAGTGACAAAGGAATCCTTCATTTTCAGGTATATCACATCAATGTGTGTCCATCACCACATGGTGCCAAAAAGTAAGACCCACTGTGCTTTAAGTCCTTGTTTGTATAGATGCAACGCAAGCTTGGTTTCCAGGTTTCTGGCAGAGATCTAGAACAACTCACTTCTCACTGCCCCAAATGCATTCAAAGAATTTTGGCTGAATATTACAAGGGACAAAGTTGCTGTTAATGTCTAAGTTGCCTCTGTGTAAATGAGAAAGAGATGTTTCTTCCCCTACACAGATGCAGCCCTACAATTAGCTTCACAGGCTTAGGGAGTAGGGCACAGGTCAGGTTTCACCTCCTACTGGTTCCATCAAAGGACATTCTGGAATTGTGTACAACTTGCTCAACTGTACACAGCAGCTTTAAAGAGATCTAGGATTTCCATTTGAGGCTGAGTTAATATAAGCAATCCTAACTCTTCCTTCTACTTGAAAAGCATCACAAGATCTTACACACGGAGCTCAGCTATGGTGAGCCAGCCTCTTACACCTCCAGGAAGAGCACTGTTTGGACAATGAAGAATCCACCTTTGGCTACAGGTTGGCTGCCATGTAGATAACGTGAATAGTGCTTAAATGATCAGCCTCCCATGATCGGGGAGCTTCATCCCATGGGAATGGCAATCATCAAGGGGAAAGGAGGCCTGGAGACACAGGCTGGCCTTTGTTTTCTTGGGTTCTCAGACTGAGGACTCCATAGTTCAAGAAGCCTCTGTCCGCCTCACACAGCAGATCCCACCCTTGATCCTGCTCGTCTTGCCTGGTTTCAG
Organism: Saguinus oedipus; assembly: GCA_031835075.1. NCBI lineage: Eukaryota > Metazoa > Chordata > Mammalia > Primates > Cebidae > Saguinus > Saguinus oedipus. The sequence continues at coordinate 13,245,064 of CM063179.1, read as the reverse complement.
TCAAAGTCATTTTTGTTTGAGCATCTATTACTCACAGGGACCGGTGGCTAACACATTTTAGAGCTACCATGTGAGGTAGGAAGTGACCCCCAGAGCAAGGCCACACAAATAGGAGAGAGAGAGCCAGACTCACACCCAAGGTGGCCAACTCCCAAGTTAGCGCTTCTCGTTTAAAGTCCACAAATACCAAAGTCAGTAGCACTTAAATAACACTTAAGAGCGTGTTAACGCTTATCACCACTTCTAAGCCTCGAGGCATTACTGTTCCTCATACAAAAACATGCCTCCAATGAATCCAAATTAAGACCACAGTCATTTCCCGTTTTGGTGATGCCAGGCTGGCAAAAATGTACAAACCTAATACATTGTGGTAGGCAGAAAAACTGCCCCTGCAGGCATCTATCTCCTCATCCCCGGCACCTGTCATGGGACATGGTGATGGCAGCAGCAGCACATCTAGAGCAGCCACTGCCGGGGTGCCGGCTACAGAAGGTAAGGCGTGGCCAGGGCTGCCCAATCCAGAGCCAGCAGGAGCTGAGAACAGGTGGGAGCCCGTCCTCCTGGGCACAGCTGCAGCTGCTCATCCGTGGCTCTGGACCTGGGCATCCCTGTGTTCTCGGGGGCCTGGGAAGCCTCCCCTGCCCCTGGAGGCCCAGAAGTGCCTGATCCCACTTCTTGGCCTCTCCCTGCACTCTAATTTCAAAGCAAAGTTGTGACCAAGCCTGGGCACTGTTGTAACCAAGCCTGGGCACTGTTGTAACCATGCCAGGTGTACGTGTGCTCAGGGCGATAATGAAACACCCACACACACCCCACCCCCACCCCTGCCTTGGCCCCCTCTGGACTTTGGGTGCCAAAGAGGGCAGGAAGGAGGTCGGGGTGGCTGAGGGCATCTTAGCACAGGCCTGCAAGAACCCCTCAGCACAAACAGGCTGGGCACCATGGACAGCATGTTGATGGTGGGAGGTCCAGCAGTTTCTGGGCGCAAAGGGGCAGGTCCCTGGGGAAACCTCACCTTCAAGCCAGGGATGGCCTAAAGCCTAGGCTGTCAGTTCCAGGTGAAGTCTGCAGCCTGGAGTCAGAACTTCTAGTACTTCTCTGGACCTGCTCGTGGCTACCTGTGGACCAATCAGCACACACTTCCTTTCTTCTGAGCCTGTAACAACCCCAGACTCAGCCAGAGTTGAACAGAAAGAAGTCAGGGCTACCAGCTGTGAGAAGGAGCTACTTACTTTGGGTCTCCTCTCTGCTGAGAGCTGGACACTCATCAAGACAACCTGCCTTCAGAAAGAAGCTACTGACTACTGGTCTCCCGAGAGTTGTTCTGTTGCTCAGTGAAGCTCCTCTCCACCTTGCTCACCCTCCAGTTGTCCATGTACCTCATTCTTCCAGGACACAGGACAAGAACTTGGGACCCACTGAATGCTGGGACTAAAGGAGCATTGACGCAAACAAGGCTGAAACACAGCCCCAACCCCCCACTAACTTGCCACAGTGCAGGCGACGAGAAGAGAAGAGCTGTGGGCCCTCTAGGGAACCCAGACCTAGGGCTCCCCAAACCAAGGCTGTGACACCATCTTTGGGGCTCAGCAGTTCCTGGTGTCTCCAAGCTTCTGGGTGCCACTACATTCCCCTATTCGGATGCAGGAACCCATAGCGGAAGCCATGTGTGGTACATCTGGTCCACCCACAGCCCTGCACAGAGCCCACACCTGTGCCAGTGCCCGCAGCTGCCTGCCCTGCCACAGCAGCCAACATGCCTGGCTGTGTCCAGTGGCCAGACCTGTGCTTGCTCACGCGCATGCTCTTCACCCCTCTTGCCTGGCTCACCCTTGGCAGGTATGGGATCTTGGGCTGTGGCATGAGCCAAGTGCAGCCTGTGGGCCAAGTGGGTGGAATGAGCCCAGTGGGTACAAGCAATGTTCAGGTAGAAGGCACCGCTGGCCACAGGGACTTCCAGCTGGTGAAGAACACCCTAAGGATCTTGTGACAGCAAGGGGGCATGAAGGATACAGATGGGATCAAGGCTGCCACCCAGCTGACTGCGATGGGAAGGTCATCCTGGATTAGCTGCGTGTGCCCAGCAGCATCACAGGGCCCCTTAGAAGTAGAAGGGAAAGGCAGAGGAAGTCATTGCCAAGGGATGCTCTTTGAGGAGGGAAGGGGCCACAAGCCAAAGGAACGCATGCAGCTTCTAGAAGCTGGAAAAAAGGCAACAGTCTCTCCTAGAATTTCCTAAAGGGATGCAGCCAACACCTTGATTTTATCCCAGAGACTCATTTCAGACTTCTGAAAAAGAGCAATGTGATCCCGTCTGGAAAAGTGGAAGACCTATGTGCCCTGTTGCCCTGTTCCCCGAAGACTCCATCCCTAGGTAAAACACTGTATTAGGCTCCTATTGCTGCTGTAACGGGAGCAGAGTCAGTAGCTTAAAACATTCCTTGGGCTGCGGACTCTGCTTCATCTCCAAAGCCAGATGAAAGCGGCCCCTCTCACTTCAGAACCTCTCCTCCCAGCTGTGCTCCCCTTCTCAGGTCCCTGTAGCATCTGTCTCTGAACACAGCTGAGACACGCTCTCCTATAGGAGCTTCTGTGATTAAGGCCAAGGGGGCAGATCACCTGAGGTCAGGAACGCAAGACCAGCCTGGCCAACAAGGAGAAACCCTGTCTTTACTAAAAATACAGAAACTAGCCGGGCATGGTGGTACGTGCCTGTAGACCCAGCTACTCGGGAGGCTGAGGCAGGAGCATCACTTGAACCCAGGAGGCGAAGGTTGCAATGAGCCAAGATCACGACACTGCACTCCAGCCTCGAGGACAGAGCAAGACTCTGTCTCCAAGGCAGAATGATTCTGTTTGACACACCTGGATACTTCAGAATAATCTCCTTCTCAGATGCCTCAATCACAGCTGCTAACGAAGTCCCTTTTGTCCTACAAGGTAACACTCATAGGTTCCAGGCATTAGCAGGTAGACACCTTTGAAGGGCTGGGGCAGTGCCCAAGGTACAGGGAGGGCTGCTCAGCCCTGGCTGCCTCCAGGTGGAGGGAGGTGCGTGGTGAGCAGTATCAGGAAACAGGAACAACTGGACGGCGCTTGGCCTCCTCCAGTCCCCCTTTCATAAATCGCACACTGCTGCTGTGGGGTTGACTGGAACACGAAAGCAGATGCAAGCAGCCCCGACAGGCAGCTACGGCAGCATCCACACAGGCGGGCCCGGAAGCCCAGCCCAGGGCCCCCATGCAGGAGAAGCACCGGAGGACGGATCCCAGGGGCAGCCATGGTGGCTGCCCTCTCGGACTCAGGGTAGGGACGGGATGAAGGAGGCATGGGGGTGGAACGTCCCTTTCATCACGTCCTCCCCTCAACAACAGACTCCCAAAACTGCTGACATTCTTTAAAGTTCCTCCTCTGTCCCTGCAGGAACATTTGACATGAACAGGGCCCTCATTTACCATCTGCTGAGAGAGGCCCCGGCGGAGGAAGGCGCATGTTAATGAGGAGTGGCTGGAGGGGAATAGAGGAAAATGACCACCATCTGCTCCAGGGCTTTCGGAAAGGGAGGGACTGGGACAGATGTAGACTCGGTGACCCCAATTTAGTTTAAAGTGCAGCCATCTCAAGGTCTGGGCTGCAGGGACCCAGGTGTCCTTGCTGATGCCCTTAGCAGGCAGATGCTCTTCCCATGGTTTCCACCTAGAGAGTGGGCCCTTGGTCTTCTCAGCGAGAACGCGGTCACCTACAGCAGGTGGTCAGCACTGGGGGTCTGTGGGGGGGGGGGGGGGCGGTCCAGGCAGAGGCCCAGTCATGAGACAGTGATGAGTTGGCCAGAGCAGGCAATGCAGGTGGGGAAAAGGAGGAACTGAGGCGGAAAGGCTGGCACGAGGACAGATGGACCCAAGGTGGGGTCCCTCAGGTCATTCTAGGGGTGAACACATTTTCCAGGCAAAGTTGGGAGTGGACATGAAGTGAGAGATCACGTGTTGCCCAAATGCTATTCAAATCAAGAACTTCTAAAGCAAAAATAACTCATTCAGTTTTTACAATGATGGTATGGGGGTTGGAGGTGGCTCCTATTACTATTGCCATTTAATGGGTGGGAAAACTGAGGCCCAGACAGATTAAAAGGTTGAAGCAAATCAGTGCGCAAGTCTAGATTAAAGCTCTGGCCTGTGGCTCTCATGGCTTTGTTTTTATTTTTGAGACAGGGTCTTGCTCTGTTACCCAGGCGGCAGTACAATGGTGCATTCATAGCTCACTCCAGCCTCTGCATCCTGGGCTCAAGCACTCCTCCCTCCTCAGCCTCCCAAATTGCTGGAATTATAGGCACATGCCACCATCCCTGGTTAATTTTTGTATTTTTAGTGGAGATGAGGTTTTGCCATGTTGCTGAGGCTGGTCTCAACTCCTGAGCTCAAGCAATCCTCCTGCCTCTGCCTCTGCCTCTGCCTCTGCCTCCCCAAGTGTGGGGATTATAGGCGTGAGCCACCGTGCCCAGCTTGCTTTGTTAATCCACACACAAATGAACAGAAAGCTTCCTGGAAGCAGGGCTGTGGATTAAGGCTGGGACCACCCCACACACACTCCCCTCTCCAAGCACACCATGAGCCCACAGCAGTGAACCCTTGTTAGCTGATTCGGTCAACTGAATGCAGATCTGGTTAGACAAACTGAGGGTAGCCTGAATCCCAGCTCTGGAAAAAAATAACTGCTATAAGCCAGAGGATGGCAAACTCTTTCTCTAAAGGGCCAAATAGTAAATATTTCAGGCTTTGCAAGCCACGAGATTCTCACTGCAACTACTCAACGCTGACATGGGAACAAGGCTGTGTTCAATTAACCTTTATTTACTAAACAGGTGAGCCAAAGTTGGCTGACCTCTGCGACCCTGTAAATAATCTACTGAAAGCCAGTCATGGGGATGGGGGTGCATGTTAGATCTGAAACAATGAGGTGTTTGTCCTTCTCTGTCCTTTAGAAAGTGGGGAAGGAAGGGAGGTGTGGTAAAAAAACGAACAAATTTTGTGCTGAAGATTGAATAAAGGTATTCACCTTTAATCTGCTGTTTACTGATATCAGCTGCCTTACATTTATCCTCAATAACTCACAAACAAAGATTTAGCCCCATTCTCCAGATTAAATAAGTGGCTCAGAGAAGTTAAGGAAGTTGCTGAAGATCACACAGCCTGGATTCTAACACGAAAGCCTATTTTCGTTTCACTATGCTCTGCTGGGCCTGACCCAGTCTGGGCTTCGATGCTCCTGTTGGGGTAGTGATCTGTTGTGCAGTGAGATGACCCTGCGAAGTCACTGCTGGGTATTCGAGGCCCAATAGACAAAGTCTTCTGGGGCGGTAGCCTCCACCCAGCACGGTATGGTGACACAAGGTGGCCCAGGCTGTCTCCTGACCCCTTCAGCCTAAGTAAGAACTTCTGATGGGGTGATGTCAGAGGTGTGTGAACCACAGCAACTCCATCTTGAATAGGAGCTGGGTAAAATGAGGCTGAAAGTACTGGGCTGCATTCCCAGACCGCAAGACCCTCTTAGTCACTGGATGAGATAGGAGGGCGGCACAAGACACAGGTCATGAAGACCTTGTTGATAAAACAGGCTGCAGTAAAGGAGCCAAAACCCACCAGAACCAAGATGGTGACGAGTCGTCCTCACTGCTATACCTCCATTAGCGCCCTGACGGCTTACAAATGTCATGGCAGTGTCAGAAGTTGCCCTATATGGTCTGAAAAGGGGAGGCATGAATAATCCACCCCTCGTTTAGCATGTCATCAAGAAATAGCCATAAAAACGGGCAACCAGCAGCCCTTGGAGCTGCTCTGTCTATGGAGTGGCCATACTTTATTCCTTCCCTTCCCGATAACCTTGCTTTTGCTTTAATCAACAGACTCGCTCTGAATTCTTCCTTCTGTGAGATCCAAGAACCCTCTCTTGGGTTCTGGATCAGGAACCCTTTCCTGTAACAATGATAATGTTAGAAGCAGCTGGGATTTGGGAGAATCTTCGAGGACACTTTTAATTTCTAAAAACACATGAAATGGGAGATTAAGAAAACTCACCAAATATTACCTACATCTTAAGGGGCCTGGAGATGCCAGCTGGTTTTAGGGCTCCACACACAAAATGCAGTTAGAATGAACTGATAAGGGAGGCTGCTTTGGTTGAAAAGAGAGACAACAACGTTACAGGCAAGTGGTCCCGATCCAGACCCTAAGAGAGTTCTTGGATCTCGCATAAGAAATTCAGCGAGTCCACAGTGCAAAGCAAAAGCAAATTTATTAAGGAAGTAAAGTAGTGAAAGTACGGTGACTCCATAGAGTAGGGCATTCCTGAAAGGAAGAGGGGAAATGTGTCCACCCTAGGTACAACACTCCTTTATATAGGATAAATAAGATCATGGGGGGGGGGCCCCGGCATGGTGGCTCATGCCTGTAAGCCCAGCACTTTGTGAGGCTGAGGTGGGTGAATCACTTGAGGTCAGGAGTTTGAGACCATCCTGGTCAACATGGTGAAACCCCGTCTCTACTAAAAATACAAAAAATTAGCTGGGCATGGTGGCGTGTGCCTGTAATCCTACCTACTCAGGAGGTTGAGGCAGGAGAATTGCCTGAACCCAGGAGGCTGAGGTTGTGGTGAGCCGAGATCGTGCCATTGCACTCCAGCCTGGGTAACAAGAGCGAAACTCCATCTCAAAAATAAAAATAAAAATAAAAAATTAGCCAGGGGTGGTGGCATGTGTCTGTGATCCCAGCTATTCCAGAGGCTGACACAGGATAAACACTTGAACCCAGGAGGTGGAGGTTGCAGTGAGCCGAGATTGCACCACTGCACTCCAGCCTGGGCAAAAGTTCAAGACTCTGTCTTAAAACAAAAATGGAGAGAGAGATCATGGGGAGAGACATGCTCTGCTACAAGGATTTGTGATAAGGGAATAATTTTCTTAATCACTGTATTTTCCAAGAATCAGTATTATCATCTTTAAACCAAAATTAGGAATGCTTCTGTTAGACAGAGTGAACTCCAAGTCTCTCTTCAAAGAATCAGTGTGTCAGTATGTTTAGCTCTCCTGTTCTTTAATTCTCCAGTTTAAAGTTTAACTTCCTGGTCCTCTTTGCCCCTTTGCCTCTAGTTTCAGTAAACAACTTTCCTGCCAGTTCTAATCAGTAGTTCACATCTGTTCCCCTGGTCACATGCTCTGACCTGAGTCACCCCGGTCACCTGCTCTGACCTCTTCAGTAGCCGTCCTTCCCACCAAACTACCTATTCCGCCACTCCGGCTCATACCCCTGCTCTCTTTAACATAGCCAATCGGAATTAGCTTAGACTGTGTGGTCTAACCCTAGTAATAGGGGAATGACACAGAAGTAGGGGCAACTTCTGTCAGGAATCAGAACCCCTTCCCTCCCTTGTCCAGGTGCATGCACACCATTGCTCCATTGGTGAGATGCACCCTCCTACAGAAGTAAATTTCCTTGCTGAGAAAATTTATGTTCAAGTGCTACTTCTTTTGAGGCAATGAAAATTTACATGTAACATTTCTGTTCAAGATACCGGGATATCAGGACACTCCCAAGTCTGGGTCTCTTTAGTGTTACGAACTGTTCCCTTAACCATAAACATCTAGAGGCTGGGGATACCTCACACTCCAGAATGCAGCCGGGCAAGTCCCAGCCTCATTTTCTGAACCCTCACCGGAGTTACTCTTGTTCAAATGCCTCTGACAACAGAACCAGAAAGCTTCTTACTCCTCCTCCCCATCTCCCCAACCCTCGTCCCTACACAAAAAAAGTATTACTGGGCTACATGGTGCTTGAGGTTAAAGTCTCTTTCAGCCTTAAGATTGTCATTTCAATGCAATTTTTTGCAAATTAGATGAAAACCACAGATAAAGCCAGAGAGAGGGGGAGAATAGGAGATACAGACCTTGGCTGTGCTCCCAGGGAGAACAGTGGCAGACCAGATGTTATTAATTTATTAATCAGACAAATATTTGGATGCCTCTGCCCTTTGAACTCAAGGGCCGAGGGACAGGGACTAAGACACGATGCTTGTCTCTTTTCCTTCCACGCCCTCCACCACCTCTTGGTCCATGAGAAGCCTTCTGGCAATCACTATGTTTGGAATCCACTCTCCAAAGAGAAAAGCAGCATGGTACTCAGGGCCAAAGCCATGATCATGCACGTCTGCCCTCCTCAGGCACACGGGCTATTTTTGGACGAGGTTATGCAATAATAGTTTGTAGCTTGAAATCATGGAGAAAGAAAGTTGATTCTTCAATACCAATGAGTGTTTAACCACATATACTAAAATCTTGATGTGTGGGTCCTAGTTTTCTCATGAACATACCTCGAATTTCAGAGCCAGCCAAGTTAAGCTTAGGACTCAGGGTAATCAACTCTATAAATTACCATAATCTAAGTCTTTAACAAAATGTAAGTTACATAAAAAAATAAAAAACCATCTTGGCCATGTGCAGTGAGTAGCTCATGCCTGTAATCCCAGGAATTGGGGAGGCTGAGGTGGGCAGATTGCTTGAGTCCAGGATTTTGAGACCCACCTGGGCAACATAGCAAGACTCCATCTCTTGAGAAACAAAAGAAACAAAAACTTTTATAAACCTTTATGAATGTTATGCATGTTACTCAATGGGAGATAATCAATGGAGAGGAAGGAAAGGGCTGGCAAAGAGGTCAAAGGTCTCAATGTGTCTTGTCCATTTCTGTTCCAAAGTATTATGGAACAACAGTGATGGTAATGGCTATAATTAAACAAAGGCAGATTTTCAGTGTTTACGGTGTGCTGGGTATTATGATTTATATGGGTTATCTTATTTACTAATTACCACTCTCCCTCGGTGCTATCATTCTCCATTTACAGATGTGGAAACGGAGGCTCAAGTAACATGGTAGGCAGTCTCAGAGGTGTGAAAGGAAAAGATGTCATGGGCACCCCAAATCACTAAACTAAGGGGAAAAGTCAGGCTTGGAACTGCTTAAGGCCAACCTACCTTCCTTTCTATTCAAAGTCACGCCTCTGCTCACTCAGAAAAATGCACACCTGATTGCCTCCTTTGGGAAGGCTAACCAGAAACTCACAAGAACGCAACCATTTGTCTATTGTCTACATAGGACCTGGAAGTCTCCTCCTGAGCTCACACCTTCCCACCTTTGGTTCCAGTTGTCTTGGCTTTCGAGACCTGCCCTGCCTTTCCAGACATAACCAGTGTTCATCTTGCATATGTTGATTGGCATCTCCTGTCTCCCTAGCATGGACAAAACCAAGCTGTGCTCTGACCACCTCAGGCACATGTCATCAGAACCTCCTGAGGCTGTGTCATGGGCATGTCAACTTTGGCAAAATAAATGTTCTAGATTAACTGAAATCTGTTTCAGATTTTCGGGGTTGCAGAGGTATGCCACATGCTCCGAGTCTAGAGCCTTTGCTCTTGAACCCTCAGCCCTCCTGCCTTCCACACGCACCTGCGTGTACTTTCTGTAGGCAGATCTAGTGACTAGTACTCCAGCAAGAATGCATTTACGAAGCCACCCGGGCAATTCAGTGGTCAGCCGATATGGGGACTGGGAGTTAAAGACTCTCTACTTTAACCTACGAATTACAACATTCAGTAGCTACAGAACATTATTAGTTCACCTCTTAGTGTATCCTTTAAAAAGGATACACTAAACTCTTTAATGCATGACTGTGGTAATCAAATCAGATCATGCCTATCAAAGCATCCGAGTCATGACGTACACATATAATCCATTATCATACTTGTAAGACGTTCTTATCACTGAAAAAGACTAAGAAATCTTGTTTTTGCCTAAAGAGAGCCATTCCCCCAAATTAAAAGAGAACCTTGTCACAGTAGACGTGACTGCACTGAACAGAGGGTCAGGCCAGGGGTGATGGCTCATGCCTACAATCCCAGCACTTTGGGAGGCCAAGACAGGAGGATGGCTCTCCAGGAGTTTGAGACCATCCTTGTGTTAGATAAAGTGAACCTCAACTTTCTCTTCAAAGAATCAGTGTGTCAGTATGTTCAGCTCATTTACTCTTTAATTCTCCATTTTGAAGTTTAACTTGTAGTTTCGGTAAAAAACCTTTTTCACCAGTTCTAATCAGTAGTTCGCATCTGTTCCTCCGTCCCCTGCTTCATCCTCATTCTGGTCACCCGCTCTGGTCATCTGCTTTGACCCCTCGGTACTGCTCTCACCTGTCTGTAACCATCCTTCCCACCAAACTGTATACCCCACCACTCTGTCTCATACCACCGCTCCCTTTAATATAGCCAGTTGGAATTAGTCTAGACTGTGCTGTCTATCCCTAGCCAACAGGGGAACAACACAGCAGTAGGGGTGAACTCCATAAGGAATAAGAACCCCTTTCCCCTCCCTTGTTGAGGTGTGCACTCACCACTGTGACATATGTGAGCTGCACCCTTCTTATAGAAGTAAATTGCCTTGCTGAGGAAATTTATCTTCAAGTGCTACTTCTCTTGCGGCACCGAAAATTTTACATCTAACACTAGACAACATAGCAAGACCCTGTCTCTACAAAACTTTAAAAGCGAGCCAGGCATGGTAGCATGCACCAATAGTCCCAGATACTTAGGAGAATCACTTGAGCCTAGGAGGTGGATGCTGTGATCATACCACTGTAGTCTTAAAAAAAAGGGGGGGTGGGGTGGGGTGGGGTAGTCAGTAACTCAGCATTGGAGACAATGAACAGAAATAACATTAGAAAGTCCATTTGTCCCATAAAGTGGAAGAAAGGGCCACAGACCAGAAAACATCGCAAAGGAGAAGACCCAAAAAGATGGTAACAAATATGGAGGACAAGAAAGAGTGAATCATGAAACTGATGCTTTTCCTAGTAATTAAAACAGAATTAACAAGGACATAGCTGAAGAAACTTGGAGGTGAAAATACTCATTTTACAGATCAGAAAGGATAAACAAAACTGGTGAAAGCAGCTCTCTAGCTTGGCGAAGTTCTTATATTATGAGGTTCAACAATTCTGCGTATATCCAGGATAAGAAAATGTTAACCACAATAGGCCAGTTTAAAAAAAAAAAAATCCAGAATAGAACAAAGTTTAAAGGACTGAGCCATGACCTGACAATTTTATGCCAAACCAAGCTACTGTTCTCATGTTTAAACATGAGAAAAGACATCAAAAGAGAAGGTAATAAAGAAAAAAGTGACTGTCAGATGACTCCGCATCTATATTAAAATGTAATGTAAAGCTTGGATAGATAGAGCAGTGTGATGTAACTCTCTGACCAATGGGAACTGAATTAATACCCTTAAGATGGCCCCAAGTTACAATTGTTTTAAAATAACAAGACAAAGACGCATGCCTTCATTACTGTTTATTTTTCTTAAGACAAAGTCTCCTGTTACCCAGGCTGGAGTGGAGTGGCACAATCATGGCTCACTGCAGCCTCAACCTCCCCAAGCTCAGATCCTCCTGCCTCGACCCCCACGAGGCTAGAAGGATCCTCCTATTTCAGCTTCTTGAGCAGCTGGGACTACAAGGCACATGCCACCACACCTGGCTAATTTTTTTTTTTTTTTTTTTTTGTAATTTTTGCAGAGACATGGTTTTGCCATGTTGCCCAGGCTGGTCTTGAACCCCTAGGCTCAAGCCATCCTCTCCCTCAAAGTGCTGGGATTACAAGCCTGAGCCGCTGCACCTCTCCCATTGTTACTTTTCAAAATTGCATTGGAGGTTGTAGCTTATGTAATGAGCATTTTAAGTAGTAGGGAGATACAACATTGCCGTTATTTACAGATGATTTAATTGTCCCAGCCAGAAAATGCTCAGGAAACAAACTGACAAACGTTTACGTTGAGCAGAGTAGCCCCACTATACCAACATAGAAACGAACAAGCAAGTCAAGATAGGACAGGAAGCTTTTTAAAAACAGTCACAAAGCTAAGCCTTATTTTAAACGATCTATATATAGAAAGCTGTAAATCTTTACTGAATGACAGGAGACTTACATAGATGGAGATATATCATCCTCGTGAATGAAAAAGACTCAATTATGTCAGTCCATTCTTCCCAAATTTTATGAATTTAGTACATCACAACCCTAGTCCCATGTCAATTCTTTGTAGAATTTGAAAAACCTACTCTGAAATGCAGAAGAAGAGCTAGGACCATTTTGGGAAGGAAAAAGAAAGGGAAACTTTTGCCACTAGATATCAAAAACACATTACGAAGCTACATGAAACCAGGGCAAGAATATACAAACCAATGAAAGAATGCAAGCCTGGGTAGAGACACAGAGGTTTAACATATGTTAAAGGGGGTATTTAACATGTGTTACTGTTATGTATGTTATTAAATGTTAAATGAGCCGAGAGACTCTTCAACAGTCTTGAGACAACGGCCCATGCATCCAGAAAAATCAGTATGTTGGAACACTACGCCATCACACACAAAAGTAACTTTTAGCGAAACCTCAAACTATCTAAATATAATGAAATACAGGCAATTATTTATGGACTTTGTGCCGTTACAGACTTTTACAATTAAGTTTGTAAAAGTGGCACTGTCCATGCCACTGGACATCCTCCTACTTAAGCCTCGAGTAGCTGGGACTACAAGGCATATGCCACCGCACCTAATTTTTTCTTGGAAGGGAAGAAGGGACCCAAGACCCCAGAAGCATGCCAACATACAATCCCAAGTCAAAGATCAGCCAGTGCCTGGATCTCTCAAGTTACCTGTTTGGCCTCCTTCCAAGTGTACTTTACTTCTTTTCATTCCTCCTCTAAAAATTTTTAATAAACTTTCACTTCTGCTCTAAAACTTGCCTTGGTCTGTCTCTTCTTCTGCCATATGCCCCTGGGTCAAATTATTTCTTCTGGCTGGGCATGGTGTCTCATGCCTATAATCCCAGCACTTTGGGAGGCTGAGGTGTGTAGATCACTTCAGGCCAGGAGTTTGAGACCGGCCCTGCCAACCTGGTGAAACCCTGTCTCTACTAAAAATACAAAAATTGGCCAGGCATGATGGCATGCATCTCTAGTCCCAGCTGCTGAGGGGGCTAAGGCAGGAGAATCGCTTGAACCTGGGAGGCAGAGGTTGCAGTGAGCCAAGATCACACCACTGCACTCCAGCTTGGGAATCAGGCTCCACTCTTTTTTTCTTTTTTTTTGACTCAGACTCAAAAAAAGAGAACCTTTCTTCTGCAGACATTTACGGATTTGCCACTGGTAACAGAGAGGACTATGTCTCAATTTTTAAGACTGTTTCCAAGGCTAAAGGATGAACAAACTGAGTAATTAAAAACCATTTACAAATAGAAGCTGTTTTGCCCCCCAAATTTCCCATTAGTTGGATACTCACTTCATACCACATTCTAAAAGCCCAGGTGACACAATCAGCCAAGTGGTAGGAATGAAAGCATAAAAAAAGCTTCCTGAATGTAGAGAAAATGTTTTGTCTGTGTAACCACAAAAACCTTAACTTTATATCAAATGATAAAAGTCAAAAATCAAAAGGCAGACAAATCTGAAAGAGCAATAAACACATATGCAGTATAGAAAGGTCTTCCACACAGCAAGGTAGAAAAGACCAACAATTCTACATTAATAGGCACACAGTTTCTAGAATTAAACCAACAGACCCAAGAACATACCTGACCTCAGGTGGCAGGTGGAGAAATTTAAACAAATGTGAGACCATTTATTTTTGGCCACCAAACTGGTCCAAAATGAAAATAAAATACTTAATGTTGACAAAGAGAAAGTAGGATAAACCATTCCAAGCAGTACTGTCCAAAGGAAAAAGATACAAGCCATATACATAACTTTTAAGATTACTAAAATTCCCTTAAGAAGCACGTGTCATTTTAATACTGTATCTATTTAACACAGCAAATCAAGAGTATTATTTCAAGTCACTATAAACATTTACAAGCTATTCATTTTTAAGTGGTACTAATTCTCTGAGATTTGGTATGTATCTTAGGCTCCTACTGTATCTCAATCCAGAAGCAATTTTTTTTTTTTTACAAATGTAAGTTTCATAAAATTTTCCATTGAAAAGATACTCACATACTCAAGTTGTTTCAAACGTCTTAAGTTTCCCAATAACAAAAGAGTAACAGCTCTTACAACTTAATCAGGAGTGGTTAAAATTAATACAATTCAAGCCTCAGTTCCTTGGTGACCCCAGCCACGTTTTTTTTTTCTTGAGACAGGGTCTCACCCTGTCACCCAGGTTGGAGTGTGGTGGTGCGATCACAGCTCACTGCAGCCTCCATCTCTTAGGCTTAAGTGATCCTTCCACCTCAGCGTCCTGGAGTAGCTGGGACCATAGGCACTTGGTCCCAGCTACTATACATGCTTGGCCAATTTTTGTATTTTTAGTAGAGAGGCAGGGTTTCACCATGTTGCCCAGACTGGTCTGCAACTCCTTAGTTCAAGTGATCCTCCCACCTCAGCCTCCCAAAGTGCTGGGATTACAGGCTTGAGCCACCACACCCCACCCAACCTTGGCCACCCTTCAAATGCATCAAAGCCACCCGTGGCTGGTGGCTGCCATACTGAAGGTTGCAGTTCTGTAATACGTACACCTGCCCAACCCAGGTCCCTGCTGCAGATGGAGGCAGCTCTTTCTGGAATCTCCCAAGCCCTGACACCACGGCACTCTCTGATCAATATTCACCAGGATTTCCAGACTCACCCTCCTGGCCTCATCCACAGGTGCGTTCCAGTCACGTTCATCACGTATGTCACTGCGGTGCAACGACCACAACCTTGCCTATCAGATGAAGGGCAAAGGCAGGAGAGACTCAGTCATCCCTCTGCAGACCCTAAGAGGCCTTCATACTTGTAACTTAGTTTTGAGACAGAGTCTTGTTCTGTCACCCAGCCTGGAGTGCAATGGCACAATCTCGGCTCACTTCAATCTCCACCTCCCAGGTTCAACTCATTCTCCTGCCTTAGTCTCGCGAGTAGCTGGGATCACGGGCACATGCACCACACCTGGCTAATTTTTGTATTTTTAGTAGAGATGGGTTTCACCATGTCGTCCAGGCTGGTCCTGAACTCCTGACCTCAGGTAATCTGCCCATCTCGACCTCCCAAAATGGTGGGATTACATGCGTGAGCCATCACACCCAACCAGGCTTCTTGTCTGCACTAAGTCCGTGTTTCTGGGCTATCACCCTCAAAACTGGCTCAGAACACAGTCCGCTTTGGTTTCTTTGTATCTATAGTGCCTGTTATTTTAACCTTTTCGTTGACAATTTCCGACTCCCAGGAGGTAAATCCCTAGTGGGTGACTGTCAGAAAAACTGACTCATCACCAAGTGTGCACATGCTGCCTCCCTCACTTGCCACTTCCCAGGCCCCCTGCAGTCAGCCAGGACCATGTGATCAGTCCAAAACGGCAGTGACAGGTGTCAACTCCAGGTTGAAGCACTTAGAAGTTGGGGCATGACTCTCAGCTTCCTCCTGGGGGACCACAGACTGAGCGGGTGGAATCAGAGCAGAACCTGCCTGGATCCTCAGGCACCACATGGAGGGCAGTGTAGTCAGTGCATTGAGAGTCCAGATCAGGCTTGGGTGGGTCAGCCGCTGGGATGTTGCCGTCTGTGCTGCGGCATAGCCTAATATATTCGGATTAGCCCAGTGAGACATAAGCTCAACACATACTGTAGAAAGACGTTTTCCTTTTGTTTTGGAGACAGGCCTCACTCTGGCCCAGGCTGGAGTACAGTGGTACAATCATATCTCAACGCAGCCTGGACCTCCCAGGCTCAAGCCATCCTCCCATCTCAGCCTCCCATATCGCCGCTACCACCATGTCTGGCTAATGTTTACTTCTTGCAGAGACGGGGTCCCACTATGTTGCCCATGCTGGTCTCACACTTTTGGGCTCAAGTGATTCTCCTGCCTTGAGCTCCCAAGGTGTTGGGATAACAGGCACCAGCCAACGCACCTGGCTGAGAAATCTTTAACTTAAAGAAAAAAAAGGACACGTTGAGGCCGGGTGTGGTGACTCATGCCTGTAATCCCAGCACTTTGGGAGACTGACGAGGGTGGATCATGAGGTCAGATCAAGGTCAGCTGACCAACATGGTGAAACGCAGCCTCTACTAACACCACAAAAATTAGCCGGGCGTGGTGGCGGATGCCTGTAGTCCCAGCTACTCAGGAGGCTGAGGCAGGAAGATAGCTTGAACCCGAGGGGGAGCTTACAGTGACCCTAGATCCCATGACTGCACTCCAGCCTGAGCGACAGAGAGAGACTGTCCAAAAAAAAAAAAAAAAAAAGGCACACAATGAGAGATTTTAACAGAATGCTGATTGATTTGGTCTTTCAGGGAAAGTGAAGGTTGCAAAGAGCCTAGATCTGGCAGGTAATGATGGCAGGTTAACATTCGTCAAACACCGCACCGTGTGCCGGGCACCGGGCGAAATGCTTGCAAACATCTGAGCAAAGGCCATGCTCAGAAGAAAGCCTACAGTTTGGTGACTAGGAGGTTGGCCAGTGAAGCTCTCTCTCCATTTAGCCATTGGGCACTGAGGATCCCTTTGCCCTACTTCAAGGGGCAAAGCAAACATAGCAAGAACATCCCAGCGGGGACATTCAGAGGCAACTACAGGGGCACAGCCCCCGAGGCTGGGATGCCTGGTGCCTTTGAGAACCAGTGAGACTGGTGGCGAGGGCCGGGGGTGGCTGGCAGCTGACTCAGAGGCTCAGGGCCCAGATTTTACTGTGAGTGAGATCAAAGTCTTAAGAGGGTTCTGGGCAGAAAACACCATGACTTATCTCCTGAGGCCTCAGGAGCATCTCTCCTGGCCAGCTTCGTGGCTCATGCTTATAATCCAGCACTTTGGGAGGCCCAGGCAGGTGAATCGCTTGAGCTCAGAAGTTTGAGACCAGCCTGGGCAACATGGAGAAACTTCATCTCTACCAAAAAATACAGAAATGAGCTGGGTGTAGTGCATGCCTGCAGTCCCAGCTACTTGGTAGTGGGGGCTGGGGGTGGGTGGGTAGAGGTGGGAGGATTGCTGGAGCCTGGGAGGTGGAGGCTGCAGTGAGCCGAGATGGCGCCACAGCACTCCAGTGTGCCGAGATGGCGCCACAGCACTCCAGTGTGCATGACATAGCGAGACTCCATCTCAAAAAAAAAAAAAAAAAAAAAAAGAAAGGATCTTTCCAGGGTCAGCGGTTTCAGCCAGGATTGACTGTGTCCCCCAGGGGACACCTGACAATGTCTGGAGACACTTTCATTGTCACAACTCAGGGGCTGCTACCAGGCACTAGTGTGTAGGAGCCAGGGATGTGGCTGACGTCTGAGGCACACCCCCCTGCCCCCATACACCTGCTGATGAACAGGGGTCCCAGTCTGTCTACTTCCAGTGAAGCTTCTGATGCCAGGACCTGCCCCACTCCTAAACGGGCTTTTATGTCACGACTGCCTGGGAGGAGTAGGTGTTTTCCTAGACTGGATGGAAGGAGCAGTGTGGCCCTGCTCGACGGAAGCTGGCACAAGTATAGGGACTGCCAGAGCCAGGACTTAGACCCTTCCATTTCCAGGGATGAACGATGACCCAGGAAGTGGTGGGGGCTCCCCTGCAGAGGGGAGGAGCCGAGGGGGGATCATTCTGCTTTCTGCACGCCCACCCTGTCTCCAAGAACAGTACCCAAAATGTGTAGCTCCCACGTTAAAAAAGGCTTCTTCCAGGACAGGCACGGTGACTCACATCTGTAATCCCAGCACTTTGGGAGGCTGAGGTGGGTGGATCACCTGAGGTCAGGAGTTCGGGACTAGCCTGGCCAACCTGGTGAAACCCATCTCCACTAAATATATGAAAATTAGCCGGGCATGGTGGTGGGCACCTGTAATCCCAGCTTCTCAGAAGGCCGAGGCAAGAGAATCACTTGAACTCAGGAGGCGGAGGTTGCAGTGAGCAGATATCGAGATTGCACCATTGCACTCCAGCCTGACAGAGTATGACGCTGTCTCAAAAAAACCAACAACAAAAAAGGCCTTCTTCTGGCTTTTGCCACTGGCTTCTGTCTGTCCCTGTTGTGCTCACTGTGACCAAGACTATCCAGCCTTGCTCTGGCCTTTGTCCCCTGAGACTTTCTGCCTCTGCCTCTTCCTGCCACACCAAGCTTTTCTCAAGCAACCCCCTCGCTCCTTCTCCTTCCTGAACTTCAGCAGCCAACTGAGTCCCCTGATTGACAGCTCAGGGACCTGCTCCAGGGTTGGGTCACCAGGAAAATGGACATGGCTTGTCTGAGGTCTGCGGAGCGAGGGAGAAAGAGACCACTCACCTCTCTGACTTCCAGGAACGTCTTTCGGCAGCCATGGGGGATCCAAGGAGGTGCAGCTGCACCTGAACGTGGACGATTAATAAGGGGCCAGTTAATATGACCTACACCTGCCCCAGCTTTGTGCAAGCCTGAGGCAAACTCAGGCCCCAGGGTGGAGCCTCGATCTCCACCACCTGTGTTGGCTTCGCCAGGGTGCTTGAGAAACACCTCCTGGCCCCGCCCCAAAGCCAGTGCTGCTGTTGGCGGGGCCTGGGAATCTGCATTTTTGCAAGCATCGAATACCATCTCCTTCCACCCTGACCCACACAGAGGACTCCTCCTCCTGGATTCCAGTCTCCGTGTGTCTATTTCCAGGCTCTTTATTACCAGGAGATCGGAGAGGTCTCAGTTTTGACGGGTTTTCTTCTTTGTGTTTTATCGCATTGTCTTAAGCAAAGGAGGGACTCAGTTCTCACCCCCAACCATGAGCCAGAAACTTTACGTACAGGGAAACAATGGTTTATCATCATGCATCAGACCCTTTGAACACAGCGGGTCCCCTCTGTATTCAAGCCTTGCATGCCCATTACAGGGAATTTGAAAACTACAGCCAAATACAAAAATAAAAATTATACCATCCCGGAGTGGTGGTTCATGACTGTAATCCCAAAACTTTTCGAGGCTGAGGTGAGAGGATCGCTTGAGGCCAGGAGTTTGAGACCAGCCTGAGCAACATGGCGAAACCCCATCTCTACAAAAAAATAAAAAAATTAGCCTGGTGTGGTGGCATGCACCTGCAATCTCAGCCTGCTCTGGAGGCTGGGACTGGAGGACCATTTGAGCCCAGGACTTCAAGGATGTGGTGAGCTATGACTGCACCACTGCACTCCAGCCTGACAGAGAGAAACTCTGTCTCAAGAAATAATAAAGTAAAATAAAAATTAAAATCACTCATAATCCTACTAGCCACAGACACCAACATCCATTGACATGTTCCTATTTTTTCATCCAGTTTCTGTTGCCCACTTTAGCACAATGAGGAGCTTACCAAATACAGCATATTTCCTTTTTTAAAAAAAGATCCATTAAGGTATAATTGACATAAAAGGTATAACTGGCATAATTAAATAACATCTATTTCATGTGTGTAATATATTTTCATACTTGTATACACCCATGACAATCAAGATAAAGAACACGGCCACGCGCAGCGGCTCGTGCCTGTAATCCCAGCAATTTGGGAGGCCGAGATCAGCCTGGCCGACATGGTGAAACCCTATCTCTACTAAAAATACAAAAATTAGCTGGGCGTGGTGGCAGGTGCCTGTAATCCCAGCTACTTCAGAAGCTGGGGTAGGAAAATCACTTGAACCTGGGAGGTGGAGGTTGTAGTGAGGCCGAGACCGCGCCACTGCACTGCAGCCTGGGAGATAGAGCAAGACTCCATCTGGAAAAAAAAAATGAACACTTCTAACACCTCCAGGTTAAGTTTTCAATGGCATGTTTATTTAGGAATAATCCCAGTTTACAGAAAAGTTGCAAAGACAGTAGAGACCATTCTCCTTCATCTCTCACTCAGTCCTCCCAATATGAACATCTTATATGCCTGTGATACATTTATTAAATAAAACCCAAGAAATTAATATTGGCACATTACTGTTAACTGAACTATGGGCTGTACTTGAATTTCATCAGCTTTTCCACTGATGTCCTTTTTCTGTCCCACCATCCAATCCAGCATCTCACATTGCATTTAGCCAAATATTACATTACTTAGCATATTACTAAGCATTATGTGGCGGAGATCTCTTCAAAAACATTGTTTTACAGGTTGCTTTGCATTTCTTGATGTTCATTTACTGTACTGCTTAACTTAGGTTATTTCTAAGTTTTGCTCTTATAAGTACTGTTGCAATTAAAATCTTGGCAATTAAATATTTCTTCACATTTCTTCCTTTCGGCTTGAGATATCCCCCTTGAAATAAAGCCAGGACACTGAAGGTCCTTTGATACACGCTTGCCTTTAGGCTTCTCAAGAATGCAGTAACATTTTGCAACCATCCTGAGGATACTTTTTTTCCAGTGGAGATTCATTCATGGAAGCAAAAATTAAAGGATGGAAGTTTAGTGAGAAACATGATATTTACATGATCTCAAAATATTTCCCTGCATATTACTTGTCAGTTACCAAGAAAAGAGTTCTAACTTTACGTTGGAGAAAACCAGCAGGATCGTTAATCGAGTAATCAATGTGAACGAGTCAGAAGAGGGCAAACCGACATCCTGGGCTTCACCTGGCATGCAAAGGAAAACACAAAATTAGCCTGTTATCATCCTGCCAAAGATGCAAAACCCGAATTGAATAATGAGAACACACCAGGCAAACAGCATCGAGGGACAAATACCTAGTAAGTGGCTTGTACTCTTCAAAAATGTCATGCCAGGCATGATGGCTTATGCCTATAGTCCCAGCACTTTGAGAAGCTGAGGTGGATTAATCACAAGGTCAAGAGATTAAAGCCATCCTGGCCAACATCGTGAAACCCCGTCTCTACTAAAAAATATACAAAAATTAGCTGGGCATGGTGGCTCGTGCCTGTAGTCCCAGCTACTCCAGAGGCTGAGGCAGGAGAATCGCTTGAAGCTGGGAGGCAGAGGTTGTAGTGAGTGGAAGATTGAGCTACTGCACTCCAGCCTGGTGACAGAGTGAGGCTCTGTCTCAAAAAGAATATGTCAATGTCATGAAAGGCTGAGGAACATTCTAAGTGAAAGCAGATTAAAGAGACATTACCACTAAATGCAATGGATAATCTTGGATGGAATCCTGAACCAGAACAATTCTTAAAATTTTGATACGAGATACATTCTGGTGGAAATTGATCTGAAGATTAGATCATAGTGCCATGTCAATGTCAATTCTATTTTCTTTTTTAAACAGAGTCTCACTCTCACCCAGTCTGGGCATGGTGGCTCATGCCTGTAATGTCAGCACTTTGGGAGGCCGAGGTGGGTGGATCACTTGAGATCAGGAGTTCAAGACCAGCCTGGCCAACATGGTGAAACTCTGCCTCTACTAAAAAATACAAAAACTAGCATGGCATGGTGGCACATGCTAATAATCCCAGCTACTCAGGAGTGCATAGCAACCTCCACCTCCTGGGCTTAAGCCATCCTCCCACCTCAGCCTCCTGAGTAACCGGAACTACAGCTGCATGCTACCATGCCCAACTAATTTTTGTATTTTTGGTAGAGATGGAGTCTCCCTATGTTGCCCAGGTTGGTCTAAAACTCCTGACCTCAAGTGATTTTCCCACCTTGGCCTCCCAAAGGGCTAGGATTATAAGTGTGAGCCACCGCGCCTGGCTGAAAAAGTCTTATCTCAGCAAAGTGATGGGGAGATGCTTCCGTGAAGCCTCGAAGTCTCCAACTTACAGAAAAACTGCAATACTAGAACAAAGAACTTCCCTATACCTCTCACCCAGAGACCTTATTCAAGTGTTGATAATTGTCCCAGTGATGCTCGTTACAGCAAAGGGACACAGTTCAGAATCACACGATGTCATCAGTCTTCATGACTCTTGTCTCCAATCTGAACTGAATTAGAAAGGATTGTCTGGGCACGTTGGCTCATGCCTGTAATCCCAGCCCTTTGGAAGGTCAAGGCGGGAAGATCACCTGAGATCAGGAGTTCGAGACCAGCCTGGCCAACATGGTGAAACCCCATCTCTATTAAAAATATAAAAATTAGCTGGGCATAGTAGCACGCGCCTGTGGTCCCAGCTACTTGGGACGCCGAGGCAGGAAAATCGGTTGAACGCAGCAGGCGGAGGTTCCAGTGAGATAAGATGATGCCACTGCACTCCAGCCTGGGTGACAGAGTGAAGCGCCATCTCACACGAAAGAAAGAAAGAGAAAGAAGGAAGGAAGGAAGGAAGGAAGGAAGGAAGGAAGGAAGGAAGGAAGGAAAAGAGAAAGGAAAGGAAGGAAGGAAAGAAAGAGGGAGAGAGGCAAGAGGGAAGAGGGAAGAAAGGAGAGGAAAAAATAGGAAAGGAGGGAAGGAGGGAGCCTCTACATTTTTAGAACATTCTTTTATTTTCTAAACATCCTTTCTTAGTAGGAAAGTTTGGAAAACCACAGGAAAACACAGAGGAAAAAATGCATCGCAGACTCAGCAAACTCGGAGACATGCGCTGTTTCCTTCTGGTTGGGTTCCTCATTTTTTGTTCTTTGTCCACATTTGCCATCACAGTGAATAGATAACATGTTGTGGGTGCAGAGCTTCTCACGGCAAGCTTGCTAAAAATGCTGGCTTTTGCTCTTGTTCCATCTATTCCTAGCCTACTGAACAGAATCCCCAGGTTTGGGGGTCTCGGCATCTATATTTTCCACTAGTTCCCAGGGATGCCAATGTACCCAGCCAAGATTAAGAACCACTGTTTGCATTCTGCCTTTGTTATTTAATATTATTTCCTAACCATTTCCCTTCACCATTGGATTTCACTCACTCATATGAGCATGCATTATTTTATATTTTTATATTATGTATACTATTTTATATACTATGCAAATGATTTTTTAAAAGATCTTTTACCAGCCAGACTCATAATTCTGGTTTATAACTTGTGTGAGAGGATTTCCCTAGAGTAGGGCAGTTGGCTGGAGTGAGGGGAACACTTGGGGAATTTCCATGAGACAAACTGGACCCCAACATCAGGAAACAGAGTGAAGTGGAACCTGTCTTAGAGACTCACACGTTCTTGGGAGATCATCAGTTGGTGACATTAAACTGGGTGGCAATATCTATTGCAATTAAAGATACACATCCCGTCCAGGTGTGGTGGTTCAAACCTGCAATCCCCGAACTTTGGGAGGCCAAGGTGGGCAGATCATCTGTCAGGAATTCGAGACCAGCCTGGCCAACATGGTGAAACCCCATCTCTACTAAAAATATATAAATTAGCTGGGTGTGGTAGTGCGTGCCTGTAATCCCAGCTACTTGGGAGGCTGAGACAGGGGAATCACTTGAACCTGGGAGGCGAAGGTTGCAGTAAGCCAAGATCGCCCCACTGCACTCCACTCTGGGTAACAGAGCAAGACTCTGTCTCAAAAAAAAATAAAAATAGGCCAGGCACGGTGGATCACGCCTGTAATCCCAGCACTTTGGGAGGCCAAGGCAGGCGGATCACAAGGTCAAGAGATTGAGACCATCCTGGCCAACATGGTGAAACCCCGTCTCTACTACAAAAAAATACAAAAATTAGCTGGGTGTGGTGGCATGCACCGGTAGTCCCAGCTATTCGGGAGGCTGAGGCAGAAGAATTGCTTGAACCCAGGAGGCAGAGATAGCAGTGAGCTGAGATTGCACCACTACACTCCAGCCTGGCTCCTGGCCACAGAGCAAGACTCTGTCTCAATAAATAAATAAATAAATACATAAATAAATAAAAATAATACACATCCAGCCTGGGCAACACAGCAAGACCCCATCTCTAAAAAAAATAAAAGATTAGCCAAGTGTAGTGGCACCCACCTGTAGTCCCAGCTATTCAGGAGACTGAGGTGGGAGGATGGCTTGAGCCCAGGAGTTGGAGACTGCAGTGAGCTATGATCACACCATTGCACTCCAGCTCATGCAACAGAGCAAGATCCTGTCTCAAAAAAACAAAAACAAAACAAAAAGAAAAAAGCTTAGTCTTTGATCCAGCAATTGCACCACAAGGAATTGTTTTTCTGTGAATATACTGCACATGAAGCAAGGACTGAGGCTGTAAAGAGCTCACTGAGCCACTGTTGGTGATAGCAAATGACCCCATACACCACAGACATCTATCCATCCACTACGGAAATGATGTCATGAACATCACGGAAAGAATGTAGCATCCTTTGTGCTATGGTGCACTTCCAAAACGTCTTATTAACTAGAAAAAAATTGTGTGCCTGTTTTTAAAAATTAGATATAAGTATTCCTGGACATGAGCATTCATATTTTCATAGGTACCCTGTCTCTACAAAAATAAAAATAATTAGCTGGGCATGCTGGTGCGTGCCTGTGGGCCCATTCACTTGGGAGGTTGAGGCAGGAGGATCATTTGAACCTGGGAATCTGGGGCTGCAGTGAGCCGTGATAGTGCCACTGCACTCTTTCAGAAATAAAACATTTATTGAAGGAGGATACACAAGAGACTGTTAAAATAGTCATGCCTTGTGGGGAGGTAGCCTTGCAGGCCAGTGATAAGAGTGAGATCTGATTATTTGTTTATGTATTTACTTTTGAGACAGGGTCTTACTCTGTCACCCTGGTGGGCTACCGTGGAATGACACTATCATGGCTCACTGCAGCCTCCAACTTTGAGTGATCCTCCCACCTCAGCCCCCTAAGTGGTTAGGACTACAGGCATGCACCAGCTTGCCTGGCTAATTTTTTATTTTTTATAGAGATGGGGTTTGTCCATGTTTCTCCCGGCTAGTCTCAAACTCTGAGACTCAAGGGATCCTCCCACCTCTGCCTTCCAAAGTGCTGAGACTACAGTGTGAGCTACTGTGCGCAGCTGATTTTTATAACGTATCTTCTTGTGCTGTTTGAAAAATTTACCATGTGGTTGTATTATCTGCTTAATTTTTAAAAAACTACAAATAAATAAATACTCACCAAACAGTAGTTGCAGCAGGAAGGCAGCGATTTGGAGTATGTGTGGGTGGAGCACAGGCCCGGTGTGGTATTTCTAGGTGATCCTAATGGGTCCTGACTCCTTCACCTAATTAAAGTGGGTGAGCACAGAGGTGTCTGCTTGTTCTCGGAATGCATCTGTCACCGGCCCCACCGCAGCGGGAGGCTAGCATGCTGAGCATGGGGAACGCCGAACCTCCCTCTGCCCCCAAGCCTGGGCAGCTGGAATTCAGACCACACGTTCCCAGATCAGTACTCAGCTCACGAGGCTTGTTCCTACAACAGATGCAGGGCAGCAGAGGGTTCAGCCTCCAGCTTCTGGGAAGCCCACCTGCCCTTTCTCTGCTGTAAAAACCTCCTCCCAGGTTCATGGAGTGGCTACCGTGCCTTGAAGCCCACCTGTGTCAAGTCTCATGTGCTGACTGTGAGTGTAAGCTCACAGGGCAGAGAGAGAGGTGCCCTGGAGACCCGCTTCAGGCCAGGCACGGTGGCTCATGCCTGTAATCCCAGCACTTTGGGAGGCCAAGGTGGGCAGATTACCTGAGGTCAGGATTTCAAGACTAGCCTGGCCAATGTGATAAAACCCAGTCTCTACTAAAAAAAATAGAAAAATTAGCCAGGTTCGGTGGTGTGCACCTATAATCCCAGCTACTCGGGAGCTGAGGCAGGAGAACGGCTTGAACCCAGGAGGTGGAGGTTGCAATGAGCTGAGATCGCACCACTGCACTCCAGCCTGGATGATAGAGTGACACTCTGCCTTAAACAAAAAAAAAGCCTGCTTCAACCACTGACTGTGCAGCCTTGAGAACTGTACCCACCTTTTCTGAGCCCTTGTTTCCTCATTGGTAAGATGGTGTTAATAATAACATCTAGCTCTCCAGGGGATATAAGAATTAAATGAGGTCATTTGTAGGAAGAGTCATTTGCTGTTTGAGGTCATCAAATAGCAATTATTTGTTTCATTAACAAACCTTTATCAAGCACACTAGTAGGTGCCAAATCTCATGCCAGGAGCTGGAGATTTAAAAACTTATTTATTTATTTATTATTTATTGAGACAAAATGTCACTATGTTGTCCAGACTAGAGTGCAATGGCATGATCTCGGCTCACTGCAGCCTCCGCCCCGCCGGGTTCAAGTGATTCTCATGACTCAGCCTCTCAAGTAGCTGGGATAACAGGTGGCTGCCACCACATTCAGCTAATTTTTGTATTTCCCGTAGAGACAAAATGAGAGAAAACATGGGGTTTCACCACGTTGGCCAGGCTGGGTTTGAACTCTTGACCTCAAGTGATCCACCTGCTTCAGCCTCCCAAAGTGCTGGAATTACAGGTGTGAGCCACTGTGCCCGGCCAAAACAAATTTTTTAAAAGTCTGGATGAGATGGCTTATGCCTGTAATCCTGGCACTTTGGGAGGAGAGGAGGGAGGACCCCCTTGAGCCCAGGCGCTTGAGACTAGCCTGAGCAACACCATGAGACCCTCATCTCTACAGTTTTTCTTTTTAATTAGCCATGTGTGATGGCACATGCCTGTTGTCCCAGCTACTCAGGAGGCTGAGGGAGGAGGCTCTCTTGAGCCCAGGAGTTTGAGGCTGCAGTAAGCTATGATTGCACCACTGTGGTCCAGCCTAGGTGACAGAGCAAGACTCTGTTTCCAAAAAAAAAAAAAAGATGTTTTTTGCTGTTAAGTAATTCACAGTCTAACACCAAAAGGGTAATACATGATATTAATAGTTTTTTTAAAATTGTACTTTAGGTTCTGGGGTACATGTGCAGGTCATGCAGGGTTGTTGCATAGGTGCATACATAACCAGGTGGTTTGCTGCCTCTATTCCCCGTTCATTTATATCCGGCATTTCTCCCCATGTTATCCCTCCCCACCGTCCCCAACCCCCCCCCGTGCCTCCCCTAGCCACCCCCCGACAACTGCCCCCAGTATGTGATATTCCATATTAATATTTTTTTAAAAAGATCTCAGAAAAAACTCCCAGATTTATCTTATTTAATTCTTATTACAATCCTCTGAGGTAGATTTTATTATTCATATTTTATAGATGAGGAAATTAAGGTCCAGAAAAAAGTGGAGCAGTGGACTGGAAGTCAAAGGAAGTTAATTGGCTAACAAAGAAGAGAATTCTCTGGAGTTCTCTGATGACAGTTAACACTCTTTCAAGGCTACTTTAAGCAATTTTTTTTTAATGGAGGAAATTTGACATGGGGATCCAGCAGCCTCATGTAATGCCTGTCATCAAAGTGAAGACATTGTAGCTAGTCCTCCCCCAGGAAAAATAGGAAGTAGGACAAAGCTACTATTTTTTGCATCTAAACCAGTCCTGTCTTCCCTTCTCTCACCATTGCCTCCTTTTGTGGATCTGCCTCTGCCTTCATCATCCATCTGCCTTCAGAGCACAGGGCAGAAAATGACCATCCTTGACTTAGATATATATCATCTCCATCACTCAGATACATATCATCTCCATGGAGGAGACCAGCCCAGAGAGCAACAGGACTCCTCCAAGGAAAGACAATCTGATTGGCCCAGACTGGGCCACGTGTCTACTTCTAGACCAATCAGTTATGGCTGAAGAGTCAAGTAGCCTGCTCATTGGTGGAGCAGGTAATTGTCAAAGAGGAGGGTCTGGGTGACTGTGTCTACCATGGGAACCTACAGAAAAACAGCAAATTTCCATTAACAGTGCAAAAGGGATGTCTAGAAAAGGACTTCCTGAAGAAGATGAAATTGAAGCTTTTCCCCAAACCCATGTCTTTTCTTCATTAAATTTAATTTCCAAAACACTTAAGTGATGTAGAATGTCTTATGTAGATCAACAAATGTTACCTTGAAAAATAAGAAAAAGAGAGAGAAAAAATAAAAATAACTCTCAATGCCTTGTCATATAAAAGTACAATTATCCAAGATGTCCCTGAAGGAATAGAGCTGGTACTTTCAGGTATGCACTAAAGAGTGTTCCCTAAAAAGATATGTCTATGCCCTAACCTCAGGTACCTGGGAATGGAAACTGATTTGGAATGCAGTTAAGTATCTCAAGATGGAATCATCCTGGATTATTTAAGTGGGTCCCAAATCCAATCTAGTGTCCTTTTAAGAAAAAAGAGTGGGAAATTTAAGATACACAGATGTGGGAGAGAAAGCCATGTGAACTCATGTGTAGAGGGAGGCAGAGCCTGGAGTGATAGTTTACAAGCCGAGGAATGCCAAAGATTGCCTCAACCACCAACAGCTGGGAGAGAGGCATGGAACAGATTATCTCTCAGATCCTCTAGAAGGAATGAACCCTTCCCACACCTCAATTTCATACTTCTGGCCTTCAGAACTGAGGGAATAAATGTCTGTTGTTTTAAGCTGCAGTAAAATGGGTGAGTTCTCACAGCAACAATAGGAAGCTAACACAAGTATCAATATGTACCTTCCCAAACAGCCATGGTGCTCAGAACACATCTGGTGCATGCCCCTTCAAAGGACAGCCCGCTCAGAACGAGACATTTCATGGGGGCCAGGTCTCCAATCACAGGAATGGAACCCCCACAGCTCTGTCTGTATTACTGAAGTGACTGCCCTGCTCTGCCTATAGCTGATTGGTCAAAATTAGGCACTTGACCTCAGCCAGCCAATCGGGGTTTTCTCTGAGGATTCTTTAAACCAGGAATAAGTCATTCTTTTTCTTCTGGTTGGTGACAGATATTATAAGATCGGGACCTGGTGCATGGGCATAAGAGTCCATAGTATGAGGGAGTGAAGGCATAGTGAAAAGGAACAAGGTGGATGACTTGGAGACGCTGAGATCCTTGAGACCACACTCTCTCCCCGTCCCCTTCCCTTGACCTGGGTGCACCACCCATTCTTCATCCCATAAGCCAATGCAGTTTTATTGTTTTGGTGTAAGCTGATTTGAGTTAGCTTTCCACCACTTGTTGCATATGTATGTTGGTGACAGTGCTTGAAATCTACCCTTTTAGCAGATTTCCAGTACATATTACAGTATTATTAATGATAGACCTCATGTTGTATATTACACCTCAAGAGGTAATTGAAGTGTAATATACAACATGAGGGCTATCATTATAATACTGTATCAGGCTGGGCACCACCTGTGGAATGGTACCTGGAGGACACTATGCCAAGTGAAATTAGCCAGAGACAGAAACAAAAACATCACATAATCTCACTTCTTTGTGGACATTTAAAAAGATAAATACATAGATACAGAGAGTAAAATAGTGGTAGCCAGGGGTGGGGAAGTGGGAGATGGTGTCAAAGGGCGTAAAGCTGGAGTTATGTGGGATAAGGTGTATATTGATACAGTATTTTTTTTTTCTGAGATATAATCTTGCTCTGTTGCCCAGAGGTGTGATCTCCGCTCACTGCAGCCTCCACCTCCTGGATTCAACTGATTCCCCTGCCTCAGCCTCCCGAGTAGCTGGGACTATGGGCATCTGCCACAATGCCTGGATAATAATAATAATTATTATTTTTTATTTTTAGTAGAAATGAGGTTTTACCATGTTGGGCAGGCTGGTCGCAAACTCGTGACCTCAAGTGATCCACCCACCTTGGCCTCCCAAAGTGCCGGGATTTGTCGAGCATAGCGTCCTCCAGGTACCATTCCACAGACGGCAGGAAGTCCTTTTTAAAGACTGAATAATATTCCCATTTAAAAAATATAATACTTGAGGGAGCTATCATGCAGCAACATTTTAGACACCGCATGGGTCTCTGTGAACATTAACCTATGTGGCCTATCCAAATATCACTGAATGTTCAATTTCACGGGAATTATTTTGTAAGGCACACATTCTTCAAGTGTGAGCTGGAAAACATTGATCACACTGATGTTTCTTTGTGTTCCATGTTGTAGTAATGAATTTGTTACTCAGAAATTTGTTACATTGCCACCACACAGTATCAAACACTAAGTGGCTTATGCAACAGAAATTTGTTTTCTTGCAGTTCTGGAGGCTGGAAGTCCAAGATCAAGGTGCTGGCCAATTCAGTTTCTGGCACTGGATCTCTTCCTGACTTGCAGAGGGCTGCTCTCCTGGCCTTTCCTTGGTGCACACGCAGAGAAAGAAAGTGAGCAAACACTTTGGTGTATTTGCTTTTTAAAAATCTTTTTAGACACAGGTATCGCTCTGTTGCCCAGCCTGGAGCAACAGATTGGTGCGATCCCAGTTTACTGCAGCCTCAACCTACTTGGCTCAAGTGATCTTCCTGTCTCAGGCTCCAGAGCAGCTAGGACTGCAGGTGCTTGACACAATGTCCAACTAATTAAAAACATTTTAGATCAGGTCTCACTATGTTGCCCAGCTGCTCTCAAACTTTTAGCATCAAATGCCTCAGCCTCCCAAACTGCTTGGATTTCAGGTGTGAGCCACTGAGCCCAACCTGGAGTCTCTTCTTATAAGGACACAAATCCTATCAGATCAGGACCCCACCCTTTTGACCTTGATTAACCTTAATTACTTTCTTAGAGGCTCCATCTCCAAATACAGCCACATCAGGGTTAGGGCTTTAATGTATGAATTTGGTGGTGGAAACCAGCAGTTCATCACAAGTAGTCAGGATGAGTAATAGCAGCTGCAGTAATAAAGCATCCCACCATATCAATGATGTACATTATAGTTTCATGCAAGTGTGTGGCACGCAGCCTTCCACATGATAGTTCGAGGGTTCAAGCTCTTTCCATCTGCCTTCCTCACCCCCCTGGGTCAACTCTACTCTGCTGGCAGACAGGGAAATTGAATAAAGTGCTATATGGGATGTTTGTACAAGGTGGCCTGGAAGAGGTGCCTGATACTTTGTCTCCTGTCCCATTTGCTAGAACTCCATCGTGTGGCTGGATTGAACTGCAAGGGAGACTGTCTGGGTATCTGGAATAAGGAAGTGGATTGAGGGAACTGCTAGCCAGTCTTTGCCACCACAGTGGAAAAGCGTTTGTAATAAAATAGACTTAGGAAAAGTTGTTTTTAAAACAGTTAAGATGGGGCTTGGGTGGCTCAAACCTGTAATCCCAACCCTTTAGGAGGCCCAGACAGGAGGATCATTTGAGCCCAGGACTTTGAGACCAGCCTGGGCAACATGGCGAAACCCCATCTCTATAAGAAATACAAAGAAATAGCCAAGCAGGTAGCAGCTCACACCTGTAGTCCCAGCTACTTAGGAGGCTGAGGCGGGAGGACCCCTGAAGCCCAGGATGTTGAGGCTTTGGTGAGCTGTGATCACGTCACTGCACTCCAGCCTGGGCCACACACAGCGTGAGACTCTCAAAAACAAAAACAAAAAGAAAGAAAAAAAAATAAATAAAACAAAGAAACCTAGTCAAATAATTTTCCTTACCGTGGAACATCTTGGAGCCTTTAGTGAACTACTGTGCATTGTCAATTGCTAAGACAGCAGGGAGTGAATGCTGTCTCTCATCCTGACTTAAAGACTAACCCTGTTTTGCTCAAAGAGCTTCTCGTGGCAAAAACATCAATGTAGGGCAATAGGTCCAAAACTGAATGAAGAGGGATGAGTTTGGAGGGGGAAAATGGCCAGGCGTTGCAAAGTGGATTTCGCGGGATGAGCATAACAGAGTTCAGGAAGTCAACAGAGAAAAGGCAGCCTCACAGTGCAGCCCCGGTGCCCTGCCCTGACCGTGGAAGTCACCGTCCTGACCCTCAGTGAGCTCATTGAAAGAGGACGGTGTGCACAGGCACCGAGAGGTCAGATAAGTTCGTTGCAGTTGAAGGCATTAAAGCAATTTCAAAACGACCTCAGTACGTCATCTCCCGTGGGTCAGAAGCTGCGCTTTTCTTGGCATCATCGTCAGCCTCAAGATGGGGGACAAACACTGGCATTGTTGAGATACTTCCTGAGAGCTCCAGGGAGCCTCTCTGCCTCAGCCTGGTCTGATGCACTGGCTGGTGGGAAGTGCAGAAACCCAGTTCAAATGCAGAAAACCTCTTTTCTGGCCACCCGCATCCTGCCGAGCTGGTGTGGGGTTTTACAGTGGAGTCCAGGTGATGCAAGCTTAGGCAGGGCAGCCTGAAGTGGGGCAGGAACACGGATGCTGGAAACAACCAGAACTCTACTCAAAACCTGGCTATGGCTTTGTTTCCTTAACTTGTAAAGTGGGGACGATAGACCCCCCTCCAAATGCAAACATGTATGCAATTAATAATGGTGATGATTAATTGAACACTTACTGTACACAAGGCACCATGAGCTGTTTTATATACATCATCTCTCATCCTTTCAGCAGTGGCTCTTAACCAAGGATGAATTTGCCCCCCAGTGGACACTGGGCAATGTATTTTTGGTTGTCACAACCAGGGGAGGGGTAGTGCTACTGGCATCCAGTGAATAGAGGCCAGGGATGCTGCTAACATCCTACAGCACACGGGACAGCCCCCACAGCAAGCAATGATCCACCCCCAAATGCTGACACTGCTGAGGTTAAGAAATCTGACTTCTAGGCTGGGTGCAGTGGCTCAAGCCTGTAATCCCAGCACTTTGGGAGGCCGAGGCGGGTGGATCACGAGGTCAAGAGATCGAGACCATCCTGGTCAACATGGTGAAACCTCGTCTCTACTAAAGATACAAAAAATTAGCTGGGCATGGTGGCGCGTGCCTGTAATCCCAGCTACTCGGGAGGCTGAGGCAGGAGAATTGCCTGAACCCAGGAGGCGGAGGTTGCGGTGAGCCGAGATCGCGCCATTGCACACTCCAGCCTGGGTAACAAGAGCGAAACTCTGTCTCAAAAAAAAAAAAAAGAAATCTGACTTCCAGGCATCCTTCAGGTGGGTATAATTTGCTTCACCCTTTCTGAATTTTACAGATGAGGCAGCTGAGCTCAGAGACATTATCTAATTTGGAGAAGCCTAGACCAGAACCCACCCCGATAGCCATTGTTTACAATGCCTCTGTGAGTGTGTGCGTGTGCCTGTTTGTGTACGTGCATGTGTGTGTGCCATCCCCCCTCCTCTCACCATTCTTCTTTACGGACCTTGAGCAAACTCCTCTTCTTCTCACAGGTTGTCTCAGTTCATGCTAATCATGACAGTGTGCAATTCCTGAAAGGCTTAGCTGGGCGTGGTGGCTCACGCCTGTAATCCCAGCACTTTGGGAGGCTGAGGCGAGTGTACCACCTGAAGTCAGGAGTTTGCGACCAGCCTGGACAACACAGTGAAACCCTGTCTCTACTAAAAATACAAAAATTAGCCGGTTGGGGTGGCACACACCTGTAATCCCAGCTTCTTAGGAAGCTGAGGCAAGAGAACTGCTTGAACCCAGGAGGCAGAAATTGTAGTGGCCAAGATGGTACCACTGCACTCCAGCCTGGGCGATAGTGAGACTCTTAAAAAAAAAAAAAAGAGGAAACTGGCTTTCCATTTCCTTTGATAATTTTTAACATTTCCTTATTAGATTTTTTTTTTAAAGAGTCAATGTGGCAAAAAGTGTGAAGATGATATATAAATGACTGCCATTTGGGAAATATGATTCTACGGCTGTCCAGTTGGACTTTACGCAGTGATTCAAATGTTCTGTTCTGTGCTGTTCAATAGCCACATGTGGCTATTGAGCCCTTGAAAGGTGGCTAGTGTAACGGAGGCACAGAATTTAAAATTTTAATTTTACTATATAGAGATAATGCAGGTCTTGGGTGACAACCATGATTGAGAATACATACCTGGAATACTGTCTTCAGGAGGACTCAGAGGTCAATGGTACTGTGATGGATTATTAATGTCTGGTGTGGGTATGAGGGGAAACGTGATGGCTAGCATGCCATTTATTGGCCATCCATAGACAGATTTTCTTAGAGGGTCCTTCTAGCCCTAACATTTCAGAATGATATATTCTTCCCTAAACCTTCAGTAGAATTTAGTACCCAATTAATGATCTGTCTAACCCAGGATGTTGTGGAATTATTTGTTTCTTGTCTCTGTGTTTTTTAGAAAACCTCACACCATCTGCTCATTTCCTGATAAACATAGAGACTATTGATTAGAGGGCTTCGCTTTAAAGTATTTACCCATATCTACATGCACTTGCCTGAAACTAATTATTTCAGGCTGGTACGATGTGAGTCACCATTTCCTTTTCTCCAGAAAGACACCAAGAAGTCACCTCTTTAGAGGCAGGGGATCATTACCAATCGAAAAGGAAGGACCCCAACTGTTTAATGTGTGGCTAAAAGTGGGGTGCTGGAAATAACCTTTTCCCATGTGACCACAGATTTGGGACAGGCTGTCAAGGGGCCTGGGCTGTCTTGGAGAGGAAGTCACAAATTCTGCCATGGAGAACAGAGGCAAGGCATGGCTTGAAACACTCCCTCCATGCCACGCCACAGAAGCTGAATGTCAAGAGGGTTGGCAGCTTTCCCCAGCCCTCCCCCAGTGTCCCTGCCAGGCACGGAAGGACAGGTCACAGGGCTGACCCTGGCTGGCATTTCAGACAGCTTTATAATTGCACCATCTATTTTTCAACTTGCCAGTGACCTTTTGGTCTTCTCATTTGTGAGCATGCGAGCGTGTGTGTGTGGGTGTTGGATGTGTCTTCTTTTATCTTCGCCTGATGCTCTCATCCTCATTTCCTTTTCTCTTCTCCTCTGGTTTTGTTTATCATTTAAAACCACAGGTTGTCAGGGCAAAGCTGGTTTTTCTTTCCTTCTGCTTTATCCTATTGTGGAATGACCTTGAATGAGCCCTGTCATCTCTCTGACCTCAGTTACCCATTTGTCAAATCAAAGGTTTGAAGTGGATCATAGGAATTAGTAACAGAACTCTTGACTCTGCCCAACATATTGCTGTCACCTGCTGTCACTGCCTTAGTCCAAGTCCTCACTGCCTATCACAGTTGGAACCAAGGTTCTATCATTCCAGAATGGTACCCCCCACCCTAGGGCTCCCCTTCAATCTGTTCTTGAATCTGAGCTAGAGGCATCTTTTGGAAATGCCAGTTGGATCATGTCACCGCCTCACTCTCCTCATACCCTCCAAGCCCAGCCTCCCTAAGGTGTTCTCTGGGGTGCATCATTAGATCCAGCATCTGCCCACCTCTCGCCCCAACTCCACATCCCTCTTCTGTACTCTCTACCCTCCAGCCCTCCTGGCCCTCAGCTCCTCAAGCATGTTAGTCTCCCTCTGGCAACAGACATTTGCAATGAGTGGTTCTATCCTACAACAGTTGTTCTCTAACATGGTTGCACATTGAAATCACCTTGGGAGCTTAAAAGCATCCTAATGTCCAGGCTTTACCCCAGACCATTTAGATCAGAGTCTTTGGAAGGGTAGTCTGGGCAACAGTATTTTTAAAATATCGCCAGGTGATGCCAATGAGCAACCAAGGTTGTGAGCCAATGGCCTAGAATGCCCTTTTTCCTTTCCTCATCTCTTATCAATGCATCCCTTAGAGGCCATGGCCAAGTTTCATCTGTGGTTTCCACCTATGTCTAAGTTGGACCCCTTGTTATATGCCCTCACAGGACCTTGGGCTGTATTTTGAGAGCACATAGCTCCGTTTGCAATTACACGTGCATTATGTGATATTTGATTACTGTCTTTCTCCCCCACTGTGGGACCAGCCTCCAAGATGGCACCCTATGTTCTCCACCTCCTGCTGTTACACCCTGTAAGGTGAGATCCCTTCCCACACTGTACCAGGCTTGGTTTCTGTGACCAATTGCATATGACAGAGGTGATGGTATGTCACTTTCAAGATTAGGTCTTAAAACATGATGACTTCCATCTTGAAGATTCTCTCTCCCCTGGATAACTAACTCTGGGGGAAGCCAACTCCCATGTCATGGGGTCATGAGGATATTCACGGCAGCCTGTGGAGAGACATGTGGCAAGAAACAAAGACCTACTGCCAGTAAGGAATTGCAGCCAGCCAAGAGCCATGTGAGTGAGCTCTGAGGCGGATGCTGCGGCCTCACTCAAGCTTCCAGAGGATGCAGCCACCACCAGCTTGACTGCAACCTTGTGGGAGACCCTGAGCCAGAACCACTCAGCTAAGCCGCTCCTGGATTCCTGACCTTTAGGAGATATGTCAGACAATGAATATTTATTGCTTTAAACTGGTGAATTTTGGAGCATTGTGTTACATGGCAATAAATAATGAAGATGTCCTCCAAACTGGTAGTTCCACGAGAATAGAAATCATGACTCCTGGAGCTCACCACTGTATCTCCAATGTCTAGGATATGGTAAGCACTGAACAAATATATTTTTTTGAATTTGTCTATCAACGAACACCTTTGGGCATCTATTATGGGCAGGTGGAGGCTGAAGCGGAGGAGATAAACGGTGAATGAGTCAGAGCCCTGTCCTCAAGGAATTTACATCCTAGTGGGATTTGATGAATAGAAAGTAGAAAGGTATTTTAGGGAGCAGCTCAGGCAAAGGTGGAGATATTTGGAATGCAGAGGCATGTGATGGGGTAGAGGCAATTCATTCATAAGCAAAGGGGTTCGAAAGTTCTGGGGCCCACGGATGGGCCTCAGGGAAAGCATGAAACCACCAGTATTGTGGATAGAAGAGTGTGTAAGTGGGCCTCTGAGAATCACTTGAGCCTGGGAGGTGGAGGTTGCAGTGAGCTGAGACCGCACTACTGAACTCCAGCCTGGGTGACAGTGAGAGTATGTCTCAAAAAACAAAACAATAAAACAAAACAGAACAGAAGACTGGATTGAGGGATTGAGCTAGAGTCTGCAGGGAGAGGACGATATGGGTGAGTGACATGGTGGAATTTCAGGGTAGAATAAAATTAGTGCCTAAATGTATTAGGCACTAATTCTTTCCCTCAAGGATTTCACAATCTTGGAGAGGATCACAACTACACAAATAACTACACTACATTCCACGGTGCCGTAAAAATCCTGGAAGCAAGCTGGAGGCTGGTAATTGGTCCTGTGTTTGGATGGAAAAGCAGAGGTCATTGGTGTTGAGGAGTGTGTGTGTGAGAGAGAGAGGGAAATAGAAGGTGGAGGTCACCTCCTCTCTCCCGCAGTGGTGTGTGACTTTTATCTTACTGATTTTATGAAACTGAATGATGTGAACCAAGGAGAAAGTGTTGTCAGATTGACACTCTCAGTCTGTAATTAACTTTGGGAAAAATCTTTACGTCTCAAAAACTCAATGGAATCCTGCCACTGGGGAATTCAAATTATTCCCCTACTTGTTTTTGTTTTTAAACAAACAATATTATAAAATTTACTAGTATCCGCAAATATCTGTATCCACGCTAATCTTTTAGGTATTGAACGGTTTTCCTTTATGCTGTGTTTGATTTCATGACAATAAATGGTACCCAGGAGCACAATGATTGCCATTGGTTTTTAAATCTGGATTTTGGACACAAGGCAAAATCTGTGCCAATACAAACGATTAGCTTTAGAGCCCTTGAAGATATTTGATTGGAGCCGAGATGGGCAAGGTGTCCAGGACTGAGATGAGCAGAGACGAGGTCCCAGTTTCTAGTTCCCCACGATCTGATGTGATCACTTGTGGAAAAGCCCATCATGGACTGAAAGGCTGTTACAATTATCAGCCCTGTTGGGGAGATGTTGCTGAACTGTCTACACAACATCAAAAAGCTTGTTTTCTTAAATGATAATCAGAGCAGCTCCATGGGAGAGCTAGTTCATAAAGATGCTCCCTGTGAAACTGCTCCATCCACACAAACATGCCAGACGCGGTGCTGTGACCAGAAGGGCAGAGGCCACCGCTAATTAGACATGACATCAGCATTTATACTCTGCTGACCAATTATGTCGGAAGAAGTAAATAAAGCTAACGAAACTTTCCTTTCATCCAGGCTAGGAGCTCCAGACTCTCTGTAGGTGAGTTACCTTGGCCCAGAAATCCCTCTGCCGGAGATCTTTTGGGTAATGTGTGACTTTATTGCTAGAATTCCTTGGAGAGGAAAAAAAATACTTAACTAAATTGAATAATGAAATAAATAAACTTGGTTCTATTTGTCAGTGGAGACATAACTTGAGGATGAACATAATTTACTTTCTTTTTTGTGGCGAAGGGGAGACAGCGTCTCTCTGTCGCCCAGGCTGGAGTGCAATGGCACAATCTCGGCTCACTGCAACCTCTACCTCCCAGGTCCAAGCAATTCTCCTGCCTCAGCTTCCTAAGAAGCTAGGATTACAGGCATGTAATCCTGACTAATTTTTGTACTTTTAGTAGAGATGGGGTTTCACTGTGTTGGCCAAGTTGGTCTCAAACTCCTGACCTCAGGTGATATCCACCTGCCTCTGCCTGCCAAAGTGCTGAAATTACAGGCTTGATCCACCGCACCCAGCCCTAATCTAGTTTTAAGAAGCCCAGTCTGGGAGGCTCAGCTCATGGATGCATGGCTGGGCTCTGTGCTGGGGGATGAGGGTGCAGAAACGTGACGTTTGAAGATTAAAAATGCCATGATTATCTATTATACAAATACTCTGCACAGACACAATGCATAGTGCAGAAGCATTTGGTTATACTCTGCCAAGATTGTTCACATATCAGTGCTAGGGTGTCAAGTAGGCTCATGTTAATCTTAAGGGGAAGGTACTATATTGTCACCATTTTATAGATAAAGAAACTGAGTTCCAGTAACAGGACACTACCTGGCCAAGGCCACAGTTACTGAGTGGCAGAGCCAGCACTGGAACCAGGTGGGCCAACTTCATCCCTTTAACTTCTCCCTCCCTTTTCTCCTTCCTTTTTTTCATTTTCTTTCTTTCTTTTCTCTCTTTTTTTTTGAGATAGTCTCTTGCCCAGGCTGGAGTGAAATGACGCGATCTCAGCTCACTGCAACCTCTGCCTCCTCAACCTCTCACCCACTTCTTGACTCCCCCAGTCATACCTGAGCATCTCCCCAAACACTCCCAGGCAGTGCAGAAGTTTCTAGTCCACTCCTCTAAGAGCTGTGCTTGTAGTGAACATGCAAGACAGGTAATGCCGACTAATTTTTGTATTTTTAGTAGAGATAGGGTTTCACCATGTTGGCCAGGTTGGTCTCGAGCTCTGACCTCAGGTGATATCCACCTGCCTCTGCCTGCCAAAGTGCTGAAATTACAGGCATGAGCTGGGTTCAAGCGATTCTCCTGCCTCAGCCTCCTGAGAAGCTGGGACTACAGCCATGCACCACAACAATGCCCAGCTAATTTTTTTTTTTTTTTTTTTGAGACAGAATTTTGCACTGTCACCAGGCTGGAGTGCAGTGGTGGCTCACTGCAGCCTCTGCCTCCTGGGTTCAAGCAATTCTCCTGCCTCAGCTTCCGAAGTGGCTGAGACTACAGGTGCACACCACCACACCCAGCTGATTTTTGTTTTTAGTAGAGATGGGTTTCACCATGTTGGTCAGGATGGTCTCGATCTCTTGACCTTCTGATCTACCCGCCTTGGCTTCCCAAAGTGTTGAGATTACAGGCGTGAGCCACAGTGCCCGACCTATTTTTTACTTTTTAGTGGAGATGGGGCTTCATCATGTTGGCCAGTCTGGTCTCGAACTTCTGACCTCAAGTGATCCACCTGCCTTGGCCTCCCAAAGCGCTGAGATTACAGGTGTGAGCCACCATGCCCTACCCATTTTGAAGTGTATCTATCTTTCTAGCATTTTCTCAATGTTAAGGAGGCCACTGATGGCGAGCCTGATTTTTGATTTCAGAAACAGTAAAACGTGAAAAAAATGTACATCTTAGAATTGAGGAGACACACCCTGCCCTGGAGGTGACGTTTCATCCCTTGCGTGCTCACTATAAACACAGCTCTTAGAGGAGTAGACTAGAAACTTCTGTACTGTGCTGCCCTCCTGGCAGTGCTTGGGGAGGTGCTCAGGTATGGTCGGGGAGTCAGGGAGCAGGGGAGACCGGTGCTGGGCCCTGAAAGAAGTTTGGGGAGAGTGGTGGGACGGGGGTTGTTCTTTTTTTATTTATTTGTTTGTTTTTGAGATGGAGTCTCACTCTGTTGCCAGGCTGGAGTGCAGTGGCACGATCTTGGCTCGCTGCAAACTCTGCCTCTCGGGTTCAAGTGATTCTCATACCTCAGCCTCCCAAATAACTGGGATTACAGGCGCACACCACCACCACACCCAACTAATTTTTTTTTTTGTTTGTATTTTAATGGAGATGGGGTTTCAGCATGTTGGTTGGGCTGGGCTCGAACTCCTGACCTGGTGATCTGCCTCTTTGGCCTCCCAAAGTGCTGGGATTACAGGCATGAGCCACCAGACCCAGGCTGTGGGGGCTGTTCTAACTAAGGAACATCACCAGGAAAGGCCTAAGGCAAGGAGGCCCTGGGGAGGCGGTCTCTCCAAGGAGAGTCCTGAGGCCTTAGCAACTGAAAGTTGTGAGACATTGGGGCACAGGAAAGAGGCAGAACCTGAGTTTCTGCTTTAAGGCACATGGGTAGGGTCTATTGCTACTTGTCAAGACAGGGAAATATAAGACAGGCGTGGTGGCTCACGCCTTTAATGCCAGCACTTTGGGAGGCTGAGGTAGGTGGATCACCAGGTCAAGAGTTCAAGACTAGCCTGGGAAACATGGTGAAACCCTGTCTCTACTAAAAAACACAAAAGTTAGCTAGGTTTGGTGGCTGGTGCCTGTAGTCCCAGCTACTTGGGGAGGCTGAGGTGGGAGGATGGCTTGAACCTGGGAGGCAGAGGTTGCAGTGAGCTGAGATCGTGCCATGGAATTACAGCCTGGGTGACAGAGGTAAACCCTGTCTCGATAAAAGGAAAGAAAAGAAAAAAAATGAAAAAACAAAAAAACAAGAGAAAGTGCTTTTGGAAGGGAGATGAATTAAAGTTTGGAAATGGTGTGTATGAGTTATTCTGGGGACACTGTCATGCTGTCCAGCCAGCAGAAGTTCCCATCTTGTCTTAAAATCATTCTGTGTGGGAACTGTCATCACATACACAGAAATGAATGAGATTGGTGTTGGTCAGGTTTCCCAGGAACGTCAGGGAGCAGAGAAGTCTGCCCAGGACACAGGAAACAGCAGTGTTTAAGTCATCTTGCTGGAGACTAAGGCTGCTCTCTGTTCACGAGGGCCAGGCACAGGGTGCGGTACTTCCTCAGCAAATATCTTTGGAATGGATGAATAATTGGAGGGAAGGTTGATGGTGTTAAATCCAGAAAGCCTCACCTGCTTCACAATGAAACACAGCACAGAGGAAGCAACCATGAAGCAACACATATTTATAAAGAGGGCCAGGTCCCAGGCCAGGCAATGAAGGCCCAGCAGCTATGAAGATGGTGTTCCTGCCCTCAGGGTATCATGTTGGATCTCATCCCACGACATAAGAGAACAGGAAAACTCAGACCTATAGGGTAAATATAATACCATGGCATTTTAATAGCTTTTCACACCAAGATAGGTGGTTTAAGGGTGTGATATTGCATTTTGGTAGCCTTTTATTTTTCTTTTCTTTTTTT
This sequence comes from Saguinus oedipus, assembly GCA_031835075.1. NCBI lineage: Eukaryota > Metazoa > Chordata > Mammalia > Primates > Cebidae > Saguinus > Saguinus oedipus. The sequence goes on along the minus strand of CM063179.1, from coordinate 13,203,660 downwards.
TCAGAGACAGGGTCTTGGTCTGTTACCCAGGCTGGTGTGAAGTGGCATGAACACAGCTCACTGCACAGCCTTAACCTCCTGGGCTCAAGTGATCCTCCTACATCAGCCTCCAAGTACCTTGGACTACAGATGTGTGCCACCACGCCTGGCTAATGTTTTATATTTGTAGAGATGGGAGGGGTGATCTCACTATGTTGCCTAGGCTTGTCTTGAACTCCTGGACTCATGCCATCCTCCTGTCTCAGAATCCCAAAAGTCCTACGATTACAGGCGTGAACTACTGTACCACTGAGCCAAAAACCTGCCTTGGCAGCTTTTTATTACTTTACTTATTTATTTGTGAGATGGAGTCTCACTCACTCTGCCCTCCAGGCTGGAGTGCTATGTTGCGATCTCAGCTCACTGCAACCTACGCCTCCTAGGTTCAAGCGATTCTCCTGCCTCAGTTTCTGGAGTAGCCTGGCTAATTTTTCTATTTTGGTATAGAGATGGGGTATCACCATGTTTGCTATGCTGGTCTTGAACTCCTGATCTCAGGTGATCCACCCACCTCAGCCTCCCAAAGTGCTGAGATTATAGGCATGAGCCACTGTACCCAGCCTCCTTGGTGTCTTTTTAAGAGAGCAAATCCAGAGAGTATTTCAAAAATATTATGAGATGAAATTATTAGCTGTTTTTGTAGAAGCCTGAAAGGACAGCTTGGAAGACCAAGGAGAGACTTTCACACATCACAGTAATAGGCTACATCCTGAATCTGCTCTCCTTCACTGCCTAGAACACACCCAGACAGTCTGCTCAGAAGCAGGGATTCCATGAAAGGCAGATGTCACCCATTCTATACAGATGGTGGCCCTTTCCTGACAAGACCAAGGTGAGCTGTGCATAAATCCAGAAAGCCTCACCTGCTTCACCATGAAACACAGCACAGGGTGCCTCTCAGGGAGGAATTAGCAGGAAATGGACATGTGTCTATCAAACAATTGATCAATTACATTATCCCAGGTCTCCACCCACTGCCCTAGCCTCATCACCCTTTCCATTCCCTCCATTCTGATCTCTAGAAAGAAGGGTTTGCCTGGGTGCGGTGGCTCACGCCTGTAATCCCAGCACTTTGGGAAGCCAAGGTGCACGGATCACTTGAGGTAGGGGCTCTAGATATGGCTACGTTGCCCAGGCTGCAGTTCTTTACATATTTTGGATACAAGCCCTTTATCTGATAAATGTGCTGGAATTTATTCTTCCAGACTTGCCTCCCATTTTCTAATATCACTGAAGAGCAAATTCTTTATAAAGTCCAATCTAGTAATATTTTGCCTTGTGACTCATGTTTTGTGTTTGTTGAGCATATGAAATTTAAATTTGTTTTATTTCACCAAATATGAGTTGTTGTCTCTCATTTCTCCAAATTTTTTTTTGTGGCTCATGCTGTTTCCTTTCTGGTACTCATCACTGTACTTTAGACTTTTTGATATAGGGTCGTGAAGTTTGCTTAATAAAATCCTTTTTGTCTTTGTATTTTAGGGTGAAAACTTTCTATAGATCTGTCTTCATGTTCCCTGACTCTTTCCTCCCTCTTCTCCACTGTGCTATTAAGCTTGTCCAGTAAGTTTAAAATTTTAGATATTACATTTTGCAGTTCTGAAATTTTCATTTTTTTTCTATGTTCTAGGCGATATCCTTTCTTTTTGCTCATATTAGGTATATTTTCCTTTACTTTATAAAGCCTTGTTATAGTAGCTGCTCTTTCTTCTGGAGTGATAATTCTAACATCTGGGGCCTCTAGGGTGGACTGTCTTTTCCTTTGAGAGTGATGTATTTTCTTTTGTTGTTGTTGTTTTTTTGTTGCTTTTGTTGTATGTTAAGCAATTTTGGGTTGTATCCTGGGCTAGGTAAATAATACACTGTGCAGAGCTGGGATTCAGTTATATTCTTCTGAAGAATGTTGAGGCTTTTGCAGGTAATTAACTTGATCAGACTCCAATGGTAAGCTCTCTGTTGCTTCCTCTGGGCAGTGAGTCAAATCTTGGTTTAATTCTTTAAGCTTGTGCTGCCAATTCTGTCATGCTCATGCATGCTTTGGGGGTAAGCAAGAGATTCGTGTGGAGCTCATATACAAATTAGAGGATTCTTATCCCCAGCTGTCTCCCTGCTGGAACTCCTCACTCCCCAGTGACCTGGGCTTCTTCCTCTAGCATCTGTGTTTTAATACATAGTGAATTTGGGGCTGGACCTGGTGGTTCACACCTGTAACCCCAGCACTTTGGGAGGTCAAGGAAGGTGAGTCATATGAGCCCAGTAGTTTGAGGCCAGCCTGAGCAACATGGTGAAACTCCATCTACCAAAAATACAAAAAATTAGCTGCATGTGGTGGTGCCTGCCTTTGCTCCCAGATACTTGGGAGGTTGAGGCAGGAGGATTGCTTAAACCTGGGAGGTGGAGATTCCCACGTGCTAAGATCGCGCCATTGCACTCCAGCCTGAGCAACACAGGGAGATCCCATGTCAAAAAAAAAAAGTGAATTTTGAGAAAAACTTTATTGACTTCAGGTGTGCTGCTTTGCAATTGTCGTTTGCCCTCAGAACAACGTGCAGGGGAGGGGAGACTCACCAAAGTTTTGAGTTCCTTGCATGTGTTCACTCTCCATATCGCCAGGTAGGTCTTTTTGTCTATAAAGTTATCTGCAGGAAGTTTGGTCGGTGGGGGCTTAAACCACTGAACTCCAGATGAAGCCACTTCCATTTTTGTTCAGGGTGCACAGCCTGGAGTTTTCAGATTCCCCTTTCCTCCTCTGTGACTTCCATCTTTCTTGTCTTTTGCCTAAATATCTGTTTCAAGGTTCTCTCCTTAGGCATCTCACAGTGCTGCTGGATTTTCCTAGGAATCTTATTCATTCCCATGATGTCCCTGGGCTGCACTCCCACGATGCAGTTTTCATTGTTTCCTGAGTTTCATGCTTGTATTTCAAGCCATCTCTTTTATATTCACATAGAACCTTCAGTCTAGAGTCACTCTCTTGTCTGGTTCACTAGCTTTGGTTACTGTACAGTATTTGTTGAGTGAACCAGGCTTAGAATTACTACAAGTGGAGGATATTTTTTTGTTCTCACCTCCAATTTCTTCACTGAGAGCACAGAACTGAAGACGGCAATGATGCTGCTAGTTAGCGATGGAGCTTCTGACAATACTTCACTTTGAGGACAATTCCACAAGGACTACTACCAGGCTTAGGAATATCACCTCCTTCCCTTTCTTCCTCCCCTACCAGTTAGGAGATCATAGTGATAATCAGTATAGATTACTGATTTTCGCCATAGCTATATAGCATTTTTTTTTGAGATGAAGTCTCACTCTGTTGCCCAGGCTGTAGTGCAATGGTGTGACTTCAGCTCCCTGCAACCTCCACCTCCCGGGTTCAAGCAATTTCCTGCCTCAGCCTCCCAAGCGGCTGCGATCATAGGCACCTGCCGCCATGCCCAGCTAATTTTTGTACTTTTGGTAAAGATGGGGTTTCAGCATCTTGGCTAGGCTGGTCTTGAACTCCCACCCTCATGATCCACCTGCCTCAGCCTCCCATAGTGCTGGGATTACAGGCATGAGCCACCGCACCTGGCCAACTATACAGCTTTACTCACCATCCATTGCTGAGTATTCTTTCAGCAGCAACTCTCTGCCATTAGGCACAGTTCCAGATGCTAGGGATAAAGTGGGAAATGTAACAGACATGGTTCCTGCTGTCTGGAGCTTGCATTCTGGGGTGTGTGTGTGTGGTTACACTTCAAGATAATTAAGCAAGGACATTTCTCTAAAGAAAACAAGCAAAAGAATGAGAATGCAATACTAGGATCAGAAGTGTAACCTTAGACAGGGTGGAGCAGTGTATTAGTCCCTTTCACACTGCTATAAATAACTGCCTGAGACTGGGTAATTTATTAAAGAGTGTGTGTGTGTGTGTGTGTGTGTGTGTGTGTGTGTGTGTGAGAGAGAGAGAGAGAGAGAGAGAGACAGAGAGAGAGAGAGAGAGAGACAGAGAGAGAGAGAGAGATTTAATTGACTCACAGTTCCACATGGCTGGGGAGACCTCAGGAAACTTACAATCATGGTGGAAGTGGAAGCAGGCATGTCTTACATGGCAACAGGAGACAGAGTGTGAAGGAGGAACTGTCCAACACAAAACCATCAGATTTTGTGAGAACTCACTATCACAAGAATAGCATGGGAGAAACTGCCTCCATGATCCAACTACCTCCCACCAGGTCTGTCCCTTGACATGTGGGGATTTTGGGGATTACAATTCAAGATGAGATTTGGGTGGGGACACATCAAGCAGGAAGGCCACTTTCAACAGTGTTGTTTGAGTGGATGTCAAAATGATAACAAGAAGCCAGTTTCTAGACAGGCACAGAGGTCACTCATTCTAAGTGTGCTGCAAAACCCCTTTAATGAAGACATCTACTTCTTAAATGTAACAGTCATAATAATGAAGGGTAACATGATTATTCACATTTAGTCAACTTCATTTACCTAGATAAAACATAAAGGAAAAATCCAACCTGTCTGTATGTACGTGCACTGATGTTTAAGAATCCATTGGTGGAAAAAGAAAATGTAGCCAGCAAAATCTTTTCTAGATAAACGCTAAAATCATTATTCTAAGAAAAGAATTCTCCACTTTTACTGTATGTGTGTGTGTGTGTATATATATATATATATATACACACACACACACACACTCATTAATATATATACACACACACACACACACACACACACACTCATTAAGAAATACATAAGAGCTCTCCCATAGCTTGAGAGCATACTATGAAGTTATAAAAATCAGTATTACCTGTTAAGTACTATGTTACATGTGCAATCAAAACTGTTGAGGTTATCTGAATAAAAAATCCCTGGTGTCTATTACAGAAAGCTTTTAATTGAACTTGCCTTGGCAATTTACTCCTAAATCTTCTTTTTTCCCCAGCTCTACATAATATTGCGGGACCCTGTTTCAAAAAAAAAAAAAAAAAGAAAAGAGTTCAAGTAAATGCAAATGAAGTTTTTGCAACCTTTTCTCAAAAGATTCTGCACTGGAATACAGACTACAGTATTAAACTACGGTGTGTATATTATTTCTACGGTTACATACACCATAGTATCTTTTACAGGTGTCTAAGGTCAATGGCCCTAGTCTTATTCAGGCTTAAAATGAGTGCTTGCCTTGTAACTCTGCAAGTGACCAACAATCTCATAATACTGAAAATCACAAGGTAGGATAAAACGTTCAATTGCTAGTCCCATAAAGCTTACTAGATTTTTTCCCCCATTCTCCCCAATCTTAGAAGAGACATGACTGAAGATGTGAGATAAAATTATTTCTTATAAAAAATAAATGATCATTTCTCAGCCCCATTCCCAAAGTCACATGTGCCTTTGCAATCCAACTTGAGGTCACTTTTAAAAACCTTCCCCCTCTAGCAGGCCCTTGTGTTTTTGTTTTCTCCTCCAATAAAAGTGATTAATTGGGAAGGGGAGCATTAGGTGACATTCCTTGCCTTGAGACAGCTTGTGGTGGTTTCCTACACCCTGGTGTGGAAACTCCAGACATGGAGTGAAGCATCATCTGCTAGAGCTGCGGACAGTTACTGAGGCAGACAAGACTGCATCCCGTCACTCATTATGGTTTAGTTTAGTTTCTAAATCTCCTCCGGTAAAAATCCTCCTGCTGGAACCATCTGCTCTTTGGACAAGCTTCAGCCCCCTGAACTTAGTACAATCAGGGTCTGGTCTAGGCTTTGCAGAGCTGGAAGGAAATCCCCCGGCCTCCAGCCAACGCTGCCTGAGGTGCTGAATACCCTAGTCATTGTGTTGCCACTGGCTGAGCTGACACAACCTCTCATCCCTGAGAAATGTTTTCCAAGACAGGACAGTGTTAAGAAGCATGGACTCAAGCCTCGGGCCATCTACATCCAATTCCTTTTCCATCAAGATGAGCTGAGTGACCTTGGCCACATGACCTCCATCTTTCTGAGCCAAAGCACTTAAAACACAATAAACATTCAAAACCACAGCACTTAGAATCAGGAAGTCCTTTTACCATTTTTCACAGTATAAGGCACTTATTTTTTCTTTTAACATCATTCCCTTTTTTTAAAGGCAAAGGAACCACAAGTGAACACACTAGTCACGACCCATCAGAATAACAGAATGCTCATCTACAAAAACATTTCCTGATTTCTTTCTGAACCCCTTCCTACTGGGAAATACTGCTGTTTGCTTAAAAAGTGGTGAGAATATATTATGATTCTTCCTTTTAAAAAATTAAATTTGGATACATTTAAGGTGTACAAGTGCAGTTCTGTTACATGGCTATGTGTAAAGTGAAGTCCAGGCTTTTCCTTCAACCAACACCAGAACGGTGTACATTGTACCCATTACATAATTTCTCATCCCTTATTCTCCTCCCACCCTTCTGAGTCTCCAATGTCTATTTCACACTCTATGTTCACAGGTATACATTATTTACCTCCCATTTATAAGTAAGAACATGAGGTATTTGACTTTCCACTTCTAAGTTATTTCACTTAAGATCATGGCCTCCAGTTCCAACCATGTTGCTGCAAAATACATGGTTTCATTATTGTTTATGGCTGAATAGTATTCCCCTGTGTATCTATACCACACGTTCTTTTTTTTTAATTTTTATTGCATTATAGGTTTTGGGGTACATGTGCAGAACGTGCAAGACAGTTGCATAGGTACACATATGGCAGTGTGTTTTGCTGCCTTCCTCCCCTTCACCCACACTTGGCATTCATCCCCAGGCTATCCCTCCCCAGCCCCCTCTGCTGTCCCTCCCCCATTCCCCTCAATAGACCCCAGTGTGTAGTAGACCCCCTCTCTGTGTCCATGTGTTCTCATTTTTCTCACCCACCTATGAGTGAGTATATGTGGTATTTCTTTTTCTGTTCTTGTGTCAGTTTGCTGAGAATGATGTTCTCCAGATTCATCCATGTCCCTACAAAGGACACGAACTCATCGTTTTTGATGGCTGCATAATATTCCATGGTGTATATGTGCCACATTTTCCCAGTCCAGTCTATCAACGTTGGGCATTTGGGTTGGTTCCAGTTCTTTGCTATTGTAAACAGTGCTGCAATGAACATTCGTGTGCATGTATCCTTATAGTAGAACGATTTATAGTCCTTTGGATATATACCCAGTAATGGGATTGCTGGGTCAAATGGAATTTCTATTTCTAGATCCTTGAGGAATCGCCACACTGTCTTCCACAATGGTTGAACTAATTTACACTCACACCAACAGTGTAAGAGTGTTCCTATTTCTCCACATCCTCTCCAGCATCTGCTGTCTCCAGATTTTTTAATGATCGCCATTCTAACTGGCGTGAGATGGTATCTCAATGTGGTTTTGATTTGCATCTCTCTAATGACCAGTGATGATGAGCATTTTTTCATATGTTTGTTGGCCTCATGTATGTCTTCTTTTGTAAAGTGTCTGTTCATATCCTTTGCCCATTTTTGAATGGGCTTGTTTTTTTCCTGTAAATCTGTTTGAGTTCTTTGTAAATTCTGGATATCAGCCCTTTGTCAGATGTGTAAACTGCAAAGATTTTTTCCCATTCTGATGGTTGCCGATTCACTCTAGTGACTGTTTCTTTTGCCGTGCAGAAGCTGTGGAGTTTGATTAGGTCCCATTTGTCTATTTTGGCTTTTGTTGCCAATGCTTTTGGTGTTTTGTTCATGAAGTCCTTGGCTACTCCTATGTCCTGAATGGTTTTGCCTAGATTTTCTTCTAGGGTTTTTATGGTATCAGGTCTTATGTTTAAGTCTTTAGTCCATCTGGAGTTAATTTTAGTGTAAGGTGTCAGGAAGGGGTCCAGTTTCTGCTTTCTGCACATGGCTAGCCAGTTTTCCCAACACCATTTATTAAATAGGGAATCCTTTCCCCATTGCTTGTTTTTGTCTGGTTTATCAAAGATAATATGGTTGCAGATATGTTGTGTTGCCTCCAATGCTTCTGTTCTGTTCCATTGGTCTATATCTCTGTTTTGGTACCAGTACCATGCTGTTTTGATTACTGTAGCCTTGTAGTATAGTTTGAAGTCTGGTAGTGTGATGCCTCCCGCTGTGTTCTTTTGGCTTAGAATTGACTTGGCTATGCGGACTCTTTTTTGGTTCCATATGAAATTCATGGTGGTTTTTTCCAGTTCTGTGAAGAAATTCAATGGTAGTTTGATGGGGACAGCATTGATTGTGTAAATTACTTTGGGCAGTATAGCCATTTTCATGATATTGATTCTTCCTAACCATGAACATGGAATGTTTCTCCATCTGTTTGTGTCCTCTCTTATTTCATTGAGCAGTGGTTTGTAGTTTTCCTTAAAGAAGTCCCTTACGTTCCTTGTGAGTTGTATTCCTAGGTATTTTATTTTCTTTGTAGCAATTGTGAATGGCAGTTCGTTCTTGATTTGGTTCTCTTTAAGTCTGTTATTGGTGTATAGGAATGCTTGTGATTTTTGCACATTGATTTTATATCCTGAGACTTTGCTGAAGTTGCTTATCAGTTTCAGGAGCTTTTGGGCTGAGGTGATGGGGTCTTCTAGGTATACTATCATGTCGTCCGCAAATAGAGACAATTTGGCTTCCACCTTTCCTATTTGAATACCCTTTATTTCTTTTTCTTGCCTGATTGCTCTGGCTAGAACTTCCAGTACTATGTTGACAGGAGTGGTGAGAGAGGGCATCCTTGTCTAGTGCCGGATTTCAAAGGGAATGCTTCCAGTTTTTGCCCATTCAGTATGATATTGGCTGTTGGTTTGTCGTAAATAGCTTTTATTACTTTGAGATAGGTTCCATCAATACCAAGTTTATTGAGGGTTTTTAGCATAAAGGGCTGTTGTATACCACATGTTCTTTATCCAATCATCCGTTGATGTGATTTCCTTTTCTTAGCATATTCTTGGGGTACTTCTGAATCAGTTCTTTTACTTATTAAGTTTTTGGGGAAGGAGATTTGGTAAGTTTCATTTTCATTACTTTTAATTATCTCCATCATCCTTCTGCAAAGCCATGTGCCACAATTCAGAGCATTTTTTGTGTGTAAGACCACAATGGGGGCTCCTTCTCATTTGTACCTGGAGAAGACCCCATCCTGGAAATGAAGCCCTCTGTGTTTATGATCCAAGTGTCAACACATGGTTTTATTTTTGTTTTTGGCGCGGTGGGGGGAGACAGAATCTTGCTCTGTTGCCCAGGCTGGAGTGCAGTGGCACGATCTTGGCTCCCCATAACCTCCACTTCCTGGGTTCCAGCGATTCTCCTCTCTCAGCCTCCTGAGTAGATGAAATTACAGGTGTGCACCACTATGCCTGGCTAATTTTTGTATTTTCTTCTTTTTTTTTTAAGCTGGAGTCTCACTGTGTCACCCAAGCTGGAGTGCAGTGGCGTGATCTCGGCTCACTGAAACCTCTGCTTCCTGAGTTCAAGCGATCATCCTGCTTCACTCTCCTGAGTAGCTGGGACTACAGACGTGAGCCACTGTGTCTGGCCCAGTATGTGGTTGTTATTAGCTATGCCCTTTACTGAACTCCTTTCCTTGACCTCCTACACCTAAACCTGTTGTAAAGAAACAAATGCAAAACAAGATTGCAGTGAAACACTAAAAGAAGAGCATTCTAGTTCAAATAAATTTTTAATTTTCGTGTGCCACATAACAATGATCTATGGCATCGCCAATCTATCATATAATTAACTTCTCGTCTTTTGTTCCTTATGAATTTATATATTTAATTATCTTTCTATTTAATTTCCCATGGTTTTGCTACATTGACTAAAACTTTGTAACAAGGAAGTCTTTTAATTTGATGGACTTTGCAGTTCATGGGTAACGAGCTTTGGAAGTTATTTTAGCATTACTGAGTGCCCACTGAGTGCTGTTTCGTAACCCTGTATATTTTCCTTGCCAGGATTTGGAGTCCCTAGTGCCTAGGTTATTTGTCCAGCAGAACAATGGCTGTAAATGGCCTGTCCACTTCCCAGCAGTGGTCAGGAGCTGCTGGGAAGATGCAGTGAAACAGGTTACATAAAAACAATGCTGATTTGAAATAACCTACGCTCTTTGGTCAAGGAATATTGCATTAGCACATTTAATCAAAATCAGGGCCAATTTAGAGGATGTGGCTGAAAGCACTGTTTCAGTCCCACCAGAATTTCTGCTTTGTTTCTTTCTTTTTTTTTTTTTTTTTCTATTTCTCCACGAAGACCTAAACTGCTTTGTTTCTTCTGAGAGCTCGGCATACATTCCCACTTTTTCTGTCAAAGTGGACACAATTAAGAGTCACATAAATGAAGGGGGATTCTGAGCCCATGAGACCAACCATCTGCGAAGTGGCTACAGAATGTGGATGTGAACAAATTTGAAATGTGCTGCCCAGCGACTGGAGAAGGGACGTTTAGAGCTGCGGTTTCAGTCTCTAGGGATGAGATTTTGATAAATGGCCAATTTATGTGCAAAGGTGACTTTCCTAGGCACCCAGGAAGGCAAATTTAAGCTCTGAGCTGTATCAACTGCATTCTGTTCCTATCATCAGCAATAACAGAAGGCTTAGAATTTAACAGCGAAAGGTGGCTCCTTGGCTCCTTGTTTACCTAAGTCTGCATGGCTCTCATAATAAGGAATACAGCTGTTCATTCTGCTGGGAAGGACAGGAGATGAAGTTTGTTTTGCCCAGCACTTTGGGAATCATAATCACAATTTAATACAATCAAGTATAGTTTGTTTAAGGAATTATAAAAAATCATACTTGGATATCTGATAGGAATTGAAGTTGATAGGCAGGCTTTGATCGTATGCCAACCAGAAAACAATTCAATTCAAAAGTGGAGTTGAGAAACACAGTATTAGGAGAATTTACTCAAACATCCATGCAGAGATAGTCTAATATCATTTTAAAAACTTATTTCCAGGCTCTCTTGCTCCATTTTAAAGGAAATGCAGTTCTATTCTGAATATAATTCAGGGTAGGGCACCAGCTCTCTGATTTATGCAGAAGGACATAAATTCACAAACCTGCCTGGGCTATTTTTGTATTTCAGCAAGGGGTTGTGTGCAGCTGCTGTTTCTGGCAGAAAATAAAAAAAGAGTGCAAGTAAAAAGTGAACGGAACAGGAAAGACCGTCATTTTTTCTTTATCAAATCCATGAGATCGTCTTCTATTCCTTTCTCACTCAGCTCATCCAGACTGTAGTATCGGTGAACAATTTTGTCGGCAGTGACCACCACGACTCGGAGCCCGTGGGGGTCTAGGCCCAGCTGGCATCCAATGGCGGATGACACCACCATGTCGAGGTTCTGGTAGGTGCCCCCAGCATTCCTGTGGTAGTGGCCTGAGAACACGGCTTTGACACCTGCAGGGAATGGAAAAAGACATTAGGGGGCTGAGGACTTCCACTAGTCTCCAGTGTTTTACTCCATGAACAGTAATATATTAAATATGTTATTATACCATCATGTGGAATTAGCATATTAAATGTATAGTATTATTCTGTATATAATCAACAAATAGAAAGTGTATGTGATGTCCAGAATCTCTGCAAGGATAATTTATATATACAATATATTATTAACATATTTGTCATAGCTAGTACAAAAAAGCACTAGGGAAGAAAATGAGGGAAGATGAAGGGAATGACTTTGAAAGAAGACAAAGGAGACTGAAGAAAACATGTTGAGGCCTATAAAAATATCCGGATGACAGAAGTTATAAAAATAACTTTTAAAAATAATGTTTATGGCCAGGGATGGTGGCTCATGTCTGTAATTCCAGCACTTTGGGAGGCCAAGGTGGGTAGACTGCTTGAGGTCAGGAGTTCCAGACCAGCCTGCCCAACATGGTCAAACTCCATCTCTACTAAAAATACAAAAATTGGCCAGCATGGTGGCTCATGCCTGTAATCCCAGCACTTTGGGAGGGCAAGGTGGGTGGACTGCTTGAGGTCAGGAGTTCGAGACCCGCCTGCCCAACATAGTGAAACCCCATCTCTACTAAAAATGCAAAAATTAGCCAGGCATGGTAGCTCAGGCCTGTAATCCCAGCACTTTGGGAGGCCGAGGCAGGTGGATTACCTTAGGTCAGGAGTTCAAGACCAGCCTGGCAAACATGGTGAAACCCTGTCTCTACTAAAAATACAAAAATTAGCCAGGCATGGTGGTAAACACCTGTAGTCCCAGCTACTCGGGACACTGAGGCAGGAGAATCACCTGAACCCAGGAAGTAGAGGTTGCAGTGAGCTGAGATTGTGCCACTGCACTCCAGCCTGGGTGACAGAGTGAGACTCTGTCTCAAAAAGTAAAATAATAAAATAAATAAACAAAAATACAAAAATATTAGCAGGGCCTGGTGGCAGGTGTCTGTAATCTAAGCTACTTGGGAAGCTGAGGCAGGAGAATTACTTGAACCAGGGAGGTAGAAGTCACAATGAGCTGAGATTGTGCCCCTGCACTCCAGCCTGGGCAACAGGGTGAGACTCCATCTCAATCAATCAATCAATCAATAAAATAATGCTTATGGCCTTCTAATTAAGATAGCAGAGCATGTTTGACATTTGATGAAGCCCCTCTGCTCCAAACAGCCGTAATGGATAAAATGTAACACAGAAAACCCAAAGACATTAAGTAGGCTCAAAAACAAAACAAATAGCTCCACAGGCCAGACACAAAACTGAGAGGCAAAGGCATGAGTGCAAGTAAAATGCCACCAGGAGTTCAGCTCTTATAGGTCACAGAGACTGAAAGCATTTTCAGGAGAAAATGGGGAAAATAAAGCCTGGTTCCCTGCTGGAAGAGGGGCTGTTGTGGGCGCCTCTGTTTATGGAAGGAGGCTGAAGAACGCTGCTGCTGCCTGGGGCTGGGGAAATGGTAGGCTGATAAATGTTTAACATGTTATTATTTTTTTAAAGACCTGATCTGTCATGTTTGTCAATTTCCATGGTGTAAATACTCCCATCGTGGCTGTGGCTGATTTCAAGTTGCCAAGGTGATGTCACTGAACCAGATGTAGAAGAGATGCCCAGTAGTGCTCATTACATATATATCAGATATGTTTCTACAATATAGATACAAAAGCTGCCAACAGGCTCACGAGCATGGATCATAGCAATATTTAGCAAAAGAATTACCAAGTGATCAGTTTTGAGCTTGTATTACCTTTGCTTTTTAATATAATTTATTTAATGGTAAGTTTATATAATCTGATTATTAATAATGGTCACTTAACAACTAGCTCACAACATTCCTTAAAACATAATGATTGGTCCTAATGAGTAGGTAGAATCTGTTTCCAGCACATCACTGTGCTAAGGCTTGTTGAAACCAGAGTCTAGGAAGGAAGGAGAGACACATGCTCAAGTCTAGGAACCAAACGTTTTTCCTGTAGGGCTCTAAACTACTATTATAAGGTCTGGTCCTGAATGGGGATAAAGGTGCAGATAATGAAAACCACTAGAGAGAGAGGAGTTAGTCAAGAGAGAACGAATGAGGGAAAAACAAAAAACAAAAACACACCCCTTACTCGCACTGACCCTGCAATTAAAAAGTCTGCTGCCATGAAGAACTCACGTGGAAGACAGTCTACAAACCCTTCAATTGGAACATACATCCATTCCAGATGAAATTAATTATTTAAAACTAATAAATATTTCAAATAAATGCATTTGAGATATCAAAGGGTCCTTAATAAAGGACCAACACCCATAAAAATCTGTTATGAAACAAAATAGGCATAAATTGAATGAGAGTAGGGACTAATGAACATTTAGAAGTGGTGGACACAAAAGAAATACCCATTAAAATTTATGGTAAAAAGAACCCTCAGTAAATGAGATAGGCCAGCCATTGTGGCTCGCGCCTATAATCCCAGTACTTTGAAAGGCTAAGGTGTAAGAATCGCTTGAGGCCAAGAGTAGGAGACCAGTCTGGGCAATGTAGCAAGACTCCATCACTATAAAAAATAATAAAATAAATAAATGAGATCAATTCTATATATCAATCAAAGAGGAAATTAGTGAATTGAGAGGTAAAACTGAGGAAATAAACCAGAAGACAATACAGAGACTCAGACATAAGCAATAGGAACATGCTCTTGATTTAAGTTCTTTGAGTTCAAATAACTCAAAGGATAGCTTAAGAATAGCAAACATTTAGAAGAGCTGGTGGAGGAGAAAGTAGAAAATAATAGTGAGAAGAATTTGAAGAAATAACAGAAATTTTCCAGAAAGAAGGAAGACACAGGTCCTTAGATAAAACGTATTACACAGGAAACATGAAAGTTAATTCATACTGATACATGGTTCAATAAAATTGTGGTACAGCAAACACAGAGAAAAACCACAGAAAGACAATTGCAATAAAAATATTACAAAGAAATGATAATCACACAGATAGCAGGCATCTTAACAATAACAGACTCAAAAAGGAATGTCTTCTGAATCCTGACAGCAAATACCTATGAACCGCAAGTTTTATACCTAGCTAAACTTTCATTTAAGTTTGAGGGCAAAAAAAGACATGTTTGGAATATAAAACTAAAAATTTACCATGTCTAAATCTTCACTGTAAGAATTGCTGAAACAAGGTATGTTTCAGCAAAAGGAAGGAGGAAACATTAAAAAATGATAACAAGAAAACACCAGTATTTTGGTAAATTGAATTAACTACTGATTTTTTAAAAAAACTTTTTAATGTTAAAAGTAAAACTAAAAATAAAAAAATGTCAAGATAGGGAGTTCAGTGGAAAATTAAAGCATATAAAAATTATTGCCATGTTTGGAAGGAAGATAAAAATACTGAATAACCTGACACTTTGCCAGAAAAAATGTATAGTTACTTATTTCTTTAAAATGTTTGAGCATAACAGCCAAACTAAAAATAAATAAACTGAACTTCATCAAAGTTACCAACTTTTGTGCCCCAATAACATTATAAAAAATGAAAAAGAAAATATTTGCAAATCATATATCTAATAAGGGTCTAATATCTAGAAAACTTAAAGAGCTTTTACAACTCAACCAAAAGACAACCCAATTAACAAGTGGGCAAAGGCTGTGAAAAGACATTTCTCCAAAGGAGATATACAAATGCCCAATAACCATGTGAAAAGACACTCAACATCATTTATCTTTAGGGAAATGTGAATAGCGACAATGAGATAACCACTTCCTGTCCACTTGGATGGCTGTGATGAAAGAGATGGAAAACAACAAGTGTTCATGGGGATTTGGAGAAATTAGACCCTGCATACAGTGCTGGCGGGAATGTAAAATGGTACAGTTGTTTTGGAAAACATTCTGGCAATTCCTCAAACGTTAAACACATATTTACCCCAATTGTGCTATTTCACTCCTCAGTATGTATCTAAGAGAAACAAAAACATTACTCTATGCAAAAACTTGCATGTGAATGTTGATAGCAACATTCCTAAAATATGGAAGGAACCTAAATGTCCATCAGTTGATGATGGATAAACAAAATGTGGTTACCCATAAAATGGAATGTTACTCAGCCATGAAAAGGAATAAAGTATTGATACATGCTGTAATGTAGATGCACCTTGAAAGTATTAAGCTAAATGAGATAAGCTACTTGCAAAAGTCCCCATCTTGTATGCTTTCATTTATATCAAATGTCGAGAATAGCTAAATCACAGAGAAAGTAGATCAGCGGTTGCTAGGGGCTGAGGGAAGGATGGAATGGGAGAGTGACTGCTAACAGGTGCAGGGTTTCTTTGTGGAATGGTAAAAATGGTCTGCAATTACATCATGGTGATGGTTGCACAACCTTGTGAATACATTAAAACAACTAAATTTGATACTTCAAAAGAGCACATTTTATGGTATATGAATTATAGCTCAATAAAAAATGCAAAAAAATTACAGGAAGAGGAGGAAGCTAAAATGATCCATATGGTAATAATGGATTAGAGTTGGAGATATCAGTGGTAATTCATGTTTAGCTTAATATCGCTGTGGATGGTTTCACATAGAAATATTTATAGATGTGTATATACAGAGGCCAGTACACAGACATTCGTTTCCTTGCTTTGTCAGCTGAGAGCCCCTAGAAGCACATACTAGCCATGAGAGTGCCTCGCAGTCAGCTCTCGCTTCCTAGCAAGCATTCTCTAATAAAAGGAACCATGGCTCCTTGGAGAAATGGCTACTGTACCACTGAGCAGGAAATACAGAAGATGAGGCTGGAACATCTTGTGTTGTCAGAAAGGAAAGAGATGCTCAGAAATAAAAACCCTGCAACAATGGGGTATGGCAAAGGGACCCAGGAATCAAGCGACAGGATTCCCAGTGGCCAAAGCATACCAATCTGAGAAACCAAATAAACTAGTGTTGAATGATAACCCAAAATATAAAAAAAAACCCACGAGGCGGCCAGGTGAAGTGACTCGCGCCTGCAATTCCAGCACTTTGAGAGACCAAGGCGAGAGGATTGGT
Source organism: Saguinus oedipus (assembly GCA_031835075.1). Taxonomy (NCBI): domain Eukaryota; kingdom Metazoa; phylum Chordata; class Mammalia; order Primates; family Cebidae; genus Saguinus; species Saguinus oedipus. The sequence goes on along the minus strand of CM063179.1, from coordinate 13,187,143 downwards.
TGAGGCCAGAGCTCGAGCAGCCTGGGCAACAGAGTGAAACCCCATCTTCACAAAACATTACCAAATTAGACAGCTGTGGTGGCTCACGTCTGTGGTCCGAGCTACTTAGGAGGCTGAGGTGGGAGGACTGCTTGAGCCTGGGGGTTTGAAGCTACAGTGAGCTATGACTGCACCATTGCATTCCAGTTTGGGTGACAGAGAGACCTTGTCTCTAAAAACAAACCAACAAAAACTTCACAAGACCATAATAATATAGATAAATTCCTGAAGAAATAAATAAATGATAGGGGGAGAAACATCTCCTACACACAGAAGGGTGACAAACAAAAGACATAGACACCTCACCCTCTAGGAAGTACAGCATCTTTCCTCACCCATCAGGTGTGGGGTGTGCATCCTGACTTCTGTTCAAAGGGTATAGTTTTTTTTGAGATGGAGTTTCACTCTTGTCCCCTAGGCTGGAGTGCAATGGTGCGATCTCGGCTCACTGCAACCTCTGCCTCCTGGGTTCAAGCAATTCCCCTGCCTGAGTCTTCCAAGTAGCTGGGATTACAGGTACCCACCACCATACTTGGCTAATTTTTGTATTTTTAGTAAAGACAGGGTTTCACCATGTTGGTCAGGGTGGTCTCAAACTCCTGACATCAGGTGATCCACCTGTCTCAGTGTCCCAAAGTGCTGGAATTACAGGTGTGAGCCACCACACCCGCCCATATTTTTAAAAATAAACTTTTAATTTTGGAACAATTTATATTTATGGAAAAATCACAAAGACAGAGAATTGTCATATCCCCTGCACTGTTTTCCCCATTCATTAACATATTACATCGGGATAATAACATTTGTTACAATTAATTAACCAATATTGACATATTAAGATTTATTAAAGCCCATGATTAGATTCCTTTAGTTTTTTCCTAATGTCCTTTTTCTGTTCCAGGATCTGAGTGATTTTTACCAGTTCCAGGCTGGGGAACAAGGAAGGAAACAGGGATTGAGAATAGTGGCAAAGAGGGGCAAGGGAAAAAAACAAGGAAACAGGAGAGCAAGGAAAGCAAAAGAGAAAGAAGGGCATGAAAGGACTATAACCGACGTTCTGGTGAGTGAGATTCTAGGAGACTGTAAAGAGACCTCTCGGGACTGTAGTTCTGGCGGGGACTGCAGATTCACCTGTGGGCAGGTGGATCAGCTCAGGGGCAAAAAGGAAGGGTACTCAGCCTTCCCTACTTAAGACAGCCGCAGGTGGAGAGAAACAGCTACAGTCACGTGCAGCACACTGATGTTTTGGTCAGTGATGAATGGCATATATGAAGGTGGTCCTGTAAAATTACAATGCTGTATTTTCACTGTACCTTCTGTATGTCTAGATATACAAATCCCTACCATTGTGTTACAGTGCCCTACAGTATCCAGGACAGTACCATGCTGTATGGTTTGCAGTCTAGGAGCCATAGGCTACAGGTGTATAACATACACCATCTAGGTTTACATTAAGGACTTTGGGATGGTCACACAATGACAAAATTGCCTAATGATGCAGGACTGTAATTCCATTTACTTGTTATTAGAATTTGAAGAGAAAGAACTCATGTCAAGGGGCAATCTAGCAATACTGTCGCATGTTTTACAGTACATTCCCTTGGCCCAATAAAAACATTTTGGTAGATATTTATCCTTCAGAAATCCCCAGGGAAAAGTCCAAATGTATGTGTGTTGTGCCTGTAGACATTAATATATGGTTCAATGTGCATCCCAGTACCATTAACAATATTTATTTCTGGAAGACCTGTTAAATGACAGTATGCACATTTTTAAAAAAGAGATAATTTATGTGTAATGGCACCAAAAGGTGCTAAATACCATTAATATGTATAGCACGCTACTGCAAAAACATCATGTGATCTAGTGTAAAATAATGTATACCTAAGAAGGTGTGTATGCATATGAGGGTATGTGTGCATTTGAGGGTATGTGTACATATGAGGGTATGTGTACATATGAATATATGTGTGCATGAGGGTATGTGTGCATATGAGGATATGTGTGCATATGTATACCTAAGAGGGTATGTGTGCATATGAATATATGTGTGCATGAGGGTATGTGTGTATATGAGGATATGTGTGCATATGTATACCTAAGAGGGTATGTGTGCATATGAGGGTATGTGTACATATGAATATATGTGTGCATGAGGGTATGTGTGCATATGAGGATATGTGTGCATATGTATACCTAAGAGGGTATGTGTGCATATGAATATATGTGTGCATGAGGGTATGTGTGTATATGAGGATATGTGTGCATATGTATACCTAAGAGGGTATGTGTGCATTTGAGGGTATGTGTACATATGAGGGTATGTGTACATATGAATGTATGTGTGCATGAGGGTATGTGTGCATATGAGGATATGTGTGCATATGTATACCTAAGAGGGTATGTGTGCATATGAGGGTATGTGTGCATATGTATACCTAAGAGGGTATGTGTGCATATGTATACCTAAGAGGGTATGTGTGCATGAGGGTATGTGTGCATATGAGGGTATGTGTGCATATGTCTACCTAAGAGGGAATGTGTGCATATGAGGGTATGTGTGCATACATATACCTAAGAGGGTATGTGTGCATAGACACTTACCTACTAATAGTGGTGGTTTTAGGTCAGCGAGGTGTGGTAGGATTAGTGAGAGGTGCATCATTCTCTCTTATAGTAGTGTAATGCTTACAATACTTATTACAGTAATGTAATGCTTACTAATCTGGTGATCAGGAATGAAATCCCAGCACTTTAGGAGGCCGAGGTGAGTGGATCACTTGAGGTAAGGAGTTCTAGAACAGCCTGGCCAACATGGCAAAACCCCATCTCTACTAAAAATATAAAAACTAGCTGGGCCTGGTGGCAGGCAACTGTATTCCCAACTACTTAGGAGGCTGAGGCAAGAGAATTGCTTGAACCTGGGAGGTGGAGATTGCAGTGAGCTGAGATTGCACCACTGCACTCCAGCCTGGGTGACAGAGCAAGATCCCATCATAAAGAAAGGAAGGAAGGAAGGAAGGAAGGAAGGAAGGAAGGAAGGAAGGAAGGGAGGGAGGGAGGGAGGGAGGGAGGGAGGGAGGGAAAAGAAAAAGAAACAAGGAAAGAAAGAAAGGAGGAGAGAGAGAGAGAGAAAGAAAGAAAGAAAGAAAGGAAGAAACAGAAAGAAATAAAGAAACAAGGAAAGAAAAAGGAAGGAAGGAAAGAAAGAAAAATCAAGATGACGTAAACAGGGCTGGGTGGAATGAAAGATGCAGCCACGGCCACTCCAGGGCACAAACTGTGCAGTTTTCAGGTTGCAGCTGGAACCACTGGGTTGGGTGCCCAATGGATCCTCACCACAAATAGAGAACTGAATGGCTCCCATTGTGCGGACTGGAGGGGCAGTGGAAATGACTGCCTCCTCTGTAGCTTTCCTGGGGTTTCAAAGCCAGTCTGTAGCTCAAATGGGATCGCATGAGATCAGCTCTGTCTGGGGAAACATTGAATGGCTGGACAGAAAGCACTGAGCATTGTTTTTTTTTTTTTTTTTGCATGCTAAATTATGTTGATGAGATTTGGCTCTTCATGCCTAACTCATAGTTGCAAACTGTACTATTCTGGAAAAAATGGCAATTTTGAAAGAAGCTTGCATTAGCCATAATTAGCTGTAAAAACTCATTTATGTTTAAATTTCACGCCATATTGACTGGCATTAACAGAGAGGCGAGCATTAATGGTGACTGTTCAAGTGCCCAGAGGGCCTCTCAGAGCCGATCTCCCCAGATTGAGAACAGCTGCACGTCTCTGTAATATGCACGTCCCCTCCATCTGCCCCTCAGGGCTCACCAATTATTGTTAACATCCTAAGTTACAGAAAATGTGACCAAATGAGGATTCTTAGCTGTAAGAGGACTAGCCAAAAAGATGAGGCTGGGCGCAGTGGCTCCCATCTGTAGTTCCAGCTGGGAGTCCGAGGTAAGAGGATTGCTTGGGGCCAGCAGTTTGAGACCAGCCTGGGCAACATAGTGAGACCCTGTCTCTACACAATATTACCAAATTAGCCAGGCATGGGGGTGGCATGCCTGTAGTCTCCGCTACTCAGGAGGCTGAGGAGGGAGGATTGCTTGAGCCCAGGAGTTGGAGGCTACAGTGGGCCATGGTGGCACCACTGTACTCCAGCTTGGGAAACACAGCAAGACCCTGGATCAAAATAATAATAAACAAAGATGAGAGAAACTACAAGTGAGCAAAGCAGTCGTGTTCAAAACCTTCTCCTTTTAGTAAAAGAGATTTCTCCCCCAATTCCAATGAGAAACTTGGCCTTCGGGGGTCCTGCATGAAAAAAAAATCAAGCAATGACTATGTGATGGGTTTACAAAGAGATGGGCAGGCAGGAGGCCAAAGTCTGTCTCAGAAGTAGGAAGATGTGACTAACTCCCTCCTCCTGGGTTCTCAAGCTGAGTTCAAGGCTCTGGGATGTTCCTGGCTGGCTCAAGGAGTCTGAAACGAGAGATGAGATGTTGAGTTGGACAATGAGGGAGCCACTTCTTGAGTTGGAACCATATCCAGAAGAAGTGTGGTGAGTTTCTGAATCAATTTCTCAGATCCACAGAGGCCTGGAAGTTCTGAACCCGGAGTATGTTCTGGTTCCACCTCCAGTAAGGGCAACAGTTCCAGGTGGAGTGGAAGGAGGAGGGACCTGGAAGGGGGTGGCACAGCAGTGGGGCACTCTGTATTCTCACCCTGTTTGACTGAATCCTCCCAAAGCACCTCTGTCCTAGGGACTCACATCATCTCCATTTTACAGATGAGAAAACTGAGGCCCAGAGAAGATAAGAAACAAACACAAAGCCACACAGCGAGACAACATCAGAGCCCATTCTGCTTTGGGACCTTGGAACCATTGCTGACCTCTGTGAGCTTGCATTTCCTTATTTGTACAATGAATAATAATGACAGCCCATCTCAGGGAAGCAGAGGTCTGGGGTGGGGGGCGGCACGGGGCATGGGTGTCGGTAACAAGCTCATCACTGGCCCCATCCAGCAGGCCTTCTCCAGGGCAGGGCCGGCTGCTCACTGCTGGAATGGGGCACACATAAGGGCTGTCCAGCTCTGCAACACATAACCTCTCTCTGAGTTATAATCCTGCCCCTTTCATGCCGAGGGGCCATGAGGACCAGTACGAAGTTTTCCATCTCAGCTTTCTATTAGCTTTTGATAGGGAAGCATTGATTCACAACTCAATGGAGGTAAGGGAATTAATAAATCTTCGTTTCCCTGACGGGGGATTGATTTCAGTGGTGGTTTCAAGAGTTGGGCAGAATTTCCACTCAGCCTGTGCATCAGTCATCCGTGGCTGACATGCCTCTAAGATTCCTTAATTGAGTGTTATGTACAGATTCTTTTTGAGCTATGAACTGCTGTAAGGAGATGACAAGCATCTTTTAAAATTGCTGCCTGAAGAATTTCCAGCGAAGGCAGCCACTGCATCAAGAGAGGATGACTTCTGTGGCATTAACTTCCTATTTTTCTTTTTTCTCCAAGGTATCAAGTCATGAAGATGCTATGAAAGTTATTTTTAAGCTATCTTGATTCAAGTTCATTTCAAATCAATCAGAGGATTGGGATACAGTCTCTGTATAATTTAATATTCTAATATTGGAAACCTGCTTCAAATCAATTAGGAGATTGAGATGCAACCTAGGACAATTCCGATACTAAACACTGGACTTCTTTAATGCCTTGGTGTTGGGGCTTAGACCTGGAAAGTGGAAATCCACTCCAACTGGACAGCTTTTACGTTCATCCTGCATGAGACTGTATTTGTAAAAATGTGATCCAGCTTTACGTTGCCAGCTATAACAGTAAAAACTGCATTGCAAACCATCACTCACACCGCATTTATTCTGCCTCAGTGGTAGGGAAAAATGTGATAAAGAAAAAAGAGGGAGAGAAACGGAAAGTTAAAAAAAGAAAGGTTGTGTGTGAACGTACAGAAAGTAGGCATAAATAATCCTTCCTGCCAGTAAGGAATTTCCTTAGCAGGCTTTGAGATAAGAGATTCTGGCCAGGGGTGGCCAGGAGGTAAAGGGGAAGAGACAGATGTTTCTTAAGTGGGTTTGGGAGGTACAGACTGTGAATATGAAGTCATCGCTAAGCCCACCTGACTTATTCAGGAAGAGGTTCTTCACTATTAAAACTTTTGCATTGTTGGTCTGGTGTGGTGGCTCATGCCTGTAATCCCAGCACTTTGGGAGGCTGAGGTGGGAGGATCACAAGGTCAGGAGTTCAAGACCATCCTGGCCAACAAGGTGAAACCCCATCTCTACTTAAAATACAAAAATTAGTGTGGTGGCGCATGCCTGTAGTCCCAGCTACTCAGGAGGCTGAGGCAGGTGAATTGCTTGAATCCACAAGGCAGAGGTTGCAGTGAGCCTAGATCGTGCTACTGCATTCTAGCTTAGGCGACAGAGTGAGACTCTGTTTCAAAAAACAAACAAACAAACAAAACTTTTGTGTTGTCAACTGGGAAATTCTAGATTCCAGCATATTTATTCACATTCATCAGAATTTCCCTGGTATATATCTTCCCAAGTGTCCCAATGCCTGTGGCCTAGGACTGCCAGGGGACATAGAGGAAGGGTTCATTTATAAAACAATGAATGCCATTTCAAACAAGGCAGGCAAGTGAATTGTGTTAATGAACACAAAAAAAGGTCAATTATTCTCTAATTAAGAGCATCTGTCCTGATAGTCAGAAAGAGACTTCTATATCTACTTTAAATTAGAAGTGTCTACACCCTTCCATCTAAAAAAGTAACTCAGATCTAATTCAACTGTTTTGGCAAGTTATAGGTAACTTGCATTTCCACACAAATTTTACAATCAGCTTGCTGATTTCTACAAATAATAAAACTGCTGTAATTCTGATTGGGATTTTGTTGAATCTATTGATTAATATGGGAGAAAATGCCATATTAACATTGGCCTTCTAATCCATGAACATAGTCTATCTTTCCATTTACTTAGGTCTTTTAAAATTACTTTTAGCAATGTTTTATAGAGATAGAGGTCTTGAACATTCTCTGTTATTCCTAGGTATTTAATATTTTATGGTGCTATTGCAAATTGAATTATTTTTGTAATTTCATTTAATAATTGCTTGCTGATAGTATATAAAAACACAGTTATTTTTGTCTATTAACCTTGTATCTTAAGACTTTGTTAAATTCATTTATTAGTTCTAGTAATTATTTTGTAGATTCCTGGGATTTTCTAAGTTAAAAAAATAACATCGTCTGAAAATACATCATTTTACTTCTTATCTTCATGTCTCTTATTTCTTTATCTGATTTTTGCAATAGTTAGGATCTCCAATACAACGTGAAAAAGTAATGGTGAAAACAGTCACCCTTTTTCTTGTTGGTTATAAATTTAGTTTTCATATTCTTATTTTTTAGGCTTTTGATATGACTGCCAAATTATTCTTCAAAACAACTTAATCAATTTAAATATCCACCAAGGGTTTGGGTGTTTCAAGAATGAGAGTTCATTCCTTGGTGATCTCACAAAAGCCTTGCAAATATTAAAAGGGAAGCTTCTCAGGAGGACCTAAAATAAGTATTTGCTGATCCAGAACTTGGGAGTAACTGCTATCTTCCCCATTCTTTTTTCATGCTGGATAATCCCTTTTATCTTCCCCTGAACAAAGCACGTTCACAGGACTTACTATGGTTGGAAGTGTGTGTAAAGAATAGGCAGGTGTTTCTTTCACTATTCCCTTTCTTGTATCTTTTCTGTAAGCTTGAAAGTATTTCCAAATAAAATGTAAAACAAACAAAACAAAATAAAAACAAAAACAAAGCATACTTGCTAAAATGAAACCCAAATGTTGCAAAAACACAGAATATCAAAAAAAAAAAAAAAAAAAAAACTGGGAGGAGGAGGGGAGTTTCTTGAAATCCCTGTTCCTATTTTAGGAATTCAGTGTGTATTTTCCAGATAATTTAAATGTGTATAGATCTAAAGAAACATATATACATACATAAAATTTTATAGAAATGGGACAGGCTACGTATGGATTTGCAACTTGCTTTTATACACTCCATAATGTATCTTTCACTTATTCAATTCAGGATATGCTGCCCTATCTCAGAGCTACTCACTACCATTTTGAAAACTTAATTCTGGTGTCAGGGCTCAGAAATGGTACCCCAAAACATAGCATTTTGACATGCTGAACTAAAGCAGCAGCCTCAAGGTCTCTCTGACCTTCCCTCCCCAAGAACAATGACAGACTCTCTCTTGAATTTCCTTATCTGACTAAGGACATTTCTTCTAAAAGAAATGCAATTATCTTAAGAATCCCTCCGTAGGAATCTCATCAAATAACCAAGAAAGTTTAGCCAATGGAAAAGAGAAGAGACTAAAAGTCATCTTCATGCCCAGGCAGATTTTTCTTCCACTCTTTTGAGGGCAGCTCCAAGAGATTACCTGGGAGATTTTATCTACATAATAAGACAACCTTTTTTTTCACAACGCAGTTCTGCCCCTCACCTTCCCATAACTTGCTGGTCCCACTCAGTTTCCTACAACAATCATTTACAAGATAATGTCTGCTTCCTAGGCCCATTCAATTCCCCTAAAAATCATTTATGACTGTTCAAAATTGCCTACTTTCTTCCATACCCCTCTCCCCCAGGAAGCGGGTACATAAGCTTCAACTATTTGTCCCTTGTCTCATTTTTCTACGGCTCTCAAGTTCAGCATATTAATACATTTGTATGCTGCTTCTCCTGTTCACCTGTTTATTGTCAAGTTCATTTCTGTACTGCACCTTCAGAAAGTGGAGCAACAGCTTTCCTCCTGCCTCCACACCGCTATGTAAAAATCTAGGCTGTGAGATAAACATTCTATATTTTAATAGTAAAATACTGTAAACTGGGAGGTCAGGAGAGTTCAGAGCCTTTCAGCCCTCTAAGGACTACTCACATGCAGGGGGACACACATATACTATGGCTTCTTAGAGAGCATCCAGGATTCTGGGGGTAGAGACTGCCCCAGCGAAGGAGTATTATCTGCACAGCCCCTCTGGCCTGGATCTTGGGGGAGAAGCCCATCTACTCCTGCTTGCTGTATCATCAGCATGAGAAGAGACACTCGTGGGTGATAGAGTGCCCAAGCCAAGCAGCTCTGCCCTGTGAGACCTGGGGTAGGTTGTGGGAGCAATATCTTCTTCCGGAGCTGAGCCTCTCAAGGATTTCACTGTGATGGTCCAGATGCTCCTGGTTTGAATCCTGCTGGAAACCTGGGTTCAAGCCTTGTTTCCTTTTATGGGTGCCACATTAACACCTATATGCTTGGTCATTTTAGGCATTTGCTCACATGTCTGGTCCATGCGATATAAAGCATCTGGCTTAGGATTCACAGCCTCCTCTTGAGATTCTCTTCCTCTTTCTTTTTAATGTTTTGCTTGGGTAGGAAGCAATGGTCCAGTTGTTAAAATGACCTTCACCTAAAACCAGCTCATATTTTAAAACCTGAAGGGATTTCTTTGCTTTAAGGATTCCTCCCTCCACCCCCATTTCCTCCCCTAAAGAACAGCCATGCCTTATGATTTCAATGTGTCCCCCAAAGTTGAAGTGTTATAAACTTAATTCCCAATGCAGCAGCATTGGGAGGTGGACCTTCTTATTTTTCTTTTTTGAGATGGAGTTTCGCTCTTGTTGCCCAGGCTGGAGTGCAATGCCACGATCTTGGCTCACTGCAACCTCTGTCTCCCATGTTCAAGTGATTCTCAAGTCTCCTGAGTAGCTGGGATTATAGGCATGTGCCACCACACCTGGCTAATTTTGTATTTTTAGTAGAGACAGGGTTTCTCCATGTTGGTCAGTCTGGTCTCGAACTCTTGACCTCAAGTGATCTGCCCACCTTAGCCTCCCAAAGTGCTGGGATTACAGGTGAGAGCTACTGCGCTCAGTCCTGGGAGGTGGGCCTTTAAGAGACGATTAGGTCATGAGGGCTCTGCCCTCTTGAATGCATTAATGCTGTTATCAGAGGAGTGGCTTCCTAATTTTAAAAAAGAATTAGTTTGGCCAGTCCCCCTTCCTCCTCACTCTTGTCAGGGATGCCACAAGAAGACCCTCACCAGATGCGGCCTCTTGATCTTGGACTTCCCAACCTCCAGAACTGCAAGATATCAACCTCTGTTCTTCAGAAATTACCCAGTCTCAGGTATTCTGTTATAGCAGCACAAACCAACTAAGACAGCATGTAAATTATACTTTTCTTGCCTCACCTGATTACTGATCAATAAAAAATTATATCCTTCCCTTTTCAAAGCTTCTCTGAATTAAATTAAGAACGTAGGAGATGGGGATGGCACAGAAGTGGCCAAGAGAACACCAAGGGCTGTGCACTTTCAGCTTAACCAGGACAGAAATAGTTCTGCTGCACAAGTTTTAAGAAGAGTGGAGAGAGGAGGTTGAGAGGTCACAGTCATCACATCAACACCTGGAAGCAGCTGAGGGGTCCCCGTTCCTGTTCATAACGTAACATTTGCCTACTTCCATCCACTGCATGGCATCCCACTTAGAAAGGGCAAGAGGATGTGCTCTCACGCTCCAGGGAAAAGAGCAGTATTGAGAAATAATCACTCTCCAGGGCATGGAGGTACCTGGCTGCCCTCTTGAGTCCACAGCCTTGAGAGTGTTACCACAGCATAGCATCACTTCGCTACCCTAGACTCGAGGACTAGCTATGTTCCTCCAACCTCGACTCACTGCCCCTTTTTTTTGAGACAGGGTCTCACTCTGTCACCCATGTTGGAGTGTAGGGGTGCAATCTCAGCTCACTGCAACTTCTGCCTCCTGGTTCAAGCAATTCTCCCTGCCAAGTACCTGGGATTACAGACTCACCACACCGGCTAATTTTTGTATTTTTAGTCAAGATGGGGTTTCACTATGTTGGCCAGGCGGCTCTTGAACTCCTGAACTCAGGTGATCTGCCTACTTTGGCCTCTCAAAGTGCTGTGATTATAGGCATAAGCCACCACGCCTGGCCCCTTTTCTACATGAGGGGCTATGCTCAATATTTTCCCCCTTCCTGATGACTTACAAATTCACAACTTGTAGAATATACAACAGGAGGGCTATATCTCGTTAATACTAATATTTGGTTGCCAGAAAAGCAGAGGGAGCCTGGGGTGGGAGCTAGGGGTTAGGAGACTCAGGCTTGAACCTCAGTTCTGCTATTGCTGAGCTGTGTAGGTGTGGCACGGGCAGCAACACATTTGAGCCTGAGTTTCCTCATTTGGAAGGCAAGACTAGTATCAACCAGCCCCAGGGTCACTGGGAAGATCAAATGAGAATCAGAGACACGCCCTGGGTGGCACAGCAGGAAGCTGTGTGTCTTGTACTCGGGCAGCACTCAATAATTATACTTTCCTCTTATCCTTCTCTAAGTATCTGATCAGAAGATCTTTTTCTTTTCATTTGCACAAATTACATCTTTCTCACTATTCATAATTTCCTCTTTATTTTTAAAAGAAGATGGCAGCTTGTGTGTGAAATGGAGCGTGGGGCATACATTAATGTTTCAATCCAGAATGGACAATTTTCTAGATTTTCATGCCCTATCTTAAACACAGCTGTCAGGACAAGAGGCTCATTAAAAAGATTGTTTTGACTGACAGAATGTTCATGTATCAAATTGGAAATCCATCCAAAAATACTCGAGGTAGACAGAGGTGGCGGCCAGTCATGGAAGGAAAATGTTTTGCAGAATTTGTTTAAGATGAAATTTGCTAGGGAGAAAGTGCCCTGCCTCTGACTTGAGCCAGGGAACGTCAAGAAGGGGATACTGCAACCATCAACACGTGAGGGTCTTGAGTAAGTCAGATTCCGCATGAATAACAGGGGCAAGGTGATGATCGCTTAAAGAACACACATTCATGAAATGTGCACGTTTTTCTTTATCTCTGGGCTTCAAGGCACTTCCTCCTCCAGTTAACAGCTTATTCTTCCTGCATAAATCCCTGGCTTCCACAAGCCCTTTCTTTCTTTTTTTTTTTTCGCTCTTGTTACCCAGGCTGGAGTGCAATGGTGCGATCTCGGCTCACCGCAACCTCTGCCTCCTGGGTTCAAGCAATTCTCCTGACTCAACCTCCCGAGTAGCTGGGACTACAGGTGTGCGCCACTATGCCCAGCTAATTTTTGTATTTTTAGTAGAGACAGGGTTTCACCATGTTGACCAGGATGGTCTCGATCTATTGACTTCACAACCCCTTTCAATGGTGGCCTTCCCCGGGCTCTGTCCATTCCCCTCCTCTTGGCCCTTTCCCTCTCCCTGATGACCACAGCTTCTGCTATAACCTCAACCACCTCCACCTGCCAAAAACTCAGAATCATTTCCCAGCCAACAGTCGGTTCCTAGGCTCTGTGGACCTCTCTTCCTGACATCCTTGCAAGCTTGCAAACTCAACCCACTCACTTCTTTTGCCCCAATGCCCACCCCTCTTTGTGTGGGTTTAACTGGAGCACCACGAAGTCATCCAACTCAGGCATGAGGGAGCCACCTGAGACTCCCTTCCTCCGCCTGGTCAGTGCATCCTGTTGGCCTGGCTGCCTGAACACACTTACCCCCATCTCCTCTTCATTCTCGGTGTGGTCTTCCTGGCTGCCTCATCTCCTGTATGACATTCAGCTGTCAGTGGCTATGGTGGCTTAAATAAGTAAAGGCTGTATTTGTGCTTAATTATGATTTATGTATCCCATAAAAAGAGAGGAGGTGAGCAGTCCCAGGTGGGCGCAGCCTCAGGATTTCGCGAAGGGTGCAGCAGTCCCAGGATTTCATGAAGGATCCAGCCTCCTTCCATCTTTCTGTTTTGCCTTCCTCAGTTTGTAGCTTCTATCCTCAAACCTGCAAGATGTCTGCAGGGCTTCCGGCACTGGGTCCAAGTTCCAAGGTGGAAGAAGAGGAAAGGGCCAACAAAGTCTTTCTGGAAGCCCCACTTGCTAAACCCCTGAACTAGGTCATGCGGCCACACCCAGCTGTATGGGGGTCTGGAGAAGGAGTTTTTCAGCCTGCCATGCTAGTGCCCTAAATAAAACCAAGGCTCTGTTAGGAAGGAACACAGAGGAAATGCATTCGGGTAAACTGCGCAGGGCCAGCTTTCTAAAATGCAAAACCCAGGCACGGTGGCTCATGCATGTAATCCCAGCACTCTGGGAGGCTGAGGTGGGAGGGTCACCTAAGCCCAGGAGTTTGAGAGCAGCCTGGGCAACAAAGTGAGACCCCATTGTTACTACTCTGGGTCCCGGAACCTGAAGCTTTTACCAGTTGTAAAACCATTCTCTTACCCATGCTAATCATCCACAGGTGTGTTAACTTAGAACCTCTGTTGTAAAATCTGGAGTGAATAATTGTGTGGATAGACAGAGGGTCTGGGTTGATTGGTTGCATTTGACCCTCTGAAAGCAGCCAATGGCCATCCCTAGCCTGCCTGAATCACTGTAATGGTGTGAGTGTGCATGCGTCGTTGAGTCAGGCTTTGCAGTCCAGACTTCCTCAGGTAGTGACCGACGTCTCAGGCGGTGACCCTGACGTGATCAAGTGCACACCCCATCTCCGTAATTTTTTTTTAAAAAAGCAAAACCCACTTGTGCCACTTCAAGTAAAATTGGAGGATTCCCCATCACCTTAGACGTTGTTGTGTGACCAAACACAATGCCTCCACTTGAGCCTAGTCCGGTCACTGAGCAACTCCAGTGCAAGTGCTGCTATAGGACAAGCTGTTCTGTGGCTCCAGCCTCTGCCCATGTTGTGCCCTCTTTCTGCCTCAGTTTGCCTGATGAACTCTTATTCATCCTTCAAGGTCCTGCTCATTCCTTTCCTCCAGTGAGAAAGCATCCCTGGTCAAGGTAGACAGGGCTGCCGCTTCTTCATCCTGTTCCTTGCACATTCCTTTACTTCTGCCCTGATTTCCGGCTCCCACCTTCATTTCCCTGACTGGTTGATGAGCTCCTAAAGGGCAGAGGCCACATGTGTTTAACTGAATACCCATCTCCAGGATGAATAGCAGAGAGTGGCCCTTCAGACTGCTGGATAAATGAATGGATGGATGGATGGACAGTGAATGAATAAATAAAACTTGTGGCAATTCAGAGCCTATACTTAAGTATTCTGGAGGAGAAACCCGAATCTCCTGTCTTTGCCAATATTATCACAGGGAAGTGAGAGTTCCATAATTTCTGATTTTACAAAAGAACTACCATGTTCCTTATGAAAGGAGGCCTTATCACAAGAGGGTGGAAATAGGAGACAGTGGAATGAGCACTGAGGTTCTGTTACTTAAATGCCAAATGACAAGCGACTGCACCTTCCAAACATTGTTTCTTCAATTTTGAAAAGGGGACAGTAGATCCCTCAGCCAGGCATAGTGGCTCATGCCTATAATCCCAGCACTTCGTGAGGACAAGGTGGGTGAATCACCTGAGGTCAGGAGTTTGAGACCAGCCTGGCCAACGTGGTCAAACCCCATCTCTACTAAAAATATAAAAATTAGCCGGGCATGGTGATGGGTGCCTGTAGTCCCAGCTACTTGGGAGGCTGACACAGGAGAAGCACTTGAACCCGGGAGACGGAGGATGCAGTGAGCCGAGATGGTGCCACTGCACTCCAGCCGGGGCAAGAGAACAAGACTCCATCTCAAATAATAATAACAACAGCCCTCCTGGGGCTGTTGTTTCAGATGTGATGCGTTTAAACCCTTGGCTTACTCACTATCACACACGCCGGGCACCCGATGCTTCTTGGCACTGTGTTTGGAATTAAGTGTGGACGGGGCACTTTTCTTCCTTGTCTTTGGAGACAGTGCTGGTTGCCTCTCAATATCCACACCCTCCCTTTTCCTCCTGATTTTATTCTGGGCAATAAAGCTCAGGGAGGCCATGAGCTTCATTCCCCAAACCAGGATGGCAATAAAGCTCAGGGAGGCCACGAGCTTCATTCCTCAAACCAGGATGGATGCAGCTATGAGCATTCTCCTCCCACTGCCACCCAGGGTCTGGGCAAGAGCACAGGTCTGGATATGGAGATTAGGAGGAAACCACAGGGGCGTCTGAGAAAGGTGATGTTTCTTTTAAAAAGTCCCCCTTTTTGCCTCTGGGGCTGTGCAGTGTGAAGATGACGTGCAGAAGTGTGTCGGCCAGCTGAGAAGTCTAGCCTAAGGAACGGGTCATGACAGGGAAGCACAGCAGGTGCACAGAGAGATCCTGGTCATGTGTTCAGCCACGCTGAAAGCCTGAGCCACCTGTGGCCCTCTGTCCACACAGAGAACTTCCTTATTCTCTGAGCTGGGTGATGGAAGTTTCCTGTTCTGTACAGCCTGAAGGAAATGATGCTATTGATACTATCCTATACTAGTTAGAATAGTCACTCTCCTTTTGGGGTGTCTAGTAATCCATTTTTCTTGAAGACTGCTTGTTCATTAATTCTATATATATTTTTTGAGATGGGGTTGCTATGTTGCCCAGTCCAGACATGAACTCCTGGGCTCAAGCAATCTTCCTGTCTCAGCTTCCCCAGTAGCTGGGACTATAGGCATGAGCCACCATGTCCAAGAATCCATTTGTGAACAAACACTATGTAAGTTGGCCTTTGGAAACTCCTACAAAATAATAGAGTTCCCCTGTTCTCCAAGAGGTCCCAGAGGGTTTCCTTGTCAGGGTGGCATTCAGTGAGACTCCACTGGAATACAATTTGGCTGGTAATCTTGCATTATTTCTACTCCTGTGAAATTGCTTTCCCAAGCCATTTGCATTCAGTAGGACAAAGGCACGGTTCTTCATCAGAGAGGGGAGGACACTGGGATGGGAAAGGTGGCTTAGTAACCCTGGGCCCTGTTTATATGACAATTTGGAGGCAATTTGGAAGTGAGAAATAGACAACAGATATGAGAGGCAGAGCATCAGTCACTAAATCACCCGGTATGTTGGCAACTTGAAAACAAAGACAATCGCTTCCTCTTTGATTTAGACTGTGGCCTTTTACTTGTGGCTGAAGAGATTATGGGCGGAAAATGTGAAGCAGCGTAATGTTTTGAAAAGAACTGATGACTCTAACTAGGATCCTTAAATACAAGCGTCAGTGGTGACTGATTCAGTACCTACACCAGGGGCTGGCACACTGAAGCCCATCACTCACTTTCTGACGGGGCCTGTGAGCTAAGAATGCTTCTTACATTTCTATCACAAATGGCTGCACTGAGGTTTATGTAAGTACCTGCATCATAGCCGCAATTTTGCCTCTTGTCCCATAAAACCTAAACTATTTAATCAGGCTGTTTACAGCAACTGTTGGCCAACTCTTGACCTATACTTACTCTACTACAGGGATTCTTCTTATAATATTATTCTTTTTTCATGTTTTGAGAAATTTAAAAGATACGGTCAGTACAAAAAAAAGTAACATTCATAATTCCACCACCCAGAGATAACAAATATTAACATCTTGCAATAACTGCTTTTATATTTTTTTTAAAAAAAAGAAATATTATAATGATAGCCCAAGTCCCCTTGAACTGCTCCCTCTGCAAGAGGGTCTTAGCTTTACCTTTAAGCAATGTGCTCCTTCTTGGGAGAGGGCGTGGCCAGGGATTTGGCCATAGTGTCAGTGACCTCAACAAGATTAAGACTGGTTATTCCTAGGCCCAGCACGGTAACTCAGGCCTGTAGTTGCAGCACTTTGGGAGGCCAAGGCAGGCAGATCACCTGAGGTCAGGAATTTGAGACCAGCCTGGCCAACATGGTGAAACCCCATCTCTACTAAAAACAAAAAAGTTAGCTACGTGTGGTGGCGGGTGCCTGCAATCCCAGCTACTTGGGAGGCTGAGGTCACAGTGAGCCGAGAAAATGGTTATTCCATAACCCTGACTGGAAGACAGAAAACAGAGGCAGCAGGTCACAATAATTCCTGTGTACTGATGGATTAATCACATAAAAAAGTTTCCTTTGAGTTTGGCACAGAGTGGGCAATCCCCAAATTTATACTCAATGAATTGAATAGATGCCTCAAAAGCAGACGCTTGATGGAGTGATTTTATGAAGATACAGTCATGAAGTAAAGGTTGTTACAAATTAAAGGACCAGCCACCACCAAAGAATGAAAGAAGAAGGGAAGGAAGAAGCAAGGAGGAATGGAATGTCACTAACATGAAAGTCACAAGGGCAGCAGGTGCCACACAACTCATACCGGGGTTTTTTTTTTTTTGAGACAGCGTCCTACTCCATCTACCAGGCTAGAGTGCAGTGGTGCAATCATGGTTCACTGCAGCCTCGACCTCCCAGGCTCAGGTGATTCTAGCACTTCAGCCTTCTGAGGAGCTGGGACTATAGGTGTACGCCACACACTCATATATTCTTAAGAGGAACCACGGCCCTATTCAATAGGTAGCAAGCAAACTACTTGAACATCTGCACATGTGATTTATGGGGAGATAAATTTATGTAATAAGAAACAACTGTAAAGTGTCCTGGAGTCCCATTCCAGGATTTTTTTTTTTTTTGAGATGGAGTCTTACTCTGTCACCCAGGCTGGAGTGCAGTGGCAATATCTTAGCTCACTGCAACCTCTACCTCTTCCTGGGTTCAAGTGATTATTCTTCTGCCTCAGCTTCCCAAGTAGCTGGGATTACAGGTGCCCACCACTGTGCCCAGCTAAATCTTTTGTATTTTTAGTAGAGACAGGGTTTCACCATTTTGGCCAGGCTGGTCTTGAACTCCTGACCTCAGGTGATCTGGCTGCCTCAGCCTCTCAAAGTGCTGCGATTACAGGTGAGATTCATGGAGGCCAGCCCCAACTCCATGACTTCTGCATTAAGTGTAATTCTCTAGTTTCTTTCCTGACTTTTCTCTAAGGCTCTGAGCTTCTTGAGGGCAGGACAGATGCTTATTCCACCTCATGTGTTCCTCTTGTAGCCAAGGAACACGTGGAAACATGCAGAGAACATGTGCAGTCGATGTTAAACAATGTACAGACGAATATAACACTGCGCAAAATCCTGACCCCAATGTTAAGAGCTCCAGTCAGAATGCTACATATCTTCAGCAAAACATGACACACAATCACATGTGGCCTTACCAAGAATGATTTCAGGCGTTTGTTCCATAAATACGAAAATGCACAGCATCTTTACGTTAAGATTTGGGTCTGTTTATGCATGAAGAAGTTCAAGGCAGGATTATGTATGACAGAGAAACAGCCTCAATGTCCAACAATGACAAGAGTTAAATGAACATGGTACGTCTACGGAGTACAGTGAGCTGTGGTCTGGGGGAACATTTTTAATGACATGAGATAATGCTTTGTATGACATAATCTTATGCTTTCTAAATGCCCATATATGATAAACTATGAAAAGAGGGCTTTTTTTTTTTAAAGTAGATATGGTCTCACTCTGTCTTCCAGGCTGGAGTTCAGTGGTGCAATCTCAGCTAACTGCAACCTCAAATTTCCAGGCTCAAGAGATCCTTCCACCTCAGCCTCCCAAGCAGGTAGCACTAGAAGTGCACACCACACCATGCCTGGCTAATTAAAAAAGTATATTTTGTAGAGGTGAGTTCTTGCTATGTTGCCCAGGCTGATCTCAAACTCCTGGCCTCAACTGATCCTCCCACCTTGGCCTCCCAAATCACTGGGATTACAGGTGAGAGCCACCGCATCCAGCCAGCATTTCGTATTAACAAGAAACTGCTCATAAATGGACTGCTTATAAACCAAGCGCCTACCCCAGATTCCCCAAGCTGTGCAACTAGAGTGCATCTGTACATGTGACCACAAATCACAGTAAAGATGCAGGATGTCACAAAGAGCTGAAGAAAATGACACTGGGAAGGTCATTGGCAAATAAGGCTCCCTTGGAGTAAACATACATTCTCACCTTAGCTCCTGAGAAGCCAATCATCAGATTACTGACAGACTCAGAAACAGACCCTTAGGAAGATTGATGAAATCTGAAAATAAGCCTCAATAACGCTGCTGCCAACGTCAAATGTAAACTACAGGATGCTGTCAAAGATTTTTTCAGATCATTTACTTCAAGGAAACCAAGTTGACACTTGATTACTTTTCCATTCATTCTGAGTTGGCATATACCAGCAGTAATAACCATTTTATCAAATACAAGTTGAAATTCACTGATTGCCATAATTTGTCTCTTTACTCAAGACAATTCCTCAAACCAACCTTTGTTTTTATTTTATCGCCATTTTCTGTAGCCACGGTCTGCATTTTAGGTGAACTTATTTTTTGGCAGCCATAATCTTAAGATAATGAGCCCACCCAGGCCTGAACCCGTGAGGGGCTGGCCAGAATCTGCAGGGGTGGGCACAGAACCCTCCCTGTTTCATGAAAGACACCATGAAGAAGGCCAGGTGTGGTGGTTCACGTGTGTAACCACAGCACTTTGGGAGGCCGAGGCAGGCAGATGGCTTGAGTTCAGGAGTTCCAGACCAACCTGGGCAACGTGGTGAGACCTAGTCTTCACTGAAAATACAAAAATTAGCTGGGCGTGGTGGGGAGCACCTGTAGTCCTGGCTACTCAGGAGGCTGAGGCAGGAGAATTGCTTGAACCCGGGAGGCAGAGGTTGCAGTGACCTGAGGTCATGCATTCCAGCCTAGGCAGTAGAGCAAGACTCCATCTCAAGAAAGAAAGGAAAAAAAAGGCCAGGTATGGTAGCTCACACCTGTAATCCCAGCCCTTTGAGAGGCTGGGGAGGCAGATTGCTTGAGGTCAGGAGTTTGAGATCAGCTCTGGCAAAATAGTGAGACCCTGTTTCTACCAAAAGAAGAAGAAGAAGAAGGTAAGAAAGACAACATCAAAGATATCTTTGTCTGCCGAAGGAACAATTCACATACTCAAGGTCAAAGGATGAACTGAGAGGCTTACTATGAAAGAAAAATTCCTGCTTGCTGAGGCCAAAGGGGAATTCCACACCCTTGTATTCCATGCCGAGGGGGCTCCTGGGACCCTCACTTGGCAGATCCCTTTGGACATCCTGGTGCTGAGCCTCCGTGGTCACTGCACCACCTCTTTTCCTGAGGCAGTCCCTGGAGAGGAGCAGGTGAAGAGTAGGCAGGAGGGTGAGCAGGTGGGACCCTGCCCCACACAGGTGTCCCAGCTCCTCTCTACTTGCCATCAGTACCCATGCCATGGAGCATTCTGCTCATCTAAGTGCTCTGGGACCCAACAGCAATTCTCATTGAGAACACAGAACTAAGGGCCACTGCCCAGGCCCACTGCTTCATGGCTAAGCGATGCTGGGTAGACAATTTACTCCCTGGATTGCTGTTTCCTTGTCTACAAAATCAGAGCAACAGTCTCTGTGGCATACTATTTGTTAAGCAGTCGTTGTGATTATTTTACTAGCATAGTGTCCTCTGTGTATATGTTTTTTCTTTTGCTTTTTGGTGCGGGGAGGATGGAATTTTGCTCTCGTTGCCCAGGCTGGAGTGCAGTGGTGCGACCTTGGCTCACTGCAACCTCAGCCTCCTGGTTTCAAGTGATTCTCCTGCCTCAGCCTCTTGAATAGCTAGGATTAAATGTGCACATCACCATGCCTGGATAATTTTTGTATTTTTAGTTGCTATGGGGTTTCACAACGTTGGCCAGGCTGGTCTCAAATTTTTGACCTCAAGTCATCTGCCTGCCTTGGCCTCCTGAAGTGCTGGGATTACAGGTACGAGCCACTGTGCCTGGCTGTGTCCACTGTGTTTTAAATGACCACTGGAGTCAAACCGACCCTCAAGGAGGTTGGTTTTTAGTGCCCACTGGTGGCACTTTACAGAGCCATGGGACCCCGGAGTGGTGAGCAGCAGAGTGGCAGAACAAACGCTGCCAGGAAGACTTCATTTCCCTATGGCAACTCTCAGCAGTGGGTCAGGGGAACCAATTCCAGGAAAATCAGACACTGTGTCCCTTATGCCTCCTTTTCACATTCAGTCATTGAAAATGTTTTTCAATAATGATGATAATGATAAGAACAGAGGTTTACCATCACTGAGCACCTACTGGGAGCCAGGCACTGTCTCCAGGTACTGGATTCTTTCATCTGATCCCTGCAGAAACTTCAGCTATCCCTGCACCTGCTTCATAGTTTGTGACCTGAATGAACAACTCAGCCTCTACGACCTGAATTTTCTTGTCAGCAAAATGGAAAAAATACCACTACCTTGTGGGGTTGTGGTGTAGGTTTGCCACACTATGGGAGCAGCCGCTGACAATAATGTGAATAAAGATAAAAGTGAACATCGACCATGGCTCTCAAGAAACCTGTTCATCTCCTGCATTTTTCGGGAGAGAAACTGCTTTATTCGGTGCCTTCAGTGGCACCATGGAGGAGTGAGATCGGAGAATATTACGGTTCCCAGGGAGACAGAGCACAGACCACAGGGCCCTACCTAGCAGGGCGGCCCAGGAGGAGGCTCAGTGGCCAATGAACAGTCTCCTCACCTGGACTTCCAACTGCATACAGCATAGTGCTTACAGAAGGGAGATGTGTGAGAAAAAATACTTCCTTTCCTCTTCCCACGCCTGTGAAATTTAAAATAGACTCAAGAGTTAGAGGGCCTCTGCGTCTTACAACCAATGTGCTCAGTTTCCACATGGGGCTGAAGACCTGGAGAAAACATCTTTAAGGTCACCACAGAGGGGCTCACAGGATAGTGCCTGGCACCCAGGGAGCTTCACCTAAATGAGTGGTATTTTCTTTTAGAGGCAGAGTCTCACTTTGTTACCCAGGCTGGAGTGCTGTGGTGCCATCACAGATCACTGTAGTTTCAACCTTCCAGGCTCAGGCGATCCTCCCACCTCAGCCTCCCATGTAGCGAGGACCACAGGTGTGAACCACAATGCCTGGACTCATTTTTTGTGTTTTTCATAGAGACAGGGTTTCACCATGTTGCCCAGGCTGGTCTTGAACTCCTGGGCTCAAGTGACTGGCCCACCTCAGCCTCCTAGAGTGCTGCAGAAGGTCGCTGTGCCTGACCATGCTATTCTTTTACTTCCAAATCAATCCATTAATATGCAAACATTTTAAAGTCAAATTTAAAAGGCAATGAAATTAAAGCAATTTTGAGTTTATTTTACAAAGCAGTGTTGTAGACTTGTCCTTAAACTGTGGGAAATGGTTGGGGAAAATGTCTTTTAAGTGAAGGTAACTGCAGTAAATAAAAAAATAACTTGAACTAGTAGACAAAATGAGCATTTCACTAAGCTGGGGTTACTGGAATTTTACAAAGGAATCCCACTGCTGATTTCAAAATGACACTAATTGTTATTTTTGAAACATGACCTCAAAAGAGAAGATATAATATTCTGATTTCATAAACTTCAACAGACACTACTGTTTCCCATTCACTGGGGGCTCCTTTTTGAAATGTTGTGATGGAATTAAAAAATTAAATCATGCTTAGCTGGTCAGCCACTGTGGCTCACGCCTGCAATCCCAGCACTTTAAGAGGGGCCAAGGTGGGCAGATCACTTAAGGTCAGGAGTTCCAGATCAGCCTGGCCAACATGGTGAAACTCCACAGCTACTAAAAATACAAAAACTAGCCAGGAGTAGTGGCAGGTGCCTGTAGTTTCAGCTACTTGGGAGGCTGAGGCAGGAGAATTGCTTGAATCAGGGACACGGATGTTGAGTCAAGACTATGCCACTGCACTCTAGCCTGGCGATGGAGCGAGACTCTGTGAAAAAAAAAAACACACAACAAAACAAGCATTTTTAGTTGAAGAGCAATCTACAGCCTCAGAGAGGGAACGTCTGTTTCGTTCATCCCTCCATCCTCAGTGCCTAGCACAGGATCCATGCTATTTGCCAAATGGATAAATGTTGACTTAACTTTAGGAATCAGCAGCATATATTTACACATGCCAGATTCTCAATTTATAAATATTTACCATCAGGACTTGATTTTAACTTTAATTAGCCCAACTGTTAAGGATACCTCCAAAGTGAGAAATCTAATCCATCACTTCACACCAGATGTAGCTTTGGCAGTTGGTCTTTTATATAGGTTTATAGTGAATAAGAATCAGATATTAAATGACTAGTGTGTGATGTTTTACAGTGAATTGATCAGAACCTAAAACAGGCCAAACCTGAGAAAGTGAATCCAAGGTTAAATCTTAGGAAATAAAAACGGTAAACTCCCTCAAGCTGATGAGCCCCCACACACTCTGGATTCTATGGATGAAAGAAAGGGGGTGAGTTTGAGAAAGTTTTTACAAAATCCTCTGTTTTTTTTGAGACAGAGTTTCACTCTTGTACCCCAGACTGGAGTGCAGTGGTGCAATCTCCACTCACTGCAACTTCTGACTCCCAGATTCAAGTGAGTCTCCTGCCTCAGCCTCTTGAGTAGCTGGGATTACAGGTGCACACCACCATGCCCAACTAATTTTTTTAATTTTAGTAGAGACGGGGTTTCACCAAGTTGGCCAGGCTGAGGTCTTGAACTCCTGACCTCATGTGGTCTGCCCACCTCGGCCTCCCAAAGTGCTAGTATTATTGGCATGAGCTGCTGTACCCAGCCTAAACAATTCATTTTAAATGAGAGGGCACTGTAACATGATGGCACTGCCCCATGGACACATTTGCTAGATTTGGAAAAAATCTGACTATGAAATTACACATTGAAAGGTATGTTTACTAACATATTAATTGGTGATGTATGTTAAGTTGAGCTTCAAGCTGCCTCCTTAAATATTTTATTTTTATTTACTTATTTTTTTGAGATATGGTCTTGCTCTGTTGCCCTGGATGGAATACAGTGGTGCAATCATAGCTCACTGCGTCCTTGGCTTCTGGGGCTCAAGCAATCCTCCCACCTCAGCTTCCTGAGTAGCTGGGACCACAGGTGCATACCACCATGCCTGATTTAAAAAAATTCTTTTTGGTAAAGACGGAGTCTCACTATGGTGCCTGGCTGGTCTCAAACTCTTAGGCTCAAGCGATCCTCCTGCTTCAGCCTCCCAAAGTTCTAGGATTATAGGAGTGTGCCACCACACCCAGCCTTCCTTATACATTTTAATTTCAGCCAAAAAGTTTCTCTGTATATGTAGTGAACTGGATGTGTAAACAGACGATAACACTCTTGCCAATCATCTGGTTTTGGCCAATCACAGGCAGTCAACTGTTCAAACTGTGTTCAAACAAAGCAAACACTGAACTGTAGCAAATCTGGCTGTTTCTGTACCTAAATTCTGATTTCTGTAGGTCACTTTCCTTTTTCTGTCCATAAATCTTTCACCATGGAGCTGTGCTGGAGTCTTTCTGAGCCTCTATTCTGATTCAGAGGCTGCCTGATTTACAAATCATTCTTTTTTCAATTAAACTGTGAACTTTAATTTGTCTAAGGTTTTTTCTTTTCAAACAGGTGTGTGCTTTAAAAAATAAACAAAAGATCAAATTTTATCACTAAATTCCATAAAAATTTTTCACCTACTTCAATGATTATCATCCTTTTAAACCAGTACCCCCTTTTCTTAAAATTAAAAGTAGCATGCCTTCCTCATCTACCCTGAAAAATCTCAGATTGGCTGCAATCATCTATCTTCCCGCATACCCTGGTAGCCAAGAGAATTTTGGCTCACTTCCTATACTAAACTATAATGCAAATTATATTTCCTACAGTTTGCATTGTGAACAGAGTTGATCATCAGTTCGCTTTTAAATCTACACAGCTATATCAGCAGGCAGTAGGCATGTCCCCAAACCAGGCCCACTTGTCCTTGCCTAGAGATTCTCACAAACTTCCTCAAAAAGGATGCCAGCACCATAGGGGTAAGAAGTGTGCTGGTCTAGCTAATGGATAAAGCACATTTGCCCACGGTGGGATCCCAACATGGTTTGGAATCATAGATCACAAGAAACACTCAAAGATCACAAGAAACACGCTCCTATTGAGTGCTCACAATGGGCCAGAGATGGTGCTAAGTCACTTGCTTTTTTTTTTTTTTTTTTGAGAAGGAGTCTCACTCTATCACCTAGGCTGGAGTGCAGTGGCAGGTTCAAGAGATTCTCATGCCTCAGCCTCCCGTGTAGCTGGGATTACAGGCACCCACCACCAGGCCCGGCTAAGTTTTTGTATTTTTAGTAGAGATGGCCTTCATCATGTTGGCCAGTCTGGTCTCGAACTCCTGACCTCAGGTAATGCACCTGCCTTGGCTTCCCAAAATGCTGGGATACAAGCATTTCACTGTGCCAGCCTGATATATATAGGACTCCCTTTAAGGGATGCACCAACCCTACAAGGTTGGGTGAGTACCCTCATTTTACAAGTGAGAAAACTAAGACAGAGATATGTTCAGTGGCGCACTTTGGGAGGCCGAGGCAGGTGGATCACGAGGTCAAGAGATCGAGACCATCCTGGTCAACATGGTGAAACCCCATCTCTACTAAAAATACAAAAATTGGCTGGGCATGGTGGCACGTGCCTGTAATCCTAGCTACTCAGGAGGCTGAGGCAGGAGAATTGCCTGAACCCAGGAGGCGGAGGTTGTGGTGAGCCGAGATGGCGCCATTGCACTCCAGCCTGGGTAACAAGAGCGAAACTCTGTCTCAAAAAAAAAAAAAAAGAAATGTTCAGTGGCTTATCCCCAGCCATGTAGGAAGGCAAATCCTGTTGGTTCACCTGCCACGTTCTAGGACCCCTGCCCACCAGCCCAGACACCAATTCCCCTTGTACAAACCCACAAGTTTTGCCTTATCTGTACAGTACTCATACTGTTATTTAGTCAACCATTTTCTTTATTTTTCTTTATTTTTTGAGTCACAGTCTTGTTCTGTCGCCTAAGCTGGAGTACAGGGGCAAGATCTTGGCTCACTGCAACCTCTGCCTCCCAGGTTCAAGCGAATGTCCTGCCTCAGCCCCCCAAGTAGCTATGACTACAGGTGTGCGCCACTATGCCTGGCTACTTTTTGTACTTTTAGTAGAGATGGGGTTTCTCCATGTTGGCCAGGCTTGTCTCAAACTCATGAGCTCAGGTGATCATTCAATCATTTTCTTTATATTGATAAGCTAGTTATATTTTTCCTAATATATGTGAAGCTGATCACCCAATTATTAGATATCTTACGTGCACCACGGAACCTCTCATCCACACTCCATTTCCAAATCACATCCTGGTCTTTGGGGGAACATATACCTCACCCAGGCATGCCCTTTACTGAGGACTTATAGGTCGCTTGTTCTGGGCAGACCATTCTGTGAGTCAGGCAGTTGCCACAGTGGGGTTGCCAGGATGTGGCCATCCTGGACCTAGACACACATAGAATGTGGACAAGGTTCTGGGGAGAACAAGAGTGTCCCCCTGTAATGGGAACATTTCTCCAAGTCAAGGGTTGAAAAATTATCACTGGTCATTTTTATAAATAAAGTTTTTGTAAAGAAAGTTTTATTGGAACACCACCATACCCTGTTGTTTATGCACTGTCTGTGGCTGCTCTCGTTATGAAGGCAGAGTTGAGTAGTTGCTACAGAGACCATAGAGTCACAAAGCCCAAAATGCTTACTGTCTGGCCTTTTACAGAAAAGGTCTATTGACCCCTGCTCTAGGTGAAGCATTTCCCATACAAAAGTCAGCTTGTGGGTTGGGAGCGGTGGCTCACACCTGTAATCTTAGCACTTTGGAAGGTCAAGGCGAACAGATCACTTGAGGTCAGAAGTTCGAGATCAGCCTGGCCAATATAGTGAAACCCTGTCTCTATCACAAATATAAAAATTAGCTGGACATGGTGGTGTGGGCCTGTAATCCCAGCTACTTGGGAGGCTTAGGCAGGAGAATTGCTTGAACCTGGGAGGCGGAGGTTGCAGTGAGTGGAGATTGTGCCACTGCTCCAGCCTCAGTGACAGAGTGAGACTCTGTCCCTCACCCAACCAAATAAAAAGTTAGCTCATAAACACCAATTCACAAATGATATTGATATTACCTGCTGATAAGTAGACTTGAATCATGCTTAATTCAATTCTATTAACAACTATTTACTTATTGGGAGGCTACTATATAACAGTCTTGGCTAGGAGCTGGCCTTACAGAGGTGAATAAGGCTCAGCCTCTGCTTCCTGGAGGAATCAGTATCTAAACAAGTGATTGTAATACAGCTCATAGGAAGTCAAAGCAGAATTTGATGTTTTATCTTCCTATAAAGTAGATTCTAGGAATCTGACCTTTTTGTTCTTTAAAACTCTGATTTTTTTTTTTGAGATGGAGTCTTGCTTTGTTGCCCAGACTGGCATGCAATGGCACTATGTCAGCTCACTGCAACCTCTGCCTCCAGGGTTCAAGTGATTCTCCTGCCACGGCCTCCCAAATACCTGGGACACCGGCGCCCACCACCATGACCGGCTAATTTCTGTATTTTAGTAGAGATAAGTTTTCACTATGTTGCCCAGGCTGGTCTTGAACTCCTGACCTCAAGCGATCCACACACCTTGGCCTCCCAAAGTGCTGGGATTACAGGTGTGAGCCACTGCACCTGGCCAAAACTTTGAAATCTTAAAACCATAACCACAGGCTAAGATTTTTCTTCTCTCTCACTCTCGTTTTCTAAAAAAGCATAAATACTAGAAATGAAACTCTAATTCTGTGAAATGACTCATTAAATTTTGCAGGGAAGATCAACTTATTAGAATTTTTCATAATTGCCAAATTTGCTCTGGGCTCTCTAATACTCAGTTCTAATCTCTCTGCTGAGAATGGAAACAAAGAAAATGTATGGAGACATCAAGGGAAACATGGTCAGTTACAGAGTTAGCTTTTGTTTTTTAAGACTGAGTTTCTAAATTGGAATCCATATTAAATGGGTCACATATTAACCCTCTGCTGAAAGAGGCATGAGGGATGGAGACAATGTCCAGGTTCAGCCAAGATTTCATTATCTACTATCGGCCTTTTTACTCCAACTAGGTATCAGGAGAATTATGGGGAAAACCAATTTCTGCATCCCTTGGATGTGATGAAATTGATTATCCTCACGCAGGGCAAACGAAGACAGAAAATAACAGGTGCCGCTTCACACTGATATATCTGTCCTGCCCTGATAACTGTTTATTTGTACTGGCTACTGACAATGTTTTCCTATCATACAAAGAAGGTTTTTCACTGAGCTTCTAAAGTAGAAACAGGATGCATCTGTTTCTAAGGAAACCTGAGCTTGGAAGCTGGCGGCCTTCGATTCACGCAGCACACCCCTCTGCTCCCGGTGGTCCACTGCACAGTGACACCCTCCTCCTCGTTTACCTCATCCCGTTTTAAAAAATTAATGCAACAATGAGAGATGATTGTTGATGCTCATTATTAAATCATTTATTCATCCCACACAATGACTCAGAATTATTCATTAAGCTTGCTGGAAGGAAGATGGGTTTTACCTCCATGGTGGTTTGGGGAGAGATGTTCTTTAAAAGGATATTTTATAACAACACAATTATCATAATTAAAAGCTACCCTGATATTCTGATGAGCTTTTGACATATTTTTGAGTACTGGCATTTCAGCACAAGGAGATAAATGAGACTGAAACAGTAGTAGGGAATAATACTGCCATGGGGGGGAGAAAACCAAAGGCAATATTAAATATCAACTGCCATCGTCACCCCCAATTTTATCCCAGCCTTTAAGTTAATGAATTTTACATATTATCACTTGAACTTCTGGCTTTACAAAATTAGTTCCAATTACATTGTTATGACCTGAGCCACTTTCTGCATAACTGAGTCATGGATGCATAAAGCCCCCAGGGGAGCCCACCTACCTGTGTTTCCAAGCCCAGCAAGTCTCTCTGCCTGTAGCAGAAAGCATCCACACTGGACTCATATCTCTTTCTGATGTTGCCTAAGGTTTGTTCTGTGTTTGGAAGGTTGCTCAGCAAAGGGCCTAGTTTGGCAGGCCACTGAAACTGACAGGGGATTGCGAAAAGGGCTCTCATCTCTCTCTGGTCTCCTCTGTGAAGCAGGTTTAGGTGAAAACCCTTAGGCCAGTGGCCAAGAAGAGGTGTCTTGGTATACCTGAAGGTGTGCTGGGAGGAAGCAGTGGAAGAGAGAGCTTGGGAAGAGAGAGACAGACTGCTGAGTGACCCTGGAGAGCCAGACTGGGGACCAGAACAGAGAGAGGCACAAGTGGCTTCCCTAAGACCAAAGGCCACAGAGGCCATGTGTTGGGAACTTAATGGTCTGAACATGCTCTGTCGTGCAGGCTGGAGTACACTGGTGTGACCTTGGCTCATTGCAACCTCCACCTCCCAGGTTCAAACTATTCTCCTGCCTCAGCCTTCCAAGTAGCTGCGACTACAAGCGTGAGCCACCATATCCGGCTAATTTTTGTGTTTTTTAGTAGAGACTGGGTTTTGCCACGTTGGTCAGGCTGGTCTTGTACTCCTGACCTCAGGTGATCTGCCTGCCTTGGCCTCTCAAAGTGCTGGGATTACAGGCGGGAGCTACCATGCCTGGCCCAAAGACATTCATTCATTCATTCCACAAATACTGATGAAGCATTTATTATGAACTAATATCTGAGCCAGGTCTCCCAACTGCATAGCTGAGTAAAACCCTGTCCCTACTGGCAGGGAGCTGAGAGTTGAGCAGGGATTCAGACAAGTCCACACTTAAAAATCCACTTGACAAGTGCTGGCATGAGGGAAGCTGAAGAAGAACCTGTGTAGGAAGGAGGAGAGAACCTTATATAGAAGGTATCCAAGTTGAGTGGGAGGTGGGATGTGGTTTCTCACATGTATAATCTCAGTGCTTTGGGATACCCAGGTGGGAGGATCACTTGAAGCCAGGATTTGATACTAGCCTGGGTAACATAGTGAGACCCCATCTCTACAAAAAATTAAAAAAATTAGCCAGGCATGGTGGCATTCCCCTGTAGTCTCAGCTACTTGGGGTGGCTGAGGAAGGAGGATCACTTGAGCTCAGGAATCCGAGGCTGCAGTAAGCTATGATCACAGCACTGCGCTCCAGCCTGAGTGACACAGTGAGAATGCACCTCAAGAAAAAAAAAATGTCGAGGCCGGGCACAGTGGCTCATGCTTGTAATTCCAGCACTTTGGGAGGCAGAGGTGGGCAGATCACTTGAAGTCAGGAGTTCAAGACCAGCCTGGTCAACATGGTGAAACTCCATCTCTACTAAAAACACAAAAATTAACTAGGTGTGGTGGCACGTGCCTGTAATCCCAGTTACTCGGGAGGCTGAGGCAGGAGAATCACTTGAACCTGGGAGGCAGAGGTTGTCGTGAGCTGACATTGTTCCACTGCACTCCAGCCTGGGTGACAGAGTGAGACTCTATCTCAAAAGACAAAAAAACATTGAGTGGGCTTAGGCAGGTGAACCAGAAGAGGCTGGAGGGGAAGGCAAATGCAACTGGGAAGGGCCCTGGAATGCTGCGGTGAGGAGCTGGGCCATACCTGGGGGTGAAGGAAAGCCTCATGCTGTGTAGTCAGTTATACTCCCCTCTTGCTGGTAGATGCAGAATAAACCAGAACAGGCAAGAGCAGAGCAGGGAGCACAGTGCCAAGCTGCTTCTAGGATCCAGATGAGATAGTGAGGAGGCCTGAAGAAGTGGACAGACTATAGAGACATTAAGGAGGGACAATTAAAGGGGACATGAAATAACCAAGCGCCATCAGGCTAGCGAGCTTCTGCTGGAGACAGAGCCACTGGATTCTAGTGCCTGATGTCACTGAGAGTGGAAAAAGGGAACTAACCGCCCTGCTCTGTCTCATGCCTACCAAGCAACCTCCTGATTATAACTGGGCTTCCCATGTAGCTCTGCGTATGGGAAGAGACTGCACTGCTGGGGTGGAGGCCAGGGCTGTGGTCTTGCTCTAAATCAATCAACTGCCATTCTGGTTATAGCTATCAGTCTCAGGAAGCTGGGATACTTGGAGACACACACCAGCCCTTGGTTTGCCAATGACTCTGTTCCTGAGTTTGAGGGGCTGCAGTCCTGAGTGGGCAGGGGGCTGGGTCATCATGGATATGATGTCACCCTGTAGGGCCCTCGGGGGGTGGTCAACAGGCTTCTCCCAAGGGTGCCCTGTTAGAGCTCATGCCTATAATCTAAGCTCTTTTGGGGGTCCATGGCAAGGAGATCATTTGAGGCCAGGAGTTCAAGCCCAGCCTGGCGCAACACAGTGAGACCCCATTTCTACAAAAAATTTAAAAAATTAGCTGGACATGGTGGCATGTGCCTATAGTCCCAGCTTCTCAGGAGGCAGAGGCAGGAAGACTGCTTAAGCCTAGGAGGGCGAGGCTGTAGTGAGCCATGATCACACCACTGCACTGCAGCCTGGGTGACAGAGCAAGACACTGTCTCTCAAAAAAAAGTAAAAATAAAAAATAGAAAATATTAGAGCTGTGGATCTTGTTGATATCTGGAGGTGCTGTGTCCTACAATGGGAAAATCCCGGAACTGCATACCACTCAGGAATGTGGTTGACAAGAACGAATAACTCAGGGAAGTCATGGACATGGCATTCACATCATTTAACATTAGACATGGTTGGCTGCAGTAGCTCACGCCTGTAATCCCCACACTTTGGGAGGCTGAGGCAGGTGGATCACCGGAGGTCAGGAGTTCAAGCACAGCCTGGCCAACACGGGGAAACCCTGTCTCTACTGAAAATACAAAAGTCAGCTGGACATGGTAATGGGTGCCAGTTAGCCGGACGTGGTAATGGGTGCCAATGGTAATCCCAGGTATTTGGGAGGTTGAGGCAGAAAAATTGCTTCAACCCAGAAGACAGAGATTGTAGTAAGCTGAGATCTTGGGAGACTCCATCGCAAAAAAAAAAAAAAAAAAAAAAAAAAAAAAAAAAAAAAAATGGATATAAAAGGAATAATTTCAGTGGCATTAAATGTTCTCTCTCGCTTTATTCTCCATTACAGAACAGTCTCCACGGTGGTGCTGATGCCATCTTGACACTGTTTCCTTGTCATCAAGATGGTTTTCTGCACCAACTCAAGCATAGCGTGAAATTTCAAAGGCCTTAATAGAAGTTTTCTAACTTTATCTCCAAGGAACAGCTGGAAAAAATCTCCAATTATGTGAGCTTTTTCCAAAATGTCTGGAAAATACAGAAGGGTCGGTCGGTTGCGGTGGCTCATGCCTGTAATCCCAGCACCTTGGGAGGCCAAGGAGGGTGAATCACTTGAGGTCAGGAACTTGACACCAGCCTGGCCAATGTGGTGGAACCCCGTCTCTAATAAAAATACAAAATTACCTGGGCATGGTGGTCAGTACCTATAATCCCAGCTACTTGGGAGGCTGAGGCATGAGAATCACCCAAACCCAGGAGGCAGAGGTTGCAGTGAGCCAAGATTGTGGTACTGCACTCCAGCCTGAGGAACAGAGTGAAACTCTGTCTGCACCCCTGCCCCAACCCCCCAAAAAGAAGAAAATACAGAAGGATCTTTTGTACTTTTCACAAGTAAATACAAACATACGTAATACTCAAAGATGAAGAGAAGAGTATCAGAATGTTTCTTTTTTAATGAATACTTGCTACTGGATCAGGCCACCTGCCTCCCACTAACCCATAACAAATAATAAATATATTTAAACTCTTGAAGTGTTTGGTGAAAGTCAGCCCTGGTGGCTGCATATGGTGACTCACGCCTATAATCCCAGCACTTCTGGAGGCCAAGGCAGGTAGACCACTTGAGGTCAGGAATTCGAACTCAAGCGATTGAACACCTGGCCAAGATGGTGAAACCCCATCTCTGCTGAAAACACAAAAATTAGCCAGGCGTGGTGGCACATGCCTATAATCCCAGCTACTCGGGAGGCTGGGGAGAATCGCTTGAATCCAGGAGGCAGAGGTGGAGCCCAGATGGCGCCCCTGTGCTCCAGCCTGGTCAAAAGAGCAAGACTTTGTTTCAAAAAAGAGAAAGTAAAGATCTAAAAGGAAAGATCTGAAAGGAAGAATGATGACAAAGAGAAGAATCAGAACAGTTGTCAAAACCGGAATCTGTCAAGTTACTGGTAACCCAGGGAGTCCTCCTAGAACACAATCTTTCTCTTAAAAGGCCCATGGTAGCTGCTGCCACAAAGATAAAGGAGGTGGGTGGGCTAGTGCCTTAGAGCGCCATCAGAAGCTGAGGTGTGACCTCCGGAAATGAAGTGTCTTCATTCTGTGTGTGCACATGTGTGTCACATGTATGACTGGTGGCAAAAGATGGGACTAAATCCATTATTCCCTCCTGAGTCTGAAGAACTTAATCCACCTTGCCAGAGGAAAACTGGTGATGGTCCATGAACTGTACACTAAAGCCACATCCCAGGATTTCCTGGGTCATCGCTGATCAAGATGGGTGGGAAGCTTGGCTCTTAAAGATCATCTGCCCTTGAGCAAGGGCCTGCTTCCCAGAGAAGTGAGAAAAGATGTCCCTGGCATCTTGCCTTCTCCCAAGGCACATGTAAGCCACATTCACACCCACCTGCACCACCGGTCTCCTTCCCCACTAAACCCCTTCCACCACCTCCAGAACCCCGCAACTGTGTGAGCAGCTATGACACACACTGAGTACTTAGGCTAGGGGCTGCTCTCCATGTCTTGCAGGCCTTTCTCATTTAATCCTCAAAGCCACCCTGCAAGAAAGCTACTACTACTATTCCTGTTTTACAGACAAGGAAATATAGACACAGGAATATCAGGTAGCCAGGCATGCAGCCTGCGAGTCCAAGAGCTGGGCTCAGAACCCCCAGCCTAGTCCTCTCTCCCTTTTTGCCACATTGTATAGGGATGGGAGAAGGATCTGGAAATGCCGTCTCTAGACTTGCCCTTCCTCCCTGAAACTCGTGGCTCGGGGCCTCTACCTGCATGGATGAACTTGTCTGCCAACCTCTTCCGAGCGGGCTTGCTGAGGTTGAAGTAGTCGTCGTCATCCTCATCGATGCTCTCCAGGAACAGTGGGATGTGCTGGAAGACGATGGCGTGCTGGCAGTTCCGCTGCCTTGCGATGCTCAGCTGCTCATCCAGCCACTGGTCCTGTGCCTGCTTCAGGCTGGGGCATTTGGAGGGGTTCTCATAGAACTGGGAGTTGAGGACCAGGAACAGCACACCTCCGACCCAGAAGCTAAAGTAGTCATCTCCCCAAGTCTGGCAGAACTCCTCGATGGTCTCGGCCGTGGGGACGTTGCCAATGTCATGGTTGCCGCTGACGAGGACCAGTGGGATGGCCCTGTCCACGGTCCTGAGCACTCGCTGCAGGTCCTCTGTCTGCTCCTTCCGCCACGGCTTCCCTGGAAGAGTGAGGGTCATGTCCTGAGACAGCCAGAGGCTTACTAACTTAATAA
Source organism: Saguinus oedipus (assembly GCA_031835075.1). Classification (NCBI taxonomy): domain Eukaryota; kingdom Metazoa; phylum Chordata; class Mammalia; order Primates; family Cebidae; genus Saguinus; species Saguinus oedipus. The sequence continues at coordinate 13,152,768 of CM063179.1, read as the reverse complement.
CTAACTTAAATACTTACTAACATAAAATTAAGATAGAATAATCTAGAAATTAATTCCATCTGCCAGAGGGAAACTGCAGTCATGTGCTAAAAACAAATCAACAAGTCCACTGGGGGCCTCTGCCCATCCTTCTTCAGGACACCTTAGTGATTCAATGTCTACATGGCCCCCTGCCCCGGGTTGCTGAGTTGATGGTGTGAAGTCAATCCTGAGATTAAATATTAGTGGGCTGGGTGCAGTCGCTCATGCCTATAATCCTAGCACTTTGGGAGGTTAAGGTGGGAGGGATCACTCGAGCCCAAGAGTTCCAAGGCAAACCTGGGCACTATTGTGAGATCCTGTCTTCATAAAAAAAAAAAAATTAGGCCAGATCTTTCCTTGCCTCTCTCCCTTCCTTCCCTCCTTTCCTTCCTTTTCCCAAGTTTATGTACAATTTTCATTGAAAAAAGAAGAAGAATGCAAAGGTTTTAGCCCCATGGATCTAGGGCTTAAAGATTGAGGAAGTCAGCCAGGTGGCTGGAATGAATGTTTGGACTGGGAGCCCCAGGACCAGCTCGGACCAGCTCAGACCAGCCATGAGGCCAGCATGGACTGCAGACAAATGAGGACTCACAGTCCCTGGAGCAAGCAGGACATAATTCTACGGAGGTTGAGCAGGCTGGACTTCGGACCCCAGCTACTGCTGCAGCCATCAGCCAGCCTTTCCCGAGCCTATTCCACTGGTACCAGAGATGGGAGGTGGCTGCATGGCCTGAAGCCCAATGCAAGGAGCCTTGGGGAGAAGCAGGTTCTGCCTGTACCAGGGACCAGGAAACCTCTCTCTTGGGGGTGCTGGGGGTTCATTCACCCACTGTCCACATCGAAGGTGCCATTGATTGACATTGCTTCTTTAGCTGAACTGGGACTGCAGGCATCTGTGTTGACTTAATATATGATCCTCTCTAAGACTCCACTGGTTGGTTCTTTTCCCATGCTGGTTAAGGAAAAACAAGTCCTTTGTGGCTTTGAACACAGCAAACTCTCTCAAAGAGACCCTTGTGGCCCAAGGCTGATTCATCACCACTTTCCTCACTGGGTTTTCTTAAAGACCTCCAAGGCGCCCCTCTCACTTCTTTCTGTTCACACTGACTTGGGGATTTTGGGATATTCAATCACTGACAATACTTTCTAGCACTTCCTACAGGCCATGCACTGATCACAGAGCTGTGTGTGCACTGACTCGCTTCCTCTGACACCCAGTGGAGTAACGGGGATTTGAATTTGGTGGGCTAGCTCAGGGTACTGTCTACACTGTCCTGGTCACAAACTAAGGTCCTTGCTCTCTGGGTGACTTCTCTTGGCTGCCCTGAGGCACAGGATGAGGACTTCATAATACCCTGGGGTGCAGAGCATCTCCTGTTCTTGATTTTCAAGGGCATTAGTCATGGCCCTTGCATGCTAATTAAGGTAGGTATGGAAAATGTCCAAAGACTTAACGACCATAAGCAGAAAAGTTAAGAAGGAGCAGTTCAAAAGAAAGGCTTACTTTTCTTTTGAAGGGAAGGAAACTTCATCTAGGAAGCAATCAAGAAGGAAGAGCTGGGAATTACACATAGTAGCGTGAAGTTTGCTTCTAAACAAAGAGAGATGCTGCTTTTAGGGAAACCATCAATATCCCCCAATAATCTGTTAAAAAAAAAAATGCAGCTCATTTTCCCTGAATTTCCTCCAGCAAAGATGAGCCTAGTGGCTGGGCACAGTGATTCATGCCTGTAATCGCAGCACTTTGGGAGGCTGAGGCGGACAGATCACTTGAGGTCAAAAGTTCAAGACCAGCCTGGCCAATATGGTGAAACACCATCTCTACAAAAAGTAAAAAATCAGCCTGGCGTGGCGGCACATGCCTGTTTTCCAGCTACTTGGGAGGACGAGGCAGGAGAATCACTTTAACCTGGGAGGTGGAGGCTGCAGTGAGCTGAGATCGTGCCACTGCACTCCAGCCTGGGCAGGAGAGAGAGATTCTGTCTCAAAAAAAGTGTTTATTTATTTATTGTTTAAAAAAAGAAAAAAGATGAGCCTCTTTCTTGAGTATCTTTTCCAACACTTTCTACACCTCTTGCAGGGAGTCCCAAGTGCTGAGGTGGAGTGAGTGTGCCCTGGGGTTGGTCTCTTGCCCCTTACAAGCTGCATGGCTTGGGTACATCTCTTGGTTCCTCTGAGTCTTGGTTTCATTGTATATGAAATGGGGATGATAATTCTCATACCTTGGGAATGGCTGTAAGAATTCATACTAAGATAATGATGTCTAGAGTCTGGTACAAACAAGAATGCAAAGCTGTCAGCTGTCTGCTCTCCACATCCCATGCACCAAATGTAATCAATTCTCCCATTTCTGTCAGTGACCCACTGTGTATGCATAACAACCAGTTAATTGTTTGGGAAGGAATGAAAATCTTCCCCAGGGACAGAAATAGTTTTTAGTACATAATTTAGAAATAAAAGAGTAAACCCTAGATTACAAAAAGCCAAATTTAATGCAAACATTTGCATGATCTTTAACAAGCTTTCATTTGCATATATCAGAATCTCTGTAGGGTTACAATATTAAAAACAACTTAGTATTAAGAAAGATCATAGCACAACTTAGCAGAGCTTACTAAAAAAATAGTCCCATTATGGCCAGACGCAGTGACTCACGCTTATAATCCTAGCACTTTGGAAGGCCAAGGCAAGCAGATCACTTGAGGTCAGGAGGTCAAGACCAGCCTGGCTAACATGGCGAAACCCCTACCTCTACTAAAAATACAAAAATTAGCGGGGCGTGGTGGCATGTACCTGTAATCCCAGCTACTCAGGAGGCTGAGGCAGGAGAAATGCTTGGACCCAGGAGGCAGAAGTTTCAGTGAGCTAAAATCACGCCAATGCACTCTAGCCTGGGCAACAGTCCCACACTGTATATGAGAACCCAAAGCCAAAAGCCAACCTCACCAGCATCATGAACAGAAAACATAGAAACCTCCCCAAGAACACAGAGCTTCAATGAGTTATTGTCTCCAGCAGGGTTCTGTGTTCTCAAAAAGAATGTATATAAAGGATAGGAAGAAAGGTAGGGAAGCAAGGGGAAAGATTCTGAAAGATGTCAAGAAATGACTTAGAAGAGGGATGGAGAAGGATTGTTCTGGGTGGGTCTCCAAAGTGGATGACAGGTATCTGCCAAGAAGTGGGTGCCAAGAGTACAGGAACCACAATGTCAGCACACACCTGACCCCCATGAAGAGAAGCCTTGGGTAGGAATGGCAGGAGCGGTGTGGAAAGCTGTTAAGTGTTTAAAACACTTAAAAAAATTTTTTAAAGCAATCAGTTAAAATAAAACTAGGACCTCCTAGTTTTATTGGAGGTCCTAGTTCTATTTTAATTTAATGGTACACTCAAGGACATAAAAAGCGTTATAACGATAATTACAAAATTCTTACATCAGTGGTACCCTGAGAGGTATGATTTATTTTTGTCAGTATTCATTAAGGCAGACATTAGTATCTTGGTTGTTTTCCAAATAGCCTTAAAATACACTGTCTGATAAAATCTCTTTGTGAATTAGGAAAAGAAATAAACAACCTTAATTGGATAAATGATATCCATAAACAAGTATAGCTATGATCATACTTATTGGTGAAAGACTGACTGCCTTCTCCCTAACGTCAGGAAGAGGAGGTCTGCTCTCATACTCTCACTGAACATCATACTAGAAATTCTAGTTAGTGCAATAGGCAGGAAGAAAGGAAGGAAGAAAAGAAGGGAAGGAAGGGAAGGAAGGAAGGGCATACAGATTAGAAAGAAATCAAACAGTCTATTCTCAGAAGACATAACTGTCTCCATAGTAAAATCCCAAATAATCTACAAACAATAAAAATAAAATAAAACAAAACATCAAAGACTCCTAGGACTAATAAGAGAAATTAGCTTGGATGCAAAGTAAATATATAAAAATCAATAGTATTTCTATATTCTAACAAAAAAAATTACAGATTTAACAAGGATTTAAGAGATACTTAGGAGGTAGAACTGACAAAAATCCTCATTGTACTGGTTACAGGAAGGACTCAAAATTAATTCCCAAACATCTGAGCAACTGGGAGGCTGGTCATGTTGTTTACTTACAGGGAAAAGACTAGGATAGAAAGAGGTTACAGGTAGAAATCAAAAACTCATTGTGAATACAAAATCTGTATTGTTATCTGTATTGTTACAGGCAAAGAAAGGGGAAAACAGACAAATTGGATCTCATGAAAATTTAAAACTTTGTGCATCAAAAGACACTATCAACAGAGAAAAAAATACAAACCACAGAATGGGAGAAAATATTCTGAAATTAATATCTGATAGGGAATTTGTATCAGAGTATATGGAGAACTCCTAAAACTCAACAACCACTAAAACAACCCAATTCAAAAGTGGACAAAGGATTGAATAGATATTTTTCCAAGAGGATATACAAACAGCCACTAAGGACATTGGAGTCATTGGAGAAATGCAAATCAAAACCACAATGAGACACCACCTCATACCCATGAGGACAGCTAGTATCAAAGAGACAGAAAATAACAGGTATTGGTGAGGATGTGGAGAAGTTGGAAACCTTGTGCATTGTTGACGGGAATGAAAAATGGTGTAGCCACTGTGGAAAACAACACGGTGGTCCCCCCAAAATTAAACATAGAATTACCATATAAACCAATAATTCTCTATCTGGGTATGTTCCCAAAATAACTGAAAGCAGGATCTCAAAGAGACATTTGGACACACACCTATGTTAACATTAGCATTATTCACAATAATTTAAACAGGGAAGGCACCCAAATCCCACTGACAGATGAATGGATAAGCAAACTGTGGTATATCCATACAATAGAATAGAATTATTCAACCATAAAAAAGAAAGGAATTCTGACACACACTACAACATGGGCAAACCTCTAGGATATATGCGAAGTGAAATAAGTCACGCAGAAAAGACAAATACTGTGTGATGTCACTTATACGAGGCACTTAGAGTGGTCAAATTCACAGAGGCTCAAAGTAGAATGCTGGTTGCCAGGGCTTTCAGGAGGGAAGGATGGCGAGTTATTGTTTAATGGGTGCAGAGTTTCCATTTTGAAGATAAAAAGAGCCATGGAGACAGATGGTGATGATGGTTGCACAACAAATAGAAATACACTCATGGCACAGAATGGTACGTTCAAAATGATTAAGGTAGTACATGTAACGCTATGTACATTCTGCCATGCTAAATGTAAAGAGAAGAAACTGCCAAAGTTATCAATATACTCATGATCCCTGCAGGCTGGGCTGTTCAGAGGGCAGCTGGATCTGAGTCTGGTGTTCAGTGGAGGGTGGGGCTGGAAACAGCCACATTCACCATAATTCTAACAGACGCCCCCATGATGGTGCCCGTTGGCTTTTCAAGGAGATGCATAGGTGGGCTCTAGATTGAGGGGACCTGAGGTTGCTTTTTACTAGGGGTGTCCTTTGGGCACATTACCCTCTGAACCTGTCTTCTAGCCCCTAAAATAAACACCTTATCTCCTCTTGTATGGAAATTCTGTGAGATAAATGAGATCGCATATTTAAAGTGCCCAGTATGTAGTATGTGCATACCTTCCTTTCCCCTCTTTCCAACACTCCCCTACCCAGGGAAGTGACAGGGGACGAGGGAGGCGGGTCTTGGGTTTTCTGAGATCTCCCTTGCATTTCCCTCATTCTTAGGGAGCTTAGCCCCCAACGCCACTGCTGCCGTCCCCGAGAAATGGAGGGAAGAACAGCACATGCCTGCATGTTGACATCTTAGCCCAGAGCTCATGTTTACCTGACAACTCATCTGCTGTGGTATGTGGAGGCCACACCTGTCTTGAAGACAGATGGACACATGTATGAGATGGTGCTTAGGCCCTTGTACAGAGCAGGAAGCATGCCAAGTACAAGAATTTCCAGAGCCAGCCCTACATGGTCCCTGGAAACAGAGTCAGTGGGGTTCCTTCCCTACCGGCAGGTTGGAAACAGAATAGCAAGTCATGGCATCAACTACATGATTAAGATCATAGCTCAGTAATTAAAACTCCTTTGAGGGGGCAATTAGAACTCCTTTCAAGGGGCAACTGGAAATATCCATTCAATCTTTAATAACTTCATGATATCAAGGGAGCCAGCAATTCCATTCATCAGCACTTATCCTACAGGCACATACTCAAGTGTGCAAAAGATAACTATTCATTGTGGCAATCATTGAGAAGATATAAAAATTTGAGTTGGCTTAAATGTTCATTAATAAGGAATGGATAATATGTACAGAGTAATAAACATGCATTGCAAAGAATGAAGGAGATCTGGATTTAGTGCTCATGGATACACACACAAGGTGCATTGTTAAGGTTTGGGGAGCAAGGCGTGGCTGGCAGTGGGGGATGTAAGTGAAAACAGGAAGTTACAAGAGCTAGTATGTATGACACAATTTTGTTATAAATAAATCAACGAGTTGGTATATTCAGAGACAAAAATATCTAGAAAATCATGGCAAAACTGTTAATAGTAGCTGTCTGTGGGGAAGCGAAGGACAGAAAACATTTCAGTTTCCTGCAAAAGTGACATTTTTTATGAGCATAAGTTACTTTCATTACAGAAAAATAATCAAGACATTAAAAAATCACAAATGAACAAAAATTAGATCTTGTTATGTAAACAAGTATATATTTAATTATAATGGGAACAAATACAAAACAAATGACAAGGCGAGATGCATAAGTACCGTTCTTAAATCTCAGTAAGAGAGAAAATGGGGAAGAGAGAGTATAAGAAAGGTACTTCTAAATGAATTCTTAAAAAAATAATCGCGGTGGGTGAATTCAATTTAAAAAAATGTATAGCAGAATTGGACTCAGGACAAATTGTGTTCTTTCTGAATAATTACATTCTCATAAAGAGAGTTTTCTTCTAGAGCAGATGACTTCAAAAGTCAACACCGAGTGAGTATCAGAGACAACATGATGTCTCTGCTATTATTTTGATATCTGAATGAAACAGCACCAAAGGAGAAAGTGGTTGTCCTGGTCTTGTAAATCTAGTTTCTTTTTTTACTTTTTTTTTTTTTTGAGATGGAGTCTTGCTCTGTCACCCAGGCTGGAGTGCAGTGGTGCAATCTCAGCTTGCTGCAACCTCTGCCTCCTGGGTTCAAGGGATTCTCTTGCCTCAACTTCCCGAGTAGCTGGGATTACAGGCATATGTCACCACACCCAGCCAAATTTTGTATTTTTAGTAGAGATGGGGTTTCGTCATATTGACTACTCTTGAACTCCTGACCTTAGGTGATCTACCTGCCTCAGCCTCCCAAAGTGCTGGAATTACAGGTGTGAGCCACCACGCCTGACCACAAATGTAGTTTCTTATCTCCAATCTTACTAAAATATGATGTGTTTCTCAACTTTTTTTCACTATTGCTCCCCCAAGGAGCCTAAAAATTAGACATTTTCATAATCTCCCCTCCAGTAATAACAGCTTAAGGTATAAACATACGAACAATACAATTCATCCTCTGAAGGTATGTAATTCAGTAGTTTTTAGAATATTCAGAGTTGTGGACTGTCATGAAAATCAATTGTGGGACATTCTCGTCACTCCAAAATGAACTTTCATCCATCAGCAGCCCCTCGTCATTGCCCCACTCCCACTGCCCTAATTCTAAGCAATCACTAATCTACCTTATAGATTTCTCCCTCCAGGCATTTCACAGAAATAGAATCATACAATATGCAGTTTTTTTGTTACTGATCTTTCACTTTGCATGATATTTTCAAGGTTCGTCTATTTTGTAGCCTGTATTAGTGCTTCACTCTAATTGCTGAATACGATTCTATTGTACGAATATATCATCATATTTTCTTTATCCATTTATCTGCTGATGGGCATTTGGGCTGTTGCTACTTCCTGGCTATTATGGATTATGCTGCTATGAAAATCCAGGTGCAAGTTTTTGGGTGGATATCTTTCATCCCTTTTGAATGTATACCTAGGAGTGAAATTCCGAGTTACATAGTAACTGTATGTGCTTACTCGTTTAAGAAACTAGCAGACTGTCTTCCAAAGCACCATCTTATATTCTTACCAGCCATGTATTAGGGTCCCAATCTTTCCATATCCTCATCAATACTTGTTATTTTTCACCTTTTTAATTGTAGCCATCTTAGTAGGTGTGAGGTAAAATTTCATTGTGGTTTCCATTTGCATTTACATGACTAATGATGCTAAACATTTGTTCTTGTGCTTACTGGCAATTTTTATATCTTCTTTGAAGAAATGTCTATTCAGATCCTTTGCCCATTTTTCAATTGGACTATTTGTCTTTTCATTATTAATATTTAATTCTAAGAGCTTTTTATATATTATGAATACTAGACCTTTATCAGATACAGGATTTGCAAGTATTCTCTTCCATTTGGTGGGTTGTCTTTTCACTTCTTTGATAATGTCCTTTGAAGTACAAAAGTATTCAAGTTTCATAAAGTACAATTTATCTATTCTCTCTTTTGTCACCTGTGCCTTTATGTTATTTCTAAGAAATCCCTTTCTAATAGAAGATCACACTGATTTCTGCCTATACATCCTTCTAAGAGTTTTCTAGTTTTAGCTCTTCTTTGGGCTTTGATCCATTTTGAGTTCATTTTTATATATGGTGTGAGGTCGGGGTCCAAATTCACTCTTTTGCATGTGGATATCCAGCTGTCCCTACACCATTTGTCGCAAGGACTACCCTTTCCCCATTGAATTGTCTTGGCATCCTTGTCAAAAATCCACTGACCCTAAACGTGAGGATTTCTGGACTGTCAATTCTAATCCACTAATCTTTATGTTTATCTTCATGCCAGTACCATAATGTTTTGATGACTGCAGCCTTCTAGTAAATTTAAATCAGACACTGTGAGTTTTCCAACTCCATTATTCCTTTTCAAGGTTGTTTGGGTCCTCAGAATTTTCATATGAAATTTAGGATCAGCTTGTAGTAACTGTGTAATCAAGGAGAAATAACATCAAGGTCCAACACTTAAGAAGCTTATATCTTTAGGCTGGGTGTGGAGGCTCATGTCTGTAATCTGAGCACTGTGGGAGGCTGAGGTGGGCAGATCACTTGAGGTCAGGAGTTTGAGGCCAGCCTGGCCAACATGGTGAAACCCCATCTCTATTAAAAGTATAAAAATTAGCCAGGCATGGTTGCACACACCTGTAATCCCAGCTACTCAGGAGGCTGAAGCAGGAGAATTGCTTGAACTGGGGAGGTGGTGGCTGCAGTGAGCCAAGAACATGCCACTGTACTCCAGCCTGGGCAAGAGAGCAAGACTCTATCAAAAAAAAAAAAAAAAAAAAAAGCAGCAGCTTACAGCTTTTTAGGAAAGACAAGCTATCTTCCAGAATCAATTAATATGAGAAGGCAAGTGAAAAGTGAGTGCTACTTTACCTTTTTTTTTTTTTTTTTTTGAGACAGTCTTGCTTTGTGGCCCAGGCTGGAGTGCCGTGGCACAAACAAGGATCACTGTAGCCTCACACTGCCAGGCTCAAGCCATTCTCTCCCCTCAGCCTCCTGAGTAGCTGCGACTACAGGCACATGCCACCACACTCATCTAATTTTTAATTTTTTTTGTAGAGGCAGGGTCTTGTTACATTGCCCAGGCTGCTCTGAAACTCCTGAGCTCAAGCAATCCTTCTGCCTCAGCCTCCCCAAATGCTACGATTACAGGCATGAGCCACTGTGCCCAGCCTAGACATTTTTAAAGTATTATGGTTCTGAGGGTCAGAAGGGAAGGCCATTCCAGCTGGAGGAAACAATCATGGCTCTGTGAAGTTAGTGGCATTTAAGCCACAGCGGACTCTGGCCACCTTCCTCCATCCCCTGACACTACCTTGGTTGAGATCAGCACTGCCTCTTGTCTAGTCTACTGTAATAGCCTCTGAGTTACAAGTCTCTCTGCTTCTAGTTTAGTCCCCAGTGATCCTCCACACTAAAACCATCTTGTAATTTCTAAACCAAACATCTGGGCCGGGGAGGTGGTTCACCCCTGTAATCCCAGCACTTTGGGAGGCCGAGGTGGGAGGATCACCTGAAGTCAGGAGTTTGAGACCAACCCGACCAACATGGTGAAACCCTGCTCTACTAAAAATACCAAAAATTAGCCAGGCGTGGTGGCAGGTGCCTGTAACTTCAGCTACTTGGGAGGCTGAGGCAGGAGAATTGCTTGAACCCAGGAGGTGGAAGTGACAGTGAGATGAGATCATACCATTGCACTCCAACCTGGGTGAGAGAGTGACAGTCTATCTCAGATAGACAGATAGATATAAAGAAACCAAACCTGATCTTCAGCAACACATTATTAGAGCAACACATTATATGCTAGCACTATCATCCAGTGAGCCTTCCACACCAACTTTGACAACAAGCAACAAGACCACAGCATAACAGAGAAATTAACTTCCATTTTGTTTAAGCCACTATTTGTGGAGTTTCTGTCACTGCAGACACACCTACAGCATGCTGGCTGTTCTTCTAAGCTTGAACTGTGACCCAGCAGGGCTGGCCCACACCCAGAGACTGAAGCTAATGTAGACTTATGAAAATGGCATGCTAGCCACCATGGGCACCTTCTGGAACCACAGTGCTGGGTGGATGGGGCGGCAGACAAGGGAAGTGGCGAGGATGTGGGAGTTCGGACATGTTCTGAAAAGCGAATCACGTTCTCAGATAGGAAGACTGTCTTTGTGATGATTTACTGGTCAAAGGCAGATAGAATAGTTTTGAACAAGTCTGTCCAACCTGCAGCCTGTACACAGCCCAGGTCGGCTCTGAATGCAGCCTAACATATAAGTTGGTAAACTTTCTTAAAACATTCTGAGGCATGTGTGTGCGTGTGTGTGTGTGTGTGTGTGTGTGTGTGTGTGTGTGTGTGTGTGTTTAGTTCATCAGCTATCATTAGTATTAGGGTATTTTATGTGTGGCCCAAGACAATTCTTCTTCTAAAGTGACCCAGGGAAGCCAAAAGACTGGACATCCCTGGTTTAGAGGGAAGAGAGTAGAGGGAGAAGGGCTGGCAAAGTGGTGATATTACGATTTTCAGCCAAGAAGTAATATGGACTGAACAGAACTGTGATACTGGGGACAGAAAAGAAGACAATCATCTACACATATGTGAGTTTTATTCTGCTTGAATAAAAAACATGAAAGAGAAAAATATGTAATTGTGAATGTCACTGAACTTGTTACTTCTGGCCAAGGTCTTCCATGAATTATTTTTCTTCCTAGGTTATCATCTTTCCTGTATCTACCTTCTTTAGAGCTAATGCTGGTGCTGCTATAAGGTGTGTACATACATCATCATAAGAATATTCAGTTTAACAAACTGGGCACTTGGCACACACAAGGCATTGCTCAAGGCTGACGATGGGCAATGTGATATCCAGGGATTCACTACTGCCAAGTCCCTTCGGTGGAAGGAAAGAGCATAATTTATTTCTGTTTAGAGATTCTGGAATGTCAGATCCATGAACAAGTCTTATTTAGAATGACTGCCTTTTTTAACTTTAAGATTCGGTTTTACACTCTGAACTCAGGTGTTGGTGGCTATGCCCCTAAATCTTCAATCCCATTTGGGATTTTAAATACGCAACCTAATGAAAAGTCAGTCAGAGTTTTATAGTTAAATTCCACATATAGACACTGTTCTTTCAAAGCCAGAGGCAAAATCTAAGCAGTCTTAGTCATTACAGGGCTAGAAGCACAAAAGTTATTTGTCTTCAGTTAGGCAGTTATTCAATGCACCCCTGCTACCCACTATGTGTGAGGTCATGGCCAGACCAGCATGAGTGAGACAGTATCCTTGTTCTCAATGACCCAAGCTCTAGGGAGGGGCCCAAACATGGGAATAGGCAATGACCTTGTGGTGCTGCATGAGTTATGAAGTTATGTCATGGAAGCACTGGGTGCCGTGGAAGCTCGGGGTGGGGTAACCAGCCCTGTTGGGGGGCACCTCAGCACTTTCCAGGAGGAAGCAACATTCCCACCAAACATCACCAGGCTTAGGTGGAACTGGGGCCTGCTAAAGAGGGGGAAAGAAGGAGGGGAAGGGTGCTTTCCTAACCAAAGGGAATGGGTGAGGTGGAGAGGTAAAAAGACCAGGGTGTCTTTTGTAAAGTGGGGCAGAAAAGAGTATACAAATCAGAGTAATAGAAAAGGCTTGGGCTTCTGAAGCACCAACTACGTACCAGATCCCTGGCTAAGTACTCTACACAGATTATCTCATCTGATTTTACAAGAATCCTATCGGGATCATTTTTTAGTATAACTATATTCCACGCAATATTTTTGCTTAAATACAAACAGACATACACACACACATGCATATGTTATTATTATTACTTTCTGAGATAGAGTCTCGCTCCGTTGCCCAGGCTAGAGTGCAGTGGTGTGAATCTTGGCTTGCTATAACCTCCACCTCCTGGGTTCAGGAGATTTTTCTTGCCTCAGCCTCCCAAATAGCTGGAATTATAGGCACCCGCCACCAAGCCCAGCTAATTTTTGTACTTTTAGTAGAGGCAGGGTTTCACCATGCTGGCCAGGCTGGTCTTGAACTCCTGACCTCAAGTGATCTGCCCACCTCAGCCTCTCAAAGTGCTGGGATTACAGGCTGGGTGTGAGCCATCATGCCCAGCCTGTTCCTATATTTTTATGATCAAATCTACCCTTCCTAAAATCAAACCTCATCTGGGATAACCCAGCCTGACTCCAGAGTGTTTTCAGCTATGAACGGGAAAGACTACAACACTGTCTCCTAGTCAGCACCAACAGCAGATACAGGGTGAACTCTATCGGGGTAGAGGAGGAAGCTGCAGTTAGCTCCATGAATTTCAATGTTGAGATACAAGATTATGACTTCAGGTCCAATCCCTTAAGCAGTAAGTCAGCTCGGCCACGTTTTTCTTGATGTGATATCCATCAGACTGGCAACAATCAGAAAGTGTTGTTTGGCTGGGCGGAGTGGCTCATGCCTGTAATCCCAGCACTTTGGGAGGCTGAGGTGGGTGGATCATTTGAGGTCAAGAGTTCACAACCAGCTTGGCTAACATGGTGAAACCTCGTCTCTGCTAAAAATACAAAAACTAGCCAGGCCTGGTGGCAGGTGCCTGTAGTCCCAGCTATATGAGAGTCTGAGGCTGGAGGATCACTTGAACCCAGGAGGCAGAAGTTGCAGTGAGTCAAGATTGTGCCATTGCACTCCAGCCTGGGCAAGAGAACAAGACCTGTCTCAAAAAAAAAAAAAATAAGTGTTGATAACATGATTTGTTGGTGAGAGAGCACGGGGAAACAGGCATTCTCTTATATGGCTGACTGGGTTTCTTTTATTCAAATTTGAAAATGCACATTCGGTTGGACGCAGTAGCTCACGCCTGTAATCCCAACACTTTGGGACGGCTGAGGCAGGCAGATCACTTGAGGTCAGGAGTTAAAGATCAGCCTGGCCAACATGGCGAAACCCTGTCTCTACTAAAAATACAAAAATTACCTGAGCGTGGTGGCCCACACCTATAATACCAGCTACTTGGGAGGCCTGAGGCAGGAAAATCATTTGAACCCAGAAGGTGGAGGTTGCAGTGAGCCAAGATCCTGCCACTACACTCTAGTCTGGGCAATGGAGCAAGATTCTATCTCAAAAAAACCCAAAACAACAACAACAAAAAAACCCGGGACTGGGTAATTTATAAAGCAAAAATGTTTAATGGACTCACAGTTTCATGTGGCTGGAGAGGCCTCACAATCATGGCAGAAAGTGAAAATTACATCTTAACATGGCGGCAGGCAAGAGAGAATGAGAGCCAAGCAACAAGGGAAGAAACCCTATAAAACCATCAGATCTCCTGAGGACTTGATCACCACCATGAGAATAGTATGAAGAACACTGCCCCCATGACTCAATTATCTCCACCTGGCCCCACCCTTTGACATGTGGGGATTATTACAACTCAAAAAGAGGTTTGGGTGGGGACACAGCCAAGCCATATCAAAAACTAAGCAAAATTATGAAAATAAAAGATACTAAGAAAAATATGCAAATATGCTTAGAAATATCTCTCAGAAAGATCTACAAGAAACTGGCTGTGGTCTCCAGAAGGGAAGAGGGAAAGACTGACTTACCATTCTTGGTTCTCATTCTCTCTTGCCTGCCTGTTCTATATACGTTACCTATATATAGGATTTGGTTTTTCCCTCCATATGCACAAATGACCTTCAAAGTTAACACCTATAGGCCAGACGCGGTGGCTCACACCTGTAATCCTAACACTTTGGGAGGCCAAGGCATGTGGATCACCAAAGGTTAGGAGTTGGAGACCAGCCTGGCCAACATGGTGAAATCCTGTCGCTAATAAAAATACAAAAATTAGCTGGGTGTGGTGATGTATGTCTGTAGTCCCAGCTACTTGGGAGGCTGAGGCAGGAGAATCGCTTGGACCCAGGAGGCAGAGGTTGCAGTGATCTGAGATCACAACACTGCACTCAGCCTGGACGACGAGGAAAACTCCATCTTAGGAAAAAAAAAATTAAACACCTATACAAATGTGTGTGTGTTGATTATACATCCATTACACTCTGTGCATGCACGCGCGCGCACGCACACACGCACACACACACATCTGTACGTTTTTATCAGGTCATCGTTGAAAGTGAACAAAACTGAATGACTTCATACAGTTCTGGACAGGCCTAGACAGGAGAGCACAGATGTTTCCACACAGATCCTGTCTTCCCAAGAAAGATGCACTCTTGGTTTGCTGAGTGTGTGGCATTGGTTTTCTCCCCAGGAGATGGCACCCCAGATAAATCCATCAGAGCAGCGAGGGACCAGGCCTTTCTCAGCCTTGGAGAAGGAAGTCTTTGTCCTAAAAATACAAAAGTGTCAGCTTCTCTTCTGTGTTCTAAAGCACCTGTTTGTGACTTGGCTTGAAACTATGCAGGTGGGAAAGTAACACCGTTACTAGCAAGCTTTTCCTAAAAAGGTGTTCAGGGAAGGAAACTTCTTGTTTTCTGTACCTTTGACATTAACAAAGTGTTTTATTTTATTTTATTTTATTTATGTATTTATTTTGAGATGAAGTATCGCTCTGTCGCCCAGGCTGGAATACAGTGGCACAATCTTGGCTAAATGCAACCTCTGCCTCCTGGGTTCAAGTGATTTTCCTGCCTCAGCCTCCTGAGTATCTGGGACTACAGGCGTGCGCCACCATACCCGGCTAATTTTTGTATTTTTAGTAGAGACAGGGTTCTACCATGTTGGCTAGGCTGGTCTTGAACTCCTGATCTCAAGTGATCCGCCTGTCTCAGCCTTCCAAAGTGATGGGATTATAGGTGTGAGCCACTGTGCCCAGCCCAAAGTGTTTTATTTTATATATATTCTGTGCAAAGCTTAATTTACAGCTCAACACAAATAAACAAAATTTTATGTTATTATTAGGCGAAAAATTCCATGCTCAATTCATTTATCCCTCAATTAAACTCTTTTATCATAGGGCACTAAAAGTAAACAACATTTAGAATATCCCTAGGATGGCTATGAGTGGCACGTTGCCATAATAGCTCAGAAGTCACTGGTAAAGCCCTAGATAGACAGGATGAGCTCCTGGCCACAAAGCTTTTCTTAGGATTTTAATACAGTACAATTTATTATTTACTGGGAACCTAGGTGGAATGACTTCATTTCCAAGAACAAAGGTGTCCAGGTTACCACCATTATTTTTTTCAGATTAAGCCTCCATCTTCTGAAGGGAAAATGACCACTATGCTTCACTGAAAGTCCATGTCAATCAGAAAGAGGCAGATATCACCGAAACTTCGTGCTTCCCTGCCAAGCCCAAGACATCATGATGATACAGATTTTGTGTTTCCCTCTGGGGGTAAAAGAAGAAGGAAACTGCTGCAAAGTACCAAGGAATATAACCCGATTATAAAATAGACAGAACAAGAAACAAATGGCAAATCCAAGTGTTGACATTCCCATTCAACCAGACCATCCCTCTGCTTGCGGAAACTAGGAGTAGAGAAAAAATACAAAAAAGCAGGCTGTTACCAGGCACAATGGCTCACACCTGTAATCTCAGCACTCTGGGAGGCTGGGGCAGTTGGATCACCTAAGGTCAGGAGTTCGAGGCCAGCCTGACCAACATGGTGAAATCCTGTCTCTACTAAAAATACAAAAATTAGCCAGGCATGGTGGTGGGCACCTGTAGTCCCAGCTACTAGGGAGGCTGAGGCAGGAGAATCACATGAACCTGGGAGATAGAGGTTGCAATGAGCCAAGATCATGCCACTGTACTCCAGCCTGGGAGACAGAGCCAGACTCTTACTCAAAAAAAAAAAAAAAAAAAAAAAGGCAAAATTAGATGAAAAAATTACAACCAGGCCATCCCAGCCAGCAGTATGCAGAGATGGCGAGATTCTACTGGCAAATAATTGTTAAAAACCAACCACCTCTGAGACCTTCAAACTACTTTCTCTTCCCTATGGAAGTTCTGTGAATAGACTTCAACTATGTTATGAATCCATGTACTGTCTTAGTAAGGTTTTTCTTTTTTTTTTCCCCCAGCAAGAACAAGCAAACCAATGTTTTCTGAGGCAAAGAGACAAGAAAAGATGCCGCTTAGTTAAAGAAAGAAAGACCTCTATAATCCCTTTTCCCTGTAGGCATGGCAACTCTAAGGAGAACTGATGATGATACATTCAACCACTGCCGAAAGATTTTAAATTAAATAGCAGGACAACCTTAGTAAGTGGAGGAACAGTCAGGTGATGTAACAGGCCACTAATGGAGCCTTTTACTCATTCGGGGAGGTAAAGAGCAGACTTCGCGGTTCAATATAAGCAGCAGCCAAAAGAACAACGAAATCAATATGGCCCTGGAGTAAGTAGACACTGAGCAGTTACTTGCAAACCAAATTATTTCTCCAGCTGAGGCCGGCTGCAGAGCAGCCAGATGAATGACAAATTGCAGTGAGGAAGAATTCCCTGCTGGAAAGACTGCTGCCATACTTTGTCAAATCCTTTCCGAACTGGGTATGGCGGCTCATGCCGGTAATCTCAGCACTTTGAGAGGCCAAGGCAAGTGGATTACCCAAGCCGCAGAGTTCTAAACCAGCCTGAGCAACATGGCGAGGCCCTGTGTCTACAAAAATAATCAGTTGGGCATGGTAGTGTGCATCTCTAGTCCCAGCTACTCGGGAGGCTGAGACAGGAGGCTCACCTGAGCCTAGGAAGGTCAAGTCTGCAGTGAGCTGTCATTGCATCACTGGACTCCAACCTGGGAGAAAGAATGAGGCACTGTTTCAAGAAAAAAAAAACTCCTTTCCAACTTGCAGTTTCCTCGGCCTGTCCTGGCTTTCAGGGGTTTCTTTCTTCCTGGAATTCCAGCCACTGGCTTCACCAAGGACCCCAAGGCTGGGTGATACCGTAAGATGCAGGCTCCAGTGTGTTTTCATTGTGCAATAAAGATGCTCAGTAGATGTGTGTGGGGTGGTCTAATGGCAAATCAGCGGAGGGTAGAAAATAACAGGAAGACACTGGGATACCCACTTCTCAACTCTCCTCACCACTTTCTGATGCAAATAGAGCGGTCGGCAACGTCTCCACCCGGCTCCCATCCAACTTCTGTATGTGTGCGTACACACACTGCACATGCACACATGTAATGCACACATATACACGCACACAGGGTGTTACTCCTTTGTCTTCTATAGCCTCTTTCCCTAAAAGAGCAGCGGGCAAGCCTTAGGCAACTACAGGTGTGACTTCTGGCTCACTGCCATCTTTGAAGCTGCAACAGGCAGGATATGCCTGCTATGGATGAACTGTGTCCCTGCAAATTCCTATTTGAAGTCCTGACTCCACTGCCTCATCATATGACTGCATTTCGACACGGGGTCTCCAACAAGGTAATTAAGCTAACGTGAGGTCTTAGGGTGAGCCTTAATTCAGTCTGACTGGCGTGGTTATAAGATGAGGGGATTGATTAGAACACAGATGCAGAGAGAAAGACCACGTGAGGATACACGGAGAAGTCGCCCTCTGCAAGCCAAGGAGAGAGGCCTCGGAAGGAACTGATCTGCCAACACTGGTCTCAGGCTTTCAGATTCCAAAACTATGAGAAAGTAAATTTCTGCTGTGTATAGTTCCAAGCCTGTGGTCCTTCCATCCCTACAGGAAAGGGATTCACTCCCTGGGAGGGAGGACAGTGGGGTGTGGTCAGAGCAGCTGTGCTTCCCTTACCTGAAGCCTCCTGATACTCTGAGAGAAGGAATGTTCTCTGGAAAATTCTGCCAGCTGCTGTGTGGGATAGCAGGTGGGTTTGTAGCATGCCTCACTTCTCCCCTCTGGTTTCTACCCATGCCAGTGCCTCCACCAGGCAGGGAAAGGCTGCCATCCACCCAGCTGCCAACTCAGAGATCTGATCTCTGATCGCTCCCTTCCCACCGCCTTCAAACCAGCCACCACCACATCGTGGTGACCACACTTCCCAAACATCTCTCAAGCCTCTCCATGGTGCATGGCTTCCCTTGCCTGAGTCAGAGTACATTTCCCCCAATAACCTGTGATGTATGCTAACCATCCCCCACTTCGGCCCCCAGGCTCCCTCTGGGGATTCCTCAAGGTCAGGAATGACAAGGAGGGGGTCAAAGACACCTTCTATGTTCACAGTGGTGGCAGCCTCAACAGCAGACAAAATCTGCATGTTCAGTGCTAAGATGCCCCTGAGCTCACAGACTCTGGGGGTCTGATTTACTTACTACCCAGCCCCAACCTCTGTCATCTGCTTTAATTCCTCACACACTTTACTCATCGCTCCTGCTTTGCAGAACCAGCAAGACCACACTGCTTCTCCCTGGTTACAGTTCACTGCCTGGGAGACAACAGTAACCTCCTGACCGGCCCATGGCTTCTACGAGTGGTCCATGCAATCAATTCTCAAGCAGCCACCAGTGGCGGCTCTTTCAGCTGTCACCAGCCTGGCCTCTTCCAACCACAAAACACTCGCAGCTTCCCACACTCATCTCATCTTCAGATCCTTTATCCCACTGACACCTTACATCATCCCTTCCCTGGTGCTGTGAATGGCCTTGTGGTATCTTATGCAAGAGATCCTTTCAGAAAACCTTGCCCACTTCAAGACTAATTCTACAATAGAATGGTGTATTTCTGTTACCAGCTGAAGTGTCTGTGCCATTTTGCAAGAGTAGGGAAAGTGTTTTGCAACTACTCATCACCAACTCTGAAATGACACAATTTTTTCTGAGATGGAGTCTCACTCTCTTTCCCAGGCTGGAGTGCAGTGGTACGATCTTGGCTCACTGCAGCATCTGCCTCCCAGGTCAAGTGATTCTCATGCCTCACCCTCCCGAGTAGCTGGGTTTACAGGCATGCACCACCACACCTGGCTAATTTTTGTAATTTCAGCAGAGACAGGGTTTTGCCATGTTGACCAGGCTGGTCTCCAACTCCTGACCTCAAGTGATCCGCCCACCTGTAACCCCAAAGTGTTGGGATAACAGGCATGAGCCAGTGTGCCCGGCCAACACGATTCTTGACAAGTATTTACTTTGAAAGGACTTGTAACTGGGATCACTTACAAGATAGGCTTTTATTTTTTTCGCAGTACTTTGGGTTCAGCAGCATCAGTCCCATTGTTCCACCACAATCATTTAGAGATGAGCAAACTGAGGCTTAGTGCAGTTATGGGGGAGGGGGACGGGAGGAATGAGGACTCAGGGTTCAGCTGCAAGGGGTTCAGCACAGCCAGAGAGGTGCAGCCTGGAAACTATCTTGTCGATGGAACCACAGGTAGAGATGGACGAAGTGTGGAGACCTCGTGTTCAAATCTACCTGAGTGACCACTAGCTGTACTCTTGTGAGCCACAGTGAATGACAGCATGCCTTAGCTATCTTTAGTGGGTGCTTCTATCTGCCAGAGCACCAAGGCCATGTACTTCATACATTTCATCTTGACAATAACTATTGTCATTATAACACCACCTCTTAGCCATGTGCTGTCTTAATTTCTCTAGGTATAAAGCAGCAATAGGTCAGCTATGGTGGCTCATGCCTGTAATCCCAGCACTATGGGAGGCTGAGGCAGGAGGATGACCTGTGCCCAGGAGTTCAAAGCCAGCCTGGGCAATATAGGGAGATCCCATCTCTAAGCAAAAAAAAAAAAATTGTTTTTTTAAAATACAGAGTCTCACTCTGTTGCCCAGGCTGGAGTACAGTGAGGTGATCTCAGCTCACTACAGTCTCTGCCCCCGGGTTCAAACGATTCTCCTGCCTCACCCTGAGAGAATCGTTTGATTACAACGATTAATCAAATTGAGTAATTGAGTAGCTGAGATTACAGGCGCATGTCACCAGACCCAGCTAAATTTTTGTATTTTTAGTATAGACGGGGTTTCACCATATTGGCCAGGCTGATCTTGAACTCCTGACCTCAAGTGATCTGCCTGCCTCAGCCTCTCAAAGTGCTAGGATTACAGGTATGAGCCACTGCACTGGGACTACAAAAAATTTAAAAATTAGTCAGATGAGGTGGTGCATGCCTGTATTCCCAGCTACTTGGGAGGCTGAGGTAGGAGTTTGGCTTGAACCCAGGCTGCAGTGACCTGTGTTGGCACCACTGTACTCCAGCCTGCGTGACAGAACAACACTCTGTCTCACAATAAATAAATGAATACAATAAAAATAAAGCAGCAATAGTGAACTTGTATCCATCTTCAAAGAAAAGCAATGGTGTTATGGGTACAGGGCTAGGTGCCTGGGAGAGTGTGGTGAACGGGATGGTGTCCCTGACTGTGAAGCTCAGACTGTGCACAGGAAGCTTGGGCCAGAGCTGTCAGGGGAAGGACGCTGCCCCTCAATTCTAAGGACTGTCCGCACAGCACCTGTCAAGGAACCGTCAACTAAGTGATCATCAAGAGCAAATAACTCTCGCAGGCTTCAGACCATATACAACTGGTGCCTGGGTTGGCCATGTTCCGTTCAGTACAGTACAACCAAATGTGTGTCCAGAATAGAGGAGTTTTAGACACTGTCGGAAAGTTTCCAGTTTAATTATCCAGACAGGCATTCTGGCTGGGGGCAATGGGCAAAACGGCAGCACTCAATGATCAAATCTACCCAGAGGTTATGAAGGAGGTCCCTAGAACTGCAGGGGAGAGTCTGGATATCAAAGCCTTTTGTTTGTTTTTTGAGATACAATCTTGCTCTGCCGCCCAGGTTAGAGTGCAGTGGCACGACCATGATTCACTGTAGCCTTGACAGTGGGATCAAGCCATCCTCCCACCTTAGTCTCTCAAGTACCTGGGACCAGGCATACACCACCACATCTGGCTAATTTTTAAATTTTTGTGGAGATGGGATCTGACTATGTTGCTCAGGTTGGTCTTGAACTCCTGGGCTCAAGTAATCCTAACACCTTGGCTTCCCAAAGTGTTGGGATTACAGGCACAAACCACTATGCCTGACCCAAAGCCATCTGAATTCAAACATTTTAATCTGATGGAGTAATGTTAATTCCTCAAATAATGACAAGACTCTACAATTTCCGAATCCATCATAACCCTGCACTCAAGAACATTACAACATGGACTTACTAACATGCTGTTTGTAAATTATCTCCCCTTGCAGCAACCAGCGGTATTAATAAGCAAAGACACCAGAATTATAACATACTACTATTCTCCAAGTCATCTCACAAATACATACATCTTACAACTGTATGGTGTGCAAAAATTTGTTCATTAATTAGCCGCCTGGAATGCAACTATGGCTGGTCAGAGAGATCACATTATAACTGATGGTGATATCTCAGACTAACTCACACAAACTGAATTCAACTGCAGCGCAGATGAATATATTAATTCAACTTCATAAAGGTTACAACCACGCTTCCTTCCCTTGCTGTGTGGTTTTCTTTCCCAGGAAAATTTTTGAGATTTCTGTTATTATTGGTGGATTTTGTATCTTTTTCCGCTTTTCAAAATTGCTCTTATCAGCAAGTACAAGAAGCTAACCATTATTTATACCCACAGGTATAATAGCAATGATCATAAGGGAATTCAGTATGAGAGAGAGGGGGGAATGTATTACATATAGTAATAAGCATATTCAATACATTTGATTAGAGGGTCCACAGAGGTAATAATTATGTGATTATCTATACTGAGAAATACTATTTGTTACATTAATAGAAATAAAATATACTGAATTCATAGATTTAAGATAACATATCCCTGATACATAAAAAAGCAAAAGAGATGAAGAAAGGAGTACAGGTTGGTTACAATCTTGAGACCTCCACCCCCAAAGGAGGAGTGAGAGGAGCCAACTACAATTTGGGTTTGACCAAGTGAAGCAAAACGGTTCCTGAGCTGCTCAGAAATTCACTCTATAGAATAGATGACGAATATACTAGTGATTGACTCACGGAACCCTTACCACACGGCAAGCACTGGGATAAGTTCTTTACTTGCGTGATCGCAATCTTCCTAGCCTGTTACTCTTCTACAACAAGATGCTACATTCCTGGCTGACCGCTATTTTAATGAGTAAAATGACATAAGATGAAGTAAGCTGTCACCAGGGGAGAAGCAGTGAGGCCTGGCCAGTTCTGTGAGGCAAGACTGAAGGCCCAGGAGTTTGAGACCAGCCTGGGCAGCATACGGAGACTCTGTCTCTTCAAAAAAGTGTGCCAGGAATTGAAGCAGAGGACAAAGGGTGAGCTCCCTGGGGCAGGACCTGAGTAGTAAGTGAATGGGATCCCCGAGTCTATAAGCTTGGGAGCATCTTAGCACTGAGTGTGCTTGTTCTTCTCTGTTGGTGAGGTCACCGTCACTGGAAACACAGGTGTCTGAGTTTTCCTTGCAATTTCTGACCTGCCTATCACCAACTCTGCACTGAAGGAAGCCCCACAGGGAGCCCCGGGGTGGGAGGTGTGAAGAGTTGAGTACGTATCATTAGTTCTTTGGGGAAAACTGATCTGACATCCACTGTGGGACTCTAGAAGTTCAACTGTGCCTCCTAGCCCTGGCATACCCTAACTGAAATAATGAAGATGGCTCCAGGGGAACACCTGGACCCCAGGGATATTATTAATATTACAAGGTTAATTTGGGGACATTACAAGGTTAAAAATTAAGATGTTTTGATTTGTCTGGACTTGAAGGACTTGATCAGCTTAAACGTCCATAAAATTGTATACAAAGATTTTTGCAAACACAAGAAAAAAAAATTTAAGGGAAAGCATTCCATAGACTGTAACTTCAGTTTGGACTGTTTATTAATCATAATATCTAATAAAGATGCAGACTCAGAATCGTGCTGTCATCTTGTTGGCAATGCAGAGTGCAGAAAATGACATCTGGAGTACCAGTAAGAGGCGGAGGCATTAAAACTTTTTTTTTAATAAAGCCACTGAGCAGAAATGACTCAGAAGAAACAAAAGTATATTCTGTTCAGGGAGACTGAGTGAGCTAAAAAGCCATCTTAAAGTCGTAATAAACGTTTCCAGTTAAAGATAGCAGACTGAAAACACATTCAGCTTTGTTCCTTCCACAAATCCCACTGTAAAGGCAGGAAACTCTCAAGGACAAACAGGAGAGGAGAGAACGGCACATAATTTGGAAACTGGAAAGTACATGGACAAGTGGCAATGGGCTTATCCAAGTTATTACTACTTCTTTTGAGACTGGTGTTGGTGGGGGGGGGGGGGTGTCTCACGCTGTTTCCAAGGCCGTAGTGCAATGGCATGACCACAGTTCACTGCAACCTCAACCTCCTGGGCTCAAGTGATCCTCCCAGCTCAGCATCCCCAGTTGCTGGGACTATAGACACACACTAACATGCCTGGATGATTTTTAAATTTTATGTAGAGATGGGGCCTTGCTATGTTGCCCAGTCTGATTTCAAACTCCTGGCCTAAAGCGATCCTCCTGCCTTGGCCTCCTGAGTTGCTGGGATTACACATGTGAGCCATCACAGCCAGCTAATTTTTTTAATGCTTTATAGAGACAGGGTCTTGCTTTGTTGCTCTGGCTAGTCTTGAACTACAAACCTTGAGCAATCCTCCCACCTTGGCCTCCCAAAGTGTTCAGATTACAGATGTGAGCCACTGCACCAAGCTGTAGCTCACTTACTTTAAATATTCAACTGGCAGCAAGAAAAGTCAAGGATCTACAGGCTTTGGAAAATTCTTGGGCAGTATTTGCCAAAGACAAACCCACATCTTCCCAATGACCCAGTAATTCCACTCCTCGGAATAGACCCAAAGAAATTAATGTGTAGGTCTATTAAAAGATATGAACCAGAATGCCCTTGGCTGCTTTATTCACAATAGCCCCCACATAGAAATAACCTAGATGTCCATCAGTAGTGGGATGGATAAATAAATTGTGATCTATTCATTAGATGGTTATACTATATGGCCTAACAAAGAACCAATTGCTGCTACATGTAATAACACGGATGAATCTCAGACATCACACACAGCAAAAGTAGCCAGAAGACGCAAGACTAAATAGTACATGATTTCATTTTTATGAAGTTTAAGAACAGGCAAAATCAACGAGTCCTGGTGACAGAAAGATCGCTGACAGAGAAGGGGCATGAGCGAGCCTTCTGGAATCTGGCAAATCTTCTGCATCTTAACTCAAGTGGTGCAGAAAGGATGGGTCTGTGTGCTCCAGCTTTTCACGTCAGATTAACTGCATTTTAGTTTCAAAAAAACCTCAATTTTTGGCTATTCTTGGATATGGGAGTGAAAAGCTAAAACAGAAAGTTGGCTTAAAACTGCATGAAGCGGGACCACCTTGGTAGAAGATGGGAGCCTTAGCCTTTGTAAAGAGTACACAAAGGTCTCAGCACTTTGGGAGGCCAAGGTAGGAGGATCAAGAGGAGTTCAAGACCAGCCTGGCAACACGGGGAGACCCTGTCTCTTCAAAAAAACCTTTTTTTTTAGTTTAAAAAAAAAGAGTAAACAAAGTTCTGGGAGCCAGCTGACACTGCTGGGGCGGGGGTTTCCCAGTGAAAAAAGGAGGTAAATATGAAAGGTTTTACCCTGGATTTCAGGATGGAGCCTTTTCCTCTCAGTTGGCTCCCAGAACACTCAGAGTGAAATGAAAGCAGCCAGGCAGTCTCCAACAGGAGTGATCTCTGGGGAATCCGAGAGCCAAAAAGAAACAACCAAAAGCCACAGATAATATAGAAATAGGGAGCCTTCACCATGCTACGGTGAAGGCCATGGGCAAGAAGGCCTCCCTTCCCCACAATAATCCACTTTTCTGGGCTGTACTCTTTTTCATTATTTTTTAAAAATAATTCACTTTTAAATGGATCATTAGACATATGAGGAACGTGTCTAATATGAAAAAAAGAACAAAACAACTCCAATGGTTAGAAACAGAGACCATATGGGGAGAAGGGAAAAAAAATTCATTAGCAGGCTGGGTGTGGTGGCTCACACCTATAATCCTGCACTTTGGGAGGCCAAAGTGGGTGGATCACCTGAGGTCAGGAGTTGGAGACCAACCTAGCTAACAGGCTAAAACCTCATCTCTACTAAAAATACAAAAAATAGCCTGGTGTAGTGGCACACGCCTGTAATCCCAACTACTCAGGAGGCTGGGGCAGTAGAATCACTTGAACCCAGGAGGCAGAGGTTGCAGTGAGCCGAGATCACGCCACTGCACTCCAGCCTGGGCGACAAGAGTGAAACTCCATCTCAAAAACCAAAAACAAAAAATATTAGCGTTCTCAGAGACAGAAAATACTGCATTTTTCAAAACAGGATGTTATTTGAAAAGGAGTAATAACCAAAAAAGTTCTTGACAATTAAAACTATGACAGCAAAAATGAAAAGCTCAGTAGAAGGCTTAGAAGATAAAGGTGAGGAGTCATCTCAAAAAGTAGAGTAAGCAAGAAAGTGAAAAAAAGGGAAATAATATTTGAGGACCAGAACACGAGGTCCAACATTTGCAGACTATGAGTATCAGAGTATAGAGGAACTCCCCTGCCCACATATAACACACACACACACACACACACACACACACACACACACACACACACACTCTCTCTCTCTCTCAGAAAGAGACAAAGAGAGAAAAAGAGAGAGAGAAAATTGATGAAATAATTCAAAAGGACTTCCCAGAACAAAAGGGCAGGAGTTTGTTTAAACAGACTCACACCAAAGTTCCTCACAGTATTACTGCAGAACCCTAAATGCAAAGAGAAGATCCTATGTGTGTTTCTGGTTTCATATAAAAGATCAAGAATCAGAATAAAATTGAACTTCTTAAAATCCAGACCGAAAGAACAAAGACAAGGAAACAAAGCCTTCAAAATACTCACCTATCATTCTATACCCAGTCAAACTATCACTTTAATGTGAGGGTGGAATGAAGACATCTTTTGATGTAAATTCTTCTTATGTTGGACCTACCATTGCTTCCTTCTTAGATGGAATCCATCTAAGAAGGAGAGAGAAGTGCAGAGGGTTCCTAGATTGGACACAGAAATCCTAAAATCACAGTTGTTAGCAGGCCTACAGAGCATCAATCAGGAAATAGCTCCATGAGACATTCTGCCAAAAAGCTAAGATTGGTTATTATTTTAAATTTGTTGACAGGAAATTGGTACACTCAGACTTTTGGAAGAAGAGTTTGAGGCTGAATTAGTATTCTTCAAAAACTTAATTTTAAAACCACAATAAACAAAGGATGCAGAAAAAATAATCATGCCTTCAAAGTGGCTCTGTTGTGAATGATGTTTAAAACAATGTATGTACAGGCAAGATATAAATACTAAATGCTGATATAACCCAAATTAGGATTTTTTTTTTGAGACAGAGTCTTGTGCTGTTTCCCAGACTGAAGTGCAGTGGTATAATCTGGGCTCACTGTAAACTCCACTTCTTGGGTTTAAGCAATTCTCCTGCCTCTCCTGAGTAGCTGGGATTACAAGCGCCCACCATCAATCACATCCAGCTAATTTTTGTATTTTCAGTTGAGACAGGGTTTCATCATGTTGGCCAGGCTGGTCTCAAACTTGTGACCTCAGGTAATCCACTTCCCTTGGCCTTCCAAAGTGCTGGGATTACAGGTGTGAGCCACTGTGTGTGGTCAACCAAATTAGGATTAATGACACTGGAAAGACATGGGGATGAAATGTCAGAGTGGGATGGAGAGAAGGACAGGCTAAATCCTCATTCACCAGGACACAAATTCAATACACATCAGCAAGTAGATCCAGAAACAGCAAGACAAACATGTTGTTTAGGATAATGAAAGTGAATATCCACAAAATTAGCTCAACTCACAGAGGGTGGCTGCCTCTGTAATGCTCACAGGAGTGAGCAATGGGCCAGTGAGGAGTTGTGTGCTGTTGCTTTGTATAACTTGATGGGTACAACTACATGACTTGTTAATCTGCATTCATTTGTAACGTGAATAAAGACAGAAAACAAAATTTTTAAAAAGAATCTAAATCATTACTTTGTTTTGCTTCCTATAAAACAGCAATTTCATAACCTATACAAAGCATTACACAATAATTGCTTCTAGTTGGCAATAATCACAGGACAATAATTTGTTTTTGTCTCTGTTTTCAAATTACATGATAATTTTTTTTTTTTTGGAGACTGTGTCTCACACTGTCACCGAGGCTGGAGTGCATTGGCATGATCTTGGGTCACTGCAGCCTCCGCCTCCCAGGTTCAAGTGATTCTGTCTCAGTCTTCCAAGTTGGTGGGATTACAAACATGTGTCACCAAGCCTGGCTAATTTTCATATTTTTAGTAGAAACGGGGTTTTGCCATGTTGACAGGCTAGTCTCGAACTCCTGTGCTCAAGTGATCTGCCCATCTTGGCCTTCCAAGTGCTGGGATTACAGGTGTGAGTTGCTGCACCCAGCCACACAGTAATTTTTGAACTAGCAAATAGCTTTCCTGTTCCCCAGAGGTATTTAAATGTCTGGCCCCAGGATGTGGTTCAACTCCCCTAAGAGTATACAGGGTTCCCATGGCATCACTCATCAGAGAGATGAGTCCTCTCACGGTCCCCTCACAGGAACAAAGGAGACCGTGAATCTCACCCCAGAAAAATCGCAATCCAAATGTAAGCCTTGAGGCACACAGGGATGAACCTGGGTCAGGTAGTAAAGGGATCCTGTCTTAGCCAGCACTCCCCAGCTCTCCAGTGCCCATCACCAGACTGCAGAGAACAGGCAAGGCAAGGAGGCTAAGGATAGATCCGGGGTCAAAGCTAGGGCAACAGGGTGAACCCCACTGACAGGAAGAGAAGCAGCCGGGAGTACTATCTGGAGTGTCACCAGCAGCAGAGAGCCAGGGAAGGCTTGTATGGCTACTGTCCCAAGTGCATGGATGTCCAGGAGATGTCAGATACAATTCCTTTTTATGGACCTCAAAATCTGCTCCCAACATACTCCGTGGTCCGATGATTGTTTTTCCAACAGAGTTTTGCTCTGTTGCTCAGGCTAAAGTGCAGTGGCACAATCTTGGCTCACTCAAGCTCCTCCTCCTGGGTTCAACAGAGTCTCTTGCCTCAGTCTCTCAAGTAGCTGGGATTACAGGCGCATGCCACTGTGCCCGGTTAATTTTTGTGTTTTTAGCAGAGACGAGGTTTCACCATGTTGAACAGGCTGGACTCAAACCCTTGACCTCAAGCGATCTGCCGCCTCAGCCTCCCAAAGTGCTGGGATTACAGGCATGAGCCACCGTACCTGGCACCCTAAAGATAATTACACTCAATATAACAATATGTACAATTATACTGCCTGCTTCATACGACTGTTATGAAGATTAATAAGTTCATCTCTGCAAAGAGCTTAGAACAATGCCTGGAACACGCAAGCCCTATATAAATGTCAGTAATTATAAATAAAATAAAACAGGGGAAGAGGACATGACTTGTTTGCTAAGGCGTGGTGAGAAGTCCCTCTCTGTCCACACATTGTGCTCACGTGCTGTTGAAACATTTTGCGTGAGACTAAAAAGAGGCCTGTACCCCTCAGTGCCCCAGTAAGGAAAGAAAGTTATATTGAAACTTCCCCTAATGGTGGAAGAGGGTTAGATCTAGAGACCATGATGGGCTATCACTTTGTACCAAGAAATAAAGGGACCAGGTCACCTACAAAGGAATCAGGTCACCTCCCACCTAGGAAGCAAGATCCCCTGGGCCCTGGAGCCTGACGGAGCTTGGCGCCTGGCACTTCTGTATTCTGTTCTGACTTTGTCAGGGTGAGCAGGGAATGGGGCAGTCCTTATGTCTAGGGGAGTCTGGGCCTTCAAGAGAAGCCTCAAACTCAGAAGTGGGCTGAAGGCTGTGAATATCAGATCCGAATATAACTAAACTCCTTCAACAGATGAGGAAAAGGTTAAACACCTTGGGAATGATTGATTGATTGATTTACAGAGTCTCATTCTGATGCCCAGGCTGGAGTGCAATGGTGCAATCTCGGCTCACTGCAACCTCCGCCTTCCAGGTTCGAGTGATTCTTATGCCTCCTGAGTAGCTAGGATTATAGGCATACACTATCACACCTGGCTAATTTTTGTATTTTTAGTAGAGACAGGGTTTTGCCATGTTGGCCAGGCTGGTCTCGAACTCCTGGCCTTAAGAGATCTACCTGCCTCAGCCTCCCAAAGGGCTAGGATTACAGGTGCAAGCCACTGCACGTGGCCTGGATTTTGGCTTTCATTGGAAACTTCTAGCTGTTGTGCTAAAAGGAATCAAAGTAAATTCTAGCCCACAGAAGTGATTACAAAGAAAAGGGAGGGAGAAAGACTTAGATTTAGTGTTCTTCCATTGGCTTAACCATTATTTACAAAACGCCAGGCCACTCATACTCATTACCAGGCAATCTCAACACTAAGATTCTAGGCACTAAGAACAAAACGAAATCGTTTGCCTTCATGAAGCTTATGTTTTAATGGAGAAAGATGGATGATCAGTATAGCTAATAGGTAAAGCAGGCAGTAAGTGAGATGGTACTAAGTGTTATGGAGGGAAACCAAGCAGGGAGGTGGTGGGGAGGGGAAGAGCTGGAACTCTAAAATCAGATCATCGGATGGGTACAGTGGCTCGTGCCTGTAATTCCAGCACTTTGGGAGGCTGAGGCAGGTGGATCACCTGAGGTCAGGAGTTTGAGATCAGTGTGGACAACATGGGAAAACCCTGTTTCTACTAAAAATACAAAAATTAGCTGGGTGTGGTGGCACACACCTGTAGTCCCAGCTACTCAGGAGGCTGAGGCAGGAGAATCTCTTGAACCCAGGAGGTGGAGGTTGCAGTGAGCTGAGACCGCGTCACTGTACTCCAGCTTGGGAGACAGAGGGAGATTCTTTCTGAAAACACAAAACAAAACAAATCAGAGATCATCTCAATGAAAAGGTAACATTTGGGCAACATCTTGAAGGTATAGAACAACAAAGATCTGAAGGACAAGCAGGCAGTCCCAATTCATGGGAAGAAGGTGAAGAAGGGAGAGGAGGCAGAGGGAACAGTGTATAGGAACAGGGAACAGAATGTCATAGGGACACTGAGGAACCAAAAAGCAGCCCTTACAGGTGGGGCCCAGAGTGACAGGAGATGCAGCAGGCGGGGCCAGATCAGGCCCTGTGGCCCCCCTGCAGGGAAGTGTCTGGATTCTAAGAACAACTGACAGTCCCTGGAGGGTTTTTTTTTTTTTGAGACGTAGTCTTGCTCTGTCACACAGGCGGGAGTGCAGTGGCATGTGGCTGATGGCAACCTCCACCTCCTAGGTTCAAGCAATTCTCCTGCCTCAGCCTCCTGAGTAGCTGGGATTACAGGTGCGTGCCACAACACACCTGGCTGGGCACCACACCCAGCTAATTCTTTTGTATTTTTAGTAGAGACGGGTTTTCACCATGTTGGTCAGGCTGGTGTTGATCTCCTGATCTCGTGATCCACCGGCCTCGGCCTCCCAAAGTGCTGGGATTATAGGCATGAGCCACCATGCCTGGCCCCTGGAAGCTTTTAAGCAGGGAAGGGTATGCTCAGGGCTGAGCTTTCAAATAACCTCTCTGGCTGCAATGCTTTTATTGGCCACCACATTTTGGAAGACTGAAAAGTAAATAGATGGTCTCAGCAGCTTACTCCTGCCCTGCCCTGAAGACTTCTAGGAACCGTGTGAGGCTGCAGTGGTCAGAGGGGCTGCTGAGCCATGAGAAGAAAAGGGACAGTGGAGCTGGGCAGCAAAAGGGCTCTGAGGTCGCCAGAGTGGCCGCCAGATATGGCACAGTGGGAGGGAGCGGCTGGAGGGAACACTTGAGCAATTTTCTCTCTGTCTTCTTGGTATTCATCTTCCCTGTGTCAGGGGACCGCTGCCTGCTAGACTGAAGAATCTGGTCATTTTTTAAAGTATAAAAATTGCCAGCATCCTGTTCTACCGGGACAAAGTAATCATGGCAATGATAATGACTGATGCCTTCCTGGGGATATGTGGTTAACACAGTACCTGCTGCAGGTAGAGGGTCTGTTAGCAGATGCGTCATGGTTCGAACTGTTCTTCCTTTACAAAATGTTAACAATTCGAGGCACACATGATGTATCTGGGAAATAATCCGAATGTCCCTCACGAGAAGAGCAGCCCAGTAGAGGATTGCTGCGTTCTTAATGGAAGGACATTATGCAGCCATCCACAACGTGTGTGTAATAACAAGGAGGTTGTTGATATTATATGAAAAATTGCAGCACACAAAACTGCAAATAATGTATGAATTCAGCTATGCAAAAATTGCAGCACACAAAACTGCAAATAATGTATGAATTCAGCTATGCAAAGAAAAAAACTTAAAAAGATTAGGAAGGAAATATGCCAGAAATGTTAATAGTTATTGCCTCTGGGTGATACAGAATTATGAGTGATTTTTCTTAAACTTCTTGTAACATTTCTTTTGATTGTGCATCTATTACTTTTATAATCACACACACACACACACAAACACACACACACACACACCTGATTATTAAAAAAATTTGCTGAGATAAAATGTCTCTAAATATTTTAGTTCACATATACGTAACTATAAGCTATGGACATGAATACAGATGATCACTGATTCATTTATTCAGAAGCAAGAATGCTGAGATTTTTTGGGAATAAGACAGAAAAAGCAAAAACTCCTGGCAAAGTGCCTTACCTACTTAAACAGGAAAAAAATTATGCAAATTATTTAGAGTTTATGGGTATGGACTAACCACTGGGTAAATTCCTATATAGTATTCTACCTTACAAGGCCCTGTGCTAAAAATTATAACCCTGCTCATAAAATAAATGTCACCTAGTTAGGCCCCAAATATAAAATCACCCCAAATTACAGATTCAATATGTTTTGTTCAGTTGCAATTTTATTAGCCAACTGTTTTGCCAAAACATGTTGAATGTAGCAGCTAATCTCTGGCAGCCTAATAATCATTACCTCCTGGTAGAGAAAAGTCAAACGCAGGAGTCTTCCTACTCTAACCCTAGGATCAGCAGTGCTCGCACAGTGAAGGGTGGATGGGTTTGGGAGGGAGGCGGCCTCGGGATTGAGTCTTGGGTCTGCCACTTACAGAGCTGTGTAACCTTTAGCAAAGTGTTGATTCTTCCCGAGATTGTTTCTAATCACAAAAACAGTGATGCCTACCTGGACAGAACAGCCATGAGAATAAGAAAGTGTACATGCAGAATTAGTAGTAGAGAGACTGGCTTGCCCTGGACACTGAATGAATGGATCAATGAATGGACAAACAGTCAAAGCAGGTGAGTTTTTTCCACTTGTCCATTAATACCAAAGTGCTGGCCAGGCATGGAGGCTCACGACTATAATCCCAGCACTTTGGGAGGCTGAGGCGGGTGGACCATCTGAGGTCAGGAGTTCGAGACCAGGCCACCACAGTAAAATTGTGTGTCTACTAAAAATACAAAAAAAGTTTGCCAGGCATGGTGGTGGGTGCCTGCAAACCCAGCTACTCAGGAAACTGAGGCAGGAGAATCACTTGAATCCAGGAGGTGGAGGTTGCAGTGAGCCAAGATTGCACTGTTGCATTCCAGCCTGGGCAACAGGAGTGAAACTCCATCACAAAACAAAACAAAACACACACACGCACACGCGTGCACGTGTGCACACCCACACACACACCAAAAAACCAAACTGCTTATTTTGGTAAACTCTGGGGCTGCAGGGGTGGGGCAGATTGCTACTAGTAGGCTAGCCCCACTCTTATTTTCTCCTTTCCCTCCCCGTTCACCTTCAGTATAGAGGTTGCCAAAGCTACAACATGGTTTGCAGCTCCTCTCTCGCTAGAGGTGACCAAGTGGCAAGGAGACACAGCAGAAATTACCTGGGGGGATTCTAGGGAAACTTTTGGTTTCCTGAAAGAAGAGTTAGGTGTCAGTGGTACTGCCTCCCTTCCTGCCTTCTCTTAAACAAGGAGGTGATGGCTGGACTAGAGCAGCCATTTTGCAACCGTGAGAAAAATAACAAGAAATTGGCAGAGACACTGATCATGACAGTGTAAAGCAAATGAGCCCATGCTCAGAGCTCCCTTGTCTTGTTATTATATGAAGAATTAAAAAACAGCCCTGCTTTATTTAAGGTATTTTCGGGCCGGGCGCGGTGGCTCAAGTCTGTAATCCCAGCACTTTGGGAGGCCGAGGCGGGTGGATCACAAGGTCAAGAGATCGAGATCATCCTGGTCAACATGGTGAAACCCCGTCTCTACAAAAATACAAAAATTAGCCAGGTATGATGGCAGGCACCTGTAGTCCCAGCCACATGGGAGGCTGAAGTGGGAGAATCGCTTAAACCTGGGAGGGAGAGGTTGCAGTGAGCCAAGACCACACCATTGCACTCCAGCCTAGGCAACAGAGCAAGACTCCACCTCAGAAAAAAAAAAAAAAGATACTTTTTAAAAACCTGTAGCCGAAAGCATTGCTAGTGAATACCAATTATAACTATAATTAAGTCTAGTCCCTGCACTCAGGGAGTTTACCATCTACTGGGGACGAGGACAATCGAAGGGCCTTATAGATACATATAAAATTAGAATGTATTATTAGTGTTACAAAGAAGGAAGCGCTTGGCCCTCTCCTTTATAGGCTGGGCACGGTGCTCCTGGTAGAGAAAAATCAAACACAGGAGTTTTCCTACTCTGATCCTAGGATCAGCAGTATATATACATATCTATCTATCTATCTATCTATCTATCTATCTATCTATCTATCTATCTATCCATCCATCCATCCTCGTTTATATAACAGGGGTTTTTAGCCAGTTGCAGGGTCAAGGGCAGCTTCCGTAGGAAGGATGAGAATCCTGGGGGAGCAGGGGTGAAGGGGAGAATTCCCGGCAGAGTGAACAGCAGGTACAAGGCCCCGGGGCAGGAAAGGAGAGCACAAAGTGTGAGAATCTGTTAGGAGGTTAGACAGCCCCTGGTCTGGGAGGGTGCTGCTGGGCTGCTGCACTGTGGCTCCCCACTGCTTTCAGCTCCCAATACGGGGTGGCATGTTACCTGCAGCCAAACACTCTCTTAAGTGATCCACCAGCCTTCCTGGCTTATCATAAGAGAAAAGAATAAGAGTCC
Organism: Saguinus oedipus; assembly: GCA_031835075.1. Classification (NCBI taxonomy): domain Eukaryota; kingdom Metazoa; phylum Chordata; class Mammalia; order Primates; family Cebidae; genus Saguinus; species Saguinus oedipus. The sequence continues at coordinate 13,118,070 of CM063179.1, read as the reverse complement.
ACATCTATTTAACATGCTTAGCAAGTCATTTAATCCGCATCTCTAAGGAGCCAGCATTGCACTAGATAACGCTGCCTATTCTAAACCAGGAAAACTGCCTGGCATAGCAATATAATGGGGTCCAATTAGGACAAAATATGATAATAACTTCAGGCCAACTAGGACGGTACTCGTAATATAGTGGGCAGGATGGCAGAGAGAGTAAATCATCAGAAAGAATGGTTCTGCCTCATAAATGGCACTACAGACGCTCAGAATGGTTTTATAACAGACTTTTAAAAATCAGCAGAAAAAAATAAATCCTCCGCTGGCTGCTGTTTTTTTGTAGAATAAATGAACCGAGACAGACTTGTTTATGAAGAGCTGGGGAGACTCACATGTGAGTGGAGAGAGATGTCAGAGTCATTAGTGGTGATAAAGGGACGCCATTCACTGTGGGTGTGATTTAAGGCAGGAAGCTCAACTCAGAGCAGTTTTTGCAATATGCCTGATTATTTGCTTTCCCTCAGCGGAGGAAGAAATTAGGGGGACACTATTAATCTGTTCATGCAAGCCACCAGAGAAAAATTCCTGGTTGAAGAGCAGGTTGGGTACATGAATTTCTGTGGGACAGAATGCCCTTTATGGACAAATGAGACATCTGTTAGGGTTTTATGAGATGGCTCACCATTAACTGCGCTACACCTTGCACTTTCTAGTATATAACACTAATCACCATCGTCTATGTGTGTGCCTCTATCCTCTCAAACACAGTATCTAAAACACTGCAAAACTGGCCGGGCGCAGTGGCTGATGCCTATAATCCTAGCACTTTGGGAGGCCAAGGCAGGTGGATCACTTGAAACCAGCCTGGCCAACATGGTAAAACCCTGTCTTTACTAAAAATACAAAAAATTAGCTGGGTACGGTGGTGCACAACTGTAATTCAAACTACTTGAGAGGCTGAGGCAGGAGAATCACTTGAACCTGGGAGGCGGAGGCTGTAGTGAGTTGAGATTGCGCCACTGCAATCCAGCCTGGGTGACGGAGCGAGGCTCCGCCTCAAAAAAAATTTTTTTTAATAAAACACTGCAAAAATAAATATATTCTTATAATTACATGGATAGAGAAATATGTGGAAATGACCATGATCCTCAGAGAAACAGCATTTTACATAACCACAGACATGTCTTTAAAACACTGTCATGTAATCACATAACCAATAATAAGCTATTCCCTAAAGAAATGCTCTATGAGTAAAAGCAAGTGGTTGCACAGCTTGGCATGTTGGAAATCATACAGTGACACACAGGCAGGAATGAGGAGCCTGTGAAATAACCCTGAGATTTTAAATGATCGGACAAGATGAGGAAGGTGGAAAATTCCTAACTAAAGATATTAAAGGAATTACAAATGTCCCAAGATGATAAAAAGATGATGACTGCCAACCTTAAACAGATACAAGAAAATTTATTTCCCTCATTGCAAAAACGTAAAATAGATGTGCTGAAAAGAGTGAGCGCTGATTGCTTGCCACCCTCCTCCAAACCACCGCGGCTCTGACTGTTCCTTTCCTACGGTTATCAGTGATCATTTATTGGGTGAATAGGATATGCTCCCTGCATTGAAAAATCAGGGGTAGTAGATGGATGTTCAGATGAAGAAATGAATGTTCAAGGACAGTTTGAATTCTGCCCTGTAGCTGCTGTCAGTTATTTTAATATCAGTGGGGAAATGATAGCTGTTGGGGATCCCAAAGACCACCCCCAGATTCCACGATTCGTTAGGAGGTCTCACAAGACTCCACATATAGTCATATTCCTGGACGTGATTTACCTCAGCAACAGGACACAAAATAAGATCAGCAAAGGGGCTGAATGAGTGGGAGGAACACACATGGAACCAGGAACCAGTTTCCTCTCCCAGTGTGGTCACACAGGACGCCCTAACTCCTCCAGCAGTAGGCTGTGACAACACGTGTGGCATTCTGCCTGTCGAAGAAGCTCATGAATGACTCAGCACCCAGGGCTGTTGTTGAAGCTGGTCACTTAGGCACTCTCTGCCAAACATGTACCCAAATTCCAGACTCCCAGGAGGAAAGATGTGTGTTCAGCATAACCCGCATTGTAGGAACCATCCCAAAATCCAGGTTCGCAGGTGCACGCCAAGTGCCAGCCTTGTGAATGGGCCTTTTGAAGGATAAGTCTCAGGATTTCTCTGCCAGTTAAGTCTTTTCTGCACAGAAAGACTATTCAATAAATGGAACCAGGGCCACTGGCATAACCAAGTGGAAAAAAAAAAGTAAAATAAAATTGTGATCCTTATCCTCATTACATAAAAGCCAACCTCAAATAAACTAAAGACCTAAATATAAAAGCCCATTTTAGATCTTAGAAGAAAATAAAGTAGACTATCTTTATTTTTTCTTTTCTTTTCTTTTTTTTTTGAGACAAAGTTTCACTCTGTTGCCCAAGCTGTAGTGCAGTGGCATGATCTTGGCTCACTGCAACCTCCACCTCCCAGGTTCAAGTGATTCTCCTGCCTCAGCCTCCCAAGTAGCTGAAGCTACAGACACACACCACCATGCCCTGCTAATTTTCGTATTTTTAGTAGAGACAGGGTTTCACCATGTTAACCAGGCTGGTCTTGAACTCCTGACCTCATGATCTGCCCACCTCGGCTCGGCCTCCCCAAGTGCTGGGATTACAGGTGTGAGCCACCATGCCCAGCCTATTGTAGACTATCTTTTTTTTTTTTTTTTTTTTTTTTTTTTTTTTGTAGACTATCTTTATGACTTCAGGATAAAGAGTGATTTCTTAAACAAGATCCCAAAATGCACTGATCATAAAGAAATGGACAAAACGGACTATGAGAAAACTTAAAAATTCTGTTCATTGAAAAAACATAATTTTTAAAATGAAAAGACAAATCTAAGAAAAGGCAGCAGCAACTGATATAAGTTGATAAGGGATTAATCTGTAAATATATAAAGTTATATATATTTCTTAGTAACTCTAAGTTACTAAGCAAAAGTCATCCCAATGGAACAAATAGGCTGAGATGAAAAGAGAATGCAGAGAGAAGGAAATCCATGTGCTCAGGAGCACGGTGGCTCACGCCTATAATCCCAGCACTTTGGGAGGCCAAGGCAGGCGGATCACTTGGGCCCAGAAGTTTGAGAGCAGCCTGGGCAACATGGGCAAAACCCCATCTCTACAAAAAATACGAAAACTAACTGGGCATAGAGGCTCATGCCTGTGGTCTCAGCTACTTGGGAGGCTGAGGCGGGAGGATCACTTGAGCCTGGGAGGTTGAGGTTGCAGTGAACATGCCCACACCTTTGCATTCAAGCCAGGGCGACAGAGCAAGCCCGTGTTTCAAACAACAAATAAAAACCAAAAAGAAAGAAAGACACTCCACTTCTCTAAGAATTATATAAAGGAAATTAATACCACAGCCAGGACTTATTTCTTCTATCCAAGGAGGAGGAAAACACACTAGGTTCACCCTCCTGCCTGAAACATTAAAAAACTGGACAAGACACATGAAACCACAGTACTCGAAACATGGACCTGCAGGCTATCGTAGTCAGTGACCTGTAAGAGATAGGACATTAGTGAGATGGACCCTACAGGCATCGGACTGCTGCAGGATTTCCAGGCCACGCTACAAAGAGGGAATACAGGCAGGGTCTGATCGTATCCCTGAGGTGAGAAAATAGAGCTGGGAGTGCAGGCATCAAGGCATTAAGAGTTTAAAGGGCAGAAGCCAGGCACGGTGGTTCACGCCTATAATCCCAGCACTTTGGGAGGCCGAGGCAGGTGGATTGCTTGAGCTCATGAGTTAAAGACCAGCCTGGGAAACATGGCAAAACCCCATCTCTACAAAAAATAAAAAAATAAGCTGGGCATGGTGGTGTGTGCCTTTAATCACAGCTACTTGGGACGCTGGGGTGGGCAGACAGCTTGAGCCCAGGAGGTAAACGTTGCAGTGTGCTGAGATGGCACCACTGCACTCCAGCCTTGGGCAATACAGCCAGACTTCGTCTCAAAAATGAAAAACAAGAAGTAAAAAATAACAGCAGATTAGACACTGCAAAAGGTAAGATCAATGAACTTAAAGGCAGTCTGAAAGGAAACAGAGAGAAAAGAGATAAAAACAGTAACAAACACCCCCAGAGTATCAGTGAGCTCTGGGACAACTTCAAGCAGGTTAATAGGTGTGCAACAGAAATCCCTCAAACAGAAGTGGGGACAGAACAAATATGTGAAGAAATACGGGCTAAAATTTCCTCAAATACAATGTGAGTTATAAAGTCACAGATCTAAGAAGCTCAACGAACACTGAATGAAAGAAACATAAAGAAGACCCAGCAATTCCATTATTGGTTACATACCCAGAGGAATATAAAGCATTCTACCATAAAGACACATGCATGAGGTTGGGTACGGTGGCTCTTGCCTGTAATCCCAGCACTTTGGGAGACTGAGGTGTGCAGATCATGAGGTCAGAAGATCGAGACCATCCCGGCCAAAATGGTGAAAGCCGCCTCTACTAAAATACAAAAAACTTAGCCAGGCATGGTGGCACATGCCTGTAGTCCAAGCTACTCGGAAGCTGAGACAGGGAAATCACCTGAACCCAGGAGGCAGAGGTTGCAGTGAGCCAAGACTGCACCACTGTACTCCAGCCTGGGTGACAGAGCAAGACTCGGTCTCAAAAAAAAAAGACACACGGATGCGAATGTGCACTACAGTACTGTTCACGATAGAAAATACATGGAATCAATCTAAATGCCCATCAATGACAGAATGGATGAAGAAAATGTGGTCCATATACACTATGGAATACTATGTGGCTGTTAAAAAGAACAAGATCATGTCTTTTGCAGGAACATGCATGGAGCTAGAGGCTATTATCTTTAGCAAACTAACCCAGGAACAGAAAACCAAATACTGCATTTTCTCACTTATAAGTGGGAGCTAAATGATAAGAACTTATGAGGGCAAAGAGGGAAACAACGGATACTGGGGTCTACTTGAGGCGGGAGGGTGGGAACAGGGAGAGGAGCAGAAAAGATAACCATTGGGTACTGAGCAGAATATCTGGGTGATGTAACAATATGTAAGACAAAACCCTATTACTGTGGAAGAGAAATGTGTGACAACAATAGTACAAGTTACATATCCCTAAAATGAAAAATAAAAGAAACATAAAGAAAATGACACCCAGGCATATTACAATCAAATTGCTTAAAACCAAAGATAAGGATTGCAGCAGTTTCTTCTTGGAAGTAGCACAAGCCAGAAGAAAATAAATTTAAGTACTGAAAAATCAAAACAAATCAAAATTGTCAAACCACAATTCATGTCCCAGCCTGACACAGTACCTCATGCCTGTAATCCCAACACTTTGGGAGGCTGAGGAGGACAGATCACCTGAGGTCAGGAGTTCAAGACCAGCCTGGTCAACATGGAAAAACCTCATCTCTACTAAAAATACAAAAATTAGTTGGGTGTTGTGGCACATGCCTGTAATCCCGGTTACTCAAGAGGCTGAAGCAGGAGAATTGCTTGAACCTGGGAGGCAGAGGTTATAGGGAGCTGAGACCACACCACTGCATTCCAGCCTAGGCAACAGAGCAAGACTCTGTCTTAAAAAAAAAAAAAAAAGAAAAAAAATTTGATGTCCAGTGAAAACAAAGGTAACGTAAAAACTTTCACAGACATTCTGCAAAAGTACATCAGCAGCAGCCTGGCACTGGCTACATAAAGAAGGGTTAAAGGAAGGCTGAAGCAGGAGGAAACCAATAACAGATGCAGCTCTGGATCCAGACAAAGGCACAAAGCCCACCAGAAATGACAACTATGTGGGCAAACACAGAATCCTTTTCTTCTTACTATTTAAATTTCTTTTAAAGGGAATTGCCTTTGTAAAAGAAAAAAAAAATCATGACAGCATATGGCAGGGTTTTTAGTATTTATTTGTGGCAATAAAATATGCCATACCAATAGCACGAAGGACAGGAAAGGAGGAATGGAAGACGCTATTGTTATAACAGTCTTATGTAATGTGTGAGGTGGGGTCATATCACGTGCAGGTGGACTGTGAAAAGTTAAAGATGTATATACTGTGCACCCTAATGCAACCTTGAAAATACCACAACAAAGAGTTAGAATTAATGGGCCAAGCAGAACTCAAATGGGATCAGGAAAAATAATCCAAAAGAAGTCAGGAAAAGAGGAAAAGGGGGAACAGACAACATATATAAAAATGAGAAATAGTGTTACAGCTCTTTTAGAATGCAGGCATTTCGGATTTTACCCCCAAAAAAGAAGAAGGAAGAAGAAGAAGAAAGAAGAAAGAAGAAGGAAGAAGGAAGAAGGAGAAGGAGGAGGAGGGGGAGGAGAAGGAGAAGGAGGAGAAGAAGGGGAGGAGGAGGAGGAGGAAGAAGAAGAAGAGAAATAAATGGCAACATGGTAGGTTTGAAATCTACCAATAGAAGTATCAATAAGGCCGGGCACGGTGGCTCATGCCCATAATCCCCGCACTTTGGGAGAATGAGGTGGGCAGATTGCTTGAGCCCACGAGTACCAGAACAGCCTGGAAACATGGCAAAACCCCACCTCTTTGAAAACATACAAAAATTAGCCAGGCACAGTGGCTGGCATCTGTAGTCCCAGCTACTCAGGAGGCTGAGGTGGGAGAATCGATTGTGCTTGAGAGGTTGATGCTGTAGTGAGCTGTGATTGTGCCACTGCACTCCAGCCTGGATGAAAAAGGTAGACCCTGACCTAGAAAAAACAAAAAAAAATCAATAATCACATTCCATATATATAAAAAAACCCTCTACAGGCACATCATACTGAAAAATCACTCAAGAAAAAAATACATGATCTGAATAGCCTTGCAGCTATTAAATAAAGTAAATGTGTAAAAACCTACACACAATGAAAACTCCAGGCCCATGCTGGCTGGAGTTGGTCTTGAACTCTTCGGCTCAGGCAATCTGCCCACCTCGGCCTCCCATAGTGTTAGAATTATAGGCGTGAGCCACCACGCCTGGCTTAAAGAGGAAACTTTGGATGTGATGTGTGCACTCACTGTGATTGTAGTTTCACAGGTATATACATGTCAACACTTATTAAATTGCACACTTTAAACATGCTGTTCTTTGTATGTAATTATCCTCCAATAAAGCTGTTTAAAAATTGTTCACTGTGTGTGCATTTTTAAATGTATGCCAATTATATCTCTATAAAGCTAAAAGAAGAACACCACGCAGTGCCCATTTCACATCCAAGAGACTGGTCAAAATTAGAAGTCCAGGGCGGGCGTGGTGGTTCATGCCTGTAATCCCAGCACTTTGGGGGGCTGAGGTGGGCAGAACATGAAGTCAGGAGTTCAAGACCAGCCTGACCAAGATGGCAAAACCCCATCTCTACTAAACATACAAAAGTTAGTTGGGCATGATAGCAGGCGCCTGTAATCCCAGCTACTGGGGGGCTGAGGCAGAGAAATACTTGAACCCGGGAGGCAGAGGTTGCAGTGAGCTGAGATCGCTCCACTGTACTTTAGCCTGGGAAACAGAGTGAGACTTCATCTCAAAAAAATATGTATTAGAAGTCCAACAACTGAAAGTGTCGGTGAGGAAATGGCCAGTGGACATTCACACACATTTTTGCTAGGTGTACAAATTAACATACCATTTTGTAGACAAAATCTAGCAATATCCTGGAATGCTGAAGTGATTATTCCAGAATCTCTTGCATATGGGTCCAGTAACAGAGGAGAAAGCTGAGTCATAGTGGTACAACTGTAGTAGCAAAAGGCTGAAAACAATCTATATGCCCAACAACAGTACAATGGTTAACTAAATTGTAGTAGAGTCATATACTGCAATACTCTACAACAATGAAAACAAATGAACTAGAATGATCCATATGAATACAGAAGCCTCTCTAGCATACAGGAAAATAAATCTGTAAAAGAAAATATCTGGGATCTGATGCCATTTAATGTAGTTTAAAAACATGTGAAATAAGTTTATGTATTTCTGAGGAATACATACAAATATTAAAAGCATACCTCAGAGATATTGCAGGTTCAGTTCCAGACCCTGACAATAAAGTATCTCAATAAAGCAAGTCACACAAATTCTTTGGTTTCCAGTGCATATAAAAGTTATATTTACACTACGCTGCAGTCTATTAAGTATGCAATAACATTATGTCTAAAAACAAATCACAAGGTCAGGAGTTTGAGACTATCCTGGCCAAATTGGTGAAACCCCATCTCTACTAAAATATAAAAAATTAGCCAGGCATGGTGGTGGGTGCTTGTAGACCCAGCTACTCAGGAGGCTGAGGCAAGAGAATCTCTTGAACCCGGGAGGAAGAAGTTGCAGTGAGCTGAGATTGCGCCACTGCATTCCAGCCTGGTGAGGGAGCGACACTCCGTCTCAAAAAATAAATAAATAAATAAAACCTTAATTAAAAATACTTTTTTGCTAAAAAATGCTAGCAATCATGTGAGCCTTCAGTGAATCATAATCTTTTTGCTGGTAGAGGGTCCTGCCCTGACATTCATGGTCTCTGACTGACCAGGACGCTAGCTGCTGAAGGAGTGGAGTGGCTGGGGCAATTTCTTAAAAGAAGACAATCATGAAGTTGTCCATATCAACTGACTCTTCCTTCAATGAGATCTCTGTAGCACGTGAACCTGTTTGTTCGACAGCATTTCACCTACAGAATGTCCTTCAAAACTGCAATGAATTTTCTCAAACCCTGCCATTGCATTATCAAACGAATTTACGGAATATTCTAAATTCTTTGTTGTCATGTCAGCAATGTTCACAGCACCTTCACCAAGAGTAGATTCCATCTCAAGGAAACCACTTTCTTTGTTCATCCATAGAAGCAACTCCTCATACATTCAAGTTTTGATCACTAGATTGCAATTCAGTCACATCTTCAGACTCCACTTTTAATTCCAGTTCTCTTGCTATTTCTAACACATCCGCAGCTCCGTCTTCTACTGAGGTCTCGAACCCCTTGAAGTCATCCATGAAGAAAGTAATCAACTTCTTCTAAATTCCTGTTAATGTTAATATTTTTACCTCCTCCTGTGAATCACAAATGTCCCTTTTTTTTTTTTGGAGATGAAGTCTCACTCTGCACCCAGGCTAGAGTACAGGGGTGCCACCTCAGCTCCTGCAACCTCCACCTCCCAGGTTCCAGTGATTCTCCTGTGTCAGCCTCCCAAGAAACTGGGACTACAGGCACACACCACCACGCCTGGCTAATTTTCGTATTCTTAGTAGAGAAGGAAGATTTCACCATGATGACCAGGCTAGTCTTGAACCGCTGACCTCAAATGATCCACCTGCCTCAGGCTCCCAAAGTGCTGGGATTACAGGTGTGAGCCACAGCGCCAGGCCAAATCCCAAATGTTCTTAATGGTATCTAGAATGGTGAATCCTTCCCAGAAGGTTTTCAGCTTACTTTGCCCAGATCCATCCAAGGAATCATTATCTATGGCAGGTACAGCTTTATGAAATGTATTTCTTAAATAATAAGACTTGAAAGTTGAAACGGCTCCTTGATCCATGGGCTGCAGAATAGATGAATGTTAGCAAATGTAAAAACATTTGTCTCCTTGTACATCTCCATCAGAGACCTTGAGTGACCAGCTATGTTGCCAATGAACAGCAGTATTTTAAAAAGAGTCTTTCTGAGGAGTAAGTTTCAACAGTGAGCTTAAAATATTCAGTAAACCATGCTGTAAACAGTGGTGCAACCAGCCAGTCTTTGCTGTTTTATTTACAGAGCACAGACAGAGTAGATCTGGCATCACTGTGAAGGGCCGTTGGACTTTCAGAATGGCACAAGGGCACTGGCTTCAACTTAAAGTCACCAGCTGCATTAGCTCCTAACAAGAGAGTCAGCCTGTCCATTGAAGCTTTGAAGCCAGGCATGGCTCCTCTCCAGCTATAAAAGTCCTAGGTGGCATAAAGGTGCTGTTTAGTGTTCTTCAATGTTCTCGGCTAGAGCTTCTGGATAACTTGCTGCAGCCTTTCCATGGGTACCTGCTGCTTCACTTTCCACATTTCTGTTGTGGAGACTGCTTCTTTCCTTCAACCTCGTGAACCTGAAGGGAATGTTGTGGCTTTGATCTCCCATCCTGACCACTAAAACTTTCTTCACATCAGAAATAAGGCTGTTTCACTTTCTTATCGTTTGTGTGTTTACTGGAGTAGCACTTGTTAGTTTCCTTTAAGAAGTTTTTCTTTGCAACCACAGCTTGGCTGTTCAGCACAAGAAGCCTGGCGTTCAGCCTCTCGGTTTTTGGTACGCCTTTCTCGCTAAGCTTAATCCTTCCTAGCGTTCTATTTAGAGCAAAGGATGTATGACTCTTCCTTTCACTTAACACTTAGAAGCCAGAATAGGGTTATTGAGCGGCTAATTTCATTATCATTGTGATTCAAGGAATATGGAGGCCCAAAAAAAGGGAGGGAGACAGGGAAATGGCCAGTGAGTGGGGCAGTCACAACACACATATTTATCAATTAAATTTGCCACCTTTAATGGACATGGTTTGTGGTGCCCCAGAATGACCACACCATCAAAGATCACTGATCACAGATCACCATAACAGATATAATAAAAAAGGAAAAGTTCAAAATATTCCAAGAATTACCAAAATGTAAGATCATACTGTTGAAAAAATGATGCTAACAGAGGCCGGGCACAGTGGCTCAAGCCTATAATCCCAGCACTTTGGGAGGCTGAGGCAGGCGGATCACTTGAGGTCAGGAGCTCAAGACCAGCCTGATCAACACGGTGAAATCCTGTCTCTACCAAAAATACAAAAATTAGCCAGGCATCATGGCTCATGCCTGGACCAGCTACTCGGGAGGCTGAGGCAGGAGAATCCTTTGAACTTGAGGGGTGGAGGTTGCAGTGAGCTGAGATCATGCAACTGCACTCCAGCCTGAGTGAAAGAGCGAGACTCTGTCTCAACAAAACAAAAAAGGAAAGAAAAATTGATGCTGGATGCATGGTTTCCACAAACCTTCAGTACGTAAAAAACATAGTATATGTAAACTACAATCGAGAGAAGCCCAATAAAATAAGGTATGCCTATACTAAAAATACAAAGAGACACAATAAAAAATCCAAAACTCTTAATTAAGGACAACATTTACCTCTGGAGGGAAGCATAGGAATGTTCTCAGGGAGAAGCTGCTAACTTCCTATCTAATAACCCTTCCTTTTGTTGGCAGCAAGTGTTCTCTGCTAGTAACACTACCAGAGTGTTCTTAAGGAAATTAAGAGTGCTACTCCAGTAAACACACACATGATAAAAAAGTGAAACAGGCTTATTGCTGATATGGAGAAAGTTTTAGTGATCAAAAGATCAAACCAGCCACAAGAAGAAAATACATTACATTTTCCTGTTCAATTCTGGTCTCTAGCGTAAAAGTCATTGGATAGACCTCCTTGAAAAGCGCTTTTGCTACTGGCCTTTCCTCCTTCATAGAATACAGATGTGATGGCTGCAGTGCCTGCAGCCGTTTTGTAAGCATGAAGACAAGGGCTATACCCTAAAGATGAAGGAGCAAAAAGCTAAGAAAGCCCAGGTCCTAGGAACCCCTACCTCCAAACATCCCATTACCTGAGAGAAAAATAAACTCTTAACATATGCCACTGTTCCTGGCATTTTCTTGTCACATGCCCTAAATCCCTAACTAAAACTGGCACACAGAAGGCTTAAACAGGACTGATAGTGTTTTACCTCTGAAAGCTGGCTGGTAGAAACATGTGTACTCATTTTATTAATCTTTAGACTATTTTTGGTATTTTTATGCTTTAGAGTTTTTCTAAGAAGCTGAAACATTTAAAAGTTAAAAAGAAACTGTAGCCCAATACCTAATCCTCAGTAAGATTTTGAGAACTCAGTGATAACATAAATGAAAAACGTCTATGCTAGGCAGCTCTGAATCTGAAGTAAAAAGAAAGCTTCCTAGAGCCACCACACTCACAGAACTCAAACCCAGTTTTGTCTGATTCCCCAGGTCCAAGCGCTTCCCACTCTACCCCAAATTACTGAGTATATAAGCACAACTTTGCTTTGAAGATTAAAGCTTTCTCATAATAAAAACATTCTGGTTTATAAAATTAAACACAATGAGAATACAGCAGAGGTTAAAGTACTGTTTGAATATAAGAAGTCTCCTGCTTTCTTTAAGAAAGTCTATTAAAAAAACATCACAGGCTGTAACTGGATTTTGGTGTGAAAAGCATTTTCTGGCTCTTAAAAAGCCTCAATGATATTAGTTTATAGCATAAACTTGCACCTGAATCTCTGTTAGGGGTTTAATGAGTTGTCACGCTTGATAAGAAACTCTCATGTAATCTATTACTCTACCCCATGAAAAAGGGAAGCTTTGTTTAATCTTGACAGCCCTCACTTAATTCTCTATAACGGCCTTCTGTCCAACCACAGTTATCTTTAGATTGTTGGGAATAAATCAATGTGTGTCAGCTCTGAGTAGATCAAATTTATTAAACTCTGAAAATCAGTCACTTGAAGGCTATCCTGGCACGTAAACAAATGAATAAAAAGAAAGATAATATGTAATGGTATGAAAATTTACATATATATAAAAGTATATATATTTATAGAATAGTATATATTATATCTATGTTTATATATTATATAATATATATTTATATTATATACTATATATATTTATATATATAAAATCTTACAAATTAAGACACATGCCAAAAATGAAGTGCTTTCAAAAATTGCACCAGGTTAAAAAAAAAAAAAACACACAAAGTAAAACATTTGGATCTAATAGAAATTATCTATTAAAATTAATCTCTGGTAAGACATTACATAATATATAAATGTATTAATTAGATTATGTATTAATATACTAGCTGTATTAATATATTATACAATTATATATTAACATACATAATACATAAATGTTACTATATTAATAACATATATCTATATCTATTTCTGCCTCTGTAGTCATAAACTCCAAACTCTCTTGCCTTTCAGATTCATAAGCTAAAGACGGATAGCAAAATGATGTTTAGTTAAGCAAATTCAGGAGTATGTCTGAACCTCTGCAAATTTGGTACAGTGTGAATTTGTTATCTAAATTTTTTTTACTATCCTATTATTCTATTCATTGTGAAAAAAAATATTTCTTGGAAAAGTTACTGGATTTCTTTACCTGCTGCTATGGACTAAATGTTTGTGTCATTCCCAACTTTGTATGCTGACATCCCAGCCCCCAACGATGCTGTTCTGCAGTGTCATCCTGGCCTCAGGAGATGTCTGTCCCCAGCTGAGCCATTCACCTTTACTTTCAGCTGTTGATATTTTGATGTCAATGTAACTCATTAAAGAGCTGAGCTGTGAAATCCTAGGAAGGCATGGCAGGGGTAGTCCCACATGTGCACCAAAACCAAGAAGGTTGGTCTTTGGCAAAGGAACAACAACAATAAAAAAAGCAGCAACAGCTTTGCGCAGCTGCAGTATCGTAGCCAATGAGGTTTATCTGAGGCGCGATTATTGCTAATTGAAAACTTTTCCCAATACCCCGCCATGACGACTTGAAATAGAGTAGGCGTTGGCAATTTTTGGCAGTCTCTATGGAGACTGAATCATATTGAAAAAATTAAAAGTCCGGGCACGGTGGTTCACACCTGTAATCCAAGAACTTTGGAGGCCAAGGCGGGCAGATCACCTGAGGTCGAGAGTTCAAGACCAGCCTGACCAACATGGTGAAACCTCGTCTTAAAAAAAAAAAAGCAGCAGCAGAGAACAGAATGCCACGTGGTCCAAGCAATGGCAAAAGTCACTGATCGCCACCTTTCCTGGTTCCTGATTGCCGCCTTTCCTGGTTCCTGATTGCCGCCTTTCCTGGTCACTGATCCCTGTGCTGTCCCCTCCTCCCCCAGGTCTGACCACCCTTTCTGCCCCTGGATTCTCAATCTTCCCAAGTCTCAACAACCCCAGCCACCTCATACATTCATAAACTCCCCCTTCCCCAGAATCCATGTGTCCACGCGCCCTTCTGCCCCTAAGGTGAACACACAACCTATTTTCCACAGGAAGCCCCCTCCCATTTTCTTTTAATGTCTCCCTTTCATAGAGTATAGCCTTCTGAGGATATCCAATCCTATTTGGTGACTGATCCAGGAAAAGAGGAAATGAAGCTGACCCTCCAGTGTGGCTTGGGGAGAAACTGGTAAGAATGACAGGCTGGGTAATGAATGACAGCTCTGGTTGCTTGAAAGGGTGACCCTGGTCATTTCATTATGAGAAAGTCAGTCTCATGGGGATCTTGGTAGCCCTCCTTTCCAGCTGACAGCCCTCTGAGGCTCTGCACACAGACTTTTTTATTTCTTTATACACCATTGCTTTTTCAGGTGGAAGAAAACAGAGAGACAGTTCATAAACTGCATCTCAGTAATGGAAGGGGCACACTCAGGTACAATGTGGCTTTTGAACCCCCCCACTTGAGGTTTTAGAGGCTCTGTTTGATGACAGATGAAATAATATTGATTTTAAAACTGGCTCCATCTCTAGAACATTTCGACAGAGTGTTTTCAAGCCAAACCAAAAACCAGATGAAGCCCTTAGTTCAAGGCAACTTTATTTCACCAGGAACTGCTTCTTAACCACAGATCTGCTGTGGTAAACACACACAGGGGGGGCTCTCTTTTCCCCACTGTGAGAAGGGCCCCCCATACTAAAAGCACTCACATTCAATACACTGAGGGAAAGGGGGCCCAATTTCTAAACCCGATGTCTACAAATCTGATTTAACAAATTAAAGGGACATGTGCACATAATAAGCAGATTCTTCACCTTACAAAAGCGTCCACTACAGAGTCCCTCTAAGGTCCCCCTGCATATTGTATTTATAAAAATCCAATTTCGCAGGAACTTCTTCACAGCTGACAGCCAGAGGCCAAAAGGGAGAATATTAGCTTTTCTTTGGCCTCACAATAGACCCAACTGAAGAAAATGTTAAACTGTAGCACAGGCAGGTGCTGTGGCTCACACCTGTAATCTCAGCACTTTGGGAGGCCAAGGCAGAAGATCATTTGAAGCCAGGAGTTGAGGCCAGCCTGGGCAACATAGTGAGACCCATCTCTACAAAAAAAAAGAAAAAAATTCAGGAGACTGAAGTGGGAGGATGGCTTAAGCACAAAAGTTAGAAGCTGCAGTGAGCCGTGACCTCACTAATGCACTCCTGCCTGGACGACACAGAGATTCTGTCTCCAAAAAGAAGAAAAAAAAAATGTGTAGCAGAAAAAGGTAAGTCGGATTCACTGTAAAACATCTGTTCCCAGGAAGCTGCAGGCAAATGTGGCATATTCAAGACTAAGGTGAGCACTTTCCTCCTGGACATAAAGCTGCGAAAATGGTGTCAAATGGTCTCTAATGGGTCCCTTCTGGCCTCGGAACGGCATCATTTTTATGACGATATGCCAGCGATGCTCATATATCAATCACTGACATTCTCTTAGGGCGACCTTTTCACAAGCATTTCAACATCCATCTTTCTCTCTCTCTCTCTCTTTTTTTTTTTTTTGAGACAAGGTCTCACTCTGTTACCCAGGCTGCAGTTCAGTGGCATGAACACAGCCTCAACCTCCCAGGCTCAAGTGATCCTCCCATCTCAGCCTCCTGAGTAGCTGGAACTACAGGTGCACACCACAACTCCTGGCTAATTTTTGCATTTTTTTGTAGAGATGAGGTCTCCCTATGTGGCTCAGGCTGGTATATGAACACCTGGCCACAAGTAATCCTCCCACCTCAGCCTGTGCATGCTAGGATTACAGGTATGAGCCACCACATCCTGCCCGTCTACTTGTTAGGATATTAGGGCATTTTTGCAATAGATATAAATACCCTCCAGAAGGCTAATACCCACAGAATAAAATTAATTCACTAATTTGCTTCATCATATGAAAACAGCTAGACACATTCAGCAAATTTAGAAGATACGGTTGGAACAGCATGATGTAAAAACCACATCATGTGGCATATATGAAATGTGCATGGCAGGAGCGTGGTGGGGGCGCTCTGCAACATGCCTCAAAGAATTGGAAGTTGGTTCAGCTCTGGACCAGCTGAAACGCATACAATGACATGTCCACGGGAGGACCAATTTGGGAAGGACAAGCTGTCCATTCTGAGAAGCTGTGGATGTAGATAGTTATGGTCTTAAATAGGAATCCCAAACTGAAATTCACAAGCGCAAAATGCTGCAAATTATGAGAGTGATCTGCAACAACACGGCACTTCACGTGGGCAGTTCCATACAAACTGCTCTGGGGAGGTGGCAGCAGAGATGCATTTAAGAACAGTGAGCCAAGGAACAGTGATCCTCCCCCTGCCCTTAGAACTAACAAAAGGCAGAGGGAGGATCCAAGATGGCTGATCGCTAACATCTTGGGATTGCAGCTCCCAGTGAAAGTGCAGAGAATAAGAGGACGCCACAATTTCAGATGAACTTTCGCCGCTCAAGGACCAGAAGCTCCTCCCAGTGGAGGAGCCCCACGGGTCGCCAGCGCGACTCTTGTGGCCGGCGCAGCAGTTTTGCCAACGACCTCGCGTGGCAGCTCTTCGTGCAGAGTAAACAGGACTCATTCCCCTTCTGACCGACGTTTGGAGCTCCGGGAAGTCAGAGCCACTTATTACAGACTCAAGATGGAAGCCAGACCGGAGATTCCTAGGCAGAAGAGCACCTTCAGTCTTATCGTTGCTGTTTTGGCCGGTGCAGTGGGTTGCTCGGATTCTAGCACTGGGAATCAATAAATTGGACGTCCACTCAGAAACCTAATGAGAAAGGTGGTAATTGTAAAGATGACAGATGGATAAATTTATAACAAAGGGAAGAAACCAGCCTAAAAAGGCTGAGAATACCCAAAATCAGAACCCCTCTCCCTATACAGGGGATTACAGTTCCTCATCAGCAACGGAACAAGCCCTGATGGAAAAGGACTGTGTTCCATTAACAGAAATAGGCTTCAGAAGGTGGATGATAAGAAACTTCTGGGAGTTAAAAGAACTTGTTCTAACCCAATGTAAAGAAACTAAGAACTTTGAAAAAAGGTTTGATGAAATGATAACAATAGACAATATAGAGAGGAATATAAATGAACTAACGGAGTTGAAAAACACAACACGAGAACTTAGTGAAATATGCACAAGTTTGAATAGCCGAATTGATCAAGCAGAAGAAAGGATATCAGATGTCGAAGACCAACTTAATGAAATAAAATGAGAAAACAAGAATAGAGAAAAAAGGATAAAAAGGAATGAGCAAAGTCTCCAAGAAATATGGGACTATGTGAAAAGACCTAATTTACGTTTCACAGGTGTACCTGAATGTGACGGAGAGAATGAATCCAAGCTGGAAAATACTCTTCAGGATATTATTCAGGAAAACTTTCCCAATCTAGCAAAGCAGGACAATATTCAACCCCAGGTAATACAGAGAACACCACAAAGATATTCCTCAAGAAGAGCAACCCCAAGGCACATAATCATTAGGTTCACCAGGGTTGAAATGAAGGAGAAAATACTAAGGGCAGCCAGAGAGAAGGGTCAGGTTACCCACAAAGGAAAGCCTATTAGACTTACAGCAGATCTCTCAGCAGAAACCCTACAAGCCAGAAGAGAGTGGGGGTCAATATTCAACATCCTTAAAGAACAGAACTTTCAGCCCAGAATTTCATATCCTGCCAAACTAAGCTTCACAACTGAAGGAAAAATAAAATCTTTTATGAACAAGCAAGTACTCAGAGATTTTATTATCACCAGGCCTCATTTACAAGAGTTTCTGAAAGAAGCATTACACATAGAAAGGAACAACCAGTATTAGCCTTTCTAAAAATATACCAAAAAGTAGAGAGCATCAACATAAAGAAGAATTTACATCAATGAATGGATAAAATAACCAGTTAACATCAAATGGCAGTAACCCTAAATTTAAATTGACTAAATCCCCCAATCAAAAGATATAGCCAAAACCTAATGGTATGCTACATCCAGACCCATTTCACATCCAAAGATACACAAAGACTCAAACAAAGGGATGGAGAAAGATTTACCAACCAAATGGAGAGCAAAAATAAATAAATAAATAAAAAGCAGGAGTTGCAATTCTCACATCTTATAAAATAGATTTCAAAGCAACAAAGATATAGTGGTAAAAGGATCAATGCAACAATAAGAGCTAACAATCCTAACACCCAGATACATAAGACCCATAAAGTGATTTAGACTCAACAAGACAGAAAATTAATAAGGATATCCAGGACTTGAACTCAGATCCGGAACAAGTAAACTTAATAAATATTTATAGAGCTCTCCACTTTAAATACACAAAATATACATTCTCTACTTTAAATACACAAAATATTGATCGGCCATTATTAATACCCATTTTTAGAATAAAGCAATATTCCCATTCTCTCTCCCTCTTTTTCTTCCTCTTTCTTCCTCTCCCTCACTCCTTTTTTTCTCTTTCCTTCTCAAAAAAAAAAAAAAAAAAGAACAGTGAGCCAGGCATGGTAGCTCACATCTGTAATCCCAGCACTCTGGGAGGCTGAGGCGGGAGGATCACTTGAGGTCAGGAGTTCAAGACCTGCCTGGCCAACATGGTGAAACCCCGTCTCTACTAAAAGTACAAAATAATTAGCTGGGTGTGATGGCACAGGCACTGTGGAGCACACCTGTAACCCCAGCTACTCGGGAGGCTGAGGCACAAGAAACACTTGAACCCAGGAGGTGGAGGCTGCAGTGAGCCGAGATTCTGCCACTGTACCCTAGCCTGGGTAACAGAGCAAGACCCTTTCTCAAAAATAAAAATAAAATAAAAAAAAAACATAAGAACTGATAGTGATGGCCTTGACACATGCCAGGAAAGCCAGCTAGCAGAGTAACAAATCAGACAAAATAAAGCAATTAAGCGTCCCTAGGGAAGTTCAGGATACCATTTTGACCTTGAGATCAAAGTTATAGACAACTACGGTGCTCTCCCAAAAGCGTTTTTTTTTCCCTAGAGAATGTTAAATATTCATGTTAAATGTATGTCAACAATTTTCCGTATCTTACTTCTAAAATTTTTAGATTCAATCCCCTGAAAAAAATGTTTATATTCATAAACTAGAATCAGGGTAAGGTAGGACCCTAATATAGCACCTCGAGGGTGACCAACTAAGTTAGCCCAGGCTGAGCGTTTTCCCAGCATGTGGGACACTTCAGTGCTAAAATCAGAATAGTCCTGGGCAGACCAGGCTGGGTGGTCACCATAATTTGGAAGAAAACAGATTCCAAAGCATAACTGCAAGCATGACTACACATTTCAAGGGCCTAATATAATGCAGTCAGCCTACCAGAACTGCACAGGAGGATCTGACTTACATGGGGAAAATAAAACCCACAAAACTGAATGTCTCTACTGGCTTCTCTTGGAATGCTTTGTATTTTACAGACAGAGCCTCAGATCCTGGGCATAGATATTCCACATAGATCCTGTTTGTACCTCTTGTATTCACACCGGGGAAACTGCAAAGGGAAAACTGCTAAGTTATGTAAGGGAGCATGTGCCTGCACAAATTATTCCTAGGCAGCACGCTGGGGGCCTTAGCAGTTGAGGTATTATTAGTGAATAACGCTTTGCATCCACAATGGGCTTCATGCCTTTCAGACGATCTGCCAAACCAGTCTTAATGGTAACCTTTTTTTTTTTTTTTTTTGAGATGGAGTTTCACTCTTGTCACATAGGCTGGAGTGCAGTGGCGTGATAATGGCTCATTGCAACCTCCGCCTCCTGGGTTCAAGCAATTCTTCTGCTTCAGCCTACTGAGTAGCTGGGGTTACAGGTGCCCACCACCATACCCAGCGAAGTTTTTGTATTTTTAGTGAAGACGGGGGTTTCGCCATGTTGGGCAGGCTGGCCTTGAACTCCTGACTTTAGTGATCTGCCCGCCTCGGTCTCCAAAAGTGCTGAGATTACAGGTACAATGATGATGATGATGATGATGATGAAAGCAATGACAATGGCAACCACCACACGTGGCCTCTAATGGCAACCTTTTAATAAAGGATGACCAGACCTTCTAGCACAATGACACATGCTGCCAGATTAAAACACTGTAAGTATTTACAGGAGACAGTAGGGCATCAGAGCGTTTGGGTGGAAAGACCCTGTTTCCAAATAAATTTGAGGGATAGCTACAGCTGCTCTAAAACAGAGCAAAAGATACGGCAACAAAAGGCAGAAGAAGAACACGTTATTGAGGTAAATCATGCAATTAAATATCCGCCTTTTGTCACAGGGCATCTCGGCTGTCGCTGCTTCTCCATGCAAGTTTTTGGAATATTCTGAGTAAGAGCTGGAGGGTCAAAGAAAGAGAAAACAAAGCCCTTTGCTATCCCCATGCTTTCACTTCCTGCAGGAAAAGGGACACGGTGCCACGCAGTTGAACACTGTGTCAAGTGAGGATAAAGGAAAACAGCCATGACATCACTCCATTACTGCCGCCCCCAGTGTCCCTCACAGGCCCTGCAATTTATAATCTTGTTTAATCCTCCAAGCAACCCAGGAATACAGATATCATCACCCCTGCTGTACAGATAAGGAAGCTGAGGTCCAGGAGCTTGCTGGTGGTCAAATAGCTCCTAAATGACATTGAGTTTTAAACACAATCTCCAAAAAGCCTCTATGTTTTGAGTGTCTACAATATGTCATCAGGCACTGAGGTAGGTACTTGGGATACAATCAGATAAATAGCAGAGAACCTCTCCAAGAAGCCCACAAGCTGGAAGGGAATACAAGAAACACCATTACTCATGGCGATGACAATTACTGAGTGCCTATCACATGCCAGGCATTGTTCCCACTCACGGCTTCAGTCCAGCCTCCCACCAGCCCACTGACAAAGGTACTACTTTCCATGTAGTCTTAACCTTCTGACTCTGAAACCCAGACTCTTCACCAACAGACCATGTGCTGAGATAAATGGTAAGAGATGAAAGCCCAACCAAGCCACTGTGTTAATGAAGCAGACTGATTATATACTCCACAAGCAAAAGAATTGCCAAAAACTGGTACTCTGGAGAAGCGTTCAGGAAGAACACAGGAACTGCAGCTGAATCTAAAAAGCAGATATGATGATGATGATGATGATGATAGCAATGACAACAGCAACAACAAAAATGGAGGCTGGGCGCAGTGGCTCATGCCTGTAATTCACAGCATTCTGGGAGGCAGTGGCGGGAGGATCACTTGAGCCCAGGAGTTTGAGACCAGTCTGGGCAAGAGAGCAAGACGCCATCTCTACACAAAATTTAAAACTTAGCTGGACATGGTGGCATGTGTCTGCAGTCCCAGGTATTAGGGAGGCTAGGGTGGGAGGATCACTTGAGCCCAGGAAGTAGAGGCTGCAGTGAGGTATGATCACACCATTGCACTCTAGCCTGGGCAACAGAGCAAGACAGAGAGAGAGAGAGAGAGAGAGAGAGAGAGAGAGAGAGAGAGAGAGAGAGAGAGAGAGAGAGAGAGAGAGAGAGAAGAGAGAGCAAGCAAGCAAGCTAGAGAACCAGGTTTAAAGGAGAAGCAGCCCCAAAATCACATGCAAAACTGCTCCCAGGGAGAAACACAAGCCTGGCCACAGAGCCCCGCTGACGGCAGGTGCTGGATGCTAATGCTAGGACCCCCGCCTCTGCTGCCACTTTCCTGCCGCTTTCCTCACGAGCATGGATCCTGCCTTCTCCTTGTGTCGCTCACTAAAGACTCAAAATCTGGTTCAGTCTGAGTACTCAGGTGTGGGATACATGCCTGAGTCCTAACTGCAAAGAAAGCAGAGAGGCCAGCAGACCATCTAGCTTCCATCATGCAGGTGGTTTACACCAGAAAGCAGGTGGACATATTCGGGGGTAATATGGTTTGTCTCTGTGTTCTCACCCAAATCTCATCTCAAATTTTAATCCCTGTGTGTCAAGGGAGGAACCTGGTGGGAAATGATTGGATCATGGAGGTGGGGGGCGCAGTTATCCCATACTGTTCTCATGACAATGAGTGTGTTCTCATATGATCTGATGGTTTAAAAGTGTTGGGCAGTTGCCCTTTGTGCTCTCTCTCTCCGGCCACCTTGTGAAGAAGTTCCCTGCTTCTCCTTTGCCTTCTGCCATGACTATAAGTTTCCTGAGGCCTCCCCAGCCATGTGGAACTGTGAGTCAATTAAACCCGTCTCAGGTAGTATCTTTATATCAGTGTGAAAACGCACTAACACCAGGGAAACTCTCCAAAAGTCAGAAGGGAATACAAAAGTACTGGGAGGTCAGAAACAACAAATGTTCACCCACTGAAAGCTCCTTGTTCTGTCTTTTCTAAATGAAGTCACCCTTCTGATGGTAGCCATGGATTCCACATCCATGGATTCAACTGTTGATCAAAAATATTCAGAAAAAAAATTCCATGATGTTTCAAAAAGCAAAACTTGAACTTGCCGTGTGCTAAGTATGATGCTAAATCCATGAGAATGAAGTGATGCAGCAATGTATTGGGTATAAGTAATCTGGAGGTGATTTAAAGTATACAGGAAGGTGTGCATAGGTTATATACAAATACCACACTATTTTATATCAGGGACCTGAGGATTGGTGGATCTTGGTATCCTTGGGAGGGTCCTGGAACCAATCCCCCATGGATAACAAAGGACGATGATAACTGATTGCTAAATTTGCCCTTCACTGGTAGAAACAATTTTACGTGTCTCATAAAGTAGAGAGTTTAAGATGGTGATGCTGAGATTCTGAACAAGATGGTCACCCTGATGTCTACTAGAATCTGGGGACTGCTGTACTATGGTCATACACTATGCTGGGGGTCTGATGTTTCCAGGGTGTGCTGGGGGCCTTAATGTACTGGTATGGTCATACGCCAGTGTGGGCCTGCTGCTGCTGGCGTATGTTGTCAGCAGTCCAGAGTACTGAAACTGACAACACTGTCTCCTGTTCAGAAGTGCTTAAAATCTCCTGCATTGTGTGCCAAGTGTTTAGATCAGGGACTAGATCAGGGACTCTGGGGACGGCTTTTAATTTACTGATAAGTAAAGTTTTAAAATGTGACATCTTTGAGTACTGCTGCCCTAGCCTATTAAACAAAGAGAAGCAATTCCCAGGCCAGCATCATCCTATTAAGCTAAACCTGATAATACTGATGTGGCTCAGGGCTGGCAGCATGGCCTAGACTATAACTAGGCATTGCCTGCTTCCATTTGCAGACACGTGGCTTTGCCCTGATGTAGACATGCAGACAGGTCATTTTATACCAGGTAGGTATAGATGCAAAGGGCATCTTGGGCTGGCTGTCATGAAATTTGAATAAGGAATACCTGTCTTCCCCTTCAGTACCTGTTTCCCCAATTTTCATGTAGCCTTACCCCATCAGAAGACAGCAGATAAGAGTTCCCCCTAGGATGGCTGTGAGTCAGCAAATAGGGGTAGAAAAATGGCCAAGCTGTGTGGTGGAAGGCACCTGTAATCCCAGCTACTTGGGAGGCTGAGGCAGGAGAATTGCATGAACCCTGGAGGCAGAGGTTGCAGTGAGCTGAGATCGTGCCACTGCACTCCAGCCTGGGCGACAGAGTCAGACTGAAAAAAAAAAAGAGGCCAAGCTCTGAGTTTCTGAGATGGGCTGGAACCACAGGGTCACTACCCATCAGCTGGGCAGTGCTGAGCACACTGCTTGACCTGACAGTTTGCTCATTTACAAAAAGGGATAAAGGTACAATTATTTCATAATGAAACAGCAATCCTTGCATCTCTACACTATTATAAGTAGTATTAGTTACATTAGTAACAAGCTCTTCCCAATTTCTAGTGACTGCTTAGGTTTACCCAATGATAAGAAATCAATCAGGGAAAACAGTGTCCTGTGAATTGACTAGTTAACTAGAAATAGATGAAAGCTATGGATGCCAGCAATGGAACTACATTTACTAAAATTGCTTCCTATTTTCAAAAAATTTGGGCTTACTCTTCAGACAAAATATTCTTGATTTAAAATGTGGGCCAGGCAGAGTGACTCACGGTATAATCCCAGCACTTTGGGAGGCTGAGGTCAGGAGTTCGAGACCAGCTTGGTCAACATGGCAAAACCTCATCTCTACTAAAAATACAAAAATTAGCCGGGCGTGGTGGTGGGTGCCTATAATCCAAGCTAATCTGGAGGCATGAGAATTGCTTGAACCCAGTGGAGATCACACCGCTATACTCCAGCCTGGGCAACAGAGCAAGACTCTGTCTCCAAGAAAATAAAAAAGTGAACAATGTCAGCACCATTGGAAAGGTAAATTTCTTTTTTAAAAAATGGGAACAATGGAAAGAAGAGTATAGTCTTAAAATAAACAGATCCTCGGCTATTTGAGAGGACAGCCTGGAGTCTGCCCAAAGGCAGGGAACTGGATCTCTCTCTTTTGCTTAGGTCCCTGGGACTGAAATTTCCATATTAAAAATACTCTCTCATTTATTTTTAATTCTTGTCAAGGGAAGAAGGTAACACGAAGGAGATAGTGAATTCGACTTCCTGGACCACCAGGGATATTATTTAGTAACGGAGGTACAGATATGAAATTGTATTAGTTATGCATTAGGGTTAGGGTCTAAATTTCATTTTCCTTAATGTTATCGTTTGAATAAAGTGATTCAAATTAATCCACAATCTACTTCTAAGAATTTATCTCATAGTATAACAAAAAGTAGTAATAGTAGATGAAATGTGGTACATCCATACGGTAGAGTATCACTCAACAATAGCTACAACCTGATGAACCCTGTAAACATCATGGTAAGTGAAAGCAGTCAGTCTCAAGGGACTGCATGCTGTATGGTTCCATTTATGTGAAATATCCAGAATAGGCAAATCTACACAGACAGTGGATTAGTGGCTACCTAAAGCTGGAGTGGGAGGTGAAGGGAAATAGGGAATGACAGCTAACAGGGACAGAGTTTCTTTCGGGGTTCACAAAAATGTTTTGTTTAGTTTTGGGACAGGGTCCCACTCTGTCCTCCAGGCTAGAGTGCAGTGGCACAATGTTAGCTAACTGCAACCTCCACCTCCTGGGCTCGGGCAATCCTCCCACCTCAGCCTCCCAAGTGGCTGGGACTACAGGCACATACCACCACACTCAGCTAATAAAATTTTTTTTTTTTTTTTTTTGTAGAAATGAGGTCTTGCACTAGGCACAGTGGCTGATGCCTGTAATCCCAACACTTTGGAAGGCCGAGGTTGGCGGATCACTTGAGGCTGGGAGTTCGAGACCACTCTGGCCAACATGGTGAAACCCTGTCTCTACTATAAAAATACAAAAACTGGTTGGGTGTGGTAGCGGGTGCCTGTAATTCTAGCTACTTGGGAGGTTGAGATAGGAGAATTGTTTAAACCAGGGAGATGGAGGTGGAGGCTGCAGTGAGCCAAGATGGCACCACTGCACTCCAGCCTGGGCAACAAGAGTGAAACTCCATCTCAAAACAAAATAAAAGAAACGAGTTCTCGCTAAGTTGCCCAGGGTGGTCTTCAACTCCTGGGCTCCGGCTATCCTCCTGCCTCGGCCTTGCAAAGTGCTGGGATTAGAGGCACGATCCACCATGCCTTGCCTTGATAAAAATGTTTTAATAATGATTTTGGTGATCATTATACAACTCAGCAAATCCACAAAAGGCCAACGAATGAAAATGGATGAGTGGCATGGTATGGAGTCCGATCTTGATAGAGTCCTTATTAAAAATAAAACAGAAGTAATCATAGTTATTGGGCTGTATTAAATGCCAGCCAATATTCTAAGCACTTTTATACATTTAAGTCTTATGAGAAACCTATGAAGTGGGTACCATTATTATCTGCATTTTACAGATAAGGAAATTCAGCTACAGAGAGATGAGATAACATGCCCAAATCTATTTGGCCAGAAAATAAGAGAGCCAGGATTTGAATTACAGCCATCCAACATTACAGGCCAGTTCTCAGCTGTGGCCCATGTTCACAAATGTACAGACTCCAGGAGGGGCCCTGCACTGCTGGTTCTGGCAGGACTCTGGGCACAGTCCGAACCTCAAATATTTAATTGGTGCTAAAGTAACTGCAATTTCTGCCATTGAAAGTAATGGCAAAACTGCAATTACTTTTATTACTTAGGTTGTATTAGGTTGTTTGTATTACCAACCTAATACAAGCTGGTATTTTGTTCATTGAAGAAAATGAAACATATCTGCATATACTGCTATGCAAAGACCAACAAAGTATTTAAACTTTGTGTCTTTTTTGCTCCCATTTGCAATTTTTGTTTTGATTTGAGACGGAGTCTTGCTCTGTTGCCCAGGCTGGAGCACAGTGGCACAATCTCAGCTCACCGCAACCTCCGCCTCCTGGTTCAAGTGATTCTCCTGCCTCAGCCTCCCGAGTAGCTGGTATCACAGGCACGCACAACAACACCCAGCTAATTTTTGAATTTTTAGTAGAGACGGAGTTTTACCATGTTGGTCAGGCTAGACTGGAACTCCTGACCTCGTGATCCGCCCGCCTCAGCCTCCCAAAGTGTTGGGATTACAGGTGTGAGCCACCATGCCTAGCCTTTTTTTTTTCTTCACAAAATGCTACATATGTAAGTGTACCCACATTTTACAATTTTCTATAACTTTTTATTGAAAAAGCATAACTGGGCCGGGCACGGTGGCTCAAGCCTGAAATCCCAGCACTTTGGGAGGCCAAGGCGGGTGGATCATGAGGTCAAAAGATCAAGACCATCCTGGTCAACATGGTGAAACCCCGTCTCTACTAAAAATACAAAAAAATTAGCTGGGCATGGTGGTGCATGCCTGTAATCCCAGCTACTCAGGAGGCTGAGGCAGGAGAATTGCCTGAACCCAGGAGGCGGAGGTTGCGGTGAACCGAGATCGCGCCATTGCACTCCAGCCTGGGTAACAAGAGCGAAACTCCATCTCAAAAAAAAAAAGAAAAAGCATAACTGCAGCTTTCTGTGAGAAGCAGGTCAACAGCGGCAGGAACATCAAGGCTTTTTCTGGATATCTTTTGGTATTGTTTGATTTGAATTTTTTTTTTTTTCTTTTTGAGATAGGGTCTTGCTCTGTCAACCAGGATGGAGTGCAGCAGAGAGATCTCAGCTTACTGCAACCTCCACCTCCCAAGTTCAAGTGATTTTCGTGCCTCAGCCTCCCAAGTAGCTGCGATTACAGATGCATGCCACCATGCCCAGCTAATTCTTATATTTTTTTGTAGAGAGGGGTTTCACCATGCTGGCCAGGCTGGTCTTGAACTACTGAGCTCAAGCAATCTGCCTGCCTTGGCCTCCCAAAGTGCTGGGATTACAGGCATGAACCACCACATCTGGACAAATCTGGGTATTTTTTGTAGAGTTGGGGTTTTGCCATGTTGCTAGGGCTGGTCTCAAACTCCTGATCTCAAGTGATCCTCCCGTCTCAGACTCCCAAAGTGCTGAGATTACAAATGTGAGCCACCGCGCCTGGCCTGATTTGATTTTTTAATAAACCATGAGCCTGGTGGGGGCCGCCCAGCCCTATTCCAGTTTCAAGGAAGCCTTCTCTAACTCACCCACCTCCCACCATCTTGGGTATCACATGCTCAGAGCCACCATTTTGTTTGTAACTCCAGATGCCTCATGACTCTGTCCCTGACTAGCCTGTAAGTTTCGTGAGGATAGACACCGTATTTGTTTCTTACTAAGCAGGGACAGGCACATAGGCAGATCCCCTCTGTTCCCATCAGAGAAACAAACGAGCAAAGGAATTAAAGTCCAGCAACTTGACCTCAACTGCCAGCCTCAACAGTTAAATAAAAGAGATTTAACTGTTGACATAAGTCATGAGCAGTGACTGGTGGAACAGAAGAGTGTCACGCTGTAAACCACGTCTGTCATACGAACTGCGTTCCCGCTAGCCCTGGGAACACAGTGACCTAAGAAGTCTGGAGTGGAACTCAAGTAAGTGATTTATTCCTTTGATTAAACACATTTACTTTCATCTAGTCCCAGAGAATTTACGGAGTCATAATCCCTTCCATCTCTAATGCTGTTCATTATCTCTTTCTAATTAACGGAGATATGTAAATTCATTGATCTAAAACTTTAGAGGCATAAACGTTACTCAGGTAGTGATCCAGCACCACACTGCTAACAGATGAAGCTTCATCAGGCTCTACCAGTTTTTAAATTATACATGTTACTAAACAAGAATCATTTAATGTCACATCTAACAGCTACAGCTGATTATATTGGCTGCTAGATATTTATAGCAACTTACTGTCGACTCTGTACTGTTAACCTGCTTAGGATACAATTAATAAAAGAGATTTAACTGTTGACATAATAAGCAGCTTTAGTATGATATAAAATATGCTTTCATGTGCTTTAGAAAAAAAATTAAGAAATTATTTTATATTATCCAAGTGAAATTTCCTAAGGTGCTACCTTGCAGATCAATATAAAATTTCTTCACAAGAATATGGATGATGACAGTGGTAGTTCACTCAAATAATATACAAAGAAGGGAACGGTAAATTTTTCATACAAACCAAGTAATATATATTGAATAGAACCTACCATGGCTTTCCAATACACTACTTAGGAACTGGGGAAAAACCACAGAGAATTTGAAACATGCAGGTGACTTTCTAAATTCTGGGTTTGTGAAATATGTTCTCAGCCATTCTGGCATTCAATTGCTCCATTTTCCAACCTCTCATTATTTTTCTTCATTCCACATTCTGATCACTTGACCAATTACCTGATAATTGAACCCCTTTGGGATCATGCTCCTTTTTAGTGCTTCATTTAGTGGCAGAAAATAGGCCCATCAAGGAGGCAAAATGTTCTAACTCCAGGAAATGAGTGTTTAGAGCAAAAACAACAATGAAAGAGAAGATGTAAATATTCCAGTCAGCTAAGCACAAGCTAGAAAGACACTCGCTTTGTCTACAGCACGTTGGCTTGCCAGGGGATCCCGCAAATTTCTGCAAAAGGCATTCACTAGCTCCAGAAAACCCCAACGGGAGGCTGAGGCAGGTGGATCATCTTGGGTCAGGAGTTCAAGACCAGCCTGGCCAACATGGTGAAACCCCAACTCTACAAAAAAAAAAAAATAGCTGGGTGTTGTATTAGTTCATTTTCATGCTGCTGATAAAGACACACCCAAGACTGGGAAGGAAAAGGGGTTTAATTGGACTTACAGCTCCACATGGCTGGGAGGCCTCAGAATCATGGCGGGAGGCAGAAGGCACTTCTTATATGCGGTGGAAACAGAAAAATGAGGAAAACACAAAAGCAGAAACCCCTGATAAAACCATCAGATCTCATGAGACTTATTCACTACCACAAGAACAGTATGGGGTAAACCTCCCCATGAATCAATTATTTCCCACCCGGTCCTTCCCGCCACATATGGGAATTATGGAAGTACAATTCAAGATGAGATTTGGGTGGGGACACAAAGCCAAACCATATCAGGTGTGGTGGCAGGTGCCTGTAATCCCAGCTACTTGGGAGTTGAGGAAAGAGAATCTCTTGAACCAGGCAGGCAGAGGTTGCAGTGAGCTGAGATCATGCTACTGCACTCTAGCCTGGGGACCGAGCGAGACTTCATCTCAAACTAAAACAAAAACAGAAAACCCCCAAGGAAGCACAGAGGGTGGAGGCAGGCTCTAGTACTGTTCTGCTCAGAGGACTGGTCTGGTGTCTCTGATCAGACTGCCATAAGTGATTTGCCTAACAGCCTCTACAATCATGGACTGCTACAAGGGACAGCATCTCCAGGCAGGAGCAGAACACAAGAGCATTCAGATCTCAAATCTTTTTGGCTCAATGGTTGCTCAGAGGTCCTCATCTTTTTGAGTCACAGAGCCTGTATCAGTCATGTGCTCCAGGGAACCAACAGGAGATACACAGATATATGAGGAGGCTTAGTACGGGAAATGGTTCACACTATCATAGGAGCCAAGACATCACCATCTGCCATGTGTAAGCCAGGGGTTTCATTCAATCTAAATCCAAAGGCCTGAGAATCAGAGGAATTGATGGTGTGAGTGCTGGTTTGAATCTAAAGGCCTGAGAACCAAGAGTGCCACTGTTTGAGGGCAGGAGATGTCTGAGCTCAAACAGGAGGCAAATTCACCCTTCCTCCATCTTTTTCTTCTATTAAAACCCTCAATGCATTGGATGATGCCTGCCCACAATAGTGAAGGCAGATCTTCACTCAGTTTACTGATTTAAAAACTAATCTCTTTTGGAAACGCCCTCATGGACATACCCAAAAATCATGTTTTCCCAGCTTATGTGGGCACGTGCCCAGCCAGGCACACACATAAACTGAACCATCACTAGGTCCTTGAAGGATCTGATAAAAGCTATGGACATTCTCCCCACTGCAGTCCCCAAAGCATCCCCACAACCTCAAGCATCTATGCAAATACACTGGACTTTGCAGAGCTGACAGGGCCCACTGGCTGGATGAAGCCCATTCACGAAGCTCACACCCAGGTAAAGAAACCTACACCTAGAAACTGCCCTACTGGGGCTCAGTGGCTCATGCCTGTAATCCCAGCATTTGGGAGGCCAAGGTGGCAGGATCATCTGAGGTCAGGAGTTCGAGACCAGCCTTGCCAACACGGTGAAACTCTGTCTCTGCTAAAAATACAAAAATTAGCTGGGTGTGGGGGTGGGCACTTGCAGTTCCAGTTACTCAGGAGGCTGAGGCGAGAGAATCACTTGAACCCAGGAGGAAGGTTGCAGTGAGCAGAGATCACACCACTGCAATCTAGCCTGGGCGACAAATTGAGACTCCGTCTCAAAAAAAAAAAAAAAGAAAAAGAAAAAGAAAAAAGAAACTGCCTTACTGGACACTGTATTACTTAGTGCCCCAGAAGGAAAGTTTCATAAAAATTTTCTTTTAAAATAAAATTTTCCAGGAAGAGCTGTATTCCTCTTACATATGGATAAGGTTTTACTTCTTTGACAGACTCTCTGGCTGAACCGTCAACTGAATTCTATCAACCACCAGGATTCCTAAGATCTTACTATCTGTTTCAGCCTCTGGTCTTCTCTTCCTATATGAACTTTTATTTTCTTCGATCCTGACTTATATTTCTTCTCTACTGTGTTTTTGTTCATTTTAAGCCTCCTCAAATGCTCCACTGAACAAATAAATAAAGCAAGGCTCTCTCAGTTTTCAGTTTTTGATCTGAACACTGGAAACCCAGACAGAAAGATTATACTTTTTGTTTGTTTGTTGTTTTTTTTGTTTCTCAGAGTTTCGCTCTTGTTGCCCAGGTTGGAGTGCAGTGGTGCAATCTCAGCTCACTGCAACCTCTACCTCCCGGATTCAAACAATTCTCCTGCCTCAGTCTCCTGAGTAGCTGAGATTACAGGCATGTGCCACCACACCCAGCTAATTTTGTATTTTTAGGAGAGACAGGGTTTCTCCATGTTGGTCAGGCTGGTCTCAAACTCCCGACCTCAGGTGATCCGCCCACCTCAGCCTCCCAAAGTGTTAGGCTTACAGGCATGAGCTACCACACCTGGCCACTTTTTCTGTTTTTTAACCTAATAAAAGGCAACTGTTAACTAGTCCTTATTATTGAGCTCCTGCTACTTCTTTTCATTGAATAATCAAATATGCACATTTTCCTAGCTACAATGAAGGCTTCTGGCCTTTAATTAAAGGTAAAGTTTCCACCAATGAGTTTGTACTTTGGTCAATTACAATATCTACATGTTGACTATAAAGAGGAAGTTCCAATAAGTCAAAGAACAGGAGTATGTGTGCCCGTGCACAGGAGTGTGGGCTCTTAATCTGGGGCCATGGCGACTTGGGCTTCATCCTGTGAACTTGGATGGGAAGAAAACTAGATTTTTCATTAACTTCTGATATTTAGCATTTCCTTCTATTATGAAGTTAGTAGAAATTACAGAGGTATTAACATCCCCCTTGAATTTTGCACCAACAGAAATCACATGGATTTTTTTTCCCCCATCACATCACACTTGTTGCAGATTAACTCAGAGTATGGTCTAAACTCACTGCTATATTTTTTTTTTTTTTTTTTTTTTTTTTGATACGAAGTCTGGCTCTTGTTGCCCAGGTTGGAGTGCAGTGGCGTGATCCTGGCTCACTGCAAACTCCACCTCCTGGATTCAAGCAATTCTCCTCCTCAGCCTCCTAAGTAGCTGGGATTACAGACATGCACCACCATGCCGGCTAATTTTGTATTTTTAGTAGAGATGGGGTTTCACCATCTTGGTCAGGCTGGTCTCAAACTCCTGACCTTAAGTGATTCACCTGCGTCAGCCTCCCAAAGTGCTGGGATTACAGGCATGAGCCACTGTGCCTGGCCTTAAACTCACTGCCATTTTGAAACTATGACAGTTATTAGCCTGCTGTTAGACTGTGTTATATAACAGACCAACACGGAAGCATAAATATTACTATATCTAACAATTTTTAAAATATTTTGATAACCATATTTCAATAGAGTTGGTTTCCTTCAAAATCCTAGGAATTTTATTTTACATATTTAGAAACATTATTCTGAGATGGGGTCCAGGGGCTTCGGCAACTTCATGAAGGAATCCAAGGCACAAAATGGGTTAAGACGCTGAGACTTGGAATAAAGGGTTGACAGCTGCCAGGTCACACGAGGAAAATGCTGGCAGGGGTGGAAGGGCGATCACACACCTAATCAGAAAACAACTTTTTAAGTAATGTTCCAAGTTCCCTAATTAGTCATATAAGGTAAATTAGTTCCAACCACTTTTAATCAGCCTCACCAGAAGGGTGGCATTGTCACTGATTGCCTGGATGCTTTCACAGGGTTCATAATGGATGTGAAGGAGTGCAGGAGCCAGGGGGCTCAGCTGATTGCTCCCGGGTTACTGCTCAGCATCTGGCTCGTACACAGCCTGCTGGAAAATCTGAGCAAAGATAGCCCCGGCCCATTCCAGAGGCTGGTGATAGTTCAACTAAGGCATCACTTTCTTGCACAGATAGAACTCCTCTTTTATGTTTCTCTGTGTTGAACTGTAGGGTAAACTGTCTTTAAATAGTGGCATTTCTTGGAGCCTGGAGTAGATACTTAAACATAACCACTCAAGACTAATGATCCATCTGCAGAAATGAACATGATTTAACTGAGCCTCTTTAACAACAAAACCAAACAAAACAAGCAGATCCTACTTTATTATGAGCAAAAGGGTTTCTGCTCAGTGGAAATGTTCTGAGTATCTATGACACGGAGGCGGTGCAGGAACATACTGCTTACATTTCAGGGATGGAGGCTGTCAGTTACAAAGAAGAGATAACATGGAAGAAAAGCACTGGTCATTTTCTTGTTCCAAAGATGTTTCCCAAGGAACTACTAAGACAACTGGCCAGTGTTCCCTCAGTGCAAATGGCAGTGCGGATTACAAACCCAGGGAAGCCACTTTGACTTCAAGTCTAAAGAAATACTTACTTGACTCCTCAATAGCACGTCTGAGGATGCTCACTGCAGCACTGTTCAGGTTAACTCCCACCTGGAGTTTTTGCAAGATTAACCAATTATGAAATGCCCATCCACAGAATGCAATGTAGTTATTAAAAGCCTCGTATAAATCTTTATGTACGAACGTAAGATATTCTAGACAGATGAAAGAGAAAAAGTTAAGCCACACGACAATGTGCACACAGTATGATCACGTTCGTACTTCAGAAAAGCATGCTGGCTGGGGGTGTGTGGCTTACACCTACAATCCCAGCACTTTGGGAGGCCAAGATGGGTGGATCACCCATGGTGAGCAGTTCTAGACCAGCCTGGCCAACATGGCAAAATACCGTCTCTACTAAAAATGCAAAAATCAGCTAGTGTGGTGGCACACACCTGTAGTCCCACCCACTCACGAGGCTAGGGCAGGAGAATCGTTTGAACCGGGGAGGTGGAGGTTGGGGAGAGCAGAGATCACACCACTGTATTCCAGCCTGGGTGACAGAGCGAGACTGTCTCAAAAAGAAGATAAGGGAGAAGGGACAAGAGAAGAGAAGGAGGAGAGAAGGAGATGGAGGAGAGAAAGAGAGAGAAAAGAGAAAGAAAGAGAGAGAAGGAGGGAGGGAGGGAAAAAAAAAGAAAGAAAGAAGAAAGGCATGCTCACATTCAAGCACAGTTTTAACCATGGTGTCCCTGAGAAAAGCACTTGAGGGAAGGTCAAAGTTTATTTTAAATATAGATTTTAAATTTACAAGGAGAATGTCTCTAAGTATTACTTGTAGAATTAAAAAATCTAATAAGGTAACAATAAAAAGATCCCTATCTACCCTCATTTAAATGCTGCAGAAGACTAGAATGACAACAACAAAAAACACAAAGAATTTCATGTTTCCATGTGTCTATATTCCTTATTTCTAAATGAAGCACAGATTTCTGTTTCATTCACTACCACAGTGCAAACACCTAGAACAGTGCCTGGTAAAAAGCAGACACTCAATACAGATTTGTTAAATAAGTGAATTGACTATTTATTCATGTATTCCAGAAATTTGTACTGAGTGCCTACCGTGTGCTGTCTTCTTGCTAAAGACCATGGGAAACATAGTGATTCATTTGACCAGCTTTCACTGAGTACCTTCCACATGACTTGCACTGGGCACTAAATGAAAATACTCACCAATACACACACACACATGCACACACTCTGTCCTTTAGGAACTTGGAACTAATCTTGGGGGAAGGAGAACTTGTGGAGGTTGGAGCAATGAGATAAGGCCTTTCCTGGCCAGAGCCTTAATCCTGGCTTTGGTTTTCAAAATTATGCCTCTGAGGCTTTGCTTATCATGGCCTGTCTCATTACCAGAATTACGTTCATGGGTTTGCAACTGCCTAGCTGGAGAAAAATGAATATCAACCTTGCTGGATTGTGGAACCAAAGAAAGACAAAGGGCTTTATTCTTTGATGCCCAGCACACCAAAGCTTTCTATCTTTGTTCAGTGGCTTTATTTCCCAATTCTATACATTCATTACAGAACTGGAAATCTCCCAGTGGGGGTCAGGCATAGTGGCTCACATCTGTAATCTCAGAACTTTGGGAGGCCAAGGCAGGTGGATCACCTGAGGTCAGGAGTTTGAGACCAGCCTGGCCAACATGGAAAAACCCCGTCTCTACTAAAAATACAAAAATTAGTTGGGCATGGTGGTACACACCTGTAATCGCAGCTACTTGAGAGGCTGAGGCAGGAGAACTGCTTGAACCCGGGATACAGAGGTTGCAGTGAGCTGAGCTGAGATCATGCCACTGCCACCACAGCCTGGGTGACAGAACAAGACTGTGTCTCAAAAAAAAAAATCTCCTAGTGAGGAAAGAGTCTTGATGGTCATTTGGCCATGGCTACTCTTATGGGGACTTGGTCTTGCCCTTGACATCTAATTTAAAGGGAATAGCTACCAAACTAGATGAATTAGAACCTTTCAGGTCTCAGTGGGGCTTTTTCCTGATAGAAAAGCCTAGCTCCTTTCATCAGTAATTCTACTTTACATTCCCATAGCATCTCCCATTCTTAACCACACTCTACTGATTTGCTTCCTCTCCTCTCCAGCCTTTTGCACACATATCTACACAAGTCCAGCCCTTCTTTACCTTGAAGTTAAGACTTTTCTGCCTAAGTGGATTATTCAGCTTTATCTATAGCGAATATTACTTTGGTGCATGCTCCCTCTCCTCCATTTGTTGGAATAATTTCTAAATTCAATTCCATTTTCGTACTGAGTCTCTTTGGTCTTAACAGAAATGGTCCCCAAAATTCACATATGATGTCTGGGACCCTTTTAACTTTTGAAAATGCAGTTACTGAGAAATGGATGTGCTAAAGTTAACTTGGGAACTACATTAAATCAGAAAAGCCTTCTGCTTTCAGTGATGAAAGGCTTTCTCATCTATAAACCCAAAGTATCAACTTTGCAGATCCATAAGCTCTTACTCCAAACCCCCTAGGCCAGATCTCCTTTGAAATTCCAAGTTTTTCTAACCTTAGAATGGTAAGACAGGGCACAGATCACATATTAAATAACACTTTGAGCTGGGACTTGGGCAGTGCCCCATAATGAAGCCCAGTAATATTTTGTTAGCAAAACATATGAATATGCTCACTAAATACTGGGATCAAGAAAGACCATAAATATCCTCATGTCACTTGAAGGCAGTTTTGCCACCAGCTGAGTTAGCTTCAAACTTAGAAAAAACTCTTAGTTTTCAGAGGTTTCTGAACTTTGAGATGGCAGGTAAGGGATTATGTACAAACGCACCGCTCTCCCAAACGTTCCACATAAAGACCCTTTTAAAGTGTACATGTGTGGCTGTTTTCCTGAACATCAAAGTGCTATTCTAGAAGTCCTGTAAGAAGAGGTCATCCTGCTTTATCCAAAGTGTTGTGTGAAAAACAAAACAAAACCTACAAACGTAAAGCATTCCCCTCTGAATGCTCAGCATGTGTAAGTCTAAAGGAATAATGGTTCTCTTGATAGCCACCATTATTTTCACCAGTTAAAAGGAATGTTCACAAACCACTTGCATATGCACAAGATGACATTTAGTACATTAAAAAGTGGCCGTGCCTCCGTGTGGGGGCTCATGCCTGTAATCCCAACGCTTTGGGAGACTGAGGTGAGTAGATCACTTGAGGCCAGGAGTTCGAGACCAGCCTGGCCAACATGGTGAAACCCCGTCTCTACTAAAAAACCAAAAATTAGCCAGGCATGGTGGCACACACCTGTATTTCCAGCTATTCGAGAGTCTGAGGCACGAGAATTGCTTGAATCCAGGAGGTAGAGGTTGCAGTGTGCCGAGATCATGACAGTGCTCTTAGCCTGGACGACGGGGTGAGGCTCTGCCTCAAAAAATAATAAAAATAAATAAATAACAAAAGTGCCTGTCTCAGCCACCCATGTGAACAATCTGTGGTTGTTTGGCATCACTGTGATTCCTAACTCTGAATTTACATGCTACCAGGAAACAATGATTTTGTTACATCTATTCACACCTAAGTTCTTAACAGTAAAAAATATGACACACCATCAACACAATGAGAAAATAACGTGCCCAAGGAAACTAACTA
Organism: Saguinus oedipus; assembly: GCA_031835075.1. Taxonomy (NCBI): domain Eukaryota; kingdom Metazoa; phylum Chordata; class Mammalia; order Primates; family Cebidae; genus Saguinus; species Saguinus oedipus. The sequence goes on along the minus strand of CM063179.1, from coordinate 13,080,875 downwards.
GCACAGTGGCATCATCAGAATACTTGCCTCAGCTGTTCAACCGTAGCAGCAACAGATGATGGCAGCAGTCTCCACCCACAATGCTGCGTTCTGACTGAAAGGCTCCTGTGCACGGTAGTTTATTTTTTTAGGTGAGAAGAAACATCAGAGGCAGTTGAGGGTCCAGAAAGTGAGGCTGCCAGGGATGAGGAGGAAGATGGCTTTTTAAAAATGTTTCCTCCAGGCTGGGTACCGTGACTCACGCCTATAATCCCAGCACTTTGAGAGGCCAAGGCAAGTGGATCCCTTGAGGTCAGGAGTTCAAGACCAGCCTGACTAATGGCAAAAACCCACTTCTACTGAAATTACAAATATTAACCAGGTACAGTGGCAGGTGCCTGTAATCCCAGCTACTTAGGATACTGACGCAGGAGAATCACTTGAACCCAGGAGGCGGAGGTTGCAGTGAGCTAAGATCATGCCACCACACTCCAGCCTAGGTGACAGAGTGAGACTGTCTCAGAAAAAAAAAAAAAAGTTCCCTCCAGAGTCATCTGCCTTATTAACAAGGGTTTTTGTCTTAGAAGTCTGTTTTATTAACTGACACAATTTCTTAATCTATTATGAATGCATGCTGCTCCAGTCCTTCAATAGCTCCTCACACATTGCTATAGTTTAAACATTTGTGCCCTCCAAAACTCATGTTGAAATGTAATCCCCAGTGTGGCTGTACTGAGAGGTGGTGTTGTTTTTTTTTTCTTGAGAGGGAGTCTCACTCTGTCACCCAGACTGGAGTTCAATGGCATGATCCCAGCTCACTGCAATCTTGGCCTCCCAGATTAAGCAATTCTGCCTCAGTCTCCCAAGTAGCTGGGATTACAGGTGTGAGCCACCACATCCAGCTAATTTTTTTGTATTTTTAGCAGAGACAGGATTTCACCATATTGGCCAGGATGGTCTCGATCTCCTGACCTTGTGATCCACCTGCCTCCCCCTCCCAAACTGCTGGGATTATAGACGTGAGCCACTGCACCCAGCGGAGAGGTTGGGCTTTTAAGAGGTGGCTGGATCATGAGGGCCCTGCCCTTATGAATGGATTAATCCATTCATGGATTAATGAACCCAAGCAGGAGTGCAGTGGCATGATCATGGCTCACTGAAGCCTTGGCCTCCCAGGTTCAAGCGATCCTGTTGCCTCAGTCTCCCAAGTAGCTGGGACTACCAGTATGAACCACCATGCCTGGCTAATTTTCTATTTTTTTTACAGACGGGGTTTCATTATGTTGCCCAGGCTAGTCTTGAACTCCTGAGCTCAAGCGATCCATCTACCTTGGCTTCCCAAAGTGCTGGGATTATAGATGTGAGCCACTGCACCTGGCCTGGTGACTTTTTAAGAAGAGAGACTCAAGTTAACAGACTCAGCCCCCTCCTCATGTGATGCCCTATACCACTCTTGAGACTCTGCACAGAATCCCCAGCAGCAAGAAGGCCCTCAGCCAATGCAGCCCCTTGACCTTGGACTTACCAGCCTCCATAACTGAAAGAAATAAATTTCATTTCTTATAAAGGACCCAGTACCAAGTATTCCATTATAAGCAAGAGAAAACAAACTAAGACATATATTTTCACCACGTCATCTATGAGCACTTTTCCTGCAGTGTTGCCATCATCCTCATCATCACTATTACAGGTTGAGTATCTCTTATCCAAAATGCTTCGGACCAAAGGATAGAATTTTCCACTGTGGTATCATGGCAGTGCTCAACAAGTTTCACATTTTGAAGCATTTTGGATTTTCAGACTAGGGATGTTCAATCTATAAGTGCTTCTTGAACCTCTCTGTCCACAGACTCATCTGGGAATCGTATTGAAATCCATATTTGGATCCACAAGGTCTGGGTAGGGCAGAGATTCTACGACTCTAACAACTCCATCTGCTGCTCTGGGCATCACCTTCTGTCTAACCATCCAGGCTACAGAACAAAACACATGAGGTTTGGAAACAGATGAACAAGAGTTCCCCGTTTATAAGCTGAGTGGTCTTGGGAAAAGCAATTCGCTGCTCTGAGCCAGTTTCCCCATCAATTAAAATGGAAATAGCAATGACACCTCCTTTGCAAGACTGTAATGAGTAGATGAGCTAGTAACACAGTTCCTGGCAGATAACAGACCCTGAATTTCAGTCCCTGCCATCTGCAGTAGGCTGAACAATGTCCCTCCAAAGATGTTCGACATCCTAACTCCTGGAACTTACAAATATGCTACCTTCTACAGCAAAAGGGAAATCTGCAGATGGGATTATGTTAAAGATCTTGAGGTAGAAAAATTATCCTGGGTTATCTGGATGGACCTGATATAATCACCAGGGTCTTTACAAGAGGAAAGCAGGAGAATGAGAGTAATGGAATATGAGAGGATGGAGCAGAGGTCACAGAGGAGAAAAGGTACAATGCTGCTGGCTTTGAAGATGGAAGGAGCATGAGCCAAGAAACGTAGTTGGCCTCTAGAAGCTGGAACCTCTAGAAGGAAAACACCGCTGCAGGCTCTTGCTGGACTTCTGACCTCTGGGACTGTTTGATTCCACTAAGTTGGTGGTAGTTTGTAATAGCAGGAACAGGAAACTAACACACCATCCTTTGGAATAATACTGATAAGGATTCACTGTGGCCCCACCCAGATCTCATCTTGAATTGTAGCTCCCCCAATTCCCACATGTTGTGGAAGGAACCTGGTGGGAGGTAACTGGATCAGGGGTGGGTCTTTCTCATGGTGTTCTCAAGATTGTGGATAAGTCTCATGAGATCTGATGGGTTTGTAAAGGGGAGTTTCCCTGCACAACCTCTCTTCTCTCATCTGCCACTATTTAAGATGTGCCTCTGGCCAGGCGTGGTGGCTCACACCTGTAATCCCAACACTTTGGGAGGTCAAGGCAGGTGGATCATGAGGTCAGAAGATCGACATCATCCTCATGGTGAAACTCTGTCTCTACTAAAAATACAAAAGTTAGCCAGGTGTGGTGGTGTGTGCCTGTAGTCCCAGCTACTCAGGAGGCTGAGGCAGGAGAATCACGAACCTGGAGGCAGAGGCTGTAGTGAGCCAATATCATGCCACTGTACTCCAGCCTGGGTGACAGAGCAAGACTCCATCTCAAAAAAAAAAAAAAGATGTGCCTTTCACCTTCCGCCATGATTGTGAGGCCTCCCCAGCCACGTGGATCTATGAGGCAAATAAATACCTTTTTGCTTATGAATGACGCAGTCCCAAATATGTCTTTATCAGCAGGGTGAAAACAGACTAATACAAATACTAAAGCAGGCCTCCCTCCCCTTACAGAACATCGGAGTTCCCAGGGCTAAATCATCAACTGAAACTAAGTCACAGAATAGATGCCCAAATGCAGGTCAATACATGAAGAACTCTTCAAGGAGACTTAATACCAAGGGAAGAATTCATCCTGTATTAACTGTTTTTGTATGGCTATGGCAATTTTTAATAAACAGGACGGACATGTATGTTAGTAACAAACTGTTCTAAAGGCTCAAAGGAATCCCTTGCACCCTAATGGTATTATCATGTTCTGATTTGTCAGCTTCACACGTAATTGCTGAAATTTAACAAGGCTCCTGGGGACAAAACCAGTGTGTGGATGCCTCAGCTTCAGTAGGACTAACAAGAGTAACCCTAAATTAAGAGTGAAGATGAACATCAATGGGTCTCAATACTTGTACAAATCTTCTCTTGATACTTATAATCTATAAGTATAACAAAGCTTTAGAAGAAAATACCAAGATAAGCCAAAAGATGCTTGCGAAACGAGAATGTGTTGCAAAACCAAATGGACTTCATGAGAAACAAGCTTGCATCTCTTAAGGTTTTTCCTGTGCGCTTGGCACCAAGGACTCCTCTTCCCATCACGTTTCTGTGCATCTCTCCACAGAACGACCTGGTCTCTTGTTTCCACTATCATATCTGTAGCATCTAGCATTGTAACTGGTACTTAGCTTGCACACAAGACATTGTTGTGGACAATAAATATTATAATGGATAGTTATAATGGAAAAGCATATTTTTACTTTCATGAAAAAAATGACTCTGAAAGTTCTTTTCTCTATTTTCTGGGTTTTTTTTTTTTTTTTTTTTTTGGAGATGAGTCTCGTTCTGTTGCTCAGGCTGGAATGCAGTGGCGCAATCTCAGCTCACTACAATCTCCACCTCCTGGGCTCAAGTGATCTCCTCCCTCAACCTCCCAAGAAGCTGAGATTACAGGCCTACACCACCATACCAGACTAATTTTTGTATTTTTGTAGGGACGGGGTTTCATCATGTTGGCCAGGCTGGTCTCGAACTCCTGACCTCAAGTGATCTGCCCACCTAGGCCTCCCAAAGTGCTGGGATTACAGGCGTGAGCCACTGTGCCTGGCCTTTCTCCATTTTCAACTTAAACCCACTTGGCCCAAGATATTTTCTTTTCTTTTTTTTTTTTTTTTTTTTTTGTGAGATGGAGTCTCTCTCTGTTGCACAGGCTGGAGTGCAGTGGTGCAATCTCAGCTAATTGTAACCTGCACCTTCTGGGTTCAAGCAATTCTCCTGCCTCAGCCTCCCAAGTAGGTGGGATCACAGGTGTGCACCACCATACCTGGGCTACGTTTTGTATTTTAGTAGAGACAGGGTTTCACCATGTTGGCCATGCTGGTCTTGAACTCCTGACCACAGGTGATCCACCCACCTTGGCCTCCCAAAGTGCTGGGATTACAGGCATGAGTCAATGCACCTGGCCAGGCTCAAGATATTATTTACAGCAGAACTAAAAGAATGCTTTCTGATTTTGTTTGCCTATTAATATATGCATTTGATAATGAAGAATGTGATAAGTAGTTAGAGCGAACAATTACTTTCTCATGTCTAACCCTCCATATGAGCTAAATGAGAGGGAAGGCACTTATTACACATTAAAAAATGGTAACTAGTTTTAAAAGGCTCTGTTTAATCTCAAACCACAATATTCAAAATAGTTAGTCCTTTCACTGGTTCAATTAAAACCCCAGAAAACAATCCAAGACTTCAGAACAAATTATAAATTCTGCTTGAGTTGCACTGTATATAAAATTCACATTCAAAAGTTTGCCAATTCACATTTACAAAGTCTTGACCAACTGGCAGGATTGATTATAAAAACCATATCTTTTAATTTACAATTTTTAATGTATGCTTGGTATATGTTACTTAAAAAGCAATGTAATTGCATGAAAATCTTTTTAAATCTGATTTTGAAATACAACTGAATATGTTAACAGAATTCAGAACAAGTTGATAAACATCTAAAAAAAATGTTATATAATTCTAGTGAGCCCCATAATATTCTGTTTTTAAACAGAAGAAACCATTGAACAGAAATATTTTAAATCTTTTCTTCTCTTTTATTTTTGGAGACGGTGTTCTCTCTGTTGTCTGGAGGCTGGAGTGCAGTGGTATGATCATGGCTCACTATAGCCTCAAACTTCTGGACTCAAGTGATCCTCCCACCTCAGCCTCCCTCATAGCTGGGACTATAGGCATGCAACACCATGCCTGGCTAATATATATATATATTTTTTGAGACTGAGTCTCGCACTCTATCACCCAGGCTGGAGTGCAGTGGTGCAATCTCAGCTCACTGCAACCTCTGCCTCTGGAGTTCAAGCTATTCTCATGCCTCAGCCTCCTGGGGTTGCAGACAACTGCCACCATGCCCAGCTAATTTTTGTACTTTTTAGTAGAGACAGGGTTTCACCATGTGGGCCTCGAACTGGTCAGGCTGGTCTCAAACTCCTGACCTCAAGTGATCCACCTGCCTCAGCCTCCAAAAGTACTGAGATTACAGGTATAAGCCACCATGCCCGGCCTCACCTGGCTAATTTTTAAAAAAAAATTTTTCAGGACGAGGTCTCACTATGTTGCCCAGGCTGGTCTCGAACTCCTGGCCTCAAGTGATTCTCCCACCTCAGCCTCCCAAAGCACTGGGATTATAGGTATGCCCAAACTGAAATCTTATTTTCATGTGTTGAGTAAAAGCAGAAGTTTAGGGATGATAGTAAAAGGAGTTAAGAAAAAATAAGTTTTCTTACTGTGTAGTCCAGAGTGAGAGCTCTAACTGATTTACACACAGGGCTATATGACCCCAGTGAAACCAGCAGACTGCAAATCAGACAACGTGGAAGTCGTATTAATCTATTCATCTGTTTGGTCAATCTATTTCCTTGTTTCACCCAAGACTAGCTCTGAGGGCTGCTATGATTTCTTCTTTTTTTAATAGAAACCAAGTCTTATTCCATTGCCCAAGCTGGAGTACAGAGGCATGATCTCAGCTCACTGCAACCTCCCCTTCCTGGGTTCAAAGGATTCTCCTGCCTCAGCCTTCCAAGTAGCTGGGATTACAGGTGCAGGCCACCACACTTGGCTGATTTTTGTATTTTTTAGTAGAGATGGGGTTTCTCCATGTTGGCAAGGCTAGTCTCGAACTCCTGACTTCAGGTGATCTACCTACTTTGGCCTCCCAAAGTGCTGGGATTACAGGGATGAACCACTGCGCCCAGCAAGGGCTGCTATGATTTCTAACTCCTCTAGAAGCTGAGGCACTCTATACTCTCTCAGTACCATACAATCTGGGCATCCAGAAACCCTCGGCTAAGAGTCACCAAGGGTAGCCAAGTTTAATCAGGTTAAGAGTTTACCTCTAAACCGAACAGAACTCAGGACCGTTACTGTGAACATGTTCCTATGCTGAGTTGCCAAGATGTTCCCTCTAGCATGGAATTGTTTGTCCTTGTACTATACAGCTCCAGACTTGGAGGGCTTAAATTTTTGCTGTGTCAATGGGCTCTTGGCTCAGAACCAGAGACCTTAAGAAGATGAGGGGTCTGTCCATGCTCACCCAGTGCATCAGTGGCAGACATGGGCTGGCATCCCAGCCACTTGAGTTCTAATACAGGTCTTTCTCTACTGTCTTCATGTCCCTTTTGCCTGTCCTGCCACCTTCTAAAATGGCTGCTTCACCAGGGAGGACATCCTGGGGTTCTATCGGGTAGGCATCAATGACATGGGTGTGTCCACATTCATGGCTTTGGGTAAAATATCAGGAAGCAGAGAATCAAGGGCGATCTGAGGGTTCTCCTTGCTGCCTGCACCTTCCAGACTTTGGAGGGAGCAATTCTGTGCTGCCCTTTTCCATTCTCACATTTTTTCTTTCTTTTTTCCCTTTTTTAATTTTTTTTGAGACAGTCTCACTCTGTCACCCAGGCGGGAGTGCAGCAGGGTGATCTCAGCTCACTGCAACCTCCACCTCCTAGGTTCACAAGATTCTCTTGCCTCAGCCTCCTCAGTAGCTGGGACTACAGGCACGTACACCACAACTGGCTAATTTTTGTATTTTTAGTAGAGATGTGGTTTCACCATGTTGGCCAGGCTGGTCTCAAACTCCTGATCTCAAGTGACCCATTCACCTCGGCCACCCAAAGTTTTGGTATTACAGGTGTGAGCCACCGTGCCTGACCATTTTCATGTTTTCATTATGGGTTTTGTTCTGAATAAGTGGGCTGCCAGACAAGAGTCACAATGAGGAGGAACTGATATACCCAGGCTTACTACAAGGTACCTCGGCTTCTAAAGGAGTTAGACATCATCGTGGGACTCACAGCCTTGGTTTACAAGGTACAGCTAGCCCCAAACAGACACCCACAGCCACTACTGGGTTTTCTGCAATGGTCTAAGGTCCCTTTTCTCCCTGAGGGACAGGGGCACTCTCCATTTGCTTATATCTGCTTGCTGGGCTGTATCCTTGCCTGAGAGAGAAGGACATCAGAGTAGGCAAAATGAAAAGGGAGAGAGTTCTAAAAGGTATCTGTCATTGTCGCATTTCCAACATCTCACTTTTTTGCGGGTGAGACTGTCCTGTTCTTTAGACCATGTGGTTGCAGTGAAGCTGACCCCATACCCTGGTGGAAGGGGGGCCATGTGAGCTAGAGGGGTGTCAGCTTGAGACTTTGATTTTTGTTTGCTTGTTTTTCTGAGATGGAGTCTCACTCCTTCACCCAGGCTGGAGTGCAGTGGCACAATCTTGGCTCACTGCAACCTCCACATCCCGGGTTCAAGCAATTCTTGTGCCTTCGCCTCCTGAGTAACTGGGACTACAGACATGCACCACCACGCCAGGCTAATTTCTGTATTTTTAGTAGAGATGGGGTTTCACCATGATGGTCAGGCTGGTCTTGAACTCCTGAGCTCAAGTAATCCACCCTCCTTAGCCTCTCAAAGTGCTGAAATTACAGGAGTGAGCCACTACGCCCAGCAGCCTGGGACGTTGGACTACCCAGAATAAGGCACTTGCTTTCTGTTATGGTTTCTGTCAAAAGGATACAAACGTAGAGCTCCCAGAAGCCACTATCTAGAGAGTCTGAACGTGAATGAGGTCAAGCCAGAAGAAGGCCAATCAGAGTGATAGACAGATCAAGTCCTGATAACCAAGCTGAGCCCCTAGATCCAGCTGTACCTGCAATCCAAGTCTGCTCCAGGACTTTACAGTCCCATGAGGCAACACATACTTTAAAAAAAAAACAAGGAATCCCATTTTAAGTTGGATTTCTGTCACTTGCAACCAAAAAAGCACCAACAAATAAGGGAGAAATAAAAGTATAAGAAGAAAGGAAATGAGGAGAGATTATATTTATGGATATAGTATCTGGAAGCAGTTCAAGTCTGTCCCTGGAAATGCAGAAAGGTGATGTGTGGGAATCTGTTCCATTTTTCATATTAAGCTCAAATCATCAGAACTGTAGCTGTGCCTAATTACCGTGATTAATCTTGCCAAACTCTAAACATAAAATGAGTGTGCACTTTCGGATGTTCAATGATACTGCAACAATCATGAAGCGAAAGAATGGTCCGTGACTGAACAAAGATGCCTTTGAAACAGAATCTTTTTCCCTGCAAATGCAGTCATGACTGGCTGAAGGAGAAAAGGTCACAAGCGATGACCCAAGTCTTACCGGGCATGGCGTGGATGAGGTCGCCGCACAGAACGAAGAATTTGGGTTTGGGGTTCAGCTTGTTGACGGCCTGGACAGCTTGCTCAGTTAGACGGATCTCCTGTCCCCATTCGTCACCACCATTGTCACAGTCCCCAGTGGACCAGGCCTTCATCAACCCAAACTGTGGGTCTGTGCCCAGGATGAAGTAGAATGGGCCTTTCCATTCCCCTTCCTTTTCTTTGAAAAGAAAAAAAGGGGGGGAGAGAGGAAGAAGGAGAAATGTTATAAAATCTGTTATAAAATGCAACCAGGTCACCATGCAAGTGGATATACTATTTTTCTTAAACTAAGTAGGTCATTTTAATAAGCTGCTGTTCACACATACCATTTTCCTGTCATAGTCTAGAGGGTTTTGATTTATACTAATTACTCCTGGGACGTGGTAATACCCAAAGGCCAGGGCTGTCCACGTGGGCTTCTGCAGCCACACAATCTATCCATTTGTTGACAAGCTAGACGGCCAAAAGGAAGCACGGAGCCACAACAGAGCACAGCGCAGAGGATATTCGTGCTCAATAATCGTCTTTAAATTAGAATACAACACCCAAAATTGAATGCTGCCAGTATTATATTTAAATTACTAGGTGAAGTGCTTACAAATCTTTTCTGCAAGGCTTCGTGGCATCACATCACTTCCACCGTTTCGGGGGATGTGACAGAATTTTAATTATAAAACTTGGCGCTCAGAAGCTCTGGCTATCTGGTGGGAGATGTGGTGCCAGAAATGAAATCCTGAAATGAGTAAGTCAATGTGGGAAAAAAAAAAAAAAGAGAAGAAACAAAAATCGATGCTAACATTTCAAAGGCAGTAGGATGTGGGCAGCCGTGAGGTGTGAGGCTGGGGGTGGGGACTCTTTATGTTCCTGGAAAGGGATCTAGGCCACCTGAAATCATTCTGCTTGCTCTTCCAATTGGCTCTGCGGGGCCAAAGCTTTGTGGGCCTTGGGTTTCTACTCTTATCTGCCAGAACTGCTGCTGATGCCTACTTAGGCAGAGCTGGAATGGCCATTAATGGGCACAGAGTGCTGTCGATTTCACTTGCTTAAAAAATTATTTGGCCACAGAATCCTTTCTCTAATCAAAATCACACATGGCAGACCAATGTTGAAAAAACATGCCAAGCAAAGCCGCTTGCTCTTACAGAATAGCACCTGTAACTTCTGGTGCCAGAGACAGATCTGGTGCTGGACACAGCAGAGTGTGACGACCTCCAATCTGCTGACCCCCTCGTTTATCCTCTGAGAAAAGTGAGGTCTAGAGAGGCGACAGAACTTGCTGAATGGCCCACTAGCACTTAGTGGCAGGGACAGCGCTACCCTGTCATCCTGAGGCTATTTTTTCCCCTTTTTCATAATGTAATGTATGGCCAGGCATGGTGGCTCATGCCTGTAATACCAGTACTTTGGGAGGCCAAGGTGGGTGGATCACCTAAGGTCAGGGGTCCGAGATCAGCCTGGGCAACATGATGAAACCCCATCTCTACCAAAAATACAAAAATTAGCTAGGCGTGATGGTAAGCACCTGCAATCCCAGCTACTCGAGAGGCTGAGGCACAAGAATCGCTTGAATCTAGGAGGTGGAGGTTGCAGTGAGCTGAGACTGCATCACTGTACTCTAGCCTGGGCGACATAATGAGACTCTATCTCAATAATGGTAATTATAATTATTTAATGTACAATTCATGTTAACTGAATAAATGGCATTTTCTTTGGAAATCATGATGATACTGTAATTTCCAAAAAGCTCTTTGAAATCACTTCATGTCCATGTGTTTGATTCATTTGTCTATTGGGTAAGTATCATACAGGGAGCCTTTGGTTTGCCAGGCCCTATGAGAGGTGCTGGCAATATGAGGGTGACTAAGACAGATGAGTCCCTGCACTCAGTGCTCATGGGGAGAGAAAACCTAGTAAACAAGCAGGGAATAGAATCAGAGACTGTTAATGACTATGTAGATTAAGAGTGAGCCAATGGCTAGTTTAAATTAGACAGACAGGGCCAGGTGTGGTGGCTCATGCCTGTAATCCCAGCACTTTGGGAGGCCGGAGCGGGCAGATCACTTGAGGTCAGGAGTTTCAGACCAGCCTGGGCCAACATGGTGAAATCCGTCTCTACTAAAAATACAAAAATTTGCCAGATGTGGTAGTGCACACCAGTAGTCCTGGCTACTTGGGAGGCTGAGGTGAGAGTAATGCTTTAACCCAGGAGGTGGACACTGCAGTGAGCTGATATCATGCCACTGCACTCCAGCCTGGGTGACAAGAAAGATTCCACCTCAAAACTAAATAAAAATAAATAAGACAGGAAAGGCCTCTCTGAAGTGGTGACATTTAAGCTGAGATCTAAATGGCAAGGAAGGGCCAGTTAAAATCTTTTTTAATTCTATGGCCACTTTCCACCCATCATACTGAGCTTACTATCACCTTAGAGTGGACTCTGGCTTCAAGGCTCCTTTCACTTCTTAATTCCTTTTTCAGGGTTAAAGAAAAAAACTGGCCAGGAACAGTGGCTCACGCCTATAATCCCAGAATTTTGAGAGGGTAAGGCAGGTGAATCACCTGAGGTCAGGAGTTTGAGGCCAGCCTGGCCAACATGGTGAAACCCCATCTCTACTAAAAAATACAAATATTAACTGGGCGTAGTGGTGGGCACCTGTAATTCCAGCTACTCAGGAGGCAGAGGAAGGCGAATTGCTTGAACCCAGGAGGTAGAGATTGTAGTTTGTGGAGATGTCGCCACTGCACTCCAGCCAGCAAGACTCAGTCTCAATAACAACAACAAAAAAGAAATGAATAAACAAAAATGCCTCTCCACCCTTTAGAGAAAAAATTGTAAATACACATAAACCCTGTAGCCCTCGACTTACAGCACAGTGTTCAATCACATCACGACTGGCTGGAACTCAATCTGAGCAAGGGCTGCATGAAACCCTGGTGTGTGCATCTCATGAGAAAGACAGCAATATGGCACATCCAGCAGGGACCAAGGGAGTCAACTGTCATTCACTGAGCACTGATTGTGTGTGGCAGAAAGACTCTAAGATCCCCCCAAATCCCTGCCTCCTGATATTCACATCCCTTTGCAACACACTCCCTTTGAGTGTGTGCTGCAACCTACTTCTAATAAATGGAATACAGTGATGGGAGTCCCTTCTGAGAGGGCTAAAAGAAGACCATGACTTTCATTTCTTTCTCTCTCTCTCTTTCTCTGAGTCCTTGTTCTCGAGATTAAAAGGGGTCATCTTGTGACTATCCCTAGAGAGGCCAGTGTGCTAAGGAAAGGAACCCTCTGGCTAACAGCTCATGAGGAACCAATCCTGCCAGCAACCACCTGAGTCAGCTCAGAAGAGGATACACCTCTGTCGAGCTTTCAGATGAGACCACAGCCCCAACAGATACCTTGATTGAAGCCTTATGAGACTCTGTGGCAGAAGAACCTAGCTCAGCTGTACCCCAATTTCTGACAAAATCCTGTGACATGATACATGTTTGCTTTATAAGCCATGAAGTTTCAGGGTAATTTGTTACACAGTAATAGATCCCTGTGAATGAGGCATTAGGGATAAGCGGTCAAGAAGTAGACAGGATTTCCTAAAGATCTGAAAGTTGTGTCATGAAAGAAAACTGAGATTCTGCTTTGTGTCTTAACATTATGAATCATTTATTTTGCTTGCATAACCTTTTTACACCAATGAATGTTTCTAGCTGTGTTTGTGTTTCCGAGCTGTATGCAGAGCCATTTAAGCTGGATGAATTAATCAGAACCAGATAAGGGAGGTGATCACCGGCACCCCCAGGTAGCAGCATACATCAGTCTTTTGTAACGGAGTTTATAAACAGCTCCCTACAGCAAAAATTTCAACAAATCGTTTCCTATGACAAATAGAATTTTAAAAAGTCAATAGTCCTTGGAGCTATTAAAATAAATCTTTCATTATTACTTGTTTACTTACTAAAAACTTTAGAATCTCAATTTTATGACAAGATACAAAATAAATAGATTTGACCTAAAATAAATGACAACTCCCATATCAGTATTCAATATACCTTACCTATCTAATGAGGTTTTTTTTTACTCAGGAATCTGCATTCTCAAAAGGAACTGAATGATCTTAAGGCTCCTGCTACAGAAGCTGGTGGTCTTTGGTCTCATCATAATTTCTTTTCATCAAGGCTGAATGTAAGATATTTGGAGCTTACAATGCATAGTTCTAGAAGGAGAAATCTTTTGTAAATGTATACCTCTCCATTCCTTAAAAGGCAACTTTTTACATTATGAAAGTGAATTTTTTTTTTTTAAATTTATTTTTACAGATGGGGTCTTGCTTTGTTACCCAAGCTAGAGTACAGTGGCACAATCATGGCTCCCTGCAGCCTTGACCTCCTATATTCAAGCGATCCTCCTGCCTCAGCCTTCCAAAGTTCTGGAATTACAGGCAGGAGCTACCATACCCAGACAAAACTGATTTTTTTTTTTTTTAGACAAAGTTTCCCTCTGTCACCCAGGCTGGAGTGCAATGCTGCAATCTCTGCTTACTGCAACCTCTGCCTCCCAGGCTTAAGCGATGTGCCTCAGGCTCCTGAGTAGCTGAGATTACAGGCATGCACCACCACACCTGGCTAAGTTTTGTATTTTTAGTAAAGATGGGGTTTTACCATGTTGGCCAGGCTGGTCTAGAACTTCTGACCTTAACTGATCTGCCCACCTGGGCCTAGGCCTCCCAAAGTGCTGGGATTACAGGCATGAACTACTTCACTCAGATGAAAATGAATTCTTAACAATACTTGCATTAAAATTATTTCGCTAAAGCCCAGAGTTACCTCCAGAACAGTGTGTAAGTATTAGTTGAATGACATCTACTAGGGCCAGGGAAAGCTTGTAACACCATCCTTTCTAGGAAAAATCACGTATCTGTCCCAGGCACAGTCCAGCTTCTCTGGAAACCCTCTGGAAGCACTCTTTCAGCAGCCTGAGCCATGGAAGGAGGTATAAACTGAGTTTCACTCCTAAGGCACTGTAAGTATGACAGTATTTGTCATTACTGGAAAAAAAAAAAAAGACACTCAGATCCAGCTTTCCCCCCTGCCTTTCCTAGTGAAAAAGTTTAAACATGAAACTGCCCAGTCAAATGGTACCTGCCTGACAGTGCAAATTAAGGAGAGAACTGGCTTGCAACAAGGCTGATGAAGAGGGATGAGGTGAGGGTTACTGGACAACAGAAGGCTGCAGGTTGCTCATGGCACAGAGATGGCAGGGCTGGGCCACAGCCCTATTCCTCTGGTATGACATCAGCATCGCATGGGAGTACGTTCACAATGCAGAATCTTTGGCCCCAGCCCAGATCCACTGAGTTGGGATCTGCATTTTACTGAGCCCCGGGTGACTTACGTGCACATCCAAATTTGGGAAGCAACAGTCTACAACTAACCAAGAAACTCTACTGGCCTGCAACTTACATACGTTGGTTGAGAAACAAGTACAGTGACTGCTGTGTCCTTAAACTAAAATAACACTTTAGAGGGTGCTGAGAAATGCTGAGTGTATGAGAAAATACATTGTTTGCTATGAACAGCAGCAAGGAAAACCTACCTGACCCCACCCCAAGTGGAAAACTACTCGGGGCATTCTAAAGTAGCAAAACAGCACATGTAAATCATACACAGGTTAAAACAATTCTTTAAGACTTCCTCGTGGAGAATACTTTCTAGTATCTGTGGTAAGCAGGCACCAGCTTCCTACCTAGTTTATCTTGGTTCTATGAGAAAACACAAAACACCTGTTTGTTAATAAAAATCACCTGTTCAGAGAGACAAACTACGTGGGTCAGCGTCTGCTCAAGGCCCTCAGCCTGGAAGCTCGGGAAGCTGTCACTCCATGAGGCTCTCAGCTCAGAAGGCTGGTGGCCTCTAGATAGTCCCACTTTGCTGTTCTATCCAGGTGTCTGCTGCTTAATGCCTTCAGCGCTGCCTGTGTGGGGGTCTCAGTAAGAGGGAGGTTGTGAGTGGTGGTGTATTCCTTATTTTGTTTTGGTTTGGTTTTGCATACTTTCCTGGTCATTGTTAGGTGTCTGCCTATGTACAGGTTATGAATTTGGGCCCTAAATATTTCTCAGTATTACTCATTACTATCTAGTCATCACCCGTTACATTGCCTTGCAAAACAGGGTCAAGATTCTTGGAAAGTAAGAAGTTAATAATTACTAATTAGTAAGTTCTAATTTATTTTTACAACTTTATGGAAAGGCACCCATTAGCAAGTATGAGTGTAGAGCACACATGCATGCATACACACATGCGTGCGCACGCAAACATGTTCTCCAGTATACAACAGAGAAGTCTGTAGTTTTCTTCCAAAATGGATTTAAAAAAGAACCCAGTCACAGGCCCTAACTGATGACTATGATAAGACCAAGGTCAAATTTTGAGACAAACTTAAATATGTGTGGAAGGAACTGAAGTGTTAAGATCTCATTTCTGACCCAGATGGTATCAAAACAAGATTATAAACTTTGGAAACAACCGACACAAAGATCTGGATAATACCTATAAGGTATTTAGGGTTTAATACCCGGTAAAAGCATATTTATTTAACTAAAATACCTAAATCTGCTATGAATAAGAATGTCCAGAATGTCCAGAATGAATTTAACTTTTTTTTTTTTTTTAGATGGAGTCTCACTCTGTCCCCCAGGCTGGTGTGCAATGGCATGGTCTTGGTTCACTGCAACCTCTGCCTCCTGGGTTCAAGCGATTCTCCCGCCTCAGCCTCCCGAGCAGCTGGGATTTCAGGCATGTGCCACCACACCCAGCTAATTTTTTTATTTTTAGTAGAGAAGAGGTTTCACTATGTTGGCAGGCTGGTCTTGAACTCCTGATCTTGCGATCCACCTACCTTGGCCTCCCAAAGTGCTGGGATTACAGATGTGAACCACCCCACATGCCCAACAAATTTAACTTTTTCAATGTTAATTCTTTTAACAGATTCATAGAGAAGATAATTTAGCCATCTACTGCTGTGTAACAAACTACCACAAATCTATCAGTTTCAAACAACCCACATTGATTATCTCATAGTCTCTGTGGGAGTCTGACATGGTTTAGCTGGTCCTCTGCTCCAAGTCTCTCACAGACTCACATGGGGCAGGATCTGTTTCCAAGCTCACTTACATAGTGGATAGCAGGATTCAGCTCCTTGTAGGTTGTAGGACTGATGGCTTCAGTTCCTCACTGGCTGCTGGCTGGAGGCTGCCCTCAGTTCCCTGCCATATGGGCTTCTCCAATATGGCAGCTTGCAACATGAAAACCTGCTTTATTGAACCTGACAAGGCAGAGGGTCTGCTAGCAAATGGAAGGTACAATCTTATATAACATCACAATGGAAGTAACTCCTATCACTTTTGCTGTGTTCTGCTGATTACAATCACATCACTAGGCCAGCCCACCTTAAGGGCAGGGGAATCACACAGGGCATGAACACCTGGAGGTGAGATCACTGGGCTCAGCTGAGAGTCTGCTATGGATGATAATATAAACTTGAGGGCTAGCCTCACATACTTATCTCAGTTAATTTCACATCTGCACCTGATCTTCCAGTACTACACCGAATAAGGCCACTGAATAAGGCTCACCTTGGTGAGATTAGAAAGCTTAACTCACAGAAGCCCACTTCTTCCCACCTATGTCGTAGAAATTGGCAGTGCTGGAGGGACTTTCAGAGTTACTTTAACCAGCCTTTCATTAAACCCAGAGGGAGATACTGAGGCCCGGGTAGTGGCGGGGAAGGGAGGTGGGTCTTAGGCAGGACTCAAGTTCAAAATCACACAATAAAGACCCAGCAACTTCTACCCAAGAGCTATTCAGAATCTCAGTGCTGCTGGGCTGGATGGCCTGGAGTGGAGAGAGCCATGAAGAAGACAGAACATGCTCTGGGCTGCCCCCAAGTTATTCACCTTGATACCCACATTTTTGTCTCCAAAAAGTTTCCTTCAAATGGAACATCTTGATAAATTGGCTGACTGTACACAAAGACAATGATGGCAAGACCCAGAGCTTTTTCCTGGTCAGCCGTGATGTTCAGGGTCCCTGCCAACAGCACAGGGTTGATTTGAGGCATAGGCTGGGGCCCAGACATCCGTCTTCTGTGAGTGCTCAGTGGTGATCTCTTCCAGAGATGACAAACCCGACATCTGTGGATGAGATCTGGCTAGCAGGTATGTGCTTTGGGCCCAAGCAGCATTTATACACTTCTGAATTTGTTGCCAACATTTTTAATTCATGAGTTTCATATATATACCTGGCTTTCTGGATTCTCTTGGAAAATCTGGCCACATCAGACCCAAATGAAGTGTGCTAGTGACTCTCTGGGTTTGCACAGTGGTTGTGCCTTTACATGGGGCTTGTGGTCTCAAATTTGCCACAGTCCCCACCTAGCCCAATTTACCACCTGGCTGCCATTGGCATCTGCAGTGACAAGCCCTTATCTATGGTAATTCTTCCATTTTGCTTTGAGGTGAGGAAGAGGAGATCCAGCAAAGGAAAATACATTGACTGAGATCTACAAACATTGAGAGGCAACCCAGGCCCCCAACTCTGCATATTCTGCCACAGACACCACTCTCCCACATTTAAAGAGAGGTGAAATTACTATAGAGAAGACAGTATCCAAGCTAGAAATGCCTAGGTCTATCCAAACAAGACAAAAAGTAAGTTAATGAGTTACCATAATTTTTTTTTTCTTTAAATAGGGATGGGGTTTCACCATATTGGTCAGACTGGTCTCGAACTCTTGACCTAAGATGATCCACCCGCCTCGGCCTCCCAAAGTGCTGGGATTACAGGCATGAGCTACCGCACCTGGCTCATAATTTTTTTTTTTAACCAGGGTCTCACCCTGTCACCCAGGTTGGAGTGGTATGATCCTGGTTCACTGCAACTTCTACCTCCAGGGCTCAAGCGATCCTCCTATGTCAGCCTCTCGAGTAACTGGGACCACAGGTGCATGTCACCATGCCCAGTTACTTTTTTGTATTTGTGGTAGAGAATGCGTTTTGCCATGTTGGCCAGGCTGGTCTAGAACTCCTAAAATCAAGTGATCAGACCGCCTTGGCCTCCCAAGGGGCTGGGATTACAGGCATGAACCACTGCATCCACCCTGAGTTACCATAATTTTCTAAATCAAATTGTAAAATTAACTTTGAAATACTTTTAAATGAAAAACTGACCTTAGAAATCAGATTCACCTGTTGTGTAGAGAATAACAAAATTTGGCCACTTCCACATTTCAGCTAAATTATAAAAGACTGTCACAGAAACCAGGTTTCAAAATTGAGGGATAAATACACAGTGAATTTTGGGTAACATCAAACTAAGGACAGAAAAGGCCTGTAGGTTTTCTTTAAACATTATCAGGTGCAAAGCAACTGCATACAGAGAAGAATCTTAAAAACCTGGAAGAATTCACACAGGCTTTACCATCAATCTTTCCTGTGAGCCTTTGTTTATGTGCCAATATCCTGCCTGAAAGACAGATGTTCAAATTGCAATTGCTCTTTATCATTGAACTTTTAAAATCATGAACTAAATGTTTTCTTGGATTTGCTTCTGCTAATATATTTCCCCTCTCATTTTTTATTAGCCCTTTTAGACATATTTGTCAACGCTAATGAAAGCTGAGTTTTTAATATATACCAAGAATTAGAAATTTCATTGATTCTTTCGCTATTACTAGTTGATCAATGACTAACTATAATAAATGCGCCCCCAAAAGCAAACAAATCACTGTTTTCATCACCCAACTAGGAAAAGGCCTGGGGCCAGCCACCTTGTTAGGTAATACCTAATACCCAACATTATAATAATTTGTGCCTTCACGATGTGCTAAACCTGTTACTTGGATGCAACTTCAAATATTCCAAGGTAGAATGCAATGATAAATAGCTTTCTTAACTTCATTTTTGTAAGAAAAGTCACATTTTCTAAATCTAGCCTTCTGGAAGATAGAGTTAAAAAGGTAAGATAGAGATCAAGCAGTCTAATTAGCAAGGTTCTCATGACAACATCCCATCATTATATAGTAAGAATATTTAAGAATTCAAGGTTTGGGCTCCTGTTAATCTGATTCAAAATAATACGTGAATTGGGAATATTAAGGGGTTGCGTTTCTCCATCTGACTAGAAAGCCACAGAATTAACTTAAAAATGAGTACAACATAGTATTGGTATGTTTGTCTTTCTGGATACGTCCAAGCTCCCAGCTTGTCCCATCAGGATCTTAAATTCAATCTTCCACAGGCAAATCCATCATCCTTTTTTTTAATTACTACTTTTCTTTAAGTTCTGGGATACATGTGCAGAACGTCCAGGTTTGTTACATAGGTACACATGTGCCACAGTGGTCTGCTCCACCTATCAACCCATCATCCAAGTTTTAAGCCCCACGTGTATTGGGTATTTGTCCTAATGCATTCCCTCCCCTTACCCCCCACTCCACCAACAGGCCCCGGTGTATAGTGTTCCCCTCCCTGTGTCCATGTGTTCTTGTTGTTCAACTCCTGCTTATGAGTGAGAACATACAGTGTTTGGCTTTCTGTTCCTGGGTTAGTTTGCTGAAAATGATGTCTTCCAGCTTCATCCATGTCCCTGCAAAGGACATGAACTCCTGCTTCTCTATGGCTGCACATCTTTCTATAAGACTGGCTCCTTCCCTAGAGCTCACTAATTTTGCCACTGTCATCCCTAGTCCACAAATCTATAGATCTTAGGATCAAGTGTCATCCTGTGCATGTAGCCAGCCAGGCTGAAGCATTCCACGTCTACAACACCCCTGCAGCAGTCCCACCTTCACGTTCCCACCACCACCTACTCTTGGGCCAGGTTTTCATCATTCCCACCTGGGAGAAGCGGGCTGCCAGGATGGCTTCCTGCAGCTCTCCCTACTCCAGTCCATCTCAGGCAGCTGTTGTCATTATGTCTCTTCTTAACCCCTTAACCAGATCATCAAATTCCTGGCTACAGAGCCACCACCCTGAATGCTCCAGGGCAGGCCCATGTTTGCATTCCCTTTCTAGCATACCAACCACTTGTATTATTTAGTCTGGCACATGGCAGGCATCAGACAATATTTGCTGAAGAAAAAGATTAAGACATCAATGGATCGCCACTCATTCTAGCACTTGGGCCTAAAAGGGGCCCAAAGCCCTCCCAGCTGTTTTTTTTTTTTTTTTTTTTGAGATGGAGTATTGATCTATCACCCAGGCTGCAGTGCAGTGGCACAATCTTGGCTCAATGCAACCTCCACCTCCCAGGTTCACACAACTCTCCTGCCTCAGCCTCCTGAGCAACCAGGATTACAGATGCCTGCCACCACACCCAGGTAATATTTTGTATTTTTAGTAGAGATGAGGTTTCATCATGTTGGCAAGACTGGTCTCGAACTACTGACCTCAAGTGATCCACCTGCCTCAGCCTCACCAAGTACTGGGATTACAGGCCTGAACCACTGTGCCTGGGCTCTTTCAGCTGTATCTCACTGGTCCTACTGGACCAGTGGCTATAATCCCATCAGACCAGGGATGATTTTGACACATGACAATGTCTAGAGACATACTGGGGTGTCACACTGGGAAGTGGGTGGTGCTGCTGGAATCCAGTGGATAGAGGGTGGAAATGCTGCTAAACATCTCATAATGCACAGGACAGGAACCCACGACAAAATCCAGTCCATAAATGTCAACAATGCTTGGAGTTGAGAAACCCTGCTCAAGACATACCACAGGATTCCTCCCAGACAGACCACTGTCTGCTTCTCCAACACACCCCATACTTCAGATATGGTCTGGCTGTGTCTCCACCCAAGTCTCATCTTGAACTGTAACTCCCATAATTCCCATATGTCATGGGAATGACTCAGAGGGATGTAACTAAATCATGGGGCCTGGTCTTTCCCATGCTGTTCTCATGCTAGTGAATAGGTCTCACAAGATCTGATGGTTTTATAAAGGGCAGGTCCCCTGCACATGCTCTCTTGCCTGCTGCCATGTAAGACATCCCTTTTCTCTTCTTCGTCTTCTGTCATGATTGTGAGGCCTCCCCAGCCACGTGGAACTGAGTCCATTAAACATTTTTCCTTTATAAATTACCCAGTCTTGGGTATGTCTTTATTAGCAGCGTGAGAATGGACTTCTCTTCCTCTTTCCAGGGTATGCTCTCCATTCTACCAACTCTTCCTGCTGAAATCCCTTCTACCCGTCTGACAGCTCAAATGCTCCCTGCCCTGTAGGCAGATGCAGCTCAGCCTCCTTCACTCATTCAAGCAGGTATGTTCTAAGCAGCTGCTCTAGGACACCGGCTATCAGCAGTTGGACATTCAACAGTGAGCAATGCTGACGAGTCTTGTTTCTTAAAACCTTACATGACAGTGGGGGAGATGCACAACAAACAAATAACTAAGTCAATTACACCTTTCCATCTTTACAATGATCAGGAGACAGAGTAGCCAGTGGGTGGGGCTGTGGGGACGCACTCTAGGCAGGGTACACTCCAAGTACCCAGACCCTGAGTGACCAGAAGGCTGGCGGGGGAACCAGGGGACAGACCATGCTGGACAATTGCATTGGGCCTCCATCTCCTGAAACCCTTAATCTGCTTCCAGTGTAGCCCAGACTGAGGCTTGAGTGTCCAAGTTCAAAGCCCATTTCTATCCTTTACCAGCTACATAACATGATGCTAGTTCCTGAACCTCTCTGGGCCTGTCTCCTTATCTGCAAAGTAGGAATGATGGCACCTACCTCAAAAGGGTTGTTGTGAAGAATCAATGACTTGAAACATGTCAAGCATTCGGACTAGGCACAGAGCAAGTGGTCAAAAGTGAGTTACTGGTACCATGACTACCATTCATAGTAATCCCTCCCCTTATCTCAGCAGAGACAGGCCTTTTAACGACTCCCCCATCTCTTGGTTCCCGCAGCACATGGTGGGGCTGAGAAAACATGTGATGAGAGACACATATATATTTACATGCTTTGCTCTTAACATCTTTTCCTTTATATATAGATTTTTTTTTTTTTTTAATTTCGCTCCGCCCACAACCCTTTTCTTTTATATACTGTGGATATTGCTTTGGTCATAAAGCAGCAAAGATGGGTAGCTTTACAGCTGCCTGGAGGCTTACTGGCTAAAGAGCAAACAGCAACAAAATGCAATTTTTGCAGTTTCTCACAATAGCAATCTGCACAGTGAATCACAATCCAAATGTCTCCAGCAATACCCTTCATCTGCTCTGGGGACTAATCTTATTTTAGTGGTTAAAAAAACAAAGAATAGCTAAACAATATTTATCACTTTGGGACTCTTTCTGACTTAACAATCTTAATGTCCCCACTGTAAAGCTGCCAGAATGGTATGCAGCAGATAATAATGCCCGTCATTAGTGGCTGTTTAGGGGTTGGGGGACTTTGGGGGCAGTTTCAGCTCAGGCATGCAGGGTTTCTTCTTGGGTTCAGGAAAATATACTAAAATTTATTGTGGTGACACCTCTGTGAGTATACAAAAAGCCACTGAATTGTACACATTAAGACTGCTGAATCAGAAAGAAGCCCGAAGTGGTAAAGATTGTTTAATTAACAATTCACATGGTGAACTGTAGGGTATGCTAAGAGTCGTTAGGAAAAAAAAAAGTGTGGGGGGGCGCGTGGGCACAGTGGCTCATGTCTGTAACCCCAGTACTTTGGGAGGCTGAGGCAGGTGGATCACAAGGTCAGGAGTTAGAGACCAGCCTGGACAACACGGTGAAACTCTGTCTCTACTAAGATACAAAAATTGGCTGGGTGTGGTAGTGGGCACCTGTAATCCCAGCTACTCAAGAGGCTGAGGCAGAATTGCTTGAACCTGGGAGGTGGAGGTTGCAGTGAGCCAAGATTGTGCCACTGCACTCCAGCCAGGGCGACACAGTGAGACTCTGTCTCAAACAAAAAAGTAGTGTCCTTGAGGACCCTGTCCCTCCCCTCACCCCCAAAATAATTAACTGTGACAGCAATATCCTCAGTCTCCAAATGATTTGTCCTAAGTACAGGCTGCATATCTCTTATCTGAAATGCTTGAGACCAGAAATTTCGGATTCCAGGTTTTTTCAGATTTTGGAACATTTGCATATACAAACTAGTAGAGCATTCCTAATCTGTAAAATGCAAAATCCAAAATGCTTTTGAGCATGACCTTGGATCATCAAGTTAGTGTTCAAAAAGTTCAGGATCTTACAGCATTTTGCATTAGGATGCTCAACCCCTTTGAAGGTAAATTTACCCAATCTCTCTTTACTTGGCCTAAATGCATCCAAAAGATAGTTTTTGAGACACACAAAAGCTTCTGAGTCATGGCTTGGCTGCCACACTGGCCGTCCTGCCAAAATCTTTATCTGCAACTCTTCAGAGAACTAAGAAAGCAGATGGGCTGGGACTTTGTGGCCAGGCAGCTTTCAGCATCACTGGTTTTGGCAGACACCATTCAAGACAACATTTAGAGGGGGAAAAGACATTTCTAGAACCTCTCTCACTTTTCAAGAGCAGAACTCCACTTGGGGTTTGCCTGTTTTTGGTGGATGTTTGCTGTGATTTTTTTCCCCCATTTCCCTAACAAGACAGCAGGCAGCTGTTGTCCCAGGCAGCACTCTGGGAAGAACTGGTAGAAGGCGCCTTCTCTGGGCAGAAGCATCTATGTAGGCATGAGGCCAGGCTAACAGAAAACCCAGATGCAAAGAGAAGGTAACCCTCCCTCCAGGCAGATGTGCTCCATGTGAGGGCACCTACCTGGTAGGCAAAACCTATGACTCCAGATGCCTTAAGTAGTGCACACAGTGCACAACCACCTGGCATAGTCATGCAACTTCTTTTCTTTTTTTTAGAGACGGAATCTCGGTCTGTGGCCCAGAATGGAGTGCAGTAGTGTGATCTCAGTTCACTGCAACTTCTGCCTCCCAGACTCATGCAATTCTCCCGCTTCAGTCTCCCGAGTAGCTGGGATTACAGGCACCCACCACCAAGTCAAGCTAATTTTTATATTTTTAGTAGAGATGGGGTTTCACCATGTTGGCCAGGCTGGTCTCGAACTCCTGACCTCAAGTGATCCACTCACCTCAGCCTCCCAAATTACTGGGATTACATGCATGAGCCACCGCAACCGGTCACCAACTTCTATTGGTTTGATCAATACTTTAGTCCCAGCTTTGTTCAGTCCAGAGAGACTGTGGTGCATGAGAGCAGTGGGTTGCACAGATACACGCAGGTGGCACAGGTGGACTGTATTCATTCATGCTTATCCACTTACTCAATATCAAATGGTCACTGAAGTCAGCCGTGGTGGCTCATGCCTGTATTTCCAGCACTTCAAGAGGCCGAGGTGGGCAGTTCACTTGAGGTGAGGAACTCAAGAACAGTCTGGCCAACATGGTAAAACCCTGTCTCTACCAAAAACACAAAAATAAGTCAGGTGTGGTGGCCATGTGCCTGTAGTCCCAGCTATTCGAGAGGCTGAGGGGGGAAGGGTCACTTGAACCCGGGAAGCAGAGGTTGCAGTAAGCTGAGATCGCACCACTGCACTCCAGTCTGGGTGACAGAGCAAGACTCCGTCTCAAAATAAAAAAGCCACTGAATGTCCACCATCCTAGGTCTGGGCTTTGTGCTCCTCAGGAATGTATAGTCTACAGGTAGAAAAACACAGCAAAGTCACAAGAAAAAAATGCTCAACTGGCCAGGCACGGTGGCTCATGCCTGTAATCCCAGCACTTTTGGAGACTGAGGCAGGAGGATTCCTCGAGTCCAAGAGTTCAAGACTAACCTGGGTGACATGGCAAAACTGTCTCTACAAAAAATACAGATTAGCCAGGTGTGGTAGCACCTTCTGTGGTCTTAGCTACTGAGGAGGTGGAGGTGGGAGGATCAAGGATTGCTTGAGCCCTGGAAGGGGAGGTTGCAGTGGGCGGAGATTATGCTACTGCACTCCAGCCTAGGTGATAGAGCAAGACCCTGTCTCCAAAAAAAATGTTTTAAGCAGGCCAAGCACAGTGGCTCACATCTGTAATCCCAGCACAGGGATGTCCAATTTTCTGGCTTTCCTGGGCCACAATGGAAGAACTGTCTTGGGCCACACATGATATACACGAACATTAATGATAGTTGATGAGCTTAAAAAAAAATCGCAAAAATTCTCAAATTTTAAGAAAGTTTAGGAATTTGTGCTGGGACACATTCGAAGCCATCCTGGGCCATGGGTTGGACAAGCTTGTCCCAGCAGTTTGGGAGGCTGAGGTGGGAGGACAGCTAGAGTTCAGGAGTTCAAGACCAGCCTGGGCAACATAGTAAGATCTTGTCTCTAAAAAAATTTTTTTTTTTTTTTGAGATGGAGTTTCACTCCCGTTACCCAGGCTGGAGTGCAATGGCGCGATCTCGGCTCACCGCAACCTCCGCCTCCTGGGTTCAGGCAATTCTCCTGCCTCAGCCTCCTGAGTAAAAAGTTTTTTTTACATTAGCCAGGCATGGTGGCAGATGCCTGTAGTCTCAGCCACTCAGGAGACTACAGGTGGGAGGATCACTTAAGCCCCACAGATTGAGACTGCAATGAGCCATGATCACACCACTATACTCCAGCCTGGGTAACAGAGCAAGACCATCTCAAAAGAAATAACACAAAATAAATAAAAAATTAAAAATGAGGAAAACCCCTGACATACCAAAATAAAATTAATTTTGTTTTCTGGAAATGTTATAGTGTGCACCTTTTACGAGTGCTGGTCACTCTCTCCTGACTGATGATTAGAACGAAGAGATGAAAAAACAGTCATAAGTCCTATTTGGTCATAGGAACCCTCAACTAAGAGGATCCTCAAATATATTTCACATAAGAGATAACCAGTTTGGCCTAAATGTATGGCACAATTGAAAGCATTTATTTCATCATCATCATCCCACTAGAAGTTTTAAAATCACTTAAATTTAAAGGAGTTTAACTGGGGAACAAAAAAAAGGTTTTAAAATCACAATATTTTCAAACCTGTTCAAACTTGGAGATGCATTTCCAGGTCTACTGTTTCTAAAAAGGTTCTCAGGTGAGACTGCAAGAGACAAGTTTGTTTCTTTTTGTTTGTTACTGAGTCTCTGCCACTGGAGAAGTTTTCCAGAGAGTACAAGGAAAGATTCAGGAGGAGTAAATTCCGTCGGCTTCTTAGAAACAGCAACAGAGGTTTGAAATGTCCAGAAAAATAATTTTTTTTTTGAGACGGAGTTTCACTCTTGTTGTGCAGAGTGAAATGTAATGCCCAGTCTTGGATCACTGCAACCTCCACCTCCTGGGTTCAAGTGATATTCCTGCCTCAGCCTCCCAAGTAGCTGGGATTACAGACGCCAGCACGCCAGCACGCCAGCACACCAGCACGCCTGGCTAATTTTTTATATTTTTAGTAGAGACGAGGGTTCACCATGTTGACTAGGCTGATCTTGAACTCCCGAACTCAAGTGATCCACCCACCTCGGCCTCCCAAAGTGCTGGGATTACAGGCATGAGCCACCATGCCTGGACAGAAAATAATCTTTTTAAGAATACGACCCATAAGCCTTATTCTCTAAAGGGAAAATAATGAACTAGAAAAACAGATTCAGACCTAAAAATAATTAAATATAAGTCACTTTAAAAGCATATTTTATCTTGATAGCTCTCCTTTTAGGATTTCTTCAAAACGGAAGCCATAAACTTCTCAAAAGACAATTACTTACTAGGAGAAAGTTGTCCTAATTAGGATGTGTCAAGGAAACATAATTATCAATTCACCTAATTAAAATGAGTATCTGAACATGCCTTAGGAATGTGAGCTTTCTCAGGTGAGACGTGTACAATTTTTTTTAATAAACATCCATCGACAGAGCCTAGCAGATGTTAGCAGGGAATGGATGACTGAAACCAAGCCTCATACATACCAGTACTGGAAGCAGTTGATGGGATTACTGTTACTCGGGTAAATCAGTGGGGGCAGGAAACGGGTCTTAAAGCAAAGCGCTCCTTCATTTAATTTGCAGGCTACACTTGAAAAACAGACTGCTCAATGAGCTAATTCCGGAATAAAGGCGACGGGTTCAGAGCTGTGATTTTTCGGGACTGTTTCTTGAGTTAATCAAATACCTCTGATGGTGTGTGTTTTGGCAAAAGAAGGGGAAAAGCCAGTTTTTTTTGTTTGTTTTGTTTTTTTCTTTGAGAAAGTCATCACTCTGTCTCCTAGGCTGGAGTGCAGTGGTGCTCTCTCAGCTCACTGCAACCTCTGCCTTGCCTCCCAGGTTCAAGCAATTCTCCTGCCTCGGCCTCCTGAGAAGCTGGGATTATAGGCGCATGCCACCACGACCGGCTAATTTTTGTGTTTTAGTAGAGATGGGGTTTCGCCATGTTGGTCAGGCTGGTCTTAAACTCCTGGCCTCAAGGGATCCACCTGCCTCCGCCTCTCAAAGCACTAAAATTACAGGTGAGCCACTGCACCCAGTCTCAAAAGCCAGTTGTTGAACTTTCTCAGTCTGTTCATGGGGCAACTCTATTGCTTCCCAAGGAGTCTGGAGAGGCCTCTGATACCTCTAAGGGCAACTCTCCAACCTGCCAGTGATGCTGAGAGTCAGGACCAGGGGAATTGTTGGTGAGTGCACTGGAAGCAGCAATGGTAGGCCAAGGTTCAGTGCCTAATAACGTGAACCACAAGTCTGGGGTTCTCAGAACACTCCGAGGCTGGACCTCTCAAGACCCTCCGTTAAATGACCAATCCTGGGTGTGTCTATAGGACTGCGTGGCTCACAGAGGAGATCAAGTGCTAGCCCCACGCTTAGATTTACTCAGGGCAAAGAAAAGTTCAGGGTCACTCTCTCTCCTACTATAAGCAGGGTAAGTGTTTTATAGATTTATCGTCTCAAGTCTCTCTCCAGTACCCCCATTCTTTTCCAGGGGAGATGCTCTCCGATCCTCTGGTCCCATGGTGGCCCCCTGGCAGCTGCAATGGCCTAGGAAACTTCTATACCTTAGCACTCCCATCATCTCCACTGGAAGATACCCGAACCCAACAGGCACCTCCAGCTATAGCAAATGAAAACATTCAAAGTAAACAGTAGGGCTGGGCGTGGTGGCTCACGCCTATAAACCCCAGCACTTTTGGAGACCGAGGCAGGTAGATCACTTGAGTTCAAGAGTTTGAGACCAGCCTGGCCAACATGGCAAAACCCCACAGATTTTAGTCTCTACTAAAAACACAAAAATTAGCTGGGTGTGGTAGCACATACCTGTAATCCCAGGTACTCGGGTGGCTGAGGCAGGAGAATCATTTGAACCTGGGAGGTGGAGGCTGCAGTGAGTGGAGATCACACCACTGCACTCCAGTCTGGTGACAGAGTGAGACTCCGTCTCAAAACAAAAAAACAAAAAACAAACCAAGTAAATAATGGGGAGTCTACAGAAATGTAACTTCAAGACAAGTCCTTGAGCTCCAGCTTCCAACTGGATTGCACCCCAAGTTGCTCTAAGGTAGAAATGCTTTTATTGCCCTTGCTGTAACCAGACCATTCTTTTCAAAACAAAAATCTGATCAGGTGTCCCTGCTTCCTCACATACACAGCTTGAAGCCTTTTGATGCTGTTAGGATATTAGCATCACCCAACCCAGCCCACAAAAAATATTTCTTGAACTGAAAAATGACGAAAATCCTTAGTTACCACCACCCCTCTCTCCAGCCTCATCCCACACCACACCCCAACCTCATCTTTCTGCTCCAGACTCAGAGACTTCTTTCAGGCCTCATTCTTCCCTCTCCCATCCTGCCATGCCCTAGGACTCTCACCACTTGGTCTGCCCATGGTCCACAATGGTCTTCCCTCCCTTTGTGGCCCACTTAACTCATACTCCTCTTCCAGCAATCAGAGGAAGCAACACTTCCTCAGGGAAGCCCTGCCTGAATGTCCTCAGAGTCCACCACTCACCAAGCATTATTTTTTGTACTCTAGCTTTGTGCCTGGATTATTATGAGCCTCTGAGAACATGTAACTTAAACATAAATCTTAAATATATATATCTTTTTCTCTCCTCCTTTTGAGACGGAGTCTCACTCTGTTGCCCAGGCTAGAGTGCAGTGGCACATTCTCAGTTCACTGCAACCTCTGCTTCCCAGGCAATTCTCCTGCATTAGCCTCCCGAGGAACTGGGATTACAGGCATACACCACCACAAACAGCTAATTTTGTATTTTTAGTAGAGATGGGTTTCACCATGTTGGTCAGGCTGGTCTTGAACTCCTGACCTCAGGTGATCCGCCTGCTTCAGCCTCCCAAAGTGCTGGGATTACAGGCATGAGCCACTGCACCCAGCCCACAGCAAATACTTCTTGAACTGAAAAATAAATAAGTAAATATAGCAGAGTAACAGAGAACTCTCTTATACTGCTGGTGAGAGTATAAATTGGCACTACCACTTTGACCATATCTAGTAATGCTGAAGATTATACCCTACAACCCAGAACTTAGCTCCTAGGTATATGCCTTGGAGTGACTCTCCCTCCCATGTGTCCACAGAGATTTGTACAGAACGTTCATAGCAGCACTGCTACCAACGGCGAAAACCAGAAACAACTAAACAGCCATTGTATCAGTCAGGGTCCTTGCAGGAAATAGCTGGCATTCTCAAATTAGGATACTTTCAAACAGGGTTAAAAAGGGATACTTGGGGTGGGTTCGGTGGATGAAAACCAGAGGGCAGAGAGTGTAGTAGCCCAAGGAGAGAAAAGCAGAACTTGCCGGGCGTGGTGGCCTGTAATCCCAGCACTTTGGGAGGCTGAGGTGGGTGACCATCTGAGGTCAGAGTTTGAGACCAGCCTGACCAACACGGAGAAATCCTGTCTCTACTAAAAATACAAAATTAGCAGTGTGTGATGGCGCACGCCTGTAATCCCAGCTACTCGGGAAGGCTGAGGCAGGAGAATTGCTTGAACCCAGGAGGCAGAGGTTGCAGTGAGCAGAGATTGTACCATTGCACTCCAGCTTGCCTGACAAGAGCAAAACTCCACCTCAAAAAAAAAAAGAGAGAGAAAAGAAAAGTAGAACCATTGCAACTTCCAGACCTCAAAGGAGGAAGTGGTTACTCAAATCAGGAGCAAGAGAGGACGAGGAGAAAAGCTGTCTTGAAAGAAGCAGTGACCTCGGCCTTCAGGGGTGGGGAGGAAGACAGCCAAGCCAGGAAACCCCACAGGGAGTAAACTGCAAGAATAAATATGGCTGCCTTTGGCTTCTCTCGCTGCTCTGATTTCTGCTCAGAATCCCCACCGGCTGGACCCCCAAAACAACCAAAAGCCAAGGAGCCCACTGATGTAGTTTATGGAGGGCAACCCCCTGGAGCATGGTGGGGAAGGGAGATGTTTGGAGAGGCAAAGGGAACATATTCAGCATATCCATCAACAGAATCATAAAATATATAATCGGCCGGGCGCAGTGGCTCAAGCCTGTAATCCCAGCACTTTGGAAGGCTGAGGCGGGTGGATCACTAGGTCAACAGATCGAGACCATCCTGGTCAACATGGTGAAACCCCATCTCTACTAAAAATACAAAAAATTAGCTGGGCATGGTGGCGCGTGCCTGTAATCCCAGCTGCTCAGGAGGCTGAGGCAGGAGAATTGCCTGAACCCAGGAGGCGGAGGTTGCGGTGGGCCGAGATTGCGCCATTGCACTCCAGCCTGGGTAACAAGAGCGAAACTCCGTCTCAAAAAAACAAACAAACAAAAATATATAATCATCCAGTGTAACGTTGCCCAGCAAAAGAGCAAAACTTCATGTTGGTTAAAAAAGACAAGTTGCATTAAAATACAGTCGACCCCAGATATCCTCAAGGGATTGGTTCCAGGACCCCCAGGGATACCAAAACCCATGAATGCTCAAGTCCCTTACATAAAATGGCACAGTAACTGCATATGACCTACACGTATCCTCCCAAATACTTTAAATCATCTCTAGATTACTTCTAATACTTAATACAACATAAATGCTTATAGTTATACTGTATTAGTTTTTAAATGTGTATAATTTTTATCGCCATATTGTTACTTTTTATTGTTTTTTCCCCCAAATATTTTCGGTCTTCAGTTGGGTGAATCTGTGGATACACAACTGGTAGATACAGAAGGCCAAATGTACATAGGGAATGGCACTATAGCAGATTGTAATTTCTCAAATCCACCATTGCTGTATGGCTCCCACATGTCTTCCTGACCTTGCCACTCCTCCACCAAGAGTTGCAAAGAAGAAAAATAAGGTTTGGCTGGGCGGGTGCCTCACATCTGTAATCCCGACACTTTGGGAGACCCAGGCAGATAGATCACCTAAGGTCAGGAGTTCGAGACCAGCCTTTCCAAAATGGCGAAACCTCATCTCTACTAAAAATACAAAAATTAGCCAGGCATGGTGGTGCATGCCTACAGGCCCAGCTACTCCGAAGGCTGAGGCAGGAGAATCGCTTGAACCGGGGAAGGCAGAGGTTACAGTGAGCCAAGATCCCACCACTACACTCCATCCTGGGCCACAGAGCAAGACTCTGCCATAAATAAATAAATAAGGTTTTACCATAGAATTACAGGAGAAACCTACTTTAGATAAGGTAGCAGGTAAAGTCTCTGAGGAAGTGAATGAACTTTACAATGAGGTCAACAACCCTGCTAAAGCAGCAGAAAAGAGCAAGCCCCAAGACACTCAGGGAAGGAAAGGCCTTGGCCTCTTTAAATGCAATTCAAACAACGGCATCAACAAAACCTGTTTCAGAATTGGGCAAGGGAGAGAATGACAAACCCTATCATGTAGGGCATTTAGGGTGACTTTGTTGGTGACTACCCTGGGGGTATAAAGCGGTCAGGGCCTGGGAGGCAATCTGGCTCTAAGCAGCAAAAAGCTACAGAGGGGAATCAGGGAACCAGAAACAAACCTCCCTCTCAACTTAGCACCTACCATGCGTCTGACGCTAATCTAAATAATTTACATTATTTAGATTATTAGATAATCTAAACCCAAAATCCTAGCGCTTTACCACGACTCCCGACTGTCCTCCCTCTCCACTGCTCTGATAGGGCACTGTTACCATTTCGGTGAACGACTTATAGTAAATGGCCATAATTATGGAGTATAGAATACATAACGGTGAACAACCTTAATAAACTGACGGCCTCTAACATGCACCGAGAGCTTATCCAGTAACATCCACAAGTATTCCCGTTTCACAGATGTGGAAGCTGAGGCCAAGATGCTGAGGATGGCAGGGAACTGGGAAACCCGGTCTCGTTGCAGGGCCCAAGCTATCATTAACTACGCTTTGTTGCCTTCCCCTTACTTCCCTTCTCTGGGGGAAGTCATATCAAGGCCAGGGAGGCTCCTAGACTAGACCACTCTCTCGGACTCGCCTCTCAATTGCACGCCTGGAATCCCTAAGAGCAGGCGTTGAAGCAGCTATGGCGGCCCGCAGACCCCGGTGCAGCCCCGGATGGTGTCCGACTGACGGCGCGCAGACGTGAACAAAAGGTTCCCCTGGCGGAAGGTTCTGCATCCCAGAGTACCCTCCCCGGGTGAGGGCGGGCAGTACCTGCGGGAAACGCGTCCAGAGTCCTGCTCCGCGCTCTATGGAAAACACCCTCCGCCTCTTCAGTCGACATGGCGATCAACTTTCCGGGCTTCACTCACAACACTGCGTGGGAGGGAGCCGCGCGACTTCACACAGGCCAGGCCCTGGACCTGTCCCGCTTTGGGCAGCGCCCTTTGCTCTCGGGGCGGGACCGGGGAGGGACAGGGTGAGGCCTGCTGCTCGGGGTGCAGCTAGTGCTGCCTGGGCAGGGCGGAGGCGTGAGCGGCCCCTCAGGGATCGACCTGCGCGCCTGGCGAGCGGAGACCTAGGGTCTAGGGTACGCGTGGGCGGGGGTAAGGCTGTGGGGTCAGTTATTCTTTAAAGGAAGAGTTACTAGATTTATCAAGTAAAACTGCAGGACTCCCAGTTAAATTCGAATTTCAGATTTTTTTTAAAGAAAGATTAACTTAGTATATGTCCCATGCAATATTTGGGAGCTACTTATGTAATTTTTTTTTCATTATCTGAAATTCCAACTGAACTGGGCGTCCTAATTTTTTTTAATTTTTCTCTTTTTGCAGGTTTGAATGGAAGCGTCCTGATTTTTTTTTAATCTGACGACTCTACCAAAAGGTCAGAAGGAGCCGCTGGGGTGGCTCACGCCTGTAACCCGAGCTTTATGGGAGGCCGAGGAGGAAGGATCGTTTGAGTCCAGGTGTGGGAGACCAGCCTGAGCAACACAGTGAGATTAAAATATAAAAAATTAGCTGGGCATGATGGCGCGTGCCTGTATCCCAGCTACTCGGGAGGCCGAGGCAGGAGAATTGCCTGAACCCAGGAGGCGGAGGTTGCGGTGAGCCGTGATCGCGCCATTGCACTCCAGCCTGGGTAAGGAGTGAAACTCCGTCTCAAAAATAAATAAATAAATAAATAAATAAATAAATAAATAAAGATGAGAAGGTGCCTTAGATATTATAGATTGTAGTGGATGTCTTGGAGGACTGTCTCAGCTTGAACTTCCAGTGGCTGCCACCATCTTTCTATTATCTTTGCTTGGCTATTCACTAGGCAGGGCGCTAAGCACTTTGCATGCGGCTAACTGAATCCCCACTACAGCCCTAGGAGGTGGTGCTGTTATTAGCTGCATACCTCGTTTGGGGAAACTGACGCTCAGAGAGATGAAGGGACTTGCACAAGGCGACAAACATCTACAGTGGTGGTAAAGCTTCAAGTATCCAAATTAGGATATCTCCAGCTCAGGAGCCATTGCACTGAACTACTCAGCTAGCATTTGTCCAAAGTTGAAAATATAAATTCCAGAATGGACCCATTGAATCCAAATCTCTATGAAAATGATCTGTGTTTTGTTGTTTTGTTTTGTTGAGACAGGGTCTTGCTCTGGTTGCCTAGGCTAGAGTGCAGTGGTACTATCTCTGCAGTCTTGACCTCCTGGGCTCAGCTGATTCTCCCACCTCAGCCTCCCAAGTGGCTAACACTACTGGCATGCACCACCACGCCTGGTTAATATTTTGTATTTTTAGTAGAGACGAGTTTCACTATGTTGCTCAGGCTGGTCTGGAACTCCTGAGCTGAAGCAATCTGCCCACCTGGGCCTCCCAGAGTGCTAGGATTACAGGCATGAGCCACTGTGCCTGGCCTGAAAATGATCTGTTTTTAACAAGCACTACAGGGGAGGTCTTATGATCTTACAAATTTGGGAAATTCTTTTCTAAAGTAACTGCTGCCTACATCCAAAGCACTGTTTGAGTAGCTAATATGGCAACAACTACCATTCTCTATTCCTTGACAAGAGTCTCCTATGAATCATAGTGGTTAAGAGTACAAATGCCTATGAGTCCTTGAGTCAGTCAACTTGGGTTCATCCTGGTTCTACCCACTTGCTGATTTTATGCTCTTGAAAATTGCATAGCTTCTCTATGCCTTAGTTTCCCTATCTGTGAAATGGGAACAATAGTAGCATCTAGATCATAGAGTTGCTGAGAGTCTTAAATAAGTTCATGTATCAAAGTGCTTAGAATGATAGTTCTAATAACAAATGGCAGGTTGTTATTATTAATTATGATATCCCTATTCCCTGAATATGGCCTGGCCCAGAGGAAGAGTACCAAGAAATGTGAAGGAGGCTGGGTGTGGTGGCTCACGCCTGTAATCCCTGCCAAGGCAGGCAGATCACGAGGTGAAGAGATCAAGACCATCCTGGCCAACGTGGTGAAACCCCGTCTCTACTAAAAATACAAAAATTAGCCGCACGTGGTGGTGTGTGCCTGTAGTCCCAGCTACTCAGGAGGCTGAGGCAGGAGAATCACTTGATTGGAGGTTGCAGTGAGCTGAGATTGCACCACTGCACTGCAGCCTGGTAACAGAGCAAGACTGTCTCAAAAGAAAAGAAAAGAAAAAGAAATGTGAAAGAGAAGCTGGCACAATGGCTCATGCCTGTAATCCCAGCAGTTTGGGATTAGGCAGGAGGATTACTTGAGCTCAGGAGTTAGAGACCAGCCTGAGCAACGTAGTGAGAGCTCATCTCTATTATATTTTTTTAAAAAAAAGAAGGCCAGGTGCACTGGCCTATAATCCCAGGACTTTGGGAGGCCAAAGCGGGCGGATCACAAGGTCAAGAGATCGAGACCATCCTGGCCATGATGAAACCCTGTCTCTACTAAAAATACAAAAACTTAGCCAGGAGTGGTGACATGCGCTTGTGGTCCCAGCCACTCGGGAGGCTAAGGCGGAAGTATTGCTTGAATCCAGGAGGCAGAGGTGGCAGTGAGCCAAGATTACGCCACTGCACTCCAGCCTGGCGACAGAGCAAGACTCCGTCTCAAAAAAAAAAAAGAAATGTGAAGGAGAGAATGAATGATAGAAACAAAAGTCCTAATGGTGGCCTCAAAGCCCCGCCTCTTATCCACGAGTTTTGCGGCCATACTGGCCATTCAGTTCATTAAACATGCAAATTCACTTCCCTTGCTGCATATGTAGTTTTTTCTGCTTAAAATGCCTCTTCCCCTGCTGAGCTAAAGCACATTTGAACCTGAAGGCCTGTACTTAACACTTCGATGGAGACGCCATACCCTACTCATTTGTACACTTTGCTGATCTAAACTAGGCCTCCCACATTCTTTGTTAAAGCACTCTGTTTTTGTCCCTCATTGCACTTTGCACAGTTGATAATTGTATTTTTGGAGGTGTAATTACTTATTAAATGTTGACTTTCCCAACTCATATATAAGGTCTATGAGGTTGGTTTCCTTTTTAAAAAATGTATTGTTTTGGCTGGGCACTGTAGCTCACACCTGTAACCCCAGCACTTCAGGAAGCCAAGGCAGGCAGATTATTTGAGGTCAGGAGACCAAGACCAGCCTGGCCAACATAGTGAAATCTTGTCTTTCCTGAAAATATAAAAATTAGGTGTTGGTGCACGCCTGTAATTCCAGCTACTCGGGAGGCTGAGACAGGATAATCACTTGAACCTGGGAGGTGAAAGTTACAGTGAGCCAAGATTGTGCCGCTGCACTCTACCCTGGGTGACGAAGAGTCCACCTCAAAAAAAATTATTATGGCTGGGTGCGGTGGCTCAAGCCTGTAATCCCAGCACTTTGGGAGGCTGAGGTGGGTGGATCAGGACGTCAAGAGATCGAGACCATCCTGGTCAACATGGTGAAACCCCGTCTCTACTAAAGATATGAAAAATTAGCTGGGCATGGTGGCGCGTGCCTGTAATCCCAGCTACTCAGGAGGCTGAGGCAGGAGAATTGCCTGAACCCAGGAGGTGGAGGTTGCGGTGAGCCGAGATCGCGCCTTGCACTCCAGCCTGGGTAAGAAGCGCGAAACTCCGTCTCAAAAAAAAAATTATTATCTTTTAATAGAGATGGTTACCCAGGCTGGTCTTGAACTCAAGTGATCTTCCTGCCTCAGCTTCCCAAAGTGTTAGGATTACAGGCATGAGCCACCAACGCCCAGCCAAGGGTGGTTACCTTGACTGTCTAGCTCACCAAGCAGGATGCCTGAGGCATAGACACTAAAAGGTTGTTGCATTAATAAATGGATTATGAATATCTTGACTAGATAACCCTATTCCAAACCTCAGCAGCAGTTGAGAATGGCTCTATTGGCCAATCTGGAGCAACTTCAAAACTGCACCAGTGTATTGGGTGATAACAATAACTGCAATTGTGAAAGGAAAATAAATACTGGGACCCAAAATCACTAAGCCAACGGAAAAGGTCAAGCTGGGAACTGCTTAGGACAAACCTGCCTCCCTTCTTTTTTTTTGAGGTGGAGTCTCGCTCCCTATGTCACCCAGGCTGGAGTGCAGTAGTGCAATCTTGGCTCACTGCAACCTTTGCCTCCTGGGTTCAAGTGATTCTCCTGTCTCAGCCTCCCCAGTAGTTGGGATTACAGGTGTATACCACCATGCCCAGATAATGTTTTATATTTTTAGTAGAGACAGAATTTCTCCATGTTGACCAGGCTGATCTCGAACAACCGACCTCTGGTGATCTGCCTGCCTTGGCCTCTCAAAGTGCTAGGATTATAGGCATGAGCCACTGCAGCTGGCCACCTGCCTCCCATTTTATTCCTAAAAAAGTTAGCTACCAAGGCTGGGTGCAGTGGCTCACACCTGTTATCCCAGCACTTTGGGAGGCCGATGCAGGTGGATCACTTGAACATGGTAGCATGTACCTGTAATTCCAGCTACTTGGGAGGCTGAGGCAGAATAATCACCTGAACTCGGGAGGCTGAGGTTGCAGTGAGCTGAGATCGCGCCACTGCACTCCAGACTAGAGGACAGAGCAAGAACCTCTCTCTCAAAAAAAAAAAATTGGTTCTGACCATGAGATACACCTGGAGTCTCTGTGAATCTGCTGTGATTCTGGGGCTACCTGATTCACAAATCATTCATTGCTCAATTAAACTACTTTGAATTTAATTTGGCTAAAGTTTTTAATCACATGACTAAATTCTGTCATCGCTGAGTTCCGGGAACCTCTTATGAGCCTCATGTCTGCCTCCTCCTTCCCCTCATCACTACACAGGTCAGTGGTTCCCATCTCTTCTGACTGTACTCTTTCAGCTCATACACACTTCTTTTCACTTGTCTGCTTGTGACCGCCTGACAGTTTCTTCCAGCCTGCTGCACAAACGCAATTCACAGATACCATGGCATTGCAGTAAAGAAAGAATTTAATTGACAGGCTGACCATGCCACACAGGTAATGGAGTTATTACTTAAATCAATCTCTCTGAGAGTTTGGGGACTAGGGTTGTTCAAAGGTAGTTTGGGGGAAGGGCTGGGGTTGGCTAGGTAATGGGTGCTCGCTGCTGATTGTTTATGGCTGTAATCACAGGGGTCTGGGAAATGGTCCTCGTGCAGGCTGAGTTGCTTCTGGGTGGTGCCTCAGGAGCAGCCGGCGGGTCCAGGTGGAGCCATGCATCCTCAGCCATGCAAAAAACCTGAAAAGATATCTTAAAAGACCAATCTTGGCCGGGTGCGGTGGCACACACCTGTAATCCCAGCACTTTGGAAGGCCAAGGCGGGCGGATCACAAAGTCAAGAGAACAAGACCATCCTGATCAACATAGTGAAACCTGGCCTCTACTAAAATACAAAAATTAGCTGGACATGGTGGGCCTGTAGTCCCAGCTACTTGGGAGGCTGGGGCAGGAGAATTGCTTGAACCCAGGAGGCAGAGGTTACAGTGAGCCGAGATCATGCCATTGCACTCTAGCCTCGTGCCTGGAGACAGAACAACACTCTTGTCTCAAAAAAAAAAAAAGGTCAACTTTAGCTTCTGCAATCATGATGTTATCTGCAGAAGTAATCGGAGAAATGCATATCATGCTGCCTCCAGAATATGGCTAGGAATCATTTACGTCTATACTTTAGCACAATTCAGCCCCTCCTTTCCTCCTAGCCTGGTGGTCTCACATTAGCTTTTACAAAGGTGGTTGAATTTGGGGGAGGGCTATTGTCATTTCAACTATAAATTAAATGTGTCCCAAAGTTAGCTTGGCCTAAGTCCAGGAATAAATAAGGGCAACTTGAAGGCCAAAGGCAAGATAGGGGTTGGCCGGGTCAGATCTCCTTCAGTGCCATAATTTTCTCACTGTTATAAGTTTGGCAAAGGCGGTTTCATTCCTGGAGGCTGAGAAGAGACACACAGGCAACGTGAGAAGTGTGTATTCCTTGAATATAGTGTATACTCTTTGGGTGCACCCAAATCTCAGAAATCACCGCTAAAGAACCTACTCATTCTGGGTGTGGTGGCTGTAATCCCAGTACTTTGGGAAGCTGAGACGGGTTAATACCTGAGGTCAGGAGTTTAAGATCAGCCCGGCCAACATGGTGAAACTGTCTCTACTAAAAATACAAAAATTAGCCAGGCGTGGTGGCAGGTGCCTGTAATCCCAGCTACTTGGGAGGCTGAGGTAGGAGAATTGCTTGAACCTGGGAGGTGATGGTTGCAGTGAGCTGAGATCATACCATTGCACTCCAGCCTGGGTGAGAGTAAGACTCCATCTCAAAAACAAAACACAAAAAAACTTATTCACATGATCAAGCATCAGGCAGACCTGTTCAGTCTATCTCGCAGCTGTGTGACTTTAAACCAATTAATCTCTGACCTTTCACTTCTTCACCTAAAATGAGATAATCAGGCTGGGCGGGGTGGGTCATGCCTGTAATCATAGCCCTTAGAGAGGCTGAGGTGGGTGGATCACCTGAGGTCAGGAGTTTGAGACTAGCCTGGCCAACATGGTAAAAACCCATCCCTACTAAAAATACAAAAATTAGCCAGGCGTGGGGGCAGGAACCTGTAATACCAGCTACTTGGGAGGCTGTGGCAGGAGAATCACTTGAACCTGGAAGGTAGAGGTTGCAGTGAGCTGAGACCATGCCATTGCCCTCCAGCCTGGGTGACAGAGCGAGACTCCTTCTCAAAAAAATAAGTAAATAATAAATAAATAAAATAAAAAGCACCAACCTCACATGGTTTTTGTAAGAATTAAATAAGATGTGATGCAGAATTTCTGGAACATGTAAAAGGTTTGATACATTTTGCTGTGGTTTATATTGTAATTATTGTTACAACGTCCTTCAATTGATCCTTTCGTAGGCAAATTTTATTCCTTTTTCAAGACTCTATTCAAGTGTCACCTCTTAAATGAGTCAGGCATTGTTTCATTGCAAATTATACAATATCGGTTCAAAATAGTGTAATCAGAAAAAGGATTAATTGGCATATATAAACTAAAACCCTGTTGCAGTTTGGTGAGGTTTGATCCAGGTGCCCATATGACGTTGTAAGAATCCAACTTCTCTCCATGTATCCTCTTGAAACTACCATTGCAAAGTTATAACCAGGAAAACTATTACAGTGAAAGAGATCGTGTCTAACTGACTCCATCTTGCTTCTAACCTTCAAGCTGTCCTTGTTTGCTCCTGGGCTTAGGCTGAACTAACTTTGGGAGGAACTTAGTTTATAGTTTAACTCTGAAGCAAGGATGACAACAGTCCTCTCCCAAAACAACCCCCCTTCCTGCCTGGAGACTAGACTGCCTTTATTGGATTAACAAATCAGCTGCAAGATTAGAAATTATGGTTTAGGGCCGGGCACAGTGGCTCACGCCTATAATCCCAGGATTTTGGGAGGCCGAGGTGAGCACATCACCTGAGTTGGGGAGTTTGAGACCAGCTTCACCAACACGGAGAAACCCCATCTCTACTAAAAATACAAAATTAGCTGGATGTGGTGGTGCATGCCTATGATCCCAGGTACTCAGGAGGCTGAGTACTCAGAGAATCACTTGAACCCAGGAGGCTGAGGTTGCAGTGAGCTGAGATTGCACCATCGCACTCCAGCCTGGGCAACAGAGCATCTCCATCTCAAAATAAAAAATGAAAAATAAAATTACGGTTTAGGAGTCATCCATTTGGAGGCTAGAAGATTCTAAACCTCTCCAGATAGCTCCTGGGGATAACATCACTATTGTGATTCCTAAGATCAGTGGTTAAGATATTTTGCAGACCCTACACTTAATGGATAAACTGACACCCCCCAGATCAATAAACTGGCTCATCTGGTCTTTTTTTTTTGAGACAGAGTTTTGCTCTTGTTGCCCAGGCTGCAGTGCAATGGCACTATCTCAGCTCACTATAAACTCCACCTCCTGGGTTCAAGCAATTATCCTGCCTCAGGCTCCTGAGTACCTGGAATTACAGGCAGGCGCCACCACGTCCGGCTAATTTTGTATTTTTAGTGGAGACATGGTTTCACCATGTTGATTACGCTGGTCTCAAACTCCTGACCTCAGGCGATCCCCCTGCCTTGGCCTTCTAAAGTGCCGGGATTATAGGCATGAGCCACCATGCCCAGCCATCTTGCCAGAGGTGTCTGGACCAGAGCAACTGTGTCTTGAATAGCAATGGGTGAAATAAGTCTGAGATCTACTGTGCTACATTCTATGTCACAGGATGGACCCTGGGAGGGTAGCACAAGATATAGTCATAAAGACCTTGCTAGGCTGGGCTTTATGTATGATTACAGTAGCTCCTGCCTGTAATTCCAGCACTTTAGGAGGCCGAGGTGGGCAGATCACCTGAGGTGAGGAGTTTGAGACCAGCCTGGCCAACATGGAGGAACCCCATCCCTAGTAAAATTACAACAATTAGCCTGGTGTGGTGGCAGGTGCCTGTAGTCCCAGCTACTTGGGAGGCTGAGGCAGGAGAAGCACTTGAACCTGAGAGGTGGAGGTTGTAGTGAGCTGAGATTGCACCACTGCACTCCAGCCTAGGTGACAGAGTGAGACTCCACCTCAAAAAAAAAAAAAAAAAGACCTCGCTGATAAAATAGGTTGCAGTAAAGAAGCCAGCCAAAACCAAGATGGCAATGAGAGCAACCTTTGGTTATCCTTGCTGCTCATTATACGCTTAATTATTATGCATTAGCATGCTAAGAGACACTCTCACCAGCACCACAACAGCTTACAAATGCCATGACAACATCAGGAAGTTATCTAATAAGGTCTAAGAAGGGGGAAAAACTCTCAGTTCTAGGAATTCACCCCTTTCCTGGAAAGCTCATGAATAATCTACCCCTTGTTTAACATATAGTCAAGAAATAAGCATGAAAATGTGCAACCGGCAGCCTTCAGGGCTGCTCTGCCTATAGAGTACCCCTCCTTTTATTCCCTTACTTTCTTAAACTTGCTTTCACTTTACTCTATGGACTTGCCCCAAATTCTTCCTTGTGCAAGATCCAAGAATCCTCTCTTGGCATCTGGGTAGAGACCCCTTTCCAGTAGCAGTCTTATGCCCCCCACCCAGAAACTGACTTGGCACCAAGAGGACAACTTCCCTGTGATTTCATTTCTGAATGAACCAGTTTGCACTCCCAACTCGCTGGCCCACTAACCACCAAATTATCCTTGAAAAACCTGATCCCCAAATTTTCACAAGGAGACTGATAGGAATAATAATAAAACTCTGATCTCCCATACAGCCAGCTCTGAGTGAATTAAACTTTCTCTATTGCAATTCCCCTGTTTTGATAAATCGGCTCTGTCCAGCCAGCAGACAAGGAGAACTTGTTGGGTACTTACACCCTCTGCCTTTTATAACTTTGACTTTATCTTCACTCTCTACAGAGAAGACTTCCTCCCAATCACTTGGAAGCTCCAGGCTCCCCCTTCATGGGAGCAGAATGGCTACAGCAGTTCTAGAACCCATTCTCACCAGATACCACCCAGGGAGGTGACGAAGGAAGTGTCTTTTTTTTCTCTGAAGTCCCTAGCAAACACCCCGTTGCATCACTGCAATGCCAGTTTAAAACCTAAAACCAAGGTCAGAAGGATAGACAGCATGTTTTTTTTTTTTTTGAGATGGAGTTTCACTCGTTACCCAGGCTGGAGTGTAATGGCGTGATCTCGGCTCACCGCAACCTCTGCCTCCCGGGTTCAGGCAATTCTCCTGCCTCAGCCTCCTGAATAGCTAGGATTACAGGCATGCGCCACCATGCCCAGCTAATTTTTTTTTTTTTTTTTTTTTTTTTTGTATTTTTAGTAGAGACAGGGTTTCACCAAGTTTACCAGAATGGTCTCGATCTCTTGACCGCGTGATCCACCCGCCTCGGCCTCCCAAAGTGCTGGGATTACAGGCTTGAGCCACCGTGCCCGGCCAATAGCATGCTTAAATTGGCTGTAGTCATAAGACCCACCCTGGAGAAGGCATGGTGTCAATTTCACCCTAGTTACATGCCTAAGAATGGGGAGCACAGGCTGGGCACAGTGACCCATGCCTGTAATCCCAGCACTTTGGGAGGCTGAGGCAGGCAGATCACCTGAGGTCGAGTTTGAGACCAGCCTAACCAATATGGAGAAACCCCGTCTCTACTAAAAATACAAAATTAGCACATGCCTGTAATCCCAGCTGCTCAGGAGGTTGAGGCAGGAGAATCACTTGAACCTGGGAGGTAGAGGTTGCAGTGAGCCGAGATCACGCCATTGCACTGCAGCCTGGGCAACAAAAGCAAAACTCTGTCTCAAAAAAAAAAAAATATATATATATATATAACAGGGGGCACAATTCTCTTAAAATGAAATCTTGACGCCATTGCCCTGAGAAAGGAAGAACAACCAATTTCTAAAAAGAGCCAATGGATAATCCATTACATTCCCCATGTAGGAGTGAGTATTGAAGTGGGGGTGTGGGAGTCACAAAGGCCAGTGACTACCATCCCTGATCTCTACCCTTTAAAAAAAACTGCCCTTTTTCTTCCCTCCCACTTCTTATAACAGCTATACTTGTAAAAAGCCCTAATCTAAATGTACTGTTATTTAGGGTCCCAGATATATGATTAAGAACTTTAGTTACTGTACTGAGCTGTAGAATAGCCTCACTCCTTGAAGCAGGCAGAACAATTTGTCCTAACACTCAAAGGCCCTAGGCTGCTGAGCTTTTATAGTTCTTCTGTCTACTTTTTATAGATCTTCCGTCTCCTTGCTCCCAGCCTGTGAGCCATCACTCTGCTTTTCATTGCATCTCTTCCAGGTCCTGTCTATCTCTTTCCCTTGTTTCTCATCTGCCCCAGTTTGTGAAGCTGGATAACAAAGCTTGTTAAGACTATGAGCTAGGTTGGTTTATGGATGGGAGCCAGTGGGCTTGGCATAAAAGCCTAAGGCCTCATTTACAGAGAAGCACTTGGGCCCTACAGTCATTCCTGGTAAGGCTGTGTGATGGCTAATTTTATGGGTCAACTTGGCTGGCCCACAATGCTCATTTATTTGGTCAAACATTCTGAATGTTGCTCTTGTTACTGGTGGAGGGCATCCAGAGTCTTGGTGTCTTGAACAAAGAATTGGACAAAATGAACAAACAGAGCAAGGAAAGAATGAAGCAACAAAAGCAGATATTTATTGAAAATGAAAGTACACTCCACAGGGTGGGATCAGGCCTGAGCATAGGGACTCAAGAGCTCAGTTACAGAATTTTCTGGGGTTTAAATACCCTTTAGAGGTTTCCATTGGTTACTTTGTATATGCCCTATGTAAATAAAAAAGGTAAAGTTATAAAATTACTTGGCACACACTCTGCATAAATGAAGAAGATGAAGTAA
This sequence comes from Saguinus oedipus, assembly GCA_031835075.1. Classification (NCBI taxonomy): domain Eukaryota; kingdom Metazoa; phylum Chordata; class Mammalia; order Primates; family Cebidae; genus Saguinus; species Saguinus oedipus. The sequence goes on along the minus strand of CM063179.1, from coordinate 13,036,607 downwards.
AGTTATAGAGTGTTTACTGGGTGTATGCTATATGTGCTATGTAAATGAGGAGGATATTTCCTGTTATAGCTGAAGTGTTTCCATTTGATTTAGTTCGAGGAAGTCCTTAGATTCCCTGCCTCCGGGCCTTCTTTTCCTGCCTCACCATGGGAGCGTTTTTTTTTTTTTTTTTTTTTTTTTTTTGAGAGGGAATCTTGCACTGTTGCCTAGGCTGGAGTGCAATAGTGTAATCTCAGCTCACTGCAACCTCTGCCCGCTGGGTTCAAGTGATCCTCCTGCCTCAGCCTCCTGAGTAGATGGAATTACAGGATTGTGCCACCATGCCTGGGTAATTTTTGTATTTTCAGTAGAGGCGGGTTTCATCGTTTTGGCCTGGCTGGTCTCGAACTCCTGATCTCAGGCGAACCGCCCGCCTTGGCCTCCCAGCAGACCCCTTAGGACTTAAACTGCAGCAGCAGCTCTTCCTTGTTCCAAACCTTATGGCCCAGCCTGCAGATTTTGGACTTGCCAGCCTTTCTCTCTAGATAATCTGTACACAGTCATGCATCACTTAATGACAGGGATACATTCTGAGAAATGTGTCATTAGGTGATTTCAGCATTGTGTGAGCATCATAGAGTGTGCTTACACAAACTTACATGACCTTGCCTACTACACACCTAGCTGTGTAGTATATATAGCCTATGGTTCCCAGGCTACACACCTGCCCAGCATGTTTCTGTACTGAATATTGTAGGCCGCTGTAACGCAATGATAAGTATTTGTGTATCTAAATACATCAAAACATAGAAAAGGTAAAGTAAAAATACAGTGTTATAACATATTTTTATTTTTGAGATGGAGTCTCGCTCTGTCACCCAGGCTGGAGTGCAGTGGTGCAATCTTGGCTCACTGCAGCCTCTGCCTTCCATGTTCAAGTGATTCTCCTGCCTCAACCTCTTGAGTAGCTGGCATTACAGGTGCATGCCAACATACCTGGCTAATTTTTGTATTTTTAGTAGAGATGGGGTTTCACCATGCTGACCAGGCTGGTCTTGAACTCCTAACCTCGTGATCTACCCACCTCAGGCTTCCAAAGTGCTGGGATTACAGATGTGAGCTACCGCGCCCAGTCACAGTGTTATAATATTATGGGACCACCATCATATGTGAGTATATGTGGTAGGTAGGTTGTTGACCAAAATACAATGCCGCACATGACTGTATATACTGTGAATGCAAAATAAATCATGGGACCCCAAAATCACTAAGCCAAAGGGAAAAGTCAGGCTGAGAAGTGCATCAGGCAAAACTGCCTTCCATTCGATTCCTAAAATAAAATAGCTACAAAAATAAAAACATTACATACCTCCCTCACAATTTGCCCACAAGGAAATTCCTTGTGGATGAAGGGCAGATAGAACTCAGTCATCCCACTGCTCATATGAGACAAAATGCATATCTGATTGCTTTCTTTTTGAGATGGAGTTTCACTCTTCTTGCCCAGGCTAGATTCAGTGGTGCGATCTCAGCTCACTGCAGCCTCTGCCTCCCAGGTTCCTGCCTCAGTCTCCCAAGTAGCTGGGATTACAGGCACCCACCACCACGCCTGGCTAATTTTTTGTATTCTTAGTAGAGATGGGGGTCTCATCCAAGACTTATCCAATCATGTTAGCCAGTCTCCTCTCAAATTTCTGACCTCAGGTGATCTACCTGCCTTGGCCTCCCAAAGTGCTGGGATTACAGGCCTGAGCCACTGTGCCCAGCCAACTTTCTAATCTTCATTTTTTCCATTTGAATAATGAACCCAGCATCCTGAAGCATTTAAATGTTTTGCAGTTATTCACTTTGGGTTGTGAAATAACCTTTTCCCCCTTTTCCAACAAGAATAAGAGTATTCCTTAAAGCTCCACTTCCTGAACTCAGTTGTACATTGACTGTACAACTTAAGCTCTTTGCAGAGGTATAAGCTCCCCAAGGCTTATGTATCCATTAGAATACACCAAGTGTCCAGAACAGGACCTGACACATAGAAAGCCCTTAATGAGTACAAAGCCCTTAATAAAAAGCCCTTAATCAAAGTGGAATTTGCTTCCCGGTTCAACTTACTAATGTTGAGAATCCTGAGGGCAGATTTCAAATTCCATTTAGTTTCTCCATGAGCCTTGGTACTGGGTGAGTTCACAACGAATAACAGCAACAGAATTTCACATACTTCAACCCCATCTCTTGCCTTCTTGTTTAATTTGTCACCTGTCCTTGCAAAGTAACTGCAGTTGGTTCCTGGCCCTCTCAGGATGACATTTTTGTCATTGGGGGCTCAGGGCAAAATTGAAAGCCACCGATTTTGTCGGAAAACACTGTCGATACACGCAACTCTTTCTATGTTTTCATTTTCTTTTTCCATCTTCCCCCTGCTGGGTGCGGTTTGATCGAAGCAAATCCTGTGTCTGCTAACCTCATAACTGCTTTGTCTTCTAGGAGGAATAACACATGTCTGACTCTGTCAGATCTTACTGGTTTTTAATCTTCCCAAAGACCTAGTCTGGATTTTTGTATTGAGCATTTAATATTCTGGAGAAATAAGGTCTATACCCAGAGGCACTCCAACAGCAGGATTCTGGATTTTTCTCTCTTGGGACTCTGAACATGCTAGTCTCAATTAGTGGTTCCAAACCCTGACTGCACATTAGAATCACCTGGGGAGATTTTGAAGCCTGTTCGTTCCAGGACTTCACCCTGGGAATTTATGATTGGATGAGTCTTGGTTGAGACTTCAGCATTGGTCTTTAAATGTCCCCGGTGATCTTAATTTGAAGCTAGGGTGGAGAACTGCTTGTCCACATGGTAAAATAAGCCAAATGGCTGGGCACGGTGGCTCACACCTGTAATCCCAGCACCTTGGGAAGCCAAGCAGGCAGATCACTTGAGGTCAGGAGTCCAAAATCATCTTGGACAACATGGTGAAGCCCCATTGCTACTAAAAATACCAAAAAAAAAAAAAAAAAAAAAAAAAATGAGCTAGGCACTGTGGTGCACACTTGTAATTCCAGCTATGTGGGAGGCTACCGCAGGAGGATCACTTGAACCTGGGAGGTGGAGGTTGCAGTGAGCCTAGATGGTGCCACTGCACTGCAGCCTGGGTGACAGAGCGAGAGTCTGTCTCAAAAAAAAAAAAAACGAAGAAGAAAGAAAATAAAGTAAGCCAACCACCTAAGTCAAGTGAACAGCAAGGGAACAATACAGCCTATTGCTGGTGAGATGAGACAAAAACACTGCAGAGTCACTGGGCACTGGGATTTGTACCTTTAATACAGAATCTTATTTTAGCTTCACCAAAGTCTGGATATTTTATGCCTAGGATTGAATGATTGAATAATGTCTTCACAAAATTCACGTCCATCCAAAACCTGTGCATATGATCTTAACTGTAAATCAGATCTTGGTAGATGTAATCAAGTTAATACTCATACTGGATTACAGTGGGCCCTAAAGCCAATGACTGATCTCTTTAAATTTTTTTTTTTTTTTTTTTTTTTTGAGACGGAGTTTCACTCTTGTTGCCCAGGCTGGAGTGCATGACACAATCTAGGCTCACCGCAACCTCTGCATCCCAGTTTCAAGCAATTCTGCCTCAGCCTCCCGAGTAGCTGGGATTACAGGCCCGTGCCACCATGCCTGGCTATTTTTTTTTTTTTTTTTTAGTAGAGATAGGGTTTTGCCATGTTGGCCAGGCTTGTCTCAAACTCCTGATCTCAAGTGATCTGCCCACCTCAGCCTCTCAAAGTACTGGGATTACAGGCATGAGCCACTAGGCTCAGCCTAGCCTGGATTTTTATTGAGCATTTAATATTCTGGAGAAATAAAGTCTATACCCAGAGGCACTCCCACAGCAGGATTCTCTGACTCTGAACATATTAGTGTCAATTAGTGGTTCTCAATCCTGGCTGCATACTAGAATCTCTTGGGGAACTTTTGAAGCATATTCGTTCTAAGACTTCACCCTGGGAGTTTCTGACTGGATGTCTTGTCTGGGCTGATCTTGAACTCCTGGGCTCAAGTGACCTAGGCAGGACGCTGCCTAGGTCTCTCAAAGTGCTGTGATTACAGGCATAGGCCACTGAGCCTGTCCTGATTTTTTTTTTTTTTTGAGATGGAGTCTCACTCTGTCACCCAGGCTGGAGTGCAGTGGTGCGATCTCTGCTCACTGCAACCTCAGCCTCCCAGGTTCAAGTGATTCTCCTGCTTCAGCCTCCTGAGTAGCTGGGACTACATGTGCGTGCCACCACATCCGGCTAATTTTTTTTTTTGTATATTTAGTAGAGACAGGGTTTCATCATGTTAGCCAGGATGGGTCTCGATCTTTTGACCTCGTGATTGCCCACCTCAGCCTCCCAAAGTGCTGAGATTATAGGCGTGAGCCACTGTGCCTGGTGGCCTGATGTCTTTTAAGAAGAGAAAAGGACACACGGAGAAAGCAACATGAAGACACCCACAGAGATTAGAGTGTGTGGCTAGGATGCATCTACAAGGCAAAGAATACCAAGGATTGCCAGAAAACACCAGAAGCTAGGGCCCAGCATGGCAGCTCATTCCTGTAATCCCAGCACTTTAGGAGGCTGAGGTGAGAGAACTGCTTCAGCCGAGGACTTTGAGTCCAGCCTCGGCAACATAACAAGAACCTGTCTCTACAAAAAAAAAAAAAAAAAAAAACCTTAAAAAATTACCTAAGTGTGGTCCTGTGCACTTGTGGTCCTAGCTACTCAGGAGGCTGAGGTGGTGGAATTGCTTGAGCTCAGGAGGCAGAGGTTGCGGTGAGCTGAGATCGCACCACTGCACTCCAGCCTAGACAACAGAGCCAGACCATTAAAAAACCAAACCAAACAAAACTCCAGAAACTAGGAAGAGGCAAGGCAAGGAAGGATTCTTTCCTAGAGTCTTCAGAGGAAGCATGGCACTGCCAACACCTTGATCGCAGATTCTTGGCCTCCAGATATGAGAGAGAGTCTATTTTTGCTGTTTTAAGTCACCCAGTTTGTGCTGTGTTATGGAAGCCCTGAGAAACTATTACAGGTTGTTATTGTTGCCATTTGATGGATGAAAAAATCTGAGGCAGTATGAAGGATGCCAAGAAGTTAGATGTGGGCCCCACCACTGGAATCTACACCAGGGCTGTGGGAAGGCATCACATGTGGATTGAGAGCTTGGAGCCCACAGACCTGGGTAACATCTCAGCTCCACCACTGCCCATATAATCTTGAACAAGTCCCCTAGTCTTTCTCAACCACACTGCCTTCATCTTCAAAATGCAATACTTCATAGAATTTTGGGGAAAATGAAATAAGAAACTACAGGTAAACACAATGAATTTGCACATGGTTAGCTCTCAAAAAGGATACCTGGGCCAGGCGCCATGGCTCTTGCCTGCAATCCCAGCACTTTGGGAGGCCAAGGCAGGCAGATCACTTGAGGTCAGGAGTTTGAGATCAGCCTGGCCAACATGGTGAAACCCTGTCTCAATGAAAAATACAAAAATTAGCCAGGCTTGGTGGCATGTGCCTGTAATCCCAGCTGCTAGGGAGGCTGAGGCAGGAGAACAGCTTGAACCCTGGAGGGGGAGATTGCAGGGAGCTGCACTGCAGCCTGGGCAACAGAGCAAGATCCTGTCTCAAAAAAAAAAGTACTTTGTTATTATTATTGGCATTAAATAATCGATATTAAATATTCATGTGCATTGACAATTTATTTATTAAATTAATTAAAATAATTCATTTAATTTATATTACATGTTAAATACATTATTTCATTGGTATTAAATAGATGAAACTGGCCAGGATGCTTTCAAGAGGAGGAATCAGAATTTACTTCTGATCTTCTGTTCCAGCTTCATCCCCTTAATATGGCCTAATTGTGATCTTTGGTCAACAAAGTCAACTGACGGAAAGGGAGGAGGGACTTGAGCGCCCCCTGGAGGTGAGTGTGGGTAACAGACTGTGTGAGAAGGGAAGGGAAGAGAATACATCCCTGGGGTTAATGAGGCCAGATGGTGGAGAACCTTGAATACTAGTGTATTAGTCCATTCTCATGCTGCTAATAAAGACTTACCCAAGATTGGGTCATTTACAAATGAAAGAGGTTTAATGGGCTCACAGTTCCACATGGCTGGAAGGCCTTAGAAGCATGGCGGAAGGCAAAGGAAGAGCAAAGGGACTTCTCCCATGGCTGCAGTCAAAAGAGCATGTGTGGGAGAACTGCCCTTTATAAAACCATCAGGTCTCATGAGACTTATTCACTAACAGAACAGTATCAGGGAAACCGCGCCCATGATTCAATTATTTCCACCTGGCCCTGCCCTTGACACGTGGGGATTGTTCCAATTCAGTGAGATTTGGGTAGAAACACAGCCTGGGAAATAAGAGTGAAACTCCATCTCAAAAAAAAAAAAAAAAAAAAAGAAAAGAAAAGAAAAGAAAAAGAAAAAAGAAAAACAGAGAACTGAGGACAGAGAATATTCACCCACTGCTAAAGATGGTCAAGGTTAAGAACATGAGAAGGATGAAAGGCAATAAAGGAGACCGAAAAAGAGAGTTTAGATGGAATCGTGCAGGACACAAGAGAAAGAGGTTGTATTAGTCCATTTTCATGCTGCTGATAAAGACATACCTGAGACTGGGCAATTTACAAAAGAAAGAGGTTTAATGTACTTACAGTTCCACGTGGCTGGAAAGGCCTTGTAATTATTGTAGAAGGTGAAAGGCATGTCTCACGTGGCCGCAGACAAGAGAAGAATGAGAGAGTTTGTGTAGGGAAACTCCTGTTTTTAAAACCATCAGATCTCATGAAACTTACTATCACGAGAACAGTATGGGAGAGACCTGCCCCCGCGATTCAGTCACCTCCCACTGGATTCCTCCCATGAAATGTGGGAATTGTGGGAGTTACAATTCAAGATTCGGGTGAGGACACAGCCAAACCATGTCACAGGCATAGATGTCAAAGAGATTTCAGGGAATCTAGGGTCAATTGAGGAACTATAGCAATGGCTGACGAACTGAGCATCTATATATGCTCACAACCCAGCAAGGGGTGTTCTGTAAATTTCCCCACTTCTCAAGCATGGGAACTGAAGCTCAGAATGTTTAAATCACTCGTCCAAAGTTACATAGAATAAAACTTTTTCATCAATTATTGGAAATCTAGAAGTAGCACAGTAAGTCACTCTCTTTCTCTCTTTCTTTTCTTTCCTTCTTCCTTCCTTCCTTCCTCTCTTTCTTTTTTCTTTCTTTCTTTCTGACAGGGTCTCACTCTGTTGCCCAGGTTGGAGTGCAGAGGTGTGATCTAGGCTCATTGCAACCTATGCTTCCTGAGCTCAAGCAGTCTTCCAGCCTCAGCTCTTGAGTAGCTGGGACTACAGGCATGCCACCACACCCAGCTAATTTTTGTATTTTTGTAGAGGTGAGGTTTCACCATGTTGCCCAGGCTGGTCTTGAACTCCTGGGCTAAAGCAGTCCTCCCACCTTGGCCTCCCAAAGTGTTGGGATTGCAGGTGAGAGCCACTGCAACCAGCTAGTGTTATTTCTTAGCTCCCCTTAAATTTTACACACATACACATTTCTATAGACGTTAAAAAGTTGGGATATATATATGTGCATATACCAACACACATATATGCATATATCTCAGATTGTCATCCCAAATTGTCAACAACAACAAAACAGAAGAGCCAAACAGAAGACAAACAATAAAAAAAAATAAAGCTGAAGTTTTTTTTATAAAAGCCCTCAGATGGGACCCTCAGTAGAACTGACCGCAGATCAGTTCCTCAGCTGTGTTTTTTTGTGAGACTTTCACTCTGTTGCCCACGCTGGAGAACAGTGACGCAATCTTGCCTCCCTGCAACCTCTGCCTCTCGGGTTCAATCGATACTTGTGCCTCAGCCTGATTAGCTGACACTACAAATGCCTGCCACCACGCCCGGCTAACTTTTGAATTTTTAGTAGAGACAGTTTCACCCTGTTGCTCAGGCTGGTGTCGAACTTCTGACCTCAGATGATTCACCTGCCTCGCCCTCCTAAAGTTGGGATGACGAGTGTGAGCCACCACACCCAGCCCTCAGCTGTGTTCCTGAGCAATGCTGGCCACTGTGTCCAGTGCTGTGACAAACCACCATCCAGTTGTGATCATCTTTCTCAGCATATGCACCACAGCCACAAGCATAGCACAGTCTGACATTCAGCCATGCGGGTCTTGGCACAGATTCTTAGAGCAAATGATATTCAAAAACAAGAGAGCAAGGAGATTTGTTTTCCTGTGTTGTCCCTACTGCCTTATTAGGAGAAGCTGTTCTATGGAAACACTATGTCCTGGGTCAAGTCCATGTAAAAAATTTCATGACGCTAACACTGGCTCAAGGCTTTGAGAGTCCTAAGAACTGCAATCGTAGCGCTCCTTTCTTCGTAATGGAAATAATACCAAAATCAGGATGAGAAAGCCCAATAAAATTCTGATTTTATTCCATCATTGGCACCTTAGATGCTTATATGATTGAAATATTATATATCAAATTCTTTCCATTTTTTTCTCCTTCTCCAACCCTTTTTTGCTGGTGGTCTGTTCGTGTTTTGTTGGCCACCTGAGTGTGCTGACATTACAGTTAATGCAAATGGTAATGTGTGAAATTGAAGAAACGTCTCTAAGCCTCCAGGGAAGTTTTATTGCCTAATAAAAATACGGTCTCTATGAAATACTAAAGCAATAAAGAGCAAATGAGTTTTTTCTTTTCTTTCTTTTTTTTTTTTGACAGGGTCTTGCTCTGTCACTCAGGCTGGAGTGCAGTGGCACAATCATGGCTCACTGCAGCCTGGACCTCCCAGGCCCAAGTGATCCTCCCACCTCAGTCTCCGGAGTAGTTGGAACTACATGCACACACAATCATGACTTCCTAAATTAAAAAAATTTTTTTTTTGTAGAGACAGGATCTCACTATGTTGCCGAGGGTCTTCTCCAACTCCTGGGCTCAAAGGATCCTCCTGCCTTGGCCTCCCAAAGTGCTGCAGTTGCAGGTGTGCGGTGCCTCGCCTGGCCTGAAAATTTCTTGTAATTAAGTTTTTCCCAGACCAGTTTGCGGTGTGTATGTGTGTGTGTTGTATATACATATATGTGTGCACATATATTCCTACTTTTTAATGTCTATAGAGATGTGGATGTGTGTATAGTTTAGGGTATCTAAGAACCAGCACCATCATTCTCCATTTGGTTCACAAACAATTGAGAGGTAGGCATGGGAATTAGGCAGGCAGAAATCAATATATCTCCTTTGTTAGGTAACAAAGATATTTTGTTAGATATACAGGGAGGTCTATATGTCTTCTAAGTTTGGAGGGCAAAGCTGGTGTGGAAAATCAAGTCATCTTTTTTTTTTTGAGACAGGGTCTCACTCTGTCACCCAGGCTGGAGTGCATTGGCCTGATGACAGCTCACCGCAGCCTCAGCCTCACTGGGTCAAGTGATCATCAGTAGCTGGGACTATAGCTGCATACCACCATGCCCAGCTACCTTTTGTAGAGACAGGCTTTTGTCATGTTGCCCACGCTGGTCTCAAATTCCTGGGCTCAAGGGATCTGCCTGCCTCAGCCTCCCAAAGTGCTGTGATTACAGACATAAGCCACTGTGCCCAGCTCCAAGTCAGCCTTCTTTTTTTGTAGAGCCTTGCTCTGTTACCCAGGCTGGAGTGCAGTGGTGGAATCTTGGCTCACTGCAGCCTCTGCTTCCCAGTTTCAAACAATTCTCCTGCCTCAGCTTCCCAAGTAGCTGCAACTATAGTCACACGCCACCACACCCAGCAAATTTTTGTATTTTTGGTAGAGAAGGGGTTTCACCATATTGGTCAGGCTAGTCTCGAACTCTTGACTTCACGTGATCTACCCACCTTGGCCTCCCAAAATGCTAAGGTTACAGGCATGAGCCACTGTCCCCAACCTCAAGTCAGTTTTTTAATGCTTTCTGCCAGAGTTAGACAAAGTCACCCAGTCATTACATAGCCAGACAACAATGGGCCCGTCCCAACAAAATAGAATGCTATTTTGTAAGCTGCTTTCCTTTTTTTTTTTCTTATTGCAATAAAGTCTTGCTCTGTCAACCAGGCTAGAGTACAGTAGCGCCATCTTAGCTCACTGCAAACTCTGCCTCCGGGGTTCAAGTGGTTCTCCTGCCTCAGCCTCCTGAGTATGTGGGATTACAGGTGCCTGCTACTGCACCCAGCTAATTTTTGTATTTTTAGTAGAGACAGCATTTCACCTTCTTGGCCAGGCTTGTCTCGAACTCCTGACCTCGTGATCCACCCACCTTGGCCTCCCAAAGTGCTGGGATTACAGACGTGAGCCAGTGCACCTGGCCAATAAGCTGCTTTCTTTACTTAATATGCTGAGGCCATATGTAATTAGACCCTGTCCCTCTAAACGTGCATGGTTTCAGGAAGCAGTAAGAACAAGCCATCTCTGGAACCAGGCTAAACCAGTGAGAGCAAACAGAAGGGCTGGGCCATCTACGCTCAGTTCCTTTTTGCCAGATGCCGAGTACAAGTTATTTCTCCTTCCCTGGAGAGTTGTGAAGGGATAGAGAGGGATTAGGAATGTTACTGAGATGGAAGTTCCTATACTAGAAACATGATGGAGTAGGGAATAGTGCATATAAAAAACTAATGGATAGTTTTCCCCCCTGAGCTTTTGCTACTGGCCATAAAGCTTCATGACAGTGCTTAGGGGAGTAAAATCACACTTTTTTTTTTTTTTTTTTGGGCACAAGTTCTTGCTCTGTTACCCAGGCTGGAGAGCAATGGTGTGATTATGGCTCACTGCAGCCTTCACCTCCCAGGTTCAAGTGTTCTCCCATTTCAGCCTCCTGAGTAGCTGGGACAACAAGAATGCATCACAATGCCCAGCTATTTTTTTTTTTTAAGAGAGATGAAGAACAGGGCTTCACCATGTTGCTCAGGCTGGTCTTGAATTACTGAACTCAAGTGATCTACCCTCTGTGACTCCAGTGATCCACTGGCCTTGGCCTCCCTAAATGGTGGGATTACAGGATGTTATTTTGCAAGCTGCATTCTTTACTTAACATGATGATGCCATATATAATTTTACGTACGAGTGTGTGTGCATATGTTGATATGCCATATAGATATGTGTGTATAAAATATTCCACAGTTTTACAGTTACACTTGGATTCTGAAGTTGTTTCAGATGCTATTCTTTTAGGCAGAACTCATCAAATTGCTGTGTTCATTGGTCAAAAATGGCCAAATACCAGCCATTTCATATGGTTCAACCTACTATCTATGAGGACTATTGCAATAAACAGCTTAAATATATTGGTGCCCTTTTTTGGAGAATTTTTTTTTTTTTTTTAATGGAGTCTCCCTCTGTCATCCAGGCTGGAGTGCAGTGGTGCAATCTCAGCTCATTGCAAACTCCGCCTCCTGGATTCAAGCAATTCTCTGTCTCAGCCTCCCAAGTAGCTGGGATTACAGGTGCCTGCTGCCACCACACTCAGGTAATTTTTGTATGTTTAGTAGAGACGGGGTTTCACTATTTTGGCCAGGGTGGTCTTGAACTCCTGACCTCATAATCCACCAGCCTCGGCCTCTTACAGGTGTGAGCCACTGTACCCAGCTGGAACATTTCTTTAGGATAAGAAATGGGATCCTAGAAATGGGATCTTTGGGCTAAACAGTTCATACATGTAAAATGCTGAAGGGTTTTGTCACCATACCCTTTTTACCACCAGTAGTGTAAGGGGCTCCCGAATTTCCCTCACACCTGGCAATCTAATCTATAAGTTATGGGCAAACTGCTTTATTCTTTCTTTCTTTTTTTTTTTTTTTTTGAGATGGAATCTTGCTCTGTCACCCAGGCTGGAAGGCGGTGGTGTGATCTTGACTCCCTTCAACCTCTGCCTCCCAGGATCAAGCGATTCTCCTGCCTCAGCCTCTCGAATAGCTGGGACTACAGGCACCCACCACCATGTCCAGCTAATTTTTGTTTTTTTAGTAGGGATGGGGTTTTGCCATGTTGGCCAGGCTGGTCTTAAACTCCTAATCTCAGGTGATACACCCACCTCGGCCTCCCAAAGTGCTGGGATTACAGGAATGAGCCAGCACACCCAGCCCTAAACCAGTTTACTCCTATGAAATACGTATGCACTCCTCTTTCCATGAGATCTTTCTGTGGATCTTTGTATCCTGTTGCCTCCCTTCAGGGTGATCATTCCTCTGGCATACAGACACACAGCTGCCCCCTCAACCCTCATTGCATAAGAATCAGGCAGCAGAAACTGTGAACCCAAACCGGTATCCCAGAGAGGTTCCAATCGATTTAGGAAGTTATTTTGCCAAGGTTAAGGACATGCCTGTGACACAGTCTCAGGAGATCCTGGTGACATGTGCCCAAGGTGGTTGGGGTACAGCTTGCTTTTATATTTTTTTAGCTAGACATCAATAAATCAATACATGTGAGATGGATATTGGTTTGAGCTGGAAAGGCAGGATAACTTGTGACAGGGGCTTCCAGGTTACATGTAGAGTCACAGATTTTCTGACGGGCAGTTGCTTAAAAGAGTTAAGTTATTATCTGGATACCTGGAGTCAATGGAAGGGAATATCGGGCTATGATAATGGGTTGTGGAGACCAAAGTTTTAACATGCAGATGAAGCCTCCAGGTAGCAGGCTTCGGAGAGAATAGATTGTACATGTTTTTTCTTTTCTTTTTTTTTTTTGAGACAGAGTCTTGCTCTGTCGCCCAGGCTGGAGTGCAGTGGTGCAGTCTTGGCTCACTGCAAACTCGGCCTCCTGGGATCAAGCAATTCTCTTGCCTCACACTCCTGAGTAGCTGGGACTACAGGCACCCACCACCACCACACCTGGCTAATTTTTGTATTTTTAGTAGAGATGGGGTTTCACAGTGTTGCCCAGGCTGGTCTTGAACTCCTCCTGGCCTCAAGTGATCTGTCTGCACTGGCCTCCCAAAATGTTGGGATTATAGGCAGGAGCTACCGTGCCGGGCCTGTAAATGTTTTGTGTCAGCTTTAAGGTCTGTGTTGATGTTAATGCTGGTTGGCTTTTCCTGAATTTCAAAAGTGGGGAGAGTATAAAGGGGCATGTCCGACTCTCCGCCAACCATGGCCTGAACTAGTCAGGTTAACTTTGGAATGCCCTTGGCTAAGAGGAGGGGTCCATTCACGTGGCTGTGTGTCCTTAGAATTTCATTTTTGGTTTACAAAACTGAAACTGTGCCTCCTTTTGTAATAACTATAACACTGAATTTCCTGACATGTGATTTTTTAAAAAATTGATTTATATATTTAAAACTCCTGTATATCACATTAATTATTTCCTGAGTTGTGATCAATAAAATAAAAGTAAATTTTGGCCAGGTGCAGTGGCTCATGCCTGTAATCTTAGCACTTTGGGAAGCCTAGGCAGGTTGATTGAGACCATCCTGGTTAACATGATGAAACCCCGTCTCTACTAGAAATACAAAAAATTTCTCCCAGTGTTATCCCTCCCCATCCTTCCTGCCCCCAATTTTATATTTGTAGCACATTTTAACTCAAACAGTAAATTTTCATTGGTAACCTTTAAAAAAAATACAAATAATTAGCTGGGTGTGGTGGCGGGTGCCTGTAATCCCAGCTGCTTGGAAGGCTGAGGCAGAGAATTGCTTGAATCCAGGAGGTGGAGGTTGCAGTTAGCTGAGATTGCACTACTGCACTCCAGCCTGAGAGAGAGTGAGACTCCGTCTCAAAAAAAAAAAAAGTAAATTTTAAAGTAAGCTTCCAAGGTGCCAGCTACAATATTAAACATTGTTTTATTGAATCTTTACAGCCACACTGAGAAGTAGCTATTGGCGTTCACATTTTACACAGACAAAACTCACATCTTGTGTAGCTTCATCACAGAATAGCATCCAATTATTTTGACCATATTCTGTTGGTTAGAATCAAGCCAGCAGGGCAATCCACATTAGGGGAGAGGATTGCACAACTGCACAAAGACCGGAGGTGAGAATCACTGGGCCACATGAAGTCTACCAGCAATTAAAGAGCAAAGCCAGGATGTGAAGCCAGTTCCATCAAACTCTGATGCTCCCTGCAGTTAACCATTAAGCTCTACTGCCTTCCACACAAATTAATCTGATTAATTCTCAGAAATATTAATCTGGTTATTCTAATATGGACTCAGTATTTATCTCAATGAGTTACCTTTTTAAATCTATTCTCTTAAGTGAGAGCTGAAAGATCTAGCCAAAGTGAATGGATTTACTAGTTTTATGAATTTTCTTAAGAGGTAACTTTAGAAAGGAAGACTAATGACCTGAAGACTTCCAATGCTCCATCTTGTCCTCGAGCTATTAGACCTAGCCTTCCCATATGATTTTTAGAACATTTGACCAATTTGCATAAAGACAAAAACAAATCAGGCAGATGATTAGATTCAAAGAAGATAAACAGAGCTTCCCTGGGAGAAAGAATCTAGACTATTCCCTCAAACTGTTTTCCCTCCCCTTTTGTGTCTTGAATGTGTAACTAAGTTCAGAATTGAATGATTAGCCTTAGCAAACATCTTCAGACTCAGCTGTACATCTGTGTATAATTTGGTTTGTGGGAGAGCAGGAGGACTGGTTCATGGGGCATTTTTGTGGGCAGCAATATGTCTTCATTTATTGAAATGTTCCTAGCAACAGAAGTTGTTTTCTTTTCGCCCCCAAATCCTCAAAGTAGAAACAGGCAAAACCGATGACAAATCTAGAAAACTGTAGATGCATTTCATGTTTTTAAAAGTGCAATTTGTGTTGCAAGTGTATTTCATTGCATTTGCCAACATTTAGTCAAAAGCTTTTTTAAAAAAATTTTTAATGACAAACATAGATTCATGTACAATTTTTTACCCCCAAAAGCTAACATATGGAACAGCAGTTAAATGCTGTCCTGTCATACTGCTTAGAGATTGCTTTGATGTTTCAATTGTATTTCCCTGGAATGACGATTTTTTTCTTTGGCTATTTTCATATTATTCAACTCTGTGTGCATTCAGAATGTAGCCAGCTCAATTCCTTACGGGGAGAAACAATAACAATCATAAAAGTTGTTAAAAATTGTTATTGATCACTTAATGTATAGTCATTCTAGACTACACACTTTCCATGCATAATTTCATTCTGTTTTCATAAAAATCCTAAAACATAGGTAATTACCTAATTTTACAGATAAGGAAAATGAAGCTGGTGGCCCAGAGAACTTAAGTAACTTGTCCAAGCCCACACAGCTAGTAATTAGTAGAGCAGGATTTGAGACCATGCTCTTTGGATTGTGTGACACTGCCTTTCCAGTGTTTCAGCATATGCAGGGAATGAATGAATGAATGAATGACCACTGAGCTCAATTAGAGCAGACCTTACTCGTTTTTTTTTTTTTGAAACAGAGTCTCGTTCTGTCACCCAGGCTGGAGTGTAGTCGTGTGATCTTGGCTCACTGCAACCTCTGCCTCCCAGGTTACAGCTATTCTCCTGCCTCAGCCTCCTGAGTAGCTGGGACTACAGGCACTTGCCACCATACCCAGCTAATTTGTTATTATTAGTAGAGATGGGGTTTCACCATGTGGCCACGAGGTCGAACTTCTCACCTCAGATGATCCACCTGTGTCAGTCCCCCAAAGTGCTGGGATTACAAGTGTGAGCCACTGTGCCTGTCCCCTTACTTGTAAATGTATCATTAAATCATTGTTTCTCATTTTCTCCCATCCTCCATTGGCAAAGAGTACAGTGTAAGGAGACCTCAGGCTTTGTGGGTGTTTGTGTTGGCAAAGACCATAGGCTGTGGAGTCAGACAGAGCTATACTCCAATTCAGAAACTGGAACATAATTTTTGTACAGCTTTTCAGCTATATGACCTTGGCCAGGTTATATAACCTTGCTGAGCCTCAGTTTGCTCCTCAAGGCTATTTGAAAAACAATGATCTATTTTACTGAAATAAATATGAGTGTATACGCAGCTTCTGACAGTTGATGTGAGGTTTGTGAGTGTGTGTGCCTGAAGTGCTTATTTAGTATGGTAATGGATAAATACTTACTCATTAGTAGTTACCATAGTTATAATATCACATGGAGTTATGCAGAGTCGGATTTCAGTTCTGATTCTTTCACTTGTTAGCTCTGTGACTAGCTGTAAGATATCTCTCTGAGAGTCAGTTTCCCTATCTGTAAAATGGGTGTCACAATTGCCATGAGCAATGCTGTGAAAGATTGTAGGGAGTGGTTCTCAAATGTCATCCAGAAATATTTGGCAGGGTTTGGGGACATCTTGGATGTCATACTGAGGGGAGGTGGTGGCGGTATTACAGGCATCTAGTGGGTAGATGCCAGGGATGCTGCTGAACATCCTATAATGCAAATGGCAGCACCCTACAACCAAGCAGTATCTGGCCCCAAATACCAATGGTTCCAAGGTGGAGAAATCCTTTGGAACAGGAACTTCATGCAGAGCGACTGCCCAAGAAATGCTAGCTATAATATTATTTTTTGTCATTTTGAGCTTTTTTTCCCCTTTTCTTCTTCTTTTTTTCTCACTCTATTGCCCAGGCTGGAGTGCAATGGTGCAATTTTGGCTCACTGAAATCTCCGCATCCTGAGTTCAAGTGATTCTCCTGCCTCAGCCTCTGAAGTAGCTGGGATTATAGACGCCCACCACCATGCCCAACTATTTTTTGTATTTTTAGTAGAGACGGGGTTTCACTATGTTGGCCAGGCTGGTTTCGAACTCTTGACCTCAGGTGATCTGCCCACGTTGGCCTCCTAAAGTGCTGGTGGTGGTGCTACTGTTCTCTAGGAGGTAGAGGCCAGGGATGCTGCTGAACATCTGTGCCTGGCTAGAGCTTCCATTTCCATTTTGGATTTATGAAGAGTTGGATTTGAGTCCTGATTCTTTCACTTAGGTCTGTGACTAGCAGCGAGATACCTCCCTTTATTAGTCAGGGTTCTCTAGAGAGACAGAACTAATGGGATACATGTATATATAAAGGGGAGTTTATCAAGTATTAAACTCACATGATCTCAAAGTCCCACAATAGGCTGTCTGCAGGCTGAGAAGCAAGGAGAGCCAGTCTGAGCTCCAAAACTGAAGAACTTGGAGTGTGATGTTTAAGGGCAGGAAGCATGAACGATGGGAGAAAGACATAGGCTGGGAGGCTAGGCCAGTCTCACCTTCTCACGTCTTTCTGCCTGCTTTATATTTGCTGGCAGCTGATTAGAGTGTGCCCCCCAGATTAAGGGTGGGTCTGTCTTCCCCAGCCCACTGACTCAAATGTTAATCTCCTTTGACAACACCTCAGATACACCCAGGATCAATACACATCCTTCAGTACAATCAAGTCGACAATCAGTATTAACCATCACACTCCCTGAGACTCAATTTTCCTATCTATAAAATGGGTATTATAAATATCACCCTTGCTGGCTGGGCGTGGTAGCTCACATCTGTAATCCCAGCACTTTGGGAGGCCGAAGCAGGTGGATCATCTGAGGTCAGGGGTTCAAGACCAGCCTGATTAACATGGAGAAACCCTGTGTGTAGTAAAAATACAAAATTAGCTGGGGATGGTGGTGCATGCCTGTAATCCCAGCTACTTGGGAGGCTGAGGCAAGAGAATTGCTTGAACCTGGGAGGTGAAGGTTGTGGTGAGCTGAGATTGCACCATTACACTCCAGCTTGGGTAACAAGAATGAAACTGTCTCAAAAAATAAAAATAACAATAAATAAAATAAATATCTCCCTCGCCATGGGGGATGCTTTGAAAAATCATGTATTATTTCTTTATTTTTATTTTGGTCAGTGTGGTGCTTATGCAGGGTTGTTACATGGAATATTTTGTGATGCTGAGGTTTGGGATATGAGTGGTCCCATCACCCAGATGGTAATCGTAGTACGTGTATCTTATACTGCAATAAAGAACTACCTGAGACTGGATCATTTATGAAGACAAGATGCTTCATTGACTCACAGTTCTGCAGGCTGTACAGGAGGCTTGGCTGGGGAGGCCTCAGGAAACTTACAATCATGGCGGAAGGCAAAGGGAAGCTGGCATGTCTTCCTATGACAGAGCAGGAGAGACAGAGCTAGGAGTTGGTGCCACACACTTTTAAACATCAGATCTCCTGAGAAGTTGCTCACTATCATGAGAATAGCAAGGGCGAAATCCACCCCTATAATCCAATCACCTCCCACCAGGCCCCTCCCCTGACATGTGGGGATTACAACTTGACATGAGATTGGGAAGGGCGGCGGACACAGAGCCAAACCATATCAGGACCTAATAGGTAGTTTTCCAGCCCACATCTCTTGTCTCCTGCCTCCAGTAGTCCCCAGGGTCTGCAGTTCCCATCTTCCTGCCTATGTGTAATACATTCTTTCTTCATTTTTTTTTTTGAGACGGAGTTTTGCTCTTGTTACCCAGGCTGGAGTGCAATGGCGCGATCTCGGCTCACCGCAACCTCCGCCTCCTGGGTTCAGGCAATTCTCCTGCCTCAGCCTCCTGTAATACATTATTTCTAAGGACTCTTCAGCTTTAAAAGTCTTGGATTCACTGTAATATAAAACACAGATACAACTACATATATGAAACAAGTAGGGTATGAATGTTATTTCTGAGTGTTTTCATCAAGGCCAGTTGAAAACAATGAAATACTTAAATGAAATCAATATATATACACTTTTTAAGACAGAGTCTCTCTCTGTCACCCAGGTTGGAGTATTGTGGTGCAATCTCAGCTCACTGTAACCTCCATCTCCCAGGTTCAAGCAATTCTCCTGCCTCAGCCTCCCAAGTAGCTGGGATGACAGGCACATGCCACCATGCCTGGCTAATTTTTGTATTTTTAGCAGAGATGGAGTTTTGCCATGTTGGCCAGGCTGGTGTTGAACTGACCTCGGGCGATCTGCCTCGGATCTGCTCCACCTCCCAAAGTGCGGGGATTACAGGTGTGAGCCACTCCACCTGGCCTAGGCCATATTTAATGTCAACAAAGAAGGAGATTAGCCTTCTGTGTAGTTTATATTTTTCTTTTTTTAGTAGCAACACTTAATCATTGTGGCAGACTTGCAAGTTAGTCCAGTTGTAGTTTAATTACCTGCCCATCATTACACAGCTGGTAATGGAAGAAACTGCGTTCAATCTCAGGTTTAATTCCAAAGCATTTTATTAATGTTAATAAAAACTATCCAAAACTTGGAAATTAAGACAGTTGGGCAGGATAGGGAGGGGGTAGGAGATGAAGTGGGGGGGGCATAAAAAAAAAGAAATACTGAGGAGAAGAAAGAAGAGATAAAGAAAACACTCAGCTGGGCATGTTGGCTCACACCTGTAATCCCAGTACTTTGGGAATCTGAGGCAGGAGGATTACTTGAGGCCAGGAGTTTAAGACCATCCTGGTCAACATAGGGAGGCCTCCATGTCTAGGAAACTAGTAAAAAAATTAAAAGAATTTAGCCAAATGTGGTGGTGTGACCATGTACTCCCAGCTACTTGGGAGGCTGAAGCAGGAGGATTGCATGAGCCCAGGACTTTGAGGTTGCAGTGAGCTAGGATTGTGCCACTGCACTCCAGCTTGAGTGACAGAGCAAGACCCTGTCTGTTCTACTCTCAAAGACAATGGTTTTGTCTTCTTTATCTTTTCCCTTCATCTTCCTATGAACCTGCCTGCCATCTGCTTGCATCGTACCACATATCCCGCCTCCTCTCTCCAATGACAATGTAGGGACAGACTGTGACACCCACAAAGAAGACCCTGTATTTTGTGAATTGCACCCTACTCTCTCTCTAACCTGCTTAGTAGTTCGTAGTTTTCCCATCTGTACTCCGTGTTTCCCTTCAGCACAGAATGGTAGACAGACTTTTGTTACAGCAGAAATGTAACCACTAAATTGTCTGGTCTTCCTCTTCGGAGAGTGTGGGAAGTAGAAAAGTTCCTTTTTAAAGTTTCCTTTCTTGTTAAAGAATAAGTGTGCTAATAACTTTGTTAAGCCCTATCCTATGTAGCTGTTAGACATGCCATGCTTACAGGCACCTAGTATATTCTACGTCCTTGTACTTTAACCAAGGCATCTGTGCTAGACAGGCTCACAGGCATGTCCCAGCCCTCCACTGCTTTTACCTCTTTAGAAAGGTTTTAAGTTATTAGCCAGTCGGGTTTTAGTTTAGATTGTGAGGTCTGGCTCCAGCCAATGGAGATCAGACACAGCAGTAAGGACGACCCCAAATGTGTAAGAAATAAATTTGTGTGTTTTCCTTTGTTCAATGTACTCTCATGGCAAGATGGCTAGCGAGAGTACCCTTCCTGCAGTCCAGGAAGTAAAAACTGCGTTGCTGAAAGATCCTTTGTCTCAGTGCTGATTTTCTTTGCGGCACCGAGCATCTATTTCCAACAGAGGCGGAACTGAAAAATAAAAAAGATGCAAGGGGCAACATCTTGTCAGGTGTGCCGACCCACTCAGGGTTCCTCTGAAGTGGTGTGGGCTGCAGCTGTCTTAACCTGCTGGAGAGTTTGCATGTGGGACAGAGCAGCTGCCACCCACACTGCACAGTGCCTGAGACAAGCTGTGAATTTTATTTTATTATATTTTATTTTATTTTGAGACAGAGTTTCCCTCCTGTTGCAATCTCTCAGCTCATTGCAACCTCCACCTCTTGGGTTCAAGTGATTCTCCTGCCTCAGCCTCCTGAGTAGCTGGGATGACAGGTGTCAGCTACCACATCCAGATAATTTTTAAAAATATTTTTAGTAGACATGGGGTTTTGCCAGGCTAGCCACGCTGGTCTCGAACACCTGACCTCGGGTGATCCACCTGCCTCAGCCACCCAAAGTGCTGGGATTACAGGCATGAGCCACTGCACCCAGCCTGAGAAGTGTATCAACCACTTTTTGGTCAATACTTCCATATATCTGTAACTAATAACAATTGATATTCAGAATGTTGAACCAAAGATCTATGAAGTCCTCAAATACCTTCTACTTCATTCGTAAAATGATAAAGCCCGGTCAGGAGGACCTCTTGTTTTGGTGTACATTTGGCAACTGATGATCTTTTTAAGTATGGTACCTAGCTATACCACCGAGAGTGCTGAATAAACCAGTTTCTTCTCCAATTCCATCTGCATAGAGAAGGGAGTGTGGCATGAGTGAAACCATGTCAGAACCAAACAGATCTGAGCTAGATTCTTGGTGCTGGCATTTTCCCACTGTGAAAAGTAATTTAAATTTTCCCAGTCCCTGGGAATAACAACACCTGTCTTGGAGGAATATGTGGAAAATGTGGCACCTGATCCTGTATTGTAATTATTATTGCTGTTTCTGTCTTGTCTGTAAGGTACATGCTCACCAATGATTCTACTTGTTCCTTCCTCCCCACCAACAGAGTGCCTAGTGCATAGCATAGTAGGTGTTCAATAAATGCTTACTGATTCATCACTTAGACTATTCTCTGAGTGAGTGGAGGGCTCTCATTTCTCTTCCTCTACTCTCCTACTGCATATGTATATGTTGGTATTTGTTTTTTTCTATGACACATATCACTATGTGGCATGACATGTTTATCTGCTTATTTTCTGCCTCCTCCATGAAATGTAAGCTCCAAAAAGATAAGACATTGTATTTGTTCAATCCCTATAGCCCTTCTTCTTCTTCCTCTTCTTCCTCCTCCTCCTCCTCCTCCTCTTCTTTCTCTTCTTCTTCCCCTTCTTCTTCTTTCTTCTTATTTTTCGAGACAGAGTCTTGTTCTCTTGCCCAGGCTGGAGCGCAGTGGCGGGATCTTGGCTCACTGCAACCTCTACTTCCCAGGCCCAAGTCATTATCATGCCTCAGCCTCTTGAGTAGCTGGGACCACAGGTGTGCATCGCCACACCCAGCTAATTTTTATATTTTTAGTAGAGACGGAGTTTTGCCATGTTGCCCAGGCTGGCCTTAAACCCCTGACCTCAAGTGGTCCACCTGCCTTGGCCTCCCGAAGTTCTGGGATTATAGGCATGAGTCATGATGCCTGGCCTTTTTTTTTTTTTGAGACAGGATCTGGAGTGCAGTGGTGGGATCTCAGCTCACTGAAGCCTCAATCTCCCAGGCTCAAGTGATCTTCCTGCCTCAGCCTCCTGAGTAGCCAGGACTGTAGGTGTGTGCCACCACGCCTAGCTAACTTTTGTATTTTTAGTAGAGATGGGGTTTTTGCATGTTGGCCAGGCTGGTTTTGAACTCTCGACCTCAGGTGATCTGCCCACTTCAGCCTCCAAAAGTGCTAGGATTACAGGCATAAGCCACTACGCCCAGCCCTGGCTGCTTTTAAAATTCATATATATATATTTTTAATGACAGGGTCTCACTGTGTTGCCTAAGCTGGTCTCAAACTCCTGGCCTCAAGCTATCTTTCTGTCTTGGCCTCCCACCATTCCAGGATTACAGGCATGAAACACCATGCTTGGCCTAGTTCCTACATATCTCTAGCGCTCAGTACTGTTTCTCATTATTGTAGAGGCTCAATGCTCAATAAATATTATTGAATAAATGAAGTGCATGAATGATGTAAGTAAAAAAACTAACTGTATTATTTCACATACAAAGTGAAACTCCAAAGACCATAAGCCAAATCACCTTGAAAAATTTGTTGCCTGGAAGATGGTGGACCTCATATTATTTCCAGTGGTAAGTTTTCATAAATTAATTGATTCTTTGACTCACTTAGTGTGGGCTTAAACCATTTATCCAAAGGCGCTACAATATATCCTTCGAATTACTCAAACAATTAGAGATCCAAAAGCTGAAATAATGAGTTAAACACTTAGTCGAGCCATCTCTATTAGCACGTTGCATTCATTGCCTTCCAGCCTCATCTCTGCAATGTGAGCTTCAGTGCACACTGGGGTCTTCTGGGGACCGATCGGATGAGTTTTCTCCTCGTTCTCCTTCCTGCTCACTGGAGGAAACTGCAGACCTGCCCTCTGGTGACATCATGTCCTTGCAGCACAGGAGCTGCCTGCCAGACCTTCCCCACGGAGCTGCTTCCTTGTCTGAGCCCTCGCCTGCCACCGCCCCTGCACCAGCAATATTTAATAACATGAAGAATACAAACACTGGTGAGATGAGTCACTGTTGTCAGTGACCAGCCAAATCGAAATCTCCTTTAATGGAAAGGCCTTGAAATAAAGGAATCCAAATGCACTCTAATTTCTAGTTTTCGTGGGAATTAAATCCCTTTCCAGGGAGGACGCTTGCATGTGCTTCTTTCTGTTGGATGCCATGCAACACCTCTGAACTTGAATTAGTTTCCAAATTCTTTCTTCACCCAGTGTTCTGTAAATTTCAGCATTTGCCTGCCATCTTCCCTAATTTCTTTGTCCTACCTGCCTGGCTCCTGTGTTATTATTTCCTTTCTAGTTTTCTTTAATGTGATTCGCTTTTGTTACTCAAATACCTTAGATTAAAAGTGGAAAACAGGCCAGGGGTGATGGCTCATGCCTGTAATCCCAGCACTTTGGGAGGCCAAGACAGGTGAATCACCCGAGGTCAGGTCGAGACTGACCTGGCCAACATGGGGAAACCCTGTCTCTACTGAAAATACAAAAATTAGCCAGGTGTGATGGTGATTGCAATTCCAGCTACTTTGCAGGCTGAGGCAGGAGAATCACTTGAACCTGGGAGGCAAAGGTTGCAGTGAGCCAAGATCACATCACTGCACTCCACCCTGGGCAACAAGAGCGAGACTCCATCTCAAAAAAAAAAAAAAGTGAAAAATCAATACTAGGAAATACTAGGAAACTAGTACCTCTGGCCACAAATAGACACATATAAAATTAGAGGGGAAACAAAACAATATCAATACCTGTTAGGTAGCTTCTGCTGTCTGCTGGGGACCTTGAGACTGAGATTTGAGATCTCTTGGATCAAGAAGGAGGATGAAAGTGTCAGGTGGTAAAGAAACAGTAAATGCAAACCAAGGCTTTCTCCTTAAAGCAATAAAGTACACTGAAAAGGGAATACTGCCAGGAGCTCCTTTGTGGTGGTAGGTTCTGTATCAGGATTATGCTTGTGGTTGTACAGAGGTATGCACAGAACCACACAGACACACACACACACACGTAAAAACTGGTATATCTGATTGAACTCTGTAGCCTAGTTAACAATATTGTACCAATGCCTATTTCTTGATTTTGATATAGCACTAAAGTTATGTGTCACCATTTAGCTGGTTGAAGCATGCACAGTACTTTGTGTTATTTTTGTGAGAACTTCCTATAGGTCTGCACTATTTCAAAATAAAAATAAAATTTGCTGGGCACGGTGGCTCATGCCTGTAATCCCAGCACTTTGGAAGGCTGAGGCAGCCAGATCACTTGAGATCAGGTGTTCAAGACCAGCCTGGCCAACATGGTGAAACCCCATCTCTACAAAAACTACAAAAACTAGCTGGGCATGGTGGCGGGTGCCTGTAATCTCAGCTACTCAGGAGGCTGAGTCAGGAGAATCATCTGAACCTGGGAGGTGAAGGTTGCAGTGAGCCAAGACTGTGTCACTGCACTCCAGCCTGGGCAAGAGAGCGAGACTCTGTCTCAAAAAAAAAAAAAAAAAAATACACGGAGGGGGGTATTATTTTCCGTGTGACTTGCATCTGTGTACTGCCTAAAATCAATGTGTCTACTGTTCACTTTGGACAAAAATTGATATATCTTTTTCTGCAGGTAAAAACCTAAGTCTATTCATTTATCTGGCTTTGGACCCTTACAGAACAGTACGTAGTATCATTAGAGGCAAGATAGCATCGTGGTTAGGAGCCTAGGCTCAGGATTCCTACAGAAATGGAGGGAATCTCAGATTCACTCTGCCTATAGAGAGACCTTGGGTAATGGTCTTAAATCTCTCAGAGCCTAAGTTTCTTTTGATTTGAACAGTGAGGATAATGTGATTATGATGTTTCTCACAGGGGGTATAGATTTTATGAAATAATTCAGATAAGGCACTTTGCATACTACATGGCACTTAGTAAGTGCTCAAAGATCATTTATTTGTCTTATCTTTATCATCTTCTTTCTATTTTTCTCCCTCTTTTTCCATCGTCATCATCACCATCAATCATTATCATTGTCATCATAGGGGGTTGAATTGTGTCCCTTAAAATGATATGTTCAAGGCCGGGCACAGTGACTCACATCTGTAATCCTAGCACTTTGGGAGGCCAAGATAGGCAGATCACCTGAGATTGGGAGTTTGAGACCAGCCTGATCAATATAGTGAAACCCCCATCTCCATTAAAAATACAATATTAGCCAGGTATGGTGGCACATGCCTGTAATCCCAGCGACTTGGGAGGCTGAGGCAAGAGAATCACTTGAACCCAGGAGTCAGAGGTTGCAGTGCACTGAGACTGCATCATTGCACTACAGCCTGGGCAACTAGAGCAAAACTCTATCTCAAAAAAAAAAAAATTGATAAGTTCAAGTTCTAACCGCTGGTATTTGTGAATGTGACCATATTTGTGAACAAGGTCTTTGCAGACGTAATCAATCAAATTAAGATGAGGTCATTCAGGCTTAGGGGACCATACTCCACTGACTGGTATCTTTATAAAAGAAAGAAGAGGGTGATTCAGAGATGGAGACAAGGACAAGATGCTCAGGAAAGGAGACATGTAAAGATGGAGGAAGAGGCCAGGTGCAGTGGCTCATACCTGTAATCCCAGCACTTTCGGAGGCCAAGGTGTGCAGATCACTTGAGGTTAGGAGTTTGAGACCAGTCTAACCTTTATGGCAAAACCCTTTGTATTTTTATGGCAAAAATACAAAGATTAGCTGAGCATGCTCGTGCATGCTGTAATCCCAGCTACTCAGGAGCTGAGGCATGAGAATCACTTGAACCTGGGAGGTGGAGGGTGCAGCTCCTGCGAGCTGAGGTCACACCATTGCACTCCAATCTAGGCAACAGAGGGAAACTTAAAAAAAAATGATGGAGTCAGAGATTGGAGTTATACTGCTACAAACCAAGTAATACCAAGAATTGACAGTTGCAACTAGAAACTAGAAGAGGCAAGAAATAATCCTTTTCTAAAAACTTCAGAGGGAACATGACCCTGATAACACCTTGAATTTAGACTTCTAGTCTCCAGAATTATGAGAGAAAAATTTGTATTTTAAGACAGCCAGTCTATGATAATTTCTTATGGAAATTCTAGGAATCTAATACAAATTTTTGTACTGGGAAGTGGAGTGCTGCTGTAAAAAACACCTACAAATTGGCTGGGCACAGTGGCTCATGCCTGTAATCCCAGCACTTTGGGTGGTCAAGGCGGGCAGATGACTTGAGATCAGAAGTTAAGGACCAGCTGGGCCAACATGGTGAAACCCTGACTCTACTAAAAATACAGAAATTAGCTGGGCATGGTGGTGTATGCCTGTAGTTGCAGCTATTTGGAAGGCTGAGGTATGAGAACTGCTTGAACCTGGGAGGCAGAGGCTGCAGTGAGTTGAGATTGTACCACTGCACTCCAGCCTGGCTGACAGAGGGCAACTCTGTCTCAAAAGAAAGAACAAAGAAAGGAATAACTGAATGAAGGAAGGAAGGAAGGAAAGAAGGAAGAATCTGAAAATATGGAAGTGGCTCTGAAATTGGCTAGTGGGTAGAGGCTGAAAGAATTTTGAGGCATTGATAGAAGAAGCCTACATTGCCTTGAAGAGATTATTGGTAGAAATTTGGACGAAGGAGATGTACTGATGAGAACTCAAAGGGAAGGGAAGAGGTTGGTAAAGAAAACTGCTATTGTTTTAGAGAATACATATATTGTCACAAACAGTCTGTTACAGAGATATAATAATGAAAGGTGCTTCTCTTGAAACCTCAGCAGGAAATGAGGAAACCAAAAAATAAAAAAATAAAAATAAAAAAAGAAGAAAATGAGGAAACCAAAATAATTTGCACAGAGGAGGAAAGGTGGTTCTTGTTATGAAGTGTCAGGAAATGTGGCTGAATTGTGTTCTACTATTTTGTGGAAAGCAGAACTTGTAAGCAGTGAATCTGTCTGTTTAGCAGAGGAGATTTCCAAGCAAAGCATTGAAGGTGTGACTTGATTTCTCCTTGCATTTATCAGTAAAATGCAAGAAGAAAGAGTTAAATCAAAGAAAAATCTATTAAGCAAGAAGGAGGCAGAACTTGGTGATTTGAAATAATCCCAGTCTATCTATATTTCAAAAGATGATAAAACATTCTGGAGAGAATTCCCATAGAGTAGCTGGAAAACCATTTGCTAAAGAGGTTGAATTTCTTTTCTTTGTTTTTTGAGACAGTCTCCCTCCATCACCCAGTCTGTAGTGCAGTGGTGGGATCATGGCTGACTGCAACCTCTACCTCCCAGGTTCAAGTTATTCTCATGCCTCAGCCTCCAGAGTAGCTGGGCCTACAGGTGCATGCCACCACACCCAGCTAATTTTTGTATTTCTTAGTAGTGACAGGGTTTCACCATGTAGCTCAGGCTGGTCTCAAACTCCTGACTTCAAGTGATCCATCCACCTCAGCCTCCCAAAGTGCTGGGATTACAGGTGTGAGCACCATGCATGGCCTAATTTCCTTGTTTCTGACTGCTGTCTCTTGTTCCTAAAGAGGCTGAACATTTGACTAATGGCAACAATCAGCCATCCTAGCAGAAGCCAGGAATAGAGATGGGGATATCCAGGAAAGATATGTGGAGAACACTCTTACTTGATGGTGTGGACTCTTTGAGTTGCACAGGAGACCCACGAAGCTTTGAGAATGTTATATCAGCACAATTACTGTCACTCCAAATTGAAAGGGACAGAGGCAGAATGAAATGAAGTGAAGCTGTTGGATTTCCAAAAATGTCACAGGCAGTATATGAGCTCATAAAGGTACTGAGCTTCAAATGTTTCCTCCAAGAAAAAGGAAGAATGACTCTTAGTACATCCCTAAGACTTGCAGGGCTTCTGTATCCTCAGAAGGCAGAGCATCAGCCCTTTGAGGATTATTTTCAGGACTTGAGATCTAATACAAATTTGTCTTGCTGAAGTTTTTTATTTTAAAATTTTTTTTAGACAGAATCTTGCTCTGTTGCCCAGGCTGGAGTGCAGGGGTGTGATCTCAGCTCACTGCAGCCACACACTGCCTTCCAGTTTCAAGTGATTCTCCTGCCTCAGCCTCCCAAGTAGCTGGGATAACAGTCATGCACCACCAAGCCTGGCGAATTTCTGTATTTTTAGTGGAGACGGGGTTTTGCCACGTGGACCAGGCTGGTCTTGAACTCCTGACCTCAGGTGATCCACCCACCTTGGCCTCCCAAAGTGCTGGGATTACAGATGGGAGCCACCATGCCTGGCCTTTTCTTGCCGAGTTTTAAACTTACTTGGGACAAGTGACCCCCTTATTCTTTCCATTTCTTTCTCTAGGAATAGGAATGTCTCTCCTATATCTGTCCTGTCATTGAATTTTGGAATCAGGTGACTTGTTTTATACTTTCACATTTCCACAGATGAAGAAGATTTTTGCCTCAGGATTCACCATACCCAGAGTAGGACCCAAGCTTGATTTAGATGGTAAGATTTGGGACTTCTTGAGTTGATTATTTTGTTGTTGTTTTCCTTGTTGTTTGTTTGTTTTGATACAGGGTCTTGCTCTGTTACCCAGGCTGGAGTGCTGTAGCACAATCACAGTTCACTCCATCCTCTGCCTCCTGGGTTCAAAAAATCCTCCTGCTTCAGTGTCCTGAGTAGCTGGGACTACAGGTGTGCACCACCATGCCTTACTAATTTTTGTATTTTTAGTAGAGATGGGGCTTCATAATGTTGCCCAGGCTGGTCTTGAACTCCTGGGCTAAAGCAACCTACCTGCCTTGGCCTCCCAAAGTGCTGGGATTATTGGTGTGAGCCAACACAGCTGTCCATTAAGCCTCTTTTTCTGTTTTGATCTTTATTATTTCTTTCCTCCTATTAATTTTGGGCTTAACATTTCTACACATTAATAGTGAATGATCTGAAAAAGAAATCAAGAAACCAATCCCATTTATAATAGCTACAAAATAAAATGCATAGGAATAAATTTAACCAAGACATGAAATGTAAAACATTGATGAAAGAAATTGAAGAAGACACAAATAAATGGAAAGATATCCCATATGCATGGCTTGGAAGAATTAATATTGTTAAAATATTCATACAACCCAAATCAATTTACATATTCAATGCAATCCCTATCAAAATTCCAATAGCATTATCCACAGAAATAGAAAAAAACAATTCAAAAATTTGTATGACACCACAGAACATCCTATATAGCTGAAGGAGTCTTGAGCAAAAAGAACCAAGTTGGGGTCATCATACTACCTAGCTTCAAAATATATTACAAATCTATAGTAACCAAAACAACATGGTACTGGCATACTAATAGACACATAGACCAATGGAACAGCATAGAGAACACAGAAATAAATCTGCACATTTACAACCAGCTGATTTTTGACAAATTTGCCAAGAACATACTCTTCAGTAAATGATGCTGGGAAAACTGGATCTCCCTACACAGAAGAATGAAACTGGATACCTATCTATCACCATATACAAAATAAATAAACTCAAAATGGATTAAAGACTTAAACTTAAGACCTGAAATAATACAATGACAAAACTACTAGAAGAAAACATAGAGAAAATGCTTCATGACATTGGTCCATGCAATTTTTTTTTTCTTTTTCTTTTTCTTTTTTTCTTGCATAAGACCTGAAAGGCACAGGCAACAAAAGCAAAAACAGAAAAAAGATAATTATTTAAATCTAGAAAGCTTCTTCTCAGCAAAGAAAACAATCAACAGAGTAAAAGACAACCTCCGGAATGGGAGAAAATATTTGCAAACTATGTATCTGACCAGGGGTTAATATCCAGAATATATAAGGAACACAAACAACTTAATAGAACAAAACCCCAAACAATCCAATTAAAAATAAGCAAAAGACTTGAATAGACATTTCTCAAAGAAGACATATAAAAGACCAATGGGTATATGAAAAATGCTCAACGTCACTAATCATCAGGGAAATGCAAATCAGAACTACAGTGAGATATCATCTTACCCCAGGTAAAATGTTTACTATCAAAATGACAAATAACATGCTGGCATACATATGGAGAAAGGGGAACCCTCATACACAGTTGGTGGTAATGTAAATAAGTACAGCCTTTATGGACAACAGTATGGAGGTTCCTCAAAGAACTAAGAGTGGAACCACCATGTGATCCAGCAATCCCACTACTGGGTATATTTCTAAGGGAATGAAGTCAATATGTCAAAGAGACATGTGCACTCCCATGTTTATTGCAGCACTATTCACAATAGGCAACGTATGAAATCATTCTAAGTATCCATTAACAGATGAGTGGATAAAGAATATATATATGCAATGGAGTACTATTTAGTCATTAAAAAGGAGGAAATTCTGTCATTGCAGCAACCTGCATGAACCTGGAGGACATTATGTTAAATGAAATAAACCAAGCACAAAAAGACAAATACCACATAATCTCCCTCCCATGTGGAATTGAAAGAAGTTGATCTGTTAGAAGTAGAGAGTAGAATAGTGGATACCAGAGGCTGGGAAGGTTAGTGGAGAGACTAGGGAGAGATTGGTCAACAGGTACAAAGTTGCAGTTAGATAGGAGGAATAAGTTCTCGTGTTCTACTGCACAATAGGGTGACTATGGTTAACAATGTTGTTTTTGTTATTGTTGTTTGAGATGGAGTCTTGCTCTGTTGCCCAGGCTGGAGTGCAGTGGCACAATCTCGGCTCACTGCAACCTCTGTCTCCTGGGTTCCAGTGATTCTCCTGCCTCAACCTCCAGAGTAGCTGGGATTTCAGCCACGTACCATGACACCCAGCTAAGGTTTGTACTTTTAGTGCAGCTGACGTTTCACCATGTTGGCTAGGCTAGTCTTGAACTCCTGACCTCAGGTAATCTGCCTAGCTTGGCCTCCTAAAGTGCTGGTATTACAGGCGTGAGTCACTGTGCCTGGCCAACAGTATTGTATTATATATTTTGAAATAGCTAGAAGAGAGAATTTTGAATGTACTCACCACAAAGAAATGATAAATGTATGAGGTGATTGACATGGTAAATACCCTGATTTAATTTTTACACAATGCATATATATATTGAAACATTACACTATACCCCATATATATATCATTATTATGTGTTAGGTAATAACAAAATAACTAACAACTAATAACTAAAAACAAAAACAAAAATAAGCCACAGATCATAAAAATCATTAGAGGTAAAATAAGGTTAATGCTTGAATGTATTAGATTTGGATTTATGATTCCTCTAACTTTGCTATGGAACATATCATTCATACCAAAATATTTCCTTCAGCTGATTATATACATATATATTTTCTGAGTTAATTCAATATTATTCCACATTTAGAGTTAATAATTTTCTACCAGACCTTTTTTCTATTTCAATTTGTTTCCTCCAACAGGATACAAGACCAACACCTAGTTTGCCTGAGTTTTTAAATCATATTTTCTTTGTCCGTCTGAATGACCAGTAATGACGTTAAGTCCAATTGGCAAAGTGAAAAGGGGGTTCTACTACACAGTAAAATATATATAAGTAAACCAAAAGTAATGTTTTCCCTTACGAAACTATTTAAAAATCACTTTCAATTCATGTACCATGAAAAATGTTTAGATTTCCCCCCAATGATGTAATTGTAGAATTGAGATACATTTTACATACTTGAATAGCTTACATGCTAATAAAGATGATAGTAACCTAGATAAACTGTGTGTTAGTTTATCATATGTCTCAACAGGGAATCTTTTTTTGTTTTTTTTGAGACAGCGTCTTGTTCTGTCTCCCAGGCTAGAGTGCGAGTGGTGTGATCTGGGCTCACTGCAACATCCATCTCCCAGGTTCAAGCGATTCTTATGCCTCAGTCTCCTGAGCAGCTGGGACTACATGTGCCCACTACTATGCCTAGTTAATTTTTGTATTTTTAATAGAGATGGGGTTTTACCATGCTGGCCAAGCTGGTCTCAAACTCCTGACCTCAAGTGATCCTCCGCCTTGGCCTACCAAAATGCTGGGATGATAGGGATGAGCCACTGTGCCCAGCCTGTTTTTTTCTTTTAAATCATCTTGCCCTCAAATTCTTAGTCAATGCTTATAAGAAATTTTAACAAAACAGTGATTGAAAAGCAGAGAACTTAGTCCCAGAGTTGGAGAAGTAGTTCATACAGAAGCATCTGCCAAGTGATTGACTTTTTGGGGACTGCAGGAATAGAACAGGTCCAAGGAATGACTTTTCTGGAAAATCAGGAAGTGATTGCCTCTCGTTCTTCAGATGAAGACAGGATTAACCAAGACAATGTGATTACATATTTGGCAAAGAGCTTCAGACCTCACATCCTGTACAGACCTCACATCTTGTCTTAATGTCTGAAAGAGATTATTTTTAATCGAGATGGAGTTTCACCATGCTGGCCAAGCTGTTGAGGATGCTGTTGGACCAGAGGGAAGAAAAGAACCAGTTCATGCTGATGCTGCCACATTTACGTCCCAGAAGAGGAAGACTGAGGAAACAAAAATTTGTGTGCCAGGCAAGCACTTAAAATACTTCATCCTTTTTTTGGACGGGCAGAGTCTCACTCTTTCACCCAGGCTAGAGTGCAGTGGCATGATCTCTGCTCACTGCAACATCTGCCTTCCAGGTTTAAATGATTCTCCTGGCTCAGCCTCCTGAGTAGCTGGAATTATAGGTGCCTACCACTTTCAGCTAATTTTTGTGTTTTTAGTAGAGATGGGGTTTCACCATACTGGCCAGGTCTCGAACTCCTTACCTCAGGCGATCTGCCCACCTCAGCCTCCCAAAATGCTGGGATTACTCCATCTTTTAAAGTCCTACCTGCATATATATGAGAAAGATGCCAATACTCTCTTAGGAAAAAGGAACCCAAGGCTCAAAGAGGCTCATTTGTTCTTGATTTTATTTTGTTAATTAGCATTTATTGAGTATTCTTGCTAGGTGCCAGCACCTGTATAATTTATTTGTGCATATTATCTCATTCCATCTTTAAAACCTGTGTGCCATTGTCCATACCACAGGTGAGAAAAGCGCGCATAAGGAACGTTAACACGTTTCCATTCTTATGGAGGGGCAGGGAGAAATAGATAAACACTTCGGAAACAAACTGAGGAACAAGAGAGTAGTCAGAAACAAGGAGATCAGGCCAAGCGAAGTGGCTCATGCCTATAATCCCAGCACTTGACGGGGGAGGATCATTTGAGGTCAGGAGTTCAAGACCAGCTTGGCCAACCCCAGCTCCACTAAAAATACAAAAATTAGCTTAATATGATGGTGCGTGCCTGTAATTCTAGCTACTCAGGAGGCTGAGGCGGAAGAATTGCTTGAACCCGGAAGACGGAGGCTGCAGTGAGCCAAGATTGCTCCATTGTATTCCAGCCTGGGCAACAGAATGAGACTCTGTCTCAAAAAAAAAAAAAAAAAGCAAGCAAGAAAGAAAAAGAAACAAGGAGATCAAAACACCACGTGGAAGACTGGTGGCCTTGTAAATGGATGTTGCTTTCCAATATGCCACCGGTGGAAGGTCACACACACAGCTGGTGAGCAGAGAAGACGGTATTCGAACTCTGATCTGCATGACTCCAGAGCCCAGGCACTTACCTACCCTACTCTCCTGTTCTTATTCTCTTTTTCAGTAAAGTCATGGTACAAAGAAATTATAAAAACCAACCCAAATCTTGACTACTCACAGGCACTTCTACTTACTGTCAGTAACTGGTTAACTAAGAGTTAACGAACACTACAATTCTTTTTATTTCAGTCCTTGCAAATAAAAAATCTATTGACAAATGGTCCTCTGCTTGATTTAGCAAATGAAATTAAGAATCTTTTTTTTTTTTTTTTTGAGATGGTATGTCACTCTGTTGCCCAGGCTGGTGGGTGGTGGTGATCTCGGCTCACTGCAACCTTTACCTCCTGGGTTCAAGCGATTCTCATGTCTCATCCTTCTGAGTAGTTGGGATTACAGGGGTGTGCCACCATGCCTGGCTAATTTTTGTATTTTTAGTAGAGATGGGGTTTCATCATGTTGGCCAGGCTGGTCTCAAAATCCCAGCCTCAAGTGATCTTCCCACTTCAGCCTCCCAAAGTGTTGGCATTACAGGCATGAGCCATCGTGCTCCAGTTGGAATCAGGACTCTTAACTGCAAGTGATTGGTCCAAATCCAATCAACTGCAACCAAATGGTCCAAATCCAATCAACTGCAACCAAAGGTTACTTTTATTAGTGGGATTCTTGAAAGTCATGCAAAGGGAAAAGGTTGAGTCAAACTGGGAGAAGAGCAGAGCAGAGATGCTGCTGAGGTTCCATTTGAGGGTGACAAGAGGCATGACCTGCTGGAAATCCCAGCCCGGCTTCTCCAGCAGCAGAAGTGAGTATTCATGTATCAGCTTCCTATTGCCTCTGTAACACACGACTGGAAATTGACTGGCTAAATGCCATGCAAATCTATTATTTTCTGATTCTGGAGGCCAGAAGTCTGACACTGAGCTGAAATCAAAGTACTGGCCAGGATGTGTTCCCACCTGGAGGTTCTAGGGGAAAATTCATTTCCTTGCCTTTCTCTGTTTCTGGAGACTGCCTGCTTTCCTTGGGTCTTACATGCTTTCTTACATCTTCAAAGCTAACAACAAGAGTTGCATCCCTCTCTGAGTATGGTTCTTCTGTTTCTCTTATCTCCCTGTGATTCTCATTTTTTGCCTCTCTCTCTCTCCTATTTTTTTTCTTGGCGATGGGGTCTCCCTTTGTCACCCAGGCTGGCGTGCGGTGGTATGATCTCAGCTCACTGCAACCTCCACCCTCTGGGCTCAAGCCATCCATCCTCCCACCTCAGCCTCTTGAGAAGCTGGCACTACAGGTATTTTTGGTAGAGGAAGGGTTTCACCATGTTGCCCAGGCTGGTCTTGAACTCCTGACCTCAGGTGATTCACCTGCCTCAGCTTCCTAAAATGCTGGAATTATAGGCATGAGCCACCATGCCCAGCTATACCCTGAAGTTAAAAAAAAATTCCTGTGTTGTTCTTTTGTTGTCTGTTCTTTTCTTAAGTGTAGAATTCATAAAGATGGTATGTGAAGGCCCTAGTGAATTGAAATTTTATTCTGCTATATTTAAGAAAATCAACATCCTTAAAAATAAATGGTGTAATAGTAAGACTTTTTCTCAATTTAAGGCATTAAGCTTGTTCTCATCTCTGTTAAGGTGGTATCCAAACTTGGTGAGTTGTCCTGGCCAGATAACATCCTTCATTTAAATTTCAGGGTGATGTGGAATCCTCCCAAATCACTTCATTCCCAAACAGTACCTATGATTTATAGTTTGGTGTATTTATTATTCTAGATCTTTTGATCTTTTAAAATGTGTACATAGGGCCGGGCGCGGTGGCTCACGCCTGTAATCCCAGTACTTTGGGAGGCCGAGGCGGGTGGATCACAAGGTCAAGATTGAGACCATCCTGGTCAACATGGTGAAACCCTGCCTCTACTAAAAATACAAAAAAATTAGCTGGGCATGGTGATGCGTGCCTGTAAACCCAGCTACTTGGGAGGCTGAGGCAGGAGAATTGCCTGAACCCAGGAGGCGGAGGTTGTGGTGAGCCGAGATCGCGCCATTGCACTCCAGCCTGGGTAACGAGAGCGAAACTCTGTCTCAAAATAAAATAAAATAAAATAAAATAAAATGTGTACATATGTGGGAACAAACTATAATTTTTTTTTTTGAGATGGAGTCTCGCTCTGTTGCCCGGGCTGGAGTGCAGTGGTGTAATCTCAGCTCACTACAACCTCCACCTCCTGGGTTCAAGTAATTCTCTGCCTCAGCCTCCCGAGCAGCTGGGATTACAGGTACATGCCACCACACCTGGCTAATTTTTGTATTTTTAGTAGAGACAGGGTTTCATCATCTTGGTCAGGCTGGTCTTGACCTCCTGACCTTGTGATCTACCCCCCTCGACTTCCCAAAGTGCTGGGATTACAGGCGTGAGCCACCGCACCTGAAAAAAAATTTTTATTTGATTTTTTTCTCATATAACAAGTCTCTTTAGGCCAGGTGCAGAGGCTCATACC
The DNA here is from genome assembly GCA_031835075.1 of Saguinus oedipus. Classification (NCBI taxonomy): domain Eukaryota; kingdom Metazoa; phylum Chordata; class Mammalia; order Primates; family Cebidae; genus Saguinus; species Saguinus oedipus. The sequence goes on along the minus strand of CM063179.1, from coordinate 13,000,399 downwards.
TGTACTCCCAGCACTTGAGAGGCCAAGATGGAAGGATTGCTTGAGCCCAGGAGTTTGAGAGCAGCCAGGGCAACATAGTGAGACCCTATCTCAAAACTCAAAATACAGACCCACCAACCATCCCAATACTCTTTAGGAAATGTTGTAGATCAATCTATATATTAATAGTTCCACCTCCTTCTTGAAACAGATCACTGCAAGATCTTCCAAATGTTTTGAGAGAAACCCTAGATCCTGGCTTTTATAGGAAACGTTCTGATATTTTAAATGTTGGCAACAAATTAAAACATTTACAGTGTGTAGTCTTCACTGCATATGCCTGCAGGCTTGATTCATCAACCCTGTACACCACTAGTCTGATACCTCGAATGAGTGTGTTTTCCAATCCAGCCCCATATGCCTGGTACTATGCAGAATCTGCCAAAATCTGGAAGTGAGGAGACAAAGGAGGAGAGAAGCAGTGGTTGAAACTAATACTGTCCATGGTTATCCTGTTCTGTTTTCCTATGCACACAAATGGATTGCACTTTTTAGCTCCCTTACCATCAGGCAGGGCCATGGACTAGCTCAGGTCTTGGGTGCCAGTGAGCAGAAGAGATGTGCGTCCCTCCTAGGCTTGCGTATTTAACTGCTGGCATAAAGATCCTAGCTCTGCTTCCTCTGGCAATCATAGACATGCATCCTAAAATCACGCAAGCCTCCTGCATCATAGGTCCCTGAGTGACTATTTTAAGTGGAGCCCTTCTGATGACCCCCACTAGATGCTAGTATGAGTGAGAAAGAAACCTTGGTGATTTTATGATTCTGAGATTCTGTGGTTTCTAAAATAAATACTTTAAAAAAACTATAACCTGATTTATCCTGGCTAATACGGGGCATATTAGCTTTTGATTGCTGTCAAATAAATTACCGTAAACTTAGCAGCTGAGAGCAACATTATTTGCTCACAGTTTTACAGGTGAGAAGCTGGCATAGTGAGGCTGAGTTCTTTGCTAATGACACAACAAGGCTGAAATCAAGGTGTCTGTTGGGCTGTATCCTAATCTGGAGATTCAACTAGGGAAGGTGCATTTCTAATTCCTGTGAGTACTTGGTAGAGTGCATTTGCTTGTGGTTGTAAAGCTGAGGTTCCTGTTGTCTGTTGCTGGACAGGGACTATTTTTTTTTCTTGAGACATCCTCTTGCTTTGATGCCCGGGCTGGAGAGCAGTGGCAAAAACATGGCTCACTGTAGCTTCGACTTCCCAGATTCAAGCCATTCTTCTGCCTCAGCCCTCCCAAGTAGCTGGGACTGCAGGCGCACAGGCGCTCACCACCACCCCTGGCTAATTTAGAGATTTTCTGTAGAGACGGGATTTCACCCTATTGCCCAGGCAGATCTCAAACTCCTGAGCTCAAGCAATCTGCCCATCTTGGCCTCCCAAAGTGCTAGGATTACAGATGTGAGCTGCTGTGCACTGTGTCCAGCCCGTGGATCATTCTTGACTTCTACAGTCGACTCCTAGGTTCTGACCATGCGGTTCCTCCATCTTAGCAATTGAGAAGTTTGAACAAATTGAATCTCTCTCATGCTTTGAATCTCTCTGACTTCTTTTTCCCCTACAACCATCCAGAGAAAACTCTCTGTTTAGAAAGACTCATTTGATAAGATTATTGCAATCTCTTTATCTCCCTATTTTAAGGTCAACTGTGGCACTTGGCATCACTTATTCATGGGGGTAAAACCCATCACGTTCATAGTACCATGGATTACACAGGCCATGTACACCAGAGGAACAGAATATTTTGGTGGCCCTATTAAGATTCTGTCTAACACGTGGCAAGGAAGTAACAGAGATGAAATACGAAAGAAAGACTAGGCTGGAGTCTTTACACGGTGGCTCATGCCTGTAATTCCAGCACCGTGGGAGACCAAGGCAGGTGGATCACGAGGTCAAGAGATGGAGACTATCCTGGCCAACATGGTGAAACCCTGTCTCTACTAAAAATAAAAAAAATTAGCTGGGTGTGGTGGCACATTCCTATATTCCCAGCTACTTGGAAGGCTGAGGCAGGAGAATCACTTGAACCCGGGAGGCAGAGGTTGCAGCGAGCTGAGGTCACACCACTGCATTCCAGCCTGGGTGACAGAGCGAGACTCTTTCAAAAACAACAACAAAAAAAGAAAGACTATCTGTTGGCCTATTTCTGCATGGAGAAGGATCTGTGTAACTATCTTTTGTTTAGTGACTTTAATTCATTCCCCAAAACTCTGTTGCTAAGTAAAAAGCCATTAAATGAAGAAAAATTTCCATTTGTTTTAGTGGAAAAAAATATGATGCTATCCCTCGCAAGCCATAAATCCTCACAATGCTCAAAGATAAAAAAATATATCAATTGAAAAATGAAAACATACTTACATAACTAATGACTAAAACATAGCAAGTAAAGAAATATAGTTTGTATCTAAGATATACCAAGGTTGTACTGTCTTTGCCAAAAGAAGATAAGAACACTTAATTGCAAGTGGTAGCTGGTGAAGTAGGTGTTCAAGAAAATCATTCTTTGAAAGGTAACTTCTGCTTGTCGTGTCAGGCTCTTCAGTAATTTCCAAGCTATTTAAGGTTGGCAGATTGGTTATTTTGCCCTGAAACAGCACACAAAAAATAACAGTAGAGCTCAGAGAAACGCCTTCAGGATACAGCAAGGCTAGACGTGAGTGTGCTCATGGAATCACACAAGTGAAAAACACAGGGAGACCTAGAGAGGACATTACTTCTTTGTCCCTTTGTCTTGGTGTACATACGTAAGGAAAACCTTTTGGGTTCACCCAATTATGGCTCACAGTTCAAATTAGTTTTATTCGATGCTTTGACTTGAAACTGTTGTGTCAGGTAAACTGGAGAGTATAATTTGACCTTAAATCATAGTGTTAAACTATGGTTTCACTTCTTTTCTTCTTTTTTCTTTGAGACAGAGTCTCGCTCTGTTGCCCAGGCTGCAGTGCAGTGGTGTGATCTCGGCTCACTGCAACCTCTGCCTCCTGAGTTCAAGCGATTCTCCTGCCCCAGCCTCCTGAGTAGCTGGGATTACAGGGGCCTGCCAGCACATCTAGCTAATTTTTGTATTTTTAGTAGAGATGGGGTTTTGCCATGTTGGCCAGGACACTCTCTAACTCCTGACCTCAAGTGATCAGCCCACCTCGGCCTCCCAAAGTACTGGGATTACAGGCGTGAGCCACCACGCCTGACCCAGTTCTTGTAACGTATTTATTTAATGTATTTTAGAGCAAAAAATATGCTCTATATACACCATGGAATAAAATAAGAGATCATGTCTTTTGTGGGAACATGGACGGAGCTAGAGGCTATTATGTTCAGCAAACTAACACATGAACAGAAAAACCAAACACTGCTTGTTCTCACTTATAAGTGGGAGGTAAATGATGAGAATTCATGAACACAAATAAGCAAGCAACAGATACAGATACAGACACAGACAACAGACACTTGAGGGTGGAGGGTGGGAGATGGGAGAGGAGCAGAAAAAAATAACTATTGTGTCCTAGGCTTAATACCTGGGTGATGAAGTAATCTGCACCACAAACCCTATGACATGCGTTTATCTGTATAACAAACCTTTAAGGGTATCCCCGAACCTAAAATAAAAGTAAAAAAATAAAAAATAAAAACACAACTGACTAACAAAAAAGACAGTCCTCTATGAAGTTCCAAAGGTCCTTCAAGAACCTTACTGATCCTGGCTGGGCACGGTGGCTCGTGCCTATAATCCTAGCACTTTGGGAGGCCAAGGCAGGCAGATCACCTGAGGTCAGGAGTTTGAGACCAGCCTGGCCAACATGGTGAAACCCAGGTAAAAATACAAAATCTCTACTAAAAATACAAAACTTTGCTGGGCATGGTGTTGAGTTTATGTAATTCCAGCTGCTTGGGAAGCTGAGGCAGGAGAGTTGCTTGAACCTGGAATGCAAGGTTGCAGTGATCTGAGATTGCACCATTGCACCCCAGCTTGGGCGACAGAGAGAGACTCCTTCTCAAACCAACCAACCAATCAACCAACCAACCAACCAACCAACCAACCAACCAACCAACCAATCAACCAACCAACCAACCTCATTGATCCTGGTATAGAAGCATTTTCAGGATTTCAGGCAAACATAGGGTTTGTAGAGCATTCTTTATGGTTTCTGTTGAGTTTCATAGGACATTGAGTTCCGTGCCATTGTTCATTCATTCATTCACTTCTTTCTTTCTTTAGTAAATATTTATCATGTTTTGGGGACTGTGACAGGCATTAATGATATATAGTCCTGGCAATCAAGAGATTCAGAGTGTTGAACAAAAGACACATGAATTACATTTTTAAAAATATTTTTGAGGTAGGTATAAATCACATAAAATAAAATTCACCAATTTTAAGTGTAAAAAAATAAAGAATCATTGTCTAAAATGTAGCATGACTTCTCAAGAGTCATTATGTCCAAAATTGATTGAACAGCTACAAATGTGATCTTATATTTAGACTTAACCCTGGGATACACGGCTTAGGAACCTCTTGAGATATATAGGCCCTTAGACAGTTTCTACTTGTTCTCTGCTGTTAAAAAAATTACTTTTCTTTTCCAAAGTTAAATTGAAAATGAACAAGCCAAGGATTTTAAGAGAAAATATTTGAGATTAAGTCAAAGTGACCCATTTGAAGGTCATCACTAATTAGAAATTTCTGAAAGAACCATGCTTAAGAAACAGAGACCTTAAAGTGGATAGTTACTGACTTTTATGAATCTTTTAGTTTTTAAAACGAGGACATTTTAAAGTTAAATATTCTTTTTATATTTTAGAGTGATGCTTTCTATATCACAACATTATAATGTAAAAATAATTTTTAAAACTTAACACACAATAATAATGAAGTTGGTACCTTCCTTTAAAGCATTTCAGCAGGAACTGTTCATTTCTATTATAGCATTATATCTCAACTTTCTAAATGCCATGTAGGGTATTTTTCAGGATTCTGAATGAAGTAGGCTGTAAGCCTCAGCTTCTCTTTTGTTGTTTTTCCAAGATAGTCTTTAAAAATTTCCCAGTATAACATTTTCTTTGCCTAAAATGGACGTAAGAATATTTTTAGTAAAGTCTCTTGAAAGTGCAAGGGGAGGAAATAGTTTTAATCAAATTCCATATAAATATATTACATGTCAAATCATGTTCATAAGAGATGCTGTTTTCTTTGCCTCCTCAATATATTCATAATCTAAAACTACTTACTTGGCTTCAATTCTGATATATATGTTATATACATATATATTTGAGATGGAGTCTTGCTCTGTCACCCAGTCTGGAGTGCTATGGCGCTATCTCGGCTCACCGCAGCCTCTGCTTCTCAGGCTCAAGTGATTCTCATGCCTCAGCCTCCTGAGTAGCTGGGACCTACAGGTGTGCACCACCATGCCTGGCTAACTTTTTTATTTTTAGTAGAGATGGAGTTTCACCATATTGGCCAGGCTGGTCTCTAACTCCTGACCTCAAGTGATCTGCCCACCTCAGACTCCCAAGGGATTACAGGTGTGAGCCACCATACCTGGCCCAATCCTGATATTTCTTAATGGTGTTTTTGGGAGGTAATACACAGACTGTACTTATGGAGAAGTTGGTAGGGCCTTTCTCTTGCCCTCTCTTCCCCACATTCCCTTTCCGTTTATTGCTTTGGGTACACATGTTGAGCAAGGTGAAGTCAAAATTTGATTTTGGTGAGGACTGAATCTTAGCATTTACCAAAAAAGAGCTCAGCACCATTTTCTTCAGAAAGAATTCCGTTGTGTTTTCTCTTTGAACAGGCTATATATTTATGAGTATTATCCTGCGCAAACTGATTTCCCCAAGATTTTCTTAGGTGAAATTATCATTAATAGTAGTTTTAGGACTTCTGACTTCAAAATGATGACAGATTGGAAGGGACTGTGTTGTATGCAAATGTGCTGGGATGCAAAATCATCCTAAAACATTGGCTCAAAAGTGTGTCCTTTTTTAAACCCATATAAATGTAGCTTAGAGGCAGATATTTCAGGGCAAGTATGGCAGCTCCACAGTTTTCAGAGGATCAGGCATTTTCTATACTCAATATGGCTTTTACCTCATTGCCCAAAGTGGCTACCATTGCTCCTGCCAGCAGGAGGAAGAAAGGGAGAAAGCAGAGTCCATAGGTGCATGGCAACTGCCTCTCAGAAAGGTTTCCTAGCAGCCACAATAGATGTCCTCCTCTCACACCTGGAAATTCATTACAGGGCCATGCCTAACTATAAGGGAGGCTGAGATGTGTCACCTTTATTCTGAGTGGTTATATGCCTAGGTAAAAATTTGGAATGCTATTACCGTGACAAAAGAGGAGAATGAATCTTGATCTCTGACACGAATAGAAAGAGCGTGGTCTTTGAAGGCAGACACACCTAGACTCAAATCTAGCACTTATTATTATTATTTTTTGAGACAGAGTCTTACTCAGTTGTCCAGGCTGGAGTGCAGTGGTGTGATTTTGACTCACTGCAACCTCCACCTCCTGGGTTCAATCAGTTCTCCTTCCTTAGCCTCCTGAGTAGCTGGAACTACAGGCACCTGCCACTCCACCCAGCTAATTTTTGTATTTTTATTAGAGATGAAGAGGTTTCACCATGTTGGCCAGGCTGGTCTTGAACTCCTGACCTCAAGTGATCTGCCTGCCTCAGTTTCCCAAATTGCTGGGATGACAGCTTTAATTTTTTTTTTTTTTTTTTTTTAACCTTGTGAAAGTCACTCTAGCCTCCTCCTGCTTTTAAAATTTGAAAGCAAGGATGATATCACATAGCTTTTCTGGTAGCTATGGCCTGTCTTCCTAACTTCCATGAAGTATATCTATGAAATAATAAACCCCTGAATCCTGATATGTGCATCTTCAGAGAGGTTTCCTAGTTACAGTATGACTCCTACAACACATTTAAATATCTTTGGAAACAGTTCTTTGATAAACTGCCTTCAAAGTCGCATAAATCTCAGTAAATTAGAATCCAAACAACAGAGTGTTTGTATAGTAAATGTCGACTGAAAGCCTACATACAGTTAAAGAATGCCCCCACTATCTCTACCAAACAATCATATAATAAATATTGTCTGGATAAAAAAAATCAAAGGAAAAACCAGAGTATGCCATTCTTTACTTCAAAAAATAATTTTGAGTAAGTGCAGGCTCTGGGCACTTCCATCAAGAGACAGGAGGGAATGAGAAAGCAAGATCCCTGCATTCACGGATTTTACAGTCTGTGAAAGGAGACCTGCTTTTCCCCATCTTAAGGGCACAATATCAGGATCATCCAGGAGAATGTGGAAAAAATTTAAAAATTTAAAAAAGAAAAACGAAAAAAAAAAAGGGCACAATATATTCACTATACAAAACTGAAAGAATCTTGGCCTGATTGAAAAATCAAATCAAATCTACCTTTGAGCAATTATTATTTCCTGCAGATATGGGCTACTCTGTTCTACCTGGCAGTATGATTCTCTGTCAACATGCAACACAACCAGAGCATTTCCAGCCCAGTTACTCAGTTGCTGCCAGATCCATCCATTCATCCATCCATCTGTCATCAAATGTCTTTTGCAATGATGAGCAAGTTGTGGCTCCTGCCCTCAAGAAGCTCACAGGGTTCTGAAAATAGGCAAGCAGCCTGTTCCAATCTCACTAGCAGCTCCAATCAGAACAAGTGACCAGCTCACATGAAGAGATTTATTACAAAAATAAAGAGGAATCCTTCAGGATTCAAAATAGACTTTTTTTTTTTTTTTTTTTTTTAATGGAGATTCACTGTGTTGCCCAGGCTGGAGTGTAGTGGCATGATCTCAGCTTACTGCAGCCTCCATCTCCCAGGTTCAGGTGATTCTTCTGCCTCAGCCTCCCAGTAGCAGGGACTACAGGCACACGCCACCATGCCTGGCTAATTTTACATTTTGAGTAGAGACACGGTTTTACCATATTGGCCAAGCTGTTCTTGAATTCCTGACCTTGTGATCCACCCACCTCAACCCTGCAAAGTGCTGGGGTTACAGGCATGAGCCACCGTGCCCAGTCCCAAGGTAGAAATTTTACCTACACCCCATGGGCACCGAACACTGCTTTGAATTGAGGTATCCACTCCCTCTCTTTGCCCCCTTTGTTATCTAATTCATTATTCTCTTTCCTGCATACTGGCCTCTTGGTGTTCCAGAAACCCAACTGAGGCTTACTCACACTTAGTGCTGGCATAATAAACACTCAATAGAGCCTAGTTCTTATTATATATTTAATATAAACTGATACATCCTCATGCACTTATATTTGTCTAAGCTGATATATATACATATATATAGACGTCTTAAACAAATTTCACATCATGTACATTGGGATGTGATGTGAGTGGCCAATTATCCTTTGCAATGAAACTGAAAGCAACCTTTCGTCAGGGCTGACCAAAGAGCAATCCTTGTTCCAGCCCTATCTGAGTGTCCCTTCTGTCAGATTTTGGGGATCCTCTTTTGTCTTCTGTGGTTCTTGTCCTGCTGGCTGATTACCTCATAGTCTTGGGATCTAGATGCTCAGTCATCTCTGCCAGACTTTACTGAAGCACCAGCTTTATGAACTGTGCCCACAGGGGCTCCCCTTTCTCCCAGCACATTCCACACAGTGTCAGCAGACCCCTCCCACCGTCACACTTGGTTAAATGTGCTGTATCAGTCTGTTATCATGCTGCTAAGAAAGACATACCTAAGGCTGAGTAATTTATAGAAGAAAGAAGTTTAATTGACTCACAGTTCCATATGGCTGGGGAGGCCTCACAATCATGACGGAAGGTGAAGGAGGAGCAAAGTCACTCACGTCTTACATGGTGGCAGGCAAGGCACCATGTGCAGGGGAACTCTCATTTATATAACCATCAGCTCTCGAGAAACTTATTCACGATCACAAGAAAGCATGGGAAAGACCCATCCCCATTACTCAATTACCTCCCCTGGGGTATGTCCCATGACACATGAGGATTATGGGAGCTTAAATTCAAGATGAGATTTGGGTGATGACACAGCCGAACTGTATCGTGTGCTTTGGTATTATGGTCTTGCTCTTTGAAAGCATGCTTTGCTTTGCTCTGTTCTGTTTTTTTTTTTTTGAGGCAGGGTCTCATGCTGTCACCCAGGCTGAAGTGCAGTGGTACAATCACAGCTGGCTGCAGCCTGGACCTCCTGGGCTCAAGTGATACCCCCTACTTCAGCCTGGTGAGTAGCTAGGACTACAGGTGCACACTGCCACTGATTTCTGTAGACATAGAGTTTTGCAATGTTGCCCAGGTTGGTCTCAAACCCCTGAGCTCAAGTGATCCTCCCACCTTGGCCTCCCAAAATGCTAGGATTACAGGTGTGTGCCACCATGCCCAGCCTATTCTGTTCTTAAACAGAACAATTATGTATCTGTTTCCGCATCTGTAAAATTGAGATGTAATAATAGAACCTATCTCACAGAAATGTTGTAACAAAAATCTGTAAATATGTATAAAGCATTGAGAAGAGAGGGACTTTTAAAAATTAATATTATAAAATTGAAATTTTTATTATAAAAGTCAGGGTTCTTCAGATAAACAACCAACAGGAGTTAAATCCGTATCTCTATATGTCTCTCTCTATAGATAGTCATGCACTGCTTAATGATGGAGAAGGCAATTTCTTCATTGCGTGAACATCTTAGGTTGTACTTACAAAAACCTACGTGATATAGCCTACTACTATGTGCCTAGGCTATATGGTAAAGCCTACTGCTCCTAGGCTGCAAACCTGTACAGCATGTGATTGCACTGAATACTGTGGTCAGTTGTCAACACAGTGGTAAGTATTCGTGAGTATAAACGTATCTAAACATAGAAAAGGTACAGTAAAAACATGATACTAAAATCTTACGGGACCACTGTCTTAGGCGTGTTCTGTTACTGACTAAAATGTCAATATGTGATGCCTGATTGTATACATACAAAATTTATTATAGGAATTGGCTTATAATGAATTATTATGACAGCTAAGTCCCAAAATTTATTTTCTGTAGGGTGGAGACCCAGGAAAGCCAGTAATGATAGTTCGAAGGACTTAATAGCACGAGAGCTGATGGTGTAGTTTTCAGTTTGAGTCTTAACACCTGAGAACCAGAAACCCCAAGGGCAGGAGAAGATCACTGTCCCTGTTCAGGCAGTCAGGCAGAGAGAAATTTCAATCCTCTTCTAGCCTTTTGCCCTACGCAGGCCCTCAAGGGATTGAATGATGTCTACTTACAATGGGGAGGGGCAATCCACTTCACTTATTCCACCAATTCAAGTGCTCATCTCCTCCAGAAACACTCCTAAAGACAGACCCAGAAATAACGTTTAATCAGATATCTGGGCACCCTACATGACCCAACATGACCCCATCAAGTTGACACATAAATTAACCATCATAAAAAGAAACAAGGCTGGGTGCAGTGGTTCATGCTTGTAATCCAAGCACTTTGGAAGGCTGAGGTGGGCAGATCACTTGAGGTTAGGAGTTGGAGACAAGCCTGGCCAACATGGTAAAACCCTGTTTATATAAAAAACACAAAAATAATCTGGGCGTGGTGGCAGGTGCCTATAGTCCCAGCTACTTGGGAGGCTGAGGCAGGAGAATAGCTTGAACCAGGAGGTGGAGGCTGCAGTGAGCTGAGATTGCTCTACTGCACTCCAGCCTGGGTGACACAGTGAGACTCTGTCTCCAAAAAAAAAAAAAAAAAAAAACGGAACACCAATAAAATACATTGCAAAAAAAAAAATGAAGTATAAAAGGGCTTAAAATAAAATAAAACATTAGAGCCTATTATTGTCTTTATCTTTTAACTTCATTTCTCAAAAAGTAATTATTGTTTATAGTATAGCTTTTTTCCTTCTAGACATTTTTTACTATACATATTCAAAGATTTATATATAAGTATCTTATTAAATACTTATATATATATTAAATACTTATATATATATAAATATATATAAGGAAACTTGTTTTGTTTTCTTAACAATATATTTTGAACATAGATCCACATCATTTAATAGAAGCTGACTTTATTCTTCTTCATGGCTATATAATACTCCATGGAATAGAGATACCGTAAAGTTTGTAATGGATGTGTAGATCATGCCGAGGTTTTCTCCATGACATATACTGTTGCCAGGAATATTCTTATACAAATATTTTTTCTTACATATGTGAGAAAAATTTATAGAAATAAAATTACTTGACCTAAGGAGATGCACATTTGGCATTTAAATGTGTAAAGACAAAATGCTGCAAAAAGGCACATCACCGTCTTTTGTTGACCATTGTCTGATAAGCATCCAGATAGAAAAAAAAAAAATGCCCCATTGAAAGATACAAATTCCTTCATATTTTTAAATGTCTCACATTTTCTTACTGTCTTTTTCCTCCCAGCAACCCCGGGGATCGTTTAACCGTTTAATAACTGTACGAAAGAGAAAAACAAGCGTGTCTAAAGTTTCCCTAAAGTATCAATACTATTGTTTTGAAAGCAGAGATAGTGCTTCAAGTACACTGCTTTCTTTTAGTCAGAGATTAGCAAACTATGATCTGTGGGCCACATCTAACTATCATCTCTTTGTGTGCTGCCTGTGAGCTAAAAATGGTTTTTACATATTTAAAGTGTTAAAAAAATAAAAAGCCAAATATCTGTGCTACATGAAAAGTACATGAAATTCAAATTTCATGTCCATAAGTAAAGTTTTATTGCAACACAGTCACACACACTCATTTACATATTGTCTGTGTCTGTGGCTACTTGCCCTCAACAATGGTAGAATTGATTTGTTACAACAGAGAACACGTATGGCCTGCAAAGCTGAAAACATATGCTGTTGATTTGATTGACATCTTTGTATGTTTACATAAAATTGTAAGAAATAATACAGAGAGATTGTACTCTTTGCCCGGTTTCCCCCAATGTTAACATTTTGCAAAACTTAAGTGTAACAGTACAACCAGGATGTTGATGTTGGTATGATCCACTGGGCTTGAAACTCAAAGTATTTACTACCTGGCCTTTCAGGAGAAAATATTTTACAACCATTCCTTTAGGTAGGCAATGTTATTTTTTTTTCTTTTGTATTAGTCTTATTTTTTTTCTTCTCTGAATTTTTCTAATTCTGTTTTTTTCCCCTCAATACTTCTCTACAGATAATACTGCAAATTAGCAATGCCCACTTTCATAGTGAATTGCATCTTTCTACTTGCCAAGTTTCTAAGGTAAAATATATTTTAAGGAGAACAAGCAATAATGGTTTTTCCTTTGGTCTAAAATTAATTTTGGTCACAATATTAACATAAAGCTAATGAAATTCAGAACTAAGAGAATTTTAAAAAATATTTATACATAAAACCTAGCTCTTCATCTTTCTAGTCCTACTTTTCCCTAGAAAGACTGATTTACTTTTAGGGTAGCAACTGAAGATACTGGCTAACCCCTCACAGGTGCAGTTCAACAAAACAAATAAATCATTAACCCTTTCTGAGCTGGGGCTGACCAGAGGCTGAATAGCTGCTTAAGTACCTCTGGAAAAGGTAACTTCTCAGCCCAAGGGTGCAGGGCTTCACTTAGTCTTTTTAGATTCATACCCTGGCTGGCTGGAGGTTAGTTTTGTAAGGTAAGAAAGCAGCATCTAGCAACAAAGGACAGACTGTGAGAGATAATTCTGGTGGTCCTTTTGCTGCTATGGTTAGAATATTTGTCCCCTCCAAAACTCATGTTGAAATTTAGTTACAATGGTAACAATATTAGGAGGTGGGACCTTTGATGTGTCTGGCCCCTTGTGCCTCTTGGCCCTTCCACTTCCTGCCATGTGAGCATCCAGCCTTCCTCCCCTCTGGAGGACACAGTATGTGAGGTGCCAGAGGCCAATGAGGACAGACTGGCACATACCTGTAGTTCCAGCTACTTGGGATGCTGACGTAGAAGGATCACTTCAACCCGGGAAGCAGAGGCCTCGGTGAGCTGAGATCTCATTCCTTCAGTCCAGACTGGGCAACACAGTGAGACTTAGTCTCAAAAAAACCACAAAAAACAAAAAGTTTTCCCAGACAGACAGGACCAGCATTCCCAGAAACTCTTGACAAATACGAGTTATGAGGCTTTTGCCCTAAACATACTAAGGCTGATACTCTGGGGGTGGAGCACAGGAACCTGTTTTAACAAGCCTTTGGGTCATGATGATGATGAGGCAGGTTCTAGTTTAAGAACAGCTGCCCTCAATCCACGCCTAAGGGCCCACGCAAAGTATCAAGGGAAAGCACGTCTTCCGGGACTGCTAAGATTGAAGTTTCCTTTGCTCGTTGTGTCTCTTGATGATAGCTACTATTTATCTAGTGCAAACTATGTCTCAGACACTCTAGTACATGAAAATAACAGTGCTTGGGGTTTGTTGAGTACGTAATACATTCCAGACTCTGTCCTTAATGCTTTTTTTATTATCTCATTTAATTTTGGGAACACATTTTTCAGTGGGAACTAAGTGATGAGCACACAGGAACACAGAGAGGGGAACAGCAGACACTAAGGCCTACCGGAGGGTGGAGGGGAGGACGAGGGGGAGAAGCAGGAGAGATAACTAATGGGTAGTAGGCTTGATACCTGGGTGATGAAATGATCTGTAAAACAAACCCCTGTGACACAAGTTTACCTATATAGCAAACCTATCCATGTACCCCTGAACTTAAAAATTAAAGTTAAGGCTGGGTGTGGTGGTTCACACCTGTAATCCCAGCACTTTGGGAGGCTGTGATGGGCAGATCACTTGAGGTCAGGAGATTGAGACCCAGCCTGGCCAACAAGGTGAAACCCAGTCTCTCTCCAAATCTGCAAAAATTGGCTGGGCATGGTGGCATGCACCTGTAATCTCGGCTACTCGGAGTCTGAGGCAGGAGAATTGCTTCAACCCAGGAGGCGGAGGTTACAGCGTGATGAGATCACATCACTGCACTCCAGCCTGGGTGAAAGAGCAAGTTTCTACCTCAAAAATAACTAAATAACTAAATAAATAAAATGAAAGTTAAGAAAAAGATAGTAAATGTAATATAAAGAATGCAAAGTTTTCAGCAGTGTACCTAATCAGAGTTGGCATCAGTACATACAAACGTAAAATTATTCTTAATAATAATTTTGAGAACAATCTAATGTGGTAGGTGTTTCATTAACTCTATAATACAAATGAGAAAACCCAGGTCCAGAGAAGTTATGTCATTGGTGACGGGTCATAAAGGTAGAAGACCCCAGCCTGACCCCAATAGTCCTGATTTATGACCCTTACGCTCTGTCACTGGTGTTCTGAGATGCATGAACTCAGTGTTTCCCAGCCTTTCTGACGCCAGGGACCAGCTTCATGGAAGACAATGTTCCCATGGACTGGTATTAGGAGTGCGGGATGTTTTGGGGATGAAACTGTTCCACATTAGATTCCCATGAGGAGTGTGCAACCTGGGTTCCTCGCATGCGCAGTTCACAATAGGGTTTACATGTCTATGAGAATCTAATAGGATTCTCTGATCTGACAAGGTGAAGCTCAGGTGGTGATGCTGGCTCACCCACAGCTCACCTCTTGCTATGTGGCTCAGTTTCCAACCCTCCGTCCCAGGGTCTGGGGACCCCTGCATCAACTCATTTAATCCCCTCAACATTACTAAGAAAGTGAAATTAATTAGTGAAATTTCATAGCTGAGGAGAGGGAGGCTCTGAGAGGTCCGCTAACTTGCCCCAAATCACATAGCTTGTTGAAAGCTCAGCTGGATTTAGAACCTGAGCCATTACTGATCGGTCTCTCCTTGTGCTTGTCCTAGTGCCTGGCACCTTCTGTGTCTTCAGACATTGAGTGATGCCAGCTGCTGACTCAGAGACCATCCCCTGATCCTGTCTGGGGGCAACCTGACCTGTTCTTTAGGGAGCACAAGGAAAGGGTCCTGCAGCCAACCCTAAACTGAGCATTCCCAGAAGGAACATTCCCCACGAGCCTCCTTGAGGCTTGCTGCAAAATGCGATGAAGGCGAACCTGAATCAAGTGTGATTCATTTGAACAAAGTTTTAATTAGTAAATAAATTAGTTGGGGGGCAGGGGAAAAGGTATCAATTAGAACATGTGGTTAAATAGGCAGAAATGTGTAGAGTTTTTGTGCCTGGAGGAAATTCATGTGTTCCATTAGCACTAATTAAGAAGCACGGACTATCCTTTCTAGCCTACATGAGGCTTGAGCCTCAAGAACAGAGAGGTGGTATCTTGCCAGACAGAGAGTCTGGCTGCTTTAGGCTGGGTGCAGTGGCTCACATCGGTAATCCCATTACTTTGGGAGGCCAAGATGTGTGGATCACTTGAAGTCGGGAGTTCGAGAACAGCCTGCCTGGCCAACCTAGTGAAACTCCATCTCTAGTAAAAATACAAAAAGTTAGCTGGGCATGGCAGTGGGCACCTGTAATCCCAGCTCCTGGGGGAGGCTGAGGCATGAGAATTGCTTGAACCTGGGAGGTTACAGTGAGCTGAGATCACATCATTGTACTCCAGCCTGGGTGACGAGAGTGAAACTCCATCATATCTCTCTCTCTCTCTCTCTCTCTCTCTCTCTCTCTCTCTCTCTCTCACACACACACACACACACACACACACACACACACACAGAGGAAATTCTGACTGCTTTCAAGTTGGGGCAAGCTGGTCGCTTCATGGCATTAAGAATAAAGCTTCCTGTGTGAGCTCAGCCTCCAAAGCCTTAATTTCAGCTTTGCTAAAAATGGTGATAATGGTACTGACCATATATGATGATCAGAAGGATCTGTATGTTTGATATCGAGAAGGCAGTGATATTTGAGGAGGTCCACATTTTTGGTCTTGTTTTCCCCTCAGCATAGCCTTGTGACTAGGTAGAGCAGAAATTACAAACCCGTTTTTTTCAGGTGGAAAAACAGTGGAGTGGATCTAGTCACTTGTCTCTTAACATCGGTTCAACTTTTCTTTTTCTAGGACATCTCTCTTACTATGGAGACTGGAAAGTGAAAATCTGCAACACATTTCCCAGACTTCCTTGCAGCTAGAGCTCCCAGTCTGATTCACCAATCACGTGGACTCACCAAAGACTTGAGTTTAGCATGAAGTTTGGTGGGGAGATGAGGCATCCAATTTGCTGATAGAGCTCATAGCAGATAAGAAGTGGCTCTACAAATAGCAGGAGAAGGGATTGGTTCCTGCATCTGGACCATGGCTAAGGTGGTGTGATCCTGAAACCAGACATCAGAAGGTGGCTTTCTGATGGCCCCTGTTCCTCTTTCTCTGATGGGCCAGTTCTGAGATGCTGCTCCAGAAGTCATTCCTAGAGGATACCCTAGATCCTGCTCCTTCAGCCCTCATTACAATTTCGTTTTGAACTAATTTTTTTTTTTTTTGAGATGGAGTCTCACTCTGTCACCCTGGCTGGAGTGAAGTGGCATGATCTTGGCTCCCTGCAATCTCTGCCTCCCAGGTTCAAGCAACCTTCCTGCCTCAGCCTCCTGTGTAGCTGGGATTGTAGGCACCCACCATCATGCCCAGATAATTTTTGTATTTTTAGTAGAGACTGGCTATGTTGGCCAGGCTGGTCTCGAACTCCTGACCTTCAGTGATCTGCCTATCTTAGGCTCCCAAAGCGCTGGGATTATAGGCGTGAGCCCCTATGCCCAGTCTGAACTGAATTCTTTATATTAAATTCTTTTTTGTCTTATGTAGTAGGAGAGATTTTGCAGCCGAATTCCAGATGATACAATGGGTCATAGAGAAGTTTTGCCACTTGTCCTAATAAAAGTTAAGTGTTTGATATTGCTGGCACTTAAAAAACATCCCTACAGATATTAATTTCATTCCCTGTGGATTTTACACTTTAATTTACTTCTTTGAGCCCCTGTTTCCTCATCTGTCAAATAGAAATAATAATATTTACCTTGCAGGAGATGTTGTGAGAATTGAACGAGATCATAGATAACAAATTATTAGTCATGTAGATACTCCACAAATGGTACCTATTAATAATAAAAACTGGCTTTAGAAGAAATTCTATGAGGGTATGCTAGTTTGCATCAAGATAACAAATATCCCCCAAATCATTTCAATATCTTTTTTTTTTTTTTTGAGACGGAGTTTTCACTCTTGTTGTCTAGGCTGGCATGCAATGGCACAATCTTAGCTCACTGCAACCTCTGCTTCCCAGGTTTAAGTGATTCTCCTGCTTCAGCCTCCCAAGTAGCTGGGATTATAGGTGTCCGCTACCATGCCTGGCTAACTTTTTTGTATTTTTATTAGAGATGGGGTTTCACTATGTTGGCCAGGCTGATCTTGAACTTCTGGCCTCAGGTCATCCACCCGCCTTGGCCTCTCAAAGTGCTGAGATTACAGGCATGAGCCACCGCACCTGGCCCATTTCAATACCTTAAAAACAGAAAAGGTTTATTTTTCATTCATACTCGTAGATATGTCTTGAGTTGGCAAGGGGTGTTCTGCTCCTCTTGGTTACTCAGGGGTCAAGGCTAATGAAGCAGCCACCATCTCAAATGCACACTCATGAAAGAAGACCATTCGGAGGGTCTTCAGTGGGCAGTACAATGCCCTGGCTTGCAGCAACACAGGGTACGTGCACTCACAGGTCTCAGCTGATCACAAGGGAACCAGGGAATGTAGTGCTGTCACGGGATAAGCTGGATAAAATATCTGGGGACCACACAGAGAGTGGAAGTGGAGCGACACCCAGGCAGCAAGCTCTGCAGCGCTTCCAACATTTCGAAACTTCAGAACTCGTTCCATCTCCGATTAGGAACTGCAAGACTACGATTGGATGGTTGGAAAGAAATTAAAGGGCATTTTCAGACAGCTGGAAGGAAGTCTGGAAATAGGAATCCTTCCAACACTTGGTTTCTCTTGCTTTCCTACATCCCATTCCCCTCCCAGAATCTGGAGTGCTCCATGTGAACATGAATCAGATCACGTCATCTTCCCACTTAAAATCCTCAAATGGTGCTAAAAAGAAAACCCAGGCTTCTCTCCACAGCGCTTCATGACTGTATTAGTTATTGATGGCTGCACAAGAAATAATTCCTAAAATATAAGGACTTAAGAGAACAAAAAATCTTTATTATCTCATGCAGTTTATTTGGTTTTGTTTTGCCTTTTTTGAGATAGGGTCTTGCTCTGTTGCCCAGGCTGTCGTGCAGTGGTGTGATCATAGCTCACTACAACCTGGAACTCTGGGCTCAAGAGATCCTTCTGTTTCAGTCTCCCAAGTACCTAGAACTTCAGGCATGTGTAACCACACCTGGATAGTTTTTTAAGTTTTTTGTAGAGACAGTGTCTTGCTATGTTGCCTGAGCTTGTCTCGAACTCCTAGCCTCAAATGATCCTCCTCCTTTAGCCTCTTAAAGTTCTGGGATTGCAAATGTGAGCCACTGTGCTCAGACTAATGTAGTTTTTCTTGTTCGGGCATTTGGGAGTGACTCAGCTGAGCGTCTTAGCTTACGGTCTTTCAGAGGTTGCCGTGATGACGTTGGTCAGGATTGCAGTTGTCTGAAGGCTGTACTGGGCTAAAGGATCTGAGACGGTGCACTCACATGACTAGCAGGTTGATGCTGGCTGTTGGCAGGAGGCTTCAGTTCCTGATAGCATGGACCTTCCCATAGGACTGCCAAACTGTGCTCATGACATGGTGGTTGGCTTTGTCCAGAGTGAGTGGTCTGAGGAAGAGAGCACAAGTCAGAGGCTGCAATGTTCTTCTATAAACCAGTCTTAGAACCCACACCCTGTCATTTCCCCTGAATCCTCCCGGTTCCCCAGGTCAGCCCTATTCATTGTTTACACAAGAGTGTGAATTCCAGGAGGCAGAGATCATGGGGGCATCCAGGAGGCTAGCAGGCAGTAACTTACCTCTCTGTTTTTATCTCCTGTTGATTCACTAAGCACTCATCACATCGACCCTCTATCTGTTCAAAACATGCTAAGCTGAGCCAAACCCAAGGCCTTTGCTTGCTCTTTGCTCCGCATGAGATACTTGTTCCTCCAATCTGTGCTTCATCATCACATTCAGGTTTCGGCTCAAGTGTTGTTTCCTTAGAGAGGCTTCCCCTGACCACCCTGCCAATATTGCTCTTGCCGCTGGTCCCCACTGCAGGCTAATTGCTAGCACATTGTTCTGTCTCTTCCTTTCACTCTTTGAAATCACTTTATTTATTTATTTATTTATTTACAGACAAGGTCTCACTCTGCTGCCCAGGCTGGAGTGCAGTGGCATGATCATGGCTCACTACAGCCCTGACCTCCTGGGCTCAAGCCATCCTTCTGCCTCAACCTCCTGACTAGCTGGTACTACAGGTGCATGCCACCATGCCTGGCTAGTTCTATTTTTTTTTTAAATTTTTTGGAGAGATGTGGGGGGTCTCACTATGTTGCCTAGGCTGGTCTTGAACTCCTATACCAGTGATCCTCCTGCCTTGGCCTCTCAAAGTGCTAGGATTACAGGCATGAGCCACCATGCTCGGCCTTAGTCTGAAATCACTGTAATTACTGATTAGTTTTTTTAGGCCTCTGTCTCCTTTCTTTAAGACTTCAGTTCCCTGAGAGTGAGCCGGGCCCATTATGCTCATCTCAACTTCCCTAGCACCTGGCATGCCCTCTCGTCCATAGTAAGTGAACCATACCTATGTGCCTAGTAAAGCAACAGCCTCCAGCCTCCCACCTCCCATGGGGAAGATTACAATCCCTCCAATTTTCTCAAGTCCTCTTGCTGTTATGAACCTGATCTGAAATCTGACCCTGGGTTTGTCCTAAGCTCCCTGCTCCTGTGTAATCATTATTCACAGTGCAACCCGTGAGTCTGCAAAGCCCCACAATCTTCCTGGAGAGGAGAGGGTGAGAGAAATCTGGTTGGCAGGCTGAGAGGCTGCCTCGCTGCAGGCTCACCTGAACCCACAGCCAGATCTCAACCTTCCAGCCCAGAAGGCTTTCTGGTTCAGTTGGTGATTATCTGAATAAGGTGCTTTTAACTGCACAGTTTGACAAGGGCTTCTTGGCAGGTGACCTATTAATGCTGGCCTAAATGGGAGTCACCTAGAGGGAGGGAAGCCCCAGGGGACCACTCTGAAAGCTTTAGCAGAATTCGTGGATTTCTCAGTCACTGTAGCTTCCCCAGGCAATTAAATGGGCAGCAGACAAGATTGCTCACTTAGCATCTCGATCCTCTGGTCTCAGAGGCTGCAGGTGACTGAGAGGGATCATTCCAGCAGATCAACCATCTGCCTGGTAAGCTTCCTTTCATCTTTTCTCCATCTTTCCTTCCTCCCTCCCTCTCCGTTCCTCTTTCCCTCCTTCCCTTCCTTTGTCCCTCCCATCCTCCTTTCCCTGTCTAGGGAAGTTGCAAAAGGTTTATGAATTCCCCAGCCATCCACCTCTCACCTCTGGCTATCGGCTCCATCTACTCCATCCTTCTCCTGTATCTTCCCTGACTCTAACATCTGAAGTATTGAGATGACCTACTTTCACTGTATAAGTAGAGGCACTGGAGCTGTGGGCTAGAAGTATGAGAGAAATGGGCAGAGGCATCCGGCTGGTGAGAATCATGAGACCCCCACTGACTATCTGGCTGGACTGCTGGTGGCTTCCTTCAGGTCTAGATTTTCAAAGCCTGGCACCTTGGACAGCATTTGTGCACCTGGGGTTTTTGACATGGGGCATTGTATTGCAGCTCTTTTAGTACATTTCCGTAGCCAGAGTGCCACGTGGGGTCCAGCATTTGCTGAGTATTTCCGGGCACTGTGCTAGGCAATGTGATTTCATTAGTAATGATTGTGAGTACTTTATAAAGCAAGAATTTTGCACATGCCATCTCATTTCATCCTCCCCCAAACCTTGTAAGATGGGGGTGATTTGTGCCCATTTTTCAGATGAGAGAAGCTGATGCGTAGAGAGCTTATGCAGCTCAGGAAGTTGTAAAGCCTTCATGTTGTGTATGGATTCTCACATTTATTTTTATTTTTAGACAGAATCTCCACTCTTGTCACCCAAGCTGGATTGCAATGGCACAGTCTTGGCTCACTGCAACCTCTGTCTCCTGGGTTCAAGAGATTCTCTGCCTCAGCCTCCTGAGTAATTCGGACTACAGGCAGCTACCACTATGTCCAGCTAATTTTTGTATTCTTTTTTTTTTTTTCAGTAGAGATGGAGTTTCATCATGTTGACCAGGCTGGTCTCGAACTCCTGACCTCAGGTGATCCGCCCACCTTGGCCTCCCAAAGTGCTGGGATTACAGGTGTGAACCACTGAGCCCAGATGGGATTCTCAAATTTGATCCTTACCACAACTCTGTGAGATGAAAATCATCATCCTCATTTTATTTTTTTTTATTGCATTTTAGGTTTTGGGGTACATGTGGAGAACATGCAAGATAGTTGCATAGGTACACACGTGGCAGTGTGATTTGCTGTCTTCCTCCCTATCACCTATATCTGGCATTTCTCCCCATGCTCTCTCTCCCCAACTCCCTACCCCCCACTGTCCCTCCCCTATTTCCCCCCAACAGACCCCAGTTTGTAGTGCTCCCCTCCCTGTGTCCATGTGTTCTCATTGTTCAACACCCACCTATGAGTGAGAACATGCGGTATTTCATTTTCTGTTCTTGTGTCAGTTTGCTGAGAATGATGTTCTCCAGGTTCATCCATGTCCCTACAAAGGACACGAACTCATCGTTTTTGATGGCTGCATAATATTCAACATCATCCTCATTTTATACTTGAAAATCCTGAAGCCTGAGGGTGAAGACCACACAGCCATCAAGTGGGAAATCTACTATTCATCAATAGTTCCCTGTGCATGTGATACTAGGTTGCAATGTACGAATGATTTACTATCATTTGCAAAATTTGAAAATTGAGTTGTTAGGAGAATCATTTACTCATTCCACAAGTACTTCCTGTGTGCCAGTTAGGTATTAAGATCAACAGTGACGTGGTAGATTACACACACTTTATATTTTATTTTTAAGATGGACTAAAAATTAAGAGCGTCACTGAAAAAAGTAAAAAGAAACAGGTGAAATTAGCTTTATTTTTATTTATTTTTTTCAGATGGAGTCTCACTCTGTTGCCCAGGCTGCAGTGCAGTGGCACAATCTTGGCTCACTGCAACCTCTGCCTCCTGGGTTCAAGTGGTTCTCCTGCCTCAGTCTCCTGAGTAGCTGAGACTACAGGCACCCACCACCATGCCTGGCTAATTTTTGTATTTTTAGTAGAGATGGGGGTTTCACCATGTCGCCCAGGCTGGTCTTGAACTCCTGACCTCAGGTGATCCTCCTGCCTGAGCCTCCCAAACTGTTGAGATTACAGGCGTGAACCACTGCTCCCAGTCAAAATGAACTTTAATAACATATTTTACTTGACTCAGTGATGTTCAAAATATTATCCTTTCAATATGTAATTAATCTTAAAAAATTGGCATGCTTTGCCATTCTTTTTCCAGTAATAGGCCTTTGAAATCCTGTGTGTTTCTTACATTGATAGCACATTTTAATTTGGACCAGCCACTTTTCAGATTCTAAGTAGCTCATGTAACTCATGGGTACCATCTTGGGCAGTCGAGTTCTAGAACATAAGCTCTGTGAGAATAGGATTTTTTGTCTTTTTTTTTTTTTTAACATTGCTGTATTTTTAGGGCTTAATACAGTACATAGTACATAGCAGACTCTGTGATAGATACTTTAAAAATAAATGATTAAAAGAATATCTAATTCTATTCCTAAGAGAGAAGAACATTCTTATACAGACTAGGCCACTTTAAAAGCAACAAGGGTAAAGAAAATGAGTCGGAGAAATAATCCCATCTGGTGAATATTGCACAAGATGAAATCCACAAAACCACCCCTAAATAGTCCAGTTTGCTGCCAGGTGGATGAAGTGTGTGGGGAGGAGCATTTTCCAGTAAATTGTTGAGTTGGTCTGTTTGAAATGTCTTTCTCTGTCACACTCCGTCTGCGAAATGTGGTTTCGGTATCCACAGCATTGTGTTTTGTTTGTTTGCTTGCTTTTTGAGACAGGGTCTTCCTCTGTCACCCAGGCCGGAGTACAGTGGTGCAATCATGGTTCACTGCAACCTCTGTCTCCACCTCAGCCTTTCAAGGAGCTGGGACTTACAGGCGTGACCCACCACACCCAAGAAAGTTTTGTATTTTTTGTAGAGACAGGGTTTCTCCATGTTTCTCAGACTGGTCTTGAACTCCTGAACTCAAGCAATCCTTCTGCCTTGTCCTCCCAAAGAGCTGCACCTGGACCATGGTGATCCTTATTTTGACACTATGTTTCTTTTTTAGGGTGGAGTCTCGCTCTCTTGCCCAGGCTGGAGTGCAGTGGCACCATCTCAGCTCACCACAACCTCTGGCTCCCAGGTTCAAGTGATTCTCCTGCCTCAGCCTCCTAAGTAACTGGGACTACAGGCACACACCACCACACTGAGCTAATTTTTGTTTTTAGTAGAGATAGGGTTTCAATATGTTGGCTAGGCTGCTCTTGAACTCCTGACCTTGAGATTCACCTGCCTCAGCCTCCCACAACACTGGGATTACAGGTGTGAGCCACCACACCCAGCCTCTATACTCTTTTAATGCTTCAGATACTGTTTAAGAGAACCACAGGTTTTTCTCTGGCTGCCTGGTCTAAAAAAAAAAAACTGGTTTGCTCTACCGGCACTTGAGATTTGGTTTTTTAATTGGCAAACATCACGATCTCCTGTGTATACACAGGCAGTTAAGTGTGCTATTAAAATGAGATGATGATTTGTTCTTTACATATGACATGCTGATACAAGAAAACTGGCCACAAAAGACACAACCAGGACCTTCTGTCAGCAACTTTTCCCGCATCTTCTCCCAACATCTTGATGTACTTTTAAAATTAGACTCCAAATCCTTATGGGTCTTGCCTCGATTTTTTTTTTTTTTTCCAGCAGTAGGAGCATTACCATTCTGGGCAAGCTAGTTGTTCAGGAAGACACTGGACTCATTTCATGAACTTTTCTTCTTCCTCATGCTTCTAGGGTTGATATAAATAAGTACTTATAGATGGACTAGAGTTTTCTTTTCTTCAGTTCAAGAAAAATCTCCTCTGTTGACAAACATCAAGGGAAAAATCCAACCATACGAACTGAAGTACAATAACTTTTCATCAAGAAGTCATCTGTGGCCGGGTGCAGTGGCTCATGCCTGTAATCCCAGCACTTTGGGAGGCTGAGATGGGTGGATCACCTAAGGTCAGGAGTTCGAGACCAGACTGGCTAACACAGCGAAACCCCGTTTCTACTAAAAATACAAAAATTAGCCAGACATGGTGGCATACACCTGTAATCCCAGCTAATTGGGAGGCTGAGGCAGGAAAATCACTTGAATTTGGGAGGCAGAGGTTGCAGTGAGATGAGATTGCGCCACTGCACTCCTGCCTGGGTGACAGAAAGAGACTCAAACAACAACAAAAAGAAATCGCCTGTGTTACAATTAGTTGTTCCCTTTTCAATAAGTCTGCCATTTGGCCCCTGGCCCTGTCAGCACATCTGCTTGGTGGATGTTATGCTAACCTGATGTCTCCCTGTAGGATAAGCAGACACATTTTTCCGAAGTTCCTTCTAAGGCCAACCTTTTTGCTATCCGTTAAGTGGTGACAATCTAGGCTTGCATTCTCTGGCTAAAATGGTTTGCAGGTTAACCCTCAGCTGAACTAGAGGTACCCAGCCTATCATTCTAGTCTGTCATTTTTACTTCTCTCTAGACAGAAGAGGCGAGACTTGAACTCTCCAGTGAGGACAAATCAATGGTTATGAGACTTTCTGAGTCACTTTAAGATAAATGCATCCCTGGGACTTACCACAACCACTCTTGTTCACTGCCAGGGAGAAAAGGCTACCACCTTAAAATTAGAACTCACACAGGCACAAATTCACAGGCTTGGTTATCTTAGTACTGAATGGCAAAACAGACATACATGACATTCTCTCACTACATACTGGTAAGGGGTTCTTCCTCCCTCCCTCCCTCCCTCCCTCCCTCCCTTCCTTCCTTCCCTCCCTCCCTCTCACTCCCTCCGTCTCTCCCTCCCTCCCCCCCTCTCTCTCCCTCTATCCCTCTCTCTCTCTCTTTTTCTCTTTCTTTCTTCTTCTTTCTTTGAGACAAGAGTCTTACTTTGTCACTCAGGCTGAAGTGCAGTGGTGCAATCTTGGTTCACTGCAATCTCCGCCTCCTGGGTTCAAGGGATTCTCCTGCCTTAGCCTCCTGAGTAGCTGGAACTATAGTTACTCATTACCATGCCTGGCTAATTTTTATATTTTTAGTAGGACGGGGTTCACTATGTTCGCCAGGCTGGTCTTGAACTCCTGACCGCAGGTGACCTGCCTGCCTCGGCCTCCCAAAGTGCTGGGATTACAGAGAGGTAATTTCTTGCTGACCCAGGAGACCCACCAGAATTTGGTCCTCTCAATGTGATGATCAGCAGAATCACTTATAGGGCTTTTAAAAAAGAGCATTCTGGTTCTACTGAACGTCATGTTCTCTTGTCTACTTGGCATGTTTAAAAACAGTTTTCCCTTCTTCTGCTGGCAACGGGATACTTATTTTGTGGGGAAACTCATTTTTCTGATTTAGGTGGAGTCAGCACCGATTTCTCAACTACAGGCATGAACACATGGCTCAGGTCTTACCTGTCAGAGAGCTATAGCCTTCTGCCTACTGATTGGCTCAAAGATGGGGGTGTGACCCAACCTGGACCAATCATATATCTCTCAGAGACTTCTGCTGATACTACCCGGAAAAAGATATGTCCAATCTTTGAAGATAATGAATGTAAAGTCAAGGCAGTAACAGAGCTGCTGGGGACTATTGTTTCATCATGGGGATAGCCCATGGATGGAACCAGCTGGGCTTCATCATGATAAGAGAGCCAGGAGAGGGAGGGGAGAGACAGAATCCTCAAGGCAGCATTTGATTCTCTGGATCTAGCCAGGTCTACACCTGACCTTGAGCTTTCAGTTTTATGAACTAATAAATCTTCCTGCCTTTTTTTTCCCCCCTTTTTTTTAGCTTAAGTTAATTTCGCTTGAGTTTCTGTCATCTTAGAACAAAATGGTTTGTGTTAACACACTACTCTCATGAACACCCTGGTTCACTGGATCAGATATTGTGATTTTTAAACTTCAGAATACATAAAATTTAAACAGAGGACTGAGCGTGGTGGCTCACACCTGTAATACCAGCACTTAGAGAGGTTGAGGTGGGCAGATCACTTGAGGCCAGCAGTTCTAGACCAGCTGGGCCAACATGGTGAAACCCCTTCTTTACTAAAAATACACAAGAAAATTAGCCATATCTCGTGGAGCACGCCTGTAGTCCCAGCTACTCAGGAGGCTGAAGCAGGAGAATCACTTGAACTGGGAAGCGGAGGTTGCAGTGAGCTGAGGTTGCAGTGAGCCAAGATCACATCACTGCACTCCAGCCTGGATGACAGAGCAAGACTCCATCTCAAAAAAAGAAAAGTTAAAAAAATAAACATAGGGCATTTTTAAAAGACCCTGATTTCTGAGTCTTTCCCAGAAATTCTGACTTACAAGGATGGAGTCCAGGAATCTTCATTTAGCAAGCACTCCAGATGATTCTGATGTAAGATGATGCTTTGAAAAATCACAGAATTAGAGTCCCCTCATAAGCCACAACTGCATAATGAAGAAAGGTGGCTAATTGGTGTGTCTTCTGTGAGACACACACCCCTTGGTTATGTTCTGTACTTACCTCATTTAATCTCCAGAACAAGAGTTCCCAAAAAAGAATAAGATATGTCCCTTTAGACTTGCAGAATGATTTTGGATCAAAGTGCAATAGCAATTCTATTTTTTTTTTTTTTGAGACGAAGTTTCGCTCTTGTTACCCAGGCTGGAGTGAAATGGCGCGATCTTGGCTCACCGCAACCTCCGCCTCCTTGGTTCAAGCAATTCTCCTGCCTCAGCCTCCTGAGGGAGGCTGGGACTACAGGCACATGCCACCATGCCCAGCTAATTTTTGTATTTTTTAGTAGAGACAGGGTTTCACCTTGTTGACCAGTGTGGTCTCAATCTCTTGACCTCGTGATCCACCCGCCTCAGCCTCCCAAAGTGCTGGGATTATAGGTGTGAGCCACCGCACCTGGCCAGCAATTCTATTTTTAACATAGGCAGATAGAGGCAAGAAATAAAAGAATCCACCTAGTCTTCATTGATTTTCATTCTAGGTGTTAATTCCAAGGAAAACTGTAGCTAGGAGAACTTAATTAATTTCTCAAATAAAACCTACTGGTCTTATATATGTGAGCAAGAGAAGGTAATGTGTGTTTCAATAAACAAAATCATTAGTAGGTTACAGAGTCTGAGTAGTAAATACTATAGTTCAAGTTGTTAGAAACTGTCATTATATCAGCTATGATTGGAATCATTCTGTTTTGTGAAAATGTGGAGCTAGACCTTTCCACAGCTGGTCTTGGATCAATGATCCTTGTACTTTTTGTTTCTAGTTTTAGCTTATGAGAATAATTGCCTGTGGCTGGGTGCAGTGGCTCAAGCCTGTAATCTCAGCATGTTGGCAGGCTGAGGTGGGCAGATCACTTGAGTCCAGAAGTTCGAGACCAGCCTGGGCAACATGGTGAAACCCTGTCTCAACAAAAAATACAAAAATTAGCTGGATGTGGTGGTGAATGCCTATAGTCCCAGCTACTCAGGAGGCTGAGGCAGGAGGATTGCTTGGGCCAGGGAGGTGCAGACTGCAGTAAGCTGAGATTGTGTCACTGCACTCCAGCCTGGGCGAGAGAGCTGGACCCCATCCTAAAATGGAGTTCTTCAGAAGAAGGCCTGAGATGAGGATTTACATGCAGTTGATTCTTTTTCTTTTGAGGTGGAGTTTTGTTCTTGTTGCCCAGGCTAGAGTGCAGTGGCATGATCTTGGCTCACTGCAACCTCCACCTCCTGGGTTCAAGTGATTCTTCTGCCTCAGCCTCTCAAGTACCTGGGATTACAGGTGTGTGCCGCCATACCCAGCTAATTTTTTTGTACTGTTAGTAGAGATGGGTTTTCACCATATTGGCCAGGCTGGTCTCAGACTCCTGACCTCAGGTGATCCATCTGCCTCAGCCTCCCAAAGTTCTGGGATTGCAAGAGCGAGCTACTGAACCTGGCCGCAGTTGATTTAGTAAGGAAGCATTTACAGGAGAAACCCATAAAGAAAAACAAGCATCTTAGTCAATTTGCATTGTATAAAGAAAAACCCAAGGCTAGATAATGTATAAAGAAAAAGAAAACAAGTTTATTTGGCTCATGGTTCTGCAGGCTATACAAGAAGCATGGCGCCAGCATCCGCTTCTGATGAGGGCTTCAGGGAGCTTCTACTCATGGGGAAAAGTGAAGGGGAGCAGGCATCACATGGTGAGAGGAAGGAGTGAAGAGAGAGAGGAGGAAGATACCAGATTCTCTTAACAATCAGATGTTGCAGAAACTAATAGAGCAAGAAGTCGCTCATTACCATGAAGACGGCATCAAGCCATTCATGACGGATCTGCTCCCATGACCCAAACACCCTCCAGCACAGCCCATCTCCAACCCTGGGGATCACATTTCTTTTTTCTTTTCTTTTCTCTCCTTCCTTCCTTCCTTCCTTCCTTCCTTCCTTCCTTCCTTCCTTCCTTCCTTCCTTCCTTCCTTCCTTCCTTCCTTCCCTCCCTCCCTCCCTCCTTCCTTACTTCTTTCTCTTTCTCTCTTTCTTTCTTCCTACTTTCTTCTGGTTTCTCGCTCTGTCACCCAGGCTGGAGTGCAGTGGCATGATCTCAGCTCACTCCAACCTCCACCTCCCAAGTTCAAGTGATTCTTCTGTCTCAACCTCCCATGTAGCTGGGATTACAGATGCCTGCCACCACACCCGGCTAATTTTTGTATTTTTAGTAGAGAAGAGATTTCACCATGTTGACCAGGCTGGTCTCAAACTCACAACCGCAAGTCATCTGCCCACCTCGGCCTCCCAAAGTGCTGGGATTACAGGTGTGAACCACAGCACCCAGTCTGGGGATTACATTTCAACATGCAATTTGGAGGAGGCAAATATCCAGACTATATCATCAAGCAAAAGTGGGATTTTAGACAGAGTTCCACAGTTCCTCCAGCTTAATCCTGCAGGAGACTCTGGAGTGCAAGTCATACCTCAGAGTTTGATCTGAATTGAGGCAAGAGAGCTTGAATTTCATACTCCTGCATTTGCAAGTCAGAGACCAAAGCCCCCTCCCCTCCAGAGGTATAACCTCTTAGCAATCTGACTTACTGGGTATCCAAGCAAATTTGCTCCAGCAGCCTCCCGCAGTTGTCTTCCTATAAAACTACCTGTGCATGGTAGTAGAGGCAAAAGCACATTAAAGTGGGCATAAGACATGAGACATGGTCAGAGGAATCCAAGGGGTTCTGGCAGAGCACTGACTGTGTCTGGTCCAATAACACTGATTTTGTTGCTGACTTGACACATATTTAGTAATTTTTTTTTTTTTTTGAGACAGAGCCTCACTCTTGTTGCCCAGGCTGGAGTGCAATGGCATGATCTCAGCTCACCACAACCTCTGCCTTCTGGATTCAAGTGATTCTCCTGCTTCAGCCTCCTAAGTAGCTGCGATTACAGGCATGCACCACCACACTTGGCTAATTTTGTATTTTTAGTAGAGACAGGGTTTCTCCATGTTGGTCAGTCTGGTCTCGAACTCCTGACCTCAGGTGATCTGCCCACTTTGGCCTCCCAAAGTGCTAGGATTACAAGTGTGAGCCACTATGCCCAGCCCATCTTTAGTAATTTTTATGCATTTTAATGAATTTATCAATAAACCACTGGCAGAAGACAGACACTGGTTTTACGATATGACCCTGCTCTAGTTTTAGAATGAAAATTTAGGAAGAACTCTTGACGTTGCCATTTCTCAAACATGCACAGCTCTTAATATTTTTTGTGTGCCCCAAATGTGCAAAAAATTGTCATAGACTTTGTTTATTTCATTAACATTATTCCATTCAATAAAGTGAATCAGTTGAGGATATATTTACCATGAGACTTAATAAAGTGTTCGATTAAGGAATATTTGGAGATTTATCAAAATTACAAAAGTAGAGCATGCCACAATAAATGAAATAAGAAGTGAAAAATAAAATGGAAAAATCTCACTCTCAAGTAGCACGGCCTAGATGTAATCACATTCTAATGGTTTATCCTATTTATTTCTTATTCTATTTATTTAGCCAGTCTCCAGTCTCCAATTGATGGACACTTAGGTGATTTCGATTTTTCATAATTACAATGTTACAATAAACTTTCTTGTCAACAGTCTTGTGTATAATGATGCAAGTATCTTGTGTACCAGTAGGGATTTCATGAAAGAGGATTGTTGATTTCAAGGTTCATGCATTAAATGTTTTAAAAGATGGAGTCAAATTCTCACCCCATCAGTCAATGGTGGTGCTAACAAATATTCTCATTAACAAAGAATTAAGCACCCATTTCCCCAGTTATTTTAGTCTTTAATTTAAAAACGCCAGGTGTAGTGGCTCAGGCCTGTAATCCCAGCACTTTGGGAGGTCGAGGTGGGTGGATCACCTGAGGTCAGGAGTTTGAGACCAGCCTGGCCAACATGGTGAAACCCCATCTCTACTAAAAATAAAAAATTAGCCAGGCATGGTGGCAGGCACCTGTAATCCCATCTACTTGGGAGGCTGAGGCAGGAGAATCACTTGAACCCGGAGGCGGAGGTTGTAGTGAGCAGAGACTGCATCACTGCACTCCAGCTTGGGCAACAGAGTGAGACTTCGGAGACTTCATCTTAAAAAAAATAATTAAAAAAAGATTATCCATGTGGAGTTATGCATCACCTAATGATAGAAACATGCACTGAAGATGTACATCACAGAGTATACTTACAGGAACCTAGATTGTATAGCTTGTGCACACCTAGACTATATGGTATAATCTGTTCCTTCTAGACTACAAAACTGTACAGCATGTTTCTGTATTGAATACTGTAGGCAACTGTAACACAATAGTAAATATTTGTGTATTTAGACATATCTAAACATAGAAGGCCAGGCATGGTGGTTCACACCTGTAATCCCAGCACTTTGGGAGGCCAAGGTGGGAGGATCTCTCGAGCCCAGGAGTTTGAGACCAGCCTGGGCAACATAGTGAAACTCTGTCTTTAAAAAATTACAAAAATTAGTTGGGCGTGATGGCTTATGCCTGTAGTCCCACCTACTCAGAAGGCTGAGGTGGGAGCATTGCCTGAGACTGGGAAGGTTGGGGCTGCAGTAAGCTGTGATCATACCACTGCACTCCAGCTGCGTGACAGAGTGAGATTCTGTCTCAAAAAACAAACAAACAAACAAACAAAACCATATCTAAATATAGAAAAGATACGGTAAACATTCAGTATTATAATCTCATTGAACCACTGTCATATTTGTGGTCTACTGTGGACTAAAACATCATTATGCAGCACCTGACTGTATATGTTCATGTTTGTGGAATTGCTCTCTGTGGCTTTCAGTCACACCCGAGCTAAGGCTTGAGTCATTTCCTGCCCAATCACTTTATCTTTAATTTAATTTAATTAATTAATTTACTTATTTATTTAGAGATGGAGTCTCACTCTGTTTCCCAGAGTGTCTGTTCATGTTCTTTATCCATTTTTAAATTGGATTATTTATTTTCTTACTGCTAAGTTTTTTTGATTTCCTTATGTGTTTTGGGAATTAACTCAATTTTAGCCCATTTTCTACTGCTATAGCAGAATACTACAGACTAGGTAATTTATAAACAGTAGAAGTTTATTTGGCTCAGGGTTTTAGAGGCTGGGAAGTCCAAGAGCATGGCTCTACCACTGGCGAGGATTATCCCATGACAGAAAGGCAAGAAAGGCGAACTCATCCTTTTTATCAGAAACTCACTCCTGTGATAACTAAGTCACTCCCTCAGTAACAACATTCATCCCTTCATGAGGGCAGAGGTCTTATGGGCAAATAGTTTCTTAAAGGTCCCACCTCTTAATACTGTTACAATGGCCATTAAATGTCAACATGAGATTTAGAGGGGAATTTCAAATAATAGCAAAACCTTATCAGATATATGGTTTGCAAATATTTTCTCCCATTTTGTAGATTTTTCTCTTTATTCTGTTAATCGTTTCCTTGGCTGTGCAGAAGCTTCCTAGTGTGATGTAATCTCATTTGTCTATTTTTACTTTTGCTGCCTGTGCTTTCGAATTTGTTTGCAAAGGACCATTACCCAGGCCAATGTCATGGAGCTTTCCCCTACGTTTTCCTCTAGTAGTTTTACCATTTCAAGACTTTCATTCAAGTCTTGAATCCATTTTGAGTTGATTTTAGTATATGGTATGAAATAAGAGTCTAATTTATTCTTCTGCATGTGAATATCCCGTTTCTCCAACAGCATTTGTTGAAAAGAATGTTCTTTTCCCCATTGTGTGTTCTTGGCACCTTTGTCAGAAATCAACTGACTGTGTAAAAACAGGGAACCAACTTAAATGCCCATCAGTCGATGAGTGGATACAGAAACTGCAGTGTGTGTATATATATATATTCTATTATATATATATATATATAGAAGAACTTACATATATATAATGAAATATATATATATATATATATATATATATATATATATATATACTATGGAATATATATACATAATGAATACACACACACACACACACACATATATAATGGAATACTACTCAGTCATAAAAATAAGTTAATTAATGGCATTTGCAGCAACCTGGATGAGATTGGAGACCATTATCTAAGTGAACTAACTCAGGAATGGAAAATCCAACATCGCATGTTCTCACTCATAAGCGGGAGCTAAGCCATGAGGATGCAAAGGCATAAGAAAGACACAGTGGACTTTGGGGACTCGAGGGGAAAGGGTGGGAAGGGGATGAGGAATAAAAGACGGCAGATTGGGTTCGGTGTATACTGCTTAGGTGATGGGTGCCCCAAAATCTCACAAATTACCACTAAAGAACTTACTCATGTAACCAAATGCCACCTGTTCTTCAATACCCTATGGAAATAGAAAATTTTTAAAAAAATCAATTGACTGTAAATGTGTGAATTTATTTCTGGGGTCTTTATTCTCTTCCATTGATCTATGTGTCTGTTTTTATCTCAGTACTATGATTTTTTTTAACCCATGCTGTTTGCTTACTATAACTTTGTAGTATATTTTGAAGTCAGGTAGCGCCATACCTCCAGCTTTGTTCTTTCTGCTCAAGATTCCTGTGGCTATTCAGGGTCTTTTGTGGTTCCATACACATGTCAGAATTATTGTTTTCTATCTCTGTGAAAAATGTCATTGAAGTTTTGATAGGGATTGCATTGAATCTGCAGATCATTTTGTGTAGTACAGATGTTAAAAAAAAAAAAAAAAGAATCAGTGAGCGTGGCCATTCTTGTTTTGTTCCTGATGTTAGAAGAATAGCTTTCAGCTTTTAACCATTGATGTGAAAATTTTCACCAGTGATGTTAGCTATGGGTTGTCATATATAGCCTTTGTGTTGAGGTACATTTATTCTATACCTAATATGTTGAGTTCTTTTTTTTTTTTTTTGAGACAGCGTTTTGCTCTGTTGTCCAGGCTGGAGTGCAGTGACGTGCACTATCTTGGCTCACCACAGCCTGGGTTCAAGCGATTCTCCTGCCTCAGTCTCTGGACTAGCTGGGATTATAGGCATGCGCCACCATGCCTGGCTAATTTTGTATTTTTAGTAGACGTGGGGTTTTGCCATGTTGGTCAGGCTGGTCTTGAACTCCCGACCTCAGGTGATCCACCCATCTCAGCCTCCCAAAGTGCTGGGATTACAGGCATGAGCCACCATGCCCGGCCACGTTGAGGACTTTTTATTATGAAAGGCTGTTGAATTTTGTTAAGTACTTTTTCTACACCTGTTAATATGATCCTGTGGTTTTGTCCTTTGTTAATCAGCTCAGTAATTTTAAAGTGCATGATTTATTGGCTTGTAGCGCATTCACAGTGGTGCACAAGCAACACCTCTGTCTCATTCTGAAACTTTAAAAATCAGCCCCCTTCATCTTTAGCCACCTTAGTATAGT
Organism: Saguinus oedipus; assembly: GCA_031835075.1. NCBI lineage: Eukaryota > Metazoa > Chordata > Mammalia > Primates > Cebidae > Saguinus > Saguinus oedipus. Next base: position 12,966,151 of record CM063179.1, on the reverse strand, counting down.
GCATGAGCATTCAGTCTTTACTGGATGCCTCGGGGAGGAACAACATGCCTTTTCAATAAAACAAGTGACCAGCTTTGAGATCAGAGGTCTGGTAATGGTTCGCTGTGTTGCAGCATTTCCAAGACTTTAGGTGTTCCTTTCAGCACCTGGAGACTTGCCAAATGCCACTCTTTTTAAAGAATCCCTATTGGCCTGGATAATTTAAAACACTGGGCTGGTGTCTTGGTAAAAGACAATGTGATTCACTGTTATATTCTCATCTTACCTTTCTAATCGATTCTTTCACGAAATTCCGCCATGTACCCCACTGTTCATCTACACTAATCAACAATATTCCTTAGCTCCATGGGTTCATTCAAAACGTTCTCTTTTCCTAAAACACTCTTCCTTGGGACAGTCTGCACATTTTTCAAGCCCATCTTCAGAGTCACTTCCTTTATGAAATCTTCCCTAATATTGATCTCCTTTTCTCACTTAACACCCATCATGCATTGTCCAAACCTCTTTTATCAGATGACATGCTGTGTTATGAGAATGACTTCACTGTGTCTGTCTTTCTCTACCTAAATGTGAGCTTCCTGATGGCAGGGACATTATTTTGTTCCTCTTTGAACTTTCCCATTGCTCAATAAGCATTTCCTGAATTGAACTGAATCATAGAATGTGTTAAAATGAATTTTGATAATATTTAATTAAAATATCTCCAGTAGTCTCATGGGGAAAAATTGATTAATATGTCTAGAAAAATATACTGGTCTTAGAGCTTTTTTGGATGAAAGAAATGCAAATCTATTCAAATTATCTTAGGTATAAATTGATTTCTTAAGGAAGACAAAAATCTCACAAAATCCGAAGCCAAGCTGGGGATCTACTTCTCTGAAAGGAAAGGAGCTGAGGTCGTCATCCCAGGAATCGGCAGTAAGGGCCCATGGACCTTCCCTCAGGTGATTATTTTTTCTTTCAGCTAATATTTATTGTGCACCTATTATATGTCAGCAATAGTGGCAGGCACTGGGCATACAGTAGTCACCCAAGGATACTACAATCTCTGCTCATGTGTGCCTTTCATCCTGGTTCCTAATATTAATATAAATTGATTCTTCACCTCCACGCTCCCTCAGACTCAGTATTTCCTAGTTCAAGTCCCTGAAAAGCATCTTTTAAATTTATTTTTAATTTTTTTACTTCCATAGCTTTTTGGGGAATAGGTGGTATTTGGTTATATGAGTAACCAAACCTCACGATAGTGGTGATTTGTGAGCTTTTGGTGTACCCATCACCTGAGCAGTGTACAGTAACCTCAATTTGTAGTCTTTTATTTGGTTGTGGGGACAGAGTCTCCCTCTGTCACCCAGGCTGGAGTGCAATGGCACGATCTTGGCTCACTGCAACCTCTGCCTCCTGGGCTCAAGCGATTCTCCTGCCTCAGCCTTCCAAGTAGCTGGGATTACAGGTGCCCGCCACCACGCCCAGCTGATTTTTTGTATTTTTAGTAGAGACAGGGTTTCACCATGTTGGCCAGGCTGGTCTCAAACTCCTGACCTCGGGTGACCCACCCACCTTGGCCTCCCAAAGCCCTGGATTACAGGCATGAACCACCAGGCCTGATCAATTTGTAGTCTTTTATCCCTCGCCCCCTTCCCATGCTTTCCCTCTGAGTCCCCAAACTCCATTGTGTCATTCTTATGCCTTTGCATCCTCATAGCTTAGTTTCCACTTGTGAACAACACCATATGATGTTTGCTTTTCCATTGCTGAGTTACTTTGCTTAGAATGATGGTCTCCAGTCCCATCCAGATTGCTGTGAATGCCATTAACTCATTCCTTTTTGTGGCTGAGTAGTATTCCATCTCAAATATGTATATATAATATAATATATTATATTATATAAAATATTATATTATATATACATATTTGAGATGGAATATTATACTATATATATATTGTATTATATAATATGTATATATATATACCAGTTTATTTTTTGTTTTATTTTAAGTTCTGAGGTACAGAACTTAAAATAAAAGAGAGATTTATCCCAGGCTTAAGAGAGGATTGCTTGAGCCCGGGATGTGCAGGTTTGTTACACAGGTAAATGTGTGCCATCGTGCACACACTTCAACCCATCAACCCATCACCTAGTTATGAGGCCTGGCATGCCTTAGCTATTCTTCTTAATGCTCTCCTTACCCCAACCCTGCTGCCCTCCCTGGATGGTTCCCAGTGTGTGTTGTTTATATACCACAGTTTCTTTATCTGGTAGTTGATTGATGGGCATTTGGGCTGCTTTCATATTTTTGCAATTGCAAATTGTGCTGCTATAAACACGTGCGTGAAAGTATCTTTTTCATATAACGACTTCTCATCCTCTGGGTAGATATTCAGTAGTGAGATTGCTGGATCAAACAGCAGTTCTACCTCAGGGGAGTCTAATTGGCTGTTGGGCAGCGTTAGGATCAATTGGCTCCTTCTGGGTCAGGTATTTGTCATCTCTGGTCATGGGGGCTACAGGAGGTGAGAGCTGGGTGAGGGGAGGGCAAAGACTTTTCTGAGAGAGGAGATCAAGAGCTGGGTCAGGCACTCAACTATGCCTCATTAAAAAAATCCTCTTTGTTGTACATGATTTGTACATATTTATGATTCATTTTATGTCCGATAAGGCACCAGATTCCAAAGGCGATGCTAATAAAAGAAAATCCAATTCATATTATGATAGTAACAGCAGATGCTGCTGTAGGAAGCCAGGGCAATTGCTGCTTTAATTTGAAAGAAAGTTCTGCCCAAGCAGTTAGCTCTGTCAGTGAATACTGTAGATCACTTTTGGAGATGGGACCTTAAAGATCATCTAGTTCTTCTGACCCGTTTTCTTTGCTTTCTTTCTTTTTTTTTTTTTGAGTTGGAGTCTTGCTCTGTCACCCAGGCCGGAGTGCAGTGGCACAATTTTGGTTCACTGCAACCTCTACCTCCTAGGTTCAAGCATTATTCCTGCCTCAGCCTTTCAAGTAGCTAGGACTATAGGCACCTGCCACCATGCCTGGCTAATTTTTGTGCTTTTAGTAGAGATGGGGTTTCACCATGTTGGCCAGGCTGGTTTTGAACTCCTGACCTCAAACGATCCACCCACCTAGACCTCCCCAAGCGCTCAGGTTACAGGTGTGAGCCACCGGAACCGGCCTTTGACCTGTTTTCCAGATTAAAAAAGTCAAAGCTGGGCAGTGGTGGCTCACACCTGTAATTCTGGCACTTTAAGAGGCTGAGGCAGGAGGATCGCTTGAGCCTAGGGTTTCGAGACCAGCTTGCGCAACATAGTGAAAACCTGTCCCTACCAAAAATACAAATAATTAGCCAGGTACAGTGATGAGTGCCTGTGGTCCCAGCTATTTGGGAGGCTGAGGTGAGAGGATTGTTTGAGCCTGGGAGGTAGAGGTTGTAGTGAGCTGAGATTGTGGCACTACATTACAGCTTGCGTGACACAGCCAGACCCTCCAAAAAAAAAAAAAAAAAAAAAATAGAAAAAGAAAGAAAGAAAAGGTTTTTCTTGGGTCAAGGTCAAAGTCAAGGATCTGTCAAAGGTGGAGCTGGGAATGGAAATCAGGTTGTTGCTGTCTTTATTAATCCATGCAAACTGAAATTTGCTTTTTTCTTTTCATTTACCCTTCATCCATTCCTTCTCCTCTTTTTCTTTCCTTTTAAAAACTCTTTAATCAGTTTCTTTCCTTAAATCATTTAAAGCATACAGATGGTTTAAATAAAAACAGTATATAAAAGTATACAGGGATAAGTATTTCTTCCTCCCACGCCAGTTCCTATCCTTAGAGGATACCACTGCTTCTAGTGTATCTTTATGAAGATAGTCTGTGGGGTCTAAAAATGTGTGTGTGTGTGTGTGTGTGTGTGTGTGTGTGTGTGTGTATTATTTTTACGTTTTTAACTATATCTTGAAGATCATATCTATTGTATATGTAACATCCTGGGGATCAGGAACAGTCATACCTAAATTGAATTTCAGATTTTTAAAAACTCATCTTTTTAACTGCTGTATAGTATTCCATTATTCCGTGATATGAAAACACTGTAATTTGTTTAGTCAAGTTCTCATTGATGGACATTTAGGTCACCTTCAATCCTCTGCTATTACAAACAGTGCCTTAAAGAGCACTCTTCATGCCCATCAATGACAGACTGGATAAAGAAAATGTGGTTCCTATACACCATGGAATACTATGCAGCCATAAAAAAGGAATGAGATCGTGTCCTTTGCAGAGACATGGATGAAGCTGCAAGCCATTATCAGCAAACTAACTCAGGAACAGAAAGCCAAACACCACATATTCTCACTTATAAGTGGGAGCTGGACAATGAGAACACATGGACACAGGGAGGGGAACAACACACACTGGGGCCTGTCGGGGGTGGGGTTGGGGGAGGAAGAACATTAGGAAAAATAGCTAATTGATGCTGGGCTTAATACCTAGTTGATGGGTTGATAGGTGGAGCAAACCACCATGGCACACGTTTACCTATGTAACAAATCTGCACATCCTGCACATTTATCCAGGAAATTAAAAGAAAAAGAAAAATCAATTTGAAAAGCACTCTTCTAAATATGTCTTTGTGTATGTTTGAATACATCCCTGCCCCTTCTTCTATCTTCTCCACCAAGCTAATTCATGGAATCAGGAAAGACAGAAACAAGGCCAGGCATGGTGGTCACACCTGTAATCCCAGCACTTTGGGAGGCCAAGGCAGGTGGATCACCTGAGGTCAGGAGTTCGAGACCAGCCTGGCCAACATGGTGAAACCCGGTCTCTACTAAAAGCACAAAAATTAGCTGGGTGTGGTGTCACACACCTGTTGTCCCAGCTACTTGGAAGGCTGAGGCAGGAGAATCACTTGAACTTGGGAGGCAGAGGCTGTACTGAACCGATATCATGCCACTGCATCCTATCCTGGGCGACAGAGTGAAACTCCATTTCAAAAAAAAAAAAAAAGCAAATCTTCGTCAGGTCACATCTGCTTCAGTGCTACTCCTGTGCCCTAAGGTTAAAACTGAAACCTGCTACAAAACTATTTATCTGGACCTCTGCTACCTCTCAGCCTTAACCTTCATCTCCTCCCCACCCTTCTAACTCATTCAGAGTTTTACGTAGCTCATTAATAATCATCCTTATTGGTAACTTAGTTTAAGCATGACTTGCTATACTAACTTTCTTTTGCTTTTGTAGCAAGTTGCTACAAAAGTGTCTTAAAACAAGCAAAATTTATTTCCTTACAATGCTAGAGATTAGAAGTCCCAACTGAGACTTAAGGGATTAAAAGCAAAGTGTCAGCAGAGCTGGCCGATTCCTTCTGGAGATTCCAAGGGAGCATCTATTCCTTAACCTGTTTTTTAGCTTTTCATGTCCTTTTCCAGCTTTTGTGACTTGTGGACCGTTCCTCCCTCTTCAAGAAACATCATTCCAATCTATCACCTTTCCTTTTCCTTTTCTGTAGTCAAGTCAAATCTTCCCCAATCTTTTTGTTTGTTGTTTTTGTTTTTTTGAGACATAGTCTCACTCTGTTGCCCAGTGAGACTGCAGTGCACTGCAACCTCTGCCCCGAGGGTTCAAGCAATTCTCCTGCCTCAGCCTACTGAGTAGCTGGGATTACAGGCACACACCACCACACCCGGCTGATTTTTGTATTTTCAGTAGAGGCGGTGTGTCTTCATGTTGGCTAGGCTGGTCTTGAACTCCTGACCTCAGGTGATTCCCTTGCCTTGGCCTCGCACATGATGGGATTATAGGTGTGTGAGCCACTGTGCCTGCCCTCAATCTCCTTTTGATAAGAACATTTGTGATTACATTTAGGGCCAACTTGGATGATCCAGGATATCTTTCTCATCTCCAGATTTTTAGTGTAGTCACGTCTGCAAAGTTGCTTTTACTAGGTAATAGGTTTCAGGTTCCAGTTTCCAGGGATTAGAACCTGGATATCTTGGGGGACCATTATGCTTCTCCAGCCCACCACTACCTCCTGATGTCCAGGTTGTATTACACGTATTAAACTCTCCCTCTGGTTCCAACAGAATGATATCCTCTGATCATAGCATCTATTACGTGTCTTATGATTGTCTTAAGGCAAGGGCTGGTTACAGACTCGCCAATTCTGTCCTTCTCTGAGCACACAGGAAAACTACATTTCAGCTGGCTGCAGTGGCTCATGCCTGTTATCCCAGCACTTTGGGATGCCGAGGTGAGTGGATCATGAGCTCGGGAGTGAAATACAGTGAAATACAGGGTTTCAATACAGTGAAACCCTGTCCCTACTAAAAACACAAAAATTAGCTTGGTGTGGTGGTATGCACCTGTAATCACAGCTACTTGGGAGGCTGAGGCAGGAGAATGGTTTGAACGCAAGAGGCAGAGGTTGCAGTGAGCCGAGATCATGCCACTGCACTCCCGTCTGGGCAATAGGGCAAGACTCTGTCTCAAAACAAACAAACAACTAAACAAAACCCCCAAACCAAAAAACACACAATAAAACTATGTGTTCCAGCCACCCTTGCTCTTAAATTTGGCTCATGTGACTGAGTTCAACTAATGGAATATGGTGGGGATGATATATGACATTTCCAGGCTAGGCCAGATAGTGTCTCACCTGATCTTTTCTCTCCTCCATCCACATAGCTAGAAGTAAAGGATTTCAGAATGATGCTGGATTTCTAAGTCATCATTTATTGTGTCAAGGCACTGAGATTTTGGGCTTGTTTATCACAGCAGATTACCTATCCTGACTAATCAATTTGTTTTCTTTATCTGATTGTAAGCTCTGTCTTATTTATTGATGACCCCAGCCCCAAACATAGTGTTTGGCACAAAGTGAACATCCAATAAAGACTTGTTAAGTGAAGGAGAGGTAGTTGGATTTGGGATGAGACAAGTGGGTAGGAGTGGCTGGATTGAGACTAGATGGACTGGACTTGTAATTGTCATTGTGGGAAATGATAAGGGCCTGAGCTAAAGCCGTGACAATGGAGATGAAAGGAAAGGAAGAATTTGATATTCACTTAGGAGGGTGAATTGGCAGAACTCAGCAACTGCTGGGATGTGGAAGTTGAGATGCAGAGTGATGTCGAAGACCCCCAGTTTACGGCTTTGATGTGTCTGCATATTGGTATGCCGAACTCTTGAATATGCAAGGTTGTTCTGAATATGTAGGTGAGAACACAGTATATTCAGGTCTATACAGCTATTCATTGTTTGGTTGCAGTAGAATTCATGTGTACCAGCTTCTGAATCTGCAAAGTCCCTTTTGCCAGGTAATAGGTTTCAGGTTCTAGGGATTAGGGCCTGGATATCTTGGGGGGGAGACTATTATCCAGCATACCATGCTACCTTCCTGACCCACAGGTTGTATTAAATGTATTAAACTCTCCCCTGATTCCAATAGGATGCCATCTTCCAATCATAGAATCTTTCACATGTTGTCTCTTGAGGCAAAGGCTGGTTGTATACTCATCAATCCTCTGAATATTGTTGGTTGGGCAGCCTTGGTGATACGGAGTCTTTCATTTTACTGTGGTTGGTAGTGTTGGAAACAGATGCTCTGTGCTGCAGAGAAAAATCAGCACTGAGGCAAAGGATCTCTCAGCAAAGCAATTTTTACTTCCTGCACTGCAGGAAGGGTACCCTTGCTAGCCATCTTGCCACGAGAGTACAATGAACAAAGGAAAGGCAGACAAATTTATTCCTTACACATTTGGGATTGTCCTTACTGCTGTGTCTGATCTCCATTGTTTGGAGCGAGACCTCACAATCTAAACTAAAACCTGATTGGCTAATAATTTAAACCTGTTTTAAACAGGTAACGTGCATAGGCTGCGAGCTGGGACATGCTTGTGTGAGCATGTTCAACACAAATATTTCGATTAAAGTACAAGGACATAAAATATACTGTGTGCCTGTAAGGATGGCATGTTTAACAGCTAGATAGAATAGGGCTTAACAAAGAGTTATTAGCAAACTTATTCTTTAACAAGAAAGGAAACTTTGAAGAGGAACTTTTTTGCTTCCCACAGTAGTAATGAGATTTAAGCTGTATGGTAAACTGATATAAAAAATAGGCTGCAGTCATTCACGCATCACACACATGCATGCCCCAATTTTTAGTGTAACTTTGTGACTCTATCAAGAGAAGTCTATTTCTCTACCCCTTGAATCCAGATCGGCCATAAGGCTTGATTTGGCAAATAAAATGTAGCAGAGTGATGGGGTGTGTGTTCTGACATCAAGTCTCAATGGGACTTGCATGTTTCTTCCTGCTTTCTTAGGACCTGCCAAGCCACTGTGTAAAAAAGTTGGGCTAGCCTGAGGGAGGGTGAGACCTCATGGAGTGGAGAAGAGCTGTCCCAGCTGAAGCCTACTCCAGGTGAACCAGGACACAGCTGACCTGTTATAACAGCAAATGCATGAGCGAGCCCATCCAAGATCAGGATCACCCAGCTGAGACCAACCTTAGCTGCCAGCCCACAGAACTGTTAATTAAATAAAAATGGTTGTTGTGAGCCAGTAAGCTCTGGGGTTGCTACATGGTAAGAACTAACTGATGCATTCTGTATTTTTAGGAGTTTGAGCGGGAAGATTGGGGGTCTGGGGAGTGAACAACTGTGGGGTTTTCATCCAGTCTCCACTGATTCCTGGGGATACACTAAGTTATTTTAATAAATGCAGTTAGCTGGAAAATGCATGATCCCAAAACCTAGTTTGGTTTCATAGCACAGTTGGAAGGGATTAAACTATTTAGATAATTACTTCAACTTACTACTTTATTTGTGAACAGAAGTTACCGTGCAGCTCCCAAATTAGTGGTCACAGACTTGAATTTCACGTTTAATAAAATGACCAAAATTGGCATCATTTAACCCCAATTAATAGGTTTGCTAATTTTTCCCTGGTAAGAATTTTTAAATACCACACAGAGACCCCTCATAAACACAAAACGAACATCTACAAACTCCAACATGATTTCAGAAAGTAAATTGTGACACTAATACAATGTCCAACAAATTTAAAGGGAGCTTACTTAACAGATTTTAGCCTTGTTTTTTTCTCAGTTTTCTATGAACCATAGAAACCTTCAACTCATATTGGTATTGTTCTAGTATTTGAGAACTGCTTTTTTTAAATCTCAGCTCACTGCAACCTCTGCCTTCCAAGTTCAAGCAATTCTCCTGCTTCAGCCTCCCAACTAGCTGAAATTACAGGCACCTGCCACCAGGCCCAGCTAATTTTTGAATTTTTAGTAGAGATGGGGTTTCAGCACGTTGGCCAGGATGGTCTCAAGCTCTGACCTCAGGTGACCCTCCAGCCTCAGCCTTTCAAAGTGCTGGGATTACAGGCGTGAGCCACCGCGCCTGGCTTAATTTTTGAATTTTTAGTAGAGACGAGGTTTCACCATGTTGGCCAGGATGGTCTCGATCTCTTGACCTCATGATCCACCCGCCTCAGTCTCCCAAAGTGCTGGGATTACAGGCGTGAGGCACTGCACCCAGCCTATGAGCTGCTTTTGAAGACTGTTAACCAAAATTCTTCCTACTCCTTCTGAAAATGCTTACATGTATTTAACTATGACTTCAAATGTGTAAGTGGAGCTAAACATCCTCTTCTAAGTTCCTGTAGCCTTAACCCCTATTTCTGCTGGAGGGGCATCACCTGTTTACCAGACCAGCTACAATACTGGTGGTGCTCAGTACAGAAGTCAAAATGATTTATCCCAGTGCGGAGCATTGAACCAAGCATGGGGCCCTTTAGAGCATGGAGAACTGTGGGACTGCACAGGTCCTGTGCCCATAAAGCCTTCTCTGCCTCTATAGTTCATCCTCCCCTAAAGATTTTGAGACCATGGAGAGCAAAACCCTTCTGTCAGTCATCTGTCTTCCTGGACATCAGTGCATTGCCTGGCATCTTGTCATCCTTCAGATTTACTACAGTAAGAGTGACCATTTATTAAGCACTGCTGAGGTTCCATTTACTGGCCACACACTTTATACAAAGTATCAACCATCTGTAACATTCCTGGGTACAGGCACCCTTCTTATTCCCATTTTCCAGATAAGAAAACTAAGGCTTGGAGAGATTGAGTTACTCAAATTCATAGATATCCTATGAGAAACAGCCAGAACTTAAACATAGCCATGACTCAATGGGTTTCAATCAATGTTGTCCCTGAGGAAACATTTGGCAATGTCCATCAACACTTTTGGTTGTCACAACCAGGGGGTGCTTCTGGCATGTAGTGGGTGGAGTCCACAGATGCTGTTAAATGTCCTGCAATGAACAAGGCAGCACAAGACTTTCTCACTCACATGTTTCATACAGGGGCATGTTCCCAATAAGCACCTACCTATGGGAGTGACTGACTGTATTTCCCAACTTGACGTGTTCAGAGGAAATCAACTTTTTTCTTTGCAGAGTGAAATGAACCCAGATGATTCTTCTCTCCTTTTAATATTTTTCAAAGGCTTAGGAATATTTTTCAACAGGCTGGGCCAATTTTCCAGGGGGTAGCACTTCACCACCCACCACTCCCAACCCAGAATTAGCCAGTCCAAAATGTCTACAGTCCTGAGATTGAGAAACTCTGGATGGAGGAAAGACCAAAGCCCGTGCTTCCTAAGCTTCAGTTTTTAGTACCAGACACTTCACATTGTTTTCTTTATTTTATTTGTAAATACTATAATGTCTTTTTTTTGAAATTGACTTTACTTTGATATACTTAAAATAGTTAACTATATACCTTAAATATTTATGCCAGTCAGCCCACGTTTGATGCATTACTATTTTCTAATACACATTGAAATACCTGTAAAACTATTAATATAACAAAGATCTTTGCTGGAGTGCCAGCAAAAATCATCCTACCTGCCACCACCAGACCCGGGGAACCCTACTTCAGAACTACTTTTTTTTTTTTTTTTTTGAGATGGAGTCTCACTCCAGAGTGAGACTGGAGTGAGACTCCCAGGCTGGAGTGCAGTGGTGTGAACTTGGCTCACTGCAACCTCCATTTCTCGGTTCAAGCGAATCTTCTGCCTCAGCCTTCTGAGCAGCTGGGACTATAGGCGTGCACCACCACACCCGGCTAATTGTTGTATTTTTAGTACAGACGGGGTTTCACCAGATTGTCCAGGCTACTTTTGAACTTCTGACCTCATGATCCGCCCACGGAGGCCTCCCAAAGAGCTGGGATTACAGGCGTGAGCCACCCCACCCACTGGGCCCAGACCTAGTTCACTTCTACAAAGATTCCCTCATCTCTTCAGGAGATAATAAAATACATCAAATCAGCTTGTTGCTTGAAACTGGCAAAGTGTGAGCTACATTTCACTTCTGTTTCATCTGTGTTTTTTTTTTTTTTTTTTCTCCTCAAGGCTAACAGTTGCTTAAAAACCTCTTTGAAACCCTAAAAGCCACCTGATGAGGGCAATTAACAAACCACTCATTCCGGTGAGGACCAGAGCACACATTAACGCAATTTGTTGAGTTGCTTAAGGACAGCGGTTGCAATGTCCTGGTAAGCTGACATCCTTTGTTATTCACACATGGTTCCCTTCTCTAATTGTTAGGGAGTACAACTGCATTCTTGTTGCTGTGTGTACTGCAGTCTGACATAATTAAGGCTACAGCAAATGAGATTCTTCTTTAGATATGAAAAGTGCCTGTGTTGTAAATAATAATGTCATCCTCTCTTTCATAGAAAGTACTTTCATTAAGAGCTGCATTTTAATATAGGTTCATTTGCATGAATTCATTTGGGTCATGGTGGGGGGGGCACTGATGATTTTTTAATCTTCCATGAGTCTGCCAGGTGTTCCAATTAGGTCATTTATAACCCCTACCCCTATCCCCCAGAATCCCTGAAAGAAATGCTTTCTCACTCACATGTTCCCAATAAGTACCCACCCATGGTAGTAACTGTATTTACTGACTTGATGTGCTAGGAGGAAATTGACATTTTTCTTTGCAGAGTAAAATGAACCCAGAGGATTCTTCTCTATTTTTAATATTTTTCAAAGGCTTGGGAAACAGGCTGGGGCAATATTCCAGGGAATGGCGGCCGCTACAGCAGACAGGAGAGACAGGAGCAGGAAGGGAATCTGGTTTGGGGACAGCTCATGGGGGGATAGGAGGTTTACGGTTTAGAATCATTGGCACAGAAGCCACGCAGGGTGGCTCTCTGCTTCTTTCCCAAGCACAAGCTTTGCACTCTTCTCAACACAAACAGGGGGCAGTCTCTGTTAATTAAAGCGAGGAGCAGCAGCCACAGTGAGTCTCCTCTGAGGACCGGAGTCAAATGTCCAGGTGACACGCAATATTTTACAGAGGTTGGAAGCAGATTCTGAAATGGACTTTTCTGTACAGATTTTGTCTCTTTTTTTTTCTGAATTATTTTTTAAATCAAATTTACACTTTCTTAAAACTCACAACCGTCAGAAAGATGTCTGTGACCTACTGTTCTCCCCTGTCCCTGGTTAAACTCTGTCCTGATGCCTGCTGAGGTGGAGTTGGGCAAAGAGTGGAGGAAGAGCCCTGGGTTAGGAGTCAAGCATCTAAATCCAGCCATGGCAGGACCATTGCTGGTCATGTAATCTCCCACAAAGGTCTTAACCTCTGAGCCACAGCTTCCTGGACCATGGGACGCCTGCTGCAGGGTCCCTTTCCATTTCTGATTTAGTATATAAAAAACTCTCACCCTTTTATACATAATGACGGAAGAAACTCCATTACCCATGCCCTAAGTGTTCCTTTCCTCTCTTGGTTTAAGACAGTCTTACATAAAATATTCTAATTAATATAGCCCTTGCATGTTTTTGAGTGTTTACCGTGCCTAGCACTGTACCCCGGGGCTGTGCCCTGCAGCTCTGCAGGCAACCCAAAAAGCTCACATCCCTGGAGTTGCCTGAAGGGCTGGAGGGCACAGCTGTGGACCGGTATGCCTGGGTTCTGGGTGCTGGGGGACATGTTATGGGAGTCAAGACCCTCTCCATTACACAGTTTACATCTCAGTGCAGGTAGACAGACAAAATCATAAACACATTATAGGAGGTAGACAGAGAGTTTGGACGCCTATTTTATGTGGTAGCTGGAGGACAGTTACTGGACTCAAATTTCATGGGTCAAATGCCAGTTCTGGCACTCATTTCCCGGAGCTACTTGGGCAACTGGTTTAATTGCTTTGGGGCTCATCTCTCCCTCTGTTGTGTGGGCCTGGTACTATTCCCTAAGGGAAAGAGAGTTACAGACCAGTCACTCGATGGATCAGCAAACATTTCCAGACTGTCTGTTATATGCTGGGCACTGTTCTAAGCTTCCTTGAGGAGCCGCTTTTAGAAAAAGCAAGCTTAGTGGGTATGTTGCAGGCACTGAATACATGTCAGCTCTCATTAGCTCTCACACACCAATGCTTGTGTTTGTAGGACTCACAAGGTGGTGGTGGGCGTGGGTTGCCAGTCATGACAGACAGACTTTCCATTCTGTCCTATTTTGGGGATCCTATTACAATGAATCTGGTGGATCTGGATTAAACATTTTCATACCTTCCCCAGGTGGGTTTGGAATATAACACTCTTGGGTTGAGCCAGAGCTGCATGTCAGTGTCCAGCTGTGTGTTTGCAAATCTTTTTTGAAACATCAAAAGGTGAATTTTTTTTAAAAGCGAAGGGGCGATTAGCCAAACTCCCTCTCATTTGGAGAAAACTTGCAACAGAGTCCCAATAAATCCTCCCACGTGTTCTCAATTCAGGAGACCCTGGTAAACCATTTTACATGTGGTCCAACTTTTCTGAAGATGCCCTGAGAAGCCCTTGACTGCAGCCAAGTGGAGAGGAGGGTTGTGGAAACATTATCTCCTTGCAAATCGCCTAGCAGCCTGCAAAGTGTATACTTAGTTAATGCAATTAAAAAACAAAACGCCGGGGCGTGGGGAGATCTAAATTTGGTGTAGCAGCTTTGGTGCAAATCCTGTTTTGGGGCTACTGGAGTCAAATTCAAGCAGAGGAGAGAAAGAGGTGGGAGAAATGAGAGAGGGCCTACGGGGAGCTGGAATTCGCTAGGAGAGAGAGGGCAGACTTGGAAACACACAGGAGACAGGAGGCTGGAAGCTGAGGAAGGAAGGCAGAGCTCCGCAGCCCCCGGTGAGGATTTCCGGGGGGATTCGTGGGGACAGGGGACAGCCAGCTCCGGGGACCGATGCGCGGGCTCCAGGTCCGGGAGGGTGGCTGAGGCTGGGTGCCCAGGCCTTGCGCTGCGCCAGATCCGGGAGCGCAGAGGCGGCGCCGCGGTGTGCCCTCCTGTGGAGCGCAAAGAACGCTGCGGGGGCGAAGAGGGACAGAAAGCGGCAGATCCGAGGGGCTCGGGGACTTCCAAGGAGAGACCTTCCAGGACACGCCATAGCCTCCGCCTTGTTTTGCTGTACCCCCCTACTCCCGACCCCTTCAATTAGCTCATTCCAAACCCCTCTCCCCGTGGGTGCTTACCCCCGGCCCAGGGGCTTGCCACCTGTCCTTCCCAGCTCAGCCTGGGTCCTTGCCTCGCCCCAAGGAGTTGAGCCACGCGGGTTCCGCGCAGGGCTGGAGGGAGCAGCCGGGAAGGGCGAGACGGCCCCGCATGCCTGGGCGATCCTGATCAGACTGCACCCAGTCTGTCTTGGAGTGAAAGCCATCTAGTCTGTCCCCATCCTCTCGGAGTCATCCTTTCCCTCACGGGCAGATTTCGGCCGCCGCTCCTGCACGCGCACCCGTGAAAAAGCCACGAGTTGAGCCGCCTCTGCGCTGTGGACAGGTCTGAGCCGCGCCTCCTACCCAGAGAGGGCGCGGGAGGTCCCACCGCGGTTCTCCACCTGCCGGGAAATCCGAGCGGCTCCTCCAGCCTCCGTGGCTGCCGAGCTCGCTCCTCCCCGCCCGCTCGCCTGGCTCAGCTCTGCACGCCCCCCAGCTAGCTCCCGCTCGAGTCACCTCTCCCCGCGCCCCCGCCCCTCTAGAGCTCGCGCCCGCCCCCCCCACCCGCGCCTCCTCTGCCCGCCCTCCTCCCCCTCCCCCTTCCCTCCTGCCCTCCCTTCATTCCACAAGTGTCGCTTCGCTCTCACCAGCGCACTTGGCGAGCTGGAGAGGTGAGAGGGATACTGCGAGCGGGCTCGGGGCGGCCAGTCCGGGGCCGCCCGCCAAGGATAGGCGCTGCCAGCCCGGTTCTCTCCAGCTCTCCGCCCCCGCCTCCCCCGGTGGCCGGCCAGACCTGCACCTCGCGCTTGCCCCCGCTCATCCTACCCCGCCCGGCCGGGCGCGCTCCTCCCCGGCCGGCCCCTAGGCGCGCGGCGCTCTGGAGGCGAACGCGGGCTGAGCCGAGCGCAGTGGCCGCCGACCACCGAGCGCCCCGAGCCGCTCCCTGCATGTGCGGCCCGCGGCGGCTCGCAGCCCCCGGCAGCAGCCTCGGCAGCTTCGGCCGCGCCTCGAAAGGCGGCCGCGGCGGCTCCAGCGGCAGCCGAGCGGCCGAGCCCGGGCTGGGAGACACGATGCGCCGCGTCCTCCGGCTGCTCCTCGGCTGCTTCCTCACCGAGCTGTGCGCCCGCGTGTGCCGGGCGCAGGAGCGAGCGGGGCACGGGCAGCTGGCGCAACTGGGCGGCGTGTTGCTGCTGGCAGGGGGCAACCGCTCCGGGGCCGCCTCGGGAGAGGCCAGCGAGGGCGCCGAGGCATCGGACGCGCCCCCAACCCGGGCGCCCACACCTGACTTCTGCCGGGGTTACTTCGATGTCATGGGCCAGTGGGACCCGCCATTCAACTGCAGCTCGGGCGACTTCATCTTCTGCTGCGGGACTTGTGGCTTCCGGTTCTGCTGCACATTTAAGAAGCGGCGACTGAACCAAAGCACCTGCACCAACTACGACACGCCGCTCTGGCTCAACACCGGCAAGCCCCCCGCCCGCAAGGACGACCCCTTGCACGACCCCACCAAGGACAAGACCAACCTGATCGTCTACATCATCTGCGGGGTGGTGGCCGTCATGGTGCTCGTGGGCATCTTCACCAAGCTGGGGCTGGAGAAAGCGCACCGGCCCCAAAGGGAGCACATGTCCAGGTGGGCTGCCTCCCCTTCGCCCTCCCCTCCGGGCTTCGCTCTCCCGGCTCTCTCCTCCCTACCTTCCCCTAGGCAATGGCGCTCCCCCAGGTCCCCGCACCCTGCATATCAGCTTCACCGCTGGGGGATGTCGCCGGGAAGCCAACTTCATCTTGGAGCGCGGAGAAGGGGCTCTGGGCTCAGCACAGGTGTGGGTATGAGAGTGTGCGTGAGTGTGTGTGTGTGTGTGTGTGTGTATGTGTGTAGGACACTGTCCCCCTCGCCCTCAGGCCGCCTTCTCCGGCTGGTGATTGAGGCGGACTTGAGATACACAGCCTGGGAGCCCGTGGCCCCGAAGTCTTGGGTTTTGGGGAGGGGGTCCATGGCACCCCTTGGATTCCAGGTGCTAGCTTCTTGGTAAACAGGGGCAGGCGAGCCCGAAAGGGAAGGGGGGCGTGTGTGAGCCCGCGCGCGCGCGTGTGTGAAGGAGGGAGGATCAGAGTGAGTGCCGCCTGCAACTCGTACGACTCGCGAAAAGGAGGCGAGGGAGGCGGAGTGAGGGGAGGGCGAGAACAAAAGCCTTGCTTGGAGCGGCCGCCTGGCTTTCTCAGAGCTTCGCGGTCCGGGGATTTCGGACCTCAGCTGCCCCTGCCCCTTTACCCACCTCATCCCTTTCTCCGACCTCCGTCTCTCTAAGCCCTGGGCCGGGACCATCGCTGCAGATTGCGCCCCTTGCCCTCGTTGGCTAGGACTGCGGGGGCCCGGGACCCCTCCTCGCGCGCTCTTACTTCCATGCACCCTGATTTCATCAACTTTCGGGTTTGCCTTGTTCATTATGCAAGCCCCAGCTTGCTAGTCGCAGCAGATGGGAAAAGGCATTGGGGAATTAACAGAGCTATTTGCCTTTTTCTTACTTTTTTTTTTTTGTTTTAAGTGTCGAAATCGATTCGCAAACTCCGTAACTTTGGAGGCGGAGGACGCAGCCACCAGGAGCATTAAGCCCTAAACCCCTGACCGCGGGAGAGGCGGGGGTTGGCGTGAGGTCCAGGCGGACGGGGTGGAAGGAGCGACTAGATGCTTGCGAACAGCTGGAGGGCTAGGGCACTAACTTTAACTGTCCCCTTTCCGTCCGAGTCTGGGTAACGAAGTCGCTGTGTATTCCTCTCCCCTCTACCCACCCCTTCTCCCGCGCCCCCTCCGCCGGGGGCCTGTGTGTGTGTGCGCGCGTGCGTGTGCACGCGCTCCGTCTGATGCCTAAAAAAATCTGAACAAAGAGACCAACCAAAAATAGGCAAAGGAACATCACCACCTCACTATTAATTATTTTCTACTTATACGCAGAGTATCCAATGAGATTTTTTTCTTTACTTCCAGAGAGAAGAGATTTGGGGGGAAGAGGTGAGGAAGTTCTCGGTTTGGGTCAGCAGGGCGCTGTGGGTGGATAGTGGGGTCTTGCCGCACTGAAGTGAGCTCCCAGGGGCTTCAAGAAACGCTGACCTACTAAAGGAGTAAAGCTCTGTCCCTGCCCACCTTCCGCAGCCACAGGGTGTCCTGTCCCCAGCCCCACCGGCCAGGCCAGTCCCTGTGAATTCCCGGGGTTTTAAGATTCATCTGTGTTAAGATGTGGGGAGCAGTGGTCTCAGGACTGCGGCAGCGGGTGTCGCCTTGGTAGGGAAAGATTCACTTCGAGACAGGTAGGCTGCCTTGCAGATTCGGTTAACTACTGCTGAAATCTCCACCAAGCCCTGTCTTCGCGAATCAGCTCTTAAAGAAGCCCTCCCTGTTGGTTGGCCTGACGGGAGGTGGGCAGGTGGGGAGAGAAGCTAACGTTTGGGCATCTATGGGAGAAAGTGATGCTAGATCAGCACTCTTTGATCTGGATGTTCCGGTGACAGCTCTCTGTGGTTACTTAAGGGCCCAGCAGGGATCTAACTTCCCGGTCCTGCAGCCCCGCCCCGTGCAGATCTGCTGGGGGAAAAATGACCACAGGTGAGCGGGTTGCAGCTACTTTTTTTCTGCAGGTATAGAGAGGATCGGCCTGGAACCAGAATCTGGAGGACCCAGTCTTGGGGTACCAGAGCCTCCACACAGGTTGTCCCCAGTATACATTTTTGAGAATTCCAGAATGGAGTGGAAGTGCATACTCCTGAAAAGAGAGTTGTTGAGTTTTTACTGGCAGCTTCTAAGGTGCGATTTTCAAGTGTAACTGCTGTTTAGTATCAACTGGAATGCTTTATAAAAATGTCCTGTCACCAGGGGTCTCACCCTAGGTTACTTAAATCCAAATCTCTAAGGTGGGACCTAGGCATCTGTACTTTTTATTTATTTTTTTATTTTTAGTAGATATGGGGTTTCACCATGTTGGCCAGGCTGGTTTCAAATTCCTTACTTCAAGTGATTCGCCCACCTTGGCCTCCCAAAGCGCTAGGATTACAGGTGTGAACCCTTGTGCCTGGTTGCCTCTGCACTTTGAAAAGCTCTCCAGGTGATGCTGATGTTCCCCCAATCACTGTTAAGGAAAAGGAACTAACACCTGCTGAGCAATGTACGTGGAGGCAGGCGCTGTGCTGGGGGCTGTGTGTGTAAAACGCCCTCTCATTTAGCTCTTACACAGACAGGTGCTATTTTAATATCCATATACATACAAGAAAATCATGGCTCAGGTAAGATGCTGTGTCCAAGGTCACACAGTTAGTAAACTGTGCATTACCAGTCTCCTGGTTTTGAGTCTGAGACAGATGTTTTCTGATTGAATAAACATCAGGATCTGGAGCAGTGTCCTAGCATGCAGATTCTTGAGTTTGACCCACAGAGATTCTGAATCAATAGGTTCTGAGTGGTTCCGAGAAATCTTCATTTAACAACACCCCCCTCCCCTAATGGCTCTGAGATAAAGTGGTCCACACTTGGGAAAACACAAGTCTTGGATTTGGGAATATTTCATAGGGTTGGGGAGTGGATAAATTAATCCTGGAGAAAGGAGAGGAGCCACTGTGACTCTCTTATTTGCAATTTTTTTTTTTTGAGATGGAATGTTGCTCTGTCATACAGGCTGGAGTGCAGTGGCAGGATCTCGGCTCATTGCAATGTCTGCCTTCCAGGTTCAAGCAATTTCTCCTGCCTTAGCTTTCAAAGTAGCTGGGACTACAGGTGTGCACCTCCATGCTTGGCTAATTGTTTTGTATTTTTAGAAGAGACAGTGTTTCATCTGGCCTGGGGTTGGCCAGGCTGGTCTCGAACTCCTGACCTCATGCAGTCCACCCACCTCTGGCTCCCAAAGTGCTGGGATTGCAGGCATGAGCCACTGTGTTCAGGCTTACTTGCATTCTGTTGCTTGTTTCTGTGATGTTGGGGCTGCCCCAGGTACCTGCCAAATGTGTCCTGGGCTGCTTATGCAGTTAATCATCTGGAATCCCAGCTATGGCAATTGACTCAGTAGCCTTTGCTGGATGGTGCTAAGGGATGCTCCAATGGGTGCCAGCATGCCAAGCTTGGCATTAGAGAGGCTGCTATGACGCAAAGCAGCTTCCAGGTGAAATTAATCTGCCAGCCACAGCCTCTTAATTTTTGTCTGGAGCTGCAAGGGACCCTGAATGGGTTTTTTTTCTTATCCGGACTGAAAGCATATTCTCTTGAGAGACAACCATGTTGTCATGCCCCCGCCCCCGCGCCCCTTATAAACTTTGCCCCTGGTGGCCGGTAAACTTGGGTTTTCCTGCAGAGGTCTCCAAGATACCAGTTTGCAGGTTCAGAGTCCTGGGCCTGTGGCCTGCTTCCTTCTGGGCTAATTAGGGCTGAGAAAAGGAGAAAGAGCAATTCCAGGAAGCGGTGCGGGGAGGCGTGCACGGGATCTAGTAAAAACTGAACAAATGCCCATTCAGCAGCTGCAAGAGCAGCCACAGTCAACCACTATTGATTAGAATAAATGACTGTGAATGGTAACCACCTATGGTTACCAAACCATGTAGACATATTCTGCTTGATCTGCAAGGTATTTCTATTTAGGTGTTTTTATTTTTAAGTTTTCCTCAATTTTGTGTTATGAAAAATTGTAGACATAAACAAAAACCTTGAAAAATCATAAAATAACTTCAGTGTATCCTTTATGTAGACGAGGATTTCTCAACCTTGGCAGGATTGACTGGAGAATCCTTTACTGTGCGGGGCTGCGGTGTGGTGTTTGCCGGCATCTCTGGTCTCTGCCCACTAGATGCTGGTAGCACGTATTCCATACCCCAGTTGTGACAGTGAAAAATGTCTCTGGACGTGGCCAAATGTCATCTAAGGGCAAAACTGGCCCTAGTTGAGAACCACTAACCTAGATTGAACAATTATTAGTATTTTATCATAGTTGCTTTATTGGTCACACACTCCCTATTTTTTGTTTCCCTTCTCCCTCTCTCCCCTCTTCCCTCCTGCCCTTTCTCCCTCCCTCCCTTCCTCCTGTCTCTCTGTCTAGCCTTCCTTCCATCCTCCTCTCCTCTCTCCTTTCCTTCCTTTCCTCCTCCCTTCCTTCATTCCTGCCTTTGTCCCTGCCTTCCTTCCTTCCTCTCTTCCCCATTTTCCCTCTCCCTCCCTCCCTCCCTTCCTTCTTTCCTTCCTTCTACCCATCCTCCTTTTTTCCTTCCCTCCCTTCTTCTTTCCGTCTTCCCTTCTCTCTTCCTGTTCTTCCCTTCTCTTTCCTTCCTTCCCCTCTTCTCATCTTCTTCCCTTCCTCCTTTTCTTCCTTTCCTTTTCCCCTTCTCCTTTCTTCTTTCTTTCTTTGCTGAAACATGAAAATAAGTTGCAGACATGACACTTAGTACCTAATATCTCAGCATGGGGCTTTTCTGAGAGCAAGGGCATTCTCCTACACAGCACAATTTTATTATCACACCCAGGAAAAAGAACACAGATCCCATAATATCATCAGACATCCAGTCATTTAGAAATTTCTCACTCGTACAAAAAATGTCTTTTAGAGCTTGATTTTGCACATCAGGATCTGGCTTATTATATTTGGCTGTGAAATCTCTCTAGTCTCTATTATGCATGGGGTTTTAAAACCAAGTGAGACTCAGTTGCCAGCATTTAAAAACTGGGAGATTTTATGCAGGAATCCAGATTCCCGGTTTCTCGTGAGAACTTAGTGGGTCTGGTGACATTGGTTCTGCATGTTCACACAGCAGCTATTGGTTGCCGCTGAGCGGTGACTGCCCCCTTCAGGAAGTTCTTGGGTTCTTCTCAGTCACCACCTCCACCCGAGTCTCTGTTAAATTTGCTGCAGCCCCTATAGAGTCAGTTGAGCTGGTCTGAATAGCCCAGACTCTAGTCAGATGGCCTGAGATTCAATCCCAGCTCAGCCACTTCATAGCTGTGTGACCTTGGGAAGGTTGCTTCACCTCTCTTAGTCTCAGGCTCTTGTCTGCAGGTGGAGGATTTACTGAGACAGGGCTTGGAAAACAATGAACACAGGACCTGTCACATGGTTACTGCTCAGCGACTGTTACCCTTTTATCACCGTCCTTATTATTGAAAAATTCTACATCTTGTCTGCCGAAGAGAAGTATGTTGTCGTTTGGATCTTGGTGACTGACTCTTGCTCTGTTATATTTATTTAGCTGGGTGACATTGACCAAGTCTCCTAACCTCTCTGGACTTGCATTTGAATCTGAGCAGGAGGGGCTGGCAGGTGCAGAATAGGAGGGAGTATCTATGTGTGACTACATGAAATACACTGCAAAGTGTTGGCCAAAGTGATATTGAAGAATCCTTGTTGATTTTGCAATTTTACCATAAGCTTATGTGTAAATTCTCATTTAATTTCACATCCTTCCCTCATGAGGTAGGCTCTATGACAATCTGCTGTTTACGGAGGCCCAGATTTCTTTCCAAGAGGATGAACTTGCCCCTGGTGAGTGGAGTGTCGGACTTCAAACCCGGATGGTCTGAGTGCACGGATCCTTGACTGCTAGGCCACACTGCGTGAGTGCACACCTGCAGGAATTCCAGTCTCCTCAGATCACAAAGAAGTGTGTGATGCCCTGCAAACAACAGCACATGCATCGAGGCCAGTTCAAGAAGCCAGCATAAGATGAAGACTAGGAATGTTTTCTACATCTGCCCCTGTAGGCCCAGACATCGTGGTGGAGGCGTTGCTGAGAAATGACCTTGGGGACAGAAGCACATGTTTGAAGCTCTCTACACTTGAAGCCAGTAGGGAACACATGCCATTATTTTGTCCGCCTTCAAACAGAATTGGAAATCCAAGTGGCAGATTGCAGAGCAGGGTCCTGTGTGTTTTAAAAATACGCTTCAGAAGAACTGGCGTCCCTTACAAAGAAGTATCAACAAATAGTGATGAATGCACTTCCTTCTCTTGCCTTTTCCCTTCCAGTATCTCTCCTATCTCCCATCTTTCTATGCATTTGTGGCTATCCTAAGGCTTTGACCAGCTTCCCAGGCTGGAGAAGTCCATGTTTGCATGCATATACTGTTGGCCATGGAAAAGTGTTTATTTTTCTTTGCAGGATATGTTGGCTTCTCTTTAGGCACTGAGTTCTTGCATTTTAAAAATCAATTTCATTGAGGTCTAACTGACCCAATAAAATTCACACATTTTAAGTGTATAGTTTGATGAGCTTGGACAAATGTCTGCACTTATGTATCCATTACTCTAGAAAGCCCACTCATGCCTGTTGCCCTTGGATTCTTGAAAAATAAATGATGCTTCTTGTGCAAGAGGAAATGCTCAGGAACTCTATTAAAGGGTTTAAAGTCAACACATAGATTGGACATTGGGATACCAGGAGGCTCTTAAGCAAGATGCTGGGACTCTGAGTTCTCTTTGGAAATATTGGGGTCATATGTTTATCATTGTAATTGGAAAAAAAAAACAGATACACATTTTCTTCTTGTTCCTCAGATAAACTAAGCTCATTCCCACCTTGGAGCTGTTGTGCGGGCCCTTGTGTGGCTGGTCCCTCCTCATCACCCAGGTCCCAGCTCCAGTGTCACTTTCTCTGAGAAGCCGTCCCTGACCAGGCTTAGTTGCTTCCCACTCTAGCCTGACACACTCCAGCCCATCACCCAGTCAGTAGTATTTGCTTCATTTTACATTATGGTCTAAAATGAACTTACTAATGAACTAATTTACTGGTTTACTAGTTTATATTATCTGTCTCCTTCCATTCTCCTTTTCTTTCTTCTTCTTTTTTTTTTGAGACAGAGTCTCACTCTGTTGTCCAGGCTAGAGTACAATGGTTCAATCTTGGCTCACTGCAACCTCTGCCTCCCCAGTTCAAGTGATTCTCCTGCCTCAGCCTCCCAAGTAGCTGAGACTACAAGCACCCACCACTATGCTAGGCTAATTTTTATATTTTTATTAGAGATGGGGTTTCACCATGTTGGCCAGGCTGGTCTCGAACTCTTGACCTCAGATGATCCACAGCCTCCTAAATTACTGGGATTACAGGCATGAGCCACCATCCCTCGCCTTTTCATGATCATTCACAGTAAGGCACGCAGGGACCAGAATTGTCTCTTCTACTCTATAGTTGGATTCTGAGTGCTCAGTTCAGTACTTGGCAAGTAGGAGTTCTACATTCGATATCCTGGTTTACCTGGCATAACAAAGTACCGCCAAATTCATTCATTCATTCAGTAAATAGGTATTTGCTGAACATCTAACTTATGACCTGCACTGTGCTGAGAGCTACGAGAGAACCATGAATAGCACAAAAGCAATCCTTGCCCTTGCAGAGCCAAGAGTCAAATATCAGGAGACAGATAACACAAAAGGAAATGTACAAGAAGGTTGAACCAGCACTGGCTTTCAGTACTCTCTAGTACTAGCTTCCAGTACTCTCGTGAAATTGCCAATATTCAGTTATTTTCTCCCTCAAAAATGGCCACATAATTATGTTTCAATACAATTGTTTCAAACAATCGTGTTTCAATATAATTCTGAACTGAGTGGAGGGCTATCAAGAAAAAGTGTAGCTGCTGCTTCAGGTACCTGCTAGAGACAGGGTTCTCCAGAGAAACAGAACAAATAGACAAAGAGATTTCTTAGAAGGAATTGGCAAGTCCACAATCTCCAGAGCCTTTGTCCTTATACAAGTCTGAAGGCTGACAGGCAGGAGAATTCTCTCTTTTTTGGGGGAAGGTCAGCGTTTTGCTCTAGGCCTTCAGATGATTGGATGAGGCCCACTTGCCTTAGAAGGGCAATCTGTTTTACTCAGTTTACTAATTTCAATATTAATCTAATCTAAGAGCACCCTCCCAGAACACATAGAATAATGGTTGATCAAATATCTGGGCACCCCCTGGCCCAGTCAAGTTGACACATGACACTAACCATCACAGTACCCTTAGGGTTTTGTCACTCAGAGTGTGGCCTGTGAACCAGCAGCGTTTTTGTCACCTGGGAGCTTGGGCAGAATCTTAGACCCCACCTCCCGCTCATTGAATCCGAATCTGCATTTTAGCAAGATCCCCAAGTGATCTGGATGCATCTTAACATCTGAGAAGCACTCAAATTACGTGCCACAAACAAATGCCAAATCCATAGGCGTTTGTGTGGCTTGGGACACATAGTTGGTTCTTTCTACTATCTAATTCATTAACAGTTTTCATCACATCCCTGTCTATAAAATGTTTTTTGTATGTAACCCAATATATGCACATTTGTTTCACTAAGTATATGCATGTGCATGGACCCATGAATAATGATTAGGTACGTTATGAAGCATACGTAAGGACAAATTTCAAACTAAGCTTGAAGGTGAAATATTTGAAAATCTGTTGCTAATTGTGGTGACTTCATACTATCCTTACTGCCTCAACGAATGATGTACACTGAAGGCTGAAGTTCATCATTAATAAAATGTATTTTAACCATTACTCCCGAGCATTTTCATTATTTTCATCTGTCTTTATTTTGATCTCAATAAACCGTCATTGTTTTACCCTTGCGAGAAGCTTTTGAAGAGAAGGACGGGGGGAGTCCAGATTATTGTTTTCTTGTGCTTGCATGATCAGCGCTATCTTTAGGACGTGGTTTTGTTAGGAATGGGGCATTTTTAAACCACACGTATGCTCTGTGATGGTTAGCTGAGGAAAAAGTTTTAGGTTGGTGCAAAAGTAATTGCGGTTTTTGCCATTACTTTCAATGGCAAAAACCGCAATTACTTTTGCCCCAAGCTAATAAATGATCTGTGCATCCCCTTTAGGGGCACATATAATTGTCATATAGGCAGCACATCCCAGCGATGGTACTGCTGGCGGTCCCCTTCCTTAGTCCAAGGTTCCTGATTCCTGCCATCTTACATGAGCCTTCCAAGAGTGGGTGCCAGCATCAATACAGTTAAAACCATAGAAAGAGGTTCTGACATTTCCTTTCCCTGTGTCAAGTCTGTTTATGCAGTCCCTGGAGTGAGCGAGCCTTTGTCCAGGAAATGATGGTCCCTAAGACTCCTCATCCCTGCCGCATGCTCTAGGAAGGGCTGCCCTGGGGAAAAGTGTCCTTGGGCTTTTGGGCTGAAACTTCACAAGTGTTGGTACTCAGAAGCCCAGGGGATCTGCGGATGGCAGAAATGACCAGGTTCACAGTAGCCCACCTGATTACCTATTTTGTTATCCTTTTGAAAGCCTGAAGAGTTTGGAGTTTGTTGGCGGGGGACGGGAGAAGGGGGGACTCCTTAGAAAATCTGATAGTGATGGCTTCTTGCTTGAGAAAAGTGCACAAACAGAATTTCCATCCAGTTTCAGAGGATTCAGCCATCTCCTGAAGCTCAGTTTGAAGAGCTTGTTTAAAAGTGAAAAAGGCAAGTTAGCTTTGGAAGGCCTCTGTCTTTTGTCTCAAAACTTTCTTTGCCTGAAGCCCCTTTGAGTTTCAGACCCTGCTTATTGCACGGAGGTCGGAAGGAGCCCAAACTTTGATTTCAAAGACGTTCAGGTCTGCATCTCCTCTCCATCCCCGCACTGCCTAGTGAGTTCACGTGGGCAGTGTCTCGCTCCATGAAACGGATTATGCTGATTGACACCTTGTCACCCGCCCCTCCTCGTCTGCCCTATTCCAGTGTCATTGGCCTTCATACTTATTCTCCAAATAACTCAGCTGTTTCCCACCTCAGGGCCTTTGCACTTTCTGTTCTCACAGGCTGGAATGCTCTTCCCATCCTCTTCACATGACCAACTCCTCACTGTTCAAGGCCCATCTCCAGCGTCACCCCCTCACACAGGCATTTCCTGATTTACACTGCATCTCTCCCTTCTCTGTTTATTTGTAACTTAAAAGTAGGCCAGGTGTGGTGGCTCACACCTATAGTCCCAGCACTTTGGGAGGCCAAGGCGGGTGAATCACGAGGTCAATAGATCGAGACCATCCTGGTCAACAAGGTGAAACCCCGTCTCTACTAAAAATACAAAAGTTAGCTGGGCATGGTGGTGTGCGCCTGTAGTCTCAGCTACTTGGGAGGCTGAGGCAGGAGAATTGCTTGAACCCAGCAGGCGGAGGTTGCGGTGAGCCGAGATTGTGCCATTGCACTATAGCCTGGCTAACAAGAGCGAAACTCCATCTCAAAAAAAAAAAAAAAAAGGATATATTTAGTGGTTTTTAGTATATTTAGAAAGCATACTTTAAGAAAGTATAGTTTGCGATTCAATGCTTTTTCATACATAGGTTGGTGCAAGAGTAATTGTGGTTTTTGTCATTACTTTTTTTTTTGAGACTGAGTTTTGCTTTTGTTGCCCAGCCTGGGGTGCAGTGATGTGATCTTGGCTCACTGCAACCTCCACCTCCCAGGTTCAAGCAATTCTCCTGCCTCAGCCTCCTGAGTAGCTGGGACTGCAGGTACCCACCCACATGTCCAGCTAATTATTGTATTTTTAGTTGAGATGGGGCTTCACCATATTGGTCAGGCTGGTCTCAAAATCCCGACCTCAGGTGATCCTCCTGCTTCATCCTCCCAAAGTGCTGGGATTACAGGTGTCAGCCACTGCAACCAGCTGGTTTTGGCTGTTGTGTCTAATGGCAAAAGTCACAGTTCCTTTTGCACCAACCTAATACTTAACAAAGTTGTGCAACTGTCATCACTACTTACTCCCAGTCCACTATCTAATTCTAATAAGGTTTTTATCACCCTAAAAAAATCCATATCCATTAGCAGTCACCTTCCTCTCCCCTCCCCGTGTCCTCTGGTAACCACAAATCTACTTTCTATCTTTATGGATTTGCCTATTCTGGACATTGGATATCAATGGAATCATACAATATATGGTCTTTTGTGTCTGGCCTCTTTCACTGGGAATAATGTTTTCAGGATTCATTCATGTTGTAGCAGGTACCAGTGCTTCATTGCTGTGTATGGCTGGAGAATATTCCTTTTGCCTACATCGCATGTGTCCATTCATCAGCTGATGGCCATTCGTGTTGTTTCCACTTGTTGGCTGTTGTGGAAATTGCTGCGGTGCCCCAAGGCTCTCTGGATCACATTCCTCTTATTTATTTGATTTGCAGCCCTTGTTTATATACCTAACGTGTTTATTTAGAAAAAACTTCTCCAATAGAATATAAGCTTCAGGAAGGCAGTAGCGTTGTTCATCTTGGGCACTGCTGTATCCTCAGGGCCTTATATAGTCTGTGGTACGTAGTAGATGATA
Source organism: Saguinus oedipus (assembly GCA_031835075.1). Classification (NCBI taxonomy): domain Eukaryota; kingdom Metazoa; phylum Chordata; class Mammalia; order Primates; family Cebidae; genus Saguinus; species Saguinus oedipus. Next base: position 12,938,420 of record CM063179.1, on the reverse strand, counting down.
AATATTTGTGCAAACAATGAAAGAATGAGAGCTGTTGTTATTCTCTTATCTCCATAGACTCAATCTTTTCCTGTAATTCATGTGGGGCTCTTGCTGAGCTGGCTTCTCACAGCACCGCTGTTCTGAGCAGCGTGGGCACTAGTCTGCATAAAGTTCCTGTGTTACCTCTCCCTCACATCCCAGATGTCTTCTCAACAGGTAGTTCTTACCCCACGACTCCGTTGCCCCATGATCAACAGTTCCCCCATGCATGCTCGGGGCCTCTATGGCCTTAGCACAGTCTGTCATTTGAATGTGTATCAGATTCTCGCAGACTGCTGGGTGAACTCCAGCCCTGGAGTTTCTGACTCAGGAGGGCTGGATGGATCTGAACATTTGCATCTTAACAAGTTCCCAGGTGACACTGCCAGGACACTGACACTGTTGATAGGTGGACTATTGTTTGAGAATCACTGCTGTAGTATGGTAAATTTCAGCAGACAGGACCTAGCCTGTCTGTGTGGGTCTCCTGAAACCAGTTCCTCCTCCTCCTCTGTCTCCCAGTGTGTGGGCTCAGAGGGCTCTGGCCAGGTAACAGCTTGGGGGTATATCCCCAAACAGGGCAATACTACTTGTGGGTTTGTGCCCTGGAGAACTTCTCCCTGGTACAGAGGAGGCCTGCATGAAGATGTTTGTTGGCCAGCTGTGGTGGCTCATGCTTGTAATCCCGACACTTTGGGAGGTGGAGGTGGAAGGATCACTTGAAGCCGGGAGTCTGAAACCACCTTGGTCAATATAGTAAGACCCTGAGATCGAGTCTCTACAAAAGAAAACAAATTAGCTGGGCACGGTGGCATGTGCCTGTGGTCCCAGCTCTGCAGAGGGCTGAGGTGGGAGGATCACTTGCACCCAGGAATTTGAGGCTGCAGTGAGCCATGATCACACCTCTGCACTCAAGCCTCGGTGAGAGAGCAAGACCCTATCTGAAGAAAAAATAAAAAAGATGTTTATTGCAGTGTTGTTTATCAGGGTTGGGGAGTTGGTGACCATCTAGCTTGCCCGAAATTATGGAAATGACAAATAGGGCTGATAGTCTGCTGGTTTGCAATGAAACAGTTAGTTTTTTGTAGCTGCTATCCATTCTGATGGGTTTCTGATGGGTCAGTTCCTCCACCAAACTAACTGTTGCATTCCAGCAGGTAAGTGAAATGTGGGGATTGCATATGATGGAATACTATGCAGCAGTTGCAAGGGATGGAAGTGATTCACATTCAGCAATACAGCTAATGCTCACTTGTGAACAAAGGAAGAAAGGGAATGAGGTTTATGATAAAAACACTGTTTATGTAAAACACACATATACAACAATACCTACAAAATATATCTTTCAATAATATTCGTATAATCTGAATAAATACATGATGGAGAGTAAAGAGAAAAAAATGTGTTGATAGGTGTCTGATCTTAGGTGCAATGTCTGTTTGACAGTTCTTGGGTCTGTTCTACATATGAATGCTGAGTTTTGTTTTTTTTTGCTAAGTTTACATCTAATCATGAAGGTCACTGTCATAGGTTGAATTGTGTGTCCATCCCCCTACACAGTCCAAAATTACTGAGGCTCAAATTCCTGTGCCACAACTTACTGGCTCTGTGACCTTGAGCAGGTCAATTCACCTCTCTGAGCCTTCGTTTACTCATCTGCAAGGAGCAATTATCCTCATAATGTGTTTTGTGCTGCTTTGTTTAGTTAAGACATGTAATGCCATTAGCATGGTGCCTGGCTTATGGCAAATAATAAATGTTATCTAGTGTTACTAATATGGGGCCATTGCTGTGCATGAAGGGTTCTCTCTTGATATCTAACACTAGACATCTAGTGTTAGATATCAAGAGAGAACCAAACCTATGGAGTGCAGACACATTACATATATTCATCATTTAATCCTCTTAAAAACTCAGTGGGGTAGATATTCCTGTTATTACATGGCTGTTGTGAGATGTGTACTATTCTGCATAAAGTCCCTGTGTAACCTCTAATTACGGCCATTGCATTTACTTACGCTTTTCTGTAACCCACCCCTAACTAGAATGGTGGCCCCATGGAGCAATCTGCCTTGCCTTTTGTTCACCAGCTCGGTACTCAGTGCATCGCAGCTGCCAATCATTGGGTTCTGAATGAACAGATTTAAATTTATTCTTCTTCCAGGGCCCTTGCAGATGTCATGAGGCCACAGGGCCACTGCAACACTGATCACATGGAGAGAGACCTGAACATTGTTGTCCACGTCCAGCATTACGAGAACATGGACACGAGAACCCCCATAAATAATCTTCGTAAGTACAGCTGCATGAACCCTTTCCAGTCCCATGTGGTGACCTGAGCGGTGGTCACATTGCCAGACTTCATGGAGTGTGTGTGAGTGAGTTAAGAGCTTCTCTTTGTGGGCACGTTAGAAGCTTTCTTTCGTCTCTTTTGGATGAAGCTGAATTTGGCATCATCAGATGTCACTTGGTTGGTTTCTTTGTTAAATAGCAATCCACTTGGTTGGTTGGATCACATGGTTGGTTCTTCTTTTAACTAGTAGACTGCTCAATTGGTTCATCTCGACTGATCTGTTAACTAGATTAGTGGCCCTCTTGGTTGTTTCATCGTGGTTGGGTACTTAGTTAAGCAGTGGATTATTGGGTTGGTTCATTTTAGGTAGTCGGTCTATTAGCCAGTGGTCCATTCGCTTATATGTCTGCCTCCTGAGGTAGACCAGTTGTGACTTCTAGGTTTCCTGCTGTTTTCAGTTATGAAATACTAGTTTAAAAGAATTATGTCTATGCTTTGTAAAGCTAGAGTTTCATAAAAATAATCCACACAATACTCTGTGTAGGGGGTGCGGGGAGTGGGTATTGGATTTTGGTCCTGTTGATTTGAGGTTCCTATGTGTGATTCAGCAGCAGCAAATTCGTTTCCATTGTTCTGCAAGGGGGGAAAAAAACTGTGTTTGCTATTGTGTTTCAATAGGTATTTTTCACAGAGTGTGATTGGGATCTTGGTATACTCCCAAGGCTTTTCTTCCCTTTCAAAGGTCTGTATATACAATATACATCACAGAGCTGATGCTCTGCCTGAGACTGGATGAAAAATAAGATTGTTTGGTTTTTGACAATAGTGTACTACTGCGGTTACCCCAGTAATTATGTTTTCAAGAAACCCCCACGTTAAAGTAATTTAGAAGGCTTGGTTTAAAATAAGCAAAGCCAGACAAGTTAAAGGATACATTTAGTTGTGGCTGGAGATTCCTGAAAACAGAAACAATTCTAGTGCTGCACATTTTAACAGACTGGGTTGCCTTTGCTGAGGCTCCATTAGGAGTTGCCTGGGTGTTTTATATGCTGAATCATAGTTTTGGACTGTTTGGTTGCAAAATCTCATGCTCATTGTGTAGAGGAAGAAACCTGTGGAATTCGACTGAGGCGATGTGAATTCTCTGATTCTACATAGTGATGATTCTTCATGGTTTGGAAATTGTTGCAGTGTGTTAATAAAGTCAATGTTTGCATGGTTTAAAAAATGGACCACCAAATAGAATGTCTAAGGTTTCAATATATTAAATAATGTAACATTATTAGTGAACTGGATCAGAAAATGGTATAAGAAATAGCCATATTTTAGAGCAAAATACACCAGCAAATGGAAGTTTTATGACCAAATCCCATAGCCCCCAAAGATATGGTAAATGGCATCAATTCTGACATGGCAATTGCTGTGTCCGTTTCTGGCTTTAATGGAAATGAGCACATTTTCTTTCAGTTGGCTCTGGGAAATAAGCTGAACCTAGTCATATGCTTGGGTCCCAAACATCATATATGAATGAACGTGATCACAGGGCAGAGAAATTGAAATGGTGTCGAGTCCCTGGCTATAAAAGGCAATTGTTAACAGGTTCTTCGCTGGAAGTTCCAATCTCTAGAATGATTTTGAATCAGCACTCAGATGAAATAACAAACTCATTGAAGTCACCCAACTTTCATCATTCCATCATTAATGATCATTAAGGCAGGAAACCTTAATGAATGTTGCTTACATAAGGTGTTTTCATTGAAAGTTATACTGAAAATGGATTACTGTTCAGAGATGGATGTCCAGGCTCTAAATAATTCAGAAGTCTCTTGAACCAGGCTACTTTGGTTTATTTGTGATTCTTGCCTTTGGTCTATATTTGTGACTAAGTTATCAGTGATCTTTTACATCAAGGGAGAAAGTGTCTTGTAATAGTCTATTGAGTAGCAGTAGACTAGAGAATTCCTGGGAAGCTACAAAGGAGAATTCCGAGAATCGTGCTACAAACACTGCATTCTTACAATAATTGCCGCTGATGTTAATTTTATATAATTCTTCCAAGTTGATGCAATTCTTCTTTCCTAGCAGTCTTGGGAATACCTGAATAACAAAAATAAGAAGCATGTGACCTTTTCACCAGTTTATATTAATAAGCTTAACACATTAATTCAGTAGCTGACAGTAATAATAGATTTATCTTTTTATTAATTTGTAGGAGTTATTTACATATTGTAGACACAGAAAAACATTTGTATGTTTGGATGAACAAATGATTTGAGGAGTTCGTTGAGAGAATAGGACGAGATGACTGATATTAATCAGTTAAGGGTTTGAGAAGCCAAGCAGTCATCAGAGAACATTTTGATTGATAGCAAAGTAGAGGGGATGGTATCCAGTCTGATATATGGAAAATTAAACCAGCCCTTTGTGCCTGAACCAGAATGTATCAATTTAATTTAAAACCCTTTCCTGGACATGATGGAATCTACAATGATTTGCCATTACACATTTGGAAAGAATGATGCATCTATTTGTGATACACCAAGAAGGGCACATCGTGCCATTTTCAGTTTGTTTTTCACTGAACATCCAACTCACTAGGTTTGACTGGGGATTCACTAGTCTCAAGTTAAATGTCATTTTCATGTCTATTCAATCACTCACTCGACATTGCTTTAAGAAAATGCTAATCTCCATCTATTTATCTCTTCTTAATACTAACTGTAGGTCTCTTTCTATTCTTTTCCTTAAGCTTTAGTCAAATGGTGAGATAATCAATAGCCAGTGTAGAAATCTGGATATTTGGAAGAAGGGCAGTGGAGAGGGACTTGGGTGAAGGTGAACGGGGAGGAAAGAGAAAATTTTTGTCAAATTTTCTACATTAATTTTCTGGGGTTGATTTTTCCTATGATATGTTGGACTTGCCTTTTTATCTAAAGTTGGATTTTTCTTCAGCGGATGCTGTTCATGTTCTTTCCAGGCATTCAGTGATATTGTCTAAAAATATTTAGTCTGATAATCAAAAGGGCCTCAACCTCTTTGATTAACAGGATGTAGTTTCCCGTGAGATGGTGATTTTCTGCAAATGTTCCTCAGATTCTATATAATTATCATTTGTTTTTGAAGGCACATTTTGTCCTGAAGTGCTATGAACATATTCTGCCTCCCCCACCCTGACTTCCCTGGCTGCCAGTGACACCCATCTCCCGCTTTGGGAGTGCAGGCTGCATGTAGGCTCCATTTGGTCTTTTTCTTTTTTTTTTGAGACGGAGTCTCATTCTATCGCCCAGGTTGGAGTGCAGTGATGCGATCTCAGCTCACTGCAACCTCCGCCTCCCAGATTCAAGTAATACTCCTGCCTGAGCCTCCCAACTAGCAGGGATTACAGGTATGCACCACCACACCTGGCTAATATTTGTATTTTTAGTAGAGATGGGGTTTCACCATGTTGGTCAGGCTGGTCTTGGACTTCTGACCTCATGATCCACCCCCGTGCCTCCAAGAGTGCTGGGATTACAGGCATGAGCCACTGTGCCCGGCCCCATTTGGTCTTCTTAAGAATGGGAGACATGAGTGAGGGGCTATGACCACTGTCTAGATCAACATTTCTCAACTCGTTTGTGTTTACAGAGCATTTTTTGAAATATGTATTTTGTTTTGGAGTACATTTTAAAATTTACAGCAGAAAGGTTGCAAAAGATAGTACCCAGAAAAATGAATAAGACCTACTGTTTGATAGCACAACAGGCTGACTACAGTCAATAATAACTTAATTGTACATTTTCAAATAACTTAAAGAGTGTCATTGGATTGTTTGTAACTCAAGGATAAATGATTGAGGGGATGGACACCCCATTCTCCGTGATATGCTTATTTTACATTGCGTGCCTGTGTCAAAACATCTCATGGACCCCATAAATATATAAACAACAGCAGCAGCAACAACAGCAGAAGATAGAATGCAGACTTCTGTATACTCCTTACCCGCTTTCCTTGATACCAACATTTGACATCACCAAGGCACGTTTGTCAAAACTAAGAAATCAACATGAGTACCTTCCTTTTAGCTAAACTGCAGACGTTGTTTGGATTTTGCTAGTTTCTTCACTGATACTCCTTTTCTGTTCTAGGTCCCGTCGAGGATTGTCTTTAGCAGAGCACACTGATTATAGACTTTTGGTTGGGCAGTATTGCATAATGATGTGGTAAAGACAGAAAACAACACTACACAAGCCAGAAGCAATCACAGATCCCTGACTGCCACAGTGCAAAACGTGTCGCCTAGCGTCTATAAAGACAACTACATGAAATGACTCTCTTTGGGTCAGTGTTGAAACGGAACCAGTTGCTTGTCTGACTGTGCTTTTGTATATATTCACGGGAGAAAGACTTTCATGTCCCACCCACCCTGACCACCCCTCTTTGAATCTGCGTTATGCTGTAAAATAAATCATGATGTTACATAATTTATTTTACAGCATAACCTGAGCAAGTGAGAAAAAGTGATGACTTGGTGTTTTAGAACACAAAATCCATCAGAAAGAGTAGGCTCCTATTCTAGCCCATCACACTTTCACTCCCCTAAGATAATTCCCAAATGGATTTACAAGGAACCCCAAAGCTGACCTATGGCTTAGTTTCTGATGTCTCTGTATACCTCATATCTAGGACCATTTATGAGTCCGTATTTACTGAGGCACCTGGGAGGTCTTACACTTAACTTTCAAAAATATTAGCAAATATTTAACACATTTGGGAGGTTGAGCATGGCTCAGACCTGTAGTCTCAGTGCTTTAGGAGGCAGAAGCAGGAGGATCATTTGAGATCAGGAGTTGGAGCCCAGCCTGGGAAATAAGGCGAGCCCCTGTCTCTAAAAAAAGTAGAAATAGGCCGGGCACGGTAGCTCATGCCTGTAATCCCAGCACTTTGGGAGGCCGAGGCGGGTGGATCACAAGGTCAAGAGATCAAGACCATCTTGGTCAACATGGTGAAACCCCATCTCTACTAAAAATACGAAAAATTAGCTGGGCATGGTGGCGCGTGCCTGTAATCCCAGCTACTCAGGAGGCTGAGGCAGGAGAATTGCCTGATCCCAGGAGGCAGAGGTTGCGGTGAGCTGAGATCACGCCATTGCACTCCAGCCTGGGTAACAAGAGCGAAACTCTGTCTCAAAAAAAAAAAAAAAAGTAGAAATAATAAAAAAAGTAACTGGACATGGTGGCTCACACCTGTAGTGCCAGCTACTTGGGAGGCTGAAGTGGGAGATTGAACCCAGGAGGTCAAGGCTACAGTGAGCTGTGATCACACCACTGCACTCCAGCCTGAGTGACAGAGTAAGATTCTGTCTCTATAAAAAATAAAAATAAAAAATGTGGGGGGAGTTTCCTAGCCAGGGCAGGCAAAATGATAAGTATAGAAAGGCACATAGAGCAGTAAATATATAAGATAGCATAATATCAGCAGCGATTTATACAGATTACATTAGGAAGCTCTAAAACATGAATTCCTCCAAACCTCATTAGGTTCATACTGTTGTTTCCACCATCATAAGGATGGGGAAACTGAGGCTCAAAGTGGTTAGGTGGCTTGTCTAAAGTTTGTATAGCTGCTTAGTAGTGACACTGGGATTTAAACTGAGCTAGTCAGGGCCCCAAGGTCTGTGATTATAACCACTACACTCTATTGCCTTTGCTTGTGGTGCAGGTGTTTGCAGTGTGGGTAGGTCTTCCCCTGGGAGTAGAAACTGTTGAAAGATATACTAAGTCAATGGAAAGGTTCACTGGCATTTTAGGAAAGAGCTGTTTCCAAAATATGCATCCGATTTACGGTCTTACTAATAACTGACATTTATTGAGCGTGGTACTACATGCTGGAATGTATTCGCTCATTTAGTTCTCAATCAACCCTCAAAGAGCCAAGGTCTATTCTGCCTCAGGGGCTTTGCACCTGTTGTGCTTCATGCCTACAGCATACTGCTCCAGGCCTCTGTGTGTCTGATCTTTCCTCTTTCATCTCATACCCCAATCGTTACCTCATTGGAGAGGACTTCACCGTCTATCACTGCCCCCCAGGTCACCCACTGCTTCTCTTTTCCCCATTATTTTCTCTCTTTTCCTTTTGAGATGGAGTCTCACTCTATTGCCCAGGCTGGAGTGCAGTGATGCAATGTCAGCTTACTGCAACCTCCGCCTCCCAGGTTCAAGCTATTTTACTTCCTCAGCCTTCTGAGTCGCTGGGATTACAGACGCATGCAAACCTGATTGATTTGGTTGATTTTTGTATTTTTAATAGAGACTGGATTTCACCATGTTGGCCAGGCTAGTCTTGAACTCCTGACCTCAGGTGATTCACCTGCCTAGGCCTCCCAAAGTGCTGGGATTACAAGAGTGAACCACCGCGCCCAGCCCCCATTTTCTTTATAGCATTTTGTTCTCTGTGAAGTTGTCTCACTCATTATTTTATTTATGCCTCTTCTACTACAATGCAAGCTGCAGGGGAGAAAATGCTTTGTATTGTCACAAGTGTATCGCCCCTGCCCCACCAGGAACTAGCTGACTTGTAGCAGCGGCTCTATAGATTTTATTTTTTACGTTTGTAGAAATAGGTCTCACTATGTTGCCCAGGCTGGTCTTGAACTCCTGACCTTAGGTGATCCTCCTGCCTCAGCTTCACGAGTAGCTCTATACATTTCTGTTCTACGAATGAAAAAGTCTATGGAAGATATTCCCATTTGATGAATGAGAAAATTGAGATTGGTGGAAATTAAAGAACTAATCTACCATGATGACTTAAATTTGCTTCAAACATAATCCATATAAAATTGTGGGAGATGGGGCCAGGTACCATGGTTCACACATGTAACCTCAGCACTTTGGGAGGCTGAGGCAGGCAGAACACTTGAGGCCAAGAGTTCGGGACCAGTCTGGGCAACATGTTGAAACCACATCCCCACAAAAATACAGAAATTAGCTGGGCATGGTGGCATGTCCCTGTAGTCTCAGCCAGTTGAGAGGCTAAGGCATGAGAATCACTTGAACCTGGGAGGCAGAGGCTGCAGTGAGCTGAGATCATGCTACTGCACTCCAGCCTGTGTGACAGAGCAAGACTCTGTCGGAAAAAAAAAAAAAAAAGAAATTGTGGGAGATGATAATGAAACAGAGTTGGAAAAATATTGAGAGTTATTGTAGCTGGCTGACCAAATACATGGGAGTTCATTATTCTATTCCATGTTTGTGGGTATTTGAAAATATATACAATAAAATATTAGAAATTAAAGAAGTTTTCAAGGACATCATAGTTAATAAGGAGAGGATCCAGGATTCAAAGCAAGGTCTGTCTGACTCCATAGCCTAGAATTTATTAGATGCACATGCTTTATCTCATGGTGAATATTTGAATCTCAGGACGAGGAGAGATCAGGACCGTCTCAGGAACTTCAGGCCATAGAGTGGGAAAAACATCTTCTCTGTCCTTAATGTGCTCAGTCGCTATGATTACTTAGTACAAATTATTCAGAGAGAGAGAGAATATGAATGGTTTCCAGCAGTCAATGGTCTGGCTTCCCGTGGATCAGTGGTCTGATCCTGGTTCCATCAGTTGGGTGGGGTGGCGTGCATTTTAGGATTATTATTTAGGATTGTGGTGGAGCAGATTCTCCAAGAAAGGTGTGCATGAGGAGGCAAAGGGGAGGTAGATGGCTACTTGAATCTTCCAACCTTGGGGATGGGCAGGGATGCATTTGTTTATTCACACCTGTATCTCCAATGCCTAGACAATGTGCTGTATTGAATAGATAGTTATTGAATGAGTGAATGCATGAATGACTCTTTAGCACAAGCTTAATAAGAAGCCCAATGGAACTCTGGGACTCCTAGGATTTTGGGTTTTGAGAGAACTTGAGTAATTCAAACTCATGTGAAACTTTGACTCTCTTCTATATAGTCATAGCCCCCAACATTCTTATTCTCAAAAACGTAGTTCTTTTTCACAGTTGGGCATACTAGTGGTTCTGTCTGAAGATCTGTGATTCTAATGGTTTTGGCATATGGGTTAGTAAGTTAAGTAGTTAGTAAGAGTGAGGAGATGCTCTATACTGGATCAGCTAAAATATGCTCATAGGTTCAGCACAGTAGCCTGAAATGAGTTTGACTGTTTTAGATAAAGACATTTGTTTTTCTCTTGAGGCATGGTATTCAGTGGTATAGATGGATCTCTGACATTGAACATGGCTTTGAGGGCATGCAATGAGGAAGTGGGGGATATGGACTTTGGAGTAGGCAACCAAGATTGAGTATTTTCTGTGTCACTCATTCACTGTTCACTCTTGGAAAAATTAATCGAATTCTCTGTACCTCCGTTTCCCATTTTATAAAAGGAGTAAAACAATATCTACTTCACAAGGTTGTTGTGAGGATTAAATGAATCAACACAGGTAAAGAACTTAGCACAGTGCTTGGTAACATAAATATTAGTTGTTACTAATATTGTGTGTAGAATGAGTGACTCTTGGTGCTAAAGTTGGCTGTGCATTAGGGGACAATGATACAAATTGGCATGAATTCATGGTGCAGTTGCCTTCACAGCAAAAATGTTTTCACTCTACGTGCCAGTTGACAATGCCGTGTGTGTGTGTGTGTGTGTGTGTGTGCATGGGTGTTTTTGTTATTACTAATGTTTGGATGCAGATGAGAAATGAAGAAACTGTTAATTCCTTCCCAAAGAAATAGCTTGGATGGAGCAGCTGTCCTATTCTTCGCCATTTGTTCCTGTCTTATGTTTTTCTTCTCTTCCCATTTAAAACACACGAGCTTTTATTCTACTAGGAATATTGATTATTTTATTTACACTGGCAGACCAGGCCAGTAAGAATCCGTATGGCCCCAAACATGTCTTATATTTGTACCCAGAAAATGAGATTGTGTGTGTGTGTGTTTGTGTGTGTGTGTGTGTGTGTGTGTGTGTGTGTACAAGCAACAGAGAGAGAGAGCCCTTAAGGGGTAAAAAAAATCACTTTCTGTAAGTTGTCTCCTGGGCTCTTTTCAAAAATTGCTACTAATGCTGGCCACATGGTATTACCTAATTAGATTTGCATTGCCTTTCCCAAGTGCTTCCAACCAGCTGTAGGACTATTTGTAAAGAAAGCCTAAGTGCTCCACACACTGTCTGGTTTAGTTTAAAAGTTGCCAAGTTCTGTTCCTTCCATACCAGGGAAAGCTTATCCTTGGACATATTTCCTTTGGCACAGCACTTCTATTTATATATCTGGGTTAAGTGATAGGACACTCCTACTATAGCATTGATACTTAGTGTGGATTGAAAGGAGTAATAAATAAAACAATGGCTTTTTTTCTGCACTTCCCACATGCATACTTTTTAAACTATTATTATTATTATTATTATTATTTTTATTAGAGAGGGTGTCTTGCCATGTTGGCCAGGCTGGTTTCAAACTCCTGACCTCAGATGATCCACCTGCCTTGGCCTCCCAAGTGCTGGGATCACAGGCATGTGCCACGGCACCTGGCCTGCATTTTGCTTGTCACGACATCTTCATAAAATAATTGAAATGTGTATTGCACTCACATATTATAGATGAAGAAACTGTGACTCAGAGTTTAAGTAACCTGCCCAAGGTCATGAAGATATTTGCTGAGTAATTCAAACCATGGACATGAACTCATGTCTACCTGGCCTTAAACCTTGTACTCTATGACTTTTCTCACGCCTTTCTAAAGGACTTATACTGCTTAATATACCAGATTGTGCCTCTTTTTCTTTTTTGAGATGGAGTTTTGCTCTTGTTGCTCAGGCTGGAGTGCAATGGTAGGATCTTGGCTCGCTGCAACCTCCGCCTCCCTGGCTCAAGCAATTCTGTCTTAGCTTTCCAAGCAGCTGGGATTACAGGTGTGTGCCACCATGCCTGGCTAATTTTTTTGTATTTTTAGTACAGGCAGGGTTTCACCATGTTGGCCAGGATGATCTTGAATGCCTGACCTCAACTAATCTGCCCACCTCAGCCTCCCAAAGTACTGGGAGCTACCATGCCTGACCTTTGCCTCTTTTTCTCTTTGTTTTCCTTATTTATTGATTGAAGCTAAGAATTGCAGCATTAGACAACACTCACCTTTGAAAATGGGCCAACCAAGATAAAGTCACCATTTCTGTCCTGGAGGACTCATATTTTCGCTGTTTGGTTTCCTGTAATTAATATTTCCATTTAATCAACATTCAGCTGATATTTGTTAAGATCCTGCTGTGTGTAAGTCAATCTGTTAGGATTTGGAGGTCCAAGGATGAATTAGGCATAAATAGGACATATCCCCTTGGAGCTTATAGTACAGTGGGAAAAACGGAAGAGTAAACAGGAAATTGCAAAGTGGGATGGTAGGAATAAGTTCAGGGTGCGGCAGAGCCAGGAGGCCTCCACAAAACATCTGCCTAGTAACGTAAGTAGTACCTGGTAACGCTGGGGCTAGGAGCAAGGGAAGAGATACCAGGTCAGCCTTTCCTGAGAAACAGATATTTTGCTCCGAAAGAAAAATACTCCCTATCAACTTGCTAGGAATCAGAGTGAAGAAAAGCAAAACATTTTCATGGGCTGACTTTGCCCACCTTTGAGTGAGGGGAGAACTATTTGTCTTAGATGATAGATCTTTCTTGCAGGTGTGGTGAATTTTGTACAAATTGAATCGAGGGAGAAGAAGAAGAGGAGTTTGTTCAGCAAGGATCATACTGCTTTTAGTTGGAAAATAAGAATGCCAAGTCGGCCATGGGAAGATCAAAATTTCAGGATCAGCTGTTAGTAGCCGAATACAGATTCTTTTCAGAGTGCACTCTGTTTAGTCAGCCTGCTCTTCCTTGAATAGTGTTGAATTTTTTCTTCTTTTAATAATAGCCAACATAAAATTAAGTAACATTACTAATATCATAATACATATATTAAAATAATTTATAGTAAGCTTTTAGAAAACTGCAAAAAAAAAAAAAAAAAGGAAAAACCCCAATAAGCATTCTCAATAAAGTTAATTACAAGGTGCAAAGGAAATTCCATTACATTAGTCTCAGAATGCAGTTAATGAAACTAAGTGTAATCATAATCTGAATATTTCATTAAATGGAGACTTAAACTCATTAATTTAGGTATTAGGTCTGGAGTTGTGTGCTCACACCAAGACTGCCAATCTCAATGCAGTCTGTTTTTTACTTATTCATTTAGAGATAGGGTCTTGCTCTGCCGCCTAGGCTGGAGTGCAGTGGTGAGATCACAGCTCACTGCAGCGTCACCCTCCTGGGTTCATGTGATCCTGCCACCTCAGCCTCTCAAGTAGCTGGGACCACAGGCACATGCCATCATGCTCAGCTAATTTTTTTGATTTTATTTTTTTGGTAGAGATGTGGTCTTGCTATGTTGCCTCAGCTGATATCGAGCTTTTGGGCTCAAGCAGTCCTCTTGCCTTGGCCTCTCAAAGTGTTGGGATTACAGTTGTGAACCACCATGACTGCTTGTTTTTTACTTATTTACACCCAGATCTTTGGCCACAAAGCATCGTGGGTTCCCACCCCATAGATCTGTCCACGGTGCTGAATCACACCATGAACGAAATTACCCAGTTCAAACTACCCAGCCAGAAAAGTCTGTCTCATCACATTTGGAGCTGGAGGGAACTTTAGGTACCATCTTGCCTTTGGTATGCCACACTTCTGGTATCAAAGATGATTAAAAATGTAAAAAAATTAGAAGAATTGGAGACCAGCATAGTGTGCTGACTTTTTGATTTTGCCAAAAATGAAAATTAAATAAAAAGAAACTACTTAAAAACAATTGCCTTCATTTCACAAACGATAAGGGCATTTTTAACATCAAACAATTCAAGTTAGAAGTAGTTCTTAAAATAAAGGACAATGCCTAAATTAAATGAAATTAGCTTCATGGAAAACTAATTCCATTGTCCTTACTTTTTCCTTTTTACCTCAAATCTGTTGGAAATTAGAACATAGATTTGCATTTCTGGTTCTTTTCTTAATGAATATTTATTGAGTACCTACTAAATACTAGAGACTGGGGCTAGTTGCGGATACAGAGATTGGTAGTGTGTGTGTATGTGTATTTGTGTGTGTGTGTGTGTGTGTGTGTGTGTGTGTGTGTATGTATGTATGACTTTATAGACCTTATAATCAGATCATTCTCTGCGACACTGAGTTCCAGGAAAAATCACGAGTTTTCCGTAAGGTACACAACCGTGAAACTTGTCTGGTTAATACTGTTTTACAAATTATTATTGAATATCTGGGGCACAATGACTGATTATAAATACATGTTAACTTTTCAGTTATCCAAGATGGATATAAGGATGTGAACAAAAGGGATGGACTTTATTGCTATTGGTGTAGAACTTCCCTGGTTTTGATGCCTTACCTATTATCCAAAGGAAGCCTTTTGAAATATTCAGATATTCTTGACATTTTAACAAAATATTGAATTGTGTATAGCCCATGAATTGGAAGTTGTGCAAGGGCAGCATGTGGTATTTACTTTCCTTTATTGAATAGCAACAAGAAATGGAAGAGCTCCTCATTCTGCAGAGGCATTATTCTAAAAAAAGTCAGTGCATATATCAAAGTCAAAGAATGTCATCAAACAATTCTTTGATAATAACTGACAAAGAAGTTGCACAAGCATATTTTTAAAAAAACCTGCCCCCCCCAAAAAAAAACCAAAGCTGTTCCTTATGAACATTTTGGCCTGCTAATCAGCTTTTAAGTGGCTAAGTTCAGATACTGGTACTAGTCTTTAAAGACGTGTTTTAATGAACAGATACTTCTCAAAAGAAGACATACATGTGGCCAACAAACATATAGAAAAGTGCAGCATCATTGATTTTTAGAGAAATACAAATCAAAACCACAATGGCATACCATCTTACTCCAGTCAAAATGGCTACTATTAAAAAGTCAAAACAACAGATGCTGGCGAGATTGCAGAGAAAAAAGAATGCTTTTACACTGTTGGTGGGAGTAAAAATTAGTTTAACCATTGTGGAAGATAGTGTGGTGAGTCCTCAAAGACCTAGAGGCAGAAATACCATTTGACCCAGCAATCTCATTACTGGGTATACACCCAAAGAAATATAAATCATTATATTATAAAGATATATGCATACATATGTTCCTTGCAGCAGTATTCACAACAGTAAAGACTTGGAATCAATCTAAACGCCCATCAGTGATAGACTAGATAAAGAAAATGTGATACATGGCTGAGTGTAGTGGCTCACGCCTGTATCCCAGCACTTTGGGAGGCTGAGGCAGTCAGATCACCAGAGGTCAGGAATTCGAGACCAGCCTGACCAATGTGGAGAAACCTTGTCTCTACTAAAAATACCAAATTATCCTAGTGTGGTGGTGTATGCCTCTCATCTCAACTATTCAGGAGGCTGAGGCAGCAGAATTGCTTGAAACCAGCAGGCGGAGGTTGTGGTGAGCTGAGATCGCACCATTGCACTCCAGCCTGGGCAGCAGGAGTGAAACTCCGTCTCAAAAAAAAAAAAAAAAAGAAAGAAAACGTGGTACATATACACCATGGAATACTACACAGCCATTAAAAGGAATGGTATCATGTCCTTTGCAAGGACATGGATGGAGTTGGAAATCATTATCCTCAGCAAACTAATGCAGTAACAGAAAAGCAAACACTGCGTGTTCTCACTTATAAGTGGGAACTGACACAGGGAGGGGAACAACACACACTGGGGCCTGTCAGGGGTTTGGAGGAGGAAGAGCATCAGAAGAATAACTAATGGATGCTGTTCTTAATACCCAGGTGATGGGATAGTCTGTGCAGCAAACCACCACGGCACATGTTTACCCATGTAACAAACCTGCACATCCTGCACATGTACCCCTGCACTTAAAACAAAAGTTGAAGGAAAAAAACCCATGTTTTAAATTACCAGAATTGCTTGCACTTCAGGGGTTTTACGTACATTCTTTTCTCTGCCTGCAATAAGCTTCCCCCATATCTGCAATGCTGACTCCTTCTCATTGTTTAGGTCTTGGGTAACCCGTTATCTTTTTGGGGGCCTTCTCTATAGAAAATAGCCCCAGCCCATGTAAATATCTCACCATCATCCCTCTCTATTAGGTTACTGTTTTATTTTCATCATAGTTCATGCACTACCTCAAGTCACCTTGTCTCCTTGGTCTTTTCACATTTTCCTCCCAACATGTCAGCTCCAGGAGACCAGGAACCTTCCTCCACTCACAACTGTACTCCCAGTGCCTAGTACTGTGCCTGGCACAGAGGAAGTCCTCTGTAAATGTTTTTCAGATGGAATAAATGCTGTCAAATACAATACTAAGCACATTTTGTCAAGTAAAGCTGCTATTATTTTTTCTTTGTCAGTTTGTTGGGGTCTTATTTCTTGTGGACTAAAGTTTCGGTGCTGTCATCAGAATCTAGCAAATGGCAAGCTGAGTACCGAGAGATGTTGCATACATTTAAAGCTCATGAATACCTATTCCAGCATTACCTGGTGATTATGAAATGTCACACAAAGGCAGTGTTTTCAAAGTTCAGCCCACCAATTCAATCACAATTGATTTTTGTCAAAAGCATTTCCCTCCTTTTCATTTATTTTGGCTTCTCTGTATCATAGTTTGCCTCCTAATGTCCTGATCCATGCTGACTCTCAATTTCATTAGCATGAAAGCAAGTAAGGAGGGAATTGGATGTGTTTAATATTTATGACATGACCATGTCATGTTGATGTGGATAATAATGAAAAAAACCTTAACACGGGTGATGCAAAGTAACCTTAACATCATAAGGTTACTGTGCTTAGGGTCACAGTGTTTATTTCAGTGCATTGCCAAACAGACTATTAAATCTCCAACAGTTATGTTTCACACGTAACTATTATTTTTAAAAGAAAGTCTTAAAACACAGAGAGAGCAAATGATAGATACGAAGGGGGGAAAAACCCCTAATAACTCCACAAATCAATTTCATATCCTATGATAAGGCGATCATTCAATGGTAAGTCCCAAGCCCTGGCTTATTTGTGGTTAAAACCAAGCACTTACTTACTCTTTTACTCTGAATCCAAAAATACCCCAAATGTGCCACCAGATCTTATAATCCTCACCCTTGGAGCAAAATCAGGTCAAGCTAAGAAAAGCACTTAAGAACAAAAGATGCAGTCTCTGGGTGTTCCGTCAGGAATGCTGCAAGTATCCCTTACACTTCCAGGATGCTTTTTAGTAAAAGTATGGGAGGAAACTGTGTTGTATTATGTTGTGGATACAGAGGATGGAGGGAGGATGTTCTTCTTGCTTACCTTTTCCTGGTTTTTAGTCTTTGTGTGCCACTGAAGTTGCCCATTTCATCTCACTTTTAAAATAATTACAGCTTTCATTTTACATTCGGGGGACCCTGTGCAAGTTTGTTACATGGGTATATTGTGTGATGCTAATGTCTGCGGTACAAATGATCCCATCGCCCAGGTGGTAAGCATAGCACCCAGTACATAGTTTTCCAGCTCTTGTCCTCCCTCCCTCCTTCCCCCTCTAGCAGTCCCCAGTGTCTGTTGTTCCCGTCTTTATGTCCATGTCTACCCAGTATTTAGGTCCCACTTGTAAGTGAGAACATGAAGTATTTGGTTTTCTGTTCCTGTGTTAATTTGCTTAGGATAATGGCCTCCAGGTGTGTCCATGTTGCCATAAAGGACAATATTTGACTCCTTTTTTATGGTTCTGTAGTATTC
This sequence comes from Saguinus oedipus, assembly GCA_031835075.1. Taxonomy (NCBI): domain Eukaryota; kingdom Metazoa; phylum Chordata; class Mammalia; order Primates; family Cebidae; genus Saguinus; species Saguinus oedipus. The sequence continues at coordinate 12,920,348 of CM063179.1, read as the reverse complement.
CACAGTGTATATGTACCACATTTTTTTTTGAGAGGGGGGTCTCACTCTGTCGCCCAGGCTGGAGTGCAGTGGTGTGATCTTGGCTCACTGCAATCTCTGCCTCCCGGGTTCAAGCAATTCTCTGCCTCAGCCTCCTGAGTAGCTGGGATAACAGGTGCCCACCACCATACCTGGCTAATTTGTGTATTTTTGGTAGAGATGGGGTTTCACCATCTTGGCCAGGCTGGTCTTGAACTCCTGACCTTGTGATCCACCTGCCTTGGCCTCCCAAAGTGCTGGGATTACAGGCATGAGCCACCGCGCCCAGCCACCACATTTTCTTTATCCAGTCCATGGTTTTTGGGCACCCAGGTTGATTCCATGTGTTTGCTATTGTGAACAGTGCTGCGATGAACATACAAGTGGGTATTTACGCAGTCATGGGATTGCTAGATCAAATGAAGTTGCCCCTTTTTCTTTTTAAGCAATTACTGTATGTGAAACATCATGTGAGGCATACTCAGGGTAAAAGTAATGATATGATTTGGTTGTGTCCCCACCCAGATCTCATCTTGAATTGTGCTTCCCATAATTCCATGTCGTGGGAGGGATCTGGTGGGAGGTAATTTAATCATGGGGCAAGTTTTCCTCTTGCTGTTCTTGTGATAGTGAATAAGTCTCATGAGATCTGATGGTTTTTTTTTTTTAATAAAGGACAGTCCCCCTATACATGCTCTCTTATCTGCCACCATGTAAGATGTGCCTTTGCTCCTTGTTTAAGCCTCACGATTGTGAGGCTTCCCCAGCCATATGGAGCTGTGAGTGAATTAAATCTCTTTTTCTTTTAAATTACCAGTCTGAGGTATGTCTTCATTAGCAGCATGAGAACAGACTAATACAAGTAATAACACTAATAGTATTTATTGGATATTTTCTGCATGATAGGTGTTTCAAATATATCTTATTTAATTAACTTCACAACCCTGCAAAGTGGGTAGGATTATCTAGATTATTATTATTATTATTTTTTGAGATGGAGTCTCATTCTGTCACCCAGGCTGGAGTGTAGTGGTGCGATCTGGGCTCACTGCAACCTCCACCTCTCAGCTTCAAGGGATTCTCCTTCCTCAGCCGCCCAACTACCTGGGATTACAGGTGAGCACCATCATGCCTGGCTAATTTTTGCATTTTTAGTAGAGATGGGATTTCACCATGTTGGCCAGGCAGGTCTTAAGAACTCCTGACCTTAGGTGATCTGCCCATCTTGGCCTCCTGAAGTGCTGGGATTACAGGTGTGAGCCACTGTGCCTGCCCGATTATCTAGATCTTAAAGAGTAAAAAGACTGAGACTCTCCATCAAATGTACAACAGGGTCAGGACTCGAATACAGTTTGGTCTTACTCTGAAGCCTTGGCTTTCTTCCATCCAGAGTAGGCAAGTAGGTTTCATTTTGGGTGCTGTCACTGATGACATGTTGTGGCTGCCTGCAGTGGAATGTTGAAGATGATTTGAAGGCCATATTCTAGCTCAGTGGGCATGAGTGCTGAGACTGATTAGTCATGTCTGCAATGAGAAAAGAATAGGAGAATGATGCTTGTGTGCCATCTATTTACTCTCCTTTTTCTGCTACAGATATAATAAAAGTCCCTCAAAGGACTTATGATTTTGCAAATAAGGGGAGGTAAATATGATATAAAATGAGGGAATGTAGACCAAATTGATGGACTGGGAAGGCCTCAAGTGCGTAGTGCTTAACATATGGCGTTTGGATGTATAGTAGGTGATTAACATATCTTTGTTTAACAAATGAACAAATATATGAATGAATAATTTGAAACATCTAATAATCTCTTATTATTGTATATTCTTTAAGCTATTTCCCTGCATCAAGTCAGACCACCAAAAACAACATATCAGAACTGCAGTCCTTTAGTTTTCTGTAGGAATGCCAATCCAGAGTTGTCTTTTTTCTTTCCTTTTTTTTCTTTATGAGATGGATTATTGCTCAGTTCTGTCACCCAGCCTAGAGTGCAGTGGCTTGATCTTGGCTCACTGCAACTTCCACCTCCCAGGTTCAAGCGATTCTCCTGCTTCACCCTCAGTCCTTGTAGCTGGGACTACAGTCGCATGCCACTGTGCCTGGCTAATTTTTATATTTTTAGTAGAGATGAGGTTTCTCCATGTTGGCCAGGTTGGTCTTGATTCCTGATCTCAGGTGATCTGCCCCCCTTGGCCTCGCAAAGTGCTGGGATTGGAGATTTGAGCCACTATGCCTGGCCCAGAATTGTCTTTTAATAGTGTATCTTTGATTTAAAAAAACATAGTTGATATAACAAAGGGAAACGTAAAGAATACATCTGTCTTTTTGCAAATCTGTTATTGAAAATGGGGAATGTTATGCTATGCCATATCCTATATCTAGAGAATGACTTCCGTATTACACATTCATTCAAGAAATCTTTTTCTTGTGTTATCTAGTCAAGCACTGTGCTAATGAACCCCCCCCCCCCAAAAAAAAAGGCCAGGGTTCTGACCTTGGGAGCCTATGTTATAGTTGGGGAAGACTTCACACAGCCAATAGATAAAACATGTAAGAGGGCGATAAGTATGGAAGGAAATGGGGAAGGTGATGGGAGAAAGAATAACAAGGCTGGTATCACTGAGAAAATGGTGATTAAGATGAGACCCAGGAATGGGAAGAACCGAGCCAGTGAAGAGTAGGGGAAAGGTCATTCTGGACAAAAAATCCCGGGATGTGCCAAGGCCCTGAGATTGGAAAGAAATTTATCATGCTTGTGGAAGTCCAGTGGAGCTGGAGTCTGGTGAGGGAGGGGTTGAGTTTATACAAATAAATGTAGAGAAATGCTATTCAGAAAAGAGAACAAAGCAAGATACTGATTATAGACTACAGCTAGAATTCTTGAGCAACTACTATGCACTGGACCCTATGTTAGATGTTTTATATATATTCTATTGTGTGTCAGTGCTTGATCTGGCCATTCAATAATGCTTCCAAGTGGATGCTCCATTGAACACTAACTAGTCCTTTGAAATGTTCTGCAAAATTAGAGTTCCTTGGCCACATTAAAGACTCTTGGATTATATGCAATAAAGACATTTACAATTATGTTCATCCGAGTGTTTTTCAAACTGATACTTTCATTAAACATCTTTTTATGTAACAACTATTGACATATTAACATCTTTTTATGTAACAACTATTGATATATAGGGGAAATAATATTCTGGAGGGAAGACTTTAAAGAAAGCTACTGGATTAAGGTTTACCTTAATCACTTAAAGAAAGCTACTGGATTAAGGCCCTCCTTAATCACTTTCTATGGTGGCAAACTCGTTATGTCTCAAGGCAACACATTCTGTTTTCAGGCAGTCTTCACTGATAGTGAGTTTGCCCTTTGGCCATTTCAAAGTTATCAGCCAAGCCCCTTTAAAACAGCCTACTGCTTCTCAGCCTTTTGGCTAAGATCAAGTGTAAAATAGCCTACCAAAGGAAGTGGAATCCAAAGCAATCAATAATTTTCTTTCCTTTCCTCTGTGTACCCTTGTCTCTCTCATCCTTCAAGGCTTAGAGTAAATAGGCTGTGTCATGTAGTTTTGGTTACAAGCAACAAAAGTCAATTCTTCTTCAGACTTAAGCAAAAAGGGAAATCTTTTGAAGAATGTGGGTTGGTTCACGGAACTGAAGGAATGTCTGATGGTCCAAGTTGGGGATGTCAGAAACCAGGGCAGCTCCCACCATGGTCTTATCAGAGCTCTCCTGCTGACATGAATTATTGTAACCATTTTGTCTCTGTTTCCATTCCAGTTTAAGATTCTTAAACTTGACAGTCTGATTAGTCCATATTGAGTCACATGTTCACCCCCTGGATGGGAAGGACAGGGGTTTTGAATGACAGTCTCACCAAGACTGCACATACTGAGGAATAGGAAAGTCTCCACAATGAAATTGAGATGCTGGTCAGAAGATGTAAGAAATGGAAGATGAATATTCAAAAAGGGAAACAAACAAACCTCTAAAGACCAAGCAAACCCTGTCTCCTGTCTGATCTCTTCTCTGCATTTATGTATGCCTTGATATCTGTCCAAGTCATTTCCATCGCTTACAATTCGACCAACATCTGGATTCCGCCTGATATTTACTGCGTTGTTTTTTTGCCCTGTGGCTTAGCTCCTGTGGTGCTGCTTAGCTGTGGGGGTGTGTTTGCTTTTTGTCTCTAACTAGGCATAATAATAAAACCTATGAAATGTTTCCAGCAAAAACGGACATATGTGATCATGGGAAAATCATTCATGGGGAAGGAAAATCGAGTAATTAGAAGGGACAGGGCAGGCACAGTGTCTCTTGCCTGTAATCCCAGCGCTTTGGAGGCCAAAGCAGGCAAATCGCTTGAGCCCAGGGCTTTGAGATCAGCTTGGGTAACATAGTGAAACCCCATCTGTACAAAAAATACAAAAAGTAGCTGGGCATAGTGGCACGTGCCTGTGGTCCTAACTACTTGGGAGGCTGAGATGGGAGGATTGTTTGAGCCTGGGGAGGTTGAGGCTGCAGTAAGCAGAGGTTGTGCCACTGTACTCCATCCTGGGAAACAGAGCAAGACCCTGTCTCAAAAAAAAGAAGGGACATATGAGATGGGGGATGTATTGAGGGGAAGGAGATGTGAGTGGACATGCAGGCCAGGGTGGAATGTGTTCTCAGAAGGCTGCTGGGGCAGGTGGAAAGGAGCTAGCCTTACTTGGGCAGAGGGGCTGCCATCCAGAGTGAGGAATGATGGAGCTGACTGATGAATGGAAGGTCTGGAAGTTCAGGTAAAGGAGTTGAGAACAGAATCTCTGGGAGTTCTTGAGCTGATGCACCACTTGATGTCCCTTCGCTAGCAGGGGTTTCGTTGGGTTCTTGGAATGATGGATGAAAAAGGCCTTTAAGACAATTTGGGGAAGCTCTCCAGAAATTTCAAACACAGCTGCCACCACCTTACCCAGGAAGTCCTTGTTCCCACCCTTCCCCAAAGCCTTTTGAGGGTTGCTAGGAAACTGGGGATGCTTGAGCAGTTGGGATCTGATTATAATAATTCTCTAGGTTTCCATGGTTGGAGGAGGAGCCAGGTTGGTCCGATGTCATATTCTCTTACCTTACTGTGGAGCACAGTGAGGCATAAGTGTCTTTAAGTAATGTGAACTCAACTCTGTGATCTCAGTTCAGAATGGGAGAAGGGATGGAGGAGGGGGGGAGAGAGAGAGAGAGAGAGAGAGAGAGAGAAGGAGAGAGAGAGAGAGAGAGAGAGAGAGAGAGTAACATAAATAATGTGAGTATTTCTGTTCCCCATTCCACACAATGAGCATATGCTGAAAGTGAGATGGGAGACATGAGTCTGCTTTTGCTTCAGACAGACTTACTTCCCACGAGCTTCTCCAGAGTGTGATTCTAGCATTTAAAGATATGCATTTTTCATATAACTTGGCCCCTAAACACAAGCCAGTTACTTCATCTGGTGCTGAACCAGAGAAACAGCCATCGTGGGTAATTTTGGCTGAATATGATTTCAGCTGCTCCCTCTGGCCTCAGGTCTCTGCACAAGACAAGACTCTAGTGTTGTTCTGTAAACCCCCTACTCGGCTCCTATGATGATGCCATGCGGCTCCTGCCTGTTTTTATACTTGTCTAAGCCCTTGACACAGCAGTGGGCTTACGTATTTGTTCCTTACTGTCTTTTTAGATCACTGTTGTAACCTGGAGCACAGGATACCCTTCAGGTACCTTCATATACTTAGCTGGTCCTCTCATGAACCACACAGCCCCTTCCCCTGTGTTGTACAAGCCCACCTATGTGCATATTTGTTGGAATTTTAGGAATTGAGTTTTAGATGATTTATAGAGCTTAGAATTTCCCAGAAGGATGGCTTGCTCAGGCCTCTAGGCAGTGTCGTATGTCTAGCAGTCTATCTGTTTACATATAGTACATTTAAAAAAATTAATGTATTTATCTATTTGAATAGGTCAATATGTACAGGGTAGAAAAGAAAGTGAAGCAATATTCAAGGACGAGAAGCAAACACTAAGTGCCCTTTGTCCTCCAGCGCCCCAATTCTCCTCTTCAGAGTCAACCACTGTAATATGTTTACTCTCTGTTCTCTCAAAGACATTCTGTGCATTTACTAACATTTCTGAACACTTCTGCACCTTGCTGATTTCACTTCATAGTGGATGCATTGGTCTGCTTGGGTTGGTCTAACAAAATAACACAAACTGGGTGGCTTAAACAACAGGAATTTGTTTTCTCACTTCTGGAAGTTAGACATACCAGACGAAGTCCATCAGGGACAGTTTCTGGAGAGGGCTCCCTTCTTGCCTTGCAGACGCCCACCTTCTTGCTGTGTCCTTACATGGTAGAAAGAGAGAGAATGCTCTGGTGTTTCTTCCTCTTCAGATATGGGGACCCACCGTGGAAGATTAGGGCCCCATCCTTATGACCGCATTTGATCTTTGTCATCTTCTCACAGACTCCATCTCCAAAGACAGAATGGTTGGGGGTTAGGGCTTCAACATTTAAACTTTGAGGGCACACAAACATTCAGGCCATAACAGTGGATACTGGAGACTTTTTGACTTTTGGTCTGTTTAGACATAGATATGTCTTTTGCTGTTTTGCTGTGAGCTCAGCCTGGAGGATTGGTACCAGCTGTGACTTTATAAGATGAGGCATCTGGGATCCAGAGAGGTAAATGGAATCCAGCCATTGACATCCATGAAGCTCAGACAGAGATCTTGGCCAGTGGCCACCAATCTCTCTTTGATGAACTGATGCCTTATTTGTAGAATAGAATGTGGTTCTTATGAGGCCATGGCTATCCTCAACGCTTAGTGCGAGAGGGAAAGCCTGGGTTAGGTCTTGGGGTCCATCCCAAGAAGGAGAAGAATAAAGCTATGCTTGTTCCAGTCTGCATATTTTCAGATGGGCCAGTTCTTCATCTTCCAGAAACTCAGCAGCCTGGGAAATTGAGACCACAGTGGGGCTATCAGTGACTTCCTGCAACCCTCCCTGCACTGCCTCTCTCTTTGCTAGGCAAATCTTACAGATTTTGAGAACTCAGGGCAAAACTCAGCTCCTTATAATCAATCTTTCTTTTTCTTCCACTCCCATGACTCTTTCTTAGTGATGTGCTCAATTCTGTTCTCTTCATGTCAGCTTACTTTTTTTTTGAGATGGAGTTTTACTCTTGTCGCCCAGGCTGAATTGCAGTGGCGTCATCTTGGCTCACTGCAACCTTTACCTCCTGGTTCAAGTGATTCTCTTGCCTCAGCCTCCTGAGTAGCTGGAATTATATGCACCTACTACCACTCCCAGCTATTTTTCTGTTTTTGGATTTTTAGTAGAGAGGGAATTTCACCGTGTTGGGTAGGCTGGTCTTGAACTCTTGACCTCAGGTGATCACCCACCTCAGCCTCCAACAGTGCTGGGTTTACAGGCATGAGCCACCATGCCTGGCCTCTAGGGGCTAATTCTCATTCTGCCTTTTGACTTTCCATGCCATGTTGCCTTTGACTTTGATTTTTGTGGTGTATCTTAATTTTCCTAGGAGTCTGTAGCTTTCTCTTTTACTAGATTGAAAACACATTGAGGGCAGCAAACATTTCTAAGTGCTCCCTTCCATGTCGAGTATGTGCCATGTTCCAAGTAAGCATTCAGGATGGATATTCATTGAGTTAATAGATTCAGATGATGTTTTGGGGGAATAATTAAGAAAAAGCTCCATCAGGAAGTTGTTTGTTTGTTTGTTTCTTTTTCTTTTCTTTCTTTCTTTTTTTTTTTTTGATATGGAATCTCCCTCTGTCACCCAGGCCGGAGTGCAGTGGAGTGATCTTGGCTCACTGCAGCCTCCATGTCCCAGGTTCAAGCAATTCTTCTGCCTCAGCCTCCTGAGTAGCTGGGCTCACAGGCACGCACTACCATGACTGGCTAAATTTTGTGTTTTTAGTGGAGACGAGGTTTCACCACGTTGGCCAGGCTGGTTACCTTGAATGATCTGCCTGTCTCAGCCTCCCAAAGTGCTGGGATTACAGGTGTGAGTCAACTGCGCTCAGCCAGGAAGTAGTTTCTTTTGAATATCCCTGATTGGCCTCCCAGAGGCCAATAATTTTCCTCCCAGAGGTTTGTTGTTGATGGAATACATCCCTTGTTTGCACTGGTCACAAGCCCCTTTCATTATACTTTGAATGGAATCCTGCAGTTGTCTATGAGCATGAGCGTGGATCAAGCTCTTGTTTACAATTTAAGTCAACCCCATGGGAAATTTATACTCAGGGAGGTTGTCACCTGTCCATGTGGCTGTGTTGGGAGTTGTATCCCTAGATCTGACTGACTTGTGTTTTTTCCACTCCATCAACTTTTCTCAACCTTCCTCCTTCCCCATTGCCTGCCTCTCCCCTGTCTATTGTGCTATTCAGTGAAACATCACGGAGAGGAAAGATGTGATTCAGCACCTGGCATATACCTGCTGCAGAACAGATTCTCTGCAAGTTCTTGTTAATGTAAATTCTCTCCGCTGAACCTCAGAGAGAATAATGCTGAAAAAGCAAATCTGGGACTGGGGCTGTGATATATTCAAATTTAACAGCGTTACCCTCCTCCTAAGTGATACTGATGTCAGTGGTCCTGAGGCCATATTTTGAGAAATACTGCCTTAAAAGTCATTGCTATCCAGCCAACAAATTCTTATTCTGTGGTAAGTGGTAGATATGCAACTGAAGGTTGAACCTTCCCAAGGGTCACATTTTAATGATGTGTTTCATTTGTAACCCTGCTGGGGAGGAGAGAATTTTTGATTGGATGATCTTCAGGGACAGGGGGCCCTTCTGCCTGCTCGTGGTTCCATCAGGGTCACTTTCCAAGGTCTGAGGCAGAGGCCAGGGCATGGGCTTGGGGGCCCAACCTGCATGCATTCAAATCCACGGCTTCTGTCTCTTTCCAATGGTGCGAACTTGGGGGAGGTGCATTACTCCTCCTTCCTCTCCTGGAAAATGGTAGTGTTACTATCCAGTTACTTAGATCATTGTGTAGATGAAATGGAATAATGCGTGCAAAACCCTTGGCACAGTTCCTAATTTAGCCAAAAGAAACAAGCAAAACAAAATGAAACCAAACCCTGTCTTTCCAACAGTCACCAGTTATCATGATTTGCTACCAACCTGGCTTCATATGTGGCATTTGAGTGAGGCGCACAGTTGGAATGAACCTTTAGAAAAATTAAAAAAAATTTTTTGCTGGGCGTAGTGGCTCATGCCTGTAATTCCAGCACTTGGAGAGGCTGAGGCGGGTGGATCACTTGAGGTCAGGAGTTAGAGACCAGCCTGACCAACATGGTAAAACACCGTCTCCACTAAAAATACGAGAAAATTAGCCAGGTGTGGTAGTGTGTTCCTCTAATCCTAGCTACCTGGGAGGTTGAGGCAGGAGAATCGCTTGAACTGGGGAGATGGAGGCTGCAGTGAGCTGAGATTGTGCCACTGCACTCCAGCCTGGGCAACAGAGCAAGACTCCATCTCAAAAACAAATTTAATTTAATTGTTATATTTAAATTTTCTGGTATATAATAGGTGCATATACCTGTGTGACATGTGAGATATTTTGACACAGTTTGGTACAGGCATGCGATGTGTAATCACATCATGGAAAATGGGGGTGTCCATCTCCTCAAGCATTTATCCTTTGTGTTACAAACAATCCAATTGTGCTCCTTTAGTTATTTTAAAATGTACACTTAAAAGTGTACGGTTAAATTATTTTATCATGCCTATAATCCTCTGGGAGGCCGAGGTGGGTGAATCACCTAAGGTCAGGAGTTTGAGACTAACCTGGCCAACAGGGTGAAACGCTGTCTCTACTAAAAATACAAAAATTAGCCAGGTATGGTGGCACATGCCTGTAATCGCAGCTACTCAGGAGGCTGAGGCAGAAGCATCACTTGAACCCAGGAGATGGAGGTTGCAGTGAGTTGAGATTGTACAACTGCACTCCAGCCTGGGTGACAGAGCAAGACTCTGTCAAAAAAAATTAAATAAATAAATAATTTTGATTATAGTCACCCTGTTGTACTATCAAATACTGTCTTATTTAAACCTTATCAAAGCATCATCAGTCCAATGCAGGTTTTGGGGGCACAGTGGCTGGTTTTGTTTTTGATTTGCTTTGGGAAGTACAGGTTATCTGGAAGGATTTGTTACTTGGGCTGGAGCCATTTGGGACCCTCAGTGCAGTGGCAGCCTGATGGTCATGTGAGATCCCAACAGCTTGATTTAGTCATGGAGACAAGAGGTGAAGAACAGGGATGCTGTGGAGGACAGCTGTCAACATCTGCAGGCACTTCCATGAAATTCTTCTCAGGGATGAAGGGCAGGAGGTTTCAGTTCTCTTGTATTTTCCTCCTTGGGAAGGGAGAGTGGAACCTTGAGAAGTTGGTACAAATGAGCTTGCATCTGAGAGGGAAAGGGCGGAAATGTGTTGAGAGTTAGTCGTGGCTAAAATGTTTTGGGACCAGTTCCTGGAGCATTCACACGTGTTGAGAGTCTCTGGATGCATGCACACTCACACCACATTGCCTTTCTCCCAACCCCACAGAATCAAGTTGACCCACCACGGAAGAATGAGTCCCTCAGCATTCATCACAGATGCTCTGAACAGCAGCCTTATAAATCCCATTATTGACTTCACTGCAAGGTGTCAATTAAGGAAGACTCCTTATCTCTCAGTAGTTCCTTTTAGAAAGCTTACTGCGCTTTGAGAAATAAGTGCTAGAAAAAGCTTTGACTCTCCTAAGGAACTTGAATATTCTCACTTCATGCTTAATGAGAACAATGGAATTCACCGACTTTCCCTTTTCACTTCACGTACCCAGAAGCGCACATCCACATTTAAAACTGCATCCGCCCTCATCTCCTGCTTTCTGTTTTCCATTTTTCTCTCATCTTGGCATCTGCCTCGCACTTTGCTATGGTCTTTTAGGCTTAAGGGTCACAAATCAAAGCAAAGAAAAAGAGGAATTTATTGGGGGTATGTCTCTGACCTTTAGGCACAGGTAGGTCTCAGAAATGTTCTCAGGGCTCTGACTTTATGGCTCTATCCCTAGATTCTATGTGCCTCTCTTGGCTTAGTTTTCAGACAGGCCCTTTCCCTGTGGTGGCAGGGTGGTCACCAGCAGCCCCAAACCAGAATTGTCCTTAGTGCTCCAGTTTCCAGAGAAGGAAAGAGCACATTTCCCTACAGCTGTGGAAAACCCTTGGAAGAGTCCCTGATTGGTCTATGATGGGTCACATGCCCATTCCTGGACCAATCACTTTGATGAGGGGAGGTGGTGCTCTGATTGGTCAGTCCAGGGTTCAGGTATTCACTGTTGGATTGGGTTGGATCAACTCCATCCAAATCTCACAGGTTGAACAGGATTATAATGGAAGAGGGTGGGGTGTGTGTGTGTGTGTGTGTGTGTGTATGTGTGTGTGTGTGTGAGAGAGAGAGAGAGAGAGAGAGAGAGAGAGAGAGAGAGAGAGAGAGAGAGAGAGACAGAGAGGGGAGAGGGAGAGAGGGAGATATCCTTAGGGGAGATCCTCAGAGAACAGATTCTAAACAGAAAAAAAATGACAAAACCTCTACCCACCCCTTATTCTAATTTATATTTTCCCTGTTTTGAATGTATGATTGTTTATTTATATTTTAATTTGCTGCCTCAAATCCTTTGTGAAATTAGGTGGAATAAATAAATGATAAGATGTGTATACTGACTGAATAAACAGATCAATGCATCTCTCCTTACAGGAGGAGGGTAAGGTTGATTAGAGGTAATAGCAAACTGAACATCGGCTTGAGCTCTGGAATATGCTGGATGTAGAAACTTTCTCTCCTGTTGGCCACGGTGCACAGTCAACCTCCATTCTGTTCTGGGCATGTCTGTTAGAAAACCCCCTGCCTCCATTTGCGATGAGGCGCTCATCTATGTAGATCTTATTTTATGGATTAATAAAAAAGCTAAGATAAAGACACTAGCTCTGGGTTCATATCTTGAAATTCTCGACTGACTTGTTTACTGTCATTCTGCCTTTCCCTTCCATTTTTACATTATTTTACATTTTTAAGAATTAATTTCTCAACCTCAATACTATTGATGTCTTGGGTCAGACAGTTCTTTGTTGTCGGGATGCCTTGTGCATTGCAAGATGTTTAATAGTGTTTTTGGCCTCTACCCACTAGATGCCAGTAGTCCCCCTTCCCACATAGTTGTGACAGCCAACTATATCTCTAGTCATTGTCAAGGGGTGAAATTGTCCTGGTCGAAAACCACTGTTCTATTAGACTATGACTTCTGAGAGAAGAGGAACCTTGTATGACTTTGTTGCTGTTTAATCCCTCAACCTAGTACAATATCTGGCACTTAGTAGATGCTCAATAAGTCTTCATTGACTGAGGGAATTAGTTTGCTTTGAACTCTTATTTCTATGCTGTATTGACCTGCAAGCAGCTATATTTCTTTGTAGAAGAACTAAAATTTACTGTTTATGTCCTCGTCCTCTCTCAGGTATGTGAGTCAGTCAATACGTGCTAGCATCTGGTTTTATTATAATGATGATTGTTTCTTTATAATAATAGAAGAAGATTGCTAAACCCAAAGACATGGGTTATTTTGCTTTTCTTATTGAGCTTGCACGTTTGAACTAGAAGTTACTGCTGTATCTTGAACCTGCAGGGAGAGATTGGATCGAAATAGCTGTAGACTGGGATATCAGCAACAGGCACAGAGGTTTGAAGGACTTTGGGAAAGTAGTACTCTGAGAAATCACTCTGGCTTTGGGTTTTTGGAGCCTAAGATCTCTAGCTAGAAAACAGCTGTGCAACTTAAATGTTCCTTATGCAGGAATAGCACTGTACCCTGCACACCTCCCTAAGACTGTTTTTAAAAAATGTAGCAAGTTTTTTCAGTATCAGCATCCCATGGAACCGCCTTGGTTTGCTTTTCCCACAAGCAGATGCTCAGACAAGGACATGAGAACAAAAAGTTATTTGAGAGGTGATCCCAGGAAACACTGTTAGGTGAGCATAAGTGCGATAGGGAAGCCCATCAGGGTGTATCATCCAGTTAGAACCATGGGCAACTGGAGCTCAGTCCTGCTGGAGAACTCTGGAGCAAGAACGTGCCTCGCGGTCATTGCAATTGAAGGGCAAGGAAGCTGGGGAGCTGCTCCTCCAGATTCTAGCTCAACTTTGCTTGTGGACTACTTCAAGGGGCATTCACTCTCTAGTGCTTCTGGTTGCCTTGGGTGAGAATCAAATGTGTTTTTCAGCCAGAGCAAAGTTACCAGGCAGAGTGCCCCAGGTGTTTGCAGCTGGCACTCTTGAGTGTGGAGGTAAGTGTTGAAGGATCACTATAAGGAACTGACAGTGTCTAATATAGGACATCTGGTGGGCAGGAGCTGAACATCTCCCAGCACATGAGGCAACCCCTCACAGGTAAGAATGGACCACCCTCAATGCCAGTAGACATGCCTTCAAGAAACATGATGAATAGGAATGGAGATTTCCTTTGGATTTCTGGAAAAGAGAAGTCTGTTTTATTTTTATGTATAAATCAATAAGTGCTATTTTTCCTGGTTATAAATGTAATAGGTACTCCTTGAAGAAAATGTGAAAAATACAGGAAAAATATCCTTAAAGGAGACATTTTGGTGCATTTTTTCTTATTCTATGCAAAGTCTGTAGAAATAATGGTTACAAAACAAGTTCTGGGTTTAAATTTAGACTCCACTTATTACTAGCTATGTGGCTTTGAACAAGTCAGTTCACCTCCCTGGGCCTTAGTTTTTCCAACTGAAATGATAGTATCTTATGTTATTTTGGGATTTAAATGAGATAATATATGTAGAGTACTTGGCTTATAATAAGCACTTATTAAATTTGGTATATACAAATGCATCTCCTTTTAAGAATGAGATTATGGCCAGGTGTGGTGGCTCACATCTGTAATTACAACACTTTGGGAGGCTGAGACTATAGCTTGGCCAATATAGTGAATCCCTACTAAAAGTACAAAAATTAGCCAGGTATGGTGGTGCACACCTGTAATCCCAGTTACTCGAGAGGCTGAGGCATGAGAACTTCTTGAACCTGGGAGGTGGAGGTTGTTACGTGAGTTGGCTAGCCTGTTTTCCCAGCACCATTTATTGAATAGTACATCTTTTCCCCATTGATTGTTTTTGTTAGGTTTGTCGAAGATCAGATGGTTGTAGATATGTGATGTTATTTCTGAGTTCTCTGTTCGGTTCCATTGGTATACATATCTGTTTTGGTACCAGTGCCATGTTGTTTGGTTACTGTAGCTCTGTAGTATAGTTTGAAGTCAGGTAGCATGACTTCCAACTTTGTTCTTTTTGCTTAGGATTGTCTGGGCTATAGAATCTGAGAGTCTTATTGGGAAAGATACAACTTGAAAGCAACAGGGAACCAAGGAAAAAGACAATACCAGCATGGAGCTAGATTGGGTTTCCTAGAAGCAAAGTCTGAGTCAGGGGCTTAGGGGCATTTAATTTATTGAGGAAATGCTCTGGAAGTGGGGGAGCAAGGAAGGAGGGTAGGGCAGGGGAACAGAGCCAAGCAAGGAGATAGTCTTGGTTGGAGACAGGCTGCAGCTTGATAACAGAGGAAGTTCTGGAGCATGAATTGTAACACCAAGCTGGTCCTGACTCAAGGCAAGTGGTTGGCCATTTGAACCTTCGTGTCAGTCAGTCCCTGGCTCTAACTATCCCCCTGGCTGGGTGTTAGGGGCAGGGTAATTTCCTAGAAGAGACATTCCTGATAGCCATGTTGGAGAAGGAGGCAGCTGTGAGCCATTAGCTGCCAACATTCTCAGCAGCTGGTGAAAGGGATTTGATCAGGGCACTGCATGGCCATTGCAGTTCTCTGGGACAGGAGGCAGCAACTATAGCCCACGGGGTAATTCCTGCTTGCCCCCTGTTATTGTAAATAAAGTTTTATTAGCACACAGACACGCTTATTGTTTCACATATTGTTTGTGACTTTTTGTGCTGCAACAGCAGAGTTGAGTAGTTTTGACAGTGACTGTATGGCCTTCAAAACCTAACATATTCACGCTCTGGCCTTTTAAGAAAAGGTTTCTCAGCATTTGGTCTAGGGGAATCCCAAGAGAAATAAGAGGGGTTCAGTGTAATCTGGGTGGTCCCAAGTTGGGGGTTACTGTTACTCTGGGATATGGGGAAATGGTGAGGTTTGGGTTAGAGGTGAGAAATCTGGAAGACCTTCAAGGACTAGTGAGTTAATGCAGGTGCAAGAGAAGTGAATATGCCTGGAAAAAGGTATATGACTGTAGCAAGCAAGCATGATATGGTACAGATCCTTTTCTCTACGGACCACATAGATATCTGGGACAGTAGCTTGTTTAAGTGAAGAAATCCACTTAAGGCTCATTTCCAGGGAAGAATTCAGTTTAGAAACCCTTAATCAGAGGAGTGCATGGTCCGGGGTGTGCTAAATGCAAATGCATTCAAATGTAATTATTTGGAGCAGCTATAAACAAGTCTGGTCACTTAAGATAAAGATGTAAAGCACACACTTTGCCTTCATCAAAGCAGCAAAAGGAGAAAAGGGTATCTCAGCCCTCCATGTTGGTGAGTACTTAACAGGAATTCATTCAGCATGGGGAGACATCACGTGCTGGCTAACAGGGACATCGGGACAGTAGCTCTTGAAATCCATGGGCTATTTTTGTCAAAGGAGAATTCAGTTTTAAATATTCGATGCCTTTAGGATAACTCATCTATCACTGGGCCAATTTAAGTCTCATTAATCACATGAAGGAAAGAACTCCCTGCCCCTTGAAGCTATCAGTGTACAGCTGTGAAATGGAGGCCCGGTTCCCCTGAGAAATGAGGTGCAAGTGGTATAATTTTGCAAAGATGGGAGCAAGAGTGATCCCCTGAGTAGGGACTCTTTCTTGACTCAAAATTACCAGTTGTGGGTTCTCTTGCCAAACCTGGGGCCACCTGAATTGAGAGGGTTTAGAAGATCATGATCGGAATCTGTGGATCGCATTTGAGACAGCATAGAGTTACATAAACACTGTGGCCTTTGGAGCTAGGTAGCCATTTATTGTTCTACCTACTAAGAACAGATTGTGCACCAGGCAGTGTGTGCCAAACCGTGTGCCAGGATTTGTGTTTAAAGTGCTTGGTTTAATCTTATAATGCTTCTATCATATGTCATTAGCCCTTTTATATATCTGAAAATTGAAGTTTAGAGATGCTAACTCATTGCTGAGGGTCATAGAACTTGAAAGTGACAGAACTGGGATTTGACCCCTGCTTTGACTGTTTCTAAACAAAACCAAGCTCTTGAACTATTATATGACCCTGCACTCAAGGAGAGCCACTCTCATCAGGAAAGGAGCCCTTACTCACCCTGGAAAAAGAAAAGAAAATGCAGAATGGTAAAAAGTAGAAGAAAAATCAACCACCATTAATTTTAATTGCCCCAAGTAAGTTATTGACAACATTGTGGTATATTTCCATCTCAGTTTGTTTGAGCTGCTATAAAAAAATACCATGACTGAGGAGCTCATACACAAAAGAAGTTTATTTCTCAGAGTTTGGAGGCTGGGAAGTCCAAGATCAAGGTGCCAGCAAATTCAATGTCTGGTGAGGGCCCGTTTCTCATAGACAGTGCCTTCTTTTTGTGTCCTCATGTGGTGGAAAGGAGAAACAAGCTCCCTAGAATCTCTCTCATATAGGTGTTAATACTGTTTACAGGGGCTCCACCCTCATGAGCTTATTACCTCCTGAAGGCCCTACCTCTGAATACCATCACTTTGGGGCCTGCAATTTCAATGTATGAACCTGGGGTGGGACACAGACATTCAGACCATAGCAATATCCTTTAAGGATTTAAAAAAAATGTTCATATCTGAAAAAACAGTATTCTCACAGTGCATTTTTATCTTATTTTTCCCAATAAACCAACATTATGCTGTAAGCATTTAAATGTTATTATATACCTTTGTAATCTAATTTTAAATAACCTCATAATATTTTACCATGTGGTTGGATATGCTCATCTGTGTTCATTTCCTTATCTTTAAAATACTGGTAATATTTCCCACCACATGGCTGGGTGGCAGGATGAGATAATGGTTATTAAGTGTCTGACGCATGATAGGTACTCAGTAGGTATTTGTATCCTTCTCTCCATGTATTAAGAAAGTTCCCTAGGAGCAGAGCCTGAGATGGGATTTCTTGTGCAAAGCGTGTATTATGGGAGCACTTTCAGGAAAGATCTGGAAGGTACTGATAGCAGCGGGAGTGGGCAAGGAAGCATGTGAGTTGAAAACGTGATCTCCACTGGAGCCCAGCCACAACCTGATTCCATGGGCAGCTCTGGAGCATGAAGTGCGCTACAGTCAGCCCCACTTTGAGGCGATGGGGTTGGCCATTTATTTCTCCATGTCAGTAGTCATTGGCTGTGGACTGCTCATTGAAGAGAGGGGCATAAAACATTTGGGTGAGGCACCTCCTATTCAGCCAAGGGGTATGTTTTAGAGCAGCCCTTTCCAAAATGGTAGCCCTTAGCCACATGTGGCTACAAAGTATGTGACATGTGGCTAGTCTGAATCAAGCTGCATTGCAAGTGGAAAATACACACCAGATCTTGAATGCTCAGTTGGAAAAATAGATGTCAACATCCTTAATAATTTTAGAAAATTGATTACATGTTTGTACTTTGAATATAATACTTTGATAATACTTTATTGTATAATAAAACGTATTATTGGCCGGGCATGATGGCTCACACCTGTAATCCCAGCACTTTGGGAGACTGAGGCAGGTGGATCTTGAGTTTGGGACCAGCTTGGCCAAAATGGTGAAATCTCATCTCTACTAAAAATACAAATGTTAGCTGGGTTGTGGTGGTGGGCACCTGTAATCTCAGCTACTTGGGAGGCTGAGGCAGGAGTATAGTTTGAACCTGGGAGGTGAAGGTTACAATGAGCTGAGATCATATCATTGCACTCCAGCCTGGGCAACAGGCAAGACTCTCTCAAAAAAAACACCCCATATTATTATGACATATTATTAAAATTAGTTTCACTTATTTTTATTTTATCTTTTTAATTGATGCATAATTGTACATATTTATGGGGTACTTATACTTTGATACATGCATACAAATTGTAATAATCAAATAAGAACAATCAGGACATTCATCACCTCAAACATTTTTTATTTCTTTGTATTGGGACCGTTCCACATTATCTCTTCTAGCTATTTTGATATATGCAATAAATTGTAACTAATTATAGTTACCCTCCTGTGCTATTGAACAGTAGAACTTGCTTCTTCAATCTAGCTGTAGTTTTGTACCCATTAACCTTTTCTTCATTTCCACCATCCCTCTACTTGTCGCAGCCTCTGGTAAACACCATTCTACTCTCTTGCTCCTTGAGATAAACTTTTTTAGTTCCCACATATGCATGAGAACATGCAATAATTTGTTTTTTTGTGCCTGATTTATTTCACTTAACATAATACCTTCCAATTCCATCCATGTTGCTACAAATGACAGGATTTCATTCTTTTTAATGGCTGAGTAATATTCCTCTACGTATATATACCACATTTTCTCTATCTGTTCATTCTTTGATAGACATTTACATCGACTCCATATCTTGGCCATTGTGAATAGTGCCACGATAAACAAGGGAGTGCATATGTCTCTTTGATATACTGATACCTTGTCTTTTGCATATATAACAAGCAGTGGGATTCCCCCGGGAAATGCATCTCAAAATCACAAAGATAAATCATTTCACCCCAGTTAAAACAGCTGTTATTGAAGGGCATAAAATAGCAGATGCTGGTGAGGATGTGGAGAAAAAAAGGAACTCCAGTGCATGGTTAGTGGGAATGGCAGTTAGTACAGCTACGGTGGAATTTTGTATGGAGGGTCCTCGAAAAACAAAAAATAGATCTACCGGGCAGCCCCCTAGCACCAAGCAGCCTGAAAGTGCCCCAGCCCAGAAGCTAAAAAATAGATCTGCCATACGACCTTTTATTTTTTTTTAAAGGTGACTGCTTGAAAAGTTGAAATTACACCTGTAATCCCAGCACCTTGGGAGGCTGAGGCGGGCAGATCACTTGAGATCAGGAGTTTGAGACCAGCCTGGCCAACATGGTGAAACCTCATCTCTACTAAAATATAAAAATAAGCTGGGCATGGTGGCAGGCACCTGTAACCCCAGCTACTCAGGGTATGGAGGCAGGAGAATTGCTTGAACCTTCCAGCTTGGGCAACTGAGCAAGACTCCCACCCCCCCAAAAAATGTGAACTTGCATACATGGCTCATACTTGTGGCTCTCATTACGTTTCCATTGGGCAACATCACTGGAGAGTAGAAGTCAACACAGTTTTTCTGTAAAAGACCAGACAGTAAATATTGTCAGCTTCGCAGGGTGTACAGTCTCTGTTGTAGTTACTCCACTCTGCAGAGGTGAAGCAGCCACAGATAAAATAGGTACAAATAAGCGTGGCTGTGTTCCAATGAAACATTATTTACAAAACCAGGTGGCTCATACACAAGTATGAGCCATGTATGCAAGTTCACATTTTTTGGGGGGATGGGAGTCTTGCTCAGTTGCCCAAGCTGGAAGGTTCAAGCAATTCTCCTGCCTCCATACCCTGAGTAGCTGGGGTTACAGGTGTCTGCCACCATGCCCAGCTTATTTTTATATTTTAGTAGAGATGGGGTTTCACCATGTTGGCCAGTTCACGGACTTGGCCCGTGGACTATCCTTCGCTGACCTCTGCTCTTGAAAAAAAATCAGCTGTAAACTGTTTGCAGCCAGTACTCGTTGTCTGGGGATAGTGGTGGTAGAGGGCTGCACCTGCCTGGTAAAAGGATCTGGAGGAGGAACCAACAGTGTGTCCTCTATAGTTCAGTTTCTCTCCTGGTTAGAGATGAATTCTTTTTCCAGTGATTTTCCCCTGCCTACACCACTGACCTCTAGATAATTTGTCTTGAAAGAAAGAAGCTTTATTAGGGGTTGGGGTGAAGGCGGGAATTTCACTTCAGGGGACTTGGACTGTGAAACACCCCTGCATCAGAGGCTAAAGATGGAGAAATGTGCAGAAGGAGGAAAAACAAAACCAAACATTTATTTCCTTCTTACAGTTGAAGAAGAGGAACATATGCATGTCAATATGGCATTTGAAGATGCTACTTGATATTCTGCAGGTCTGTGCAACTGGTCTACCCTGGAAGGCGGAGGCAGCGTCTTAGAGACTTAAGTGATTTTTTTTAAAAAATAAGACCAGCTTTTGCTAACGCAAACATAAACATGGAATTTTTCAATTGAGAGCAATTAACATATAATGCCTTAGGCCAGGAGATAATTAATACAAAATCCCGGGGAAACAGCAGCACTGCAGCTCATGCTTTCCCAAGGTGGAATTGCTTCATTGAAATGATTCTTGGTCTCCAGTGACCTGTTTAGGATGGACTCGAATCTCTCCACTGGGCCTGTGCGTCTCCTCTGGCAGCCCTGTGGCACTGTCCCTCCTCATAAATGTGGAGATTCTCCCAGAGGGCCCTTTTGCTGATGTGCAGTTGAGTCTCTCCCAGTTTTTACCCATTGGTATGTTGGGATAATCTCCTCTGTCTTCACTGTCCTCCTATTAGAATTCTTTAGTTCCTTCAAGTCAGAATTGACATTATCTGACGTGGTTTGACTCTGTGTCCCCATCCAAATCTTGTATTGAATTGTAATTTGCATTGTAATCCCCACGTGTCTGGGGAGGGACCTAGTGGGAGGTGATTGGATCATGGGGGTTGGTTTCCTCTCTGCTATTTGCATAATTCTCATGAGATATGATAGTTTAAAAGTGGCACTTCCTCCTTCACTCTCTCTGTCTTCTGCCACCATCTAATTCATGTCTTGCTTCCCCTTCGCCTTCTGTCATGATTGTAAGTTTCCCAAGGCTTCCCCAGCCATGAAGAACTGTGAGTCAATCGACCCTCTTTTCTTCATAAATTACCCAGTTTTAGGTCGTAGCTTTATAGCAGTGTGAGAACAGATTAATACATTGTCCTCCTTTCTGCCCTCTCCTCTTTTGCAAATGTTTATTGAACACCTACTATGTGCTGAGTCTGTTTTAGGCACTGTGTATGAGGCAAGCACAGACCCTGACTTACATGCTAATCGGAAAGACTAATAACTAATATGTGAATAAATGGTAAAGTATGCAACTTCAGGAAGAGAAGGGCAGTGAAAAAATGAAGAAGGGTGAAAGAATAGAAGGTGATGTTGTGTGTGGGATGTCTCTTTTAGATAGAGTGGGCAGGGAAGTCTCTTTTAGGAGGTAGCCCCTGAAAGGAAGGCTAAAAAAAGTAAAACAAACAAACCAGCCAAAGCTTATATAGGCCAAAGCTCAGATAGTGCCTACTCTGTGCTAGGCACTGTTTGGAATGCTTTGCAGACATTGACTGATTATTCTTCATGGCAACGCAATGTGTAACTATGATGAGTCCATCTGGTGGGTGAGAACCTGAGGCACAGAAAGATGAAGGTATTGGCCAAAGGATGCATAGTTCATCAGTGCTAGGATGAACTTTGAACCCAAAAACCTGACTCCAAGTGCTCTTAACCAACAGAAAACATAAGGACATTGATTGATTGAATATTTGATTCACTAATTTATTATAATCTCTCATTCCTAGAGGGCCTAATGAGCATCAGGTAGGCATAAAGAAGACCTATTACTCTCTCACTGCCTATAGGTAAAGACAGCCTTGGGCTCAGGCTTGCTGAGAAATGTTAGATAAGATATTGTGTCAGCCAGGGACAATGGGGGAATGTATTAATTCGTTCTCACTGCTATAAAGATTCTACCTGAGAGTGGGTAATTTATAAAGAAAGGAGGTTTAACTGATTCACAGTTTCACATGGCTGGGGAGGCCTCAGGAAACTTACAATCATGGTGGAAGGCCAAAGGGAAGCAAGCACCTTCTTCACAAAGCAGCAGGAAAGAAAGAAAGAGCGAGGAAGTGCCACACTTTAAAACCATCAGCTCCTGTGAGAACTCACTCACTAGCATGAGAACAGCATGGGGTCAGGGGAGAACAGAACTGCCCCATGATCCAGTGACCTCTAACCAGGTCCCTCCCTTGACATGTGGGAATTACAGTTCAGGATGAGATTTGGGTGGAGACACAGAGTCAAACCATATCAAGGAATAAACAGGGAAGTCCACTCAGAAGGAGCTGTGAGATGATTTAAGACTTGAAGAATGAGTTTGCAGGAAGACAACATTGGACTCAAGATGTGGAAAATGAGGAAACAGTTGTAAGGAAGGGCATGCCAAGCAGAAGGAACGGCCTGTGCAAAGGAGCAGAGATGAGGTATGACCGGGGAAGTAGAAGTGTCTAAACATGACATAGGGAGCATGCAGGCAAATAACAGTTTATGAAACAGCAAATGCAGGCAGAATTTAGACAGAAACATGGGCATAGAGAACCGAGATTTTTATCTTGAGGGCAATGGGGAGCCAGTGGATGACTTTAAGTAAAGGGTGATATGTTTGGATTTGTGTGGTTAGAAGATTACGTGGGGAATAATGTACATGTGGTTGGAAGATTACATGGAGAACAATGTGTGTGAGGAAGGTTTGATGGAGGACAGGTTATTCCCTCAGTTCCTCTTGACACCTTCCACATAGCCTAGTAGAAATAGAACTTTATCCTTGATTCTTAGATATTTTAATGAGTAATAATAGCAGCTAATTTTAGGAACATATTAAGGGCTGAATAGATTTTATGCTATTCTATATTTTTATCTTATTTAATCCTAAAATACACTCTGTGGAATAGATATGACTATCATTTTTATTTTACAGATGAGGGAACAGTTGTAGAGGGTGTGTGGCACATTTTGAGTTACACAGCCAAATTGGTGAAACGGGGATTACAGGCTGGGGATCCTAGTTCCAAAGGCCACAATATTAAGCACTATGCTCTTATCACTCATTTTTCATGTGCACAAGTATTATTTCCATACCCAGGGGCAGGGAATGCATAAATGCGTTTATTGGGCATCTCCTGTGCTCTCGGTACGTGACAGACAGTTTCACACAATGTTATGTGTGTTTTCCTCACAATAGCCAGGTGCAGGATTATGTCCTTTTAATAGATGATAAAACTGAAGCCAGGAGGTGTGTGTTGTTGTGTTTTTTTTTTTCTCCTGCCCAGTGTTTCCATTGGTTTCTCCCTGAGGGTTTTGTAAGCCTCCTAGATTTTTACCTACTTCTATTTCCTGTGGGATTGCCTGTGCTGTACCCGACAAAGGCTCTAGACAATGGGCATGTCAGGATTGGCTGGGTTCCACCGATTCTCAGACACAAGTGTTTTTTCTCCTCCTTAGTTTGCTTCACTTAATGGCCATTGCTTCCTCATTTTCTTGCCAAGTGACCCCTCCACCAATGGCCTTCTCTCCAGGCTGATAGGTGATCAACAGTCTCCGTTGTAGTTACTCCACTCTGCATTTGTAGAGGTGAAACAGCCACAGGTAAAATATATACAAATAGGCATGACTGTGTTCCAATAAAACATGATTTGCAAAACCAGGTGGTGGGCTGGACTTGGCCTGTGGACTGTACTTTGCTGACCTGCACATTTAGGCTTTGGGATGATGTGTGCCTGAGTGTGTTTCCCACTGGGGTACTAAGGTAGAGCGAAAGGGTTGCATTCCTAGAGACAAACTTATGTCTCAAAGACCTTGAGTTTGCTTTTTTTTCTCGAGGTACCATGACTTGTTTATTTATTATAGGCAAAAAAAAAAAAAAAAAATGTGAGCATGGTACTGGTACAAAAATAGATACACAGATCAATGGAACAAATAGAGAACCCAGAAATAAAGTCACATACCTACAGTCAACTTATCTTCAAACAAAGTTTAAAAAAAACCAGTGGGGAAAGGACACCCTGTTAAATAAATGGTTCTTGGAGAATTAGCTAGTCATATCATATGCAGAATAATAAAACTGGACCTCTAAACTCTCACCATATACAAAAATTAAATCAAAATGAATTAAAGACTTAAATTTAAGACCTGTTACTATAAAAATCCTATAAGAAAACCTAGGGAAAATGCTTCTGGACATTAGCCTAAGTGAGTAATTTATGACGAAGACCCAAAAAGCCAATGCAACAAAACGAAAAATAGACAAATGAGAATTAATTTAACTAAAAAGTGTCTGTGCAGCAAAGTAAATAATCAACAGAGTACACAGAAAACCTACAGAATGGGAGAAAAGATTTGTAAATTATGCCTCTGATAAAAAAGTAATATCAAGAATCTACAAGTAATGGAAGCAATTCAACAGGAAACAAACAACCCCATTAAAAACTGGGCAAAGGGCATGACAGACATTTCTCAAATGACTAAATGCAAGTGGCCAACAAGCACATGAAAACATGCTCAATATTTAGATAAATGTGAATTAAAACCACACTGCGGTAAGTCTTACACCTGTCAGAATCACTATTATTAAAAAATCAGAAAACAAAAGATGTTGGCATCGTTGTGGAGGAAAGGGAGTGCTTATATACTGTTGGTGGAAATGTAAATTAGTTCAATCCTTATGAGAAACAGTATAGAGATATCTCAAAGGACTAAAGATAGAACTACCTTTGATCCAGCAATGACACTGCTCTGTATTTGCCCAAAAGGAAACAAATTACTATATAAAAAAGACATCTGCATTCATGTTTATTTCAGCACTACTCATAATAGCAATCATGGAACCAACCTAAGTGTCCATTAATGGTTGATTGGATAAAGAAAATGTGATATGTATACACTGTGGACTGCTATGCAGCCATAAAAAGTGAAATCATGTTTTTTTTGCAGCAACATGGATGCAGCTGGAGGCCATTATCCTAAGTGAACTAACTCAGAAACAGAAAATCAAATATCATATTCTCACTTATAAGTGGGAGGTAAACAATGGGTAGATATGATCTTAAAGATGGCAATAATAGACACTGGGGACTCTAAAAGTGGGGAAAGAATGAGAGGGAGTTGAGCTTTGAAAAATTATGTATTGGGTAAAGTGTTCAATATTTGGGTGATGGGTACACTTGAAGCCCAGTCCCCGCCATTACACAATATACCTATGTACCCCCAAATCTAAGATTTAAAAAATGTGTATTGGTGCATTATTTTAAATAAAGTTATAGATATATATTATATCTAAAGTTATACATATATAACTTTATTAAAAATAAACAATATATATTCATCACCAAATGAATGTTTAGATAAGCTGAAAGAAGGAATGAAAATAACCTTTACTCTTATCAACTACAGATAAACACAGGTAACATTTTGGAGAGTATTCGTCTATTGTCTTCTCCCTCCCTCCCTCCCTCCCTCCCTCCTTCTCTGTCCCTCTCCCTCCCTCTCTCTCATTACAAAGTGAAATCACATTGTATCAGTAAATGCTGTTTTGTCATTGGTGACTCCCTTTCACAGCTCAGCAGAGGCACCTTGACATTCTTTAGCAATATCTTTCAAACTTCTTTTAACAGCTTTTGAACCCTTTCTACAAGCATAGGACTTGGAAATATAATTTATGACTGATTTTCTTGGTCTGATTTGGTGTGTCTTCATCAGTTCAGGCTGCCATAGTAAAATACCATAGACCGGGTGGCTTATAAACAACAGACATTTGTTTCTCATTATTCTGGAGGCTGCAAGTCTGAGTTCACAGTGCCAGTGTGGTTGGGGTCGGTGAGGGTCCTCTTCTGGGCAGCAGACTGCTGATTTCTTTCTGTGTCCTCACATGGCAGGGAGCAGAGAGGGAAGCAATCTTTACCAGCACTCTTTTAAGGACACTAATCCCATTCACAGAGGCTTCACACCTTTATGACCTCATCTAAACCTAATTACTTCTCGAAGGCACCATGTCCGAATAGGATCACATTGAGGGGTAGGATTTCGACATAGGAATTTGGGGAGAGGTACAGAAACATTCAGTTTATAACAGGCTGCTATAACAAAATACGGTAAACTAAGGGTTAAACAACAAGCATATTGTTTTTTCTTCTCACAGTTCTGGAGACTGGAAGTCTAAGATCAAGGTGCCAGGTGACTGAATTTCCTAGTGAGGGCTCTCTTCCTGGCTTGCAGATGGCCACCTTCTTGCTATGTCCTTATATGATTGAGAGACAGAGCTCTGGTCTCTTCCTCTTCCTGTAAAGACACTAATACCAGCAAGGGGGCTCGACTCTCAAGGCCTTTTTTTAAGCCTAATTACCTCCCCAAGGCTCCACTTCCAAATACCATTCTAATGGGGATTAGGGCTTCGATATATGAATTTGGTGGTACACATTCAGTTTACAACACAGATAAGAGCAGTTTAATTGGTGGGAGCAGAAGTAGAGGAAACAAAATTCTGTATAGTTTCTACGTTCTTTTGCCAAAATGGGCCCTGAAATCACTTCTGTGGATCTCCTCTAGGCTTCCGAGGAGCATTGTTTGCAAAACTATTCTCATCTGACAATATCGTAAATGTAGTGTGGTATTCCGTTGCATGGATATATGCCGTGGATTTATCTAGTTTCCTATTGTTGGACATCTAGGTTGCTTTCCATTTTTTTGTCATTATAAACAAAATTCTGTTGGACATCCTTGTACTTCCAACCTTGTGTGCACCTGTGATTGTTTCTCTCAGATGAAGTCTTAGAAGTGAAAATGTCCTTTGATTCCTGGCTTGTGGAAATTTCCCCCTGAAGCCCAAATCTCTGCTTTGGCAGGCCAGGAGGAAATTTGCCCGGAGTGTGGGCCTTGGTTCAGACTGGGTATGTGCTAGACACAATATGTCTTCATAATAGATGGCCTAGTGTTGGACTGCTGAGTCATGCTCTGTTGTCAGGACAGCAACAGACTTTCCCCTGGGTCTGGGCTGGCAAGACGAGTGTGTATGCTGCTGCCTTATATTTGCAATAGGCTTTTACAATTTTCAAAGCTCTTTTCATCTGTTTTTCCACAGTCACTACATGAGGTCAGTTGGGAAGAGATGAATGTATCTTTGAAAGCATATTGAAGTTCAAAGAGGTTAGATGACATTCCTAAAATTATGTATCTAGTAAATGGTGGTACTCTGTACTAGTCAGCTATTATGGCAATAATGCTGCATAACAAATACTCCCCCATCCCCAAGTCTCAGCATATTACATCAACAAACAGTATTTTTCTTTTCCCCATGATAGTTGGGTCTCAGCGTTGGCCGTAGTTTAGCTGATCTTAGCTGAGTGTGGCTATCATAGGGGGTAACGGGGTATGATGACACAAGATAGTATCAGAAAGGAAACCTTGAGCAAGACCTTAAAGGCCATGGTGCAGAGTTGGAATCATATTGCAATGGGAAATGATTGGAGAATTTTCCATAGAGGAGTGACATGACCTGATTTGCGTTTTAAGAGCCTGTTTGGATTTGTTTGTTCAATGCTGTATTTTCTGTGCCTGGTTCATCATAGATGCTCCATAAATATTTTATTGGATTAATAATGAACCTGATTCCAAAAAAAGCAATGGAGTGCAAGACTGGAGGAACTGGATATACTTCTGTCCTGTGCAGAGTGCTTGTTAAGCTGGTTAGCTTCAATGATCAAGATCCATTAGTTTATTTATTCATTTCATTCGCTAAGAAAACATTTGCTAGGTGCTTCCTCTAGGGTGTCCACATCAGCAGAGGAAAGGCTAGGAAAGGCTATGACTTTGCAAACTCTGTAGAGACATCCGATAGAATCCCCCCTCTACTGTGCACTGTAGTCCTCTTTTGAGGAAAAGAAAAACTTCGGGGCAGCTGGAGAAAAAACGGAGCTGACACTCTAGACACAGCCTTCCCTCCATAGAGGTCAAACAACCAGGGCAGAGGGACATAATCATTGTTATAACTCGAGCCTCCTTAACTCATCATTTCATTTAGCTCCATTGTGTAGAAGCAGAAACAGGCCTCTAGGATGGGGTTGAACTGCCTTGCTGGAGATGGCCCAGCAAATGAGTGGCAGAGCCAGGTAGACCCCAGACCTCCAATCTTCCATTCCTGGGCTCTTTGCACAAACCTGCCCTGCTGCCCTCACCTTTCAGCCAACAGTTTCTACACTCTACATACAAGTTTGGGGGAGGAACATAATGCTGTTTATTTTGAAGTAAAATGCTTTTTTTAAAAAAAAATTTTTTAAATTTTTATTGCATTATAGGTTTTGGGGTACATGTGCAGAACGTGCAAGATAGTTGCATAGGTACACACGTGGCAGTGTGTTTTGCTGCCTTCCTCCCCTTCACCCACACTTGGCATTCATCCCCAGGCTATCCCTCCCCAGTGCCCCCGCTGTCCCTCCCCCATTCCCCCCAATAGACCCCAGTGTGTAGTAGACCCCCTCCCTGTGTCCATGTGTTCTCATTTTTCTCACCCGAGTAAAATGCTTTTTAAAAAAATTAATAACCGACCACAAAAAGGTAGTTTACATTTAAAATTAAATGTTAAAGTGCAAAGGTTTCAGGAATAGGAATTACGTCTTCTAATTATATGATATTTGGAACTACACATTTCCTTTGAAGAAATCCCTTATCAACAGGTCAAAACCATCTCCTCAGATCTTATGTATCTACTTGCCTGTGTGCTCATGTGGCGTTTGGCCCTTATCATGCAGCCTTGAACCCTGGCTACATTTTCTTGTGTAAAGGAATTATCTCCAGTTAAACTGCAAACAGGATTTTCTTTTCCTACTTGTCATTCTTTTTCCCTTCGTCGCAATGTCTAGCATAGTGCCAGATATAGGCAGTTTGCTAAAATCCTTTTAAAAAAATTATTTTTATTTTTTTAAGTTCCAGGGTACATGTGCAGGATGGGCAGGTTTGTTACATAGGTAAATGTGTGCCATCGTCAAAGATGTAGAACCAGAAATGCCATTTGACCCAGCAATCCCATTACAGGATATTTACTCAAAGGAATGTAAATCATTCTGTTATGAAGATACATGCACGCGTATGTTCATTGCTGCACTATTCACAACAGCAAAGACATAGAATCAACCCAAATGCCCATCGATGATAGATTGGATAAAGAAAGTGTCGTACCTACACACCATGGAATACCATGCAGCTATAAAAGGGAGCAAGATCATGCCCTTTGCAGGGACATGGATGGAGCTGGAAAGCCATTATCCTCAGTGAAGTAATGTAGGAACAGAAAACCAAACATCTCGTGTTCTCACTTATGAGTGGGAGCTAATATTCATTTTAATTTCCTTTTCCTCTCTTCCTCTCGCCTGTCCTCCCATCTCTTCCAGTTCTGTTCTCTTCCCTCCTCTCCAACCCTCACTCCCTCCCATCCTTCCTTCTTCCCTCTCTGACCCCTCTCCTCCTTTCCTTCCAGAAACGTTTTTGAGACAGAGTCTCACTCTGTCACCCAGGCCCGAGTGCAGTGGCATGATCTCAGCTCACTGCAACCTCTGCCTCCTGGGTTCAAGTAGTTCTCCTGCCTCAGCCTCCCAAGTAGCTGAGACTACAGGTGTACACCACCATGCCCAGCTAATTTTTGTATTTTTAGTGGAGATGGGCTTTCACCATGTTGGCCATACTGATCTCGAACTCCTGACCTCACGTGATCCACCCACCTTGGCCTCCCCCCGTGCTGGGATTACAGACATTCTATAATGTGCCAAGCACTTTACAGGGTTTAGGGACTCAGTGACGAATTAAAGTGAATGTGTTTCCTGCTCTCACAAAGCTTCGAGTCTATTTTTGGGGTGAGGGGCAGACACTAAACAGCTAGCAGTGCACCCATTTGTGTAATGACATCTGTAACATGTGGAGGGGGACGGCAACAGGATAGGGTGGAATGGGGGTATTTGGTCAGGGGTCGGGGGATGTTTTCCCGAGGAATCAATGCTTTAGCTGAGACCCGGAGGATGAGTGGGAATGATCAGCTGAAGGAAGGCAGACAGTGGAATAGCAATGCAGGCAGAGGAAACTGCAAGGTGCAGGGACAGCCTTGAGTGGGAAGTGGCCAGGGGCTTTGGAGGGATGAACGAGAGGCCAGAATGGTGGGAGCAGAGGCAGTGGAGCGGGACGTGGAGAGGTAAACACACACATCACACAAGGTCTCAGATGCCACGAGGAAGATTCTGGTGTTTTTTCTTGAGAGCAGTGGAGATCTGTGGAAGGAATTTGAGCCAGAGAATAACACAGTCAGAATTCCATTTCTGGAAGGCCACTTGAGGCCAGAAGTGGAGGTGGCTCCATCAACAGGGAGTGGATTAGATAAACCATGTTACCTCCTCACAGTGGCATGCTCTGTAGATGTAATGAAGAAAAAGTTCGTCTCTATCCTGGCGTGGAAAGGTCCCCAGAGCACCCCAGCTGAAACTGAGGAACAGAACAGAGTTTTTCAGCTGAAGAGAGAAGGAAGGAGGAGAAAGAAGGAGAACAGTGACCACATCATATATTACAAAATGTTAGTGAACACAGAAGCTGTACTCCCTGCCAATAGCAACCTGTAAATGAGCCCCAGCAGGCACAGGAGTTCATTGCACTAGAAATTTCCCGCCAATCAGCTCTCTCCTGTGAACAGCAAGTTCCTCACAACAAGTGAGGTTTCATCTGAGCCCTGCAGATTGGGTGGCTGTCAGGTGTGATCACACACACCTGCTAGAGCTGGCCTTTCTCTGCCAGGGAGTCACATCTTCCAGCCTTCCAGCACGACTGAGACTGAGAATCAAATGGCCAGAACCTCGGGCCTGGTAAGAATAATTAAAATGGGATCAGTGGTCTGTCCCTGTGGTGACATAAGCATCAGAGCTCCCAGCATGGAGGTCTTTGGCATGGTTGGACTTACTTGCTAAGAACTGGTGCTTGGCCTGTCTTGCCTGCACTGGCCTGGCTTACTCCAGTTGATTGTAAGGCACTGCTGTCCACTGCCTGGCCATGATGTGCTGGCACTGTCTGTGGTCATTTCATACACATGATCTCAAATTCTCAAGACAACAGCCCTAGGAGGCAGGAAGGGGAAACTAGGTTCAGAGAGGCTCAAGGACTTGCACACAGACAGTGAGAGAGCCACAGTCAGGGTTGACCCCAGGCCTTTGGGCTGCCACTGTGGGTTTTCTGAGCTTCCTCACCATTATTTCCCAGTTCATCAGTTACATAAATGATGGTTGCTGGTTCCCTTGTGTTATGGACTGAATGTTTGTGTCTTCTTGTAAATTCATATGTTGGAACTCTAAACCCCAATGTGCTGACATTTAGAGGGGTCCTGGGAGGTAATTAGAGTTAGATTAGAAGGTCATGAGGGTGGCACTCCCATGACGGGATTAGTACCCCTATAAGAAGAAGAAGAGAGAGCAGAGTTTTCTCCCTGTCTGCTCCATTGGGACACAGTAAGAAGGCGGCATCTGCAAGACAGGAAGGGAACCCTCACCAGGAGCTGAATCTGCTGCTGCCTTAGTTTGGACTTCCCAGCCTCCAGAATCGTGAGAAATAAATGTCTGTTGTTTAAGCCATCTGGCCTATGGTATTGTGTTATGGTGGCCCAAATGGACTAAGACTGCATTCATTCCCCCTCACCACTTTAAAGCACCCTGATTTTCATTGAAAAGTTACATCCTTTTTCCCAGGTGCATCTCGTTGGGCCTGACCAGGGGTAGCTGTGTGACCACTCAGAGCTCTTCTCCCAGGCCCTGGCCTCTTCAGTAGATTCTTCTAGTCTAATACCCTCCTTCTGTGGGGGTGCTCCGGAAATACAGGGAGGGAGCACAATTTCTGTTGCCCCATCCGGGTCCTAGTGCCAAGTTCAGTCCTCCGGGGTTCACATGATCACATCCCTTTCTGCTTAGGTTCGCTGCAGTTGTTTCTGTTGCTTGCAGTCAGAGGTGCCCGAGGGAAGCAGGAGCCTGGCTGTAGGCACTCACTTTAAGTGGCGTTTGTCCTCAGTTGTCAGCTGAAAGTGTTGTGAGAGAATGTGTGCCTGTCGTGAGTGAGAAGAGTGGGAACCATGAGGACATGGAGAGCGTCTATGCAGGACCCAGTATAGCAGGTGAAAGGAGATGAAAACAAGGTCATAGTCTCCATCTCTTCCTCCAGGAAGAGCTGGGGGCTGGGGACCAAATGAGTATGCAACATGGCCTTGGCCTTCAGGAGCTCCCAGTGTAGCAAGAGAGATGTAGTGTGTGGGATAATTAATAATAGTTGACATTCATCAAATCCTATTATGTGCCAAGTGCCTTCCTAAATGTTTTATATACTTATGTCAATTAATTTTCATCAGAACCCTTGGAGGTAGTTAGTATTAGTTCTCCCACTTTGTAGACGTGGAGACTGACGCACAGAGAGGTTATACAATTGGCTTATGGTTATAAGGCTAGACAGGTGCCAGCTGGGGTTTAAATACTTCCATTTCTGGCCCTCCAGCCTAGAGAAATTGCTGCTGAAGTTGGGCCAGGCCCTGGGTCTGTTCTGAAGGTTTCACAGGGTATCATAGGGGTAGAAGCTTTTGAGTAGAGTTGTGGAGGGCAGAAATTTAGTCCCGAGTTAGCTTATGCTCATCTCAGGCAGAATGCATTAAAGCAAGTGTTTTTACATGTTTTGGATGTCATAGCAGAGGGAAGAACCATTCATGTAATCCCTTCCCTCTTGTCCTCACTGAGGGGGCTTCAGAAGCCCTTCAAGTCATAGCCTCATAGTTAAGTAAATGAAAACCTTCCTGCCAACAAGGAAGCTTCAAAGGGCTACTGCTTGCAGGTTAAAAACTCTGACAGATCATGGTTTTCATTAGAACAAATGGCTGCTGAAGTTGGGCCAGGCCCTAGGTCTGTTCTGAATATGTTGAGAATCAGTCCATTGCCAGATCTGGTCTAAGGTGCTAAATTTGAAAAGGATTTAGAACCAAGATACAGATGGAGCTGATCTTGAAGGAAGCAAGAATGTGTCCACTGTTTTCACACCTAGGGCTTTACCACACAGCAGGCACTCAATAAATTATCCATTGCCTGACCAAATAAAAAAGGTCCCAAATTAATTCCATGGAGCACCACAGGTGTACTGACTACAGGGGTGATCGTGTATCAGTCAAAATATTGGACTTTCTGTTTTTTTTTGTTGTTGTTGTTTTTTGCAACAGAAACTCAAACTGACTTAAATAGAATTTATTAGCTACCTAACTAAGAAGTTCATAGGTACAGTGGCCATCAGGAAAGGTTTTATCCAGCAATGTCAGTGTCAGCAAGTTTTTTTGCTTTTGTCTTGAGAGTTCAGACCTCAGGAAATTTCAGACAGGATGTGTTTATACCACAGCCCTGTTTGAAGTCTGATGTTGTGGCTTGGTCAAGGGTAATATTTTACAGACACACAATCTGGCCCGAGACAGAAAGAACTCACCAGATTGCCAAGATTTTTTGTGGAGTACAGAGGAACAGATCAACACAATTCAAGATCGTGACAGGGAATGTAGGGAATTCCTAGCGGTGTTAAACCTCAAAGAAGTTGCTTAAGCCCTGGGAGTCTTGTTTCCCTCCACAATAAGCATGAGGGAAACATAATTTTTGTCTTGTTTATTTCTTGGGGTTGTCAAAAGGCTCAATTGAGAACATACTTTTATTATGATTCTGCGTAAAAGAGCAATATAATTAGGGATCATGGGAATTGACTGATTATTGATGATGGTGATTTCTTCTAGTAGGTGTTTAGGCTGATGCGTTCGTGTATCCTTATATATATTTCCACACACATGAATAAATGAATATCTGTGAAGAATATATATTCTTCAGGAAAGGTTTGATCTAGCAATGTCAAACAGTGTCACCAAGTTATTGTTTTTGTGTTGACATCTCAGCCTCCACGAAATTCAAGAGATGGCTGTGTTATACAACATATTACATCAGTGCTGCAGCCCTATTTGAAGTCTGTTTGAAACATGTATGTTTGCAATGTGTGTTTGACATATATATGAGGTATAATTAATACACCATAAAATTTCAGCCTTTTAAGGTGTACAATTCAGTGGTTGTCCTTATATCCATAAAATTGTTCCACCATCACCACTACCTAATTCCAGAGCACTTGCACCACCTCAGAAAGAAACACTATATTTGTTGGCAGTCATTCCTCCTTCCTCCAGCCCTTGGCAACGACCAGTCTCCTTTCTGTCTCTTTTATTGGGCACATATTGTGTGGGAAGCACTCTACCAGTTCTGGAGATACAACTGTGAGACAATTCTCCCAACTCATTTGGAATCCGATGAACAAACCCTGAATTACTCAGGCAAAAAATTAATGGGCCTGGCTGGCCTCCAACGTCACTTAGGAGGTGGCTGCTTTTTCAGGGAGAGACAATACAGAATGGAGTATGCAGGGTCTGGGGTTTACTCCCCCTGCCACACCGTGGCAGCCACGTGGCCTTGGTGTCGTTCAGCTCGAGTTCTGTCCTCTGGAAAATGGCATCTCCCCTCTAGGGTTTTATGAAGATAAAATGAGATGATATATGTAAAACATCAACACCCAGCACATACTCAGTGCTCAGTAAACAGGAACACTATTGTATTTGACCTGAAGGAAACAAAGTGTTTTTCACTGAAAAAATAGCAAAGGGCAATGAGTACTTATCTTAGGAATTGAAGATCAGGACATTTCCTTATCAATCTCATACTTGACCACGTTGAAACTGAGGTTTCTTGACCTTGGCTTTAGTATCACCTTGGACTGGATAATTCTCTGTGGTAGAAAGCTTCTTGTCTGTCGTAGGATGGCATCCATCTGGGCTCTATCCCCAGGATACCATTAGCATTTCCCAAGTTGTCGCAACCCAAATTGCCTCTAAACATTGCTAAATGTCCCGTAGAGGGCAAAATAGTCCCTGGCTGGGCACTGCTGGCTGAAACGGAATGTGTTCTGTGCTGGAGACTCCACTTTCCTACATCCATGGTTTTGCTCACCTAGGGAATTTATGCTTCCCCAGTCCTACCCTTGGCCTTTAAGACCAAGACCCAGTGCTACCTCCTTCCTGGCTCATCCCTGATGAAAGAGTTTCTTCTCTTCTCAAATTCCTAAAGCACTTTATCTCTGCATCTTGTATGACAAGAAGGAGTGTCAACTATGTACCGGATAATGTGCTTTCGTTCTTTTTTGTAGAGACACGGTCTAACCATGTTGCCCAGGCTGGTCTCAAACTCCTGGGTTCAAGCAATCCTCCCACCACAGCCTCCCAAAGCATGATTACAGGTGTGAGCCACCATGCCTAGCAGTGCTTTATAACCTTTATAACAATTCCATGAGGAAGGCATTTCATATCCCCAATTGCAGATTAGGAAGCCGAGGTACAAAATTTCCCTTTCTCTGGAGTGATCTGTGTGCAAAACTTAGTCCCTTCAGAGACTGAGCAGTCCCTGTATCATTCATTTCCAGCACAGTGCCTGGCACAGTGTAAGTGCTAAGAAAATTTATTGAGTGAATGAATAAAAAGAAAAAGAAGCCTTGGAGGAGGATGCTAAGCATAGTTATCAAGCCTTTGAATGTGGGTAAGACTCAGATCTTTCCTGGGTGGTTAAATTCACCTTCCTGGAGGATAATTAGCTGTTCATACCATCTCTTAAAATCTTGCCTGATTCTAGCCATTCATCAGGTTTTCTGGGTGCCTCCTGGGTGCCAGGACTTGTGATGATCTCTGGGTAGGTCCAGAAATGAATAAGACATGGTCCTGTTAGTAGAAATACTCTGGAGTTTGAAGAGGCCTATAAGCTCTAAACCAGAAATTCCTCTCCTAAATGTAGCTCCTAAAGAAATTGTTGATCCTGGGCACAGAGAGACATGCAAATAACAGTTACTGCAATGTTGCTGGTAATAGTGGAAAAATTGGAAGCAACCTAAATCAGTGATTCCCCAACTTGTCTGCATGTTAGAATCACCGGGAGATCTTCACAAATTCCAGAGCTAAGCTGGGCATGGTGGCTCATGCCTATAATCCCAGCACTTTGGGAGGCCAAGGCGATGGATCACCTAAGGTCAGGAGTTCAGTACCAGCCTGGCCAACATGGTGAAACCTCATCTCTACTAAAAATACAAAAATTATATGGATGTGGTGGCACACACTTGTAATCCCAGCTACTTGGGTGTTTGAGGCGGGAGGATCACTTGAACCCCAGAGGCAAAGGTTGCAGTGAGCTGAGGTGGTGCCACTGCACTCCAGCCTGGGCAACAGAGCAAGACTCCATCTCAAAAAAAAAAAAAAAATTCCAGAGCTCAGGCTACATATAACATATATCCCATATCAGATAAATCACAGTCTCTAGGCTGGGACATAGCTGTCACTAGGTTTTGAAGATCCTGGGTAATTCCAATGCATGGACTAGTATGGGAACTACTGACCTAAATATCCATGATAAGGTGAGTGAATAAATAAATTATGGTCTACTTATATGATGGATTACCTTGCAGTAATTACAATGAATGAACTATACCAAAAAGCATGGACAAGAATGTTTATAGCAGCACGGTTCATAATAGCCGCAAACTGGAAACAACTCAAACATCCGTCAACAGCTGAATGGGTAAATAAATTGCATTGTATTGTAAAATGAAATATCATACATTTTCGAGAATGAACAACTGCAATTATATGTGTGAATCTCACAAATATGCTGTTGAGTGAAAGAAGCCAGGCACAAAGGTATACAGACGATGTGGTTCTGTTTATGCTAAGTTCTGGGA
Organism: Saguinus oedipus; assembly: GCA_031835075.1. NCBI lineage: Eukaryota > Metazoa > Chordata > Mammalia > Primates > Cebidae > Saguinus > Saguinus oedipus. Next base: position 12,883,546 of record CM063179.1, on the reverse strand, counting down.
AAGGTCATCTGCAAACTTTCCTGTAAAGAGCTCAGTAGTAAATATTTTAGGCTTGTGAGTGATGTGGGGTGCCTGTTACTACCCAACTCTGACACTGTGGTGCAAAACCAGCCATAGATGATATATGTAAATGAGTGAGGGTAGCTGTGTTCCAGTAGAGTTTTATTATTTAGTAAGTGGGAAGTGCAGGCTGGGTGTGGTGGCTCATGCCTGTAATCCCAGCACTTTGGGAGGCTGAGGTGGGTGGATCACTTGAGGTCAGGACATTGAGACCAGCCTGGCCAACATGCTGAAACCCCGTCTCTACTAAAAATACAAAAAACATCAGCTAAACGCAGTAGCGCCTGCCTGTAGTCCCAGCTGCTTGGAAGGCTGTGGCTGGAGAATTGCTTGAACCTGCGAGGCGGAGGTTGCAGGGAGGCAGAGGTTGCAGTGAGCTGAGATCTTGCCACTGCACTCTAGCCTGGGTGACAGAGCAAAACTCCGTCTCAAAAAAAAAAAAAAAAAAAAAAATGGGGAGGTGCACAGGCTTTGGCCCACAGTTTGTAGTTTGCTGATTTCTATTCTGGAGCAAACACCATTCACCTACGGTGAACCTGCCGTGAAATTTGTCACCCTAGGTGGAGGACGTAAAAAACGCGCAGGAGACCTCCTGAGATTCAGGAGATGATTTTTTTTCTTGTCTGGGTGCTGGTTATGCTATAGTGCTCACTTGGTAGAAAGTCATCACTCCTTGCACTTATAAAGTGTACACTTTTCTGTACGATATTGTTCTTCAGGCAGGGCGCAGTGACTCACACCTGTAATCCCACCACTTTGGAAGGCCTAGGTGGGTGGATCCCCTGAGGCCAGGAGTTGGAGACCAGCTGTGGCCAACATGGTGAAACTCCGTCTCTACTAAAAATTCAAAAACATTAGCCTGGTATAGTGGTGCACACCTGTGGTAACAGCTACTCAGGAGGCTGAGGTGGGAGACTCACTTGAACCTGAGAGGTGGGAGCTGTAGTGAGCTGAGATCCTGCCACTGCACTCCAGCTTGGGTGACAGAGTGACACTCTGTCCCCCCCCCCCCAAAAAAAAGCCAAAAAACAACAAAAAAAAGTTCTTTAATGTGAAGTGTATACTGGAAATAGCACTCCAGCCTGGGCGACAGAGCCATGCAATGGATTTAAAAGATAAGCAGGGAAAAATAATCACTACATTCAGAATGCTGAATGCCTCGAGACAAATGGGGTGGGGAGAGGCACACGGGCTTCATGGGTAGTCCTAATTTTTTTATTTCTTGAGCTGAATAGTGAATAAACGGACTTTATTATGTTTGCTATCCTTTATTTCCCTTTATGTGTTTTAATATTAAATAATGATAGTAAAAAGAATAACAGACACTATTCTTACTTTTCAGGAGTGTGTGTTTTGTTTTTTTCAATGACAGACTTACGATGTACAAGTGTTGATTTGTTACGTGGATATATTGTGTAGCGGTAAAGTCTGGGCTGGAAAAATTGGATTGCTGTGTGCAGAAGAATGAAAGTGGACCTCTATCTCTTGCCAGGGTGTGTGTGTATGGAGATGGAGTCTCACTCTATTACCCAGGCTGCAGTGCAGAGGTGTGATCTTGACTCACTGCAACCTCTGCCTCCCAGGTTCAAGCGATTCTCCCACCTCAGCCTCCCAAATAGTTGGAACTACAGGCATGTGCCACCATGCCTGGCTAATTTTTTTGTATTTTTAGTACAAAGCTTCACCATGTTGGACAGGCTAGTCTCAAACTCCTGACTTCAGGGGATCTGCCTGCCTCAGTCTCCCAAAGTGCTGGGATTATAGGCATAAGCCACTTGCCTGGCCTGGGTGTAAGTTTTAAAGTGAGTTCAAAAGAATGTGAGCCCATGAGGCAGGGACATTTACTGATTTCATTCACTTACTATATTTGTCTGCAGTGCCTCTAACAGAGTCTAATACATAGGAGGCACTTGCAAAGTATTCGTTGAATGAATGAATGAAACATCTCATGGACAGTTAGGGATTGATTGAGGGATATAATTTAGTAGTGCTGAGGGAATTTGAAGAGAAGGAGGACCAGGAGATCTCTAAAGACACCCCACGTGGGATCTTGACATTGCTTGCCTAGCTTGGAAGCTAGGCATCGCTAAGTCTCCCTTTTAGCTGTCTGCAAAGGTACTAATTTTCCAGCCTAAATGGCAAGACTAAAACTTTGGGGCAAATATTTTAAAGGTGACACCTGCTGCCCTTGTCCCCCCTCCAAATCAAGACTCTGTGCAGAGAAGGCTGTTGAGGACTTCTCAGCTTGCCTGCTTCCTAAGGCTGTCTAGTAAATCCTGAAGCCTTTGCCAGTAGCCGGAAAGCTGAGATCACCTCTGATCACAGATGGGGAAGGAGGTTATGGGGAGACAGAGACTGAGCCCAGCTGGGTTGGAGAGGCAGGCAGAAACCCTTTTGTCTCTTGGCTGGCTGCCTGGTCTTGAATGGGAGAAAGGTCTTCCCATGAAGCATGAGTCAGCCACTGAAGCTTGGGAGAGGATGGGGGGTGGGGAACTGTGGCCTAATTTGGTGCATAACTGGGGAGGCAAGCCTTTTCCCTGTGCTCTGGGGATGCTGTTGTTTAAACACTTTATAAATCTCCATACCCACTCCAAGGTGTTGTGTGGATCATCTCTCTTTAGGAGCAGAGGCTGTAGGAACCACACATCATGCCAGATTAACTTTATGACTGCCATTATTATGAATGCCATCATCATTGTTGTAGTGGGGGATCTTTGATGCAATTCATCACAGCAGCCAAAGTAAGGAAAATCCTGCAGAAATAAGGAAAGCCAATATAATAAAGATCTTCCTACCTAGCTCCTTTCCAGATCAGCGCTGCTCAATTTTAGTGATCCCCAGGGTTATTCCCCTTAGCTTTCTCTTTAGAGAACTGTTCTGGAGATTCTGGTCTGTCTTTGCAGTGTAGTCTATTTAATCCACAAAAATTTCTCCTGCATGCTCAATCTATGCCAGACACCATTCTCGACATGGAGGTATGGTTGTAAGTAAATTAGAGAAAATCCCCGCTCTCACGGAGAGAGAGAGAGAGAGAGAGAGAGAGAGAGAGAGAGAGAGAGAGAGTGTGTGTGTGTGTGTGTGTGTGTGTGTGTGTGTGTGTTTGTGTGTCTCGAGAGGGGCAAGTGGAAGAAAAAGGTAAATAAGTAAATAATTGTGATCCTGTCCAGTGATTATAAGAACTAATATTTAAAGGGTGGTGGAATGTGTTAGCTAGGGTGATCAGGGAAGGCTCTCTGGAAATACAGTATTTTAATTTGAAGCAGAAAGATAGGAAGAATGAAAGAGTATTCCAGCCAAGAAGCACCACAGGTGCAGAGGTCCCAAGGTAGAAACAAAGTCTGGTAAGTCCTAAAACCAAATGAGAGGCCATTGTGGGTCATCTCCCCACCTATGCTTCCAAATGCCACTAAGTGAGCAAGGATGAGAGTGATATATAATGAGGTGAGAGATGTTGGAAGGACGAAATCATACAGAATTTTTTCGACTCCAGCAAGGAGTTTAGACTTATCTTCTAAGTCAGCACCGTCCAAATCAACTTCTTATGAAGGTGGAAATACTCCGTGTTGATTCTGTTCAATATGGCAGGTGCTGATCTTATGTGACTATTGGACCATTGACATCTGGGTAATGCAACTGAGAAATGGAATTCTTAATTTTATTTAATTTTAACTAATTCAGAGTTAAATTGAATAGCCGCATGTAGCTATCAGCTACCATATTAGATTCTGCAATTACAAGTGACCCAGAAAACAGTGAGGGTTTTGATTGGTAAGATTGGGTAATGCTTTTTTCAATAATGGATTTTGAGGCTGGGTGCAGTGGCTCATGCCTGTAATCTCGGCACTTTGGGAGGCTGAGGCAGGGGGATCATTTGAGGTCAGGAGTCCAAGACCAGCCTGACCAACATGGTGAAACCCTGTCTCTACTAAAAATACAAAAATTAGCCAGGTTTGGTGGCACATGCCTGTAATCCCAGTTACTCAGGAGGCTGAGGCAGGAGAATTGCTTGAACCGAGGAGGCAAATGTTGCAGTGAGCAGAGATTACACCTCTGCACTCCAGCCTGGGTGACAGAGCAAGATTCCATCTAAAAAAAAAAAAGCTTTTGTTAGCAAGAGTAAAAGTGAGGACTCATGAAGGATCCTGTTCACTTTCCCTGAAGAGCCTGGCAGCTGAATCCCATATTCACAGAAAGCTTTCCTTTTGCCCTTCTTTTTCTTTTCAAATGCTAACAGTTTTCCTGGAATGATACGAATCAGGAGGGCCCTCTGGATGGAGCTGATTCTTCAGGGAAATAGAAAGTCAAGAAACATGTGCATGTTGTTTCACTGGAGAGTTCAATTCTCGTGGTGCTTGGGAGGTGATTCTTAACTCCGGTAAACATAGAGGCTACAGACCTATGTTTATTCTGTTTGAGCAATCACTGGGTGAGTTGAACATTTTGATTTCAGAGCAGAGATTTGGCAGACAACTGGGAAGGATCACACTAATTCACCCCATCACTCTCCTTCCCTACTGCAACAAAAATGAACTTAATAAAATCTGCAGAAGCTAGTGATAGTCGCCTTTTCTTTTTTTGAGAAGGAGTTTCACCATTGTTGCTCAGGCTGGAGTGCAGTGGTATGATCTCGGCTCACCGCAAACTCCATCTCCTGGGTTCAAGTAATTCTCCTGCCTTAGCCTTTTGAGTAGCTGATATTACAGATACACGCCACCACACCAGGCTAATTTTGTATTTTTAGTAGAGATGGGGGTTTCTCCATGTTGGTCAAGCTGGTCTTGAACTCCTGACCTCAGGTGATCCACCAGCCTTGGCTTCCCAAAGTCCTGGGATTATAGGTGTGAGCCATTGCACCCGGCATCGCATTGAACTTTTACAACCACTCTACCTACTAATGAATGATTCTTAAGAAATTTTGAACTACAGATATTCATATGAAGACCCCCAGAGGTAGGGATAGTATCATTGATTTGGGACAGTGGAAAGAGCACTAAATTTGGACTTCAGAAGCCTAAGTTCTGGTCCCAGTTTTGCCGCGAATGGTCTGCATAGCCTTGTGAAAGGCTACTCTTTTGTGTGGATATTATCTGGAGGGGATTAGCAAAGTATTCTTGAAGCACCCTTCTGGATTTTGTTGCCTGTGGCATAAAAGTAGGCTTGCTTTCCTTATTATGCATAAGTGGCATCAGGGTATTATTGGAATCGAAGCCTGGAGTAGGCTAAAGACGCAAGTCCGGGGTCTCCAGCACTGCCTGTCAGGATTCTTTGGTGGTAAGCAAAAGAGACCAATTCTTGCCATCTTATGAAGTGGAAGGCCTAGGAAAAACAGGGACCAGGGAGTTCCGAGGTCCCTAGAGAATGGCAATGAAGACCTATCTAGTGTCCATCCTTGTATTCACTGCTCATGATTCACATTACAGGGAGAAAGCATATGTTTGAACAAGCTTGGGACACTCCTTGGACAGGAGAGGGCAGGACATCTTTATTGGTAATTTTTCTAAAATTATAGCCAATAGAAGAGAAACAGTTCCCTGAAGGAAAATTGACATGCTCTTACCCAAAGAAGGGGGTATGGAAACCAGGTGGGCAAAAATGACCAAGACTGTAGTTTCTAAAAATTAAGAATGTGACTTCTATGGCCACATAAGCCATGCCTAGCAAGCAATTTCTTTTCTCTCTTTTTTTTTTTTTTTTTTTTTTTTTTGACGGAGTTTCACTGTTGCCCAGGCTGGTATGAAGTGGTGTGATCTCAGCTCACTGCAACCTCTGAACCCCCGGTTCAAGTGATTCTCCTGCCTCAGCTTCTCGAGTAGCTGGGATTACAGGTGCCTGCCACTATGCCCGGATAATTTTTGTTTTTACTAGAAATGGGGTTTTGCCATGTTAGCCAGACTGGTCTCAAAGTCCTCACCTCAGGTGACCCACTGGCCTTGGCCTTCCAACTAGCAAGTGATTTCTCAGTGTATGTGAAATTGTTATTAATCAGAATCTTCAATTCACTGGGATTTTTAGGTTACTTGTTATGAAAATTATTCTGAACCTGAAACTATGTCTACATCTATAGCTCTATATTTAATTGTCAGCGGCAATTCCAGCAATTGTACCTTGTTAACCTACATGCATAATATTTTAATTAATTGATTAATTAATCCATCTGACAAATATTTGTTGAGCAGCTGTTGTGACCAGGCCCTGTGTTTACTTATCTGAGCAATATTCCCTGCTCTTGAGGGGTTTTTGACTAAGTATGTGTTATCTTTATTGATAATTCCACTACAACTGTACCCAGTAGAAGAATCGTAGTTCACACACAGCTATTATGTTCACATAGTCAAAGTGTTGGGGGAGGGTGTTAAAGGATAGAGTTATTGCCTCTGTCAGATAATTGGATTTATGGAAGTTGTATGTTTAAGGATTAATAGAAATAGAGGATAATGACCAGTGAAAGGCATTCAGTCAGTGATAAATGGCAGGCAAGGGAATGGCACTATGAACAGACCTGGCCTAATTAGGAATTGGTGAATGTAAGATGGAAATTGTAGGTGGGGCTGGGAGGGAGACTGGAAGAAGATGGAAGATGACCCAGATATTTGACAAGATTCGTGGTCATCCTTGAGGAACTTGAAGTCACGCTCAGTGGCCTGAGTGATAAATAAGGATAATAGCTTCATTTATTTAAATAGCTTTTTATTTATTTATTTATGCCAGTGAACATTAAACCAACAGAAATTTCTGTTTAAATTTTAATTTATCAGCAAATCTGATGACCTGGGGCATCCTGACTAATCAGACTTTTACTGTGATTCTCAATCCGTTTCACTTGGCAACATGTTGGAACCAATCATGGGTTGTCTTCAAATTCATGAGTTGCCTTTCCACTGATTGCTCTAGAAAAATAAACTCATAGTAATAATAATAATTATTATTATTTGAAACAGAGTCTTACTTTGTCACCCAGCTGGAGTGTAGTGGCGAGATCCCAGCTCGCTGTAACCTTCGCCTCTCAGGTTCAAGAAATTCTTGTGTCTCAGCCTCCCGAGTAGCTGGAACCACAGGTGTGCACCATCACGTGCAGCTAATTTTTTGTATTTTTAGTAGAGATGGGTTTCACCATGTTGGCCAGGCTGGTCTTGAACTCCTGACCTCAAGTGATCTGCCTTCCTCAGCCTCCCAAAGTGTTAGGATTATAGGCGTGAGCCACCAAACCTTGCCAAACACATTAACTTTTGCCAAAGAGTGTGGCTCTTTGGATTTTCTTCTGTTCTTTTGAGTCATTGACCTGGGTGTATCATCTTTAGCTTGAAAGATTTGAGACTGAGCAATGCTTTCTGACTAATTTTTGGTCTGTTCCTGTCTCAACAGAATCATGGGGCTTTGGAAAGATACTTAATTCCTCTGAAATTCAGTTACTGTAGATATTCAGACTGAAGGCACTTTCCCCATTCTCAGAATCTCTCTGAATCATTGCAGGTGTTCTAAGGTGTAGTTGTTGCTTTCCATATTGAGTGTGCCTTGCCAGGGGTAAGTAGCAAGCAGGTTTCGAGCAGGTGAGTGTTACAGAAGCAGACAGCAAAACATCGTGCTTGAGTTAGCCTGACCAGATTTGCCTAGAATGTCACCCCAAGCAGAGGAAATGAAACAGCATGGTGGGAAGAGGGAAAAAATATTTTGGACCTCAGAGAATGACTGAAGGTGAGCCAGGGGCAGCTTTTAGATAGTGGCACTTAACGATGAATCAAAAGAACATTGCAGGTTGTGTGGTTTCTGTGGAGGTGGAGAATATTGTAAGCTTGAGAGATGTGAAAAATGAAGGAGCACTGCAAGCAGGTGTGCCTTGGACACTTTTCTTCCAAACCGCCTGAGGTTTGGCATAGTCATATGACGTGTTGTTGCCAGTGAAATGTGGATGGACACCTTTAAGAGCCACTGTGTGACTCACTGCATTCTCTTCCCCCTGTCTTGCATTCTAGATAATGGAGGCGCAGATGGGCTGGATTCCTGGGTGGATAATCCTATAGCAGGCACTGGGGTTGCATAAATGAAAAAATGGCCCCTGCTCTCAGGGAATTCATGATAGAAGCATTGGTGATGTAGAGATCACAGTTCAACTTAGGGAAAATCAGGTAAGACTTCTTGAGGACTGACACCTGAGCAAAGTTGTAAAGTCTGAGAAGTTAAAACCACTATGGAAGCCAGTGAGGCAACTCCTGAAAGACCTAGAACCAGAAATACCATTTGACTCAGCAATCCCATTGCTGGGTGTATACCCAAAGGAATATAAATCATTCTATTATGGAGATACATGCACATGTATCATTGCAGCACTATTCACAATAGCAAAGACATGGAATCAGCCCAAATGCCCATTAATGATAGACTGGATAAAGAAAATGTGGTACCAGTATACCGTGGAATACTATGCAGCTATAAGAAGGAATGAGATCATGTCTTTTGCAGGGATGTGGATGAAGCTAGAAGCCATTATCCTTAGCAAGCTAATGCAGGAACAGAAAACAAAACACGGCATGGTTTCACTTATAAGTGGGAGCTGAACAATGAGAACACATGAACACAGGGAGGGGAACAACACACTCTGAGGCCTATTGAGGGTGGGGGCAGAGAGAGGGAGAGCAGTAGCAAAAATAGCTAATGCATGTGGGGCTTAATACCTGGGTGATGAGATGATCTGTGCAACAAACCACCGTGGCGCACGTTTACCTATGTAACCTACGCATCCCGCACATGTATAACCCGGAACTTAAAAAAAGAATGCATAAGAAAAACAGAATGAGAAGTGAAGTGGGTGAGTAAGGGTGGGGGAGAGGTAGGATGTTTGCAGAGGGACTAGTTGGTGCAAAGACAGGCAAGAGAAGGAGAGGGAAAGGGAGCACTTGAAATGGGCAGATGACCCAACAATGGGATGTTTTCTTCAGATAATAAAATGGAAACCTGAATTTAACCCCTGTATATTCCCTACCATTATCTACCAAAATGGCACCTCTGACGTGGTATAGAATCATCCAACAGCTTCCTGTTTATTCTGGAAGGCATAAGCATGACTTCTGTTCTCCCCTGGGAAAGAATTTTCGTAAGTGTAGCATTGTTTTATCAAATTATGGTTGCTGATTTATATAGAGAAGGAAGAGTACTGTGTATCCCAAGGAGTGGATTTTGATTGTAAGTGACATCTGAATATTATTTGAAGCATGCAGAATTTAAGTATTCTTCATGTAGATAGTAAATAATTTGAAATATTAGGCAACGAATATATTTCCAAACTGCAGACCAACTGCCAATGATGCACATTGCTACTTCCATAAAACTCCCATAAACAACAATTAAGGATGTCAATATTTGCTTCCAAAGTAATCCACTTAATATTAATGTGGATGATGTGATATATAGCCTCAAAGGAGTGTTTTGAAGTAGTGTCTCATCACCTTGGATGGGGAGATGGCTTGACATCATCGTAGACCATTTGGTTTCTATGTTTAAGGAGGTGAGATATTTTCTTTGAAATTTGTTTTCTTCTCATTGTGATGTAGCAGAACCTTTTCCTTAAAAATATATGGATGATGAGTGGTTGGAGGGATGGATAGAAGGATAGATGTGTGTGAGAGAAAATAAACCCAGGTAATGATTGCAGAATCTAGGTGGTGAGTATGTATGTGTTTGCCATACACTTTTCAAAAATTTTCTGTATCTGGAGAAGTTTCCATAATGAAATGTGAGGCGAACAAAACAGTGTCACGTGGGATGGCTCATGATCTGATTTTGGGATCCCAAAACCTCATTAGCCGCTTTGACTTACCTCTCTTCCTAATCTCCGCATGTAATCAGTCATCGAGTCCTGTGGATTCTACCTTGGATTAAATCTTCAGACACCGCCCTCTCCTTCACTGTTCCCATCACTCCTGCCTTCAGCAATTCTTGCATGGTTTACAGACATACTGTCTCTGCTGGTCTTTGCCTGATCTCGCTCTGATAGATCCTTATATTGTTGTCAAAGTAATGATTAATTCCAGAAACATTTTTCGATTATCTGCTGTATACATGACACTGTGCCTGATGCTGAACATTTTTTTGACCTTATGGACACAAAACTGGATTGCTTATGATCATCGGTTTATGGCATACTCCTGGCGTTCCATGCAGGACTTGCTTTCGTCTAGTTAATTATGCTTAATAGAGTTCATTGTTTTTAGTAACGTGATACATGCCTGTGGGCCCATGCTCCAAACGAAAGCTAGAATATTGACGATAGTATGCATCTAACCACATAGTTTTCTACCATCAGTCCTGCTTCATCATTTACTTGTTTCCCTTTTGATATCTATTGCTTCTCGTATAGTTCTGAATGTGTATATATTTTTTTGAGACGGAGTTTCGCTCTTGTTACCCAGGCTGGAGTGCAATGGCGCAATCTCGGCTCACCGCAACCTCTGCCTCCTGGGTTCAGGCAATTCTCCTGCCTCAGCCTCCTGAGCAGCTGGGATTACAGGCATGCGCCACCATGCCCAGCTAATTTTTTGTATCTTTAGTAGAGACGGGGTTTCGCCATGTTGACCAGGATGGTCTCGATCTCTTGACCTCGTGATCCACCCGCCTCGGCCTCCCAAAGTGCTGGGTTTACAGGCTTGAGCCACCGCGCCCGGCCGAATGTGTATATTTTTATGTTGCTTGCTTCTTAATTTTGTGATGTATCATGCTGTATATTATCCTTTGGAATTTTCTTTTTTCCCCCCCACTGACTAAGATTTATCCATAATGTTGTGTATTGCTGTGGTACATTTATTTTGACTGCTGTTTATTCATTTTAATTTATTTCCATCTGTTTAACTTTTTAAATTAAATTTTATTTATTCTTTTTTTTAAAATACTTTAAGTTCTGGGGTACATGGGCAGATCGGCAGGATTGTTACATAGTATACACATGCCAGGGTGGTTTGCTGCAGCCATCCCCCTGTCATCTACATTAGGTATTTCTCCTAATGTCACCCCTCCCCAATCCCTTCACCCCCTGCTATCACTCCCCTAGCTCCCTCACCCCCCAGCAGGCCTCAGTGTGTGATGTTCCCCTCCCTGTGTCCATGTTTTCTCACTTTTTAAATTTTTCATCTTTGTTTTCTTTTCAAAAATAGATGCCTCTCTCTCCCCTCTAATAAAATAAGAACTTAGCATGTTCTCCCATCCCCCTTTTTCCCCCTTTCCTCCTTAGTACCACTTCTATTAGGTGACACTATCTATTCTCAAACTTCTGTGTGCATTCAAATCTCCTGGGGATCCTACTAAATGCAGGGTCTTTTTCAGTAGGTTGTGAGTGGAGTCCAAGTTCCTGTATTTTTACAAGCTCAAGTGAGGCTGAGGCTGCTGGTCCAAGGAACCACACTTTGATCAGGCTCTTGCGACTTTTACTCTTGTGCTTTTATTGATATCATTTTTGTTTTTATGGTCTTTAAAAACTTTGGTCTTAACTACTCTTTAAAGACAGCATCAAGCTTTACCAAGACATTTGATTACCTGCATCTGTGCATCTGGTACCATCTCCTCAGTAAGGCTCTCCTCTTATTTGGGTAATTTATTCAAGAGTGGCTTTAATGTGGGGCTTTCTGTGGTAAATCTTTCAGGTCTCCTATGTCTGAATATATTTTTATTGTACTTTGATATTTGAATGACAGCTTAATTGGATACAACATGTTAAGTTCTGTTTTTCTCATTGGATTATTTGAAAATAATATTTCATGTATTCTTGCATCTAGTATTGCTAATGAAAACATTCTGACACCAGTATAATTTTTTCTTCTTAAAAATTTGATTTGCTCTTTCTCCATGGATACCTTTAGAAGTTCCTTTGTTTTTAACAGTTTCTGAACTTCACTATAATATATCTAAATGTGTTTTTGTCTTATTTCTCATTTGGAACTTTTTTAAATCTGAGAAATGTGTGCCCATTATTTCTTAAATGTTGACTCCTTTTACTTTTATTTCTTTCTGTTTCTGGGAGTCTTATTATTTCGATGTTAATGTTTTTCTTCTCTACTCCATATAATTTACCTTTAATTTTTTTTTCTATTTTTTTGGTTGTGACTTTCTCCTCTGGAAGACTTCCTCAATCTTGTCTTCCAGTTAATTAGTTCATTCTTCAGCTGTATGCATTTTGTGTTTGTATACCCATTTGTTGTATTTTTTATTTCAACCATTGTATTTTTCATGCCTGATATTTCAAATTGGTTCTTTTTAAATATTTTCTTATTCCTGCCTTATACTGTTAATATTTTTCCTTCTTTCTTTAATATGTTTAATAAAAGGCTAATAAAAAAAAACTTAAGTTCATCTGTTCTAATATTTTTGCTTCTGTTGGAATCTGTAACCCAATGCATTGCTTTTCTTTTAAAATGATCGTACTCCTCAAATGTCTCGTTATTGTGGGTTGTGAGCTCACTTGACCCTGGGGGTATTCGGCTACTCTGTTGGGCAGTGTGGATGGACAAAGGCCAGAGCCCCAAGTCAGGCCCAGTGAGCTCAGGGGCTGGTGGTAGGTGAGTCCTAGGATGGGGAGCCCCAGATCCCAGAAACTCACTGTCAGTCACTCACAAACCCAGAGCTTTTCCTCAGCCTTGATTTTATCCCTGGCAGGATTTGGAGCAGAGTTCTGAATTGGGACAAAGGGGCAGGCACCATTTGCCCCAGGGCAGTGGCAGGGGAGCAGACGGAGCCATAATCCTTCAACCCCCACCCCATCCCCATTCCGATTTATCCGTTCACAGCCTTACTGAGCAGCTTCTGTCTCAGATTCCTAACGTCCCCTGGATCTCAGTCCAAATCAGCACCCAGCCACTCCAGTAGTTCACCACAGGTCCTCTGCTTTCCTGCAGGTTTCTTCAAGGTTGAATATGGGGGAGGAGGCCAGCAGTCTAGTCAGCTCAGCATCATGATCAGAGAACTGGCCATCTCGATTTTTAATCTCCTGGGTCTTTGTTACAGGCTAAATTGTGTCCTCTTGCTCACAGTTCATATGTCCAAGTCCTAACCTCCAGTATCTCAGAATGAGACTGTATTTGGAGACAGTGTCTTTAATGAGGCAATTAAGGTCAAATGAAGTCATATGGGTGGACTGTAACCCCATATGACTGGCACCTTTATAAGAAGAAGAGGATAGGACTCAGAAATACACAAAGGGAAAAGACTGTGTGAAGACAATGGAGAAAAGGTGGCTATCTATCTACAAGTCAAGATGAGAGACCTCAGAGGAGACCAACCCTACTGATATTTGATCTTGGACTTCCAGCCTCTGGAATTGTGAGAACATGCATTTCCATTATTTAAGCTTCCCAGTCTGTGGTAGAGCAGAGTGGCTTTTGTTTTTAACTACTCAGTTATTCACCCTTTTGAGCACTGTCCTCTACCAGTGATTCTCAGTTAGAGTCCCCTTTAGCTCAAGCTAGTTTGAAGGGTTCTGTTTCATGTCCCCAAATGCTGTGTGATTAAGATAACAAGCACTCTTGGTTCTTGGTATTGGCTTCTGTTCATGGCTATGTTATGGCAGCCCACGCCAGAGCTCCCATCAGCTTTCAAACTAGAGTTACAGTCGTTGAGTACGATTATTAGATGCCAGGCATATATAGTACAAATGGGGACACTGAGGTACAGAGAGGTTAAGGAACTTCCTCTGAGTCATACAGCCAGTTGAAGATGGAGCCAGTATCTCTTCTGCCTCTAGAGTTCACAGCTTAACTGCTGGATTCAACCATCCAGTATGGTGGCCATTTACATTTAAATTGATTGACATTAAATAAAATTAAAAATTCAGTTTCTCAGTCACACTTGCCATATGCCAAGTACATAACTGACTGCCATTGTGGACAGGAAATATTTAGAACATTTCCATCATCTCGGAAGGTTCTTTTGGACAGAACTACACTAGTGTATATTGTCTTTCAAGAGAATGATTACACTTCTTTTCTTAGCACAGAAAGTCATTCACAGACTGGCCCTTGCTTACCTTTTTAATCTCATTTTCTGGCATTCTCCTGAACATTCTCTATCCTCTCATGTTACCCAATTCCATGAAGTTCCCCAGCAAGGCATGCATTGGTACCTTTGTATGATAGGTCATGCCAACTCACCATTCATTCAGACTGGGTTCATGAGACACCATCTTCAGAACATCTCTCCTGACTTGCTAGGCTAGACCAGGTTTACTTCTTTTGCAAGATGGCAGCACTCCTTGTTTCTCTCAGCCACAGCATGGCGATGGTTTACTTATGTGTCTATTCCAGGCATGTGAGTGGGAAGGTATGACAATGTCGTCATCTGTAAAGCCCTGGTACCTGGAAAGAATAAAATACTTAAAAAATGTTGCATAAATAAACGAGGGAATTATGGGTAGCTGTTAGTTTCCTTACTCACACATCCACTTCTAGCTGCCCTGATTCTATAAGGTGAAATCTTCCCCATCCCCATTGTCTTAGATGAAGACATCAGAAGCCAATTAGGCTATTTGAGAATTTGAACCAAAGACACAGATACTCTTGTGAGGTGGTATTGGGTGCCATTGAATGTAACTATTGATAAGGTTATTTTTTTCTCTGGGTGCCATTTAGAACCAGGTTTGGGGTGACCATATTTTCAATCTGCAAGCCTGCTGAGGCAAGAAAAGCCAGGATGCAGAGAGAAGCATTCAGAATATAATAGGCCCAGAGAGCACAGCCGAGACAGAGCTCATGTGGCTTGTGGCAGTGGGGAGTGGCTTGGAGGACAAGTTTTGAATCCTTATTCTGCCACTTTCAAGTGTGTGAGCGTGGGAACTTTCTTTAATCTCTTGGAACCTCAGTTTCTCCATCTGAAAAATGGGAATGTTTGTCCCTCAGAGATATTCTCCATGAGTTAACTGAGGAAATGCAGGAAAAGCATTCAGCACTACACCCAGCACATAGTAGGGCCTATTAAACGTGATTTTCTCTTATGTGCAGTCAGAGAGCAGAGAGTGGTTTTGTTTTTAATTCAGTTATTCACCCTTTTGAGCTCTGTCCCCTAGTCCTGATTCTCAGTTAGAGTCTCCTTTGGCTCAAGCTAGTTTGAGGGGTTCTGTTTCTTATCACCAAATGCTGTGTGATTAAGATAACGAGTGCTCTTGGTTCTTGGTATTGGCTACTGTTCATAACTCCCACATTGGTACCCATTCTACTTGGCTGTTGGTGTTTTTTTCTAAAATGTAAATACTTGATTTTTAACATTGATTTTGGAGTTCCAGTCCATCTGGGGCTCCTTATATGGGACCTGGCATTCATGTAATCCCAGGTTTTTCAGCCCAGGGCCCCCTGGCCTTCCTACTGATTTTCCCTTGTCACTCCATTGCCAGTACATTCATCCCTACCTCTTTAAGCTTCCTTTATGTTGGAGCCTCTAGCATCAAGGAAATGAGCAGAGGAGGTGCTGAGTGCCAGAAAGAAATGAAAGGTACTTTCAGTATATGCCGTGTAAAAATTGAAGCCCCTGTAATGTATTCAATCATCTTCCTTGCGGAGGATTTCACATTAAATTTCAGCTGCCTTTTACTTTGCTCCCCCCCAAAATATGAGCTCAATTTGCTGAAGTTCTATGAAGACTCAAACTCTCTCTTATTTACTGGTATCTGCGTGAATAAAGCTGAAGATTCAGGGGCAGCTTACTTGATTATGTCTCTCTCTCTCTCTCTGTAGAGGTGGGAAATGGGGCACTTTCCTTAGATTAGAGCTGTGTTTCAGTAAGTAATCAGCTCTTGTAAGTGGTCCTTGACATGATCCTCAGAATATCAGGAGAGGATGCTTTTTCTCTCCAGACAGTAGGAAAGTTGGTTCTTGGGGTTTAAAACCTAGAGTTTTGGAAAGAGCTGCTGGGCTTTGATAAGAACCGTGGGTATCCTGATGGGTCCTGCCTGTGTGTTCTCCACAGAGCCTCCAATTCCTTTGCAACCTCTGATTTCCTTGGCATGCTTCTCTGGGCTTTGCTTCTCTGTGACTCTTTGAAGGATTCCGGTGGGCTCTTGGAGCCACCCTCTGTGGGAGTGAGTCTTTATGCCCTGGGTGCCTAACGGGTGCAGCCATAGGAGAGCCCAGTTCTCTTTCTTCCAGTTGGAACAAACCCTGAAGCCTACTGTATGCCCCAGAACTCCAGATGGGATTAAGCTGAGGCTGAGACTAGCCTTGAAATTGTCCCTCGTTCAGCTTAGTTCCCTTCCCTGTCCTGCTCCTGAAACAATTCCTTTATTGGTTTATCCTCTGAGCACTTCCTGAATACTGTGTTATATGTTACATGAATTGTCCATGAATCCTCATCTCAGGATCTGCTTCTGGGCCCTGTTTCCATCCAAAGGAGGTGGCGTTTTGTATATGTCTATCAAAGCATCATGCTGTATACCACAAATATCTACAATTTATATCTGTCAATTAAATAAAAGGGGCTGGGTGAGGTGGCTCACGCCTGTAATCGCAGCACTTTGGGAGTCCGAGGCAGATGGATCATAAGGTCAGGAGTTCAAGATCAGCGTGAACAACATGGTGAAATCCTGTCTCAATAAAAAATAAAATAAAATAAAAATAAATAAATAAATAAATAAATAAAAGGAAGGGGTGTTGGATGGGAGAGGATGTTGGAAAGAATATTTGCTCTGCAGATCTGGGATTTTTTGGTAATTTCTCTATTACCACTTATTTCTGGTGAAGCCTTCTCCAAGTTTCTGAAACTTGCTGAGCCCCACTTTGTGCATCTGTGAAAAGGGAAGACTGTGACCACCTTGAAAACTTGTGAGGTTGGATGTATCTGCGTGGTCCCTGGCACACTGTGGGCACTCTATTACATTTTAGCTCTTGTTACTATTTGGCAATGAAGGGGCTGAGACTGGAGGCAAGGAGCTCATCTAGAAGCAAATTACCCGATAAAAGTAACACTGAGCGCAGAGTGGGGTCCCTGTGCTAAGATGTCATCATTTGTCTGCATTTCTTCCCTAAGGGTTTCGGATGACATTCAGCTGGTGTTGTGACAATGTTGGCCTTCCCCTCAGATCTCCTGGAATGCTTTTCACCATTTTTGTGGTCTACAATCTTTGACTTTCCTGTGCTTTTGCTTCCAATAGCCAGCACCAGTGGCTCTTTTTCAGAGGACTTTTCTGCATACTGGAGCCGCTTTTTCTGTATGCAGAGGGCCACAAATGCCTAAGAGTTTGCATCCTGCTTCCAGGACAACTCTGAGCTCACGGCTACCGGGTGCAGAAATATGAGAACTCCACTCTCTCACCTAGGACCAGGCCAGCAGTGGGACTGACTTACACTCCAGAGCGCCCCTGTGGGATAAGATTGATGTTACCATCTGTGGGAATTTGATTAAAGTCTCTGTCCTTCAGGGATTCCTTCCTTTCTATGTGCTGTGTCACCTGCTTCTTTACAGTATATATTTTTAAATGACTGGGATTAGTTTTTAAATAAATTGCTCATATGCAAATCCCCATTTAAGGGTCTATTTCTACAGAACCCTACTGAAGACAGCAGGTATGCACAAGTATTTCCATAGTGGGTATTAAAATATTGAAATACTTTCTTTTTTTTTTCTTTGGACACAGAGTCTTGCTTGTCACCCAGCCTGGAGTTAAGTGCTGTGAAACTAGCTTACTGCGGCCTCAAACTCCTGGGCTCAAGTAATCCTTTCACCGCAGCCCCTCAACATGCTGCAATTACAGGAGTGAGCCACTGTACTTGGCCTGAAATACTTTCCATAAGAAAAGAATTGGGTGTTCCAAATGCCTGCCTGCTACCCTGGTCCTCACCTTGGATCCACTGAACCGTTCCATGATTTTTAAACTAAAGGAAGTAATAACAGGGGAGTTCAAGAACCTTCTCCAAAGCTGCGGTCAGGGGTCCATTTTGATTCATCAGATTGTTAAATATTTTATCTATCACCCCTTTAAGTAGCTCTACAGGGACCTACAGAGAAAAGCGTGTGTGTGTGTGTGTGTGTGTGTGTGTGTGTGTGTGTGTGTGTGTGTGGTCTGGAATCACAAATGGCAGGCTGGCCTAAATCTATCATGTAGTGGTGGTGTTTCTCTCTGCCATCACAATACTTCCCTTGTTCAAAAATCCGAGCACTTTTGTCTGCCCAAATGTCCAGATTCATGCCAGGGAAAAGAAATAATTGGCTTCTGTTGAACATCACCAGGAGACCATGAGTCTGTTCAGCCTGAGAATCACCCAGAATGACCTGGGGGAGCTTCTGGGCAAGCAGGTGTTCAGGTGGAAGAGTCATAGAGAAGACATCTGTCACCTGTCATCTGTCTGCTCTGTCATTCCAGGTCAGATGAGAGGGTCCTCAGGTGTTCCAGCCCCTGTTCATCCTCAGAGAATCTTGCCTTGCTCATGGCTCTTTCCTCGTCTTTTCCTGTTCTTGTTAAACATCTTCCCTCCTTCCCTCCCTTCCTCCCTCCCTTCCTCCCTCCTTTCTTCCTTCCCTTCTTTTCTTTCTCCTTTCCTCCCCCCTTCTTTTGCCTTTTCCTTTGTTTTCCCTCTTTCTCTTCTTCTTTCCTTCCTTACCTTATTGCTTTTTTTGCTTGCTATTTGTGTGTGTGGGGGAGTGGGGTGTTGGGGAGATGAGGGTGAAGTATTATTTTTAGAAGTAATTTGTAGTTTTATTTCCATTTAGAAAATGAACGAAGTACTCTTTACAGCCATCAGTATTTTGTGTTTTGTGGGGAGGTAGTTAAAATAATGAAAGCGTCTATCTTGATTCTCAAAGTTTCCTCTGGACCTGTGTGCTGATGTTCAAGGGAACTCAGGTGTGATGAGGTCATAGCTGGGAGGTCTTCTCAGACTAGATGTTGGATGGGACGGCTGAATCCCATGGGGATAATCCCACTGTCCGCAGGGTCCGGGAGTGAGAGTGTTTTTCTAGGATCCATACGTGTAGCTTCTCAGGATTTAGCAGTGGTAACAGCTAACACTTAGGAAACACTACCTGTGTGCCAGGCATGATTCTGAGGGTTTTCTCTTCTTTAGTCCTGATAACAATTCTATGAGAGAGAAGAAGTACAACCATCATCCTCAATTTACAGATGAAATTACTGAGGCTTAGAGAGGCAAAGGAACCTTCCCAGGTTCATGTGGTTTGCAAGATCTAGAGTTAAAACCAGCCAGTCTGGCTCAAGGGCCTGAGGCCTTCACCATGACAGGATACTTCCTCTTCTCATTAGATGATATTGCACCTGAACGATATGTAGCTGTCTCTTCCGTATCTGTCTTCTCCACTGCAGAGGAGGACAGGGAGTGTTTCTTGGTCATCTCATTATTCCCAGTATCTGCGAAGGACCTAGCACAGGTAAATCAATGCTGAAGGGAGAAGGGATTTGTGGTCAGAGTGTTGTGCTAAGCCCTGGAACAACCAAGAAGTCTTGATGGGGCGAAAGAGCTGTTGTCTTTCATCCTTTGTGCCTCTGTCCATAGTTCTATACCACATTTGCAGTTTCAAAGGGATGAATTCCACTCTGAGGAAAGTTCAAATTCTATATTTGGAGTAACTTCAAAAAAGCAATTAGTAATCACCATTCTGACCGGTGTGAGCTGGTATCTTAAAGACATGGAATCAACCCAAATGCCCATCAATGATAGACTGGATAAAGAAAATATGGTACATATACACCATGGAATATCATACAGCCATAAAAATGGACGAGATCATGTCCTTTGCAGGAACATGGATAAAGCTGGAAGCCATCCTCCTCAACAAACTAACACAGGAACAGAAAACCAAATACCACATGTTCTCATTCATGAGTGGAAGCCGAACAACGAGAGCACATGGACACAGGGAGGATAACAACACACACCAGGGCCTGCTGGGGAAGCCCGTGGTGGTCGTGGTGGGGGGGAGGGATGGGGAGGGAGATCATCAGGATAAATACCTAATGCGTGTGGGGCTTAATACCTAGGTGAAGGGCTGATAGGTACAGCAAACCACCATGACTCATGTTTACCTATATAACTGACCTGCATGTTCTGCACATGTATCCCAGAATTTAAAATTAAAAAAAAGGAAAAAGTAATTAGAGCTGCCATTTTGTTAAGTACTTGCTAGGTGCTACCAGACACGATGCTAAACATTTTGCGTAATGTAGATTCAGCTGTCCACCTTTGTGGAGGCAGTAATGGAGGCTTCCATCCATTACTGAGAAATAAGTAACTTACTCAGGGTTACGATAGCTATTATGTAAAGAAACCATAATTTACCCCTAGAGGGCTGGTCTCCAGTGTTCCTCTTCTTGGATGCTAAGCTATACTACTTCTTTAAATGCATCAATAATCAGATACCCAAAGAGGTAAAAGAATATGCAGGACAAGTCAGCAAGACCCGGAAGCCAGGTCTCCAGAGTCTTCACCATATCCCAAAGGCAGCAAGGTGCTGAGATGCCTGTCTCTCTAGGCTCCAGTACAGATGGACCACAACAGGCACTGTGTTATTTCCAGTTCAAATTCCCAGTGCCTCTTCGGAAGGTTCTTCGCTGGTAGTTTAAATTGTTAGGCAGTAAAAGTCTTCATGGCTGTTGACACGTTAATACTCTTGACTTGAAGCTTATTCACCAGCCTGTCCAATTCAAATAACATTTTCCCACAGGTCGTCCCCTTCTGCCAGCTGGATTTTTCATCTCTGTCTTCATTCTACCAGTAACAGAGTTCTGCCTCGCGCCAAACCTCCAAATATCCACCATCACTCATTCTTAGACAGGGTCTCTCCCCAGAGAAAATGGACAAGTTCCTTCTGGCTTGGTGTTTTATATTTGTTTTCTTATATTTTATTTTTGTTGTTTGTTTTGTTTTGTTTTGTTAGAGACAGCGTCTTGCTCTGTTGCCAAGCCTGGAGTGCAATGGTGTGATCTCGGCTCACCACAACCTCCGCCTCCCTGGTTCAAGCGATTCTCCTTCTTCAGCCATCTGATTAGTTGAGATTATAGGTGCCCAACAAGACACCTGACTAATTTTTGTATTTTTAGTAGAGACAGGGTTTCACCATGTTGGCCAGGCTGATCTCGAACACCTGACCTCAAGTGATCCACTTGCCTTGGCCTCCCAAAGTGCTGGGATTACTGGTGTGAGCCACTATACCCAGCCAGCCTGTATTTGTTTTCTAAGAAAAAAATAAAATAAAATAAGGAGTGCTTGTTCATGAAACTCACCTGCAACTGAATACTTACAACCTGCCAACACCTTGCTAAGCATTTTATGTGCATAATTCCACTGCTGTTTACAATTCTTTGCAATAAGCACACGGCTATCTGTGTTTTGTCGATGAAGCCACAGGAACTCAGAAGATGAGAAGATAAGGGCTAGAAAGTGACATCACTGGAACTTAAAGTGAGGGTTTTCAGGCTAAAGATCCATTCTCTGAGGTTATAGAACCTATAGATGCTTCGAAACAGAAAATGAAAACGGCTGCTTCTACTACTACCTAAAGATTACTACAATAGGTGTTTGTTTTATTTCCTTTTAGCCTGTTTTTCTCTTTTCCTTTCTTTTTTTTTGTGATGAAGTCAGGCTGCAGTGCAGTGGCATGATCTCGGCTCACTGCAGCCTCCACTTCCTGGGTTCAAGTGATTCTCCTGCCTCAGCCTCCTGAGTAGCTGGGATTACAAGTTCCTGCCACCATGCCTGATTAATTTTTTAGTCTTAGTAGAGATGGGGTTTCATCATGTTGGCCAGGCTGGTCACAAACTCTTGTTCTCAAGTGATCTGCCTGCCTCAGCCTCTCAAAGTGTTGGGATTCCAGGCGTAAGCCAGTGCTCCTGGCCAAACTCTTAATTGTTTAGGAGTGTGGCTCTTTGGATTTTCTTCTGTTCTTTTGAGCCATTGACATGGGTGCCTCATCTTTAGCTTGAAAGGTTTGGGATTGAGCCACGGCTCCCAGCCCAGCTTGTTTTTTCTAAGAATATACATGTCTACTTAAATAATTTTGTTCTTTGCTTTTTTTCACAAACTGTTTTATTATGATTAGGTTTCCATGTCATTAATTACTCATTAAAAGTAACATTTTAGACAAAGACATAATATTCTATCATAGGAACACAACATGAATTATTATTTTTCTTCAACTTTTTAAGTGCAGGGGTACATGTACAGGATGTGCAGGTTTGTTACATGGGTAAACGTGTGCTGTGGTGGTTTGCTGCACAGACCATCCCATCACCTCAGTGTGAAGCCCAGCATGCATTAGCTATTTTTCCTGATGCTCTCCCCTTGTTCCCCTCCTGAGAGGCCTCGGTATGTGTTGTTCCCCTCTCTGTGTTCATGTATTCTCATCATTCACCTCCTGCTTATAAGTGAGAATGTTCAGTGTTTGGTTTTCTGTTCCTGTGTTAGTTTGCTGAGGATTATGGCTTCCAGCTCCATCCATGTCCCTGCAAAGAATGTGATCTCTTTTTAACGGCTGTATAGTATTCCACTGTGTATATGTACTACATTTTGTTTATCCAGTCTATCATTGATGGGCATTTGGGTTGATTCCATGTCTTTACTATTGTGAATAGTGCAGCAGTGAACATACATGTACATGTATCTTTTTAATAGAATGATTTACATTCCTTTGGGTGTATACTCAGTAATGGAATTGCTGGGTCAAGTGGTATTTCTGCCTCTAGGTCTTTGAGGAATCACCACACTGTCTTTCACAATGGTTGAATGAATTTACATTCCCACCAACAGTGTAAAAGCATTCTTTTTTTTTTCAGCAATCTCACCAGCATTGGTTGTTTTTTGGCTTTTTAATAATCACCATACTGGCATGAGATGGTATCTCACTGTGGTTTTGATTCACTTCGTGAATTATTTAACCATTTTGTTATCCTTGGACATTTAGGAAGTTTAAAAATTTTGCTCTTGGATCACCGATTCTCAATGCAGGTTTTGCCTCCAAGGGGACACATGGCAAGATCTGAAAACCATTTTGATTGTCATAACTGGAGGTGGATGGGGGTGGTGCTATTGCTATCTAGTAGGTAGAGGCCAGGGATGCTGGTATATACCCACTATGTAGTGGTAGTAGGTAGAGGCCAGGGATGCTGGTATATACCCACTATGTAGTGGGAAGACCCCACAACAAAGAATTAATTGTCCAGCCCCAAGTGTCAATGATACTGTGGTTGAGAACTCCCATTCTTAGATAGACCATCATGATGAACATCCCTGCAAACTAAACCAAACATGTTTCACCAACAGCTTTTCTATGGTTTTCCTAGGATTGATTGCTAGAAGGGGAATTACTGTCTCAAAGATGAAAACTTCTCTGAAAGATCTTGAAACACAATCTCAAATTGCTTTCCAGAAATGTAGAAATACTATTCTTCCAACAACAGAACCTATTTCACCCCACTCTTGCTGGCATAAAAATTGTTATGTTACAAGCCTTTGTTAATTTGGGGGAAAAAAACAACCCTCTGCTCCCTTGTTGTTTTAGTTGGTATTCTCTTTGATTATTAAGGAGTTCGAATACCTTTTTAGATGCTTATTCGTCGTTTCTGTTTCTTCTCCTGTGCTAATAATTATTAGTTCATGCCCCTCACCCTTTTTTCCACTGAAGTTTTAAGGGGTTTTAATTGATTGGTGGGAAAGTTTTCCTTTTCAAATCTTTTTTGTATTTCAAAGGCAACTGAGAACATATATTTTTGCTCATTATGCAAAACTTACTAAACATTGTTTGGTAGGAGCTGTCTATTAGGATGATTATAGGTTTTTTTTGAGCCTTTCCCCTGTCAGATATAGAGAGGTCATTTAAAGTTGATAACACTCTTTGAAGATGAAAACACGTTTGCCTGGATGTAAACATCCCGTTTTACTGAAGAGGAGGCGATGAAAGTACCCGAAGTTTGGAGTGTGAATTGGAAACAGAGAACTAAGAAGTTCGAGCATGTTCTTGAACTGACAAGGCCCCAGTCTCAGGCTCAGAAAACAAGTTCTTGCAATAGCTGAATAATTACTCAATTAACGTCACTCTCTTCAGTGTTCTATCAGAGTGGGTTGGAAGAGAGGAAGATGAGCTGAGTCAATCTTTTCTTCAGAGGAATTTAGAATGGCACAATTTTAAGTCGCAAGGGATCTTAGATGTGATCCAAGCCCGTGTGTTCAAAAGCATCCACCTTGTATCGTAGGCACCACCAAGATGACAAGTGGACATTGATAGATCTTTTTCCCTTTGATAGTTATGCATTTATTTTTATGTACATTAGAACAAAATATATCCTTAGCTCATCCATCTGATGAGTTCATGGACATTATTGCTTAGGATGACACTAAAATTGATACTAAGTTTTTAAAAAGTCATCTGTAACATTCTTCAGTGTCTAAAGGAGTACCCAGCACATAGTAGGTGCTCAAAAAATATTTTGTTGAAGAAATGAATATAATTTAAAAATATTAAATAAGTAATAGAGTGGGAGATATATAGATATTTCATAATAACAACTGTCAAGGTAGTAGAATAATGATAAATTTGATGATAAGTTTAACGTTGATAAGTTTCAGAAATAGCATTCTTAACACCCTTGTCTTCAGACGAGAAAATGAAGTCTTACAGAGAGGAAAAACTTGTTCCAGGGCCGGGTGCGGGGGCTCACGCCTGTAATCCCAGCACTTTGGGAGGCCAAGCTGTATGGATCACTTGAGGTCAGGAGTTGGAGACCAACCTGGCCAATATGGTGAAACCCCCTCTCTACTAAAAATACAAATATTAGCTGGATGTGGTGGTGCACTCTTGTAATCCCTGCTACTTGGTCAGCTGAGGCAGGAGAATCACTTGAACCTGGGAGGTGGAGCTTGCAGGAAGCTGAGGTCACACCTCAGCTCAGTGGGACTCTGTCTCAGACAAAACAAAAAACAAAACAAAACAAAACAAAACAAAACACCCACACACATAAATACCAAAATTGCCTCAGGGCGTAAGAGCCAGAATCTGGTCTAGATTCCAGTTTCTGTCTCAGAGACCAGTGTTCTTTCAGCCACAACAAAAGGTTGTTTTCCGCAATTGTATCATAGAGTTTTCTTCCTTGCTTTTTTTACCTGTAAGGTTGACATGTGTCAGTCTGTCATTTTTGCTTTTGGAAAATGACAAGTGGTGTCCTGCATGCTTTAAGGGGCATGCCTTCCAGGGATGGTAACATTTACTGAATGCTCACCATGTCCTAGGCAATGAATGAGTGCTTCACATGCTTTATCCCTTGGATTCTTCCCCATGAGCTAGGAGGTAGATACTAGTATTACCATCCCATTTTATAACTGGGAAAATTGAGGCACAGGAAGATGACATCAAACTTCTAGCGTGGGATGGTCTGTGCAATCCATTTGGCACACACTGCCTTGGGACATACTCTTCATTTCCATCTTGGATTTTAAAGATATTTGATTTTTTGGTGTGTATTTATACCTCCTTCTCTAAATGAGATGACATGTTTCATGGTAGAGGTTGGGTAGAGAGGAGAATGGGTAGCATCGGCCCCTCCATGAAGCTTCCAGGCATCTACCCTTAGATATAAAAAGTTCAGATTCAAAATAAGGGTTTGATTTTCTCCTTATTAAAAAAAATTTTTTTTTGGAACAGTATTTCAGTCTTGTCGTGGCACAACAAGACTGTGCAGTGGCACTATCTTGACTCACTGCATCCTCTGCCTACCAAGCTCAAGCGATGCTCCTGCCTCAGCCTCCCGAGTAGCTGGAATCATAGGTGTGTGCCACTACACACAGCTGATTTTGTATTTTTAGTAGAGACAGGGTTTCTCCATGTTGGTCAGGCTGGTCTTGAACTCCTGACCTCAGGTGATCAGCCTGCCTCAGCTCCCCAAAGTGCTGGGATTACAGGCATGAGCCACCTCACCTGGCTCTTCTTGTTTTTGAGGCTGGGTTTAGTTGTAAAGAATGGGGCCATGACAGGTTTTGTCTTAGGTCCCGAGAAATCACCTTTGAGTTTCTTCTAGAGCCAGCAACAGAACACAGTAGTTAATTGTGTGGACTCTGGAAGTAGATTCAACTGGATTTTTATCTGGGTTCAGTTTTTCCTAGTGGTGTGACTTTAGGTGCATTATTCTACCTTCCTGAGCTTTTGTTTCCTTGAATCAATACAACTAGAGCAGGCATGATAATAAAATAAAATAACACAAAAAGCCCCTAGGTGTCCAGTAAAAGATAGCTTGGCATTTGTTCTACAACCAATTATGGAGCGTCTACCACGTGCACTCTGTACAATGCTAGTGACTTGGTGTGGGCAAAATAGATTTAGCACCTGCCTGCATAGAGTTTACCTGTAGCAGGAGGCACACATCGAGCTGATACTTTATGTAGCCATTTATAATTTCAATTTGTAATAAACATAGGTTAAGAGACTATTAGGAGGAGTTCATTTAGACTAGGCAATCACAAAAGCCCATTCGGAGCAAGATAAATTTTTTTATTGTACTTTAAGCTCTGGGGTACATGTGTAGAACATGCAGGTTTGTTACGTAGGTATATATGTGCCATGGTGATTGGCTGTATCCATCACCCCATCATCTACATTAGGTATTTTTCCTAATGCTATCTCTCCCCTAGCCCCACACCCTCTGACAGTCCCTGGTGTATGATGTTCCTTTCCCTGCGTCTATGTGTTCTCATTGTTAGACTCTCACTTATGAGTAAGAACACGCAGTTAGTTTGCTGAGAATGATGGTTTCTGGCTTCATCCATTTTCCTGCTAAGGACATGAACTCATCCATTTTTATGGGTGCATAGTATTCCATGGTATATATGTGCCACATTTTCTTTATCCAGTCTGTCATTGGTGGGCATTTGGGTTGGTTCCAAGTCTTCGCTGAACAGTGCTGTAATAAACACACAGGTACATGTGTCTTTATGAGAATTACACACATGTGCATGTGTCTTTATAATATAACGATTTATAATTCTTTGGGTATATACTCAGTAATGGGATTGCTGGGTCAAATGGCATTTCTAGTTCCAGATCTTTGAGGAATTGCCACACTGTCTTCCACAATGGTTGAAGTAATATACACCCCCACCAACAGCGTAAAAGTGTTTATATTCTCCACATCCTCTCCAGAATCTGTTGTCTCCCGACTTTTTAATGATCGCCAGTCTAACCGGCATGAGATGGTACCGCAGTGTGGTTTTGATTTGAATTTTAAGTGGAGATCTGCAAAGTGAATAGGAGGAAGCCCAGGTAACAAGGAGGATGGGAAGAGGGTTCCAGGTGGAGGGAGTGGCATCCAGGCCAAGGGAATGGCTGGGAGACAGGAAAGAGGGAGGAGAATTAGGGGGACCTGAAGGCAGGCCAGTGTGGCTGTAGCAGGTAGGAGAGGGTGACAGGGAAGAAAATGAAGTTAGAGACCCTATAGAGGGCTATGGATGCCTGGCTAAAAACCCCAGAGCTAGAGAGATAGGGGGAAGCTTGTGTAGTGATTTAGAGATCAGCATATGGAATTTGGATCTTTCCTGAGTGGATTGGGAATCCACTGGAAACAGAAGTTGTGTGAAAGTCATGGTGGCTGCTGTGTATACAGATTGGAAGGGCTGAGGGAGTCAGGGATAGTAGTTGGAAGGCTGTTGTAGACATCCAGTTGAGAGATGATGGTGACTTGAACTAGTGTGTGAGCCATGGAAGCAGAGAGAAGTGGATGGAACTGGAATATGTTTTGGAGGTCATTAAGCCTATCATTGTTCAGCAAATATTCTTTCTCCCCTCCATTGAAAGGTACTTCCTTATTCCACTGATGCTGGGCTTGGCCTAATGACATGCTTTGGTGTTTATGATATGAGCAGAACTGAGCAGAGGCTTTCAGAGGCCTTGTATATGTCCACGGGCTTCTTGTGTTCCTGTTACTTGCCGTGAGAATGACAAGGCAAGATTTATGGTGGTGGTGGTGGTGGGTGCCTCTTTAGCCTGACTTCTGGAAATAGGAGACGTGGTGTAGACCTGAATTTGACCTGCAATCTACAGTAAGCCCAGCAGAACTGTAGTTGACTCACTGTGGTATTCAGCTACTAAGATTTTGGGGTTGTTTGTTACTGCAGTAAAAACTGAGCAATGAAAGTAGAACTGGTGTAATCCATGGGTCATGGCCAGGAATATGATGTGATGGGGTAAGCAAAATGGAGGTGTCAAGGATGTCCGTATTTTTGGTATGGACAGCTGGGTGGATAGAGGTCCCATTTAGTATGATTACAACGATCATGAGTTCAGTTTTAGTTTTGTCAATCTGAGATACCTGTGAGGTACCCATGCGGAGGTGTCAAGTCCACAGGCGAGTGTATGTGTTTTGGGCTCACAAGAGTGTTCTGGGCTAAAGGACATGCTTTAAATCGTATGTAAACAATATTCAAAGCCACAGGAGTGGATAAGTTTATTTGGGCCAGTATTTCTTTTTTGAAAAAAAAAATTATTTTATTTTTAACTTTTACTTTTTTTTTGGTACATAGTAGGTGTATATATTTATGGGGTACATGAGATGTTTTGAAGCAGGCATGCAAGGTGTAAAAATGACATCAAAGTAAATGGGGTATCCATCCCCTCAAGTATTTATCCTCTGCGTTACAAACAATTCATTTACACTCTTTAATTATTTTTAAAAGTACAATTAAGTTATCATTGACTGTAGTCACCCCACTGAGCTGTCAAACAGCAGGTCTTATTCATTCTTTCTGGCTATTTGGGCTGGTTCTTCTTGAACTTTAATGTGTATTGATGCTCGCTGAGAAAGCAGGTGCCTTGGCCACACTCATGGAGAGGCTGACTCAATAAGCATCTGGTAGAACTTACATTTTAAACTTACATTTTAAACTCTGGTAGAGTTTACATTTTAAGATTCTTCTTGGTGATTCAATGGTAGGGGTTCTATAGGACCACACTTTGAGAGACATGAGCCTAAGGAGGGTTGTCTCAAATCCAAAGGAGAGTGTCTTTTGATTGCTCAGCTGGCATTCAGCTCAGCAGAAAGGATGTGCTCATCTTCTGAATTTCCTTCCACCTTCCCACTGTTAAGGTCCCTAAGCCTCAGAGGATTTCTCAAAGCAATCTTGCAGAAGAAAGGTTTTAAGAGAATGAGATCAAAACATGTTTACATTCATTCCTATGGATTTATTTATAAAGACGATTCTGACTTCAGATGATTTCAGTTAGGTGGTTTTATCTCATTAATCCATCTAAGTGTTGCCTGTGAGAGGCATGAGGTGGAGATGCATGCAGGAAAGTCATGAAATTCCTGCTTTCATAATGGTGGTCACCCCAGCACATCATTGGCCAAAGCATGAATGTACCCACGGCTCTGATGATGCTTCTTGAGTTGTGGTTTGTGCCCACGTCCCCGGTAATGCTGGTTGCATAATTCCCTGGAAATTGAAAGAGGGTGTAAATGAAGTCTCCTTGCTCTCAGAAAGCAGACAGCTCAGTTTCCTGGATCCAGGACACAAAGGGGCGATGTACACGTGCCTCTTTTTAATCTCTTGCCAAGAGCTCAGATGCTTTTTGATGACAGTCTACAACCAAAAGTTGCAAATTGATGGCCTAGAAGGTGGATTTGTCTGGCAGATATGTTTGATTTGAGCTACACAATGTGTTTTTTTCAAATTAAGTTAATTTCCAACATTGAAAAACGGAGAGGCTTTATATAAGATCCAGATTTTTGGCTTCTCTTGAAAAAAAAAAAAAAAGTGAAGAGCTGGCAGTGCCAAGCCCATTTTCCCACATAGCAACCATCAGCTGGAGGTGAGTAGCAGCTGTCCCCTTTAAACAGGACTGTGTTCCTCAGTTTGGCACAGGTCCCCAGCACACCCTCCTGAGCCTGATGCTCTGGCTGAGTGCTCGCTACCACTTATCATCTTTCGTAGGTCAGCTTGACTTGCTGACTTTCTCATTTTACCAGCATGACCCCTAGGACAACTACATTTTGCACCTCCACTCCTACAATTCATATCGTAGTCTGGATTTGTGCAGTGTTCAACTGTGCAACTGAACTCAGGAGTCCTGCTGGTTGTGTTGGATCTGTGGTTTTTAACCTGGGGTCTGTGGGCACTTAGGGTCTTTGGATGTGTCTTAGGGGTCCTGTAGAGTTGAAGAGGAGACCTTGAGGGTAGAACCTCTAAGGGACCTTCGATTTCTTATCTGTACTTCAAACAGAAGAGCTTCCTTTAGGTCTGGTATTTTGGAATGCTGAATAATGTTTTAATTTTGAAAAAAAAAAGTTTTGTGGCTAAGAAAAGTTGAAAAAGATGGCTGCCAAAATTAGTTTTATATAAGGCACCCAAGTCCTCTGAAGAATAAAACCACTCAGCTTGTATGAAACTCACTTCTGCAGTACCCAACTGCCAAATCCTTAGGCTAGAACTTGTTTTCATCAATATAGTTCATATACAGTGAGATACACATATCTTAAGTGTATAATTCAATAAGTTTTGAAAGATACATATACCCCTGCAACCAACTCCTCTCTCAAGAGGAAGAGCATTTTCATCACCCCCCAGAATTCCCTCATGCTTCTTCTCATTCAGGCCCACCCATCTCCCAGATATAACCACTGTTCTGATTACTTTTACCATAGAGAGTTTTGAAAATCCCATATATGGGATCACAGCATATATAGCCCTTTGTGCCTGGCTTCTTTTGCTTGGCAGGACATCTTTGAATTCGTCCATGTTACTGTTTGTCTTGGTAATTCATTCCTTTTATTGCTGAGTAGTATTCCATAGTACACTGCAGTTATCTATCTGTTCTCCTGTTAATGACATTTGATGTGTTTCCAGTTTAGGCTTAACCTGGATTTCTTTTTTTGAGATGGAGTCTCACTCTGTCATCCAGGCTGGTGTGCAATGGTGCAATCTCAGCTCACTGCAACTTCTACACCCTGGGTTCAAGCAATTTTCCTGCCTCAGCCTCCCCAGTAGCTCAGATGACAGGTACCCACCATCATGCCTGGCTAATTTTTGTATTTTTGTAGAGATGGGGTTTCACCATGTTGGCCAGGCTGGTCTCGAACTCCTGACCTCAGGTGATCCATCCACCTCAGCTTCCCAAAATGCTTGGACTTCAAGGCATGAGCTACTACACTTGGCCTTAACCTGGAATCTGAGGCCCTTCATCATTTGGACTCTGCTTTCCTATCTGGTCTCACCACATGGCTTTAGCCAAATACCCTTCATGGTGCTCCCTCACATCTATGTCCACATATTTGTACATAACTTGTTCTGCCTGGTGTATCTCTAGACAGTCACCCACCTGACAAACTTGCCATTTTTCAAGACTCAGCTTAAAGAGTGCCTTCTTGTCCAGATACTGTGTTATATAGACCTTAGGCTAGAATGCTTTGTGTTTGATTATGTCTCTTCCTTTCTACCACAAGAGAAATCTATGGACTGGCTCCATATTTCATTCACTCTTGTATCCCCAGTACCTGTACATAAGACAAAGTAATGCTCAGTACATATTTGTTGGGATAATGTATCCTGCTACCCAAATATCATATTTTCTTAGAGCTGAGCATGCCTAGTTGGTGGACTATGCTTCACGTTCTCTCTGATAGTAAGAGGAATGTATAGGGAAGCAGGTTTACTTTGTAAAGCCTGGAGGGTCCATGCATTAGTTAAGGTAGGCTATACCACTGTAGAAAAATAGGCACTAACATGTGTAATGTGTCAAAGATAATTGACATTTATTTCTTGCTCATGTGGCACTACAAGGCAGGTGTTCTTGGTTGGTAAACAGCTATTCCCACTGTGGTAATGTATGACTCAGGCTCCTTTTGGTATGTAGCTCTACCATCCCTTGGGGGTAAGGTTCACAAACTTTCTTTAAGCTCACAGTACCCTTAATATCTTTGTAATGTTTTCCATAGCACTCTATGCTAAAGAAATCACTTATTTTTATTGATTTATTTTTTAGACAGGGTCTCACTCTGTTGGTCAGGCTGAAGTACAGTGGTATGATCATGGTTTATGGCAATCTCTACTTTCTTGGCTCAAGCAGTCCTCCCACCTCAGCCTCCTGAGTAGCTAGGTATACAAGTGTGGGACCCCATGCTCGACTAATTTTAATTTTTTTTTTTTATGATGAGGTCTCAGTGTATTGCCCAGGCAGAAAATAACTTATTTTCAAGTAGTAGATTTGAACTACTTAATGAGTAGTTATGTTTGTAACAACTCAGTGCCTACATTGATCTTCATAAAGTACAGTTGATCCTCATTATTCATGGTAGATATGTTTTCTAAGTTCACCAAAAACACTGAATTAGCAAATCCCTAATAATTGCTCTTAGAAGAAATACAGGGTTGGGTTCCTGTGAGCCCTTTGTCACAACATTTTTGACAACCAGTCAATACATAACCTGTAGTTTGATGTATTTGATGTGTGTTTCTGTTTAAAGACACCTTATTTGGTATAGATTATTAATTCATTAACACTGAACTCACAGCCAGCATCACTATAACTCATGCCTGGAGAAAATTTACCTAACTTGTATTTTCTTTATAAGGCACATCACAGCCTTCTCGTGCTTAGGAACACTAGACTAGATGGCCCTGCAGCACTACACATGGGGGCTGCTTTAAACAGCAAAATCACCAACAGAAAGAACAAGAATGGAAAAAACCTGGCACTAAATAGACCATGAAAAGGACACTTGTTTACTGTTTGAGAGCTGAAACAAGGAGGCAGAGGGACACCTTGTTTGACCTTGGCTGACAATGGGCATGTTGGGTGGTTCAGACTTTATGCTGCTCTGCACATGTTCATAAATGACTTTGAAAACACATGAGTATTGATTTGGGGGTTATGAATAAATTTTAGTGAGTAGGTGAATTCATACAGACTCTAGATAATGAGAATCTACTATACTTGCTTTTTATCTTAACAACTACCAAATACTCAGCTTTGCAAAGATATGGCATCATCAAAAAGAACATAGTGATCAATGTGAAGCCCTGAATTACCTGGGGCTAGTGGGTTACATGGGGCCTGATAGATGTTGCTGTGTATTCCTCAAAAATATAAAATATCCTATGGCACCAAGGTGAGTTTGTGGTGATACCCTGACAAGATATGTTGACATCTAGTTTGGGAACTGTGGTATTAGTGCCTTGAGTTTGCCGTCATACAGCCAGCAGGAAGATGAACATGGAGGACGTACTCCTGCTTCCCATGGTGCCCTTTCCCACAAGTGTTCAACATCACTTCCTCTCACATTTCATTGGCCAGAACTAGTCACATGACCACATAGAGTGCAGTAGAGGCTGGGAAATGCAGTTCATCTATGTGCATGGGAAAAAGAGAAATGCGTTTTGGTGAACAGCCTAAACAGGCTGCCATTGGTCTTGAATTTCTCATCTATTGGGAATAACGATTTGAACCTCTTATATGTCCCTATCACTAAAATTCTTTATATGCATAAGTGTCATTTAATTCTCATGGGTGTTCTATGAATTAGGGACAATTAACATTCATGTCAAAGGTTTGGAGTCAGACGTTCCTGAAAGCAAATTCAGTTCCATCGAATTCAAGCTTGGTGAATGGGGACAAGCTGCTTCAGTTCCCTGGGCCTGATTTCCCCATCTCTAAAGTGGGATAACAAAGCCTGAGTTGGAGATTCTTCTGCAAGTGATTTATTAAGGGAGCTGCCCTTGGGAGAAACTGTGAGGAAATAAGGAAAGCAAAGATAGGTAAAGGGAGATGAAACAAGGATATGGTTTTAGGTAGAGACTAGCCTCACATTGATCCTGTGAACAGCTCTGGAGTATAAACTGCATCTCAGAGTTTGTTTTACCTTGAGGAAAGGAACAAAACACTTATATCTTTGTGTCAGTTGGTCACTGGATCTGGGCTACTGCAGATTGGGAGGAGTAACTCCCTGGAATGTCTGGACAAGGTGGCTCCTATGGCCCCAGGGATGATCACAGGTGTCAGCCTGTAGCAGGAACATCCACATCTGCAAGCAGAAGGGGTCCCCAGGAGCCTGATGCGGCACTGGCAGTGTCTGCTAGGAGGGCTGCAGGGGATGACACATGGGGATGGCTTCCCAGAGTGCCTCATGCATGGTAAACATTCAAGAATGAGCAGCTGCCATTATGATTGTTATGACTCTTATTTGCCCCCTTGGCATCTAAACTCAGACACTTGGAACATGCTGTGTAAGACTGAGAGGCTACAATTTCAAAAATAAAGCTTGTTCCTGGACAGCTGGGAGATGAAAATAGCCAAAGAGGGGTCAGGCAACTGCCCTCATCTTGGGTTGCTTCTTTCTTTCTTTGTTTTTTTTTTAAGATGGAGTCTCACTCTGCCAACCAGGTTGGAGTGCAGTGGTGTGATCTTGGCTCACTGGAATCTCTGTCTCCCAGGTTTAAGTGATTCTCCTGCCTCACCCTCCTGAGTAGCTGGGACTACAGGCACCTGCCTCTGTGCCTGGCTAATTTTTGTAATTTTAGTAAAGATGAGGTTTCACCATGTTGGCCAGGCTGGTCTCAAACTCCTGACCTCAGGTGATCTGCCCACCTTGGCCTCCCAAAGTGCTGGAATTACAGGTGTGATCCACTGCTCCCAGCCATATTGCTTCTTTTTGAGACACAACTTTCTTGTTGGCTTGTAGCACAGACTCCAGATGGCCACGACGATTGTGGGATGAAGGGTCCAGGGACCTGCTTCTCCCTCTCCTCTCCTGGCTGGCCTATCCTAACGTCCCATTAACTAAGGATCAGGGGGCCCTTTCTGTTATTCCTGGTGTTTCTTCTCCTGGGATAGATGCATTTACCTAGACCTTTGGTTCCGGATGTTGATTTCACAGAGGACCTCCTCTAGAGAATTTAAAATCGCGATGCCCCAAACTAATCTATGGTAGAAAAAAATGAAAACATTGGTTGATTCTAGGGAATGGGGATGCAAATTAACTGAGGAATGGCAGAAGAAAGCCTTCTGGGCTGATGTGAATGTTCTATATCTTGATATGCAATGTTATACTCATGTATATGTAATATTAAACTCATAAAATAGTATTCTGAAGATTTGTTTCTTACATTCTAAATAAATTTTATCTCTGAAGAAAAGAATGTAAACGGGTATTGAACTCTAGTTAATGAAACGATAAGCATGCTGACATACTTAGGGAAAAATATACTGATGTCTGCCATTTACTTTGAAATGAATAAAAAAATCAATATGGGTTGATGAGTGGGTAGGGGGATGGGTAGATGAATAAAAAGGTGATAAAGAAAAAATGATGCAATGTTAAATGTAGAAGTTAGGTTGTGTGTATTGAGTGTTCACTGTAAAAATCTTTCAACTGTTATATATGCTTAAAACATTTCGCAGTAAAAATGTTGGAAGAAATAAATACCGATGCCCAGAAAAATGGATGTAATTGGCCTGGAGTAGGGCCTGGCATCCGTGTTTTGTAAAATTCCCTGGTGATTGAAAACACTGACCTGACTTACAGCAATAACACTTGTGCTTTATAAAATGCCTGTGATATGCCAGGACCTTTACATAAAAGAGCTCATTTAGTTCTCAGGGAAGTCCAGATGATCAGAGAGGTGTCACGTGTTTAATGTCACATGGCAGAGACAGGCTTGTAAACACCACATTCTAAATCCCTAAACAGTGACCTTTTATTGATCCCTTCACATGTGCCAGGCATGGTAATAAAAGCCTGCAGAATTTCACTGCTTATCCCTGCAACCTTCCTAGGAGTTAGTCATGATTATCCACATTGTCCACAAGCAAGATGGCTCCAGAAAGGAAGTCGCATAATCAGTTATTTATTTAATTAATAAAACTTGATACACCAGACACTGTGCTAGGATCTGGCACTGCAATGTGAGACCTGTTGGTTCCTATTTTTTTTTTTTTTTTTTTGAGACAGTGTCTCATTCTGTTGTCCAGGCTGGAGTACAGTGGTATGATCTCGGCTCACTGTGACCTCTGCCCCTCAGGCTCAAGCCTTAAGTGGTTCTGCTGCCTCAGCCTCCTGAGTAGCTGAAACTATGGGTGCCCGCCACCACACCTGGCTACTTTTTGTATTTTTTTTTTTGAGATGGAGTTTCGCTCTTGTTACCCAGGCTGGAGTGCAATAGCACGATCTTGGCTCACTGCAACCTCCGCCTCCTGGGCTCAGGCAATTCTCCTGCCTCAGCCTCCTGTGT
Organism: Saguinus oedipus; assembly: GCA_031835075.1. Lineage (NCBI taxonomy): Eukaryota > Metazoa > Chordata > Mammalia > Primates > Cebidae > Saguinus > Saguinus oedipus. Next base: position 12,847,319 of record CM063179.1, on the reverse strand, counting down.
AGCTGGGATTACAGGCATGCACCACCATGCCCAGCTAATTTTTTGTATTTTTAGTAGAGATGGGGAATTTTTGTATTTTTAATAGAGACAAGGTTTCACTATATTGGCCAGGCTGGTCGTGAACTTTTGACCCCAGGTGATCCTCCCCTCTTGGCCTCCCAAAGTGCTGGGATTACAGGCATGCATCACCATGCCCAGATAATTTTTTGTATTTTTAGTAGAGACGGGGAATTTTTGTATTTTTAATAGAGACAAGGTTTCACTATATTGGCCAGGCTGGTCGTGAACTTTTGACCCCAGGTGATCCTCCCCTCTTGGCCTCCCAAAGTGCTGGGATTACAGGCATAAGCCACCGTGCCTGGCCAGTTCCTGTCTTCGTGGCACTTGCTGGAGTAGGAAGTTAGGCTCAAACTTGCATTATCAAGCAAGTATTTAATTACAACAATGACTTATGCTGCAGAAATAGAATTAGAGTGTGCTATGAATGCATCTAAGAGGGACACTAGGCTGAACATTAGAGATGAGGAGGCCATCAAAAAAAAGCTTCCCTAAGATGATATCCTGAGCTGAAAACCATAGTTGGCATTGGCAAGGAGAGCACATTCCAGCTGGAAGGAACAACATGTGCGGGAACTTCAGAGTGGGAAAGATTTCCGGAGAAAGAAGGGCAGTGTGGCTGACACAGAGCGTGAGAGGAGGGCTGGTGCCAAATGATCTAGAGCAATAGGCAAGGGTCAGACCCTGCAGGGTTTTGTGCGCCACCAGGGTGCCTTGAGACTTTAGCCCTAAGTCGCTGGGGAACCATGAACGTGTTTCAGGGCAGGGGGAAAGCATGATCTATTTTGCTCCAGGTTATATAAGTTAGAAAATGGCCAAGTCCAGATTTAGACCTGGATCTCTCTGCCCTCAAAGACTTTCTTCTACTCTCCTACACTGTTTTCCTAAGCTTGCTGGGATTCCAAACTTTTCAAATGCTGGTGTATGTATTTCCAAGAAGTAGTAGTTTCATCCATGTGCAAAAACTCAACCTGCTTGGCAGGCATGAAAAATTCCATTATAGGGCAGAGGACATAAAGCAACCTGCAACCACCAAAACAGTGAATAATAATAGGTTACCGACTGGGTGTGGTGGCTCACACCTGTAATCCCAGCACTTTGGGAGTCCGAGGTGGATGTCACCTGAGGTCAGGAGTTTGAGACCAGCTTGACCTGTATGGTGAAACACCATCTCTACTAAAAACACAAAAATTAGCCAGGCATATTGGCACATACCCTGTAGTCCCAGCTACTCAGGAGGCGGAGGCAGGAGAATTGCTTGAACCTGGGAGTCAGAGGTTGCAGTGAACCGAGATTACACCTCTGCACTCTAGCGTGGGCAACAGAGAGAGACTTTGTCTCAATAATAATAATAATAAGTTACAACATCCATAATATTCTGGGTAACAGTACTAATTAGTGAGCCTGGGATAAATTGTGTGTTTGCGGTGCTTTCTTTACATCTTCTATTACAGAGATGTCCTGGGTGAATCAATGTGTTGGGTCCAGCAAGCAGTGGGCAGGGAGAGGATGTCAGGGTGGAGGCATTTGGTAGATTATTTGCACTCTGCTTTTTAACTCCGAGTGTTTGAGGACTACAGGGTGGAAAAGTTGGGTCTCTTCTTTAAGCCTGCCTCAAAGGGGATATAGGGGAACGTCTGATTTTTAACAGATCTGGAAAGGTCCCTGATGACAAACTTGTCCATTTTACAGGGATCCAAGAAAGGGACTTGATGTAGTCAAGCGTCAATAGTGAGTCGGCGGCAGCTGAGGAACTACAATCCAGGTTACTAGAGGGCTGGATCAGTGTGTTAAATGTCTCCAGAGGCAGAGGCAGAGGCATAGTCAATGGCGAGGCTACAGGAGTGGGTAGGACCGGTTCATGCTCTCTCTTTGAGTAAGGGTAGCAGTTTTGATTTTATTCTAACAGTCCTAGGAAGCCATTGGAAGGCTTTAAGCAGAGGGAACGATTTGATCAGATTTACATTTTACAAAGAGATCTCTTGATGCTGGGTCTAGAGAGTATTGGTGCATTCATCTGGGTGGGAGACGATGATTGAGCCCAGGGTGGGATAAGATGGTAAAAAAGAAACAGGGTCAGCTGGGTGCAGTGGCTCATGCCTATAATCCCAGCACTTTGGGAGACTGAGGCAGGTGGGTCACCTGAGGTCAGGAGTTCAAGACCAGCCTGACCAGTATGGTAAAACCCCATTTCTACTAAAAATACAAAATTCAGCCAGGTGTGGTGGTGGGCTCCTGTAATCCTAGCTGCTTGGGAGGCTGAGGCAGGAGAATCACTTGAACCTGGGAGGCGGAGGTTGCAGTGAACAGAGATCGTGCCACTGTACTCCAGCCTGGGTGACAGAGTGAGACTGTCTCAAAACAAACAAACAACAAAACAACAACAACAACAACAAAAAGCAGGGTCAAGAAATGTATAGAAGCAATCCATAGAACCTGACGATGGCTTGGTTTTGCGGGTGGGAGAGAGAGGGATCCAGGACACATCTTTGGTTTCTGGGTTGGGCAATTAAGACCCTTGGAGAGGAGATGCCATTCCCGAGATGAAGGTGACTTGTGTGGAGTTAGTGGAGAGACGAGTGTATCACTAAGCTCGGTTTGAGGTACTGTGAAGTTTGGGATGCTTGGGAGACATCTAAACAGAGAAGCCAAGCCAGTATTGGATATTGAGTATGAAGTTCTGGAGACAGATTACTCCTGGGGATTTAAATTTGAGGCTTTTGGAGGGTGATAAGGCTGATTAGATCAGCTGCTAAGAAAATATAGAAGATGCTGAGGTGTGGGTGAAAGACAACCAACATTTATGAAGCACCTACTATGTGCCAGGTCATCTTGCAAGCACCATATGGATGAATGTTCATTTTAATAGTGGGGAAAAGTAATTTACTCAAGGTCTTATCGTCATTAAGTGATGGCAGAGGTGGGATTTATATCCAGATTTTTCTTCCTTTTGCCTATAGAAAGCAAGCTTCTCTTGCTTACTGATTCCCAGTAGCGTCCTTGGATTGATTCTTACCAGGAAAATCTGGGTACTTTATCATCCCTGCCTCCATCACTCAGGCCAGTGGGACTATCTGATTGGTCAGGTCTGGGACATGTGCCAACCCACCAATCCCTGAAACCGGTCTTCAGTGTTGACCTTGCCCAACCACATGGCTGGAGAGTAGGGGAGGGAACGGCGGGAGGAGATGTGGGAGTCAATACTGGTGAGAGCATAGAGAGGTGTTCACAGAAGACAGACCCTTTTCTCCTTGGGCATTGACATTCTAGGGACTGCTGCCTGCTTAGAAAGGCATTGCTGCCACATGGCGGTTCTTGGGTGACCTCGGCGTGTGAGCAGGGGAAGGTCTGAAGCAGAGGGAGGCTCTTATTTCAGAGAGTTGAGCACAGGATGTTGGAGTCCTTTTCGATTGCAAAGTCACCCACAAAGGCATGTGTGTCCCTGCAGCTTGGGCTACAGATGGGCAGTGAAGCATGCGCGCACGCACACACACACGCGCGCACTCTGAGAGACTGACTTCAGACAAGCTTTTATTAGCTAACATATCATCTGTGCAAAGAAGAGACTCACATGTGAGCATTTGCATGATTTGGAGGAAAGAAAAATATGCCTGCCAGATTCTTTTCTTCCTCTCCAAAGGAAGGAGCCAGAGTGACCTCAGCAACCTGGGGGCTGCATTTTCTCTAAGCACCTGTTCCTCAGCGTGTTTTCTAAATCTGAAATGGGAGGGGTCAAATCATGAGCCATGGGCAGCAGGGAAAGAGTCTATGGGGAGGAGGAGGGTCTCCATCCACTGCCACCCATCAACATACCAGCCAACCTGTGACAGTATTTCTCAAGTACGTTCTCTGTCTCTCCAACTTGTGACTGAGGACAAAGAGGATGCCAGTGAAGCAAGACACAGAGACTCTGTCTCCAAGGACTTTGCAAGTCACCTGGGCACCTCGTTTATTCACTCATTCATCAGATGTTATCCATCTTGTTCGTTATTATATTGCCAGAATTTTGCACAATGCTTGGCTCACAATAGGTGCTTAGCAAATATTTGTTGTATGGACAAAAATTTGCTAAAAAAGTGGGTGAAGAAGTGAGAAAATGAACTGTGTTAGACATTGTGATGACAAGACTGTGAATCTGCCTTGAGACATTAACAGCTGATTAGGGGGAAGCAGACATCCATTACTGATTCTGTCCTACTCTCCTGCAGCTGCCTGGCTAGACCTTGTGTTTGACACCATTATCCACTGTCTGATCATTGAAGCTCACCCCCATCCCTTGGTTTGCATGCTCTACTTTCTCTTCAACCTTTCTGACCATCTAGCTCAAGCTACTTCTCTCCAGCCTGCTCCTAACTGTGGATGACTTCAGCTCTGTTTTTGTCACCCTGCACACCTTCTGCATACCTGTTGCCTCAGCATCCTATCAAAGTTGAGCTGTTGAGCCCCCACATTATTCACTTGTTAAATGAACAGCTATCTATGGAATACTGTTCATGTGTCAGTCTATTCTAGACACTAGAGAGAATACAACATATAACACAGACTAACTCCTTGTTCTCAAGGAACTTCAGCCTCCCACTCTAAACTGTCTGGCTTGACCTCTGGACTTGACTTTCTATTAGATGTCCAAAAGGACATTCATTGTCTCCCACTGTGGACCATCCCTTTCTCCTGTGTTGTAATGCTCAGGAGATGGCTCTTCCCAATATCCACTTTCCCAAACCAGAGATGGGAAACTTACCCTACGCTCCTCCCTCTTTCCCAACGTCCTATCCCCAACAGACCCCTAGTCCTGAGGTTTCTGTATCTCACACATCTCCCACAGCCTCCTTTACCCCACCCTCTCTGCATAGGTGCTCTTTATTTCTTGCCTGCATTTATCGCTGTGGCCACCATATTGGTCTCCTTTCCAGCTTCTCTCTCCACCTTAACTTACTCCTTTTATAACTTATGTCTCCCCTGCAGCCAGAGGAATCTGAGATCCCAATCACATCATGTTTTTCCATTGCTGAAAAACCTGAGGGTCTCCTGTGACCCTAGGGTGAGAACCCAAGCCTTTTTATACAACCTACAGGGCCCAGCATGATTCATCCCTCTCTAACTCCCCAGCCTCAGCTCTCACATGGCCAATGCAGGTGTGATCACCATTCCTTTAGCATGCCTGCCTATGTCAGCCCAAAACCCTTTGCTTATGCCTGTCTTTCTTCTGTGAAGCTGTTTTTTTTGTTGTGGTTGTTTTGCTTTGTTTTTGAGATGGAGTTTTGCTCTTGTTCCCCAGGCTGGAGTGCAATGGGGCAATCTCAGCTCAGAGAAACCTCTGCCTCCCAGGTTCAAGCAATTCTCCTTCTTCAGCCTCCTGAGTAGCTGGGATCACAGGTGTATGCCACCATGCCTGACTAATTTTGTATTTTTAGTAGAGACAGGGTTTCTCCATGTTAGACAGGCTGGTCTCAAACTCCAGACCTCAGGTGATCCACCCACCTTGGCCTCCCAAAGGGCTGGAATTACAGGCGTGAGCCACTTTGCCCGGCCCTATGCAGCTGGGTCTTATCTTCTCCTTTGTAGAACTGGCCTCTTCCTCCCTCACCTCCCTCTTGTGCCATCATTTCTCTGCTCTGGCAATTCTTATTGCACACACTTGTTTACATTCCTTCCTTTTTCCATCCTACGATGGAAGAAGCAGGGTTTTAGTATTCCCAGGGCCTTGCACTGGTATGTGACCGAAGCAGACATTATTGTGCTCTACCTTATTTCTTCTACTTTCCTATACCAGCTGCAGGCTTTTGATTGCAAGCCTCTGTGACTGCCTGATGGTTTTCTCCAGCCATAAGAGCTTGCTTGGGTTATGACTGGCGAAGAATGAAAGCGCTGGGGAGTTAATGCTCTATTAACAGGCGGGTAAATAACAGGTCAAAAATATGTCAACTAAGAAGAGACATTTGGTAGGTTATTAGCCTGGCATCCTTACTCTTTGGGTGGGACAACTCTGAGATTCTTTTTACACCCTTTTCCAGAGGTCCATAATGTGAACGTGTCCAGTTGTGACAGTGGTAAGCTGTTCATTAATATAGTCTCCCCCATGTCACATCCCCATTCTTAAACTGGGGTTTCCTGGGATCATCCCCAAAATAAACCATTGTACTTGAATCTTTGTCTCAAAGTCTGCTTCTGTGGGTGCTCAACTAAGATAGTATCTGATATGGCTTGGCCCTGTGTCCCCAGCCAAATCTTATTTTGAATTGTAATCCCCACGTGCTGAGGGAGGGACCTGGTAGGAGGTGATTGGATCATGGAGGCAGTTCCCCCAGGTTGTTCTCATGATAGTGAGTGAGTTCTCCCGAGATCTGATTGTTTGATAAGTGTCTAGTACTTCCTCTTCTTCTCCCTCTCCTTTTCTCTCCCGGCACCTTGCGAGATGTGCCTTGCTTCCCCTCTGCCTTCCACCGTGATTGTAAGTTTCCTGAGACCTGCCCGGCCATATAAAACTGTGAGTCAATTAAACCTTTTTTCTTCATAAATTAGCCAGTTTCAAGTATGTCTTTATAGCAATGTGAGAACGGACTAATACAGTGTCTTAAGAAATGTTTGAAGACTGAGTGTAATACAATGAATATAAAATATCCATAAAACAGTAGGTGGGCAACATAAGATAGCTTACAAACAAGAATCCACAGTTCCAAAGTCTTTGTCAATAAGGGGAGAAGGACTCCATAGGGGATGGAGAGTGACAAAAGCTATGACTTGATGAACGTTTGTTAGGTTCTAGGTTCCGTTCTAAGAGAATGCGTGTGTGTGTGTGTGTTATTTTTATTTAAACATCTCAGCAACTCTTGGTAGGCACTGCTCTAAACCTGATTTACAAACAAGGAAGTAAACTGGGGCACAGAAAGTTTAAGCACAGGTCTTCTTAGCTGTAAGTGGAGGAGCTGGGAGTCGCTGGCTCCAGGCAGTCTGGCTTTGAGCTGGTTCAGAACCACTGTGGCTTGTAGAGGTGGTGAGATTTGATCCAGGTCTTGAGTGACTGGCAGGGATTGGAAAGGACATTCAGGAAGGTGTGTCAGCTGGAACAAAGGCACGGAGATGAGACTGCACGCGCCTTGCTCAGGATCAGCCTTGGAGGCGTCTTATTTTGCAGGAAGATCTCCATTCTGGAACTATCTCATTTCCTCCTCCATTTTCCCTGCCCTTCCTCACTTACTTTCAACACCCTGGGGATGTGGGGAAGGTGGAAGGGCCAATAGCTGGAACCAGAAGCCTCTGAGGAACCTGGCTGCAGCTATTACAGCAGCAGATTCTCTTCTGTCGCTTTATTGATTTATACTCAGAGTTTGCAACAGTCTCAAACACACACTAAATCTTAGATGCTAACACTGCAGGATCCCAGAAGCCTCACATCCCAGGTTGCAAAATCAAATGCCTCCAAGGGCCAAGCAGCCAAGGGGAACAGTGGAAAGCCCAGGTGTGGGATGATCAACGGCTCTGCAGATGCCCTGCCTGAAGGAAGCTGTGCCCAGCTGCAGCCCATCATGGCCCGGTGGGAGTAGGGGCATAGCATGGCTTGTTTTTCCTTTTAATAAAAAGAGAAGGCCAGGCATAGTGGCTTACACCTGTAATCCCAGTACTTTGGGAGGCTGAGGTGGGAGGACAGCTTGCAGTCAGGAGTTTGACACCAGCCTGGGTAATATAGAGAGATCCATCTCTACAAATACAAGTTTTTTAAAAATTAGCTGGTTGTGGTGATACACACCTGTGGTCCCAGCTTTTCAGGAGGCTGAGGCAGGAGGGTCGCTTGAGCCCAGGAGGTTGAAGCTGCAGTGAGTTGTGATTGTGCCACTGCACTCCAGCTTGGGTGATAGAGCGAAATCTTGTCTCAAAACAAGTAAAAAGGAGAAGCCAGAACTCCAGTTTTAATTGGTGAAACATTCCAAATTTTACATACTGGCAATAAATTAAAAATAAAACCTCTTGGCAAGTTGGCATTAAGGACATCAAACAAAAGGCATTAATGTTTCAAATTGGTTCCCGAGTGCCCATGTTAAGACCCGCCCTAGACAATAGGATATTATACTTAAACCGACAGTGTCTTAGAGAATCGTAGCTTCAGAATCATTAGTCTAATAGATTCTTAGACTTAAAACTGTCTCTTAGGATACTCGGCATGTTGAATCATTAAAATAATAGACATAGAATTTTAGCTGAGATCTCAGGTACATAAAATCATATAAGCAGAAAATCAGTCAGCAGCATAATAGGTCTTTTTCTCGTTAACCTTTACAATCTTAGAGTCAAGCAGTACTGGAATCAGAATTCCTCTACATGGAATATCTGGTTTTTAAAAAATGCTAAATAATGGTTGGGTGTGGTGGCTCCTGCCTGTAATCCCAGCAGTTTCGGAGGCTGAGGTGGGAGGATCACCTGAAATCAGGAGTTGGGACCAGCCTGGCCAACATGGTGAAACCCCGTCTCTACTAAATATACAAAAATTAGCAGGTATGGTGGCTCATGTCTGTAATCCCAGCTACTTGGGAGGCTGAGGCACAAGAATCACTTGAACCCAGGAAGTGGAGGTTGTAGTAGGTTGAGATGGTACCACTGCACTCCAGCCTGGGCAACAGAAGGAGACTCTGTATTAAAGCCAGAAAAAAAAAAGCTAATTAAATAAATATTCTTGTCAGGTTTCTGAATGAGATCCTCCTGCTCCAATATTCTTGGTGGTTTCTTCCACAATAAAAATACTCCACAACTCTTTTCATTGAGCACCTAATATGGGCAGCAGTGAATCAGAGAGGCAGCCTGTTGTAATGCAGTTTATCTTCTTCCGCAGGTGAGCTGGTGGTAAACACACAGAAAATATGATTTTAGACAGTGAATCTTTTTTTTTGGATTTCTTAAATTTTTATTGTATATTTAAGGTATGTAACGTGACATTGAGATGTGTGTAGATAGTAAAATAGTTACTATAGTGAAGCAAATTCACATATTCATCTTGTATTAGCACTGATTTTTTTTTTTTGGCAAGAGCAGCTAAAATCTCATTTAGCACAAGTCCCCAGTATGATACACTGTTGGTAACGACAGTGCTCAGGTTTAGATATCTAGACTTGTTCATCCCACATATCTGCTGTCTTGTGTCCTTTAACCACATCTCCTCATTTTCTCCTGGCACCCCATCCCTGGTAACCTCTATCTCTATATTTGACTTTTGTTTCGTTTCTTTCTTTCTTTCTTTTTTTTTTTTTTTGAGTTGGAGTCTCACTCTGTTGTCCAGGCTGGTGTGCAGTGGCACGATCTCAACTTACTGCAACCTCTACATCCCGGGTTCAAGCGATTCTAGTGCCTCAGCCTCTCGAGTGGCTGGAACTATAGGGGTGCGCCACCATGCCCAGCTAATTTTTTTTGAGATGGAATCTCACTCTGTTGTCCAGACTGGAGTGCAGTGGCACAATCTCAACACACTGCAACCTTCACCTCCCAGGTTTAAGCAATTCTCATGCCTTAGCCTCCTGAGTAGCTGGGACTACAGGTGCGTGCCTTCATGCCTGGCTAATTTTTGTATTTTTAATAGAGACGGAATTTTGCCATGTTGGCCAGGCTGGTCTCGAACTCCTGACCTCATGTGATCCACCTACCTTGGCTTCCCCAAGTGCTAGGATTACAGGCGTGAGCCACCCCACCCAGCCCCCTCCCTTTTTTTCTTTTTATAGATTCCACATATAAGTGAGATCCCACAATATTTGTCTGTGTCTGGCTTATTTCACTTAGAGTGTGAACATTTCCTAAAGAAGATGGGGCTACCTTAGGTGTTCAAGTGGCCCTCTCTGCAGAAGTGACCTTGGAAAATGAGAATGGAATGATGAGGAGGAATAAGGCATGGGAAGATTAGGGAACAGCGAGTACAAGGCCCTGAGCTCAGGCTGAGCTTGTATGAGGGAGGTGTAGGAAGATCCTCTGTGTGGTGGTGGACTAGTGACTGGGAGGGGGAGTGCGGGGGTGGGGGTGGGGCTGGGGGTGGGGTGGGATGAGACCAATCAACTGGATAAGGATGCACATGCCTTTCGTTTCAACTAACAGGAAACTTCCGGTACCCTGATAGTGAATCAGCTACCCTCTACACGTTGGAGGGAAGTGCTTGCTAATGTTTTAGGTGAAATAATCAGGTCTCTGAGAAACACATGGGGCTTAGTGAGGGCTGCCCTTGGCCACAGCGTCGTAAAGGGCCTGCGGGGGGATTTCCTCAATGCTGTTGTAAGCATCCTGCTTGATACTTACACTGCCGCCTTGCGACAGCCCCTCCTCCCTGGTCCTGTAGTGCTGGGTCCTGTGTCTCCATCAGCCAGCCATGGCCAGACAGGGAGGAGAGAGAACTTTCAAAAGGGTGTGTGAGTGCTGTGACAGCCTCTGTGCTTGCTATCTCCATGGTACCCAGGCAGGGGGACAATCTAATTAGGCTATTTTCAGCATACCGGAGGGAGGGGAGTGGAGGGAGACAGGGAAAAGAGGACCTGCCTCTCCTGCTGCATCTCTCTCTCTCTCTCTCTCTCTCCCCCCCCCCCCCTCCCCCCACCCCGCCCCCCCCTCCTCCCGCCGCCTTTCTGAAGCTATTACTGATTAAGCAGTTGGAGGCCATGGAAGTAGGACCTTTCCATGATCTGTGCTGGGACCAGAGGAGACTTTCTGGCAACTTGGTGGTGGGCCATGTGAACAGCATCAGGGACCCTGTGTCTGGAAGGCTTCCCAGTGCTCTGTGCTAATGAGCTCTGGAGCCTATAGCTTTGACCAGAATCACATCCTCTGCAGGCTGTTTGTCTTCTGCTGGGGCTGGCTGCCACCAACTTCTGAAATGATGGGCCCAGAGCCAAGGATGCCGGGAGCCCTTTGTTTCTTAGCCTCGGGCCTGTCTTGGCCTTAGAGGTGTTTGCCTGTGATACTCAGAGCCTGGCGGAGGAAACTGAGCTTTCATCTGCCTGGAATACGGGTGGCTAGTGGCTCCTGGAAGTGACTCATGGGTTGTGAATTCAATGGAAACACGCTTCACTCTAAGTTCCTAGTGGCATGTTCAGTTTGCTCAGCTCATGCCCCAGAGTCCAGACTTAATATGTGCTGAAAATTCATCAAATATCTTGTTATAAGCCTGTAGAAAGGGTGTCTCCTAAAGGGTCTTATCTCCTGAGGCGTGACTGTCACATCCCTTCACTGGTCACTACTTTGCCCAGGTGTGCTAGATCTAGAGGTTAATGTGGTCAAGCAAGGTGGGAAAATAATACCTTTAAAGCCCTTGCTATATTTAGGAACTGTGTCCGGAGGTGCACGCGCATCATAAGAACTCAGTGAGATGGGCACATCCTACAAGGCTGTTATTCCTATTTTACAGATGAGGAAACTGAGGCCGAGGGCAGTTAAAGCCCCGTGCCCAAGACAACACCGTGGGCCTGAATCCAGAGTTGTCTTTCCAGTTGACACATTTAAATGGGATTGTCAGCTTCAGGACTCACTGGAGTCTTTAATAGGTTAATGTGATTTATAAATCTCAAAGAAAGGGAGTTCCTAAAATCATTCAACCCTTTCTGTTTTTTTTCTCTGGGCACACTTGTTAACATCTTCTGACGGATGTTTGGGAAGGACTGCTAGGAGGTAATTAAACAGAGCAAGTGATAATGTCCTTAATTAATCCAATCCAATCTCTTTCAATTGGGCTTATTTCGTTATGTTAGTGATAGCTCCAACAGGAAGCCTTTAAAGAATCAACCCGCTGGTTATTCCTTCTGACTCCAGAAAGAGCATGAACACTCAAGGCGGATTTCAAAGAGAATTTCATCTCGGGTTACTGCTTTGCACCAACCTGAGATGTGGTGCTGTCTGTTACAGCAGAGAGCTGGGATGAATTCTGAACCGGGGGTGGAATTCGGCTTGATAACCTGCAGGTGAAGGCTGTTGACCCCTCCTCTTCCCCCATACAAATGCCTGGATGAATCAGGCCCCACAGTGGGACTTTGTTCTTTTGTTTAAAATATTATGAACCCACAAGACTTCAAAGACACTCCTCTGCTGTTTTCCATTGCCACATTCCTTTTCACCCATTATTTAGTTATTTGGCATGTTCAGATAGTGCCTTGAAGGTGGGGATCTCACCTATATGCCTCTTGCCCACTCAGTGTCCAGCAAAGGGCTGGACATGAAGGCATCCTCCACAGATGCCTGGTTAGTGGATCCTGTCCATTCATAAGCATTGCTATCTACATCTTCAAAGCTACCATTTACTGATTGTCTTTGTGTGTAAATATTGGGCTGTATGCTCTGCAGTTAGGAGTCAGCCACACTGCAGCCCATGGGCCAAGTCTGGCCTGCTGCCTGTTGTATTTTTTTATTTTTGGGGATGGAGTTTCACTCTTATTGCCCAGGTTGGAGTGCAGTGGTGCAATTTCAGCTCACTGCAACCTCCACCTCCCAGGTTCAAGCGATTCTCCTGCCTCAGCCTCCTGAGTAGCAGGGGATTATAGGCACGTGACACCATGCCCACCTAATTTTGCACTTTTTTAGTAGAAAGAGTGTTTCTCCATGTTGGCCAGGCTGGTCTCAAATTCCTGACTTCAGGTGATCCCCACCCGCCTTGGCTTCCCAAAGTGCAGAGATTACAGGCGTGAGCCACCGCGCCTGGCCACCTGTTTTATTTTTAGTGGAACACAGCCATGCTTATTCATTTATGTATTGTCTGTGGCATCTTTTGTGCTGCCATGACATGGTTGAGTAGCTGGGATGGAGATTATATGGCCCCACAAAGTCTAAAATATTAACTCTCTGCCCTTTCAGAAGAAGTTTGCTGACCTCTGCTTTATTCGTAATCAGTACGTAGTCTTTTAATATTCTCCTGACAACCTTGAAAGGAATTGCTGCCATTTCACAGATGAGAAGGTCAAGGCTCAAAGATGTTAAACAATTTGTCCAACTGGTGAGTGGGAGATCCAGTGTTTGGACTCCAGTCTGCATCTCCAAAGCCAGTGCTCTTTACTCCACTCTATGCTCCCCACCAAACTGAGAACAAACTAAATGTATTTTTAGCTTTATTTTTGAACCAACTCTTCTGAGCATCTGGGGTTAATTCTATTGGGGCTTCAGAGTCAGTGCTGGCATTAAAATTGCCCCTGAAGGCAGGCAGCATGCCTGGGTAGTTGGTAGCTGAAGGGGATCTGTTAACTTACACATAGATACACCAGTTCCATCCTGGAGATCAAAGGTTTCTGGAGCAGCTGATTCATCAGCACCCTTGAAATCTGCTGTCAATTTCACAAAGATGTGCTCCTTTCTCCTTTCAGCTTTCTCCTTTCTCCTAACCCCTTTCCCCTTTCCCCTTCCTTCCTCCCTCCCTCCCTCCCCCTTCCCTCCCTCCCTCCTTTCTTTCCTCCCCTCGTTCCCTCCCTCCCTCCCTCCTTTCTTTCCTCCCCTCCCTCCCTTCCTCCCTCCTTTCTTTCCTCCCCTCGCTCCCTCCTTTCCTCCCTCCTTTCCTCCCTCCTTTCCTCCCTCCTTTCCTCCCTCCTTTCCTCCCTCCTTTCCTCCCTCCTTTCCTCCCTCCTTTCCTCCCTCCTTTCCTCCCTCCTTTCCTCCCTCCTTTCCTCCCTCCTTTCCTCCCTCCTTTCCTCCCTCCTTTCCTCCCTCCTTTCCTCCCTCCTTTCCTCCCTCCTTTCCTCCCTCCTTTCCTCCCTCCTTTCCTCCCTCCTTTCTTTCCTCCCCTCGCTCCCTCCCTTCCTCCCTCCGTCCTTTCCTCCCCTCGCTCCCTCCCTCCGTCCTTTCCTCCCCTCGCTCCCTCCCTCCGTCCTTTCCTCCCCTCGCTCCCTCCCTCCGTCCTTTCCTCCCCTCGCTCCCTCCCTCCGTCCTTTCCTCCCCTCGCTCCCTCCCTCCGTCCTTTCCTCCCCTCGCTCCCTCCCTCCGTCCTTTCCTCCCCTCGCTCCCTCCCTCCCTCCCTCCGTCCTTTCCTCCCCTCGCTCCCTCGCTCCCTCCCTCCGTCCTTTCCTCCCCTCGCTCCCTCCCTCTGTCCTTTCCTCCCCTCGCTCCCTCCCTCCGTCCTTTCCTCCCCTCGCTCCCTCCCTCTGTCCTTTCCTCCCCTCGCTCCCTCCCTCCGTCCTTTCCTCCCCTCGCTCCCTCCCTCCGTCCTTTCCTCCCCTCGCTCCCTCCCTCCGTCCTTTCCTCCCCTCGCTCCCTCCCTCCGTCCTTTCCTCCCCTCGCTCCCTCCCTCCGTCCTTTCCTCCCCTCGCTCCCTCCCTCCGTCCTTTCCTCTCTTCCCCTCCCTCCTCTCCCTCCCTCCCTCCCTCCTTTCTTTCCTCCTCTCCCTCCCTCCTATCTTTCCTCCTCTCCCTCCCTCCTTTCCTCCCCTTCCCTCCCTCCCTCCCTCCTTTCTTTCCTCCCCTTCCTTCTCTTCCCTTCCTCTCCCCTCCACTTTGCTTTTCTTTTCCCCATTTTATAGGTGAGACAAACTGAGGTTTAGAGCAGTTAAGTAGTAGGCTCAAGGCCCCTCACCTTGAAAGCACCAAGGGCAGAGCTCAAATGCTTCCTTGTGTGATGCCAGTGCTGCAAGGACATGAAAACTGCTAACTTGTGGTATACTGAAGTCTTACTAGTTCATGCATTCAAGCCAGAATGTCTCTGTCTTGAGGCCTACCGAATTCAATCCCCTTATTCAATGAAACAATTAACTGAGCTTTAAGGAAACCCCCTCCTACTTATATTGCCTTCTCAAAGGAAATTTTCGGCTCCTTAAAAGAGAAAGTTCTGGACTTGGCTTTTTTCTTTGTAACATTTAAGACCATTCACTCTTCCCTAAATCCCGTGTTGTCCTCTGCTGAGGAGCTAGATCAGAGCTCTGACCCTCGGCCTGACAGAAGTGGTCACTTCTGGAGCCTTGAGCGGGTCAGCTGTTCTCCATCCTGAGTTCCTTGCTCTGTTCTGGATACATTGTCCATCAGCACAGCTTCACTGTGAGGATGGTTTATTGGACCACTGCTGGCCAGGTTTCCTTTTGTCATTCGTGCTTTGCCTCCAAATCTCTGATCCCAAATCTGGCAAGAGGGATCTGGCCTCCAGTTTGAATCTAGTCTCAAGCAGTTGGCCCTGCTTCCTGAAGAAGCTATCGCAGTGGCCGGTAAAGACCAGTTTTATGATAATGCCTGTTTCTTTTCTGTACTGTTCTCCTACTCTCAGTCTGTCTCCACCCCCCTTAGTATTTGCCCAGCACCCAAATCTTCCACCTCATGGATTATCTTTTACTCCTTTCTTTCCTCCCCTTGAGTTATGGCTCAAGCCATAACTTTGAGCAAGATGTGGGAAGAGGCGAAGGTCTAATTGGGATGCAGGTGATTTGCAGCAGGGTGGAGATGAGAGTCCCAGGCAGGGAGTGTAGAGACTTCTCAGTGCTCTGCCTCCATCTCAATCATTTCCAGTCCAGGAGAGGCACTGCAGCTAGTGATATTTCCAAAACATACATCTGCTCAAAATCCTTTATTGATTCCCAGTCGCCTATCAACTTCAGCAACACAAATTTGAATGTGCATAAATACCAGCTGGTGAGTGTGTGAAAATGCAGATTCCTAGGTGCCCACTTTTGGAGATTCTGATTCAGTCCAGGGGGGTGATCTGTGTGTGTCAAGCTTCTGCATGATATGATGCAGGATGGTCCCAGGACTAAACACTGGGAAGCCTTGACCTACAAAGTCCAAACTCCTTGGCCTGTGCATAAGTCTGCTTAAGCTATGATAGCAAAGTATCATAGACCGAGTGCCTTCCGTAACAGAAATGCTTTTTCTTTTTCCTTTTCTCCTCCCTCCCTCCCTCTCTCCCTTCCTCCCTCCCTTCCTTCCTCTTTCTTTTCCTTCCTTCCCTTTCCTTCTTTCTTTTGACAGAGTCTGGCTCTATCACCCAGGCTGCAGTGCTGTGGCACAATCTCAGCTGACTGCAACTTCTGCCTCCCCGGTTCAAGAGATTCTTCTGCCTCAGCCTCCCAAGTAGCTGCATTTACAGGCACTCACCACCATGTCTGGCTAATATTTGTATTTTTAGTAAAGATGGGGTTTCACCATGTTGGCCAGGCTGGTCTTGAACTCCTAGCCTCAAGTGATCTGCCTGCCTCAGCCTCCCAGAGTGCTGACATTACAGGCATGAGCCATCGTGCCCTGCCCAGTCTCATGGTTCTGGAGGCCAGGAGTCCAAGATCCAGGTTCTGGCATATCCATTTTCTGGTAGGGGCTGTCTTCCTGGCCTGCTGATGGTGCCAGGAAGCAATGATCTCTTGCTATGTCCTCGCATGATGGTTCCTTGATCGGAGAGAGAATGAGCTGTGTGGTGTCTGCTTTTTTTTTTTTTTTTCCCAGATTTAAAAAATTGTGGTTAACTATAATCAAAAAATCTCTGATTTTAACTATTTTTAGGCATACATTTAATGGCATTAGGTACATTCTCAATGTTGTGTAATCATCACCACTCTTCCTTTCCTGATCTTTTTTTTTTTTTTGGCTTTTAAGTTTAGGGGTACAAGTGCAGGTTTGTTACATAGGTAAACTCGTGTCATGGGAGTTTGTTGTATAGATTACTTCAACACCCAGGTGTTAAGCCTAGTACTCATTAGGTTGTACCCATCACCCCAGGTATTAAGCCTAGTGCCCCCCATCTCTCTCTTTCTCTCTCTCTCTCCCTCTTTCTCTCCTTTCTTTCCTTCCTCCCTCCCTCCTTCCTTTTCTTTCTTTCTTTCTTTCTTCCTTCCTTTCTTTTCTTTTTCTTTCTTTCTCTCTCTCTCCTTTATTCCCTCCCTCCCTCTCTCCTTTCTTTCTCTCTCTTTCTTTCCCCCTCCCCTCCCCTTCTTCTTCCTCTCAGAGTCTTGCTGTGTCACCCAGGCTGGAGTGCAGAGGCTTAATCTCGCCTCACTGCAACTTCTGCCTCCCGTACTCAAGCAATTCTCCTGCCTTAGCCTCACGAGTAGCTGGGATTACAGGCATGTGCCACCAACTCCTGCTCATTCTTGTGTTTTTAAGAGACAGGGTTTCACCATGTTGGCCAGGTTTCTCTTGAACTTTTGATCTCAGGTGATCTGCCTACCTCCGCCTCCCAAAGTGCTGGGATTACAGGTGTGAGCCACCACACCCAGCCTTAATTTTATTTTTAAAAGATAGGAGGGTCTCACTCTGTTGCTCAGGTTGGTCTTAAACTCCTGGACTCAAGTAATCCTCCTCCCTCAGTCCCCTGGGTAGCAGGGCCCACAGGTGCACATCACCGTGCCTAACAAACTGATGTTTTGAAGCAGGGCCTCACTGTGCTGCCTAGGCTAGCATCCAACTCCGGGGCTCAAGCAGTCCTCCTGCCTCAACTTCCCAAAGTGATGGGAGCCACCATACCCAGCATTCTGCCTTACTTTTATAAGGACATTAGACTTAGGGGCCACCCTGTAATCCAGGATGATCTCATCTCGAGATTAACTTGATCACATCTGCAAAAACTTGTTCTAAATGAAGTCACATTCATAGGTTCTGAAGGTTAGCACATGGTCGTATTTTTCAGAGGGACATTATTCAACCCACTCCAGATGGGAGTAAAACACAAAAATGGGAAGGGATGATAAAAACACACTGTAGAATATGATTTACCACCTACACTGCTGGGAAAGGAGAGGTGAGGAAGAGAAGAAAGTAAGAGGAATAGGACACCTTTTATGTGCCAGGAATTGGGCTAAAGCTCTGTATTTCTCATCTCTGATAATCCTCATTAGCACTTAGTGGGATGGTTATCTCCATTTTAAAGGTGGAGAGAGAAGCTCAGAAGGTGCACCAGTAGCTCAGTCACCTACAGAACAAACCAAGCCCAGGTCTGCTGGTTCCAGAGCCCGTGCTCTTTCTAGGATGAAGGAAACATTTGCATGGCCTCTTACTGGCAGCTGCAGGGAGAGAGGAAGCCCAGAACATCTCATTTGCAACAGAGAAGCTGTCATTGCTCTTCCCAGGCTTCCAGCAGCCTGGTGCTCACCTGCTTTCCTTTGGCAGCTGGAGCCCAGGTGCTGGACAGCCCAGTTGGCCCAGAGCCTCTTGAGGCGGGGATATGGAGACAGATTTTGGCTGGTTCAGATGCAACACCCTTTCTGGCACCTTTGGCCATTTGGCACGGTAGAGGAGCTAGTCCCATACATATGTATTAGACGGTTTGGATTCCTTACTCCCACCAGTGCTGGGACTCATGCAAGCTAAGCAGGACTTTCTGAGAGGCAGTATAGTGTGATAGAAAAAGAAAATTGAGATGAGAGAGACCTGGGTTCAAATCTTATTTTTGCGACTTATGGGTATGTGACCACAAGTGAGCTGTTTCACTTCTCTGAGCCTCAGCTTCTTCCACTGTAAATTAGGGGGTGACAGCCATTTTCACAGAGTTTGCACATAAGGTACCTTGAACAATGCCTGCTACCCAGTAGAGCCTCAAAGTTCTTGTGTTGGCTGAATCTGCACGTACCTGTGATACTCCTTAGCATCTATCTCTGCTTTCATGAAAGTAGCAGCTTTGCAGCCAGGATCTCAATTGCCAGGCAACGTCTGTCAAATGCAAGTGTGAACATTGCTGCTAATGAAAGGGGCAGATGTTGGGGAAGGATGTCTTATCTCATGCATGCTTGTAGTTACTTGAACATTGATACCAATATGTTAAGAGGATTCTTATAAAACTCAGCATAACGTCAGTTCCTCTTGGAATTTATTTTTCTGAATCTCTAGATATATTGTATGCCCCTTTCCTGAGTTTCTAGAACATCTGTATTTCATTTATTACAACAGTTATGACACTGTTACCTATCTATTAGACAGAGATACATTTTGCAGGCAAGGGCTAAATATTCATTTCCTCTATCTTTCTAGACCAGTAGTTTTCAACATTTGGTTCCTAGACCGGCAACAGCATTACCTGGAAACTTGTTAGACCTGCAGATTCTCAGGACACACTGCAGACCTGCTGAATTAGAGACTTTGGGTGTGAGGCCTGGCAATCTGTGTTAACAAAGCTTTTATGTGATGCTGATGCATGCTTAGGTTGAAACAACACTTCCCTAGAAGACTGGTCCTTAACTTTGGAGGAACTCCTGGAATCTGAAACCCCTGAAGAGCTTTAGAAAATAGCGATGCATCTGTCGCACGTCTAGAGGTGCTGACCTAATTCTTGGCAGGTGTGAACTGGGCATTGAAATTCTTTAAAATCTCCAGAGGATCCTAATATTGAGCCAGGGGTGAGAACTACCGACACACAGCTCCACTCCTAATAGGACTCAGTAGTAGAACATCATAGTTGAGTGCCTGCTTGGCAGTCACATAGACATGGGTCACAGGCTGACTTCCTTCTTCCTAACTGTGGGTCAGTTCTTTACTTTTTCTTTATTTTTATTTTTTAACCAACCCAAATGCCCATCAATGATAGACTGGACAAAGAAAATGTGGCACCTATTTTTTATTTTTTACTTTTTTTGTTGTTGTAAGAACAATTTAACGTGAGATCAACCCTCTTAACATTTTAAGTGTATAATACAGTATTGTCAACTATAGGGACAGTGCTATAAGGCAGATTTCTAGAATGTATCTGTCTTCCACCATTGAGACGTTTTTTGCCCATTGATTAGCAAGTCCTAATTTTCCCCTCCCCACCCGCCTGGCAACTATGCTACTACTTTGTTTCTATGAGTTTGACTACATTAGAGTTCGCATTGAAGTGGAATCAGCAGCATTTGTCCCTGTGTGACTTTAAAGGCCGAATAATATTCCATTGTACAACTATACCTACTACATTCTCTTTAACCATTCATCTGTTGATGGACGTCTGCGTCACCTCCGTATCTTGGCTGTTGTGAATAATGCTGCAGTGAACAGGGGAGTGCAGATAGCTCTTTAACATCCAGATTTCAATTCTATAGATCCAGAAATGGTTTTGCTGCATCATATGTTCTATTTTTAATCTTTTGAGAAACCTCTATATTGTGTTTCACAGCAGCTGCACCATTTTACATTCACTGTGGGTCAATTCTAACTTCCTTCAGCCTTACTTTTCCTACCTGTAAATGTGAGTAGTGATGGGAATCTTTTCATAGCATCATTTTGAAGACTACCTATGTAATGCAGATGAAGGATGTGACACAATGGAAGAGTACCAGTTAGTTATGATAATTAGTATTATTTCCATTTTATAGGAAAAGAATGTGAAACTCAGAGAATTTGGCCATGGGTAGGGAAAACAAGTGTCCTTCCCTTCCTTGATCAGAGCCAACATTTAGGTTTTAAGGGGTTTGAAAGTCATTGTCTTGTCTTCAAGGTACCATAACTACCTGGAGTTTCAAGGCCTGAAAGAGACCTGGAGTTGCTTTGTACCTTCCTCCTCCACTGCTGTATCTGAGTCTTGTGGAGTAATAGCCCATTTACTGAACAATGAAAACTTTGGGGATCCCCAAGATTTCTGTGCTCAACATTGAATTGTACTGTTGGTTGACAAATGTTGGGTGAAGAGTCCTCAGCTTTCTTTGGAAATTCTGGCAGACACTTTTGATGTTCTTACTTGGAGGATGGGCTCCATCAGTATTGCTTCAGTTATAGGGAGCAGTAAAAACCATCTCAAACTTCCTTAAGCAATTAATAACATGTATTAAGTCATGTAGCAAAACTTCCAGAAATCTAGCTAGTTAGAGGTGCCCCAAAGAGGATGTTAAAAGTCTGCCTTTTGTTTCTTACAAAGTGAAGCATAAAATCCAATATACACTTAGCATGCAACCCAGCAATTTTATTCCTAAGTATCTATCCAAGAGAATTGAAAATTATGTCCACACAAAAAATCTGCGCTCGTAGTCATAGAAGCTCTATTCGTAATAGCTAAAAGCTGGAAACAACCCAAACATCTATCAATGGGAGAATGAATAAACAAACTGTGGTACATCCACATAATGGACTAATTCTCGGCAACAAAAAGAATGAATATTGATTCACAGAAAACATGGCTGAATCTCAAAAGCAGGCACTAAAGAGTGTATAGTGTTGGGGAGGCTGAGGCAGGTGGATCACCTCAGGTCAGGAGTTTGGGACCAGCCTGGCTGACATGGTGAAATCCTGTCTCTACTAAAAATAGAAAAAGTAGCTGAGTGTGCTGGTAGACTCTTGTAATCCCAGCTACCCGGGAGGCTGAGACAGGAGGATCACTTGAACCTGGGAGGTGGAGGTTGCAGTGAGCCGAGATCATGCCACTGTATTCCAGCCTGGGTGACAAGAGTGAAACTCTATCTCAAAAAAAAAAAAAAAAAAAAAAAAAAACGTTAAAAAAAAGCCAAGCAATAAAAAGCATATACTATATGATGCTATTTATATGAGATTCTGAAAAGGTAAAACTACAGTGACAAAAGGAGAATAGTGGCTGTAAACAGGTGTGAAAGAACCTTCTCGGGTGATGAAAACTATCTCTTGATTGTCATGGTGGTCTTGACTGTGTGTGTCCAAATTGATCAAACTGTATACTTAACATGGGTACATTTTAGTGAATATAAGTTATACTTCAACAAAGGTTATTTAAAAGAAATCTGCCTTTATCTTTGGGTTCTATTTCTCTCTACATGGCTTTATTCTTAGGCAGACTTTCCCCAGGTAGTGGTAAAGAAAGCTACATTAGTCTGTTTTCACTTTGGTGATAGACATGCTCGAGACTGGGTAATGTATAAAGAAAAAGGTTTAATGGACTCACAGTTCCACATGGCTGGGGAGGCCTCACAATCATGGCAGAAGGCAAAAGCCATGTCTTACATGGTGGCAGGCAAGAGAGAATGAGAACCAAGTGAAAGGGGAAACCCCTTATAAAATCATCAGATATCATGAGACTTAATCACTACCATGAGAACATAGCAGGGAAACTGCCCCCATGATTCAATTATCTCCCATGGGGTTCCTCCCACAACACATGGGAATTATGAGAGCTGCAGTTCAAGATGAGATTTGTGTGGGGATGGAGCCAAACCATATCAAAAGGCTTCAGCAGTTTTGCCCCTCAGCTCAGCAATCCCCATGGAAAAGAGCTTCTTCCTGTAGGCAAGTTATGGCACAGAGGGTCATTGGAACAGCGGGGGTCATAGGACCTTCCTTGAATCAATCCATATGTCTGCAGATGGTGGTGAAATTCTGTTTGGTCAGGATTGGATCATGTTCTGGAGCCAGCTGGTGGTGTCAACACATCCACGGAGTGTGAGTGGGGGAAGAGTCCTTCCCCAAAGGAAAGTTAAAGGTGCTATTATTACTAGAAGACCGGGGAATGGATGCAAATGAAATAGAGGTCTTCTTCATAGACCTTCCCTAGATACCACCTTCCAGCCTAGTTACCCATCTCTCTCTTTAAAACATTTTTTTAATTTTTTAATTTTTTTGAGACGGAGTTTCTCTCTTGTTCCCCAGGCTGGAGTGCAATGGTGCAAGCTCGGCTCACTGCAACCTTCGCCTCCTGGGTTCAGGCAATTCTCCTGCCTCAGCCTCCTGAGTAGCTGGGACTACAAGCATGTGCCACCATGCCCAACTAATTTTTTTTTTGTATTTTTAGTAGAGACAGGTTTTCACCGTGTTGACGAGGATGGTCTCAATCTCTTGACCTCGTGATCCACCCGCCTTGGCCTCCCAAAGTGCTGGGATTACAGGCATAAGCCACCGTGCCTGGCCTTTATTTTTAATTTTTATGGGCACCTAGTAGGTATACAGAGCTACCATATGCTCCGGCAATCCCATTGCGGGGTATATACCCCAAAGAAAGAAAATTAGTATATCAAAAAGATATCTCCTGTGTTTGTTACTGCACTGTTCACCATAGTCAGATTTGGAAGCAACCTAAGTGTCCATCAGCTGATGAATGGATAAAGAAAATGTCGTGCATATATACAATGCAATACTATTCAGCCATAAAAAGAATGAGATAGTGGCTTCTTCCTATAATCCCATCATTTTGGGAGGCCAAGGGAGGCTGGATCACTTGAGCTCAGGAGTTTGAGACTGACCTGGGGAACAAGGCAAAACCTGGTCTCTATAAAAAAAAAAAAAAAAGTAGGAAAAATTAGCTGGGTGTGGTGGTGCATGCTTGTGGTCCCAGCTATGCAGGAGGCTGAGGTGGGAGGATTGCTTGGGCCAGGAGTTCGAAGTTGCAGTGAGCTGAGATTGTGCCAGTGCATTCCAGCCTGCGTGACAGAAGGAGACCCTGTCTAAACAAAGAGAATGAGATTCTGTCATTTGCAACAACATGGATGGAATTAGAGATCATTACGTTAAGTGAAATAAGCCAGGCACAGAAAGGCAGACAGAGTGTGTTCTCACTTGTTTGTAGGATCTAAAAATCAAAACAGTTGAACCCATCTCTCTTGTGGACCTCTCACCCTCCAGAGTTAGATAGATTCATATCTGTCTCATCACTTTTGTGATTTATAACAGCACAAATTAGTAGAAAGATGACAGCTGCAAGCCAGAGATCTGGAGGTTCAAATCTCAGTTCTGCTTCTTCCTTGCCTCCTGACCCTGGGCAATTTATTCAGGCTCTCTAAGAATCAGTTTTCATGTCTGTGAACTGAGGATAATTAGAGGACCTACCTTGTGATTCTGCTGTGAGAACTAACTGAGATCATTCATATCCAGTGTTTAGCTTAGTGGCTGGCACACAGCAAGCAGTTGATCAATGTCATTTATAATGACTGTTTTTAGAATTTTGAATGACTTTTAAAAACGGAGTATTGATCTGTAACCAGGTGTGTAGCGGGTGTACTGGCGCCCTGTCCACATCTCGGTACTTCCGTTCTCAAATGCACTGATGAATGCTATTGCGAGAACCACCCCGCTGCCCCGCCGCCCGACTCAGACTGGGGGCTTTCTCTGATGTGCTACTCTCCTGCAGGTAAGGTGAAGTGCTTCTAGAAGTGCTGGAGAGTCGATGCCCCTGGGAGCAGCCCCCAGCCAGTAGTAGCCACCCATCTTTCTGATTACTTGGGTGAGTCTACTCTAAGGTACATCTTATAGCCTTCCCTATAGAAGAAGACCCCCTTTAGGGGTCTCACACAGTATTGGGTCCAGTTGCCCACTGCAGTAACATGCACATTGACACTAGATTGACTTGCCTCTCTTCCCTGTTGAACTTCCCCATTTTTTTTTTTTTCCCTGAGGCAGAGCCTCACTCTGTCTCCCAGGCTAGAGTGCCATGGCACAATCTCAGCTCACTGCATCCTCCACCTCCCGGGTTCAAGTGATTCTCCTGCATCAGCCTCCTGAGTAGCTGGGATTACAGGTGGTTGCCACCAACTTCAGCTAATTTTTATATTTTTAGTAGAGATGGGGTTTCACCATGTTGGTTAGGCTGGTCTCAAACTCCTCACCTCGTGATCTGCCCGCCCTGGCCTCCCAAAGTGCTGGGATTATAGATGTGATTCACTGCCCAGCCCCCATTCCCGCTTTGGAGATCACCTTCCCAAGAACCTGTCTGCACTCGAAATTGATTTCAGAACCTGCTTCTTGGGGAACTCAACCTGAGATCTGGACTCACATGAGTGAGTTGAAACATCATGTTTTTCTGCTCTTGGCTGGAATTACAGCAACATTGTAGAGTGTCACAGGGTAGTACAGTTATCTCTTGTAGACCACAGGCACTAACGGGCAGCTCTTGAAGGCTTTGATGAATAACATATGGTAGGAAAGAATTATTCTTTAATAAATGCAGCTTTCGGGGTAGGCAAATTCTACAAAAACATTTATAGGAGAGGAGTGCAGTGGGGAAAATGAATCCCAAAGACCCCTTCATGGCCAAAATGGAGTCACTGACAGGGGAGTGCTAAGTATTGGTTGAGTGATAGATTACCTTGGCTCTTAGCACAGGGCTATTACTCAGTGTCAGAATAATGAGCTGTGGGTTTATGTGTGGCCAAGTGACTGCAGAACTGCAAGGCTTGGAAGGCTGACCCAAATCTTCCAGCCATTTCTGTATCTCTGTTGTGTTGATGGTGAGGGGGCTATTGTAAATAAACAATGGCCAAACCAGGTCCTGCGGGGCACTGTGACTACCATGGATCTTACTCTAGGTATATTGGGAAATTACTGGGGATCCACAGTCTTGGATTTTAATCCCTCTTCTGCCTCTGCCTTCCTGTGCGACCTTGATGAATCCCTTGTTTTCTCTGGCCCTTGGTTTCCTCCTGTGTCAAATGGAATAGGTTGGATAAAAATCCCCAGTTGTTCATCCTTTGGGAGCTGAATGAGCTCTGTTGCCTTGACAGTATGTATTCAGCCATTACACCCTCTCCATGGGGTGGGTAAGCAGCAAATGGATACTGTTTCATTTTACAGATGGGGTGGCTGAGGTAGAGTGGGCAATACGATGCGAGCACTAAGCACTTACTGTGCCAAGTCTTACATTCCAGTGCAGATTCTTGTGTAATTCCTGAGACTTAACAAGAAGGCAGCCAAGGCTAAGGCAGTGTATACATGTATCACAGGAAACACTGGAGTTCAGATGGCTCATGCCCGTATGAAAAGCATGTGAGCACTAGAGTCTAATAGATGTGGGTTTGAATTTTAAGTCTGCTACTCAGTGGCTCTCAACCTCAATGTCTTCACTCCATGGCCTGAAAAATAAATAATATCTATGTCATGAGGTTAAGGCTAGGCTCATGTGAGACAGTTCTGTTACAACGCTTGTTCTGAAAACATGAATTTGCACAAGTGAGATTGGTATGTCAAGAAACGATTTGAGCGTAATGTGAACTTTGCATTTGCTCATATGCAGTTTTGTCAGTGAGAAACAATAGGTGAATGCAGAAAACTGCACTCAAATGAACTAAGCCATATAGGAATACGTAAAATACGCATACCTCAAACATCTGCCTGCTTCCTGAGTTGTGAGCCAGGCCCACCCACATCTGGCATTGCCACTGTCTCTCCAACTTTTAATATATGACTTTTTAAATTTTACTTTAATTTCTGGGATACATGTGCAGAATATGCAGGTTTGTTACAACGGTATACATGTGCCATGATGGTTTGCTGTACCTGTCAACCCATCATCTAGGTTTTTAGCCCCGCATGCATTAGGTATTTGTCCTAATGCTGTCCCTCCTCTTGCCCCACATCCCCAAGAGAGGCTCTGGTGTGTGTTGTTCTCCTTCCTATGTTCATGTGTTCTCATTGTTTAACTCCCACTTATGAGCGAGAACAGGAGATGTTTGGTTTTCTATTTCTGTGTCAGTGTGCTGAGAATGATGGTTTCTAGCTTCACAATGTCCCTGAAAAGGACCTGAACTCTTCTTTTTAATGGTTGCATAGTATTCCATAGTGTTTATGTGCCACATTTTCTTTATCCAGGAACCAACCCAAATGCCCACATTTCAACATTTTTATGTGAGGTTCCTGTCTCTGAAAAATGTGTTACTGATGAAGATTTTGAATGGTGTGCCCCTAACCACATTTTCCCATAAATGCTGTAGTTTTACATGATTTTGTAGAGTGCAGTAATTTTTAGAAATGTGCATATTGTATGTTAGCAGTGGAACTATGTAATAAAGTGCCTAGTACAGTGCCTAGTATAAATATTAGATTGCTCTCGTCGACTTCTTTCTGTTATACTATTATATCTTATATAATAGAAAGCAGAAAGGTCCTGAATTACGACTCTTAATTGTAGTAAGAGAAGCTACTCAAACTCCATAGCTGGAAGTTGATAGGGATGTCTCACAGACAGGAATGCAACTTGACTTCAGAGAAGTCATAGTTTTTACCTTGGTGAGAAACAGAAAACTTAGTTTATAATAGCTAAGACAAAAAGCTTGTAGCTGCAAAGTTCCCTGGAGATAGTGCTTCAGTCAGAGCCATATAAAGGAACTCAAGCCATGAGATGTTATCAGGGCTTAGTTTCCATTTCTCAGAGCTGCCTTCTGCTGTGTTGGCCTCATTTTCAGGCAGGCTTTCTTTGCATGGTGACCAGATGGTGTCCAGAAGTTCCTGGTTCACAACCATACAGCTTCAAGTCTAGTAGAAAAGATAGGGTGCTTTTTCCTTCTAGTCACATCTGCCTAAATCCTGGGATTAGCCAGCTCTAACTGGATTATGATCTCATTTCTGAAATCAAAATGCCTTGCCCATATTTGGCTAGGCTTAGGTGACATACCCTCCCCTACAATCAGGGTGAAACTGGACTGATGGTCTGGACTGATGGGAAGGGGGAAGGTGGTTCTCCAAAGGAAGTTCAAAGTATGGATACCTGAACAAGGAAAAATGAGCATTGGTCAGGCAAAACCAGCACACTTCCACTGTAAGAACCCAAACCAGGGATTTGGAAGCCATTTAGATTCTATTTCCTACTCTGTGCTTCATTTCTTTCTTTTTCAGAAACCTTTCTTTTTCTACTTCTCTAATCCACATGATATTCATAATCATAGTAGTAGCTGCCAAACCCAAAATTCCCAGAAAGGACTGAATATTCCAATTTTCAATTCAAAAGAAACAGTTCTGACCCAGCTTTGATTAGGGGCCCACTTTCATTCCAATTGATAGACTCAAGCATGGGGGATGGTGGTGTCCTGTTGAATAAATAAACTTCCAGGGGCTCACTGTTATGTCCTTGGCCTGGAAGCCCAATAGGAGTGGTGGTTGTGATTGGCCACACCACACAGTAGATGTCCATAATAAGGAAGTTCTTCTCAATTTGCTCCAATACACCTTCATTACTTTCAGGATCCAAGTCCAAGGTGCTTTAGCCCATAATTGGTAAAGTAAAAGAAGCTTGTTGAGGTACCTCCATCTGGCTGTGTGTGGTGTCTGGGCATGGTGTCTCATGCCTTTAATTCCAGTACTTTGGGAGGCTGAGGTGAGTGGATCACCTGAGGCCAGGAGTTTGAGACCAGCTGACCAACATGTCAAAACCTTACCTCCACTAAAAATACAAAAATTACCCAGTTGTGGTGGTTCATGCCTGTAATCCCAGCTACTTCGGAGCCTGAGGCAGGAGAATCGCTTGAATCCTGGAGGCAGAGGTTGCAGTCAGCCGAGATTGTGCCGTTGTGCTCCAGCTTGGGTGACAAGAGCAAAAACTCCATCTCAAAAAAGAAGAAGATACCTCCATCTGAGACCAGAGTCTTATCTCTTCCAAATAGAGAAGTAATTTGCTTGGCTTCTTGGACCCTAGCTCATTTAGCAGGATAGAGGGAAAGATACAGGATGGCATTGGTGGGAATAGGGGTGATGAGCACCATTAGCATCTCCTTGAGAATAATCCAACTTCTCAGCTTCTGTTTCACCTTCTGGCCTAGCTAGTCTTGCTAATGAGCAGTGGTGCCATCTCACATCTTACAGAAGTCAGGTCATTGGGATGTTCTTTGTTCTGGGATCTGGGAGAATTGGATCATAGATATTTTGCCTTAGTCCAGAATAAGTAAAACCTGAGGGCAGGAAAAAACTTAAGTTTATTTTTGGGGGGCCACTTGGAGATGGCTTTGTGTAGCAGACTGTAATGATAGACCTAATTCTTCAGACCTCCCTGCATGCACACCCTTTTCCATGTGACTTTGCAGTTTCTATCATAAGAGATGTGGAGTCTGTTTCCCTACCTCTTGAATTTGTTCTGGCCTTGTGATTTGTTTTGGCCAATAGAATATGGTAAGAGTGACTTTGTGCCAATTCTGAGCCTACAGCTGAAGAGCCCTTGTGTGTTTCTTCTTGCTCTCTTGCACCTCCGCCATTGTCAAGAGTATCCTGATGGAGGAGGAGAGACACATGAAACAAACCCAGGTCATTCCCTTCTTCCATCCAAGATCATCCTACATTAGTCAACAGCCAGCCAATACTAGACATATGAGCTGAGCTGAGACTGAAAGATCTACCCAGCTGATCCCAGACTAAATAACCATTTACAGATTTGGGAGCTAAATAAATGATTTTTTTTAAGCTATGGTGTTTTGGAGGGTGGTTTTAAAGTCAGCATTATTTGGTGGATTGTCTGTTAAAATCTTTGCCCACTTAAACCTGATATTAAGACTAACAACAAATCAAAGATATTTGTTATGGTAACAGATAACTGATACATTTGGAATGTAATAGAATTAATAACTTGGTAACTCTGTATATTGAGTATCCAGTATACAGCAGGCACCTGTGTACATTAGCTTGGTCTTCTTGATAATGCATTTAGGTAGGTAGCACTAGCTCTATTTCTTGTAGGTAACTATGAGAATGATGGAGATTAAATGACTCACAAAGGTCAGCCAGCTAGAAAAGGGTTGGTTTGAGATAACAAAACAGGTCTTTGTCACTCTACCAATCTTCCTACCTCTCTGCAGTGTATCTACACACAGAATCCCATGTTGGTGATAGATGTTTTTCACAGAGCTCAATAATTCAGAGTAGAGGGGAGTTTCTTGTGAATTGCATTATTCTGAGGTTGATAATGTCTTCCTGTAATTTTCAACTTTTTTTTTTTTTTGAGATGGAGTCTTGCCATGTGGCCCTGGCTGGAGTGCAGTGGAGTGATCTTGGCTCACTGCAACTTCCACCTCCCAGGTTCAAGCAATTCTGCCTCTGCCTCCAGAGTATCTGGGACTACAGGCACATGCCACCATGCCTGGCTAATTTTCATATTTTTAGTAGAGATGGGGTTTCATCTTTTTGGCCAGGCTTGTCTTGAACTCTTGACCTCAGGTGATCCATGGGCCAATAACTTCCATCATAAATATCTTGGATTTGTTGACAGTATTATCAGATTTAAGTGGGCAAAGGTTTTAACAGTCTGCCAAAGAAGATACACAAATGGTCAATAAGTACATGAAAAGATGCTCAGTGTCTTTAGTCATCAGGGAGATGCAAATTAAAAACCACAATAAGATATCACCCATTAGAATGACTAAAATGAAAAATGCAGCATCAAGTGATGGTGAAGATATGGAGTGACTGGAATTCTCATGCACTGCAGGTGTAAAATAGTACAACAGAAAAAGGTTTGGAAGTTTTAAAATCAACTTTAACCTACACTTACTATATGACACATCAGTTCCACTTCTAGATGTCTGATCAAGGTAAATAAACACATATGCCCACACAAAGTCTTGTACACTAATGTTCATAGTAGCTTTATTCATAATAGGTCCAAGCTAAAAATAACTCCTAAATCTATTCATAGATGAGTGGATAAATTACTTGCGTGATATACTTTAACAACAATAATAAATAAGCTACTGATACATGTAACAGTATCAATGCATTAAAAAATCATGCAGAGAGAAGACATATAAAAGAGTACATATTATATAATTTCATTTATTTGAAATCTAGAAATGACGAATGATATATACTGTGTCAGAAGGCTAATTAGTGTTTGTCTGAAGCCAGCGATTGGGGGTTCATTAAGATGACATCTAATGGGACTTTCTAGGGTAATGGAAATATTCTGTATTTTGATGGTAGTGCTGTTGATGGTAGTGCTGGTTACATTCGTGTATAAATTTGTAAAAAGTCATCAAAATTTACAATTAAAATGCATGCACTTGTATATAAGCCATAACTCCATAAAGTTGATTTTCAGAGACCTAAAATTATATTTTCTGAAAATCACATGGTTATGAATTTCTGGGGAATGATGTATGGGTTTGTTAGAATACGCTTCCTGAAGTTGAGTTTAAAAAAAAAAAAAGCTCCCACCGTGAAAGGCAATTCAGGACCACGGACAGCACCACCAGTACTAAATGAGGTAAAGCAGTTTGCACAAATCTGGCAACAGTAAGCGCTCACTCAAATGCAGCTCGCAAAACCCTTTAATAAATGCCTACTACGTGCCAAATATCACGTAAAGCCCTATTTATATGAATTATTTCATTTTAGTCTCAGCAACCACTTGTAAATTAAGGACTATTATTATCCTTACTTTGCAGTTGAGAAATCAGGCATTGTTCTCAATGTAATTTTGTAAGTAAAAGGAAAGCAGGGAATATGTCTCTCTCTCCCCCCTCCCTCCCTCTCCCCCTCTCTCCCTCTCTCTCCCCACACTCCTACCTCCCTCCCCCCTACCCCTCCCCCTCCTCTCCCTCCTTCCCCCCTCCCCCCTCCTCCATCCCCCCCCACTTTCTTGTGCATGTGCACGCACGCGTTGGTCCCAGGTTCTGAAAGTGGAAAGGACATTCTTGCCTCTCTTGAGTAACCGTGTTTTGCTCCCAGGGCATTTGAAGACAGAGGTAGTCGGCAGGCAAGCAGGTGTAAGTGCCAATGTGTAGAAGAATTACAGGTACATATCCCCAAGCCTCCGGCAGATTATTTTTTATGTACAAAATTATTTGTCAGGCAGCCTTTTTTTCTCTCTTGGTTCTCATCGTATAGAAACAAGTGTTGCATAACATGCATATCAGCAGCAATGGTTTTGCACAACATCTAACCAAGGTAGGGAGGAGGAAGCAGCAATGAGGGAGAGGGCAAGTTATAGCCAAAGACCCTCAATGTCAGAGGTTATGGAAAGGATGCTATGAGAGAATGGGGCAGAGATGAACTTTCCTTTGCAAGACTGGGCAAAATCCTAGGCTGGGAGTCAAACCTGGGGCCTTTGCCTGCCGGTACATCCTTCCCTTCACACTGTTATCAACATGGTTTCAGTCTTCCTTTATTTCCTGGAATAAGCAGCCCCTGACTGTTCCTCCCACTTCCAGCCTTTTGTTTTTCCATATCTTGACCCTAGAATGTTATAGACATATATATATATATATATATATATTTTTTTTTTTTTTTTTTGAGTTGGAGTTTCACTCTTGTTGCCCAAGCTGGAGTGCAATGGTGCAGCCTCTGCTCACTGCAACCTCTGCCTCCTAGGTTCAAGTGAGTCTCTTGCCTCAGCTTCCTGACTAAGATTACAGGTGCCCACCTCCATGCCCAGCTAATTTTTTGTAGTTTTAATAGAGACGGCATTTCACTATTTTGGTCAGGCTGGTTTCGAACTCCTGACCTCAGGCGATCTGCCCACCTTGGCCTCCTAAAGTGCTGGGATTACAGGCATGAGCCACTGCACCAATTCATTTACTACCTTCTATCAAATGTGCTAAACATCCCCGCAAATGAACTGCTTAATGTAAAGTTCTTTATAAGCACTAAAGGTCGCTCAAAAATCAGAGCCTTGACTACTCCACCAGTCTTTCCTTGTTTTTGTCCAACCTTGGTCCTAACCCTAATGATTACTTGAAGATCCCTGAAAGCATCATGCTATGCTGAACTTTGCCTATGTTCCGTTTAATTTTTTCCTTTCTTCTCTCTGTCTCCCTTCCTCCCCTCCCCTCCCCTCCCCTCCCCTCCCCTCCTTCCTCCCCTCCCCTCCTTCCTCCCCTCCCTCCCTCCCTCCCTCCCTCCCTCCCTCCCTCCCTCCCTCCCTTCCTTCCTTCCTTCCTTCCTTCCTTCCTTCCTTCCTTCCTTCCTTCCTTCCTTCCTTCCTTCCTTCCTTCTTTTCTCAGGGCCTTGTTCTGTCACCCAGGCTGGAGTACAGTGGCATGATCTGGGCTCACTGCAACCTCTACCTTCTGGGTTCAAGTGATTCTTGTGCCTCAGCCACCCAAGTAGTTGGGATTACAGGTGTGTACCACCATGTCTGGCTAATTTTTATATTTTTAGTAGAGACTGTGTTTCACCATGTTGCCCAGGCTGGTCTCGAACTCCTGGCCTTATGTAATCCACCTGCCTTGGCCTCCCAAAGTGCTGGAATTACAGGCATAGGCCACCATGCCCAACATCTGTTGAATTATTCTGCAGTTTGCCTTCTTTTCTCCATCTCTCTCCCTT
Source organism: Saguinus oedipus (assembly GCA_031835075.1). Taxonomy (NCBI): domain Eukaryota; kingdom Metazoa; phylum Chordata; class Mammalia; order Primates; family Cebidae; genus Saguinus; species Saguinus oedipus. The sequence continues at coordinate 12,814,479 of CM063179.1, read as the reverse complement.
TCCTACTTTTCCTTCAGAGCAACTAGGATAACCTTACTGTGGCCCACAAGGTCCTGCACCATCTAGCCCCTTCTCTGGCTGCAGCCTCATCTTGTCTCTCCTTCACTCTACTCCAGTGTGAGCCTTACTCCTTTCTGCCTCAAGACTTTTGGATATACGGTTTCTACTGACTAGAATGCTTGCATCCTTCTCCGTAGTTGCTCATCTCACAGTTCATTCTTACATAGTCTCCAGATTTCAGCTCAGTCACTTCCCAGGGAAGCCTTCTCCAATCCTTAACATCACCCTGCATGTTTCCTTAAAACACACATGTCAAACATGGCAAGTTATGTATTTATGGATGTGACCATTTTTTAAAATATGTATATATTGCATTTTAGGTTTTGGGTACATGTGAAGAACATGCAAGATTGTTGTATAGGTACATACATGGCAGTGTGGTTTGCTGCCTTCCTCTCCTTCACCTATATCTGGCAATTCTCCCCATGCTATCTCTCCCCAACTCCCCACCCCGCGCTGTCCCTCCCTTAGTTCCCCCACCACAGACCTCAGTGTGTGATGATCCCCTCCCTGTGTCCATGTGTTCTTACTGTTCAGCACTTGCCTATGTGAGAACATGTGGTGTTTGACTTTCTATTCTTGAGTCAGTTTGCTGAGAATGATGGTTTCCAGCTTCATCTATGTCCCTACAAAGGACATGAACTCATCGTTTTTTATAGCTGCATAGTATTCCATGGTGTATATGTGCTACATTTTCCCTGTCCAGTCTATTGATGGGCATTTGGGCATTCCAGGTCTTTGCTATTGTAAACAGTGCTGCAGTGAACATTCGTATGCATGTGTCCTTATAATAGAACGATTTATAATCCTTTGGATATATACCCAGTAATGGGATTGCTGGCTCAAATGTAATTTCTATTTCTAGGTCCTTGTGGTGGGAGTGTAAATTAGTTCAACCATTGTAGAAGACTATTTGTAATTCTATTCCTCACTAGACTTTAAGCTCCACAGAGGCAAAGACTTCATATCATGTCAATTTTGCCCACTACTGAATTACTAGTGTCTGACACATAGTAGAGGTTCTATAAATATTTGTTGAATGACTCAGTGGCTGTCTCTATTTCTTTATTTAATACTAAAGTATTCCCAATTTTATTATTTTTTAAGACAGAGTCTTACTCTGTTGCCCAGGCTGGAGTGCAGTGCTGCAATCTCTGCTCACTGCACCCTCCACCTCCTGGATTCAAGTGACTCTCCTGCCTCAGCCCCCTGAGTAGCTGGAACTGCAGGTGTGCACCACCATGCCTGGCTGATTTTTGTATTTGTGGTAGAGATGTAGTTTCACCATGTTGGCCAGGCTGCTCTCGAACTCCTGACCTCAGGTGATCTGCCCACCTCGACCTCCCAAACTGTTGGGATTACAGACACGAGTCACCCCACCCTGCCAAGAATTTCCAGTGTTAACCATAATGTCAAACATTTCACTTCACAAATGACTTTCACATGCAATGTCTTATACGATCTGACTTGAACTCTCAGAATTGTCAGGATAGGGATATTACACCAGTTTTCGCATGAGGAATTTGAGGCTGGGAGAGGCTGAGTGACTTGTACAAGGTCATACAACTTCAAGAACCTCCGTTTCCAGGTCTTTCCATGCCCTCGCCCCCAGCTTTATTATTTGCAGAAAGACATGCCTGCCCAATGTGTCAGTGTCATGGGTTTTTTGGTTTTTTTTTGAAACTTATAGAGGAGGTTGTGAGACTAAGGAGGATGACATATTGAGAGCCCAGAGAAAGATAGATTATAATGTGAGCCCTTATTACATTACCCTCTGGAAGATGAATTGGAGCTGCCAAGCATTTGCCTAAATCAATAAACAGTGTGGCATTAACTAGTGTGAGGTTCATTTTTCCTCTCCAAATGAGCAGTAGTTGGTGTACAGGGAATGCACAATCCCCACACACCTGTTCTTCGTCAATGACCGCCAAGAGCAAAAGCTCCATCCAAAGAAAACAGAAAGGAAAGAACATGATGGCTCTGAAGCCGCCCAGACCTGGCTTCAGACCCTGGCCCTGACAGTTTCTAGCTGTATGATCTGGACCTCAGTTTCCTAATCTGAAAAATGGGGATGATAAGCCATTCTTCATTGTCCACAGTGGCGGCTGCTGTGCTTGATTCCCCTCTCCCCTGAGTCCTGTCAACTCCACCCACTTAATATATCTAAGTGTCTTCCCTTCCTGGCACCGTCTTTGAACAAGTCAAGGTGATCTTCTCTTGGTCCAAGTCAAGGCCTCCTCCTGGATTTCCCTGATTCCTCTCTTGCTTTCTCTCTCCAGTCCATTCTCCACACAAGAGCCAGAATTGTCCTTCAAAACCAAATCACATCATGTTACCATTCCACTCTTACATTCTACCTGCAAACTCCTCACTGTAGCCTGCAGTGTGCTCAATCTGATCTGTGCTTCCTGATCTTCTATGCCTTGGGTCTGCCTTTACTACCCAGTTCTAATCACATTTACCAGCTTTCTACTTAAACACATGATGCTTGTCTCTACCCCAGGGCCTTTGCACTGGCTGTTAACACTGCCTGGTGTGTTCTGCCCTCTGACATTTGTATGAACCTGTCCTTGTAATTCAGATTTCAAGAAGAATTGCAAGAAGCTGAAATGCCATTTCTACAAATGGCCTCCTTTTCTAAAAGCTTTCTGCCCTGTCCGTCTTTCTTTTGCATATCCCTGTTTAATTTTTTTATTCATAGCATGGATTACATTCCAAATGATCTCCCTCATTTGCATGTTTTCATGTTTATGGCCTGACTTGCTCATTAGAATATAAACTTTAAGAGAACAGGGATCTCATCTACTTTTCCCCCTTGCTCTATCACCAGTGTTTGATGCAGTGCTTAATGCACAGAATGCCCCAATAGAATTTTGAAAGTGAAAAACATTGAAAAGTCATTTGGTAAAGAAAAGCTTCTCTTCTTTCTTCCTATCCTACTAAGGTCTGAGGACTCTACAGGGTAGAATTTTGGTGCAAGCAAATAATACACCTGGTTTGTAGAGAGTTCTGAGAAAATGTTATTTGTTTGAAGCTGCCCTGCTGGGCTTTGCAAGCCTTTTTCTAGGGCCAGCCTAACTGCTGGCACTTAGAATGGGGAGCAAGTGTGGGGTCCTGAGCCTCATCCAAGTGACCTCCAACCGGGAAATGTGGTTTTGCTTCAGAGGGTTCCTGCAGTAGATACAAAGCCCTTCATCCGTTCATTCAAGAAGTACTGTGTTGTTGGAGAACCGGCCTTTGGAGATGCTGGTAGCAGGGGTGCAGTGCTGAACAAAATATACGAACCTTCTCCTCCCAGCACCTCAGAGCTGGATGTGGTGTTTTCAAAATAGTATATCATCAGGAAGCTTAATGGTCTGCAGAAGAGGGGCAGGCCCCCACAAAGAAATTTTGTTTTCTCATCATTTCCTCCCTGCTTGGTGGAATGGAGCCTGCTTATTTGACCAATCCAATGTTTGTGCCTTGGGCTCTAGTTTTCATGGCTGACCCAGACTTAGGACTCCTGCTGTTGACTCTACCCTGGGCTTGGCCGGTCCCTGACTCCCTGCTCTGCTATTTCTCAGGTCTTTGTAACAGCCTGCTTCTTCCTCCAGTGCAAACCTTTGTCCTCTCTTCGGCTGTTCTGTTCCTTGTTGGAGCCACGTAACCACAGATATGGCTTCTGTAGACTGCTCTCTACTCCTACAAGCCACTCAAGCCTGAACTTGCAAACAAGGAGTATATGTAGCTGCTCTCTGATTTATTGTGCGTTTTGAAATCCCAAGGAAGAGTTGATTTTAGGAAAGCATTTCGATCAAGTTTGAAAGCCACTCATCTGATCAGCTGCGTGCACAAATGAGCTCCGCCTCCATTTAGCAAAATGCCAGGGCCGTGCCTAGGCTAGCAGTTCTCAAACTGTAGGGTACTTGAGGCTCACTGGGGAAGCCTGATAACACACAAATTCCAGGACCTCACTGCCATGGATTCCAATTTAGTAGGTCTCTGGTGGGACTCAGGAATCTGCAATTCTAGCAAACTCCCTGGGGATTCTGAGGTAGCTCCAGGGTTAATAAGAATATTTAGCACATATTATGACCACCGTCAGATCGTCAAGGTCCTGGGGCTCCCAGTCTCCCTCTTGCCAAATACCTGGCTTTGTCTCTTTGGTTTCTGGATTGTGAGAGGTCTAGGGGATTTTCGAGGCAGGATTGTAGCAGCTGGATAATCGGGGATATTTAGTGTTCTCAGGGAAGTGGCCATTACCAACAAGTATGGAGGTAGTTCCGTATCTTAATAACTGGGATGATGGCCAAGCTGTTCCCTGATGTGTTGGATAGACAGTCTGCCCAACACAGTGACCACAAGGACAGAGGGAATCTTGCACCAGTCACCGCCTTTTCCTCAGCCAGGAACTGTGTGTTCATGTTGACTAGCTTCCAGAAGGCACTCCTTGCCTGCTCCTCAGCAAAGTGCTCAAACCATGCTTGTGGCTTCTTTTTGCTCATTGGCAGAATTTGTGCCTTTGGGAGCTGGTGTGTAGGATTATTGGCAAATTTGCTTTGGCTGCAGTAGCATTGAGTGGGACAAAATATAGCTGACCCAGGATTCCCAAACACAGACACTCTAAGTATTTTACCAGGCTGTCAACAAATGATTGCCTCAGTTGTTCTCATCAAAGTCTTCCCAAGCCAAGAGCATTTGGTTTCCTCTGAGTTGAGTGTCTACTTTTTTAAATAGAAGTGATCCCAAGAATGCCCCCTTTTCTGATTTTTCTGATCCTTTGGTGTCTAAAATGTTTGGGTGCTAAAATGAAGTTTTGTATTTCAGATAAGAGTCTGAGGGAAATGAGTGCCCTAGTTAAGATATGTGCCCTTCCCCCATTCTCTAGTCAAACTGTCTTTTTGTTTCCTTTATAGCACTATCATTGGCAGAAACAATCTTATTTGTTTACTTGTTTATACTTGGTCTCCTCCCACTAAACTTACATAAGAGCAGAAATCTTTTCCTTGGCTGCCACTGTATCACTAATGCCTAGAAGCATCCCTGGCACACAGTAGAGGCTCAAAGAATATTTATAGAATGAACTAATTCAAGGGGTATATTAAGGTAATGCTGGCTTCTGGAACAGATAAACTCTGGAATTTCAGGGGCTTAATACTAAAGAAATTAACTTTGCATTCACATAAAGTCCAATTCTGGGTTCCTGGACAGCAGTTGGAGGGTAGAGGTAGGCATGGGATGCTCTGCTCCATGAATTCACAAAGGGACCCAGGATGATGGAGGAACTTCCAGCTTTATCATGTGGCTTTCAACATTGACCTGAGCATCAATATCTAGCCAGTAAGCAGTGGGGAGTGTCGAGGAAAGAGGAGTGGCAGATCCCATGGGAGGTCTCAACAGGCCTGTCCTGGAAGTGGTTACATCAGTTCTATCCATACTCTGCTGGACAGAACTCAGTCATATGGCTGTACCTAGCTGCAAGGGAGTCTGGGAAATATTGTCTAGCTGAACACCCAGGAGGAAAGAGAAATGGGCTTAGTAAATAGCCACTTTCTGCCATGGGAGGGTATTTGTGGTTTATCTATGATTCCTGAATTTGATTTTAAAATTCTCCTGTTTCTATCATGTTGGGGAAAAAGTAATTGTGGCTCTTGCCATTACATTTATTGCCAAACAGATTATACTAATTGCAAAAACTGCAATTACTTTGATATCAACCTAATATGAAGACCCAAAGTTGTCATCTGTACTCCTGCAGTACTCCTTAACCTCCCACAGTTTGAACTCACTGTCTCTACATCCTTAGGGCTGCGTCCCTCCTTGATCTGATGCTCAATAGTCCAGAGACATGCACTTTACACCTCAGGGTTTTTGCTATTCTCTTTGCCAAGAATGCCTTATTATCTTACATTTATTGAAATCTAAGCTGATCTGAAATCCTTCAGAGCTCAGCCCGAAATTCCTCTCTCCTGGATGTCCCCTGCCATCCCTCCCAGTGAAACTAGTCCTTGTCCCTCCTTGATCCTGCGACCATGACTCACTTCTCTGCTTTGCTTTATTATGCTTCCCTGTGTCCTTACTTATCCATATTGCTTCATCCTAGGCTGGAATAATATTTTATTTCTTTTTGTTTCACTCTCCAGAACTTGGCCTGGCCAAAGAAACTTAGCCTGTTTGTTTTTCCCCACTTAGAAAAGAGGGCTCTGGCTAGAGTTAGAAACTGGATTATGGGATTTTGAAGACTCAATGTTTGGTCCGTTTCAGGAGGTAGAATCTGAAAATCCTTTAGGGAAGGAGTCCTAAAGGAGGTCTAATTAAATTCCCCTATTTCAGACACGCAAATCTGAATCCATGTGGCAAAGATAGCACGTTGGTGCAAAAGTAATTTTTTTTTTTGGTTTTTGAGGCAGAATTTCGCTCTTGTTACCCAGGCTGGAGTGCAATGGCACGATCTTGGCTCACTGCAACCTCTGCCTCCTGGGTTCAGGCAATTCTCTTGCCTCCTGAGTAGCTGGGATTACAGGCACGCGCCACCATGCCCAGCTATTTTTTTTTGTATTTTTAGTAGAGATGGGGTTTCACCATGTTTACCAGGATGGTCTCGATCTCTTGACCTCGTGATCCACCCGCCTCGGCCTCCCAAACTGCTGGGATTACAGGCGTGAGCCACTGCTTCCGGCCGGTGCAAAAGTAATTTTGCCATTACATGAATGGCAGAAACTGCAGTTACTTTTGCATCAAATTCCTGTGTGGTAGGAAGGACTTGGATCTAGAGAGACATCAGTCTGAGTTTCAGCCCTGCCACTTCCTGGTTGGCTGTCTTTGGGCAAGTTATCGAACCTTTTTGAACCTTGGTATCTCATCCATAAGATGATGTTTTTACAAGAGAAATGTTTGTCGAGTGCCCAGTAGATGTTGGCCATAGGGGAGTGAATGAAATGTACATACATCTTAGAGGTCAGTGGACACTGATCCAATGGCTTTAAAATTTAGGTCTGTGGTTACCACGCAAGGAGAAACTTCAAGGGAAGGTTTATTTGCGGAAGCATCGTGGGGTTCAGACCTGAAGCTTAGTAAGGGCAGATGAGGAAGTTGCAGAAGGATCCAGGCAGAGGCTACAGAATGTGTGAAGGCTCAGAGGCGAGAGGGCACCGGGATGCATTGCTCAGGGGATTAATTGAATGGCTGCAGTTTCTCAGTGTGTGAGAAATGCCACGTTGGTAGTTCTAGGGTGAGTCTTGGTTGGTCACTAAGTGATCGCTCCAAACCCTTTTATGTCGTCTTGTCTCTACTGTTTGCATGTTTAAAAGTTTTCATCATAATAAGTCAAATAAAAAGTACAATTTATGTTTATGCTTATATTTGCTGTTTGAAACGTGACGTGAGCATTCCAGGGCGCAGCCTGGTACGGATGTTAAGCACACAGATTCTGGAGCGTATTGCTCTGCCACTTCCCAGTTCTGCGGCCTCATGCTTATGATGTGTGCCTCGATTTCCTGATCTATAAGATGGGGACAATAAGAGTACTTACCTCACAGGGCAGTTACAGAGATTCAACATGTTTGTTATTATGGGTGGGAATAATTTCAAGTCTTAGAAATGTTAAGCTAATAATGGCCAACTTTGGATACTTACTAAGTGCTGTTCTAAGTCACTCACACAGATTATCTCATTGAATGCCTTCTATGAGGTAGCTGTTACTAACCCATTTTACAGGTACAGACAGATGACTAGTGTGATCACCATCACACAGTTGATGGCAGAGCAAGGATTCCAATGCAGGAATTCTGTCTCCAGAGCTCACACCTCTCCAATAAGTATTCCACAAGATAGATATCTTACCACACTGTCTTGGTTAAGTAGTACAGATGGGTTCATGAGTAATGCAAGATTATTCACTCAAGAAATATTTATTGAGCATCTACTATGTGCTTGGCTCTGTTGAAAATGCTGGAGTTACAATGGTACATGGTAAACTTCCCACAGAGCTTTATTTACAGATGAGGAATCAGTAAACAAAGACATACACCAGATAATTTCAGACCCAGGTAAGTCCTGCAAAGAAAATAAAACCGGACAATGGAAAAGAAGGTGACCGGGGAGCTTTTGTGCCATACCCTGCCCCCCATGTCCCCCACGGGGATCCTGTACCATGCCTGGGAAGGAGGGTTTTTGTCCTTTGCAAGCTGCTGCTTGGCTTTCCTGATAAGCCGGGCTGCATCACTGCTATGAATTCAATCCAAATTTCAAGACGGTCAGGCCTATTAAGTCAGACCTTCTGACGAGTGTGCAGAGCATGGATTTATTATATGTCAATGTTTGTTTAGATTTGTAACTCTCTCACAGTGGAATTGAGGAGGCAGGCTCCAAATAACCATCAAAGCCCATTAATTTTCTCCAAATGCAACAGCTTGTTAATCAGACATCACTGAGGGGCTGTGGTCCAGAGGTGATGCTGATGCAAGATAGATATCTTACCTACCCCACTCCCTGCCTCTCCCAGGGAGAAGCAGGTTTTCCTTTGCGACTGGGTATTTATTACACAGCCTTGTGGCCAAGATGAATAATGAATGTAGAATCATCGTTGTGTTTGAGCCAGAAGGGACCTTGTTGAGGGAGGCTGTATTTTCTGAACCTAAATTTAGGTCCTATATGAGCTGACAAGGGATATTTAAGCTGCTTCTAAGTATGAGAGGCATTCTGGATATGGGCTTCAAGCTCTCAGAAAGCTGAATTTTAGGTGGTTGGGGGAGTGTGTGACACAGGCCTTCTTGGGCCTGCCCTGGGGAAAGCCAGGGAGAATTCTTACTGTGGCTTTGTAGCATTAGTCCTCTTTTCTCATCTTCTAGAAAATGGGGCTTGGAGAAGGTGTGAATTGCCCATAGCACACAGTAAGTTATTGAGAGAACCAATATTCCACACAAAGCAGACAGGGCACATTTCATAAAAGGGAATTTGATTGCACAGCACCTCCCTCTGCCTAAAGCCATCCATGGCTCCCTATTGCTGTAACAGAGAAAGTTAAATTCCTAGCCATAGCCTCCTGTACGTTCGGGCCCTGGTCTGCTTTGACTTCTCACTTCTCTCCTCTCCAATCCAGCCATCATGAACTTCTTTCACTTCCTTAGATACTTTAATTTCGTTCGCCTCCATGTCTGTGATAACGTTATTCCCTCTGCCTAAATCACTCTACCTCTGTTGGCTGGCTGGTTTCTGCTCAGCCTTATGCTTCAGTGGTAGCACCATTTCCCGTGTTACGTCGTCCTGGGACCTGCAGGTTAGAGTGACCTCTCTTCCTCTCTGTGGCCCTTACTCCGTGTGTGCCTTGCATGCGGTTCCACTCAGGGCTGGACATAGAGAAGGAGCCTGACTAATCAAATTCATTTCGGAAATGATGGTTAGTATGTGGTTCTCTCTCCAGTGGCCCTGGTTTGGTATTTTCTAGAATGATAAACGAAACAAGGCTAGAAGTTTATTCCTTGAGGATCTCACCAATTCTCAACTCTTTTTACTTGCCTTGATTTAATGCCTCCAGGATCAGTGTTTCGAAAATTCCCAGTCTAGCAGTTTTCTTAGAAGTTTAATAAATTCTTTTCTGCCCCTTCTGCCCATCATGGCTCCCAAGAAGGGAGTCAGCTCACTTCCTGCCACTGGCCAGCAGGCTGTCTGTTCCTCCATCAATCAGACCATTAAAAAAAGATCAGGAAAATTCCTGGGAACCTTTATGGGCAGGAGCAGGGCCTTTAGCTGGGCTTCTGCTAGAATCTATCCAGCCCCAGATGGTGGCAGATTTGCAGTTTTTACTTTGAACAAAGTTTCTTAGGCTGTGGAAAGAGTTTGCAATCTGTCTGCTTGTCTGGTTTTGAGCCAAAGAGCTCTGGGAGTGTCTGATCCGGGACCTGGGGATTGGTTTTTTGATGCTTGCTTTCAGGAGGGTGCCTGGATGTTCACTGCATAATGGCTTTGCCCTGCAGTAGAGCAATGAATACAGAAAATTCCCAATAAGACCATATGGAAAAAGTGACAAAAAATAAACATCTATCAAGTACCTCCCATGTCCCAGGATCTGTGCAAGATTCTTTGCATCTTTTATCCCACTTGAGGCTTACACAACCCTATGGACTTATGGCTACAAATACTATTTAGTAGTAAAATTGTGAAAGTTTACTGGGCACTTGCCATGTCTCAGGCATTATGTTGAGTGCTTACAATGTATCATCTCATGGGATCATGACCACTGTCCTCTAAGGTACAAGTTACAAATGTCCCTTCCTACAGAGGGACACTGAAACAAGCACAGGTTTATACCATATTGAAGTGGAATTCAGGCCCTGTCCAGAAGACTCCAAGACTCATTGTTAATTTCAGCATCCAGCATTCCTACTTAGTGCCCCCATCAAGACTTCCAGGGTGCAGCTTTCTGAAGGATATTATTTCTGGAGACCACCTTCCAAACCAGGATTTTCTTTGGTGGATTTGAGGACTCAGTTTTCAGGTAGCATGACTTCAGCATTTGCACAGCATATAACTAACCTCTTATTTGATTTCCCATATACTCTTGTTTTGCTAAATGGCATATCTCACAAAGTATGATGATGAAATAACAAATAATTCATCTGATTTTTACATAGTAGATGCATAACTCAAAATCAGATGGGATCGTTAGAACTTCTGATTAGCTTGATATGGAAGCAAGCATTTGTGAAACGTAAAGCGAATCCAGGCATATATTGAGTGTGCAATTTCTAGGAAGACTTTTGAGCCACTGAAAATGGTTTATGGGCACAGAAGTTTGACTCTGAATACAAATTGGCATGCTCAGGCGGGGGGCTAGAAGGTAGGACTTTCATATACCCAAGCCCAACTATGTTCACACACAGTTCTTGCAGAGCTCCTTGTCGCCTGGGAACTCTGCCTTCTTAGGAAACTGGGAAGATAGGCCTTCATGCTTGCTGAGTACAGGGAGCCTTACAAAAACCAGTAGTATCACAGTTCTAAAGTCACTACACATTTCATCGCCATCCTAAAAGTGATGAGATCAAGTTTCACTTTGTTTGAAAGAAGGGGCTTTTTTTTTTTTTTGAGATGGCGTCTAGCTCTATTGCCCAGGCTGGAGTGCAGTGGCATGATCTCTGCTCACTGCAGCCTCCACCTCCCGGGTTCAAGTGATTGTCCTGCCTCAGCCTCCTGAGTAGCTGTGATTATAGGTGTGCACCACCACACCAGGCTAATTTTTGTATTTTTAGTAGGAATGGAGTTTCACCATGTTGGCCAGGCTGGTCTCAAACTCCTGACCTTGAATGATCCACCTGCCTTGGCCTCTCAAAGTGTTGGGATTACAGGCATGTGCCACCGTACCTGGCTTACATAGAACATTTTTAAAAGAAATGTTTTAAACTTTTGGGTCTAGGAATCTAGAAAAGAAGCTCTGTTCTAAGATAAGCTTTGAACCACAAGAGAACTCCATAGTAGGTGGAGGTTATGAGATACAACTGCTTGAATATGTGTGGGTTTTACTGAGTAGGTCATTTAGATATAAATTAATTACTCAATTAAATGCATGTACACATCACACATTCATTTACTATTTTAATTCTCCTGTTACTGACTGACTGAGTCTGTCATTCAACTCATTAAATCCTTCAGTCATTCAACAAACATTTCTGGTCCAATGGGTGAGCTGCTGGACTCTGCAGGGAAAAGTAACTTAAAAAGTCTGCTTTGTGTTCCAGGTTCAGCAGGCACTAGCCAGGAAATTACTGACAGATCCAAAGGCTTGAGCTGCCATTCTAAGCTTTGGTTAGGAGCATGTGTGAGAGAGAGATTTGCAGGCTTACTCTTGGTATTTTGCCACAGATATCTAGGCTTCATTTCTGGCAAGTGGAAGATCATCTCCAAGTCTCCCTTTCCACATCTGTAAAATAATCAGGTTGAACAGATAACGTGGGATTCATAGTATGATTGTCCATCAGGTGCCTGGCTCTGTGCTCTCAGTAGGTGATTGCTCCCTTGCAACTTTCACTGCAGGTTTGAAATGAGGATTCATCAGGAAATGACCTAGTTTGGCTTTGCTCTTTACACCCAAGGGAGGAAAATGTGTCCCTGTGGTTGTCTCCCCTACTGAATTGCTGACAGTGGTGAAGGAGTAGGGGACACTGGGCCTGGCTGCATGTGTTGTAACAAAAACAAGAACAGCTCTTGACAGCATGAATTTTTTTCTCTATCCATAACTTAAATCTTCTCTGTCAAAAGGGGAAAATTAGACAAAGGAAAAATTCCAAAAGGATAATGAGTCCTCATTTCCTCCTGCTGCTTCTCCTCCTTGGGCAGTGCAGTCAAAATGTCCTGGCATCACCCTCCTGCCTCCACCTCAACTTATGCTTCCAGATGATTCTTACCTCCTGAAATGCTTAAACTGGCGAGGGCTGACATGGGGGTCTGATCCTGCCTCTTGGTGTCTTGGTACAGCATCTGGAACCCCACTCCTGGGACTTCTTCTTTTGTTATTTGTCCCATATTTGTCCTTGTAAGTCTTCAAGGACAGAGGATATATAAATTCCCAAGAAGAGAAACAACTTCTAGCAATTTTCTAAAAAAAAATCATCCAAATGATTTCCAAAGAAATCATCTTGGAGGTGTCAAACTAAATGTCCCCCAAAGGGGATGTTACATAGAGGAAGTACTATGATGATACAGACTAACTATTGACATGAAGAGGTGTGTAGGATATATTGGTAAGTTTTTAAAATGCATGGTCTATTGATGTAGAACAAAATATTAACTAGTATAAATTAATCTCTGGATGCAGATAATATGGATAAATTTATTTTTTCCTTTTTTTTTTTTTAAACTTGTTCACAGTTTTATAACTTTTTAAAAATTTGAGATTAAATTAAGTGGACCTGGCCCCCTCACCCAGGCTGGAGTGTAGTGGCATGATCTCGGCTCACTGCAACCTCTGCCTCTCAGACTCAAGCCATCCCCCTACCTCAGCCTCTCAAGTAGCTGGAACTACAGGTGTGTACCACCATATCTGGCTAATTTTTGTGTTTTTAGTAGAGACAGATTGCCCAGGACAATCTCAGACTCCTAGCTCAAGAAGTCTGCTCTCTTCAGCCTCTCAAAATGCTGGGATTACAGGCATGAGCCACTGCACCCAGGCATTTTGTAATTGTGTATAGTACACATATGTTATAATTGTAAGAAACAAAATGCAGTAACAATTATCTTAGAATCTAAGTGGGGAAGCCAGGGTATGGAGGAGTTACCTGTCTCTCCTCTGCCCCTTAATAAGCCAGTAACAGATTGGAATCCAGTCTTTCTGCTTCTGTGCTCAAGTTGTATTTATGGGACATCCTGGTCTCCTAAAGATTCATCAAGAAGGGTCCACCAGGAAAATCCCAATTTTAAATATTCTGCCATGTTGCTGTCATGGGTAAACCCCTATGCATAGAAGCTGTATAACAGTGTGCTTTGGAGTTCTGTTTTTACCACTTCTTAGCTGTGTGACATTGGGCCTCCACTTTGTCATTTGAACAGTGAGATGAATAATAATCCTAATCTCAGAGGGCAGAGGTGAATATTCCTTGCAGTGACGCCATTGCACAGTGTATTGAGTGTGTACTTGTATTAGTCCATTCTTACACTGCTAATAAAGACATACCAAAGCTGGTTAATTTATAAAGGGAAGAGGTTGAATGGACTCACAGTTCCACATGGCTGGGGAGGCCTCACAATCATGGCAGAAGGCAAAGGAGAAGCAAAGGCACATCTTACATGGCGGCAGGCAATAGAGCCTGTGCAGGAAAACTCCCATTTATAAAAGCATCAGATCCCATGAGACTTATTCATTACCACAAGAATTGTATGGGAGAAACCACCCTCATGATTCAGTTATCTCCACATGGCCCTGCCCTTGACTCTGGATAATTAAAATTCAAGGTGAGATTTGGATGAGGACACAGTCAAACCATTTCATTACTGAATGCATATCTACTTCAATTTTGGGTTCAGAAACTATGATCACTTGACACACCTTCTCATCCACCTGCTTTCATTTTTTATTTTTTAGTTCATGGAAGTTTAGTGGCATTGAACAACCATTGTGCTAGGCAGGGAGGATTAAACAAACAAATGACCAAAGAAATGTGAATGTTGAAAGCCAGCTCGTATTTCCAGAGGCAAAAGACTGCCTTGAATCAGCCCAATTTGCCTTCAATTTCTGCCCCCATACAGTTCTTGGGTTTTTATACATTTCAATATTTTAATAACTTCTCATTGCAAGTCTTAAATCCCCAAAGGAGGACTGAGTAAATCTAATTTAAGGTAGAAACCTCCAGTCATTAAGAAGTAATAATAATCCAAGGAAAGAAAAAAAACAAGCAATGTGGTGTCAAACAAGTTACAATGCCATCTCCAGAGGGCTTTGTGCTTTTGTTAGTGATTTAGAGACTCTTTTTCCCTTCCTTTCTGAATATGCTTCTGAGCGATGGAAATGAAATAGTTTTTCTGTAACAACTCTTGGGGAACATGTCACCTGAACTATTTGCCTCTAAAGATGATTAAAGATTATGTGCGAGGGAGCAAAGAAATAAGCTAACAAGCCCATTGTCATGTGAGGGCTCTACCAACAGTCATTAGGAGAGATCCCTCCCTCGTTCCACTCCAATTGATGAGTCATGAATCAACCACAAATCTCAACTACTGTCGTCTGCCAATTACCCTAAAATAATTGAGTCTTGAACCTAATCTATGGCAAAAATACACCTGACTTGACAGACAATTTGAAAAACCCTATTCAGATGAGTTCACCCAACCAAGAAACCCATATGGCTCCAAGTTTCTGGGGAGGTTTCTATTTTCTCAGATTAAGTTAAATGTCTTTAACCATATGTTGTTCTTTTCCAGTGGTAGCCAAACTTCAAACATACTAAGGGAAAAACAGATTTTAAAAAAAATGCCACCTGGGCTGAGCCCTGTGCTAGACAGGTATTTGGTTCTCCAGAACACCTTCAATGTGGGTGTGGTTATTTCCGTTTTTGGCTGGGGAAACTGAGGCTCAGAAAAGTTTGTTACTCAGGTTGGCATAGCTATTAGAAACCAAGAAATCTTGTATGATACCCTTTCCTTTGTTTATTTTCTTTTTTTTACTTTTCTTTCTTCTTATTTTGAGATGGAGGCATCACATGGAGAGAGAAAGGAGGGAAGAGAGAGAGGAGGAAGGTGCCAGGCTCTTCTAGAAATCGGATCTTGCAGGAACTAATAGAGAAAGAAGATACTCATTACCATGAAGATGGCATCAAGCCATTTATGAGGGATCTGTCCCCATGACCCAAACACCCTCCACCCCAGCCCCAATCCTGGGAATCGCATTTCTTTCTTTTTTTTTCCCCCTCCCTCCCTGCCTTCCTTTCTTTCTCTCTCTCTCTCTCTCTTTCCCTTTCTCTTTGGTTTCTCACTCTGTCACCTAGGCTGGAGTACAGTGGCATGATCCTGGCTCATTGCAACCTCCACCTCCCAGGTTCAAGCAATTCTCAGGCCTCAGCCAGGTAGCTGGCATTACAGGTGTCTGGCACCACACCTGGCTAATTTTTGTATTTTTAGTAGAGACGAGGGTTCCCCATGTTGGCCAAGCTGGTCGTGAATTTCTGACCTCAGGTGATCTGCCAACTTCAGCCTCCCAAAGTGCTGGGATTATAGGTTTGAGCCACTGTGCTTGGCTCCTTTTCCTTTCTACTGTGTGCATTCAAACCTTCAGCAAGTGTTGGCGTCTCACCTCTGCAATGTAGTTGACAATCTGATCACTTCTTTTTATTTCCATAAACTCCAACATGGTCCAAGCCTCCATCATTGTTCACCTGAGCTATATAGCCAATGCCTCTAACAGGTCTTCCTACAACAGTATTAACCTCTTACTGTCTATTATCACGGCAGCAGTCTAGCTGTTGACTTAAAAATGCAAATCAGATTATGTCATTCCGTTATGGTACCCTCCTAGAGTTTTCTCATCCCCATGGATTACAATCTGGACTCTGCCCCATCACCTACCACCTCTCTCTGACTTCACCTTGCCTGATTCCCTGTTGCTTTTTTCACTGTGTTGAGACCTCCCTAATCTTTCTTTGTGTATCTTAAATCTGCTGAACTCATTCCTGCCTCAGTGACTGTGTATTTTCGCTTGCTCTTTATTCTGCCTGGAGTGCTCTTCTCAGGTCCAGTGTCACCTCCCCAGAGAGGGTATCCATGATGATTCCAGCCAGAGGAGTCTCACCTCCTCTCCTCCAGCTGGAAGTTTCATCTCTTTCTCTTTCCTCTAATCTGCTTTATTTTCTTTAAAGCCCACCTCAATCCTGAGGTTATTTTGTTTACATATGAATTTGCTTATTTGGTATGTCTTCCCTATTAGAATGTAACTTCCATGAAGACAGAAACCACAGCTGCCTGTTTCCTGCACCTAGAACCATGCCTGGCACTTCATTCAAACACTGGCCTTAGACAAACCACCACGTAAAGAGCTTCAGTTTGGTCATCTATAAAAATGAGAATAACGATGATCTTTACCTTACAGGGTTGATGCTAAGATGAAATAAGAAAACCTTGTGACTCCCACGATCTGCTCAGCATCTGGTGCAGAGTTGGCCTTCCATGACTGTTACCCTCCTTCTTTCCCGTCCATCTTTTGGTGTGGCATTGAAATTTCTTAAGCAGCAAATGATGGCTGTTCTATTTTAAACTCCCTGATATTTCTGGGAACCAAGAAGTCTTGTAAGTCATTTGACTGCACACATGTCCATGGAAATTCTTATTGGTGAATCAAAGAAAATGTCTTTAACTTTCCGCTCCAACCTCCCTTTAAAAATAGCGATAAATTTGACTTATTTTCAGGGTAACAATGGGATTTTGCTAAGGAAGTTAGTTTAAGTCCTCTTGAGATGGTTGCTAAAAAGACAAATAATATCTGGTATGCAGAGGGTTTAGACTTGCCTGGAGGCCGATGCTTAGAATAGAGAGAAATCTTTAAGCCGGTGCCTCTCTCTGGCCTCTGCCTGTACCTCCAGTCCCCTCATGTTCACCTTGCTGTCTGTCTTCCAGCCACACTGAGTTTGTTTCAGTGAATGGAAATTTCCATGCTCTCTCCTGCCACGGGGCCTTTGCACATGCAGTCCCCACTGGTTCACTCTTCTTTCTAGTCATTTCCTTTTACTTGTCCTTCAGATTTCTACTTACTTGGCTCTTTTTTAGGGAGAGCTTCACTCCTGTTTCCAAATCACATCCCATTGTCCTACAATCTCAAGGTGTCCCAAGTTTATATGTGTGCATATCATTATTAAATTAATAGGGCTTCTCCTCATTTGGCCATCATAAATATCTCACACACTTAGAATTTGTTCTGTTCTAAGCACTTCGGTTGTATTATTTTATATAACCCATAGAAACCTCATGAGGTAGGGTACTATGATTATGCCCATTTTATAGTTGGGAAAACTGAGTCACAGATAAAGTAAGTGATTTACCCAAGAGCACACTTCAAGTAGATAGAACTGGAATTAGAACTCGGGCATCTTTGTTCCAGAGTCTGTGCTCGTAATCACTATGTGTTTTGTGTCTTTTTCAGGCTCCTTGGGAGCAATGACACTGTTAATTTTTGCTTGTCACTGTCTCTCTGGTTCTAGTGCAGGAACTCATGCATAGTAAACTCCACCTAAGTATTTGGGGATGAATGAATGGCTCCTTCTCTCTATTTCTGTACCCCAAAGCCTCTCTTTCCTTACAGTCTTGGTGGTGATCATGAGAAAGTGTCTTGGCTCTCACAGTTTGAATTCCAGTTCCAGGAGCACTGTAATGCAACTTTGTCAGACCCATTGAAGAATGAGCCAGCATCCCACTCCGAATTCCAAGAGCTGAGCAGAATTCTAAATTCTCCCTCCATGCCCACTCACGCTCTTCCCTCATAGCACTCTGGAGGCTGTGTGCCACCCAGAGAAGCACAGAAATGTATTCTAGGGCAACAGAGAAGTCACCAGAATTACTGAGGATGCAGCAAAGTTGATGTTCTCTTATGTATTACTCAACCGAGATGTATTATTTACTAAGGAATCTTGTGCTTAGGTGACAGTGGTGGAACAAACTACCAGCTTTCCTTGTTAATGGCCAGCGAGTTCAACAAGCCTTTGCTGAGTGATGCCCACAGGTAACTGGCCAGCTAGATCCACAGATGGTTGCTGATGCCCCACACATGGTTTTCATGATGGCTGGGAAACAAGTATGCATAGTGGGTGGCAGATCTGCCTCTGTCATGTAGATTGTGAGCTCTAGGAGGGCATAGACCCAGCATGGACTTCTCAGGGCACAGCTCAGGGCCTGACTTGTAGTAGGTGCTTGGGGTATATTGGCTGGATGAATGTATAGGGTATAGGGGCCTTGCACTTAAATGGGCTGAACTCCGAATGCTTTATCCCAGGGCAGCAGCAGAGTAGAGGAAGCATGCATGCATGACACAGCACTAAATGACAAGTGTGCCAGGGGTGTATACTTGAATCAAAGAGGCATCGGTAGAAGAGCTGCTTTTTTTCCCCTCACTCAGTCTCACTCTGTTGCCAGGCTGGAGAATTTGCCTCTGTGGGGAAGGGATGATTCTTAGCATTGGTTAAAATTGAGACCCAGGGTACCTACTGCTCTGTGCCTCTTATTACTCAGGGTTTCCCTGGTGATTATAGCAAGGGGGACTCATGTTGACAGGTATCTGCTATGGTCATCCCTGAGCCACGAGGCCCTTTACACTTCTTCCCTCATTTATCCCACAACTACCATGCCTTATCATTGTTGCCGTTATATAGATGGGCAAAGTGAGGCTGAGGGAGAAAAGCTGTGATGTTGAGAAGGGGTGGAGCTGAGAATAAAATCCTAGAGGTATAAAAGTTCTCTTCTAGGCTTCCTTTCCAAATCTAATGTAGGAGCAAGTGTAATCTTTTGAAGAGAGGTGGTTGAAAGCTTTTGCACAGTGTCGGGGCTGCCATACCCTATGATGGATTCATGTCATTGCCCAATGGTGTGGGATGTGTGTGTGTGTGTGTGTGTGTGTGTGTGTGTGTATGTGTATGTGTGTATGTGTGTATGATGGGAGGTGTCTCCCACAACTAGGGATCCAGGCAGTCCCAGTACACATAATGCCATTGCTGACTAACAGCTCGGCAAGGGGAAGTACATAATTCTAGACCATTTGGCCAAAGCATGTGATGAGTGTGGGTTTGGGAAGTGGACATTTAGGAAGGTGTTTCCGTATACATTTTCTGTATTAATCAATAAGATATTCTTAGAATGATTGAGTTGAGGCTGGGTTTGGTGGCTCATGCCTGTAATCCCAGCACTTTGGAAAGCCAAGGCAGGCAGATCACGAGGTCAGGAGATGGAGACCATCCCGGCCAACATGGTGAAACCTCATCTCTACTAAAAATACAAAATTTAGCCATGTGTGGTGGCAGGCACGTGTAGTCCTAACTACTCGGGAGGCAGGGGCAGGAGAGTCGATTGAACCCAGGAGGCGGAGGTTGCAGTGAGCTGAGATCGTGCCACTGCACTCCAGCCTGGAGACAGAGTAAGACTCCATTCCCTTCCCCCACAAAAAAGAATGATTGTGAGTTGAATGGTTGCTTTCCAACTCCTATGTTAAAGCCTTAGCCCTCAGTACCTCTGAATGTGATATTATCTGCTATTAGTCCTTACCTCTGTGAAGACTCTATCTTTACCTCTATCTGATAGACTATTGACAGAATTAAAGAGTCTATCTGGACACACATGGACATATGGGTGGGGGACAGCACATACAGGGCCTGTCGGAAGGTGCAGTGTGGGAGGGACAGCATCCGGAAGAATAGCTGATGCATCCAGGGCTCCACACCGAGGTGACGGGTTGATAGGTGCAGCAAACCACCATGGCACACATTTACCTATGTAACAAACCTGCGCATCCTGCACATGTAAACTTGAAATGATAGAAAAGAGTCTATCTGCAAATGATATCACATTCTGATACTACGGTAGGACCACATTCTGACCTCAAGTTAGAATAAGGTCCTTAGGGCGAGTCCCAATTCAGTATGACTACTGTTCTTACAAAAGGGTAAACGTGGACAAAGAAAAGGTGATGTGAAGAGACACAGGGAGAAGGCAGTCATTGACGAGCCCAGGAGAAAGGCCTCTGAGGGACCCCACCCTGCTCACACCTTGATCTTAAACTTCCCGACTCCAGAACGGGAAGACAATACATTACTGTCCTCTAAGTCACCCAGTCTGTGATTCTTTATCATAACAGCCCTAACAAACAAATGCACGCAGTAATTCTGATTATTACCCGCATTTGACAGGCAAAGTAGCCAGGATTCAGAGATTATGACCTTCACCCAGAGGCACATGACAGTTTAAGTGCAGGTGACTCCACTAAATCCCGGATGCGCCTGGCTCCACGGTACCAGTTTCCTCTACTCTCTCACTGTACCCCCTATTCCATATTATTGAGGCCAGACAGACGTCATTCCTGGGAAAGCCATTTAAGTTTCATTCCCCTTTCTTTCTCTGACAGAAGCTACTGGTGAGGAAGGTAATGATCTTGATGAAACTGTCCCCAGAATGCGTGCCTGCCTTTGGAAGGAGCAGACTGGGATGAGATTCTCTACTCTGCGTCTTATCAACCAGAGCACACGGACAGGTTTCTTAACCCCTCTCTAGGCTTCCGTTTCCTTCTCTGAGAAATGTAGAGATGGGAACTCATCACAGAGGGTGATGGGGAAGACTGGATGAATCAGTGTCTGAAAACAGCCTAGCACAGTGCCTGGGCATACCACGCCTTGGGCAATGGTAGCTACTGCTTTTTCTTGAAATCACATCATGTCCTCTCTGAGGCAGGGTGCATGGTATGGGGATCAGGGACCTTGTGGTCCCAATGCTTCTGTCTCCACTGGGACTGAAGGAACTGGTATACAGGAAAAGCAGGCCTTGCTTCTCGCCCTGTCGCTTGGAAGCCAATCCTCGTTGAACATAGTAAACACAGGGATGCTTTTTCAGGCCCTCCACTAGGGGCCTAATACAGCTACAAGCAAGACCTACTAGAATAGTCTTCTGAAGGCTTTGCATATGTTCTGTGCTACAGCCAGCGATATAAATATGCCTCCTCACACACGGCGTTAAAAGAATCATTCCGCAGCCTACACAGATGTCAAAATAATAACAGGATGATGTTAGGCAAGGAAACATTTTTGATGCCTTTTCCCCCATTTAGAGTTATATAATACATTCTTTGATTGTTGTTGTTCGGGAAAGTAGTCTGCAAGTTGCTTCGTCCAACAATCTAAGATTGTTACATATCAGCAAAACGTCTGAAGCTGGCAGGTTTGTGCATTATCTGGGTTAAAGGTAACTTGGGTATAAGGCCACTTTGGAGAATGCTTCAGCTGGACTGGGGGTGCCTGGTGCTTACGTTAACTCAACATGTGTATTGAGGACTAGTATATGCAGGGTACTGTGCTGGAGATACAGATGGATCAGACAGGTATAGCTCCTGCCCTCTGGAGCTTTGCAGTTCATTATAGAGAAGCACCTCCAACCCACTAACCAGCCAGATAATAAAGTTATTGCAAATTGTGATTTCTGCTGTAAAAGAAAGAAAAGGCTGACAGAATGAAAGAAACGGGGTATGAAGTGATGGGTTAGGCCTCTCTGAGGAGGCAGCATTTAAGCTGAGACTCAAAGGCTAAAAAAGAGAGAGCCATTGAATGGCAGGGGGAGGAGCATTCTAAGTAGACATTAGAGCCTGCACAAGTTCCTTAAGTCGGAAGGAGCTCAGTGTGTTAGAGGAAGGGAGAGCAGACCCTTGGGGCTGGACTTGAGTGAGGCAGGCAGCAAGGAAGGAAGGGAAGTGTCCAGTTAAGTTCTAGCTCTGATTATTTTTATTATCCCAAGTCTGTTGCAGCTTGGGTTGCCAAATGAAATACAGGACCCCCAGTTACATTTGAATCTCGGATCAAAAATGGATGGCATTTTAGTAGAAGTATGTCTCAAATATTGCAGGGGACTTATACTTAAAAAAAAAAAAAAAAACAAACCATTGTTTGTCTGAAATGTGAATTTAACTGGGAGTCCTATATCTTTATTTGCCAAATCTGGTAACCCTGGCTGTAGTGATTGACTGACTCCATGTACACCAGAAAGACAGCAGAGGTGTTCAGACAAATCCTTTGTACAAAGATGATGGTTTGTTTTGTACCTGAAATTTCTGCAGAGTAGATCAAGGACTCCATCTAGGTACAGTGGACCTTGCTGTGTGACCTAAAGCAGATCGCTTAACCTCTCTGTCTCTCACAACTGAGAAACATGGATCCTTCTGGGTCTTGAGTAGCTCAGTAGGTTTTACTGAGGCTTCCATTGCAGAATGCTTCCTAAAGTGCTGCAGAGAGGAGTGGGGTTTTGATGATTTGACAGCGTGAGTTCTCATGGCCCTTTTGAGCCCCTGAGACTAGATTACTCAGAGGAGTTTCCTGGAGTAGGGTGAGGGAAGTATTACTGATTTTTCCTTTTGCTCGTGAGTCTAATTTGGCTTGTAATCACACCTACTGATTCTGCCTTAATTTAATATTTCAATACTTTGTTCAACGTGGATTTTTAGAATTACTTTTGATGTTTAAAGCTATTGCATTTGAATACTATTTCTCCCGATGACGGGGTTTCTTGGTGCCCCCATGAAGTTGTGCGCCCAAGGAAAGTGGCTCACCAGGCTCGCCCAGGTACCCTGATCCTGGCTGCCGATGGAGAGAACACAGCGTCCACACTAGATGCACTTGCCTGAGTGTGCTTTCAGACTCATCTCCCACTAGCTGAGTGATACTATCTCAGTTTCTTTATCTGTAAAATAGGTTTAATGAAAGTACAATCTTAAAGTTGTTTGGGACCTTAAATGGAAAAAAAAAAAAACAAAAACAAAAACCGTGTCCTGTAATTAGGCCGGTGTCTGGCGTTCACAAAGTGCTCAAAGCGTGTTTGCCGTTACCATTATTATTACCTTTAAATCTCAGTTTCCTCATCTCGTAAAGTAGAAAAGACACTAACTTCTACCTCCGTGTGTTCTTGTGGGGCATCAGTGAAATAATGATGCAGAATGTCCATCTAAGTGCTGGGTCCTTCAGCATCCTCCTCTTTCTTTATGCCAGGAAACCAGGATATTTTTATTTATTGTGCAATTGCGTTGATAGCTCACTGCTTTCCAGCAAGAGTCAGTGATGCTATCCAAGTAAGGGTGTGTATACTGTAAAGGCTGTAACAGAAACACAGACATTGGTACCGTGAAGCAGAACCACGTGGAAATGGATCAACCAGGATATGATAAGGGGAGAATGACCCTATGCAGCCCTCAGCCTTTCTGCACCAGGAAAAAGCAAGGGTTTGTCCAGACTCCACTCTTAGGGTCGCCCTAACCCATTCTGACAGCCAGACTGGGCTCTTGTCTCTGACTTCTGACCCCCACACCAGCCCTTGGCTCTGTCTTACCCAGGACTTAATTTTAAAGCTTCCTGGCTTAGGCAGGTTTTGTGTTGGCACAAAACCTGTGGCTCCTGGCTCTTCTGTTGTCTGTGTTTGGATCCACATCACTGCTTCCACCTTTAATTTTCTGTATTTTGGGTTTCTTTCTTTTTTTATAGATGGGGACTCACTGTGTTGTCCAGGCTGGACTCAAACTCTTGGGCTCATGTGATCCTCTTGCCTTAGCCTCCAGAGTGTATTTTGACTCCATTTTTGCACTGAGAGCCAAGACTTGAACAGGCTTAATGCCAGGCCACAGCCATTAATTTATTCAGTCAACAAATACTTATTGAGCATCTACTACATGCTAGGTACTTGTACAGATGCTGGAGATACCAGCAGCAAATTACCAGAGACGAGTGATCTTGCTTAGGGAGCTCATCTTCTCATGGTGGAGGTAGACAAGAACAGAACAGAGGAGGTTAAGCACTTCAGGGTTGCATGGTCATTGACAAACCTGCACACGTTCCCCTGGAGCCTAAAATAAAAGATAAAAATAATAACAATAAAAGAATTTTAAACACACTGCCCCTTCAGCGTATCAAAGTCAAGCAAATGTGATGTGTATAAGAATTTTGAGTGATAGGCCGGGCGCAGTGGCTCGTGCCTGTAATCCCAGCACTTTGGGAGGCCAAGGCGGGTGGATCACGAGGTCAAGAGATCGAGACCATCCTGGTCAACATGGTGAAACCCCATCTCTACTAAAAATACAAAAAATTAGCTGGGCATGGTGGCGTGTGCCTGTAATCCCAGCTACTTGGGAGGCTGAGGCAGGAGAATTGCCTGAACCCAGGAGGCGGAGGTTGCGGTGAGCCCAGATAGCGCCATTGCACTCCAGCCTGGGTAACAAGAGCAAAACTCAGTCTCAAAAAAAAAAAAAAAAGAATTTTGAGTGATATAAGGATCATTATTATGTATGCATAAGTGTGCACACACATTCCCGTTCAATACCACTAGTAGCCAGTATCAGAAGTTTGTATTCTAAACCTACCCAGAGAACAAGAGAGTCACCTAAAAATATTAAAGGAAAACTTCAGATTTTTCTGTTTTCAGATGTTTTTCTACAATGAACACGCATTTTCTTTATCATTTTTTAAACAATGAAATAAAAGGTTGAAAGGCAAGAAGAAAAAGCAAGAAAAAAGAACCAGAGTGGGATATAAATCAAACAGAGCCAGGGGAGAGGGTGAGAAGCGGGAAGAGAGTGTTTTGGGGAGGGGCAGCCTCACTGAGGTGTGACATTTGAGCTGAGACCTGATGGACTCAGCAAACCACATTCCTCCTTAGAGCTTCGTGTCTTCGTCTGTGACATGGGATCAGAGACCCCACATCTTGGGAGGATGGTGGGAAGGAACCACTTGACAGTGTGGTCAGTCTGGCCTTAAGATGCCTTGCCTTTGTCTTCCCTAGGTCTCTCAAACCGTGGTCCTCACCTAACAAGGATGTTGGTTGTCTGCCTGTTATGTCACGTCTCCACGGTCTCCTCCTTCTCCCCTTGTTTTGCATCCTTGGCATTGATCTCACTTTATTACCACTGATCTTCTTCATCCTTATCACTCACTCTTTCTCTCTTCTCCCCTTCCTCATCTCTGTATCTTTCCTTTGTCTTTAAAACCCATGTCCTTATCCCTGTGTGAATTGCATCCCAGCCTGGATACCAGCTCCATGTTGAGATCGGGACAAGGTGTATCTATAAACCATGAACCAGTGAAAGTTTGATAGAGAAGAAAACAGAATTCAAGGTCAGAGCCATGTCAAGGACAGGATAAGCTGAAACTACCTGTGTTCACATGAAAATAACACACATCTTTAGCACTTGTTATGAAAAATGATAACTTCAGGCACCATCAGGTGGGCTTTTGCCCATGTTTCTAGCTCTCAGGTGAGATTTCTTTTCTGCTTTTAATGTTCTTTCCCTAATTAAAAAGTTCAGTAAGGAAGGGTTTGAAGGCCTGCCATGTTTCCCACATGGCAGCTCTTCTGTAGGAAAGAACAGAGTAAGGAAAATACAAGTTTCCAAACCAGGGTGTAAGTCCTTTGATTTTTCCAAGAAAGGCAGAAGCAAAGACTGTTTTCTGCTGCTCCTAGAATCTCTGCTTGTCAGGATGACTCTGCAGGTCTTTCATCACTCTGAACTAGACCTTGACAAAGGGCTGACTTCCACAGCTCAATTTGCAAGTCTTAGTCTTGTGTATGCATGGTGTATGAACAGTCTTTTGGGCCAGGGTCATTTATAATTTTTCCTAGTTACCTGGTCCAGTAGAAAGTGTGACCTTGTAAAAGACTAGGGTTCAAACCCAAGCCTTTCAATTTACCATCCAAAGGATCTTTCTAGACCTCTACTCAAAGAAGTTCCCCACATTTTTCTCTATCCCTCACTGAGGGAGATAGAAGCTTTCAGAGCCAGTGTTTGATTCTCCCCATCTTCTTCCTCTTGCTATGCTGTTAACACTTGAGATGCAATGTGCATGTGAGATGTTGCCCACCACCTGTGGAAGTCTGGCCTGCAGACCCTGACTCAACAACAGATGAACGAATGCACTCTCAGAGCATTACAGTGATACAAGTGACCTAGGGATGGCTGTTGGCTGCTTTCAGATGGCAGAATGCAACCAATCAACCAAGACTCTCTGTTAACCCACACTTTTATTCCATAGATTTTACAACAAAGGTTCTAAGTTAACATACTTGTGGTTAATTAACATGGTTAAGAAAATGGTTTTTACGACTGATAAAAGCTTTAGGTTTGGGGGCCTAGAGTGAACACTATTAACAGGTAATTCCCCTTTGATATTCCCCTGAGAGGACCATCCAGCATAAAATTTACATGAGTAAACAGAGTGGAGGCAAAAGGTTGTGAGGTAAACAGACTTAAACTGGGAAGTCCTTTGATTGTTTCTATCTCTTTCCTATGCTAATGTAAATGAGGCTGCTGCCTTTGACATGCCTCAATA
The DNA here is from genome assembly GCA_031835075.1 of Saguinus oedipus. NCBI lineage: Eukaryota > Metazoa > Chordata > Mammalia > Primates > Cebidae > Saguinus > Saguinus oedipus. Next base: position 12,787,918 of record CM063179.1, on the reverse strand, counting down.
AAACCTTTTGGCTTTCCAAAAGGTTTGGAAACTTTTGGGTAACTACAATGAACCTATCTCCTTCCTTATCTGCACTTGACATGTAGTGAGAATCAGAAATGGACTAGCTCTGGAGACTTAGGGGCTGTTTGTTACTGCATTGTCACCTAATGGATTCTGACTGATAAAAACAGCATCTTTCATTTTTTCTTTTTCCTCTATGGCAGTTGTTACCATTACCATGTTTGTTTATACTTGATACATTTATTCATTATGTCTTTGTATAATATAAATTCCTTAAAACCCATCTTTTTGTTGTTGCTGATGTTCAAAGGAGTAACTCCAGTATCTGGACTGCCCAGTACATAATAGGCACTCAATGAATGTATGTATTGAATGAATTGATTAATAATCTGATTAATGCAGGTTAATTTCTTGCAATAATGTGGTTAATTTCCTCTAAGTGCCATAGAGGAAAAAGAAAAAATGAAAGATGCTATTGTATCAGTCAGAATCCATTAGGTTATGCTGCAGTAACAAATTGCTCCAAAGTCTCCAGAGCTGGTCCATTTCTGATTCACACTACAAGTCAGGAAGGTTACCTGACTTCTATAAGCCTCACATTCTTTATCTGTAAAATGGGAATATTAACCACATCTGCCTCATAGGGCTGCTTTGAGAATTAAACGTGCAATGAATGTAAAGTACCTGGCGCCATACCTGGCACACGGTAGGCATGCAGTAAATATGTACTGTAACAATTGTTGCTCCTGTAAACCAAGAACAGGGCTTCTATATGTAACATCAGTTACATTTTGCAGATGCAGTTTGTTTTCCAGTCATATTGAAGGTTCCTTAGCAAATAGGTAGCATGGTTGCATTGCAATCTGGGGTCCTCTGACATTGAGACTCTAGATGGTTTGTTATAAATTTTTGCTATTAGGTCACAGTCTGAACACTGGTTTTGGGGAAAGTATTTCTACTATATTGGGCTGGAGTATCATCAAGATCCCTTAGAGCTTTCAATGCTTTAGGTCTTAGGGTGAATGTGAGGCAAATAGGAACTCTGGGAGCTAGTGCCTGGGGGAGCTTCCAGGGACATGGGTAGAAACACTATATGGAGAATTAAGCTTTGAAGTGGATAACACCTTGAAGAGACAGAGTGCATACTAGACTTAGCTTACTTATTTTATTTGCCCGGTACTGGGTATGGGATCTGGTCCTGATGCAGGAGAAATGGACACAGTGGAATCCTGCAGATTCTTGTTGGCCAAGAGATTGATGAACCTAGAAGGAACACCTAGGTGGGAAGGGGCTTGTGTTGGTGCCCAGAAGCTGGGCTCTGGCACTGAATGAACTCAAGTTCATTTCTGACTCCTTCACTTTCTAATTGAGTAATGCTGGGCAGATACTGTCTCCTCTCTGTGCCTTGGTTTCCTCATCTGCCATTTTGGTTAGAATCAAGTAGGATTCTGTGTGTCTCCTACTGGACTTGCTTGCTTCTGTCTACTCTCTTGGCCAAGGCCAATGTGTGCTAAGTGGCAAATCTGATCAGGTAATTTCTCTCCTAGAACTTCCACCTCACCTAGGAGATCAAGGCTGCAGTGAGCCATGATTGCACCACTGCACGCCAGCCTGGGTGACAGAATGAGACCCCTGTCTCAAAAAAGGGAAATTTCAGTGGCTTGGTGGTGTCTTCAGGGGAGAGTGTAACTGAGTGTTCTAGCTCAGGCCCTGTCTCAGCTGGCCTTTGCTCACATCCCCAGTCTGCCTGCACCTGCTGCTCCTGCTGCTCCTGCTGCTCCTGCTGCAGCCTCACTCCAGTCTGGCTTTGCAGCAGGCCTTCTCGCCATTTAGATTCTGCTCAGCAGCCCCCATGCTGCTGCCTTCACCCCTCTCCTGTCCTCCCACTGATTCCTCCTCAACCTTCAGATCTCACTTTAGATGTCACTTCCTCAAACCCCCGGACACCGGCATTAATACTCACCATGTTACACTGATGTCATCTTCTTAATTGTCTGCCTTCTCCAACACACAGTCAGTTTCATCCTGGCTGGGATGGGGCTGTAATTGTGAGAAGGCCAAATACCTGAGAGGTTGACCACATAGGCTTTGAGATCAGGCTCCCTGGGCTGGAATTGTGGGTTCATAAATGAGAGTTCTGGGTCCTTGGACAACCTTCCTGTGCCTTGGTTTCCCCATCCATGGTGTGGTGTCCTTAGACAACACTCTTACCTTCCTGTGCCTCAGTTTCCCCATTGTGATATGGGCCATTGGACAGCACTCTATCTGCCCAGGCCTCAGTTTCTCCACCCATAAAATGAGCCAACAGCAGTCATTCTTGTGTGGCTGCAATCAAACAATGGAAATAGCTGTTTTTGCTACTTTTCTAGGGGTTTGCGGACCTGAAAATGAAAAGGTTCATAAAAGGGTGTGTGTTCACCCACACAGACAGCTGTTGTGCACTTGTTCTCACTCTCCCTTCACCAGGGGATGTTGGGAATGCTCCTCTTACAGCACTGAACTCTGCACAGCAGTTAGTTTAGTTTAGGAGTGGCCTGGAGTTTAGATGGAGACAGGATGGTGGGTTGTCTGTCTAGGCTTTTCTTCAATTCCATACTAGCAGCTCCATAAACAAATGTAATTTTGAGGCATGGCTTTCACAGGCTTTCTGAATCCCAACAAGTACTGTGGCTGGGCCATTAAGAAGCACAGCATCCCCTGCAATCTGCGATGGTAAAAGGGTCCAAGTTGTGTGTGTGTATGAATGTGTGAATTCAGGTTTATGCATTCATGCATGTATGTATGTATGCATACCTGCAATACATGTATGTGTGTAAATGTGTACATGCAATGTGTATATGTGTGTGTACAGATATATGTATGTGTGTATGTACATGCAATGCATATGTGTATGTATATACATGTGTGAATATATGTGTGTACACAATGTATGCTTGTGTGTATGTATATGTGTGTGTATGTACACACAATGTATGCATTTGTGTGTATGTATAAGTGTGTGTACACAATGCGTGCATTTGTAGGTATATGTGTGTGTATGTACACACAATGTATGCATTTGTGTGTGTGTATATGTATGTATAAGTGTGTGTACACACAATGAGTGCATTTGTAGGTATATGTGTATGTATATGTGTATACACACAGTGCATGCGTTTATGTGTGTGCGTGCATATGTATGTGTGTATACATGTGTATATGTGTGTATACATGAGTATGTGTACACACAATGTATGTGTATATAAGTACATGTGTACATGTGTGTACTTATGATTTGTGTATGTGTGCATGCGTGTACATGCAGTATCTGTGTACATAAATGTAAATGTGTGTGGTATACCCTTCTATGTATGTATTTGTGTGTGTGTACCCATATATGTGAGGGTGCTATGGCTGAATATTTGTGTCCCCTCACATTTGTATCTTGAAACCTAATCCTCAGTGTGTGCATACGAGGAAGTGAGGCCTTTGGGAAGTGATTAGGTCATGAGGGCTCTGCTCTCCTGAATGGAGTCTGTGCCCTTATAAAAGAGACCCCAGAGAGATCCCTCAGCCCTCTGCCCCGTGATGACACTGAGAAGACAGCTGTCTGTGAGGAATGAGTTCTCATCAGATACCTAATCTGCTAGCCTGTGAATCTTGGTCTTCCCAGCCTGCAGAATGGTGGGAAATCAATTTCTCTTATAAGCCACCAGTCTCTGGTGTTTTGTCATAGCAGCTCAGGTGGACTAAGAGAAAGGGTGTCACTTGGAAATTAGGGGGCTTCTATTTTATGTATTGTGGTTTTAGCTGTCTTTCCTTTAAAAATAACCCTTTAAAGTGTGTGTGTGTGTGTGTGTGTGCGCGCGCACGTGTGTGCATGTGTCTGTGGCAACTGCTGAAGAAAACAGGAAATTCCTCCTCTTCTCCCTCCTCCCATCCTTCTGTGTTTCTTCTCCCTGTGCCCCTTGTGTTGCTTTGTGCCCAGATTCTGCCTCCATCTCTTTCTCTCTCTTTCCTTCTCTCTTTCACTGTCTGTCTCTCTCCTCCTTCCGTTTGCCCAGCACCCAGTCTCTGTGTTGGCACAGGAGTACTGGTTGCCTAGGAAACCACCGCAGGGTGAGCACATGCGATTGGCCAGGCTGGGACCTGACTCTGGGTTGGCGGGCAGATTTTTTGGGTGATTCTTGTCCTCATTCCCCTTCAGGGGAGGGACATTTTCCGGGATACAAAGAAAACTGTCTGTGCCTTGGCTGCTAGGGCTTCTCAGCCTGGGAAGGAATTCCTGTCCTAATGAGGATTCAGAGTTGCAGAATGAGGCCACCCAGGAACAAATGTCCAAAAAGGCAGGAGGCTGGGAGGTGGAGATGGGGTGCCGGGACAATCATAGTTAACACCTATGTGTCAGTCACCGTTTGTTAAGCTCTTTATATGCATTTGCTCATTAGCAAACCTATGCAGTTAGTGTTATCTTTCTCCCGATTTTACAGATTAGGAGAGAGAGACTGAGAGATAATAAATAATATGGATGAGGTCACGCACTTGCTAAAGTGCAGATCTGGGATTCGAATGGCTAACTCATCTTTTAGGAATGACAAGGGGTTCTACAGATGGATGGTGGTGATGCTTGCCCAACAGTGTTAATGCATTTAATGGCACAGAGCCGTACCCTTAAAAATGGTCAAGATGGTAAACTTTGTTATGTTTATTTTACAACAGTTTTTTAAAAATGAGTGACAGAGTCATACATCTAGCCAGCCTGGTCTTGTGAACTTGTGATTTTATCGCTCTGATTTTACCATACTAGGGATAGGAATCAGCTGGCGGGGTGGGGATCTGCTGGCGGGGTGGGGATCTGCTGGCGGGGTGGGGATCTGCTGGCGGGGTGGGGATCTGCTGGCGGGGTGGGGATCTGCTGGCGGGGTGGGGATCTGCTGGCGGGGTGGGGATCTGCTGGCGGGGTGGGGATCTGCTGGCGGGGTGGGGATCTGCTGGCGGGGTGGGGATCTGCTGGCGGGGTGGGGATCTGCTGGCGGGGTGGGGATCTGCTGGCGGGGTGGGGATCTGCTGGCGGGGTGGGGATCTGCTGGCGGGGTGGGGATCTGCTGGCGGGGTGGGGATCTGCTGGCGGGGTGGGGATCTGCTGGCGGGGTGGGGATCTGCTGGCGGGGTGGGGATCTGCTGGCGGGGTGGGGATCTGCTGGCGGGGTGGGGATCTGCTGGCGGGGTGGGGATCTGCTGGCGGGGTGGGGATCAGCTGGCAGGGTGGTCTTAAGCACTTTCTGTGTGGTTGGCAGGTTGTGTGATGAGCGCTTAAACATGGACTATGTGATGGAATTCTTCCAATAGTTCCTCCTGTTATTTCCATTTTACAGATGAAGTAGCAGAGGCTCAGAACATTCAGACATTTCTAGAGGTTATATAGTGAGCTAATGATGCAGCCTTGATTTTAACCCTGGCCTTCCCCGCCCCCTCCCCCTGCCCCTGTCCCCTCCCCTCCCCTCCCCTCCCTCCACCTTCCTCCCCCTTCCTTTCCCTTCCCTCTTTCCCTCTTTCCCTCCCTGCTATCTGTCTTTCCTTTTTGACGAGGTCTCTCTCTGTCACTCAGGCTGGAGTGCAGTGGTGAGATCTCAGTTTACTGCAACTTCCACCATCCAGACTCAAGCCATCCTCCCACCTCAGCTTCCCAAGTAGCTAGGACTACAAGCATGCACCACCGTGCCCAATTTTTTTTTTTTTTTTTTTTAATTTTTATTGCATTATAGGTTTGGGGGTACATGTGCAGAACGTGCAAGATAGTTGCATAGGTACACACATGGCAGTGTGTTTTGCTGCCTTCCTCCCCCTCACCCACACTTTTTTAAAGAGAAAATGTTTCATCATATTGCCCAGGCCTGTCTTGAACTCCTAAGCTCAAGTAATCTTCCTAAGACTCCCGTAGTGCTGGGGTTACAAGTATGAGCCACCGTGCCTGGCCTAACCCCAGGCTTTCTGACACATGCTCTTCCCAGATTGCCTAGGGCCTGCTCATTGTTGCAGGAATGTGAATGCAAGAACTCTGCTTCTCTGCAGTGCCTGAGGATTAAGTGATTCCCCGCTCCTGGTTCCAGCTCAGTCACTTTAGACGGCTTCAGTGCCCATCAGTTTCCTTGTAGGCAGTTGGTTGGCCCAGGCCATCTCACCAGTGTCCTCAAAGTGTCAAAGCCACTTCAGTGAGGTTTAGCAGTGGTGGCTGGAAATAAAGTCAGTACCCAATGCAGGTAAGCTTGCCAGATCAAAGCTAATGAACCCTGTCCTCAGGAAACAGAGTGGAATTTGGGAACATCTGGTGTGATTACAACCATCATGGGTTCTGGAGACGTGGCTGGCGGGTCAGTAGCTTGGTGGTGGAGGAGGAAGAGGGATTCAGGACTTTGCAGGGCCATGGGAGGAAGTGATAGGGCAGGTCCACTACCTTTCACTTATCACATGGCAAAATTCCAGCCCTTCCTGCTGTCATGTGCCCATCACACATCCTATCTGGCTCACTTAGCAGAATCGCTTGGTTGCTGTGATTTTTAATTCTGGCAGTTGTTACTCTTGCATGTATCATCTCATTCAATCCTTTCAAGACCTAAGATCAGGTTAGTCAACAGTGTTATTTCCATTTTATTTTGAGACTGATTTTCACTCTGTTGCCCAGTGGCATAATCTCGGCTCACTGCAACCTCCACCTCCCAGGTTCTAGGGATTCTCTTGCCTCAGCCTCCCAGGTAACTGGGATTTCAGGCACTTGCCATCACACATGGCTAAGTTTTGTATTTTTAGTAGAGATGGTGTTTCGCCACGTTGGCCAGGCTGGTCTTGAACTTTTGGCCTCGAGTGACCTGTTCACCTTGGCCTCCCAAAGTGCTGGGATTAGAGGCATGAGCCACCATGCCTGGCCTTATTTTATTCTTTTGAGACAGGGTCTTGATATGTTGCTGAAGCTGGTCGTGATCTCCTAAGCTTGAGTGATCCTCCTGTCTTGGCTTCTTAGAGTGCTGGGATAACAGGCATGAGCTACAATGCTCGTCGCTTATTTCGTTTATAGAGAAGGAAACTGAGGCTCCGAGGGATGAAAGGGTTCATGCAAGCTCACATAAGTAGCAAAATGCACAGCCAGGTCTGGCTAAGCCCAGCTCTCTCCTCTCTTTCTCTCCTCGCTTTTTTTTGTACAACAGGAGTTATTGCTTCTTCAGGATTTGATCCCTGGTGAGTCAGGGTAGGAAACTTACCAGGTGGTCAAGGATGAAAAGTGGCAGCAGAGTCTTTTCCATCTTTGACAGTTCCGTTCAGTGTACACATCTGACACTTGCTAGATACCAGAATACAAAGTCACTTGGATATGGAGTATTTGCCAAGGGTATTGATCCTCCACATGGGGGTCCCTGGACCAGCAGCAGCAGCATCAGCATCACCTGGGAATTTGTTAGAAACGCAAATTCTCAGACCCCAGCTCAGACCTAGTGAGTCAGTAATGCTGGGTGTGGGCCCAGCAATCTGCAGTGCAAAGTTGAATGGTGGTAAAAAGATACGTCCATCTAGAACTGGCGGCCATGATCTTATTTGGATAAAGAGGTCTTTGAAGATGTTATTACAGTAAAGATTATGGGATGAGGTTATCCTGCATGAGAGTGAGCCCTCAAACGAAAGACAAATGTCCTTATAAGAGAAGAAAAGGGGAGAGGATTCACAGAGAAGGCCATGTGAATGGGAGCAAGGCAGCTACAAGCCAAGGCGTGCCAGAGATGGCTGGTAACCTTTAGAAAGCAGGAGAGCGGTGTGCGGCAGGTTCTCCTGCAGCGCCTCCAGAAGCAACCAAGTCTGTGGACTGTTTGATTTCAGACTACTGGCCTCTAGAACCATGAGAATACATTTCTGCTTTTTTCTTTTCTTTTCTTTTTTTGAGGTGAAGTTTCGCTCTGCTTCCCAGGCTGGAGCGAGGTGGCAGGATCTTGGCTCACTGCACTCTCCATCTCCTGGGTTCAAGTGAGTCTCCTGCCTCAGCCTCCTAAGTAGCTGGGATTACAGGCACCCCCCACCAAGGCCCAGGTAATTTTTGTATTTTTAGTAGAGGTGGGATTTCACCATGTTAGTCAGGCTAGTCTCCGACTCCACCTGCCTTGGCCTGTCCAAGTCCTGGGATTGCAGGCATGAGCCATGGCGCCCGGCCATTTCTGCTGTTTAAACCAGCCGGTTTGTAGTGATTTGTTATGATAGCCACAGAAAACCAATGCAAAGCACTCCAGGTGTTTCTGATTCACAAAAAAGTTTGAGAACCAATGGTTCAGAGTAGTGTCTCTCTAAGAGTGGGGATTTAAATATACATATGGGCCCCATTTTTTGCGCACCCAATCAAAATCAGCCCAAGGATGCATATTTTTTAGTAGGCTTTTGATGGTGGTTTTTATGTGTACTAAAAATTGAGAGCGTTTAGCCTTGAGGAGTGTTATATGGTGAGTAAATACCTTTTGTGTCTCTGTCAGTCTGGCTATACCCAGCCAAATGAGATACGTTCTTGAGCCAGCTTCCTGCGCTTGTGGAAGTATTGCTATTTTTATTATCATTATTACTTTTCCTCCCTCCCTCCCTCCTTCCCTCCAAGATGGAGTTTCGCTCTTGCCACTTAGGCTGGAGTGCAGTGGCATGATCTTGGCTCACTGCCACCTCTGCCTCCCAAGTTCAAGCGGTTCTCCTGCCTCATCCTCCTGAGCAGCTGGGATTACAGGTGCATGCCACCACGCCTGGATAATTTTTCTAAGTGTAGTTAGTAGACACAGGGTCTCGCCAAGTTGGCCAGGCTGGTCTCGAACTCCTGACCTCAGGTGATCCGTATGTCTCGGCCTCCCAAAGTGCTGGGATTACAGGTGTGACCCACTGCACCCAGCCATTAGTATTATTTTTATTGCTAGCTTTCTCTGCTTCTTTGCGGTTGGCAGGAGAGCAAAATGAACCAGTTTATGGTAGAGATGATTATACCCAGTTAGGACTCTGTATTCTGCCCCCTACCATAAGTGCTCCCAGCACATTGTACAAAGTGTTGGAGCCTGGATGTGAGGTTAGCAAAGCCAACAGGGATGAGGCTCAGCTACCAACTCCCATCTGGGAGGTGGGATCACCATGGAAGTGGAGCAGGGACGTGGGAATTTCCTAATCATCTGCTTGGGTAGCATAATGAAGTCGACATGCGACATAATTACACACTTGGGAAGTTTCTATTATGCACCACGTTCTGATTGCTAGCACCTGGTGTCAGCCCCTCCATAAACAGAGAGGCTGGCTGGCTGGCTGGCAGGAGAAGCTTCCATGGCTCCCTGGGCCCTGAAGCCAAGGGATCCTGAGCACATCATTATGCCTGGAACCCATGGGAAGGTCTTGTGAATCCAAGTTGTCCTGATGCACCTGCCTGCCTGCAAGAGACAGGGAGATGGGAAGACACAGCAGGCTGGGAGAAATGGTTAGCTGAAGTCGTGGGCTCCCCATGGGATCCTTCTGGTTCTGAAGCCTCAACCTTGAGTTTTTTCTTTCAGCTGTGCCTGGTCTTATTTTATTTATTGAGACAGGTTCTTCCTATGTTGCCCAGGCTGGTCTTGAACTCCTGAGCTTGAGTGATCCTCCTGCCTTGGCTTTTCCGAGTGCTGGGATTACAGGCATGAGCTACAATGCTCATCTATGATTCTCAGAGAAGGAAACTGAAGCTCCCATCTGTAAAGATATAAAGAAATGCCCCTATCTCTCCCTCTCCCCACCCCTGATGTTTTTAAAGGAAAAACAGCTGAAACCACAATACATGAAATGGAAGCCTCAATTTCCAAGTGACACCCTTTCTCTTAGTCCACCTCAGCTGCCATGACAAAACACCAGAGACTGGGTGGCTTATAACAGAAATTGATTTCCCACCATTCTGCAGGCTGGGAAGACCAAGATTAAGGTGCTGCAGATGTAAAGTACAGTAATCTGCTCTTCCTTTTTCCTCCCTCCCACCCTCCCTTTTTTCCTTTTCCCTTCCTCCCTTCCTCCCTCCCTCCCTCCCTCATTCCTTCCCTCCTTCCTGTCCTTCCGTCTTTCCTTTTTGATGAGGTCTCTCTCCGTCACCCAGGCTGGAGTGAAGTGGCACAATTCCTGGACCTGTTGAGCAGGAGCAGCCCATTCCATTTGTAATGTCTATCGGTGGCATTGTTCATCTCCTCTACGCAAGGCACTTCGCATATGATCTTAGTTAAGCTTTGTAAAATGTCTGTTCTGAAGGTACTGTTGATTCACATTTCAAAGAAGATAAAATAGGCCAGCAGAAAAAATAGCGTGGTAAAGATCACACAGCTGGTAAGACAGAAACAAGATGTGTCTAACTCAGTGTTTCTTACCTCAGTACTGTTGACATTCGGGGCCAGGTGATTCTTTGTTGGGAGGGTTGCCCTGTGTGTTCTAGGGTATTTGACAGCATCCTCAGCTTCTGCTTATCAGATGCTAGTAGCTCACCCCAGCTCTGTTGTGACAACCACAAGTGTCTCCAGACATTGTCGATGTCCCCTAAGGAGCAAAAATCACCCCCATTGAGAAACAGATTTTTTTTTTTTTTTTTTGAGATGGAGTCTTGCTCTGTTACCTCGGCTGGAGTGTAGGGGCATGATCTTGGCTCACTGCAACCTCTGATTCCCACTTCAAGCAATTCTCCTTAGCCTCCCAAGTAGCTGGGATTACAGGCATGTGCCACTACACCTAGCTAATTTTTGTATTTTTAGTAGAGATGGGGTTTCACTATATTGGCCACTGGTCTTGAACTCCTGACGTCAGGTGGTCTGCCCAACTCAGCCTCCCAAAATGCTGGGATTATAGGCATGAGCCACCACGCCTGGCTGAGAAACAGATTTTATGTTTCTTCTAAGATGTTCCTCTGCCTCCACAAACATTCTGGATCTGAGCAGCTTTGAGGCACCAGGGTATGAGTTTATATGACATAACTTCTTTACATGTCAACTTTTAGTTAGCCCACTTCCCTCTGCTCCCTCCTTCACCCCACCCTCTCTCTAGCACACACACAACCTTCTGCCCTTTTAGAGGTATAAAACAACATAGAATTTGGTTGACTTGTTGGGAATTCATACAGCTAGTAAGTAATGAAATCAAAGTAAAGCTAAGTTTTGCAGACCCTCTTTACCTCTTTTCCTATTTCCCCATTTTCTCTTCTTCAGCAGCTCCAAGGCTTGTAGGAAGCTGATCGAGGTTCCAGAAGCTTTGTTACATGGCAGCAGCCTCTTTGGGGAATTGGTTTCCTTATTTTCTCTCCATTCTTTTCCGGGAATCTACTTGAGTGTCACCTCCACAGATGAATAGCTATCTCTAGTGTGTTTGAGACCATATCCCTACTTTCATGGTCCCTGTACATAGCAGGTCCTCAGTAAATATTTGTTGAATTAATGACTAAGTCACTCTGAGTATCATTTCCACAAATTAAAATAACATGACCTTAGCTCATTGTGTCAGTGACACACTTTGCCTGGGTCACAAGTGGTTTTGAGGCAAATAGCATGGAGGCTGGAGAGAGCAAAAGGGCTTACTGGGAAGACCCAGGATACTTCACAGATACCAAGGACAAAAGTGCAGTCCAGCTAATGCAGTACCAGGACCAGCAAAGGTCATTATTCTGCCTTCTACTCTGGGCTGAACAGCTTCTGATCTCAAATTTGCACAGCAGTTGGCTTCATCTCTGTCTCCTCTGTTTTTATTTCTCACTTCTTTTTTTAACCTTCTGAATTCTTCTCTGTGTCCAGACCAGTGTTCTCTACTTTATCCATGTGGAAAAAGATGACCCCATCAGCATACCAAGCTCAACACCCAGGCCCCACATTGACTTGTCCTTATATTCAAGCAGTAACCCAAATCAAGGAAAATCTTGCACACTGATTTTCAAATTTGCAGGAGAAATAATCTGATTGGCTCTCCTTGTATCAGGTGATGCTCTCTGGCCCAATCAGGAATGGCCAGGAAGTAGGGCATTTTAGTATAACAATGACCCCTCAGGTCCATTTCCATGTTTGGGGAGCAGTTTGTAGAAAACTGTGGAGTGGGGAAACACCCAAGGCCTCTAGTACATTGTCCCTGCCCAGGTGAGAAGTAGTAGCCCACCCCATCTTGCCTGCATCAAAGTCAAGTGCTGGAGAAAAATCAGGAATGGGCATGTGAGTCTTAGGTGGACATACATGGCTCAGACTCTCATCTAATCCTTTTCCTTTTCTGACAAAAAGGCTCAGAAGGAGGCCTTGAAAGGAAGTTGGAGTACAACAGCTGCCACTTCTAATTACAGCTAGTGTTAGTCAAGTTGGATTAATTGGGGGCAGAAGTCCAATTTACACAAAAGAACAACCATATATACGTTTCTCTGTTTTGATTGCCTGTGAGAACATACAGCAAGTTATACTACAATGATTAAAAAACGTGGCAAACACAAGTAGAAAGAAGGCAAGGAGGACAAACAAGCTCCAGCAATAGAAATCCTAGGGGACCGGATTTATTGGATGAAACTATAGTGATTGTAATAAACACCTGTAGCTGGAATGACAACATGTGCTTATAAGATGTTTGGAAACAGGTTTGATTCTCTTGAGTAGTAATAATGATAAGAAAGAAAAATAGCAAATGTGTACATAGTATCTGCAGGGGATTTGTTCCGGGAGCCTCAAGGATACCAAAATCGGCAGATGCTCAAGGACCTCATATAAAATGGCGTATTTGCACACAGACTACTTTTCCTGAATACTTTCAATCATCTCTAGGTTACTTATAATGACTAATACAATGTAAATGCTATGTAGATAGTTGTTGCACCGTATTGTTTATTTGTATTAGTTGTTATTGTTATATTTTAATTTTTTTCGAAACTATTTTTTTTTTAAGACCGGGTCTCATTCTATCACCCAGGCTGGAGTGCAGTGGCATGATCTTGGCTCACTGCAACCTCTGCCTCTTGGGTTTAAGAGATTCTTCTGCCTCGGCCACCTGAGTAGCTGGGATTACAGGAATGCACCACTATGCCTGGCTAATTTTTGTAATTTTAGTAGAGATTGGGTTTCACCATTTTGGCCAAGCTGGTCTCGAAATCCTGGCCTCATGTAATCTACCCATCTTGGTCTCCCAAAGTACTGGGATTACAGGTGTGAGCCACCATGCCCGGCCTCTTCTCAACTATTTTTGATTCTCAGTTGATTGAACCTTCGGATAAGGAGGGCTGATATACACATTTACTGTGTGCCAGGCTCTGTTCTAAGTATCGATGGAATCTGTGTCTACTCATTTAATTCTGCAGCAACTTGATGACGGAGATACTGCTGGGCAGTGGAGGTGCTCGCAGTTGTCAAAAGTACTTTAAAAATTAACCAGGAGAGTAAATGGGGAGGGCATGTCTGATCTTCTCTAACAGAGAAGGACAACAGCTGACAGAGTGGACAAGAGCTGGGATTATGCAGCGGCCAGATAGCGTTGGTTTGTATGTGACCCTACGTGAGTTACTGAATCTGAGTTTTGACTTCCTCCTCTTCAAAACGTGGCTAATAGAAATTTCCCTAGATAATTGTGGTGAGGATGAAACCTGGCATGGAACTGTGTGGAATGGCACAGGCCTTGGCACATAGAAGACACAATAAATGCCATGATATGTAGGTGGGGTTACAGGGTCTACAGTCCAGCTGTGTATCTTACAAGCTTTGCACACGTGGAGTTACCTCTCACTGAGCTTTCGTTTTCTCATCTGGGAAAACATGGATGATGATAGAATCTACCTCCCATGTTCTCATGAGGAAGGATTCAGGTAGTGCAGGTAAAGTTCTGAGTACAGTGTCTCACATATTTTAAGTTTTTACTACATATGATTGTTTTTGTTGTTAGCATTCTAGAATAATGAAATAAGCATTGAGAAAAAGGTAGGTCATTAAAAATGACAACATGAAACCCATTATACTGTTAAGTGATTTGCGCTGTGCAATTAGCAAATTACACTCACTTTTTTCCCCCAAAAGTGCTTTAACAAGAGGAGGCTGTTTGTGCCAATCACAGCACCCTATAACCAGTGCATTTCTCCGGAAGATCCATTTTCTCCTGACAGCACTCTCAGTTTGATGGTATTTGCATTCCCCTCGATTTGCCTAATTTTAATGAGACATTAGATCAACATCACAAAAGCAATTTCAGATTACTCCGAGTTCCCTGACAAAAAAGTTCTATTGTCACGACATTGTTCAGTTTATACATGGAGAATTTCTGCCATTGATTTCTGGGACAAAGCTCTTATGTAATTCCAGTAAAAGTGTGAAATGGTTTTTTTTTAAAACATATAATTATGGTTTAAAAAATCCAGGAAGCACCTTCTTGGGGTGTTAACACTACACATTAGTGTTTGACGATGCAAGCAGAAGAAACCAACCTTTCTTAGTATAAACAAAATGAGAGTATGTTGCATGCCTTAGAGAAGGGAAGGCCGGGGATCCAGAAACCAGGGAAATTTTAGGCGTCTAGACAGCCTCATTATTTTGTACAAACACCACCACTTGGTCAGCTCCAATCTTTGTCTCAGCCTAGTTTCATTTACGATGTAAAGTCCCAGGAGGTGTTTCCTTGGTCTAGTGTGGATCCTATGTCTGCCCCTTCACGGGTAAGGGAGAATGAGACTTGATTATTTATAGCTTTACCAAGACCACAGACATTGGAGGAGAGCAGATTTCCTGTAAGAAGAGCAGGAGTGAGAGGACTGAGGACATGGTGTGTTTGTAGGTGCGGGAATTCCTTTTCTGTAGTTATCACCAGAATTCCCAGTTAATAATGCTTTGTAGTGATTTATTAATGTCCAACTTTTGCTGGCTGTTGACTGTCACTGGAAAACAGCCACACTGTGGAAGAAGGTTGTCACTATGTGTGTTAGACCGTAGATGGAGTGGCTTAAACCACAAACATTTATTTCTCACAGTTCTGGAGACTGAGAAGTCCAAGGCCAAGGTGCCTACAGAAACAGGGTCTGGTGGGCACTGGCTTCCTGGTTTGCAGACAGTGGCTTTGTCACTGTATCCTCACATGGCCAAGAGGAAGATCACCTCTTTCATATCTCTTCTTGTAATCTCACTCACAAAGGGTCCACCCTCATGACCTAATTACCTTCCCAATGCACCACCTCCAAATAACCATCACATTGGGAATTAGCTTCAACATATGAACTGGGGGGTAGACACAGACGTTCAGACCATAGCACTACATTATAGAGAAATGGAGTTTTCAAAACTATTCTTAGTCTCATTTAATTTAGAGGGTTTTTGCTGTACCTAGGAATGGTTAGAAATTGTACTTTCCAAAAGGCGGGCATTTTTTGTGATCTGGGCTTTGCAGTCATTTTGCATGGAGAGGGAGTGCCTGGTCTAGATTGAGACCCAAAGCTGTGGGAAGGGATCATTTAGCACGGGAAGATGATGAGATGGCAAAGACAACTTTATAGCACTCTTTATCATGGATGTAAAAGGGTCAGGCGAGGCTGACAAGCCAGTCCTCACGGCTACTGTGAATAGGCCAAGGAAAGCTGGGCTGAAATTGCACTGTAAATTATTTAGGTGGAACATGAAGAAAGACTGGCTGGCTGCAAGGCAAGTTAGACATGGTGGCAAGACTTCAAGGTACGGTTTTTCTGATCCGAGGTGGCCAATGTGTACATTCCCTCCTCTTCCGCCCCCGATTGCTACATCTAAGGGGTATGTCACCAGATAATCATAGTGCTTGTCTCCTCCCAGGCAGGAGTGGATCTCAGAATATTTTTCAACACAGCACTTAAGAGGGTTTCAGCCAGGCCTGGCGGCTCACACCTGTAATCCCAGCACTTTGGGAGGCCAGAGTGGGGAGGGGGCTGGATCACAAGGTCAAGAGATCGAGACCATCCTGGCCAACATGGTGAAACCCTGTCCCTACTAAAAATACAAAAATGGCCAGACCTGGTGTCTCACTCCTCTAATCCAGCCATTTTGGGAGGCCAGGTTGGGTAGATCATGAGGTCAGGAGATTGAGACCATTCTGGCCAACATGGTGAAACCCTGTCTCTTCTAAAGATACAGAAATTAGCTGGGCATGATGGTGCACACTTGTACTTGGTGGTGCACTCAGCTACTTGGGAGGCTGAGGTAGGAGAATTGCTTGAACCCGGAAGGCAGAGGTTGCAGTGAACTGAGACTGTGCCACTGTACTCCAGCCTGGTGACAGAGTGAGACTCCATTTCAAAAAAAAAAAAAAGGCCAGGTATGGTGGCATGCACCTGTAGTCCCAGCTACTTGGGAGGCTGAGGCAGGAGAATCGCTTGAACTTGGGAGGCGGAGATTGCAGTGAGACGAGATTGTGCCACTGCACTCCAGCCTGGGCGACAAAGCGAGACTTTGTCTAAAAAAAAAAAAGTTTCTGCTGATCGACTAGATTTAGCAGGTGTGTGTGGGGGGGTAGGATGGGGGGAGTGGTGGGGTGGTGGGATGCTTGGTGATGATGGTGGTGAGGCACAATTTACTGCCCCTCCTCTAGATTTGTAATTGGGAGTTTAAGTAGAGATATGGGCTGCACTAAATATCTTTTCAATATTTCACCTTATTTGGGAGTTACCACCAACTCAACAGGTAACTGACAAGGCAACAACAATGACTACAACAACAGAAACCCCTAAGGGGGGAATAAAAGGACAGTGAGGCTTACAGGGTGTGAATTCTTTGAAGCAGTGTGAGGTATTAACCAGAAGTGTTTAACTCCCTTGAGAACACAGAAGACAGACATATGCAAGACATTTTGCATTGTATACAAAGAGAAAACACAAACCACTCTAGCTTAAATAATTGATGCAACTTATTGACTAAAGCAATGGGAAAATCAAGATACAATGCCTAGTTCAGGTGGGGCTTCATCTAGCAGTTCAGACCTGAGTTCCTCTCCCTTTGCCTTTCAATTCCATCCTGGGGACCTCTTGTCTCCATGAAGGTCAATCCTTAGAACCAAGGGGAAGATCAGTCCCGTCTAAACCATATGGCTGAGATTGGCGTAGAGGTAAGTTCTCCAAATGAGAAGCAGGTTATGGTGGAAAGGAATGGGGAGAATGGATACTGGAATGAAAGTTCTCTTTGCAGTGGTGGTTTGTACATGTGGGTGGGAGAGCTGAAGTCGTTTGTCCAAGAGCCACTCCTTAAATAGGAATAAGAAAAAGATGAAAAGTTCATCATGTCTAGAGGTTACCAAGGTGCCACTTGTAGAGAAAATCCTTTCCTTCTTAAGAGAGTCCATCACCTTCTTCATTGCCTCTTGATGTAGAAATTGGGGTTTGGGCCGACTTACCCGCGGATCTCTCCACCAGCTTTGCCTGGAGTTTTGTCCCATTAGCAACCACTGCCATGTGTGTTTGTGCACCCAGCTTGGCTGGGAACTGATGTGCTAAGAAAGCCTGTGCTTCCCCAGTGCTGGCAGATTTAGGGGTGGGCAGCCAACAGTGGGGTCAGCAGAGGGGTAGCAAAGGAGGAACTTCTCCTCTGTCTCTCCTGGCAGTTCGTGGCTACTCCATGAGGCTGGATGGCTATTCCAACAGAATGGAGACTTTTTAAGATTCAGGCTTGAACAAGTTGCTCAACTTCTCGTGGTCTTATGCCTCATCTGTACAATGATCGTGTAAGTGCGTCATTCCGTGAATAGCTGTAGGCATTCCGTGAGATGATGTATGCAGAGCAAGAGGGCTTCACCTTGCATCTTAGGTTGGATTCCCTAGAAGAAGAGTCCGAGGTGGCAATTCTTGTGTAAGCGGTTTATAGAGGGATGCTTTCCAGAGAAGTGTAGTGAGGAAAGCAAGATTGTGCAGGGTAAGGAACTCCGCAAGGATGTGGCAGGGGAAGGAAACCAGCTCGGCCAGTTCTTCAGCCTGGTTCCATGCAAGGTCCTAAGCATCATTTGCATCTCAGAGCTGCTTCCGCTTTGAGGTGAGAGTCTGGCCTTCCATGTTCTTGTGTCAGTCATGTGGGCTGCCTTGTATATGGGCTGCTTCAGGCAGTGGGGAAGGAAACCTTATTGGCAAGGTAGCTCCCATTCAGTTAGAGCCAATTTTCCATAGAAGAAGGTGGCTGTGAGCCATTAGCAATCATCATTCACAGCCTCTGGGGGAGGGGGACACCTGCTGTGTAAGGAATCTGGGCAGGGCCCCAATGGTATCCATCACACCAGGATGGATACAATCTGGTTTCAAAGTGGGAGGAAGGCAGGATTTGGGATTTACTCTAGTTTGTAGATAGTAGAACTGAAGTCAAGAGATCAGGCAGCTTGCCCAGGGTCATACTGCTAGTAGGCATTACAGAAGGAATGAGGATGCACATTTCTTGCCTTTTGCGATGAGGTTATTCATATTATCATAGTTTTCTAAAAAAAAAAAAAAAAAAAGTCAGTTTCTTATAAATTATCTGCCCAGCCCCTTTATTTTAAAAACAAGGAACTCGAGAGCCAGAAAGGAACAAACACTCCAAATTCACAGAGAGAGTGGGACAGACTGAAGACCAAACCTGTGTGATCATATCTACCTTTGAACCCCAGAAATCTCATTCTGCTGCTGCTTTTTGAAAACAGGCAATGAAGGAAGCTGCTGTTGCTTTGAGGAAATATGTTCCCATAAACTCGATGACCCCCTGCTGCGTAGAAGCAAGTCTTGATCAGGCAGTGAATAAACCTTCCAGCCAACAGTATTCTTGCTTCAGGAGAGGCTTGTGGGAAAATGCAGTGCGCTCAGGTGCCTCGGAGTGAGGGTGACACAAAGGGCTGGAGCAAGAACTCTTGCGTTTACTTGACAAATATTTATTGTGCTAGGCAGTGGGGCTGTACCACTGCACCCTCCAGACAGGTTCCTCCTGCTGGAGTTACAGTCCAGTGGGAAAGGCAATAATTAACTAAACTCCCCTTTATGGGATTTAAATGACAATAATGATTCGCGCTATGAAGAAGTTTGGGATGTTGTGTGAACATGTGATGGAGGGACCTGACCTCATTTGGGGCCAGAAAGCTTTTCTCTGTAGGCTTAGACCATAGACACAGTGGTTTAAACAACAAATGGAGATAATAAAGAATGAAGAGGAATTAATGAGAAAAAGGGGTTGAGGGAGGGGCTGGAAGAACATTCCAGGCAGAGGGAACGGCTTGTGCATGGTCTCCAAGGTGGGAAGGTTTTGTTTGAGGCCGGTTTATTTGAGAAAGGCCACGGTGGCTGGAGAGCACGGTGATAACAGGTTCGATTGGAGATGAGGATGGAGATTCAGTTCTTTAATGAAAGGGAAGACATAAAATGAAAGTAAGCAGGAAGGTGTCCCAAATGTGTGTGTTTGTGGGGCAGGTAATAGGACAAGACGTGTGTTGTAGAGGTATCATTCTGATTGTGGTGGCTTGGGAAGGAATATACTTAACCAATATGGGAGACTCAACTGGCAACATTGCAGACTCAACTGGCATGGCCCTTTTTCTTCAAAATACTTAGATTTATTTGAGACTGTATCTATGTATCTATGTCAATGTCTGTATCTCCAAAAGAAAGAAAGATGAATAATTATTAGCTAGTAGGATTTTGTCTAAAGGATTGGACAGGAAAAAAGGAAGAGTTCCAACATAGATACAGGTTCTAAAATATAAAGGCTGGTGTTGATAAAAGCTAATGTCTTGTCAAGAGACAGGTAACATGGCCTAGAGCCAGTGTAAGTGCAGAACTGCAGCTGATGTCCCGCTAATCGGGCTAGGACTTTGCCTGCTTTATGAAGGGCTAGAGAAATGCCGTTGACATATCCAAAGAGGTCATAGGAAAGGTTGTTTCTGCCCAGCGTTCAAGGTTGAGAATAGAAAATCTCTGGTGAGAAAGTAAAAGGTCAGTTTATATTATGTGTAGGTGCACTGCCTGGGCTTAGAAATTCTAATGTGAGAAAGTAAGGTGTGAACTAATCAAGGGGTTAAAAAAAAGCACCTGGTGAACAAGCCACCTTCGTAGTCTTGTTTCTATATCCCTTGACTCAGAGGACTTTTACAGAATATAAGAACCTCTGTTGAAGGTTCTAATAAAATAATATAAGCCACATAATTAGGCATCTCACATAAGGAAAGTTAGCAGACACAGTAAGTAGTAGTGTCTCAAGAATTTGAAACAAAGGAACCAAATGGAAGAAACAAGAGTTTGTTTAAAACGACCAAAGAGAGTTTCTTTTTTAAAAAAAGAATGAGAGGCCATAACGAAAACACAGGGTATTGTTAAAACAAAACAAAACAAAACAAAACAAAACAAAAACCAAATGAAACAAAACCAGGAAGATCGTTTTTAAAATGAACTAAAATTTATAGAAATCGAGAATACTGTCATTGAAATTAAATAGTAAATTTCAGAGTTAAACAACAAATTAGATATACTTCAGAAAGAGGTAGGTAATTGAAAGACAGACCTGTGGAAATTAGGATAGACCGGGGTACAAAAAATGAAGACTTGAGGATGGATCGGAAGAAGCCCAGACTAGCTGAGAAAGATAGACTTCAGTCACGTAGGTGGGAGATGGTTGTGGTGTCTTGGGCCAAATGGTACTAGTGAAAAATGGAGACAGGGGAATAGATTAGAAGAAAATTTAGGATACTTTGTATTTCAAGGTTGAGAAAAAGAACAGGTCAAGACCGAGAGATACATGCTTGCCTTCTGAGGAGCAACAACCACCAATCGATGGAATTTGGAGAGAGAATCTAATGCATTATAAGGAAGATTTTTTTTTTCCCAAAGAACTAGCCTTTTTTAAAAATATATTTTAAGTTCTGGGGTACATGTGGGAACATGAAGTTTTGTTACATACATGTGCCATGGTGATTCGCTGCTTCCATTACCCTGTCATCTACATTAGGTATTTCTCCTAATACTAGTCCTCCCCTAGTCCCTTACCCACTGCTATCCCTCCCCTAGACCCCCACCCGCCAAAGCCCCCCGTGTGTGATGTTTCACTCCTTGTGTCCATGTGTTCTCATTGTTCAACACCCACTTAGGAGTGAGAACATGGAGTATTTGGTTTTCTGATCTTGTGTCAGTTTGCTGAGAGTGATGGTTACCAGCTTCATCCACGTCCCTGCGAAGGACATGAACTCATCCTTTTTTATGGCTGCATAGTATTCCATGGTGTATATGTGCCACATATTCTTTATCCAGTCTATGGGCATTTGGGTTGGTTCCAAGTCTTTGCTATTGTGAACAGTGCTGCAATAAACATACATGTGCATGTGCCTTTATAATAGAACGATTTATAATTCTTTGGGCATATACTCAGTAATGGGATTGCTGGGTCAAATGGTACTTTGAGTTCGAGATCCTTGAGGAATCACCATACTGTCTTCCACAGTGGTTGAACTAATTTGCACTTCCACCAACAGTGTAAAAGTGTTCCTGTTTCTCCACATCCTCTCCAGCATCTGTTGTCTCCTGATTTTTTAATGATTGCCATTCTAACTGGTGTGAGATGGTATCTCAATGTGGTTTTGATTTACATTTCTCTAATGACCAGTGATGATGAGCATTTTTTCATGTTGTCTTTTGAGAAGTGTCTGTTCATATTCTTTGCCCACTTTTTGATGAGGTTTTTTTTTTTTTCTTTTAAATTTGTTTGTTCTTTGTAGATTTGGGATATTAGCCTTCTGTCAGATGGGTAGATTGCAAAAGTTTGTTTCCATTCTGTTGGTTGGTGGTTCACTCTAATGTTTGTTTCTTTTGCTGTACAGAAGCTCTTGAGTTTAATTAGATCCCATTTGTCTGTTTTAGCTTTTGTTGCCATTGTTTTTGGTGTTTTAGTCATGAAGTCCTTGCCCATGCCTGTGTCCTGAATGGTGTTGCCTGGGTTTTCTTCTAGGGTTTTTATGGTGTTGGGTCTTACTTTTCAATCTTTAATCCACCTGCAGTTAATTTTTGGATAAGGTGTAAGGAAGGGATCCAGTTTCAGCTTTCAGCAAATGGCTAGCTAGTTCTCCCAACACCATTGATTAAATAGAGAATCTTTTCCCCATTGCTTGTTTTTGTCAGGTTTATTGAACATCAGATGGATGTGTGGTGTTATTTCTAAGGCTTCTGTTCTATTTACTGTAGCCTTGTAGTATAGTTTGAAGTCAGGTAGCATGATGCCTCCAGCCTTTTTTTTTTTTCTTGACTTAGAATTGTCTTGGTTATGCGGGCTCTTTTTTGGTTCCATATGAAGTTTGAGCTGTTTCTTTCCAGTTCTATGAAGAAAGTCTTTGGCAGTTTGATGGGGATAGCATTGAATTTATAAATTATTTTGGGCAGTATGGCCATTTTCACAATATTGATTCTTCCTGACCGTGAGCATGGAATGTTTTTCTATCTGTTTGTGTCCTCTCTTATTTCCTTGAGCAGTGGTTTATAGTTCTCTAAGAACCAGACTTTTAAAGATTATATGACCATTAGAGATATGATACGAACCTAACACTTTTTGACACCAAACCCATTTATGGAAATACTGATCTGGTATGGAAAGGGATGTAGTTTTCAAGTTTCTCTGGGCTTAGAGTCCTGGGTTCTGTTGGCAGCAGAGGAGTTGGAAAGGGTGAGAAACATGGGGCAGTCAGCTCAGGTGGCTGCACACGTCTTGTTTGGCGTCTTGGCCTAGGACTTCACTTCAACCTGTGATGACAAGATGACTTAGAGAAACTTCTATTGTGGAGCCTGCCTCTCATTGTAAGTGCTGGGTTAAGAAAAGCCCAACTCTGCCACTTCCTAGCTGGTGATCTTGGTCCAGTTGCTCTTCATCTTTGAGCCTCAGTTTGTTCTTCTATAAAGTGGGGATGATGATAAGACTTACCTTGCTGAGATTTGGATGGGATTAACTGCATAATGCACAAAACGTCAAGGTGATTGCAAAGTTATAATACATGTTAGCAGAATGGTGGCCATTCATGACTGTTTCTAGATACCATTCAGACCTGGGAATAGGGTCCATACAAGAGGAGATTTCATAAGCACTGGCTGTCAGGGATTTCCAGATAAGGACTGCAAGGAGTGACTTAACTACTGAAATCAAGGTATCATGTGCATGTGAGAGGTGGGAGGAGCGGGACAGATGATAAAGCAGCAAAACCCCAGAGAAAGCCAGGTCTCTGGGGAAAGTCTTGTTTCCCTTTGGTAGCTGGTGCTGCAGTTCAGCCCTGGATTTTTGTCCAGGTGCCCAGGTATGTACTTTGAGGATTTTCTCAGGAGTCTGGTATTTTGCTTCGTTGGCCTCACCCACCCCTGCCTTTGTGTCTTTACTGAGCAGGGCCTCTCTGAGTACACCCCACAGCACTGTGGGGCCTATAAATACACAGTGACAGGGCAAACTAGTTCAGATGCAATTGTTGCTGACTCAGACATTCGCTCCTCTGGCAGAAGGGAGCTATCATAGGACTTAAATAGGTGTGGCTCGCACCCCGCACCCCAATGTGGGCTCCTTACTCCTTGTCTGTCTTTCCCACCATTCTGCCTGCCTCCCAGCCACCTTCACTGATGGAGGGTCCCAACAGAAGACGGCCCTTTCACAGGTCTCCCATAGCAAGGAGGCTGCTGGGGTCCCGGTGTGTTGGTACTTTTCCATTCTCTCTTTGTCCTTTGCCACAGTGCCAGCAGAAGAGACGCTGGGAAAGAAAAGGTTGTCATTGTCACAAGAAAGGAGATAAGGTAAAGTATGACAGATTTCCCAGCTGTGTTCCTCTGATTCGCATTGTGGGGAGAGGAGGCAGTTTTTCTCCCCTACCTCGGAACTGCACAGAACGGTTGACGAAACAGGCGGCTTCCCATCCTTGGATGATGACTTTAAAATAGGCCATTAGACAAAAAGTAAGCTAAGAGCCAGTGTAGTGCTGAATATACCCATTCTTATAAAATCTGCTATTTTTGAGTTAAATGTTGCGGAAATTACCAAATTTGCATTTAATTATTTTAATAGATCTTGTTTACAGATGACTAGGCAAAAATAAAAAAAAATTCCCCAAACTAATTCACTTTGACTGCTCTGGTTGTAACTGTGCCTAAAATAGAAAACTTACTCTGACTATTTTCTCAAAGTCGGAGGGAAAGCCAGCTTTAATTCTCCTTGGTCTCATTGTCAATACCACACATACTGTTTCTTCTGTTAAATGAGATTTTTACTTTTGAAGTCAGAGATAAAATATACTTTCCCTGGTGAAGGACTCTTCTAGATCTGACTCCTGATTGGCTTGTAGACTTTGTTTTGGGTCAAATGAGGGTAAAAGTGTTACATCGTCCACAAGAGCATGACCTTTGTGGTTACAGACCTGGGGCTGGATTCAAGCTTTGCCTCTTACTAGCTGTGTATCCTTGGGCAAGTCACTTAACCTCTCTGAGTTTTCAAATAGAGATAGCAGTTTAACTGTGTAAGAATGTTATAAAAAATAACAAAAAGTTATGTAAGGCAGCTACTAAAGTGCCTGGCAAACAGTAGGTCCTCAGTAAATAGATATTCCTTCCCTTTCCTCCTCTGCTTCCATCTTTAGATGTCATCAGGCATTTTCTTCCTCCTTGACAGAGAAAACTTGATAGGTTCAATGGTTTGTCAAATGCTTTCCAGGCTCCAAGGATAACTGAGAGAGAAGAGAATTTTCTGAGCAATCGTTGTTCCTGGCCATACTTGTGGGCAACTTGTATTTGGAGGCTGTTTCTCAGAAGGAGATTGGCAGGTGTCTAGTCTACTCAAAATACTTTTTATTCCTATCTCTGCCCATCAGCCTACAATAAGCAATCAGCCTTTGTGCTTTGAAGCTCAGCTGAGAGTGTTGGGAAGTGGTCAGCTTTGCTGTTTTGTTTCTGTGTTGGCAGATCCCCTACGTTCTGCAGAGGTTACATCTTAATAAAACGGGGAAGAAGCAATGAGTGAAAGAGGCGGATTAGTGGGGACATACTCATGTATGATCATTTCACTGGGCCAGGGCAGGAGAAACAAAGGAAGTGGTGATGGTAAGGGGAGTGGCTTCCAGTATCCTCCTCAGGACTGTTCTAGCTCCCATGAGTCTCAGCATAATACTTGCCACATATCAAGGAAAAGGACTACAGTCCAGACCATCTTCATTTTACTGAACTCTACCCTTGGCTTTCCAGCTATGAGAGGATAGCACATTAATTCAACAAACACTGCACCATGAGTTCCATAAAGGCAGGGTCTGGTGACGATCTTTTCTCACCAATGTACTCTCAGCATTTAACATATCATCAGGTACCTAGTGAATACTTGATAAGTAGTGAATGGGTTTATACAGCAAGGCAATCAACTCTAGTGCAAGGGCTCTCAAGCTTGAGCACGCATCAGGATCACTGGGAGAGCTTGTTAAAACACAGATTGTTGTTGTCCAATATGCCTAGAATTTCCAACTCCTTATGTCTGGGGTGGGGCTCAAGGATTTCCATTTGTGCTAAGTTTCCAGGTGATGCTGTTGCTGCTGGTCCAAGGGCCATACTTTGAGAACCACTACTTCGTGGTCAAGAGTGAAAGTGCTAGAATCAAGAACCCTTGAGTCTGAATCCCTCCTTCACTAGGTATTAGCTGGTTAATGATGAGCAAGTTACTTAACTCCTTTAAGCCTCTCTTTCTATGTCTATGAAGTTGAGATAATAATACCTATGTCATAGGATGATTAAGAGGATTAAATGAGAAAAGATTGACTTAAAATTCTCGTTGTAGGCCCTGCTCATAATAGACACTTAATATATGGAAGGTAACTGGATTATGCACTGAGTGTGTACTCTGGCAAGGCACTAAGCCTTGTGATGCAGAATGCAGAGACAAACACAATATCATCTCTGCCCTCAAGTAGCTTATAGATTCGTGGGGAAGCCAAGTGGTTAAACCAGTAATCATTTACCATGTGATAAATGTAGGCTCCTATGGGCACAGAGGGAGGTATTCAACCTATCTGGGGGCCCAGGGAAGGATCCTGGTGCAAGACTCATGCTGAAGCTGAATCTTAAATGTAGAGAAGATGCAGAAGGTTGTTACAGGCAGAGAAAATGTTTGGGTAGAATTGGAAGGGCCCATTTGGTGGTCTTGTAGTTATCCAAAGGCCTTTCATGGTTCCCAAATCTTACTATGAATAACACCTTGGAGTCAAGGCAGATTCTATCTTGGAAATTTAATTCATTGAAACTTTATTAGATGTAGACTTTCTTACTTGCTCAGTTCCATCGTCTTGGACTTTTGATGTTTCATGAGCATCTGAAGTTTGTTCTTACCCCAGCCTTTTGCATGCACCATTTTTTTCAACTGGGAACTCTCTCTTTCCTGAGACTTACTCATGGATGACTCCTCTTTATGTCCCCTGCTCAGAAAGGCCATTCTCTGACACCTGTTTTAGAGTGACCCCTCTGTTCCCTACACTGTATTCCTACTGGGCTTCATTTCTCTTCAGGGCACATCTCATTTTCTCAAGTCATGTATTTATTTACTCATTTATTGTCTCCCTCCCCCACTAGAAGTTCAGCTCCATGAAGACAGGGACTGTGTCTGGCTTAAGTGCTTAGGAACATAGTCAGTGCTTGATAATTGTTTGTTGAATGACTATATGAGTAATAGTAAATGGGTGAGTGAGTGAATCCCTATACAGAACCCCACAATGGTCCTTAGAGACTACCCAGTTTCTCCTTCATGTTACATTGGAGGGAATTGAGGTCCTGGGAAGGGAAGGGAAGGGAAGGGAATTTCCCAAAGCCGCACAGGGAGTTGATGTTAGATCTCGTCTTGAACCCAGGAGCTTGACCCTTGAAATAATGCTCTTAGCTCATCTACCCAAACAGAGAGCAGGCACTTTACCGGGTGAGCCATCACATGATGGAATGCTCCACATCATAGTGGCGTTGTGTGATCAGAATTTTTTTTTTGAGTGGGGTTTTGTTCTGTCCCTCAGGCTGGAGTACAGTGACACAGACACTCCTGGGCTCAAGTGATCCCCCTGGTTCAGCCTCCCAAGTAGCTAGGACCACAGGTTTGTGCCATCATGCCTACCTATTTCAAAATAAATTATTTTTAGAGATGGGGTCTTGCTTTGTTACCCAGGTTGAACTTGAACTCTTGGCCTCAAGTGATTCTCCTGCCTTGGCCCCGCAAAGTGCTGGGATGACAGGTGTAAGCCACCATGCTTGGCCTGATTATACAGTCTTTAGGAGCTTTGACTTTGGCGGAAGTGTCATTCCTATATAGAGTGCAGCTTAGTAGCACTGGGTGACCGGGAATGGACAGGAATGAGTTTTAGAAGTAAGTACAGTAAAATATCATAATAGACAGCGTCACACTTCACCAGGTTGTCCTGGCCAGTGGTAAAGATTCTGTGATTCTGAGTCAAAGCAAACAAGCTAATAATCAAAGTAGTACTAATTCTAGCCCTACTACTAATGATAATGCAGTCAATAGTAATTGAGCACTTACTGTGTGTGAGCCACTGTGTCTAGTGCTTCACATATGCAGAATCTTTCAACAGTGTCAATTTGTCACCTTTGTTACGACTCCATTTCACCGAAGAAATGAAGGTTCAGAGAGACGAAGTCACCTGTCCCTGGTTTTGGACTCGGGTTGGCTGACTCCAGAGCACAGGCTCTTAATGCTGATAACAGATGTAAATCCTGGGCTCAAATCCTGACTGTGACACTTAGGGCCTCAGACAAGCAACAACCTCTCTCAGCCTTGGTTTCCTCATCCATAAAAACGGCGCAAAAATACACTCTCTGATGGATTGCCACAAATCCCATTCAGGGATTCATTATGACATTTATTGGCATCCGTAAATGCCAGCTCTTCTAGTTAATGGCCCCTCTTCTTTTCTTTAATTCTATTTTGGTATTAGGTGTTGTTCTGTGTTGCCATATACCCATTAAGGTCCCAGGAACCCAGGGAATCTTTATTTTTCTCTGTCTTGCTGGCCCTGTGTTTTCCCTCTTGCCTTCAGAATTTTTGAATCTTGTTTTCTGCAACTGAGAAAGCGGGGAGGTTCTCTTTGTAAAACATAAGAGCTACTTTTACACTACAATGAGACAGGAAGGAGGCCTGGAGAAAGTGACATCTGGAATCAACACAAAGGACTTGAGTGGTTTCTGGAGGCTGCAAGGGGCAGAATGTCCAAAGTTTCCTCCTTAAGGAGCAGCTGTGGGCTCCCATCCACTCTGTGCATGCGGCTGTTGCTGCCTCCCAGAACAGAGCTCAATGTTGAGTCAGATGGAATTTCACAAAGGCTTGGTGGTTCTGGAGTCAGACAGGCTTCCAGCTCTGTTAAATCTGGGTCAGTCTCTTCCTAGATCTGCAGTCGTGGACAACTCCCTTTGTTTCTCTGAGATTTGGTTTCCTTATCTGCAAAATGGGCTGGTTGTGAAGAGTAAATAAAGGGATGAGTAGTTAAAAGGGTTGTATACACATGACAGACTGACATTAAAAGCTGCTGTGGTTGGTGCAGTGGCTCATGCCTGTAAGCCCAGAACTTCGGGAGGCTTAGGTGGGCCAGTCACGAGGTCAAGAGATAGAGACCACCCTGACCAACATGGTGAAACCCCATCTCTACTAAAAAACACACAAAAAATTAGCTGGGCATGGTGGTGTGCACCTGTAATCCCAGCTACTCAGGAGGCTGAGGCAGGAGAATCGCTTCAACGCTGGAGGTGGAGGTTGCAGTGAGCCGAGTTCACGCCACTGCACTCCAGACAGGTGAGACTGTCTCAAAAAAAAAAAAAAGCTGCTAAATTTATTCAACAAATATTTATTGAATACTAAATGCCTATGAGGTACTGTTCTAGATCTGCGACTGGCAAACTATGGCCCTAGGGCCGAACCCAGCTGCCACCTGTTTTTGCAAATAACATTTTACTGCAGCCCATCCAGGTTGATTCATTGACCTATCATCTATGGCCGATGCTACTGTTGTGACAATAACAGGCTCACAAGATTGCAGTATGTAGGGCCGAGCACAGTGGCTCACGCCTGTAATCCCAGCACTTTGGGAGGCCGAGGCGGGTGGATCACAAGGTCAAGAGATCGAGACCATCCTGGTCAACATGGTGAAACCCCGTCTCTACTAAAAATACAAAAAATCAGCTGGGCATGGTGGCGCGTGCCTGTAATCCCAGCTACTCAGGAGGCTGAGGCAGGAGAATTGCCTGAACCCAGGAGGCGGAGATGGCAGTGAGCGGAGATCGTGCCATTGCACTCCAGACTGGGTAACAAGAGTGAAACTCCGTCTCAAAAAAAAAAAAAAAGATTGCAGTATGTAGTCTCCCGCCCTTTACAGAAAAACTTGCTCATCCCTGATGGGAAGAAGTGAACAAGACACATACACATCTCTGATCGAACTTTCCAGGAGCAGGAAGACCTTAATAAGCAAAGTAAAAAATAAACTATAATATGTAAGAAGGTAGGAAACACAGGGGAGAATAATAAAGCAAGGGTGGGAGAGAGAGAATGCTGGGGAGGGAGTAGAATGGTGGTTCTGAGTAGGCTGACCCAGGCCAACTTCACTGAGAAGGTACCATTTCAGCCTTGAGTTGATGCGGAGGAGAGAGCAGGCAGTGAGGATATTCAGAATTGTTCCAAGCAGAGGCACCAGTAACTGCAAAGGCCCTGAGGCAGGAGTGTGCTTCGATCATCCTAAAATCAGTGAGGAGTCTAGTGTGGCTGGACCGAGATGAACAGCGGGGACTGGTTGGCAGGGGCAGAAGCAGGAGAAGTGAATCCTCCTTTTAGGGTCACCAGTTGTCTCAGACCTTGTGGTGCTTCTGTATATTGCCTTTTTCTCCCAGTGAGCTGGAAGCCACTGCCCGGGGTTGACCCAAGAAGTAACATGATCAGAGTTCTACTTTACAAATCCCAAGGGCCTCCCAGTGAGCTGGAGAAAAATCCAGATTAGAGAGCCTGGAGGCTCCCTGTTGACCTCTGAGCCTTTTGTCCCTGAATATTTCCTTTTACACTTTAGGCAGCCATCAAGAATCCAGACACTTACAGGAGCTTGGTTGGATGGGACACAGCAGGAGTTCTCAGGACCTTAGCGAAGTGAGGGACACACGGCCCTTTAAGGACCTCCAGCCGGTGGCTGTTACATAGGAAGGTCAGCTCAGTGTCCTCAGAGCTGACTCCTGAAGAGAACTCAGAGATGCAGATTTTAACATAAAAATTTTCTGCATTTATAGATGGACTAGTAATTCAGCTTGTCTTTTTAAACATCATGCTGGACAAAATATATCTGCAGTACCTTTTCCG
Source organism: Saguinus oedipus (assembly GCA_031835075.1). NCBI lineage: Eukaryota > Metazoa > Chordata > Mammalia > Primates > Cebidae > Saguinus > Saguinus oedipus. The sequence continues at coordinate 12,757,652 of CM063179.1, read as the reverse complement.
CAAACATATTCCCAGCTTACTCAATACAAAAGATTTTATTTTTTTGAGTATGTCTTTGGGACGTAGCATTAGAAAATTGTTGTTTGCAATAAGGTGCCCAGGTAAATTGTAATGTGGACCAGAACACACTCAGGAGGACTCTGTGGTGTCCTGCGTAGCCCTCGGGCTGGTGTAGCAGGTTGCAAAGGACTTAGGTCTGAATATCCCTTTTGGCTTCTGTTACCTTGTGAATGTAGCTGGTACAGGAATGACAGCTCATTTATATTCTGGGGCTGGCCATGTGTTCAGGACTGTCCGAGAGACTGAGAAGATGACTCCTTGCTTGGGGCCTCTGGAAGTGTACACTCCGGGAGAAAGGGTAGCACAAGCTGTCCTTAAAAATGGAGAAATACTACTCTCTGCTTCTACAAGTTTGGATTATTGATTTATTTATTTTTGAGATGGCGTTTCGCTGTTGTTGCCCAGGCTGGAATGCAGTGGTATGATCTCGGCTCACTGCAACCTCTGCCTCCTGGGTTCAAAGGATTCTCTTGCCTCAGCCTCCTGAGTAGCTGGGGTTACAGGCATGTGCCACAACGCCTGGCTAATTTTATGTTTTTAGTAGAGGTGGGGTTTCACCGTGTTGCTCAGGCTGGTTTCGAACTCTTGGCCTCAGGTGATCTGCCCGCCTTGGTCTCCCAAAATGCTGGCATTATAGACATGAGCCACCGTTCCTGGTCTGAGTTTGGCTATTTTAGATTTCACATCTACATGGGATCATGCAGCATTTGTCCTTCAATGACTGGCTTATTTCACTTAGCATCATGCCTTTCAGGTGTGTCTATGATTCTGGGACTGTGGGGAGAGGGAAGTGGGGAGATATTGACCAAGAGGTAGCTGGTTTCAGCTGTGCAAGATGAAGGAGCTCTGGAGATCTAATGTACAGTCATGTGACCTTTGCTAACAGTACTGTATACTTGATATTTGCCGATGGTAGGTCTTAAGTGTTCTCACACGAAGAAACAAAAGAAATGATAACTATGTAAGGTGACAGATGTGTTAATTAACTTTATTGTGGTGACTATGTTACAGTGCATATGTATACCAAAACATCAAGTTGTTTACCTCAAATACATACAGTTTTAGTTTTTCAGTCATACCTCATTGAGGCTGGAATAAAGAAATATATACTGGAAACAAACATGCATATGAAAACCCAGTGGAGAAATACCGGCTTGTGTCGGTATTCACCCAACAATCATGTTGTGTTTGGGTGATGGTCTTGTTTAAAAAACTGTTTTAAGTTACTTGTTGGCTTTCAAAAATCAAAAGGTTTCATACTGTTCCTTTGCATATATACCCAGAGCGAGATTGCTGTGTCATAGGGTCATTATATTTTTTGAGGGACCTCCATACTGTTTTCCACAGTAGCTGTACTAACTTCTATTGCTACCAACAGTGGATAAGGGTCCCCTTTTCTCCACATCCTCGCCGACCGTTGCTGTCGTTTGTCTTTTTGATAATAGCCATTCCAACAGATGTGAAGGAATATGCACAATTATTATTTGTCAATTAAAACTAAGTAAGAACATAAAAAGGAGGAAAAAGACCTCACACTAAATTCTACATGTGAGCTTCTCTTGATGCAAAGGATCAGGAGATTCTGGCCATACCAGGCCCAGATTCCTGCACGGATGAGAATGGCAGCCTCCTGCAGGTGCAGGGATGTGCTTCCTACTCACCTGGCAGTTTACTTACTTGTTTACATTCCCTGCCCATCCCCTTCCTCCCCGAGGGCTTTTGAGTTTGCATCTCTTGAAGCTGGGGCTACTGATCTGAGCAAGGGTCACCGGGAGTTGTGTCCTGTTTGCAAGAACCTCTGTGCTCAACCCCAGGACTAGAATGCCCTGCATTCTCCCTGACCATTGACCAGTTATGATTGCCCTACTTGTTACATCTTTAAACACCTAGCACTGTGCACCAGCTCAGCATCCAGGGCACAGGACAGAGCAGCCTTCAGAAGAAATTACAAGGAGGTGCAGGGCTGCTATTTTGGTAGAATTCTGACCTGTCTCTTGGGTTCCAGAGGTTGACTTTCTTCTCTTCCAAGTCCTTCTGTCCTTACCTGGTGGCCCAGGTGGCCCTGTCTCTGTGGCCACTGATGTTATTCTGGAACACTGAGAGGCAAGGGAGAGAACAGATTTTCCCTCTTTCCCATCTGATGTCCTAATGTAGCCTTCTTGGGCAACTTTATCACACAGCAAAGTCAGGGCTGCAGCTGGGACTCTGGAAACATTTCATCCATGACGTCGTAATTGATTTTCCTCCTTTCGTCCTCCCTCTAGATTCCTCTCTCCCCCACCATCCCAGTTTCTCGGCCATTATAATGCTTCACTGATTCCCCTTGATAGTTGGGGAGAATTCACTCTCCATGACTTGTTTTGTCCCTGCTAATCCCCAATCAATATGTGGCATACAATGTAGTCGCTGTTTGGGGAAAAGTAATTATTATTCTGCCTGGGCCAAGAGTCATCTTAATTTAAAAGGATAAATTGCTCACTCAACTTCCAGACTTTCCCTTCAAAAGGGAGACAAGTTCGTGGGTTGGCAGAGGGAGGCAGTGTTTCCTCTTAGCCTTATGCATATAGAAATACCCTTCTTATCCTTTCACAAACTCTTGTTTGTGTTTTTTACTGGAAGATGTGCCAGTCTCTTTGGATGTATTTTCTCTACTCCTCCCAACAAGCTGAGAGTAGTTGATTCATTTATAACATGAGGAAACTGAGGTGAAGAGATGATAAGACTTATCCAAAGTCATTTAACTTGTCAGTACAGAGCTGGGATTGAACTTAGTGTGTTAGACTCCAAAGCTCATGCTATACATCGAAGAAAATACTCTTCCAGACCGTCATGCCCCAGCATTTCATTTTTGTCTGTCTCCCAGGACAGGCTGAAAACTCACTTCTCAAAGCTCTTCTCCTGGCATGAGTTTGATGATTTATCTTTCTCCAGCAAGCCTGATTTAGAGAGTCTTAGTTATGTATAGAGGGAAATGATTATGTTTCTGAGATGAATTATTGCACATCTGAGGTCACAGAGTGTTCTTAATGTCCCATGAGCAGGTGAGTGGAAGGATCAGGGGCTACTGAATGGGAAGAAAGCCAGGGACACAGACATTTGCAGAGCCACAAGAATCTCAGGTGAGACTCAGGTCAGCTTTGAACACAGTAACCCAAACTGCCTAGGCTTGCCAGTCTGTGGGTGAGATGAAGTCATGGTAACAGGAATTGTGCACATTTTCTGGCTCTTTATCTTCAGTCACACATACAGGACTTCTGCCCATGCAAAGTTTTCCTGTCCTGTCTGAGAATTCTTGTGGTGGGGTTATTGCACCCTTGCTTTTAGCTGACTGCATTCATCTCAAAGTGTCTTATGTTTTTTTCTTCCACATTGGCCTCATAGTCAATGTGTGTATCTTGAGATGCTCTTGAGGGTGCCAGGGGTCACCAGGTCATAGGATTTGTGTCCTGATGTTTATGAAAGTGCCAACTCTAAGGATTTCCAGAGCAGTGGAAAGAAGTTCTCTCTCTCCCATTCTGGGATAGACACCACTCTCCAAGCTCCAAAGCCATCCCACTGGGGCTTTGTCCTAGAGTCCTATGAAAACAGAGCTGTTAGTTTTTCCATCTGTTCCATCTCCAAATTGCTCCAGGGGGCATGCATCTGGTTCTTGATCCAACCTTAATTCTTTCTTTTGCGACATCAAAGCTTCTTGCTTTCTTCTTCATCCCCAGCTAATGCCCTCATGCAGTTGTCTGAGGGGGCCCCATTTACCAGCTTTCCATATTCTCAGCCATGTCTGAATTCCAGTTTGGCTTCAAGGTAGGATATAGTAGTATTTAATAGTATGGACTTGGGTGGGAGTGTAAAATGGTGCAGCAGCTTTGGAAAACAGTTTGGCAGTTTCTTAACATGTTAAATATGAACTTACTATACGACCCAGCAATTTCCCTTCTAGGCAGCCACCCAAGAGAAGTGAAAGCATATGTTCACACAAAGACATATCCATGAATATTCATACAAACATTATTTATAATCAAAGTAGAAACACTCCAGATGTCAATCAGTTAGTAAGTGGATAAACAAAATGTGGTATATCCATATAATGGAATATAATTCAGCAAGAAAAAGGGAATAAAATACTGATACCTGCTACAACATGGGTGTCCCTCAGTAACTGTATACTAAGTGAAAGAAGCCAGATGTATAGGCTCGTGTTGCAGAATTCCATCATGAATTGTCCAGAAATGGCAAATCTATTGGGCAAGAAAGTAGATTAGTGATTGCCTGACCTGGTTTGGGGATGGAGGTGAAAATGAATAGCAGATGAGCATGGGGACTTTTTGGGGTGTTGAAAATGTTCTCAAACTGGAAGATAATTGAAATTCTATAAATTTACTAAAAATCACAGAATTGTGTACTTACAATGTGTGAGTTTTATGACATGCAAATTACATATCAATAAAGCTTTTTATTTGTTCTGAAAGTATTGATTTTAGATTCAGTCAGAACTTAATTGCCTAATTGCTTCCTCTGTTGCTTCCTAACTATGCCACTATAGATACTTAAGTTGGTTGAGCCTCAGTTTCTCTATCCATAAATTGGGCATTAATACCACTTGATAGGGTTGTTGTAAAGATTAAAACTGGTTAAAGTTTGAGAAATGTTTAACATCGAGAGAATATAATAATAAAAAGTAAAATATATGAAAAACTTAATATTGATATACTATTATATGCTTAATAAAAGTTAATGTTTGTTATTGTTGCCTTTCCTTGCTGTGAAAACTTATTTGTATTATTAACATTTTGAAATGTACCATAGGAGTATACAGGTAGCAAAATAATTGGGTCTCTTTTATTTTAGAAAGTGTTTCTGAATATGCATTGCGTCTGTGGATGGAAGGTGTCTAAGCTTGGAGGAGACGTGGGGAGCATTACTGTCTACTGCGTGTTGTCCCAAGTGGGTCCTGTCTGAACTGCATTTCAGGCCATCACCCTCCCTCCCACTTCCTTACCACAACAGGTCTTCTGGTCTTCCCAGGTTCCTGGGCTCCTGCTTCCTATTTTTGCCACACTTCTCATAGAGAGGCTTAGAAGGAGAGAGGATAGGCAGGATGTCCCCACGGGGCTTCCCGCAGCCTCCCAATTAGACTAGTTGCGGGGAGACTCCGGAGGAGGGAGGTCTGGGCCTGTGCCAGCAGGATGGCTGTGAGTCTACGGAGAGAGAAAATAGAGCACAGAAAGGGAGCTGAACTTTCTAAGCAGCTAGTTTCATTTTGGGCATGGCAGTTGCTTGTGCTGTCAGAAAGAATCAAGCTCATCTGCTAAGGAGAGCTGCCAGGGGCTGACAAACTCCATCCTGAGGTTCCTCAGCTTCTCTCTGGCTTACTGAAAACTTGGCTCTGCCTGTCTGGGAGTACAGAGCTTCTAGGTTGAGGAACTTTGGGCATGTTGAAGTTGAGCCTTTCAGATGATTTACTGGCACTTGAAGTCTTCATTGTCCGGCTTCTGTCATAGACACTCTTCACTCTTGCATCTCACACAGGGTTGACTTCTCCATGTCCCCTGGTCTCTCTGTTCCCATAGGTATTGTGCTACCTTCTGCCTTTTTAACCTTTATCCCTCCAGCCCTACATGTTTCTTATTTTTGCAGATGAGGAAAGTGAGCCTGAGAAAGATCAAATAATTTGCTCAAGGTCACACAGCTAATAAGTGACAGAGCTGGAGTTAGAACCCAGGTTTTAATGAGTCAAGAGCCCAAGTGCTTGGCTTACTCTGCCACCTTCCAAATGTTGGTGTGAATTGTAGGCTGCACATCTGCTTCCCTTGTGCGAAGACTGTATATTTTTCATCTCTGTGTCTTCTTGGCCCAGCATGAAGTCTGAAGTACGGTAGCAAATTTGGTACAGGTTTAAGTTCCTGCGTCAGAACCAACCCCCACCACTTACTAGCTCTGTGGCTTTCGGTGACTCAGTTAAACCTTTCTGAGCCTCAGTTTCCTCATTATAGGATAACAATATCTACCCAGGGTGTTTGTGAAAATTTGGTGACATGATGCATGTTTGGTGTTTGATGCATAATGGGTGTGGTAGATATTTTTGTTTTCTTTTGGGACATTGAATCCTGTATTTTCTCAACTATGCTGTTTAGATAGGGTTTACCTTAATCTCCGGCTCCAAGGAGAGAGAACCCTGGGCAGCCTGGCCAATCAGAGGGCTGAATTACCCTGGTCACAGGGATTGACTCAAAGGTGGACATGTGACCTGGATGAGCCAATCTATGCCTTCTCTGGGACTCTGGCTAGAAATATCAGGACGCGGCAAATTACATCCTTCTGAAATGATGGATACAATGAACCAAGTAAATAGTGAGCTGTGTAGACAGCAGGTGGCAAAGGATTTTTCTGAGAATGAAGCCAATCCAGAGGAAACAGAACCAAGAAGAGAAAGTAAGAGAGTTCTGATCATATTGTTCATTTTATGCCTGGATTTTTTAGTCACATAAATCAATGAACTTGTTCTGTGTTTCCTATGATTTCTCTCTATCTTTCTGTCTGCCTTGAGCTAACCGAAGTTGGTATTTGGCACTACCGAGTGAAATTTTTATATATATATATATATATATATATATATATCTTTTTTTAAAATTGCTCTTTAAGTTCTGAGGTACATGTGCAGATTATGCAGGATTGTTGCATAGGTACCTACATGGCAGTGTGGTTTGCTGCCTCCATCTCCTTGTCACCTATATCTGGCATTTTTCCCCATGTTATCCCTCCTGAACCTCCCTACCCTCCGCTGTCCCTCCCATAAACCCACTCAACAGACCCCAGTGTGTGTTGCTCCCCTCCCTGTGTGAAATTTTTGTTCAACAAAGGAGGTGTTTTAAAATGGTGAGCTTTGCCTTTATTCCCTGAGTGAGGGAATGCCCAAATAATATATGCTTGTTAAAGATCAGAGTTAACTTTAGTTCTAGCAAAGATCAAATAATTAGGTAGGCAGTCAAGGTGAAGACACAGGGTCCAGAATTTACAGGGAAGAAAGTTCTTTGTGGGGAAGCAGGACATTCAGGCTTAGTAATTTCATTACTAAGAGAGCTGCAGGAGGGAGGGATGGCAGGTGAGATTGACCAGGTAGGTTGGGGCCAGGTGATCAAGAGCCTTAACTATGATGAAAAGGATTGGAAGATGAATAGTGGATGGTGAAACTGAATGCCGGTAGGCCATTTGTGAAACAATGGGGATGAATGAGGACAGTGACAGTATGGGGCAAAGACTTAGACCTTAATTTTGAGTCAGTATACGTCCAAATGGGGAAGGAGAATATGAATTGGGGTCTAGTTTGGTGTAGCCAAGGCTTCACATATATTAAGTCCTATAAGGCTCAGTTCGGTTTGTTTATTTTTAATGGGAATGTTCTGGACATTTTAGAGTGCACATTCTCATAAGGCAGTGAGTATGTTATATGTTAGGTGGTGATCAGAGTTGAGAAAAAAGCCATTTTGGTAAGAGGACAGGGAGTAAGGATAAGGTGTTGTTAAGTAGGGCATCCAAAGAGAGCCCCCCACCCCCGCCATGCCCTGTTTTGAGACAGGGTGTTGCTCTGTCACCCAGGCTAGAGTGCAGTGTCCTGACCGTAGTTCACTGTAGTCTTGATCTCCAGGGCTCAAGTCATTCTCCTGCCTCAGCTTTCCCAGTAGCTGAGACTGTAGGTGCATGCTACCATGGTTGGCTAGTTGTTGTTTTGTTTGTTTGTTTGTAGGGATGGGATCTTGCTATGTTACCCAGGCTTGTCTCAAACTCTCGAGCTCAAGCAATCCTCCTGACTTGGCTTCCTGAGTAGCTAGGACTACAGGCAGGCACCACCATGCCTGGCCGATTTTTTGAATATTTTTGTAGACTTGGGATCTTGCTAAGTTTCTCAGGCTGATCTTAAACTCTTGAGCTCAGGCGATCCTCCCACCTTGACCTCCCAAAGCACTGGGATTACAAGCATAAACCACCATGCCTGACCCAAAGAGAACATCTTTGATAAGAAAGCTAACCATTACCTCAAGACACATGAGACTGCATGCTTAGTAATTTCTGGGAAAATATTTATCACGTAATGCTGTAAGGAAAAAAAATCAGCATAGGAATTAGAAGTAGATTATGTTGGAGCAAGATTGCTTTTTACCACTGGGGAAATCTTGAATCAGATTTGATCTTTTTCATTTATTTATTTATGAATTTTTAAATGAATTTTTAAAAGTCCACACCACAACACTAGAGAGTGTCGTGAGCCCCAAATTGAGTACAGTAGCCCTAGGGATGGCCAGTTTCTCAATGTTTCTCCTAAAGTGTAGTGTTGGAAATAAAACTTTCAAGAGCATGCTGAGCGGCATTTGAAAAGGGACAAATGAACTGTTTTTTCCAGGCCTGTGATAGGTGTATGATGATTCAGGGTGGCTGCTTCAACCTGGCTCTCTCTAGACTCTGGAGCATTTTGGGATTCTGAAAATCAAAATTATTATCTCTGTGTGTGTGCGTGTGTGTGTGTGTGAATTACTGAGTGTTGCACCGTCAGTCTTGACCTCTGAGGCTCAAATGATGCTCCCACCTAAGCCTCTTGAGCAGCTGAGACTATGTGCCACCATGCTTGGCTAACTTATATTTTTCTAGAGATGGGGTTTTACTTTATTACCCAGGCTGATCTTGAACTCCTGGGCTCAAGCAATCCTCACATGTTGGCTTCCTGGGTAGCTGGGACTATAGGCAGGCACCACCACATCCAGCTAAGATCTACTTATGCTCTTCAAGGGTAGCCCCAACTTGCCTTCATTCCTCATCCACCCATTTCTCCTCACTCACCACTTACTCACTTGCATCTCTTCTCATGCTCAGGGATGGGCTGGTGGGTGAAAATCTTGCAAGGTACTTAATACACCCATCACTCAGTTTATCATAAACACTGAATGTTTAATTACTTAAAAATTCCTAACTTTATGATGGTATAGTTGACATAACATCAGATTGACCCAGTACACCATTCAGTGATTTTTAGAAAATTTACTGACTCATGCAACTATCACCAGCATCTGGTGTGAGGACATTTTTGTCATCCCAATAAGATCCTTGTGCCTGTTCTCATCCCTAACCCCAGATAACTGCTGATGTGTTTTCTAGCTCTATAGCTGTGTCTTTTCTGCACATTTCATATGAGTGGAATTATACAGTATGTGGTCTCCTATGTCTGACTTCTTTCACTTAGCATGATGTCATAGCAGGTTTCATTATTTCATTTTTTATTGTTGCATACTATTCCATCATATGGTAGACCACTCCATTCACAAATTGTTGGACATTTGAGCTTTTTTTTACTTCTGGGATATTATGAGTAATGCTGCTATGAATACGCACTTGTGAGTCTTTTGTGGATGTATGTTTCAATTTCTCTTGAGTAGATTCCTAGGAGTGGAATTGCTGGGTAATATATTAAGGTTACATTCAATTCTCAAGAAACGAATGACTTGGTTTTTAAGCTGTGCCAAAGTTCTCTCCCCACCACATACAGAGGGTTGTGTTGAGCATCTCTCATAACCTGGAATGCTCTCCACACATGGCTGCAGCTGAGCTATTTGCAGTGGAATGTTCAGGTCTTTCCATGCCCAGCCATTTGCTGGAGCGGTTCTGCCTACCAGTCATTCCTCCAAGCCTCCCCTTCCTGCCACAGCCAACCCCGATGAAGGGGAAACACAAAGACGTCTGTGGCTGTCTGCACGTGGCTTTTTCTCCAGATGGGACAGATGTAGCGGCTGTAAAAGCAGCTGCGATGTTTCCGTGCTAAAAGGCTTTTCATGCAAGAGATGAAAAGTGGAATGTCATGCTGGAAAGGTGAACTTTGGGAGCGGGTATGAAAAGAATGTGATGTGTGCTCCCCTGTTTCTCTGGGACAAATGAGTCATGTTTGAGAAATGGTCCCTTTTCAGCCTCAGTGACTGCTTGCATCTATTTCAACCTCCAAAAAAAGCTCAGGGAGAGGAGATCTGGAACTTGAGTGAGACTCAAAGGTTGCTGGAGACTCAGAAACAATCATCTGATGGTGTGACAGGTCAGGGAGCCAATCAGCTAGCCAAAGATCTGTGATGAAGGGATCATAGAGTGACACATGGCCTCATTTATCCTGAAGAAAGCTGGGGAATTTGGTCTGAAACAGCTGGTGCTGAATTGAGCCTTTGTATGACCAAGAGACAAGATACTCATTTAAATTGAACAGATGCCAATGTTACTTGGGCTCCTTAGTGGTAACTGATCCTTCCCTCGTGGGTCTGAGGTATTAAAACATATTTAGAACTCGGCTTCCAAGATTTAATTGTAGCCCTTAAGAAGTAAACTCAGACATAAAAGAGATGCGAAACTGGCTAGCCATATGCGGAAAACTGAAACCAGACCCCTTCCTTACACTTACACAAAAATTAACTCAGGATGGATTAAAGACTTAAATGTAAGACCTAAAGCCATAAAAACCCTAGGAGAAAGCCTAGGGAATACCATTCAGGATATAGGCATGGGCAAAGACTTCATGACTAAAACGCCAAAAGCTATGGCAACAAAAGCCAAAATTGACAATTGGGATCTAATTAAACTAAAGAGCTTCTGCACAGCAAAAGAAACTGACATCAGAGTGAACAGGCAATGTATAGAATGGGAGAAATTTTTTGCAATCTATCCATCTGACAAAGAGCTAATATCCAGAATCTACAAAGAACTTAAACAAATTTACAAGAAAAAAAACAGCTTCCCTTATTTCTTAAGGTGATCTCAGATGGCAGACTTCCTGAGTTCAAATCCTGATTGCAGAAGATCATTGAATAATTTACTTAACTTCTCTGTGCCCTGGTGTTCTCATATGTAAAGTGAGACTGAAAATAATACTTCCCTGTTTTGAGAATTAACTGAGATCATCTACGTAAGACACTTAGCATATTGGTGGGCACATAGAAAGGTCAGAGTAAACATTAACTATCATTACTATTATTTTGAAATTTATTTTTTATTATTAAGGTAATTTTCTATTTGGAGCTTCTATTTTACCAGGTGGATGAAATTTGAATCTTAGCCTATTCTAGGTGACCCCAAACAATTCAGTATTGAATATTAAGTATTCAATGCAGTATCGAATTGCCTCTCTCCAAAGATTTGTATTCTGTAAATGTGTGGCAGAATTGTGTTTGAAGGAGGATAGGAGACTATGATTGTCCCTGGATAGGTGAGAGGCCATCTGGTTTTCAGTTATCTGTTGAGGCTGACATTCATGGAGATCCATTTCATCTTGTATTTGCAAATGAGAAAACTGAGGCTCAGAGAGGTTAGGAAACTTGGCTAAAGACACACAGCTAGGTAGTGGATCCAGGACTCAAAACCAGATCGGTCTGACTTTAGGGCCCTTGCTCTTTACCGTTTATCTTCTTAAAATGACTCCGGTGACCCTTTACCTTATATCCGAGTGGTCATACCATTAAGCAAACGGGTAAGGATTTTTTTTTAAGAGGTGGGCTCGGTTGGTTCATGATTCGTCAGAAAAAGGCCTGAGGACTTGTGTCAGATGCCAGATAAAACCTTAGTTCTTGGTAAATTTGGAGAGCAATTTAGTGTTTTAGCTAATCAGAGAAATTCAATGCATATATGTTGAATTGAAGAAAAGAGAGGAAAGAAGGACAAAAGTAAGATAAAGAGGCAAGAAAAAAAGAGAAAAGACAGGAAGAGAAGGAGCCAGTCAGGGAGGAAGGGAAGAAAAGGTTTTGATTTTCATTTGCCAGCCACACCTTTTGAGTATATTGATTTTATGGAGCTTTACCAAGATTTTATGCCTTGGAATCTCTCGAGGAACATTTTCAAAATACGCAGTCTAGGACCCCATGTGACACCTACTGAATCAATCAGAATCCCTGGGGTCAGTCCTGAGCAGACAAACTCAGACAATTTTATATGATACCGCTCTTTGAGAAGCATGAGTTTGTGATTATTATTTTTAACAGAGCAAATTAGAGATCAGTTTAGACTCAGCAAGAGCTTGTTCTGGTTTGTGAGTGGCTTCATTTCGGATGCTTCTCAGTGATGTCTCTGTTGGGAGGAGGTGGTGGGTGTTGCTTTTCAGAGGCCATTAAAAGGTAGCTCTAGTTCATGGCTCTCACTCCCCTTTGTGAAGGCCAAAGAATGTATGGGGTTGATACTCTCCCTGAAACTAAACCCAGTGCCACTTGTAATTAGGGTCTCTTTTTACCCTAATTCCACCTCACCTAGCTGGCAATAGAGTAAAAATTTGAGGCTAGGCATGGTGACTCACACCTGTAATCCCAGCACTTTGGAAGGCCAAGGCAGGTGGATCCCTTGATGTCAGGAGTTCGAAACCAGCCTGGCCAGCATGGTGAAATGGCATGTCTATTAAAAATACAAAAATTAGCTGTGCATGGTGGTACAGGCCTGTAGTTCCAGCTACTCATGAGGCTGTGACACGAGGATTGCTTGAACCCGGGAGGCAGAGGTTGCAGTGAGACGTGATTGCACCATTGCACTCCAGCCTGGGTGATAGAATGATACTCCATCTTAAAAAAAAAAAATTCGAAACGTCTCGCTGTTTTTCAGGCCTAGACTGACCTAGAATAAACTGTTTTCATTTGTTGTAGTGATGATGGTGGTAGTGGTTCCCCAAGGGACCAGTCACAGAGTCTCTGCTGTCTCGTTGGTAAGAGGTAGTCAGGGTTACCATTAGAGAGATCATGTATTCGAGGCAGTGTCTGTCCTGACCAAGCCTGGAGGTTGTTGCCCGATTTGTACATCCCTGGATCAAGAATAGGAGAGGATGATCTTTGTTTGGTATAGCATCTCTGAATTAATTGGCAGCCTTCCTCAGGACTTGGCACTAATTGGACAGAAATAGGCACTGAAGTTCTGGGAATATTGTCTTGCTGGAGAGGCTCATTATTGCATTCAATACAAAGGAATTTGGGTAGGGAGGTCAGAGTTAATGTGCTTAATATCCAGTTGCTGCAGGGACCCGGCCAAGGGATTGAGAGTGTCCTGAAAATCACTGGCCTCATTTGTTTGTCTTCTCTTGCTGTGTTATTGACACCCATGGAGGAGAAAGGGATGAACACAGTAGAAACCAGAAGATGATCCAGGCCTGTATCTCAGGGACAAAAAGATTTTCTGGTCATCTTCAAGAGGAATCATTGTCTGATTCCCAGTGAATGTAGGCTTCTTCCCTAAGCTACCTGGCAGGGATCACTGACTCATTCCCTTACTCCATTGTCCATTCATTCCTTCATCAAAGCACTTCCCACAGACACACTGTAAACCTGGAATTGTGCTTGGAAAACCTCTGGAGGTTACCTGGGATGTTAAAATACTACTAGAAATAAATGACTGTTGATCTAAGAGCACAGAGACCGAACAGTTAGCACAGTCACAACATTGAAGGCTCACCAACTCCCAGTTTTCTTTTTCTTAAATTATAATTTTTATTTTGAGGAAATTAAAAAATAATACAAAAAAAGATAAAGAACTAGGTAGCAATCACCCAGGTCCCCACTACCTAGAATCAACAATGGTTAACATTTTGTTATTGCTAACAATATATCTTCAGGTATTATTGCTTCAACGTAAGAATGAATACTTTACAGACAATGTTTAAATTTCTTCTTTCTTGTTGCCTTCATTACCCCACCCTCTCCCAACCAGGCCATTATAGTCATGAATTCTTATGCTTAATCCCAAATCTCTTAACTTTTACGTATAGATTTATGTTTCCATAAACTATATGTAGCATTATGTGCTTTACTTTATGTGAATTTTATTATATTTTAAATTTCATTCTGCATCTTTTTTTTTTCACTTAACATTATGCTTTGGGGCTTTATATATGTCTCTAACTAGCTAAGTATCACATCTAACTCCTTCATTCCCTCTCTCCCTGTATCTATGTGTCTGTCTATGTATCTATGTATCATCATCTCTCAGTCTATCTGCCTATTCGTTCATCTGTCTTTCTCTTCACCACTGCTGTCATATTTACATATCTATTTTCCATTTTGCTGGCTGCATGTCTATTTTATATATGTCCTATTTCATATACTTAGTCCCTCACTCTTCTTCCCTCGTTCCTTAGCAGGGATGATATTCAAAATATTTAACAACTCATATGCCCCAGGCACCAAATAATAAAAAGATACGATGGCCTAGTCAGACTAAACCTGGCCATGAATAACTGGTAAGCCCGTTATACTGGTTCATACCAGCTGACTAGTAGCCTTACCTGCAGGCATTTTGGTTTGCAAACCCTGCACTAACGATTCCTTCCAACACTGACCATCTTAAGAACAAAACCCTTGGAGTTTCTTCCTCAGGAGTACCTTCCCACCTGATTGCCTATAATCCTCCCTCATCTCTGCTTGTAGAAATCTAAGCAGCCTTTCAGGCCAGGTTCAAATACCATTTCCTGCATGAATGACTCTGGGATCTCCAAGGCAGATTTTAATTCTTCGTTCTGCCTTATTATTGGGTTTATATCTGTAGTTTTGTCCATGGATTGAATCCTTCAGTGAACTGTGAGTTACTCAAACCTTGGATGGCTTATTACTTAATAATCTCTCTCACCTTGTTTTAGATCCATCCCTCACTGAAAAGTGCACGTAAGCTGATGCCTGCAATACATCACTAACCCTTGTTAGGTTGGCAAAGAATTAATGCTGGATTCTACCTGGCATGGAGTCATTAGGAGTGGAACATAGATGATACAGCATGAAGATGTTAGCTCCTAGGGTTCTCATTCACGGACATTTTCCAAGGCGTTCCTTGGAAATAAATACATGGTCTCTGATGGTCCTTGGCTCTGAGACAGCTTGTCAGAGCACCATGGTTTATAGTATGGCAGAATGACATTCCTGAGGGACCCTGGAAGGAGCTGAAATTTCAGATGTGAAAGTGATTTGAGAAGGAGCAGCAGAGATGTCCGTTAAGAGCCAGGCAGGATGGGACAGTGAGCAGGACACTGGCTTTGGAGCTAGTTGCTATGTTCTGTGAGCCTGTGCCTAGAAACCAGTCTTGAAAAAGTGTGCATTTGGGTCCCGTCATTTCTGGAGTCTGATGGGCACTGTGCAAATACTTGCTAAGTATGTGAATGGAGCTAGGTAATCCTGGGTTCCAATCCCTGATCTGGACTGACTTTCAGTTTCTCTGTCTGAAAAATGGTGAAGATAATGTCTACCCTTAAGGATTATTGGACAAAGGAGATTTCATAGATGGATAGTACCTAACACAACCTGAAGGGCCACTAGGACACGTAGGACTGCATTATTTTTTAGTGACTGTGTGATAAATGCATTGCACTTACTAATATAGGTTAGGGCCTTTATATATGTTAGGGACAAACACCCCAGGGGCCAGCCATATGTCCCAGTGCTATTTCAGTTGTGTGATACTGGGAAGGTTATTTTATTTTATTACTTTATTTGCTGAGATGGAGTCTTGCTCTGTTGCCCAGGTTGGATTGCAGTGGCAGGATCTTGGCTCACTGCAACCTCCACCTCCCAGCTTCAAGTGATTCTACTGCCTCAGCCTTCTGAGTAGCTGGGATTACAGGCTTGTGCTACCACTCCTGGCTAATTTTTGTTCTTTTAGTAGAGACGGGGTTTTATCATGTTGGCCAGGCTGGTCTCGAACTCCTGACCTCAGGGAATCCTCCCACCTTGGGTTCCCAACAAGCTGAGATTATGGGCATGAGCCATTGTGCCTGGCCTATTTTATTTGTTTTTCCAATACTCTCGGCTTTAGTTTCTGCATCTATGAAGTGAGAACACATAAATATAGCAGACGTGTGTTTGGATACCTACTGTGAGATGGCAGAGTGGGCCAAATTGTGACCCTCCAGAAATGGCCTCATCCTGGAACCTGTGCATGTGACTAGATTTGGTAAAAAGGGTCTTGCAGATGTAATCAAGTTAAGGATCTGCAGGGAAGGAGTTTAAGTTCATTACGGATTTTCTGAATAGGCCCTAAATCTGCTAGCAAGTGTCCCTATAAGAGATACACAGAAAAGAGACATGCGGAGAAAAGAGGAGGCGGCAATGTGACCACGTGGGAGAGATCCTAGAGCCACCAGAAGCTGTAGGAGACAAGGGACGGGTTCTCCTCTAGAGCCGTGCGAGGGGATGTGGCCTTGCCAACACCCCGATTTCACACTCCTGGCCTCCAGAAATGAGATGAAACAAGCTCTGTTGTTTCAGTCCACTTAGTTTGTGGTAGTATGTTACAGCAGCATCAGGAAGCTGACACAGTCATTTTCTTCATTCTGGCTCTGTGGGAACCTCTTGCATATTGTAGGTGCTTACTGAAATGTCCTTAAAAAGCTCATAGTTGCCCTGGTGTGATGGTTCATGCTTGTAGTCCCAGCAGTTTGGGAGGCTGAGGCAGGAGTCGAACTCCTAACGTCAGGAGTTTGACTCATGGCCAACATGGTGAAACTTTGTGTCTACTAAAAACACAAAAATTAGCCAGACGTGATGGTGCATGCCTTTAATCCTACCTACTCAGGAGGCTGAAGTAGGAGAACTGCTTGAACCCGGGAGGCAGAGGTTGCAGTGAACTGAGATCAGGCCATTGCACTCCAGCCTGGGTGACACAGCAAGTCTGTCTCAAAAAAAAAAAAAAGCTCACAATCTATGTCTGGGAGATGACATATTCAACAGTGATACAATCTAGCAGGTTAAGGTTGTGATAAAGGGGCACCCAGAAAGGTCAGGCACCCTGGCAGGGAGGTGTGTGTGTGGGTGTTCCTGGGAATACTTCCTGGAGCTTTTCTCAGGTGAACCCTGAAGAGCAAGGAGGTATTAGCCAGGAAAGAAGAGGACAGGACATTTTGTTAGAGAAAGCAGCACGCACAGAAGCATGAGACAGCAAGAAGAGGCAGTCATTCTTGTCTTCCTAATTCCTGGGAAGGCCAGATAGCCACCTAGAGCATTGCTTCCCAAAAGGTGAGGTGCATGTGGGTCACCTGGGGGGCTGTGCTAAAATGAAGAAAATCAGATTGAGAGTCAGCGAGTCTGGGGCAGGCCCAGAGATCCTGCGTTTCTTACAACTGACAGGATGCCGACAGTGCTGGTCTGTTGACCACACTTTGAGGAGCAAGGTCTTGGCACAGTGAAGTCTACGGCACTTCTGCCCATTTCTTATCTCATTTAAGCTTCTGCCCGCAAGAGACAGCGAGCCAGATTTGCAGCTGTGAAACCAGATTCTGGAAGAAGGGAGGTCCTTTGCTCAAGGTCGCACAGGCTCAGATGGTATCATTGATTTCAGAACCTGGGTTTTCTGACTTTGAATACACTGTTCCTTTTAATAACTCATCATACAATTTCAGTATGACCCAGAAATAAGGACTAGATTTTGATTTTTTGATCCAGTCTCAAGGTCTTTTTCTTTTAGTAGATGGTGTATGCCACATTTCCACTTGTTGATCTAAAGCGTATGTTTATTATTTAGTAATAATAATGATCATTTATGCTACATGCAATGATATATTAAACTATTCAATAACTACTAGCAATCATAATCATTAACAATCACTAATAATTAATAATCACTAATAACAAATAAGTTAATTAGAATTAAGCTGTCTCTCTTTGTAGTTCCTCCCAAAAAATGTGGCAGCAATTTATTTGCTGTTTTCTTCAGGGGTCTGAGGGTGAACTGGGCTGTATCTGATTTCTTACCTGAATCAGAGTCCTGGAAAACTGTCTAGTAGATCTTACGTTTAGTCCAAGAAAAACATGCTATCGAGTTCTTGGCTAACTAGTTATCTCAGACAAGTACTGAATATTGAAAGGGAGCTAATAGGTTTTTGTTGCTGGGGATTTTATGAGATTTAAGTTGTCATCTAAGTCTACCTTCAACAGTAAAGATGTACATTTTTGTTTTTTTTTTTTTTTTTTGAGACAGAGTCTCACTCTGTCACTCAGGCTGGAGTGCAGTGGCATGATCTTGGTTCACTGCAACCTCTGCATCCCAGGTTCAAGCAATTCTCTGCCTCAGCCTCCTGAGTAACTGGGATTACAGGTGCCTACCATGCCTGGCTAATTTTTGTATTTTTAGTAGAGACAGGGTTTCACCATCGTTGGCCAGGCTGGTCTTGAACTCTTGACCTTGTGATCCAACTGCCTCAGCCTCCCAAAGTACTGATATTACAGGTATGAGTCACCACACCTGGCCAGATGTACAGTTTTTTTAAGAAGAGGAGTGGTGGATGACCTCAGAAAGGGGGCAGAGACTACAGAAAGAATGGGAATATGACGGAGAGACATAAAGGGAGAAGGACAGTGTGCTATTAAGGGCAGCTAGGCATGGGGTGACCACAGCTGGCATGACCTTAGAGATGGCACAACTACAGCTGGTCACCAGAGGGAGGGGACAGACAGGTGTCTGCAAATAGCACTGGGAGAGGATTAAAAGGAGGAGGGGTGTAGGTGTGCTATTATAGAAATCGTTCTTAATTTGGGCAAAGCTAGTTTGAATGCAGAGTTACTTGCCCAGGAACTCTCACAGGGCTGTTGATAGTAATGCAGAGGTAGTAATTTTGGAGTTTTGGGGCCCTTTGGCTTATCTGCAAGGAGCTGATACCAGGGGACTTGTTAACAGGGGATTGTACAGCAAACATCTGTTCCTTTCCCATGAAAGGGATGAAGCCAGTGGCCCCTGTGCACCACCAGGCTTCATGGAAGCACCATATTCATAGTGCCCCAAAGGCTTCCCATGGTCGAATGTAGGGCGGAGAACACCGGGGACTGAGAGAACATATTTTTTCACATAAATATTTATGTCAAACGAGCTCTGCTAAGAAGGTGGCAAAACAAGGCGTGAAAACACAATGAGACGGAGCAGCCTGACTTTCTGCAAATATTTATGAGACAGAAAAATGCTGAGAGAGAGAAATAGCCCTGGAAGGTTGGCAAAGAAGGAGAGAGAAATGCCCAGGATGCCTTGAGCTGTGGGAAGCCTGTCTTCTTAGAGGAAGGATGTGTAGAGGGCAGGGCTGATCAAGTCATAATGCTGTTAGGGAGGGAAGAGGATTGACAGGTTTTCTTTGCCTTTTAAGTGCCTGTATGACAGTCAGGTTGCTAAGCACATAGGGCTCCCAGAGAGGTCTTCACAGCCCATTTTACAGATGGTCAGGGGGAAAAAGATTTTTATTTTTTGTAGTTTGTATAGTTATTTATTTATTTACTTATTTATTGTACTTTAAGTTCTGGGGTACATGTGTAGATCCTGCAGGATTCTTGCATAGGTACACACATGCCATGGTGGTTTGCTGTCTCCATCCCCCCCTTCACTTACATCAGGTATTTCTCCCAATGTTATCCCTCCCCAGCCTCCCCAACCCACGCTGTCCCTCTCCTAGCCTCCTACCCCGCAGCAGACCCCAGTGTGTGACGTTCCCCTCCCTGTGCTCATGTGTTCTCATTGTTCAACACCCGCCTATGAGTGAGAACATGAGATTATTTTTCAAGGTACTCAGCTGCCAAGGGAAAGAACTGGGATTCTGTTCCTATCAGCTTGTTTCCAACCCCCTGGAGTCTTCCCATCACTATACAACAGTTCCCTGGCCCAGTTCAGGGCTGCGTGGTAGTGATAGACATGTGATAGACATGTGATAGACAGTTAAAATAACCTGGAGGCTGAGGCGGAAGTACTGCCTGAGCCCAGGAAGGGGAGGCTGCAGTGAGCTGTGATTGCACTCACTGAACCCCAGCTTAGGCCACGGGGAGATCCCTGTCTCAAAAAAATAAGTTAAAATAAATAAATAAATAAATAAAATAATCTGAGCTGGGCATGGTGGCTCACACCCGTAATCACAGTACTTTCAGAGGCTGAAGTGGGAGGATCACTTGAACTCAGGAGTTTGATACCAACCTGGGCAACATAGTGATCTCCCCTCTCCACAAAAAAATTAAAATTAGCCAGGCATGGTGGTGGTTCCTACCTGTGGTCCCAGCTACTTGGGAGACTCAGGCAGAAGGATTGCTTGGGCATAAGTGTTTGAGACTGTAGTGAGGTATGATGGTGCCACTGTGCTTCAGCGTGGGTGGCAGAGCAAGAACCCATCTCTAAAAGGATGATAATTTGTTTCTGCATTCTGTGCATTTCCTGTAATACTCATGTGTTTTTTAGCTGAAAATATAAACATTAAAATACTAATTCAAAATTCTAATAAACAGTCAAATATACTAAAAATTATTTGTAATATGCCTTTTTTGCCTGAGCGATATCTGCTCTACAGGCATCCATGCCAAACTCCATCAATGCTAATTTTGTGGGGATGCGGGTAGGGAAGGAGAATGGGCAACTTCAAAGCTTCGTTTTTGTCAGTTTTTGTTCATATTCTTTTTACAATGGACACTATTGCTTTTATAATAGGTCATGACATTAAACACCTATACATACATGCATACACACACACATACACAGAACAGGCTTACATAACAGGCATAATTAGCATTCTTCCCCCTGAGCCTCAGTTTCTGCTTTGATAAAATGATAGTAAGAGCAGTCCCGTTTCATGAGATTATCTGAGGATTGAGTGACATTGTCTTCATAAAATACCACGGTGCCCAGAATATTGGGAACCCTCAATCCACATCAGATGCCATATTTTAGCAGACAGCTCATTGCAGGAGTCCACTGAGTACCGGTCGGGGGGTCTAGCACATGCCTTGCCCATAGTAGGGGCTCAATGCTTTCCTTGTTGTTGAAGAAATACACTGGGACTGACTCTGTCTTTGAGAGCAAGAAATCCAGCCTTTGTGAACCATTTAGCTGTAGGCAGTTATCAGTCATTGCCAAATTCTTTTGCTGCTGCTCAGCCAGGGTTCCCCAGAAGTCCTCTTCTGATGTCCCTTTAGGGCACAGCCACCTCTTGCCAAGTCACCAACAATTGTTCCTGCCTCTAGCAGGCAGTTATTACAGGGGGCATTAAGAGTTTCGTTCTTTCTAATTCCAAGAGAATGGAATAGAAAAAAATCTCCCTGATACAGGGAGCCAGCCAGTCTGTGGTGGTCATGGGGGAAAGAGAAGCTCCTAAGAGGTTTGCATGTTTTCTCAAGAACAAGTTGCAAAGGAAATAGGTGGAGTGTCACCTGGATTTGAAGGGTTGTTGCATAGAGTTATTCAACCATTTTGTTTTCTTTTCTTTTTTTCTTTTTTTTTTTTTTTAACAAATCCTGCCTCGGGTCTATTTGTACAACTAGCACAGGAGGACCCAAGCCCCATGCAGGCTGGCAGACAGAGATATCTACTCTGAAGCCTTTGAAGGGGCCTGGGTACCTTTGGGAGCCTGAACTGGAACTGAAGCTGGAGATGGAGCCTGGGCCTTGGTTTGACCCTTGCCCTTGGCCTTTGGCCAGCATAGCCTGAGCCCCGTTGCAATGCGGACACGAGCACACTTCCCAAGCTTGGGGTGGGTAATGTAGGCAAGTTGATTGAGCTTGTGGCTGGCACCCTTTGGGATCTTGAGCTTAACCTCCTTGTGCTTTACGAGGGCCTTGATGGCCTCGGCACCTGCACTTATGGGCTTGGCATTGTTGGCTGGCATCTTCTTTAGGCCCTTCTTGTTGTGCTTCTTGGCAAAGTGCATGTTCCTCAGAAACTTAAGGTTCACCCCCTTAAGAGATTCGTACTTTGTGATTGGGGTTTGTTGATATCATTTCTGTGCCATGTTCGGGACTGGTTCTTTGTGGTATGGTTCTTGGACTTGGCCATGTCTGCCTTTTAAGCAGTGACTCCCAAAGCCTCAACCCCAGTTTTCTATAAGGAGCAAACAGGCAAGCATAATTATTGGCTGTTGCAGAAAAAATGGGGCAAAGGACATTGACCTTAGCAGAGTGTCCATTGTGCCAGGCACTGTCTTTGATGCACTAAGTATGTTTTCTTTTTTCATACTCAAACCACATTATTAGGTTTGAAGAATTAAAAAGATTAAAAAGGGCCAGGACAGTGATTCAAACCCATAACCCCAGCACTTTGGGAGGTCGAGGTGGGAGGATCACTCTCGAGGAGTTTGAGACCAGTCTGGCCAATGTGGTGAAACCTTGTCTGCACTACAAATAAAAAAATTAGCTGGGCATGATGGCATGTGCCTGTAGTTCTAGCTACTTGGGAGGCTGAGGCAGGAGGATCGCTTGAACCCAGGAAGCAGAGGTTGCAGTGAGCCGAGATTGCACCACTCAACTCCAGCCTGGGCGACAGAGCAAGACTCCGTCTCAGAAAAGATATCGTTAACATGTCTGTTTTATTGATGAGAAACCAACTTGCCTAAGGTCATGTAATTCAAATAAGCAGGATAAAACTAGGATTTGAGAAGTAGGATATCTATTTGGATCCAAATCTTCCTGAGGGTGTGTGGGGGACAGAAAAATTAAAAATACAAGGTGGTAAATGGATACATTAGAATATGGTCAATTTTATTTTCTGCTCTCTTGGGAAGTGAGGCAGGCAGGAAGAGACCTTGTTACTCAACAAAGATAAATTCATTCATTTATTTACAAGCTGGGATTGGCTTGGGCTATGGATGGCAAGAAGATTAAATCTTGAGTGCCTAGTTTGATCCATTGGGAGTGGCTGCTTGGTGGGAAACTGATTAACGGTACCTGTTAAGGTTATGAAATAGAGATCAGTGGTCTAGTTGTTATATCCTTGATACTTACTCATGAAGCAGAGAAGTGGCTGTTCTAAGTGACACAGGAAGAAGTGCTATATTGAATGGCACAGATAAGGGGATGCTGGATTTTATCTTGGTAAGAACAAAGGTCTGAGACAGATGGGGAGCACAGCTGGAAAATTCTGAGAATCCCATGAGGACATGCAAAGGCTTCCTTTGGGGTTATAGCAGGAGATAGTGAACTTATAATACTTGAGCTGCCTCTATGGGAAGCAGCCCAGTCTGGATAAGAGAGAGACTTCAAGAAGAATCTAGGAAGCAAGCCCTTCTTGTAGCAAAGTTAACTGTGGGACTGTGGGAGCTAGGCAGGGCCACATTTTAAATCCTGGCTCCATCATATACGAGCTGTGGGAACTGGGGAATTGACCTCTCTGTTGTCACTAGGAAAATGCAGCTTCTAACTGGTGGTGGTGTCTGAAGATGAAATGAGATAACATTATTAAAGTGCTTTGCATACAACAGGCCCTCAATGTATGACTGTTTTCCTTTCCCTGCACCCCAGGGTATTCTGCAGCTGGGAATGCTCACCCTGTGAGGAAAGGTGTTACTGGAAGACACTTAGCCTAGCCCTTGGTATACAGGTGACTTTAATGCCCCCTTCCCACAACAGAACTTTAGGGCCTCCTTTTACTATTAATGAAAACTGTGTTCCTAATTCCCCTCCCACTGTGCAATTTACCTCTTAAAACCTGGCAGAGGCAGCGGGCAGGAAGATTGACAACATTGCTCACACTGTTTAAAGGTTCCACTTTGTGTTGAAAATTGTCTAAATTGGGGGATAATGAACAATCACTGAATTGGAGCTTTCTCAAGCTGAGAGGAAAGAAAGGCTTTGGAGAGAGGGTTCATCTGACCAAACTTGTTAGTGAGGGTGGAGATGGAGGAGCGATGGTGTCAGTTCCCCGAGCCCAAAAAAGGTTAGACCTGTTTGAGTATGAAGCATTTGGGGGTTATTCACTGTTAGCAGTTTATGTGGTTACTTTCTAAGGAATGCTGGGATCAGACAGGGACATGTACACCTTGGACTCTGCCTGTCCCAGACACATTAATGGAACTATGAGCCCATGGGCTTCCACCATGATCTGGACTGACCTGACTTGTGAATACAATGCTAAAATTTATATGGAACCACAAAACACCCAGAATAGCCAAAGCTATCCTATGCAAGAAGAACAAAACTGGAGGAATCACATTTCCTGACTTCAAATTATGCTACTGAGCTATAGTAACCAAAACAGCATGGCACTGGCATTAAAAAAAAAAAAGACACATAGACTAATGGAGCAGAGTAGAGAACCCAGAAACAAATCCGCACATTTGCAATGAACTCTTTTTGACAGCAATGCCAAGAATATACACTAGGAAAAAGTCTCTTCAAAAAATAATACTGGGAAAACTGGATATCCATATGCAAAAGAATGAAATGAAATCCCTCTCTCTCACCATATAGTGAAATCAAATCAAAATGGATTAAAGAGTTAGATCTAAGACCTCAAACTATGAAATGACTACACGAGCATTAGAGACAGTCAATCTCCAGGACATTGAAGTAGGCAAAGATTTCTTGAGTAATACCCAACAAGCACAGGCAACCAAGCAAAAATGAACAAATGGGATCACATCAAGTTAAAACTTCTGCATAACAAAGAACAGTCAACAAAGTGAAGAGACAACCTAGAGAATGGGAAAAAATATTTGCAAACTATCCATCTGTCAAGGGATTAGTAACTAGAATACATAAGGAGCACAAACAACTCTATAGGAATAAATCTAATAATCTCATGCCAAATGGGCAAAAGATTTGAATAGGACCATTGATTTTCTGATGGCAAGTTTCCCAAAGGAATGAGGTGTCCTAGGTGGAAGGATTGTCTCAAATCCTAGCTTTCTGTTTTATTAGCAGTGTGTCTCTGGGCAGGTAACTTCACCTCTTTGAGCCTCTACTTCTTTTCTGGTAAATGAGGGGTGGTAACACTTATCTCACAGAACCACTGTGATGGCTTGCAGTCATAAATTTAGAAACCATAAGTGCAATTTCCCACAACCTTACTTTATGGGGGATGGGATACTATACTAGTCACCAGTTTGATCAACAGTCATGCAAGGTAGGCATTACTATCCACTCTTGTAGAAAGGAAACATTAAGCCTCATAGAGTTTGTATTTCTCATTCAAAACCTCACAGTTAGAAACCAAAATCTGACTCCAAACTTGATACTTTATTCCCTCTATGCAAGACTACCTTGACATGACATGCTTGCTGATGGCAAAACCTAGTCTGATGCAAGAGCATCATGGGTGCTCAAGAAATACGTGTTTATTGTTCATTGATTTGTTCACACAAATATCAAGCATTGATTAGCTCCGAGGCTGATGTTGGACCTTAGCTGGTTGATATCTAACATTACTGGCTATTGACCGTTACCTGGGTCAGAGCACAGAAGCAAGCTGCTTTCTTTTTTGCTGAACTGTGATTAGTAACTATCTCAGAAATGGCCATCAATATTTGCAATTGGCAGGGGGTGAGATCCAATCCATTGACATATACTAGCTACTGGCAAACCCTTGGGTATCTTATAGCCTATTGGAAACTCATCGGTCTTTGGAGGCACACAAAGATTTGGCAGCCCCGTGTGTATAGAAGATGACATCCTCAGCCTGCACAGCAGTTTGGAGAAGGATGCAGAGGCTGTCTGAGAGGAAGCCTTCCCTGGGGCCCTCCTCCGATTCCTCTGTCATCATGCTGACCTCACTGCTGTCATGATCTGTTTTCCTCTTTGCTCCTCTGCCTCAGCTGAGTATGAGTTCCTGGGGTCAGAGACAATGTCTAATTGATCTGCAGATAACCAATGCATTGCATAGGTCAGGCAAAGAATAGGCAGTTAATCGGGGCAGAGAGAGGAAGAAAAAGAGAGAGAAAGGAGAGACAAAGAGATTGAAGGAGAGAGAGGGAAGGAAGGGGAGAGGGAAAGGGAGATTGAGGGAGGGCGAGAGAGAGAGGGAGAGAGAGAGAGCGACTAAGGGAAGGAGAGAGGGAGAGAAAGAGGGGAGGGGGAGAAAGATTGAGGGAGGGAGAGAGAGTGGGGAGGGAATGAGAAGGAAAGAGACTGAGGGAAGGAGAGAGAGAGCTTAGGGAAAGAGATTAGGAAAGAGGGAAGGAAGGATAGAGAGAGGGAGACTGGGGAGGAGAAAGAGGTAGAGAGCTGAGAGAAGAAAAGAGAGACTGAGGGAGAGAGGGAAGGGGAGAGTGAAGGAGGGAAAGAGGGAGGGAGAGAAGGAGGGAGGGAGAGAAAGGGAGAGAGGGAGAGAAAGAGGAAGGGGCAGAGAGAGGGAGGGAGGGGAGAGAGAAAAGAGGGAGAGAAAGGAGAAAGAGAGGGATAGGGAGAGAGAGACTGAGGGACAGAGAAAGAAAAACAAGTAACAGTAGAAAAGAGAGAAAACAAGAAAAGGATAGAGAATAAAGGGAGAAAAGTAAAGAGAGGTGGAACTCGAAAGGGAAGGAGGCAGAGAGAAGAGAAGGGGAGGGCGAACAGCTTGACAGGTCAGCTCCTGCAGGGTTTCTCTGGCTCTCCTTCAAAAGATGCGTTCTTAAGCTATAAACACGACCTATTTCATAGGGTACTGGGCTTCAGGGTAAACTTAGGGATTTTTTTTATTCCAGAAGGCCCAAATCTCTGTAAGCCTCAGTCCCCATGTCTGTGAAATGGGCTTAACCTCGTCTATTTCACACAGTTGTTGTGGGAATTAAACCATAAAATCACAGTGAAAGCATCGTAGCCCCTGCGCACCGCACGGGAGGGAGGCTAAAGTCGAGATGCAGCGCTTTGGAGAGAAGCTCACAGGGAGAGGCCAGGACTGCTGGGACAGCCCAGCTTTTGATGCTGACCTCTCCACCCTTCGAGTTCTAAGCACTGCGATCGTTCCATTCTTTTATTAGATGCTTTTCTCTGGCTTAATAGGCCCACGTCTGTGAACGGGACCTTTCCTGAGGTGCAAACAGACTGTGCTATTTTGAATTCTGCATCATTAAGATAATTAGATGCCCAGACGGAGTTTAAATACTATTAAGAGTTTGGTGCATACTGGCTTGCCCCGGTGACAGAGTCACTTGGGGACACAGTCTCTGCTTCCTGCTGATTTTCTGAGCCCAGAACCGTGATTAGAATGAAATGGCTCTCCTGGGCAAAGGAAAGAAAGGGAAGAGAAGAGAGGCGACATATTTTGGGGCCCATTCTTAGTGCCAGGTGTTCTGCAGGGAATTCTGTGTGCATTGTCTGATTTGATTTCGCCCTTCTAACAAACCTGTTGGGTGGGTGTGGTTGCTCCCATTTCATAGATGAAGTAACACAGTGGTAGAACGGAAGGTAAATTTGTGTGCTCCCAATCAAGCAGCTAGGAAGCTACATTGGTGAGGTGGCCTTGAGCACTTTTCTCTACCTCTTGAAGCCTAAATTTTCTGGCTTGTGGAGTGAAGACAATAGTAATTCCTACCATGTAGGGTTGGTGAGAGAATCTTCATGACTGAGATGGGGCATATAACACTCATTGCAGTGCCCAATGGCTGGAAAGAACTAGGTCAGTGTTAGTTAACATTCTCATTCATCCCCTTATTCTTGAGACCAAAGCTTGGATTTGATTCTCTGACCCTGTGAGTCTAGCTAATGTCCCGCTGGGAGACAGACATGGGTCCCACATGGACATGGAAGCTGAAAGTCCCGGATCCTGTTTAGGGTATGAGCGCTTTTGGTTCTCATCATGCTGTGGGAATTCATTTGTGCTGTGTGTGTGTACCTGGGTGGTACCGATGATGCCGTAGGAATTTGGCGCTGCCGTATCTGCATATATGTACTGTGCTTGTTCGTGTGCACATCCGCCTCTGTGGGGAAGGCAGAATTAATATTTTATCAGAACTTTGCTGTTTACAGAAGTGGTTTCGTGTATATGCCTTTATCTTGTCTTTCCAATGACTGTGTCGTTGCCATTTATATTGCCCTTAACTTGCTAATATTTTTGTCTACAAATGTTATCTGAGCATCTTTATATCAGACATTGTTGTAGACGGAAGAGCGAATAAGAAGACAGTTACTGTCTTCATTTTATTGCAGATGCTTCTGTTTCAGTGACAGTGAATTTAAGAGAAAAAAGAAAATTTTATGTATCAATTAGGACTCTGAAGAAGAAAAAACAACTCCAGATTCTCAAGGCATGTATATGATTGATGATTATTTCTCATACACAGTACAGTGAGCTTTGCTCCATGCAGTCATTCAGGGACTCAGGCAGCTTTCATCCTCTAGCTCCACTATTCTCCTAAGGCCTTGGAGTCCTCCTTTGGGTCCTCTGCACCTAAGCAGCAGACAAGGGAAGGGTGAAAGACTGGAGACTGGATGGGAGGCTTTTAGTAGGCCAGGCTTTGTGTGGGAAACATAACTTCTATCTACATTCCATTGGCTGGAACTGTCACATGGCTATACCTAATTGTAGAGGAGGCTGGTGTAAGGTTGTCCAAAAGAAGGGAGAGGCAGACCCAGGGTCAGGTTTAGCAAGTTTTATGCAACCTGCCAGGCTGCTTCACCACAGGCAGTGAAGACAGCAGCCCAGCTTACAAACTATGGGGATTATACAGGGGGTTTGCAGGTAGTCACATGCTTTTCTAAGAAAAACAGCATCTTGGTTCTCAGAGGCTGACATCCTGCTTAATTAGGTCAACATTCTGGGTCTGAGAGCCAGGTGCGAGCATATCCTGGAACCCAGGTGCCCTGTTTACAAGGCCTGAGGCTATTTCTGTTAGGAGCTTGGCATAACAGGCTGGGAGTCTTGTTGAGACCCTAACAGCTGGTACATCTGGTCTAGCTTGTTTCCTAGGAAGAAGGAACCACGTGAGTAAGTATGCATACACAGGTATGGCTGTGTTTATGCTCACTGTGGCTTTGCATTTGCATGGCTTTCTTTGGAGGGGCTTAGAAGAGCTGTTCTCTGCAAGAAAAGGATTCATCTTTGATGTATGGTCTCTTAATGTTCAGTAGGGGAAGTCTGACCTCTAGATCTGCCTTTTTCACACACTCCTTTCTCCTCTTTACGATCTCTTACCCCATGTCCGACCAGAGACTCAGATCTAGTGCTCTACTTGTGTGCCTTCTCTCCTTCTCCCTTCCGAGAGTGAAGCTCTTCCACTCTTGAAAATCCCTCACCACCCCACAGAGGCTACACACAACTGGGAAACCAGATAGCTTCTTGTACCTTTGAAACATTCTTCACCATTAGTAGCCGTCATTGTAATGCTACCACTTAAGTTGAATGGCCCTCACAATTTTCAAAGAACATTCATGTATTGAAATTTCTTGCTCACGATCTAGTTCATGAGACCCCAGTGAAGATCTAATGGCCCCATGGGCTCTGTGAGCACATCTATATGTCTGGTAATTGTCATGGTTCCTGGCATATCGTGGGACATCAGTATGACACCACAGCCAATGAACAAATTAATCAATTATTGACCATGTCTTATTTAATTGTCCCAGTAACCTTAAGATTTAAGTATAATTCTCTGTCCTTAGTTTCATATTATTCTCAGAGAAGAAAACTGGGACTCAGGAAATTATGTAGCTCTCCCAAAATCATAATAGTAATAATTTGTTGGACTTGGATTCAAACTCGTATATTTTTTTTTTTACTACATGATATTACATCCCTATAATTTAATATTGATACCACAGCCTTATATTTCTTAGTACTTTTTCAGAGTACCTTCACATATGTCATTTTATCAGAGCAACACAGTGGTTCAGTGGTGCATGTAACACAGGTATGAGTTTTTATTTTCATAGATTTAAAGATATCCTCTGCAATGAAATACCTCTACACTAGAACTCAGCAGACATTTTCCATACAGAGCTACATGGGGAATATTTTAGACTTCGTGGACCATGCAGTCTCTGTTCAACTCCTCAACCCTGCCATGGCAGCACAAACATGGCCACAGGCAATGTGTAGAAGACTGGTATGGCCATGTTCCGGTAAGAATTTATTTACATAGATTTGTTGGCTGCATGAATGTCTTCTTTGAAGATCAGTGATCATTAGAGAAATGTAAATCAAAACCACAATGAGATACCAACTCACAGCAGTCAGAATGGGGATTATGAAAAAGTCAAGAAACAACAGATACTGGTGAGGTTGTGTAGAAAAAGAAACACTTTCACACTGTTGTGGGAATGTGAATTAGTTCAACCATTGTGGAAGACAGTGTGGCGATTTCTCAAAGATGTAGAAGCAGAAATTACATTTGACCCAGCAATCCCATTACTGAGTATATACCCAAAGGAATATAAATTATCCTATTATAAAAATACATGCACATGTATCATTGCAGCACTGTTCACAATAGCAAAGACATGGCATCAACCCAAATACCTATCAATGATAGACTGGATACAGAAAATGTGGTACATATACACCATGAAATACTATGCAGCCATAAAAAGGAATGAGATCATGTCCTTTACAGGGACATGGATGGAGCTGGAAGCCATTATCCTTAGCAAACTAACACAGGAGCAGAAAAACAAAAACCACTATTGTCACTTACAAGTGGGAACTGAACAATAAGAACACATGGACACACTGTGGGGGACAACACACACTGGGGCCTGTTGTGGGGGTTGCAGGGAGGGAGAGCATCAGGAAGAATAGCTAATGGATGCTGGGCTTATACCTAGGTGATGGTTTGATCTGTGCAGCGAATCACCATGACACGTTTACCCATGTAACCTGCACATCCTGCACATGTACCCCAGAACTTAAAAGTTGATGGTGTGGGGAGGAAACATTTTATTTACAAAAACAGGTGACAACCATATTTGGCCTATGAGCCACAGTTTTCAACTCCTGCTCTATACAACCCTCAAAGAGTAAAAATGGAAAAAAAAAAAAAAATCATACCTGAGAGCCTAAGTAACTTGTCCAAAGTCTCACAGCATAGTTGTGGCAGAGTTCTGGTCCTGAATCCATGTTTCTTGCTTCCTAATATGATGTTCTTTCCATGATACCATCCTTATTAACCCCTGTGGTGGAAATAGAGGCTGATCCCGGACTCATGGGTTTGCCATTTGTTCTCCCCAGTTATGAACGTTAGTCACAGTTTAGTCTTCAGTCGGATAGCTTTTTTTCCTACAAAAAACCTGTAGAAGAAGTGCAAACTCTTTGCTTTGCTGAGTTCTAATCATAGTGACAAGCACAGGACAATGTGTCTGTTTCTAAAAGAAATGAATGTAGAAGCCAGGACAGAATCCCTCCATGATTTTCAGTAGGACAGAGTAGTAAATAATACAGATTTGGAGACAGACAGTCGAGGGTATCAATAGCAGCTCTGATACTTACTAGTTGGCTGACTTTGACTGTCTTAGTTGCCTCATTTGTAGAATGGGGATAGTAATAGTATCCCCAGGGGACTGTTGGATGAGAATTAAAACAGTTAAAGTGTAAAGCACTTAGAAGAGTGTCTGATACCTAGCAGAGGTTTACTGCTATTGCTGCTAATACTATTATTTTTTCCCAAAATGGGATTTGTCACTTCTTATATTTACTGCTTCTAACCTTCAGTGCCTCTAATGCAGAATTTTCATACCCTTGGCATGACTGACATTTTGGACTGGATAATTATTTGCTCTGTGTGTGTGTGTGTGTGTGTGGCGGGGGGGGAGGGGTGTCTTGTACATTTTTGCAGCATCCCTGGCCTCTACTCACTACATTGGGTGGCATCTGCTTCCCTCAACTGTGACAACCAAAATGTGTCCAGGCGTTGCCAAAAGTCCCCTTGATGCTAGAGGCAAAATGGTCCCCATTATGAATCAGTGATTCTAAAACCATTGTCTCTTCCTTGTGATTGGTTGGCTACTTGTGACACATGCTTTCCTCATGAAGAGAAAAATTAATAGGTGGTAAGGGAAAGTATTGAAAGCAGTTATGTCCTGAGTGAGACCCTCTCACTGATAAGATAAATTGAAGGTCTTTGAAGAAAAATTCTGGGAAAATGTGGACAAATTTTGAGAAATATTTCTGTTAAAAACCAAACAATTCGGGACGTACCCTGGCCCAGAACTCTAGATCTTTCCCATGATTGAGGTGGGGCAGGACATTCTGTGTAATCTGGTTCATCACTTGCAGAAAGTATATAAGGAAACAGTCACCCAGTTCAGACCTTAACAGAGAGAGGCAAAGCCATCATTTATTCATTCAACAAGCCAAAGACTATTTCTGTAGCTAAAAAAGCAGAGAGGAATGAGACATTGTCTCTACATTCCAGAAACTCACAATCTAGTAGTCCAAGGAGGCTAACAATCAGACAAACAAGTGAGCAGTCCCCCAGGTTGGGATTACAGAGCTAGGTGGAATCTCAGACATGTTTTTTTAATTTTTCTGGACCTTGATTTTTACCAAGTATAAAGGGATTTTCACTGATGCGAAGGAAAGTGTGCAAATGTTGAAATTCCTATCCTCTCTCACGATAAAATGTCCATAAGATTATCATCAAACTCTCAAATGGACATCAAAGGAATGTCCATACTTTTCATTTCTCTTTTTCTTAGAAAAAAAAAATAATAGTTTGGTAAGTAATGGGCTGTTTAAACTTGGCTTATTGCCCTATGGTGTCTTTATCAATTCAGGTTCCTAGTTCCTTCCTGAATGCTCCTTCCATGTCTATAGCTCTGGCCACTGGCATAGGCAGGGCAGCAGGGTGAGATACTGCTCTGTCCCCACACCTCAGGTTGATGAGTGATGCAAGGCCCATTGTATATGAAAAGTGGTCGATTTTCTTCCTTTCCTGAATGCCAGTCCCCTCCAGCTGGGTTGGCTGGTTCCCCCTCACATTTCGCCCACATTACACAAGGGAAGCAACGTGTCAAACCAGGCTATAGGCTTTGCTTTAATTGAAAGTCATGGAAGTAATTGGCTTGTTCTCTGTCAGTTGCTACATCTTCATCATTCTCATTATCATCAATTCTATCAACTCGTTCATTCATTCATTTAGCAACCATTCAGTGTTAAATCAAAGGGGGTGTGGAATGGAAATGGTCCACTTTGGCAGGGAAGAATATTTTATCATCGGCATTGTTTCAAATTGCTTGTGCATGGTTATAATATAAAGCAGATAAAATCTTAGTAATTTTATTATTGTTTAAAGATTTCCTACTGACAATGTCTTCTCACTATGCCTGCACTAGGAGCAGACTCTACAAACGTCTTAATCTCTATACACTACTTATACCATTTATTTAGTGTCCATTAGGTGTAGGAAACTTTGTCAGAATCTGGGCATGCACGGATCGCTGCAGGGTAGCACAGTGGTTAAGAAGCGGGTAGCAGCACCAGATTGCCTGGGTCTGTCACTGCCAGGTGTAAACTAAAATACTTAACCTGTCTGGGTCTCGGTTTTCTCATTTGTGTAATGGGGAACAGTAATACCTACCTTCATTTAAAATTAAATAAAACGATGTACACAAAGCACACAGCACAATGTGTGGCACACTCAGTATATGCTAGCTGTTTTTTATTACGGCAAATATTTGTTGACCCTCTACTGAGTGCCTGACATTGTGCAAGGGACTGGATGGGAATGAGAAAAACAGTTTTTTCCCAGGCCACTGGGGGAAAAAGGAGGGGTTATTTTTGTCTCTGGAGAAGGGGTGAGGAAAAATTTCAGAAAGTAGAGAATATTTTAGTTAAATTCTAAAGGAGGGGTAGGATTTTTTTTTCAAGAAGAGATATGGGTTTGATGTGGCTGGAGCAAATGTGAGGTGGAGGTGAGTATGGTGAGAGACAAGGCTGGAGAGATGGGCAGGGATTGAATCATGTGAAGTCTTGGTGAGGAGCTTGGGCTTTATGCCTTGTAGTTAATGGGAGGTATTTGAGTCAGTCAAGGCTAAGGTATGCTGTCATAACAAGTATCCTCAAACATCTTGGTGGCTTGAAACAACACAAGCCTGTGTCTCACACAGGTACCTGTACAGTGTATGGAGTGCCTGTAGCTCTGCTCTGTGTGCCTTCACTCAGGAATCTGTGCTGAAGGAGAAGCCCCTCTGTGGGACATCCTGGACTCTTAGCAGAGAGGGAAAAAGAGACCTTCAAGGACTCTTGAAGCTTCTGCTCAGAAGAGACACATTTTACATTCACTCAGATGTTACTGGCCAGTGCAAGTCACATGACTCAGCTTGCTGTCAGTTCATTGGCCAAAGCAAGTCACATGACTCAGGTTGCCTTCGATAGGGGCAGAAGGCAATTCTTCCATAGAAAAGAACAACAAATGTTTTGAACAACAACACAATTTAGGATATCATGATCAGATCTTCATTGGGAGGAGCAAATGTACCAGTGGTATGAAAGTATCACACATTGTAAAGTTCTATTCAAATGCCAGCTGTTATCACTAATTTTGGTAATGAAAGATGCACCATTTGGATCCTTTTTCAAAAAAGATCCTGCTGCATAGCTACAAGGAGTGTGATCAGCAGCTAGCTTGCAACTACCAACTCTTCATCTGTAGAGATCTACATCATTGTAGATATTTTTTTTCCAGGGCAGCCAGTGTCCAATGACTGAAAGGGACACATATATAAAGGTTGGCTCCCTTCTTACTAGAAGGGGGACAATCCCAGTGGACAATATTCCATTCTGATCTCCTTGCTGGGTTGTCCCAGACTTTTCAAGGCTGGTTGCAGTTGAACTTCTCCCTCTGTTCAATCTTGTTGCCTTGCCCTTCCTGTCACAGGTGGTGATTCCTCATTAAATGTATTGCACCCCAAATTCTGTCTCAACATCTGCTTCTGGAGAACTCAATCTTTGACCTTATTATAATAGTGATTGTAATATAATTATTCGTACTATATACAGTAATGCCAACAGCAAGATGGATGCAAGAGCCAACAAAAGGAAATAAACCAGATTGCAGGATTAGTAATTAAGGCAATAGATCATTTCTTGAGGTTTCATCTGGCAAAAATCACCATTTTGTTCCTTAAGGATTTTGTGCTTCTGGGGAAGATATTCCAGGGCTTCACTATCGGGTCCTTTTTGAAATCAACCAGAAGCTGGCATGTCAGTCCTAGGCCAGGAATAGCCCTTAAAGAGAACTCAATCACCTTTAGCTACCAGAGAATATCTATGCTGAAGCATATGCTATTCTGAAGTCTGCTTCTTTGTTTAAATTAGTAATATTTCTCTTGATGCCTCTGTTTAGTAGACTATAGTGGGAAAGGGCCCATGTTTCAATCTAGAGAGGCTCAGGTTAGAATTCTAGCTCTTCCTCTACTACCTGGCAGCGGGTAAATCACTTAACTCCTCTGAAACAACACCTCTGTACAATATGGATGGCAATATTTACCCTAGAAGGTTGTCTGAGGATTAGATGAAATATTTTATACATAAAAATTTCTTACCAAAGTGCATATCACATAGTAGGGGCTCATGTAAATGTGCACTTTCCTTTCTCCTCTTCTTGTGTGAAATATCACAGTTTCCTTCTTTAATAAGCAGTTTGGTCACTTCACCTGATGACTCTGGAATAAGAGTCCTTTCTACTGGTAAGTCCACAGCATGCGGAAAAATTATGGCAGCTTTTTGTTCTCTCCTATGCCCAGTAAAACATTTATTTTGACTAATGTCTCGTTTAAAGATTAATTAAAAGGTGAGAAGAATTTCCTCTTAGGTGCAAGCTCTTTTCAGTCATTGGTAGATTCCTAAGGAGTTAGGTTGAGAAGATTTCTGCAAAAGCTTGTGGGCTAGGCAGGAAAGAGAGCAAGGATTCATTATCGATGTCTGTTACTGAGTAGAATTAGGAAGTGGTGATACACATGCTACCTACTTGCATTCTCTGTGGCCTTTCAACAGAATGTATCCTTTCCTTTTCAGGAGTTTTCAAGCCTGTCTCAGCTTGTGAGAAGTCAAGTCCAGTTTTGCCTTGGCAACAATCCTGACCTTCCATATCTGGCCAAATGGAGTTGGATGAAATATATTTGTTGGCTCTGAAAGGGGAGGCACACAGTGGAATCTATGATAGATGCTGTTGTGCAGGGCTCTAATATGACAATAGTGATTAGAATCTGAGGTCATGAAAAAATAAGTCTCAAGAAACCAGGAAAATGAATGAATGAATGACTCCAAGTTAAGAAAAAGACCAACTCACTTCTTATATCTATTAGTGTGAATAGTGTTGAATTCATCACCCTACGGAGGCTCATTAGAAACAATGGAGGATCTAATCTTTTTTTTGTTTGAGATGGAGTCTCACTCTGTCACCAGGCTAGAGCGTAGTGGTGTGATCTTGGCTCACTGCAACCTCCACCTCCCGGGTTCAAGCAATTCTTCTGTCTCAGCCCCCTGAGTAGCTCGGACTACAGGCATGCGCCACCACGCCCAGCTAAGTTTTGTATTTTTAGTAGAGACAGGGTCTCCCCGTGTTGGCCAGGTTGGTCTCCATCTCTTGACCTTGTGATTTGCCCACCTCAGCCTCCCAAAGTGCTGGGATTACAGGCACGACCCACCACGCCCGGCCAGAGGATCAAATCTTTAATCATGTTCCCGGCCTCCTTTCTTTCATCCGTGCATGCTGCATCAAACCACTCGCCTGAAATGCCACTTTCTCACTTTGTTTTCATGGCTAACTCTTATTTTTCTTCAGGACTGAGTGCAGGTAGATTCCCAAGGATGCTGCATCTCAAATGTTACCTGCATGATAGACACACAGAGAATTTGGTAAAACAGATTTCTGGGCTTCACCTCCAGAGATTCTGACTCAGTGGGTCTGGAGTAACGCCTGAGAATTGGCACTTACACACACCCAAAAGTGATGGTGATGCTGCTAGTCCCTGGGCTGTGTTTTGCGTGGCTGTGCTCTAGGACTTTGCTTCTTTACCTGTGTTCTATGGACTAGCAACAGCAGCAGCATCTGGGAGCCTGATGGAAATGCAAAATCTGAGGCCTCATCCCAGAGCAACTGAATCAGAAACCACATTTTAATCAAATGCATGGGTAGCTCATAGGTAGATTAGAACTTGAGACCACTGGGCCGGGCATGGTGGCTCACGCATGTAATCCCAGCATTTTGGGAGGCCAAGGTGGGCGGATCACTTGAGGTCAGGAGTTTGAGACCAGCCTGACTAACAAGGAGAAACCCTGTCTCTACTAAAAATACAAAATTAGCCGGGTGTGGTGGCGCATGCCTGTAATTCCAGCTACTCAGAGGCTGAGGTGGGAGAATCGCTTGAATCTGGGAGGTGGAAGTTGCAGTGAGCCGAGATTGTGCCATTGCACTCCAGCCTGGGCAACGAGAGCAAAATTTCATCTCAAAAAATGAAAAAAATAAGAACTTGAGGCCATTGGTCTAGAAACTCTTCTTTGACTTTCCTTTGCTAGAATAGGTGCTCACACTTTTCTGCAGAGTCCTTCTCCTACATGGTTTCGACCTCATCACACTCTTAAAATCAGAGTGGTCTATCTCTGAGACCTGGAGCTTTTGAGAACAGGGATGGCTTCGTCATCACTGTAGATTCATCTCCTGTCAGTGCCTGGCATATACGAGATTCTCAGAAAATATCAGTTGAATGAAAACACATGGCAGTCCCCAAACCTTAGACTCCATGAGCCTCGTTCATTTTCTCTTTTATAGTCTTGAAGAAAGATTTTTCTCATTGATTCACGATTATGGATGGATGCCTCACAAGGGGTGTCTTCAAGCCATTTGTGAGGACAAGAGTATTCCAGGCACATCATTCTTGTTCACATGCAAATAATGGCTGCCCTAATTATGAGTCTTTTTCCTCCATTCTTGTGAGCATGTTGTGAGGATTCCTATTTGGAAAGTTTTAATATTACTTTTTTTAAAAAAATAGGATTCATGGCTCCGGACGTGGCCAGTGTATCTGATCTCTTATTTGAAGTTTAAAATTCCATGATACCCACTCTCGCTTTTGCTTTTTGATTCATTGGGCATCTTGGCTTGAAGCATCTATTAGGACACCCTGAAGCATTGTGGGGCAGAGGGGAGGAAGATGTAGCTAATGCACCTCCTGTCCTCAAACATGGGGTACTGAGTTGGGAGTTAGAGGAATGAAGTTGTCAGTACTACAGTGCCATTGCCTTCTGCTGTGGCCTCAGAAATATCATTTTTTCTGTTTTCTCATTGCAGGTTTGGTTTTTATTTGTAATTTGTTTCTTCATTCCTTTGCTTCTCTTCCTTAATCATATTCCCTTTATTGTCTCCCTCCCTCCCTCCTTCCCTCCTTTCTTTCCTCCCTTCTTCCTTCCCTTCCTCCTTCCCTCCCTCCTTCCTTCCTCCCTCCCTCCTTTCCTTCCTTTGCTGCCTTTTTTCTTACCATCTGTCTTCATTTTAATTCCCTTCCTCCTTCCTTCTTTTTTATTTTTTCCCTCTCCTCCTCTCACTTCCTTTTCCTTTCTTCACACCCCTTCCCTCCCTCACTCCCTCTCCTTCCTTCCTTCACTCCCTCCCTCACTTCCTCCTTCCTTTCTCCTCTTCTTTTCTCTCTCTACCTCTCTTTCCCCCCATCCCCCCACACTGGAGTGCAGTGGCGCCATCTCCGCTCACTGCAATGTCTACCTTCCAGGTTCAAGCATTTCTCCTGCCTCAGCCTCCTGAGTAGCTGGGATTACAGGTGGCTGCAACCACAATTGGCTAATTTTTGTATTTTTAGTATACAAAAATGGGGTTTCACCACGTTGGCCAGGCTGGTTTTGAACTCCTGATCTCAGGTGTTCCGCCTGCCTTGGCCTCCCAAAATGTCAGGATTACAGGCATAAGCCACAACACCCAGCCTATGGTACTGCTTTCTTGGGGTAACTAAACATCTCCTTATTTGTCCATTTAATAAATCCACCCATCAAAGATTTATTACAGCAAGTTCTGCTTTTAATTTACAGCAAATTCTGTATTTAATTTACAGCAAGTTCTGCAAGTTTAGACACAGTGCTAGACACAGTGGAGATACAGTGATACATCAGACACTATCCTTACCCTCAGTGGTCTCATAATACGTCTAAACATTCGATCAGATCAATATCAATCAGTGTGACAAGTGCAATGATAGGAATGTGTGTATGGGCAGTGAGGGGACAGTGAGTTTTGTAGGGACGGTTTGTGGGATCAGGAAAGGTTTCCACCTGTGTCTTGAACGAAAAATCAAACAAGCAGACTAGGGAGGTAGAAGGCATTTGAAACTGAAACTGGGTGTACAAAGTCACCGAGCATGTCTGGCACAGCTGTGGGGACTTAGAGTCATCCAGAAATACTGGCATCTAAAGGGGAATGAAGAGTGGTGGTTGCTGAACCTGGAGAAACAGGACCAGATCACAAAAGCCTGGTGTATTACTTGCAGGAGCTTCACCTGTTAGCTGGTAGAACAACAGTGAAGCCTTTTACAAAATCCCCTTATCCTTCAAAATTAATCATGGAAAATTTAGAGGACAAAGAAAAAGGAAGAAAAAAAAAAAAAAAACTCCATTGACTTTGCATATGGAATCTCACCATCTAAAGGCAACCATTGCTCTTATTCTTGCTTATTTCCTTCCAGTCTTTTGTCTACGTGAGTTTTTTCCACCACGGAGATAATGACAATGGAGATACTTAAACAAGAGACTTAAATTCAAACTTGCCTATTACAGCAGTCGCTTTCTGTGCTGAGCAGTAGCTTGAACCCTACACACAATCTCAGTGAGCTAGAAATCACTTACAATCTTTTGTTTTAATATGTTTTATTAAAACATAGTTCAGATTTACAGAAAAATTGCAAAGGTGATAAGAAGAGCTCTTGTATCTTCCCTGCCCTCGTTTCTTATTTAGGTCTTTCAGTTAAATAGTCAGCACTACTTGGTGGTAGTCAAATAAGAAAATAGGCAAGTCATGGGGATTTGTCTACTAACATAGTGACCACTCACTGCCTCCCTTTACCTCCCCCATCCTTCGTGGCTGTAGTAACTGGACATTGAGAATGAGAGTTCACACTGACCCTGGAGGAACAGATCTGTAGATCTTCCATGCTGAAGCAGGAAATTAACTCTGTTTATAGAAAGATTTATTTCAACACCACACAGGTTGAAATAAACACAGCTTTCTGTTCTACCCAAAACAATATTCCAGTGTTCCCATTCTAGGAGCATTTCTAAGGCTCAGTGTTGCATCCATAGCCAGTTCAAGGTGGTTCGCTGGGTATGACTCCTGGTCTCTCTTGTCTGGATATGGACTGGGTGAAGTGGGAGCTTAGAAATCATTCTGATTTGGCTGGGAATGGGGGTATCTAGCAGTTCCAAGCTGAATGGTATATCCACGATGACTTATTAGGTCTTCCTTAAGCCCAGATCAGTAAGAGGTCACATGTTTCCTTCTGTAGCTGTTCAGTTCATGTTCCCCAAACTAGACTGCCTGAGGCAGGCAGTTTAATTTTTTGCAGTTTCTGAGTTTTTCTGGGCTTCATTGGGTTTTCACATTCTGGCTAGATGTGAGCAATCAGAGCTTATTTATTGCATGGCTCTGTGGCCAGCTGCAATGGGAACTGTATAAGTAGGAGCCAGTAGTGTTCAATACTCAAACTCCAAGTCTTCATGTAGACTTGTCTGTAGTTTCCTTGCCTCTCCTGTGAAGTCTGCAGGCAATGCCTGCCTTCTCCTTCTGCCAAATAGTCCTTTTTAGTTTTTAACATCTGACTCAAAGTACCTTGCCTTTTGTTTACTCCAAGTTCATTACTTTATTATCATCTCATTATTACCTTTATTTTATTGCCATCTCATTATTTCATGAAGTGGGGGGGGGGGGTGTTTCCATGGTGATGCAGCAACCTTACCACATTGAACACACCGAAAGCACATTAGCACGCTGGCTGGGGATTTATTTTTAGAGGGGACATGATTCAGGATGCTATAGAGCCTGTAACAGAGCTATAAGACCCTTCCTAATTCCCCTTCCTACATAATTAATGGGAGTGGATATATTCAAGTTAGTGGGAACGAATTTAGCAGTCTGAAAGGGTTGACGAAGAGCCTTTATAGCTGTTTCCTTTTTTATTTTATTTTATTTTGAGACAGAGTTTCACTCTTGATGCCCAGGTGGGAGTATATTAGTGTGATCTTGGCTCACTGCAACCTCTACCTTCTGGGTTCAAGTGATTCTCCTGCATCAGCCTCCTGAGTAGCTGGAATTACAGGCATGTGTCACCACCAGGACTGGCTAATTTTTTTGTATGTTTAGTAGAAACGGGATTTCACCATGTTGGCCAGGCTGGTCTCGAACTCCTGACCTTAAGTGATCCACCAGCCTTGGTCTCTGAAAGTGCTGGGATTACAGGTGTGAGGCTCTGTGCCTGGCCTCTCCTTTATTCTAATTAGTGTGCTTACTTCATATGTTAGTGAAAGTTTTTAGCCTAACAGAATGATGTGCCAAGGATGAATATATCAACATACCTGTCTTTCTGGAATTCAGAGCCAACCAGGAAAGAAGCAAACAGTTACAATAGAGGGTGATTTGAATTTCATATGAGGCAGAGGAAAGGTCACTGGACTAGCTGCATGGGTCCCCTATGGGAAGCTGTACTGTGATCTGGTCACCATTTCCCTACCATGCTCCCCAGCCTTAGTGGTGATCCGTTTTGATGTGATCCAGCTCCAGGGACTGATTCCTACTAGATCGATGTATAAACCATCATTCAAATATATCTATTTCCATTAAAGACAAGAGCTAGCCATCAAACAGACAATGCAGAGGCAGATGAATTCTCTCCCATGGGCCAAACCACATAGGAAGCTAAATTACAATCCCTGAGGCAGTACCATGGGCGACGCTTGAGCCAGTTTGTCCTGAGTGACTCATAAGAACCAGTTGCTCATGTCTCTTCCCAAGTCCACATTTAGTGACTTCACATTGATTGTTTACAGTTGGCCATGGCAGGGATTTTTACACTGTCATCATTGGAAAATCTTACAAGTTAGGACTTATTTTATCCCCCAGAAATCTCATGGCTGGACATCTGCCACCAACAGCATTTGATCTAATTCATAAAATAAACTCAATTGGTTAAGTAGGGTACCATATGTCTAGGAGGGGGATGGATGGTCAATTTCTTTTTCTTTTATTCTCCTCATTCAATGTACGGAAGATCAAGAAGCCTTCTGAGGGATGAATTAGTGTAATATCCTAGCATGGATTATTTTGGGTTTGGAGGGGCTAGTTCTTTAATATCACCTATCTCTGCTCTGGTGTGTATCTTGTATTCATTGGGTAATTTGGCTTCTAGGTTCCAAGTCCTTTGGGGCCACCTCACTGTTGGCCATGTGTATACTAACTGGGGTGGGGGAGAAAAGAGATGAAAGGAAAACAATAGAAGAGGGCTATTATCATTTTTAGTGACTTTTACCGTCTTAGATATCTTTGCTAAACAATAGAAATAGATTTAATGGAAGCTTAAGTTTTATGCTAAAGCTGGACTTTTGCTAATTCTGATCCTTCGTTTGGACAAATGGAGGGCAGCGGAAGCCACCACTAAGTGGATTTTGCTCTTCTTGAGGGATATAGTGCCAAAAAAATTAAGTTTCTTTCATTAGTGAAAATGAGCCTCCTCCATCAACTTTCACATTATACAAAGAAAGAAGGGGGGAAAAGTCTAGGCAAGAGAGAAGGGAGGGAGACTAGACAAAGTAAACAGTTATTTTTGATTTATTGATCCCTGCAAGAAGATAGAGCCTTTGGCAGTGGAGAGAGCATCTTTCTTAATTAGTGTCATGATTTTCTGGCAGTGATTGACAATGTTTCTTCAACCCTATTGTTTTCATAGGGCCGGCTGCTTCCCTTGGGCTCCTTCCCAGGTAGCTTGCAGACCCCATCTCGGGAGTGAAAGAGACAGAGGACTCTCAGGATCTCCCAGGCAGCCACAGGAGTGCCTGCATTGCAGCCTAGTCCATCTTTGAAATCAGCTCTGCCCTCAAATCCCAATTCTAGCACTTAGTAGTTATCTGGGCCAGGCGCAGTGGCTCACACCTGCAATCCCAGCACTTTGGGAGGCCAAGGTGGACGGATCGCTTGAGGTCAGGAGTTTGAGAACAGCTGGCCAACGTGGTGAAACCATATCTCTACTAAAAATACAAAAAAAAAAATTGCTGGGCATGGTGGCAGGCACCTGTAATCCCAGCTACTGAGGAGGCTGAGGCAGGAGAATTGCTTGAACCTGGGAGGCAGAGGTTGCAGTGAGCCAAGATCACACCATGGCATTCCAGCCTGGACCACAGACTCCATCTGAAAAAAAAAAAAAAAAGTTATGTGGCTGTGTGACCTCAGCGAGTCCTAGATTAGTTAGCTTGCTTACTACCTACAAAAGGGAATAATCATGACTTTTGTTGAGAGAAGTAAAGATGAGGTGTGGAGTACTTTGCATAGTGCATGTGGAAAGTGAGTTATGAATAATAGTAATGGTTGGAGAGATTAATTATAATCTGCCAATAGGTACAGTATTCATTTCCTTAACATATTTATTGAGCACCTACTATGTTCTAAACCCTGAAGTTATATCAGTAAGCAAGACAGACAAAAAAATTCTGTCTGTATAGAACGAACACTCTAATACCTCATTTAAAATTCACAGGGCCAGTTGCGGTGGCTCATGCCTGTAATCCCAACACTTTGGGAGGCCAAGGCAGGCAGATCACTTGAGGTCAAGAGTTCGAGAGCAGCTTGGCCAACATGGGAAAACCCTGTCTCTGCTAAAAATACAAAAATTAGCCAGGCATGGTGGTGTGTGCCAGTGATCCCAGCTACTTGAGGGGATAAGGTGGGAGAATTTCCCTCGAACCCAAGAGGCAAACGTTGCAGTGAGCCAAGATTGTATCACTCCAGCCTGGGCCACAGAGTGAGTGAGACTCCATCTCAAAGAAAAAAAAAAATTCCTAGTTAAAATGATTGTTTGAATTGAGAATATGCTAGAGGCTTCAGCCTAATGGATTAGGCTCTTAAATGAAGCCAAATTTCCCGCATTCAGGACCTGAAAGAGGCATAATTGAAGCCTATAGGGAGTAAGTTAGGTGCATAGCCTTTAATTTTTAAAATTTTTGTGTTTAATGTTTGTGAGTACGTTGTAGATGTACTATGGGGTACATGAGATATTTTGATACAGGCATATAATGCATACTAATATCATCAGGGTAATGGGGTATCCATCGCCTCAAACATTCCTCCTTTCTTTGTGTTACAGACAACTGAGTTGTACTCTTTTTGTTATTTGAAAATGTACAATAAATTGTGGTTGACTGTAGTCTACGTGCATAGGTTTTAAAGCCAACGTTTATTGATCCCTTGCAGTGAGACAGTATCTCATTCAATCCTTTGAGGTAAGTTTATTACATGAAGCAGTGGAGCACAAAAAGTTTAGAAACTTATCCAAGACCACACATCTTAACGTTTTCAAAGTCGCGTTTCAATCCCAGATGTGCCTAATCCTGAAATCGTGCTCTTAGGTGTGATTAATGGGGCACCAACTGAGTGAATGGGATCTGTCCTTCAACTTCTTCCCTCCAGATTCAGACATAGATTTTGGGACTAGGTGTCTGGAGAAAAGTCTGATTTCTGTACATTTTAGTTTATGAGCTTTGCAAAGGAAAGAAGCATATTTATTCGTTGGGACATTCTAGAACCTAACTGATCCACTGGAATCTATTAATAGCTCAACATATTTTGGATGAATGACTGAATGAGTGAATGAATGAATGTAGTATGCGTCCTTATT
This sequence comes from Saguinus oedipus, assembly GCA_031835075.1. Classification (NCBI taxonomy): domain Eukaryota; kingdom Metazoa; phylum Chordata; class Mammalia; order Primates; family Cebidae; genus Saguinus; species Saguinus oedipus. The sequence goes on along the minus strand of CM063179.1, from coordinate 12,713,103 downwards.
CGTCTTTTTGCAGAAAAGAGGAACTTGGACTTACTGAGCACACAAGACAGCAAGATACATGTTGTTTTTGGCTGAGAGAACATTGCCTTTGAGGAAAGTCAGTAGATTGGTGAGTCTGGAAGATGTGTTGACATGGAAGAAGCGTAGGAAATAAAAAACTAGCAGGGCCAGGGTCTTAGAGGGTATGCTAAGGAGACTGAATTCTATCTAAGGGCTGTGGGGAGCCACACTGAATAGCTTTGACTGGAGTGGGAAAGAGTTAAGATTCTAGAACCAAGGGTTTGCCCAAGGTCAGATTGTAAAATAGTGACAAAGCATGAACTAGAAACTTTAAGGTTAGGGGGGATTTTTTTCTTCTAAGCTACACTGTGTTTTCTTAATTCTTGCAGAAAAAGTGTAAACTGAGCTTTTTTTTTTTTTAAGACAGGTTTGCTCTGTCACCCAGGCTGGAGTATAGTACGGTGGCGGGATCTCAGCTCACTGCAACCTCTGCCTCTCAGGTTCAAGCAATTCTCCTGCCTCAGGCTCCCAAGTAGCTGGGACTATAGGTGCACACCACCATGCGTGGCTAATTTTTGTATTTTTAGTAGAGACAGGCTATCACCATGTTGGCCAGGCTGGTCTCAAACTCCTTACCTCAGGTGATCTGCCTACCTTGGCCTCCCAAAGTGCTGGGATTACAGGTGTGAGCCACCATGCCAGGCCTCAACTGAGCTTTAACTCTGGACTGTTTCTGATCATGATAGACTTTATGGTTTTTCTCTTTTTGTTTTGTTTTTGCCTACCTAAACTGGGTGGGAAAATCGTTTCCTAGTGAGCACAGCTTGAGAGAAGCTCACATGTGCCAGGAAATGCTCCCCACCCCAGATACTTTGTGCCCAGTCAAAGGGATAATTAGGGACTGAGGAGGGAAAAAGGAGAGCAGTAGGACAGCATTCTGGAGAACACTTCACATAGATCTCTGGAAGTATGTTGCAGAAGGACCTAGGGTGTTCTCAACATTGGGGAGGGGTGCTCAGGATCTGCAGCCGTCTTTCCTGGTGTCACTATTCACGGCATGCACACTCACACATATACACACCTGCCAGCACACACATGCGTGACCTTCATGCCCTTCCTGTACTTTTGGCACATCTCCCCTGCACATCACATTTCCTACGTGTTTTTCCCACACTTCCACAGACACCTGAATATACACAAACCCATATTCCCCACGCTCTGTGAAATAAATCTACCACACACTCACATAGGCAAGAGCAGATGCAATACCTTAGGTTCACAGACCCTTTACACACCCTGCAAACACCTCCACACTACACACACCATGCATAGCTTCCATGACACCCCCACACAAGGCATACTTTTGGCCACAGACATATAGCACACAACTGCATCAAAACCTTTTCACCCACAAAACATACATACCTCATACCCACCTACCCACCCAGGTCACATTGACACTCATATCAGCACCATCTCACCACAGCAAACCACAGTCCACATTCACTCTGTATATTAATATATCTATATCTACCATCTATAACTATGTATTCATTGCATACATCCTATAGACATACAGATTCTCATTCACACACCCACCCTCCACATCCTCATTCTCCCTCTGACACACAGCACACACACACCATCACTACTCTGCATATAGACCATATTTATTTCTTAGGGATCAGGATTCAACAGCAAAAAATTGCCTGAGGCCACACGCAACCCTAGCCTAGAGTCACTAAAAAAAAAATTATTTAAAGTCTAAAAAGTTTATAGAAAAATAAAATTCTATTTGCCTATTTATAGCTTCCCTGAGGTTAAATATGGCCTTATGCCATGCTCAAGCAGCTTCTGGGATTATGTAACTGCAACAGCTCTGATGTCTGACGTCAGTGCCTTCTCTACCCTTGGTGACGGAAGTGCAACACCCTTTCATCCACCACCAGCAGCAGCAGGTGTTCTAGGCAAAGGGATATTTACTGCTATGGTTAAGGGATGGAGTGGAATAAATGTGGGGAAGTGGTGCCCTCAGCCAGTGAGATGAGTTTCCTTGACACAGAAAAGCCTGCTTGGTAAGGACTGAGGCCCAGACCAACATCTGAAAAACGATCCTATCTTGCCATATGCTCCTTCTCAAACTCTCTTGATGGGAGACAAGTATTTGGGGGAAAAGGGCAGGGACTCTAGCTGACCTGGCTGACGTCCTGAGCCTGGCATTGAAGAACAGCTGGGGATAGAGAGGAGGATCGTGGGTGGAGAGGCTGTGGTTGAACGTCTCGGGCTTTGTGGTTCATGCTCACTGGCCACAGGGTCACAGAGGGTTTCCCAGATCCACTTACCAGCAGAGATAGAGAAGGACCACAGTGTTGCCAGTTTGGGGGTAGTATAGTGTAGTGGTTAAGCACATGGTACTCCGAGTTGCATCAGGTCAATTTCTGACACCTTATCTTCTGTTAGCTCTATTAGTTCTTTGGCCCTGGGCAGGTTACATTGCATCTCTGAGCCTCTCTTTTCTCAATATTAAACAGAGATAGCCGTGATGTTCAAAAGAGATAGTCATGGGGCAGGGCACGGTGGCTCACATCTGTAACCCCAGCACTTTGGGGGGCTGAGGTGAGTGGATCACTTGAGGTCAGGAGTTCAAGACCAGCCTGGCCAACGTGGTGAAACCATCTCTACTGAAAATATATAAATCAGCCATTTGTTGTGGCGGGCGCCTGTAATCTGAGCTGCACAAGAGGCTGAGGCACAAGAATCGCTTGAACCCAGGAGGCGGAGGTTGCAGTGAGTAGCGATCACATCACTGCACTCCAGCCTCTGTGATGGAGCAAGACTCCGTCTCAAAAAAAGAGAGAGAAAAAAAGAGGATAATCATGAAAAGAGCTTACCACAGTGCCCAGTACACAGAAAATACTCAATTGTCATTATCACTGAGTATTTTTTAAAAAAGAAAAAAAAAACACTAAGCCAGTTTTCCTTAGTTAAATGTACAAAGTGTCTACTCTGACCAAGATTGACTAGGGAGGCCCCACTCTTTTTATTTTTCCTTTGAAGGCAGCATGTTCCTCTTCATCCAAATTGGCATTTCAGTAGTTCCCTACATCTACTGTGTTTGTTCCACCTCTGTGTCTTTTCTCCTGCTGTCTCATTTGCATGCACTGCCATCCTCTCCCTTGTTGGTTTTGGCAAACATCTACTCACCCTTCAAGAGCAAGCTCAAATGCTGCTTGTCATGGAGAGCTTCCCAGACACCCCAAGGCAGACTTGGGTTTCTCTCATCTCTCACTCCTCCTTAGATGTGGTGACTTCCATGTCTCCCAAACCCCTGCAGTCATTTTTATTGTGGTAGACTTGGCCCTATTTGTCAGCAGCAAGAGACAGGTCAAGTAGCTAAGAAAGAGGGCTCGCAGCAAACTACAAGATAGTGAGGTTATGCTGCTCCTAGCCTTGCTACCCCAAGTATATTCTGGGGACCAGTAGCGTCATCATCACCTGGGAAGTTATTGAGATGCAGAATTTCAGTCCTACCCAAGCTTACTGAATCAGAATATGAATTTTTAAACATGAAGTGATTCACCTGCACAGCATCATTGCAGAGGCATTGTCTAGGACCTCCCAGCATCCCTGCATGCCATGATGGTGGCAGGCAGGGCGGGTAAAGCCATGTGCATACATGAATACTTGATTTACTTAGTTGGGATTCAGCCGTGACCATGGAAGCATCCCCAGGTAGGGATTATATCCAAGATGCAATCAAAACTACAACTTAACCTTTCCTTTTCATCGAATCCCCAAATCCTTCTCTTCATTTCTTCCTTTTTGCCCTTATCTCAAGTCTCTCCTAAACCCCATCTCAATTTTTCCAAGGTGGAACCAGCAGAATAGGAGTTACCTTCCTCTAATTATTACTGACTTCATTTTCATGGGGGTATACTTATATTATTATTAGCATGAGAAAGGAGCTCCATGAATGGGGGCAACCAAGAGTGGCACTTGGTCACATTTATTTATTTATTTATTTAAGATGCAATCTCGCTGTCACCCAGGCTGGAGTGCAGTGGCATCTCAGCTCACTGCAATATTTGCCTCCCAGGTTCAAGCAATTCTCCTGCCTCAGCTTCCCAAGTAGCTGGGATTACAGGTGCACACCACCAAACCTGGCTAACTATTGTTTTTTTCGTAGAGATGGGATTTCACCGTGTTGGCCAGGCTGGTCTTGAACTCCTGGCCTCAAGCAATCCACCTGCCTCAGCCTCCCAAAGTGCTGGGATTACAGGCGTGAATCACCGTGCCCAGTCACTTTGGTTTTCAGGGGATCACACCCTCCCTCAATGTGGCTGAACAACAAACAGCTCTCCACCTTCTTATGGTCCCAAGAATATAAAGACCCTGTGGCTGTAGCCTTATTACTTCACCTGTGTCTGGATATAGCTTATCCGATAGACATGTTACCTCAAATCCCCTCAATTAGTAACTATCTCTACTCTTGTTATATAAAGAATATTTCCAAATTTACATGACTGCATAATTTACAAACTCCTTACAAGCTCTTGAACTAAATATATTTTAGATTCTTATAAATTAGCTAAATGCACTTCTCTCATTCAGAAAAATAGATTTCCCTGATGATCATTCTGCACCTCAGTACATGCCCACTTAATAGCTTTTATCACTAGTCTTGAATTGCTGTGAGAATGTAGTCATGGACTGGCTGGCACAGAGTAGGCTTTCTCAGGTATTTGTTCTTAGGTAAATAAATGAATAAGACCCTTGTGTCTAGGGACTCAGAATTTTTCATCTCTGCATCTTCAGGGTTTCTGGCACATAGTAGGTGTTATCATTTGTTTTCAATGAATGAATGTAGAGAAACTGCAGTCATTTCTGCCACCTTTACCTCTAGGGATCCATGTGGCTTCTTAGATTAAATTGTGTGAGAAAAAGATCAGGGAGGAAAACAAAGCAGAAACCTTATTTTGTGCATATTATCATACTGGTTTTTTCTTTCAGTGCAAATAAATAAAAGGGGCTAGTTCCAACAATGGAACTACTAAAATACCCAGAGATGCATATGAAAAGTCTACCACTCCCTAGAAATAAATTTATCTAGTTGAGCTATTTATTTCAGACTCACTTTTTTTCCCCCAAAATAAATCTTCTATCCTCCATACAAGTCAGGAGAGGTTGTCTTTGTGTCTGTTTATCTTTAAGCATGGTAGGTTTCTCTGTTTATCTCTCTGTGCCTTTATTTGAATTTGAGTCTGCCAAGGGTTATGGGTTATAAGCAACAGAAACTAACTTTGAATGACTTAAACAAATACATGATCTATTGGAAGAAATGCAAGATGTTAATAGCTCACAGAATCAGAGGATGTTCTAGAGAACCACACTTTAGGAAGGAAGGAGACAAGGAAATTTCAGAGTTCTGGAAACTTTAGAAACATATCCTGTCATTGAAATGATTAGATGTCATCCATTTTCCATTATTGGGTCACTTAACTCAAGATTCAAATCCCAGGGGCAGGGTTAAATTTCAGGACAACCTTGGGTCACATATTCAGTCCTTTGCCAGGCAAGGATGGAATACCCAGTTTAATGAATTGATGAAGACTGTATCAGAAGATGGAAGAATAGATACTGTGGTAGACAGAATAATGGACCCCCAAAGATGTAGACGTCCTAGCAATTGGAAACTATATGAATAGGTTAGGTTAATTGGCAAGAGAGAATTAAGGTTGGAGATAGAATTAAGATTGTTAATCAGTCGACTTTAAAGTGGAAGATTTTCCTGGATTACTAGGGTAAGCCACTATAATCCCAAGCTTGCTTCAAATGTAGGTGAGGTAGGTAGAAGAGTGTCAGAGTGAGGTCATCAGCCACAGCTGACTGTGAGTATGGGAGTGAGCTGTGAGTCAAAGAATATGGCAGCCCCTAGAGGCTGCAAAAGGTAAGAAAGTGATCCTACCTTCAAGTCTCCAGAAAGGTACAGCTTTGCTGACACCTTGATTTTAGCATAGTGAGACCTGTTTTGAATTTCCGACTCTGGACATGTAAGGTACTAAATCTGTGTTGTTTTAAGCCACTAAGTTTGTGGTAGTTTGTGACAGCCAAGTTAGGAAATGGATATAGAACTCAACCAGAAAAAAAAACACATGCCTGTAATATAGTATGCCTTTATAGTTATAATGTTTGCTTCTATGTTGGAATTTTAACAGAACGCTTGGTAGTTGCAGTCTACTTAGGGGTGGAGAATTGGAGAATCACAAGTTAGTTCAAAGGCCTAGCTCAGAGGATGTGCTTGAGAAATGCTGGATGCATAAATTGATAGACATGGAACCTTCTTGCTCTTGATCCTTCCAAGTATGGTGTACAGTGGATTGCTCAGTTATCCCATGCCCATTGCTGGAGAACCTTATGGTGGATCTAACGTGTGATTTTTACAACAGAGGGGGTCCTCAGGCACTGCCTCCCACAGGGTCTTCAGAAAAGGCAAAACCATGCCCCAGAGTACCAATTTCATCCTAGTACAAGCTCTGGCAAGCAGAGAAATGTGGCCCTCTGGAGGGTATCAAACCTGATGTTCCAGGGTGTTTGCCAGTCTTCTCTGGAGCATGAGAAAATATTGCATTTGATGATGGCTCATTTTGATTACACTTCTGCTCCAGGGATTATGGTACTTTTTTCTGCAATGTTTGGGAACGCGGCATCTCTGGGTATTGGTCTATGCCCATCAGAAATCAGTGTTGTGATATAATTACATTTGTGAAGCAGATGGTTCACCAACAAGCACGTGGCTGAAGCTCCTGTTGCAAATAAAGGCAACAGATCTGAGGGCTGGGATGGGAGTGGGGGTGGGGGTGGGGGTGGGTTGAAAGCTCCTTTTTGTTCCCAGATAAGAGCCATCTAGCTTGTGTCTCCAGTGTTTTTGCAAGGATTTTGGCAGGGATATAAATGCAGAGGCTCCGAGAAGTGAATTACCACTTATTAAGCACCTATAATGTGCTGTGTTCTTTTTTTCTATACCTGTCTCAATATTTATAACGAACCTAAGAATTAGATTTTAATTATTGCCATTTTACAGGTGGGGAGACTGGGGCTTAAGAGAATTTAAGTTAGGGGTCTACAGGTATGTAGCTGGTGTGGTAGTCATAAGCACTGCCCACCAAATGCTTCCAGTTCTCCTCCCAAGCACATGAGAATGTCCCTACTCTTTGGCCCTCTCAAAATGCGGTTTCTGTTCTCTGGCCTTTGAATGACGGTAGAAGCACATGACTCGCTTAGGAGAGTGAGAGGTAAGCAGAAATGAAGCTGTTCTCTTGTGGGTGGAAGCTTTATGAGCCAATGCACAGTTCACGTGCTTTTCCCCTCCACCATGGTGATGGGTCATGTTCCAGATAGAAGTTGCCCTGCCATCGGGCTCTTGTCAGTGAGGATGGCATAGAACAGAGACCCCAGTCAGTGTATGAGAGAAATCATGAGTGAGAAATAAACTTAGTTGATTTAAGCCACTGAGATTTTGAGGCTGTTGGCTGCAGCAGCATAATCCTGTCTAATACAGCTGCTAAGGAGAAGGTCTGGAATTTGACCATGAATCAGCCTGGCTTTTAACCTCCACTCTGCAGAGCACCAAAGTGGTCTTGGTTTCTTGTTTATGATCCATGTAGAGAGTTAGAACTTCAGGTTTGGGATTTTTTCTTTGTTGTGATCCTTTAGTTTTCTGAGCTTATGAAGGCAAATAGGGTTAGGTGGTTGTTCTCGGGATGTGCTGTCAGGGTTGTTTCTGCCTCCCTAAAAGGCTGAGAAGATGGGGACTCTGTCCCTCTCTAGGTGTCCCTCTCTGGACATCACTCATGGTACACATGGCTGCTAACATTGTAGATGATGATGAAATACTTCCTGTAGGAGTTATTGGCATAGATTACAATGATTAAGAAGACAATGAAATAATGAAAGGGGATGAAATATAATGGAACAGAATGAACTGGGGACAGAATGGTTTGAAATGGAAGAGGTTGAGTTGCAACAGAATCAAATGGAATGGAAGTAGATTAGAACAGAATGGGTTGAACTGGGATCAAATGAGATGAGTTGGACTTTAAATGGGATAGAGTGGCTTAGACGGAATAGATTGGAGTATTATGTATTGGAATGGTGTGAAGTGGAATACTTGGGTACAATGGAATGAATTGGATGGAACATAATTATTGGCTTAAAAGCATGTATTGGAATGAAATGGATTAAAATGGAAAAAGATGGTAACTTAGTTCTTTTCTTCTGGTGTCCTATACCTCCCTACCTGCCCTGGGACTATTTTCGTTGCTTTTAAGTAGTGAACATAATGCTGAGAAAATGATATTAACTAGATGACCTCTCTGAGGAAGATAATTTCAATCTCCTCATTAGCTCTACCAGACTGCTTTGTGGGGTTGGCCTCTGGTCTTTCAGAGAGAGAGAGAGAGAGTGTGTGTGTGTGTGTGTGGTGTGTGTGTGTGTGTGTATGCATGCATGCACATATGTTAAGGGTAGAGCACTGTACTAGTCAAGGTACCCAGGCCACAGCCTATGAACTAACTGACAATTACTGGATCTGGGGGGAAACATGGCTGGGGTGGGGGACATTTGGCTAATTTCATTTGGTGAAGTTCATGATCTCATTTGATTTTCTGCCTTTTCCCCACTTCTCCCTCTCCCCCTACCCCTATTCCATGTTCCCTGTATAGTAACAAGAGGCTTTCTCTGCTTTTTTTCCTTCCCTCTCCCAGAATGAGGGAATGTGCTTGGAAACAGTTGCCGAGGGAGCAATCTTGTTTTTGAAAAAGAAACTGTAAAAAATGTGTTTGCAGGGATGCCAAAGTGGAGGAGCCTTATTTAAGTGAGTGGGGTGGTGGGAATGTGTTTACACAGCAAGAAAACGCAAGCCGGGTGTCTACTGTTTCTTAAGTGGATGGTATTTTGAAGGGACTTTATGGTCTGTCTTTTAATTCATTGTTACTGCTTCCAGTCCAGGAAAGTGTGCGTTTCTGGTGTTCTTCATGTAGCTTGGGTTAAGCAGCCGAAAACTGACAGCCAGACTGAGCCTGTGTTTACCTAATAAAAATCTGTGTATGTGCAGCTCAGACAGAGCCATAAATGTGCATAACTGGGTGCATCCCTGACCACTGTGAGTATTAAATGAGGTGGTATTTGCCAACATGCTTAGGACTGAGCCTGGCATTTAGTAAGCTCTAAATAAGTGTTAGCCCATTATTAATTGTGTGTACATGTGCATATGCACACAATCCTGCCAACACTCCTTGACAGGTACCATTGTATACACATATAAAACTACTTCCTTGCACAACTGTGCAGACCAATAGCTAGGCACACCTGTGGGATTCTGTTGTTACACCAAATCCTATGCACACTCATAACTTTGCTTATGTACAATCAGGTATTTACTCATCTTTGTGCATGGCTCCATATTGTGTGTACCATCAAAAGATGAAGGCATGAAAGAAGAAACAAGATTTATTGAGTTTTTTTATATGGAATGTATGTAAATTCAGTTTGCAGCTTTTCTTTGGAAACCTTGCTGAGGGCTTTTTCAAATATGCATCAGAAGATTCCTATTTAGAGCTTTGTTTCTATGTTCCATTCTTTCTTGGTTTCAAATGGCTCTTTTCTTTCCATCTCCTCTGCTATCATCTGAATCATCTTCTTATGTGTTTATTCATCCACCATCTATCCATCCATCCATTTATCCATCCTCTGTCCATCCATCCACCCACCCACCCATCCATCCATTCATCCATCCATCCATCCATCCATCCATCTATCCAACCATCTATCCCACTAAGATGATTTACATGATGCTGAGTGTTGGTCTATAAGACAGATTTGAGTCAACCCTTTCAGAGCCTCTCATCTACCCTGGCATTAAGTAAATTATTTGCAAATATGTGTGAAGCAATTTATCATGGCAGAGCTCTATTGCATCCATGATAATACTTGATTAGCAAAGAATTAGATCAGATTTTGGAACTTGAACACCTGGGTTCAGATCCCAGCTCTGCCAATTATTTGCTGTAACTGGACAAGTTACTTAGCCCTTCTGTGCCCCCATTTCTCATCGGTAAAGGAGAGACCACAAAATACCCATTTTCAAAGATTTTGGTGAGGATTGAAGGAATTCATATATGGAAAGCACTTAAAACAGGGTGTGGTACATAGTCAGTGCTATATGTTGTGGCTAAAATTGCTATTGCTGATTTTTTCAGACCTATGCAATTAGTAGTGTTATCTGCATTTTGCTCATAAGAAAACAGGGTCAGGGCAGTTCAGCATTACCCATGAATAACTGCCATGGCTGGTCAGCTGTCCTCCCTGCCTATTTCCTTCTGCCAGCCCCCAATCCCGAAGCAGTCATTCATTCCTGCTGTCAGTCTCCCAGGAACTGTCAGAGAACACATATTTGAGTCTTGTTCTGAGAAGAGGGCTTCGTAAATGGCTGCTCTAGGCTCAGGAAGCCTCAGTTCTGTTTGGCTGTTTTCAGCACTCTCCCGCTTTGACTCACCTCCAAGGTTCTTATTCCCTCTGACATGGGCTCCTCAGTTAGTCTGAAGCAAGATTTTTTATGTCAGGAAGGGGTGGTGGAGAATGATAAGGTAGGGGTAAGCTGTGGCATATTATAAAGAGCCAGAATCTTAGAGTCAGCCTGGGCTTTGGTCGCTTTCAGGTAGAATAGTTCCCTGTCCTCTCTGTGCCTCATCTGTAAAATGGGATGACAGTTGTCCCATGCTTTGCCTCTCACTGACTAGGACTTGGTTGTCTTCCTTGCAGTGGAATTAGCTTTGGTTTTTAGTTGCAAGCAAAAGCACCCAACTCTAAATGATCTCAGCAGAGAATGAATGTATTAAAAGGAAGCTCACAGACTTTCTGGATGTCTGAGAAACTGGCTTAGAAACTGAGAAGAAACAGAGACACAAAATAGCCAGAACTACCCCAAAAAACATGCCACAAAAGCTGTCCTGGAGGACCCTGCTATTGCCCACACTGGACGCTGGATGTTGCGTGGTGTTACTTTTCCCAGATGGCTCCTTTACAGTCCCTGTTACTTGGGCTACCAGCTCCCAATTCAAAGTCACATCTAATTGGCCAAGCCATGCTCTTGCCTGTACTGCAAGGGATGCTGGGAAAGCAAATATTTGGTCTTTTCAACTTGTTGGTGGGAGGCTCCATTTCTCTCCAAGACCTGTAAGATGGGGAGCTCCCAAACATAGGAGAAGGTGATGATGATTTTAGAAACACAACCAAAAACGAAAAATGAAACTAAACTGTCAACTACAATATGGATTCTTCTTCTGTACAATTTGGCAAACAAGGCCTATTTCTAGGAATTATTGTGAAAGTTACATAAATTAACATGAATTAGGCATAATACCTAGCACATTATATGCGCTCGACAAATGCTGGTTTCCTGCCCCAGTTACTAGAAGGTGCTCCAGGGTCTGAGTTCTGGGGTGGTTCCCAGAAGGCTTCTTTTTCCTAGCTGTGGAGGAGGTAAAGACTGCCTTTGTCCATGATGCTGATTTATCTCCAGATCTCTAGTGGTTCACAGATGCTCCTGAGAAGAGCTGATCTCCAGATACCAGAGAAGAGAGCCCAGTACCGTTTGGTTCTCAGGAGGAGATCAGGATTGGGAATAGTCTCGCTCTTCTGCCTAAAACTAGAGTAAAATTTCACATGGCAGATGGACAGAAATGAAGAGGACTGGCTCTTGGTTCATTAATCGGAGCATTGTTTGAGTATATGCTTTTCTCTTGATAAAAACTTACTACATTTCAGTTCCACCAAAGCCTTGTTACAGGTTCTATAGATTTCAGATACCATTTGACCTCTCTTAGAGGAGAACATAGACTCACGGATATGTTCATACCATTTGCCCATTCTCCAAGGTCCAAGTTCAAGTCCATGCCCTTGGGTGAAGCTGTCCAAGATCATTCATTCCCCCAGAAACTTCCTCCTTCTTTGAATGCCTCTGAAGCTCATATTGCTTCCTCCTCTTCCTCACTCCTGTTCTTCCTCTCACAAATATTTGTTAACGGCCTACTACATGCTAGGCACTGGAAATAAAGTCATAAAACCAACAAACTCTCTGCTCTCAGAGAATTTTCCATTCTGGTAAAAGAAAGAGAAAATAAACAAGAAATAAAATAGTTCTATATTGCAGTGGGTGAATGTTAGGAAGACCAAAACAATGGAGTCAGGGGAGATTGGGAAACTTTATGTGTGGTTGTCAATGAAGTCCCTTCTAAGAAAGACTGAGCCCTATGAAGGCCTGGGGAAGACAGTTGCAGGTGGATGGAATCACAGGTGAACAGATTCTGAGGCAGACATGAGCTGGTGTCTTCTGGGTACAGATAAAAGATTAGCCTGGCTAGAGAGCAGTAAGAGAGGGAGAGAGGAATTGGATAAAGCTTAGTAGTGTTTGGTATCTTGTTTTTTTAAATTGGATTTCCTATAAATCAGACCTGTGCCTTCTACTTTTTGGTGTCTAATATATTCTATTCACCCAAGAGACACTTAAGTTTATGCTTAATTGACATGAATCCCTCCTCCAGTTATATATCACACTGTATAGGTGGCCCTGGCCCCTTTGAGTGGTTATTTTCTATGCAAAATCATGATGCTGAATGCAGATCGTGAGATCCTACACTGGGTCAGGTGGGGTGCATCGAAGTTGGGTCAAGTTTTGTCAATGCAGTCAAATCAGGAGGCGTAAACTTATGAATGGAGCATGAGAACCAAACTCTGATGAGAAAATTTTATTAGGCTCTCTTTGGGGCAGGTTGGGCCAATTTTAACACCCCCAGGGTCTTCATTTAAAGGCACAGCCCTCTGGACCTCCCATTTCACAACCTGCTTGTCAAATGCTTATATAGAGGAATCAGAATACTTCTGCTAGGAACATGCCCACAGGAGAGAAGTGGCGATGTTGCCCTGAAGCCTCCTAATTCTGCTGCCTCTGGCTGAGACAGGGTAGGCAAGAAATCAACACTTTTCCCTTTTAGCCTGGATGGCTTCAAGGAAACAAGTAAATTCTTAGCCGCAGGGTAGATACTGGTGTTGAAATGACCCTGATTTTTCTTCCTAGACCCATTCCCCATGGCAGGAGAAGTTAGGTTGGCATTTGAGCCAAAGCTTTATAAGTAATTTGTAGGAAAAGGCAAACGTCGATAGAACCAAAGACATATGTATTTCAAAGGAGTCATAGAAATTCTTACTTTTCTGTCCTGGCTGGCTCTAGGGAGTTGGAGGCAGAGAGAATTATAGTCTGTTGTGCTCCAGGCTTCCCAGGGCTTTTAGAGATGTCTGTGAGAAACAGAATCTCCCAGGATGGTCAAAGTCAAAAGGTGTGGCAGGAACTTAGCTACGTTGATGGGTTGCTCTGTGATGTCACTCAGGATATCTTTCCGGGCTGCCTGGGTCTTTGTGTTTAAGACTCATCTGCCCGGCCGGGCGCGGTGGCTCAAGCCTGTAATCCCAGCACTTTGGGAGGCTGAGGCGGGTGGATCACAAGGTCAAGAGATTGAGACCATCCTGGTCAACATGGTGAAACCCTGTCTCTAAAAATACAAAAAATTAGCTGGGCACGGTGGCGCGTGCCTGTAGTCCCAGCCACTCGGGAGGCTGAGGCAGGAGAATTGCCTGAACCCAGGAGGCGGAGGTTGCAGTGAGCCGAGATCGCGCCATTGCACTCCAGCCTGGGTAACGGGAGCGAAACTCCATCTCAAAAAAAAAAAAAAGACTCATCTGCCCACATGGCAAGCCTCACGTAAGACCTGGACTCCAACATGTCCTCACTCCTCTGTCCTGTTTCTGAGCAACTTCTCTGAACCAATCTTGCAGCATCCTTCTGAGCAGCTTCTGACCCAGTTAATCGTACTCTTTCATTTGGGTCTTGACTTCTGGCATATTTCTCATCTTGACCCTGGACTGTCCCCCTACAGCTAGCATGCCACCTCTCCAAGGACTCAAAGGCATTTTTCTGTCCCAGGCATCCCCTCCTATGTTGGTCCAGACCCATGGTCAGGACACAAGCCGTGAAGAACAGAATGAGTCTTTCTTGCCTTTACATTCTAGGTCTTTTATCCCTTGACTCTTAGATCTTCCAGCCTCTTTTATAGGCAGTGGGTCCTTTGAATACCGACCATACGCAAGATAAAATTATAAGTGGGCTGAGGGTGGAAAGCTTGAACTCTGCCTTGTAAGAAAAATCTTAGGTTTTTTTTCTCTATCAGTGCTAGAAATGGCAAGTTTCTAAAGATTTCTTTCCTTAGTACTGGAATCTCTGTTCCTAGTTTGCTGAAAGTTTTTTTTTATTGGCGATACATGTTGTATTTTATTACATGATTTTTCTGCATCCATTGAAATGATCTTACGGCTGTCCTTTTTTAGACTGTCAATATTATGAATAACGTGGATTGAAATTCAAGTGGTAAACCAACCTTGGATTAATTAGATGAATTAGAAGTGCATAAGGTAATGGCAGAGGTGGACCTAGAATGTGGCTTTCAGTAGAATACAAGTTAGCCCATATGACCCTCAGTATTCTCTCAAGTAGGTAACCTAAGACTTACTAAAAGTATCCAGAAGGCTGGGTATTCAGGGGGTGGGAGAGAGCTTTCTCCTGGGGACCAAGTGTATGCAACTTATTCTCAGGTTCTTTGCAGAAGTAGTTGGTGAAGAAGAAATAAAGAGACTATAAGTTTTTAGGATTTATGGGTGGGTGTAGAATTGTGTAATTCTTTCTTGGGAAACAGGGAAGGGGAGGCATTTGTTTGGACATAGGAGCTATTAAGGTACAAATTAAACAGAGCTTTCAGGTAATTCTTATAGGACTGTCAAGGAAAACTACCTTGAGGGGTAAGGAATGTTCTTTTTTATTTGGTATATTAGCATCTATCACTGCTCTGAACATAGGACACATCTTTAGTATATGAGACTGATTGCTTGAATGATACACCAAATTCTATTAAAACAGATTCAAAGCTCATCCACATTCTCCTCTCTGATAGAACTGGGCTATGGCAAATGGAACTGGAAATAAGTAGGCCACCCCTGGGCCTTGACAGTGTGTTTTGCACAGGATTTTGTTAGAATGTAGCTTTACATAGTGGGTGCCTATTATCAAATAGGTATATGACTATTGCCATAAGAGAAAGTGGGAATTAATTTAGCAAAGTAGATGTCAGAACATTTGAAAAAGATTATAATTGCAAGTGTTCTGGAAAGGAAAGCAAATTAAGTTAGACATTTGCATAAAAAAAAACTGATACAAGAAAAGGAGGAAGGGGTTTTGAGGACATCTTGTTTTATCCCTTTGGAGCAGTTATCCTGTCCACCAAAGGTGGTTCTTTCAGTCCTAACTTCTAAGGTAAATGTGTTATTTATAATGCTCTCTATGTCAAAGAGAGAGAAAAAAGAATGAATGAAAGAAGGAAAGACAAGTAATTCTAAGTCAGTCTTTATCTTTCACTTGTTTCTGAAAGCCATTGATTTAAAAGAACGTGGACAGAAACTGAATGACCTTGGACAAGTTGGTCAGTTTCTTCATCTGTGAAAGGAAGCTAATAATGCTAAGCATTTAGGTTTACCATAAAGAATGAGACAATGTATCTGAAAGTGCCTACTTAGGGCTGGGCACAGTGACTCATGCCTGTAATCCCGGCACTTTGGGAGGCCAAGGTGGGTGGATCACAAGGTCAAGAGATCGAGACCATCCTGGCCAACACAGTGAAACCTTGTTTCTACTAAAAATACAAAAATTAGCTGGATATGGTGGTGCGTGCCTGTCGTACCAGCTACTAGGGAGACTGAGACAGGAGAATCACTTGAACCCAGGAGGCAGAGGTTGCAGTGAACAAAGATTGCACCACTGCACTCCAGCTTCGTGACAGAGCAAGACTGTCTCAAAAAAAAAAAAAAAAAAAAAAAAAGAAAGAAAAGAAGTACCTAACTAGAAAAGGCCTAGGCTGGGGGAAAAGGTGAGACTCCAATGAGTCTCAAATGTCTTTTAAAAAAGAACCTTCGTTTGACTCCAATGAGTCTCAAATGTCTTTTAAAAAAGAATCTTTGTTTGACCTTTGAAAAGTTATTTAACATCTCTAAGCCAACTTTATTCTAGTTGCTAAAGTTGTTTTGGCTCTTACAGATCTTTTGAATTTCCATGTGAATTTTAAAATTAGATAAACATTTCTACAAAAATGTTTGCTTGAATTTTTATTGTGATTGCATTAAGTTTAATAAATCTTTTGTTATTTTTATCTCTGTTCCCTCTGTATATAATGTGCCCTTTGTTCTGATTGTTTTTAATATTTTCTTGTTGGTTTTCAGGAATTTAGTTAAGATTAATTTGGGAAAGAAGTGATAGCTTAAAATACTGAATATTTTAAAACCATGAACATGGAATATTTCTACATATATTTAGGTCTTTTAAAATTTCTGTCAGTAAAGCTTTTATAGTTTTTATTGTAGAGGCTTTGCACATCTTTTATGAGACTTATCCTTAAATATTTAATATTTTTATAGCTATTGTAAATGGTATTTTATTAACTTTCAATAGAGCATTACTATGTTATACATATACAACCAAGTTTTACATCCAAATCTTGTGTCTTGCGGCCTTGCTAAAATCAATTATTAGTTGTAATGGTTTTCTTTTTAGATTCCAAAGAATTCTCTACAGAGATGATCTCATCTGCAAGTAGAGATAGTATTTTTTTTTTTTTTTTTTTTTTTTTTTTTAGGCTGGAGTGCAATGGCGTGATCTCGGCTCACCGCAACCTCCGCCTCCTGGGTTCAGGCAATTCTCCTGCCTCAGCCTCCTGAGTAGCTGGGATTACAGGCACGTGCCACCGTGCCCAGCTAATTTTTTGTATTTTTAGAGACGGGGTTTCACCATGTTGACCAAGATGGTCTCAATCTCTTGACCTCGTGATCCACCTGCCTCAGCCTCCCAAAGTGCTGGGATTATAAGCTTGAGCCACCGCACCCGGCTGAGACAGTATTAATTATCCTTTTCCAATATGAATTCCTTTTCATTTCTTTTTCTTGCTGCATTGCACTGGATAGAACCCCTAGTAAAATGTTACCTATCAATGGCAAAAGTAGATGTTCTTTCTTGCTTTTCTCTTGACCTTAGGGGATAAGTGTTGGATCTCCCACTATTATCAGTTTGAAGAATTTCTCCTCTATTCCTAGTTTACTGAAAGTTTCTTATTGGTGATACACATTGCATTTTATCACATGATTTTTCTGCATCCATTGAAATGATCTATGGCTGTTCTTTTTTAGACTGTTAATATTATGAATTACATGGATTGAAATTCAAGTGGTAAACCAACCTTGGATGTATTATTTTTATGTATTGCTAAATTTATTTTGCTACAATTTACTAAGAAATGTTTAATTTATGTTTTTGATGGACATTGGTCTGTGGCTTTCTTTTTCTTCTCATGTTTTTGTTTGTATCAGGGTAATGCTGGCCTTATGAAATGAGTTGCAAAATATTACATCCTTGTCAATGTTTTGTAAAAGGTTCTGTAGAATTAATATTCTTTCTTCCTTAAATGTTGAAGTGGAGGTCATTCCTTTGCAATTTCCTAACATGGGCATTGGTGCTATAAATTAGCCTCTAGGTACTGCTATAACTGCATTTCACATATTTTGATATGTTACATTTTTCATTCTTTTCAGTTCAAAATACATTTTTGTTTCCCTCTTAATTTTTAAATTTTAGTCATAGGTTATTTAGAAGTAAATTTTAGCCCCCAGATATTTGGGTATTTTCTGTTACTGTTTCTAATTTAATTCCACAATGTCTCACAATATAATTTGGATGACATGAACTCTTTTAAAATAATTGACATTTATGCTGTGGCCTAGAATATATGCCACATATTCATCATCTGTGGATTTTTTCTAGGTTGTATTATTTCTGATAGGAAATCTGCTATTATTATCTCTGTTTCCTCTATAAATAATGTATCCTTTCTTGTCTCTGCTTTTATGAGTTCTCATTGGTTTTCAGAAATTTAGTTAAGTTATGCCTTGGTATACTTTTCTTCATGTTTCTTCTACTTTTAATTTGTTAGCCTTTTTGGCTTTGTATGTGTACAGTTTTCATAATATTTTAAGAATATGTGGCCATTAATTATTCAAATTTTTTTTTCTTTCTCCTTTCTTTGCTGCTTTAGGAACTCTGATTCCACATATATTAAGTCACTTGATGTATTCCACAGTTCAGTCATGCTATTTTCATATTTTGCTGTCTCTTTTTTAATCTCAGTGTTTATTTTTAATTGATTTGTGACCATGTTTTCCAGTTTACTAATATTTTCTCCTCCATTGTGTCATCTGCTTTTAATCCAATCCAGTATATTTCTTTTATCTTATAGTTGCTATCCTTAGAAGTAAGATAGCAATTTGAGACCTGAATTTATTTTAAGAGTTATTTGATAGTAGTATAGGTAGGGGTTGAATTTGGCAACAACCATGGAAGTGACTGAGACTTAGGACACTTCCTATTATGTGTTCTCTTATAGATGGAGAAACTGAGGCTGAGTTAGATGCAGATTCCACCAACCATGAGTGAAGGCACTTTGTAATGTCTTTCTTCTCTATCTTTAGGCAGCTCACAGTTCCACATGCTCCAGCCATTCCCACAACAGTCAGCGGGGTAGACACAGTATCACATGCTGAGCTGCAAGTAAAGTCCTTTCTGCTGTGTATTAAGATTAATTTACTAGGGTGGTTGGGGGTTTATCGAGCACTTAAAAAGTTAATGGACACTGTTCCCAATAAATCATGTCAACAGATCTTTATAAAAACAGTGGGGAGCTTTTAAATTGAGTCCAAGAAGCAGTATTGACTTCACATGGTAGGCTCAGTACAACCTTCAAGAAAATGACAGGTATTATCAGCCGAGTCTGGAGCCTATAATTCCCCAGCTACTGAATTCTCCATGGATAGCCATCATAATAATAGCTATTATTTGTTAATACCTACTGTTTGCAGGAGATTAGTCTTGGCATTTGAGAGATGCTCTCTTTGATCCCATCAATGTCAGTTTTATTAACTCCCATTTTGTAGATGAGATAATCAAGGTCCTGATAAATGAAGCCTAAGATTGTGGCTTTCCTCCAAGTCCCTCTCTCTCAACTCTAGCAACGTCAGACTTGTAAGCGTTTCTACAATCATATGTTATCCTTTCCTGTTTCTGGGTTTTGGTTTCCATTGTTCTTTCTACCTGGAACATCCTTTCTCTTGCTTTTTGGCCGCTTTCACCTCTCAGCCCTTTTGATAAAACAGATCAGTTCATGTTACTCACCACTTAACTGTCTTAGAATGTCCCCTTTGCTTTAGGATGAAGTGTGTGCTTCTTAGCATAGCCAGCAAGGTTAGATTGGAGAGATCGTTCCTAGCCTCTTCTAATAAAACCCATCTCTCCATCCCTCTGCACCCTCTCTCCGTTTTCCTGCTTCACTTTTCTCCATAGCTTCGGTCTTACCTGACAGTATACATGTGTCGACTGTGTTATCATTCTTCCCCACTTGAATGTCACCACCATGAGGGTAGGCATTCCTGTCTGTCTTGTCCACTGTGTGTGTCCCTAGTGCCTCCTCCAGATGTTGCAGAGAAGCTGTCAAAAGTGAAGGCATAGGAAAAGTCATGGGATGCAATAGTGAGAAGGTAGTGGTGAAGGTAGTTGTGGGCAAAGAAGCCAGACTATGGTGGCAGAAGCAGGGAAGAAGAGGAGGCAGTAGGCAGAATACTCTATCAATAATTTTTTTTCCTTAGCTAATGCATGCTGGGCTTAATATCTACCTCATGGGTTGATAGGTGCTGCAGACCACCATAGCACACATTTACCTATGTCACAAACCTGCACATCCTGCACATGTACCCCAGAACTTAAAACTAAAAAAAATTTTTTTAAAGACTGTTTTTTCCTTTAGGAGAATATTTTTATTCTCACTTTACTCCACTTCTTAGCAGTTGCCTGCTCCTTTCCTCTTCTTAGAATACTCGCCTCCTTTGACTTGTGCTGTTCCTTACATTTCCGGTGACTCAATGTGGTTTGGATCCGTGTCCCCACCCAAATCTCATGTTCAATTATAATCCCCAGTGTTGGAGGCGTGGCCTGGTGGGAGGTGATTGGATCATGGGGGCCATGTCTAATGGTTTAGCACCATCCCTCCCAGTGCTGTTCTCCTAATAGCATTCTCATTAGATCTGGTTGTTTAAACGTGTGTAGTGCTTTCTCCCTCCCTCCCTTCCTCCTGCTCTGGCCAGGTAAAATGTGCCTGCTTCCCCTGTGCCTTCTGCCATGATTGTGAGTTACCCAAGGCCTCCCCAGCCATGCTTCCTGTACAGCCTGTGGAACTGTGAACCAATAAAACCTCTGTTCTTTATAAATCACTCAGTCTCAGACATTTCTTTGTAGCAGAACATAGTGCAAGAACAGACTAATACACTCCTTTTTTTCTTAATTCTTGGATTTCCTATGTTGTTCTGTATATTTCAAGTATGTCTCATTACTCTTTCCGTGGCTGTTGGCTTCTCATTCTTCAGGTCTCAGCTCACCTGTCTGTAACAGCCACATTTTCTAGCTTCTATACTTGATGCTTTGATGTCTTGGCACCTTGCTGACCTTGGAGGGACTGCCCCTCTCAGGGTTAGCCAATTCCTGGAGATAGTAAAGGACTTAACTTACGTGTGACTGTTTCTTATACAAACTAAGCAATCTAAAGCCCACACCTCCAACCACCTCCATTAAGGGCTCACTCACGGTTGATTACCTACCTGTCCTAATCACCCCAGGGCCAGTGATTAAGATTTAGCTCAGTTGGGCAAGACCAGGCTATGTAGCAATGATGAATAAACCTGAAAGTCCAGTAGCTTCATTCAATAAAACTTGATTTCTTTTTTACCCAAACTCTGCCACACATGGGCAGCCATCTCCATCTCATAGCAATGCCATCCAAACCTGTGGCCTCCGACATTACCACATCAGCCACCTAGAAGCGGCTTACATCATGTCTACCTATTGGCCAACATATAATCACATGGCCGTGGTCCACCAGTGAGGGAAGTTGGAAAATGTATTCTTCCTAAGTGCCCCAGGTGTGGCAAACTGCAAAGCCTTGTGTCTCTACTACACCATGAATGGGAGAAGGGAGCCTCTTCAGGAGGCTGTGAACTAGTGCCCTGGAGAAAGCTGGCCAGAAAGCAGTGAGAACTTAGGAGCAGCTGGTGACCTGGGATTTGCTCTGGATCTCATCAGCACCTAGTTTCTCACATTGTGCATTTCTAGCAGGCTAGGAGCCCAGGATGTGGACAATGACATCAGAAATGCATGATTCACGTTCCACTTCCACCACTGGCCAGCTATGTGGCCTTGGGCGAGTCATATCACCTGTCTCAGCCCTTATTTGTTTACCACTGAGAGTAGGCATCAATGCCTGCTTCACAGAGCTGACATGAGAACTGGACACGGATGATGCCTGCATCACGCCTGGCAGGAACACCTTGCTCAATGAGTGATTATCACCAGAATAGTTGTTTTTATCGTCTTGATAATTATAGCAAAACCTGCGGCGGCATGGACCTCAGCAAAGTGGGAGCAGCTTTCAATTTTGGATGTCCAACTCTGTATACAATGACCCCTACAGAAGATCTCACACCTGTTTCAAAGAAGAGAAAAATACTCACCCCTGGGTTTGGCCATTTCCTTTGTCTTGCGGTTGTCACAGGATCTTCACTCCTCCCAGCTCTAGTTGGAAGGTGAATTGCAGAGCAGCCCTTTTCCAGGGTAATAAGTTTTTTAATGTAGACGCAATTAGTGAATAAGCAGTTGATTAGTTCATTATGAAAATACTGAAAACAACACCATTTGTGGTGGCAGAAGCTTCAGGAAGACAGATGCGTTCTCTTTTCATGTTACCGGCTGGGTCAGAATGCCAGGAAAGTTAACATATTTTACCATAATATTAAGCCCTTTTAACACTGAAAGGCCATTATGTTAGGGAAAAAATCCCCCTCTGGGGTATTAATTAGAGAGATAGAGCTTTAAAAAAATCATAATCCCATTAAATTCCTCTCTTACAGCCATTTTCATAAAGAATCCTTAATGTGTATTGTGGATGGAAAACTGCAACTCTGGCTACAGAATTTATGAAAAACACTAGGCAGCTGATTTATCATTTTTAAGAGAAGGAAAACAAAACATCTTGTCAGGTTCCTGGCTTTGGGTTTCTAAAAACAATTATGAACAGCCTCGACTAGAAGCCTGAGAGTGATGCTGTCTTTATGGTATAGTCTCTAGCCTTCCCTAAAGCTAATGATGACAGATGATTGCTCTGGGTGGAAACATATGCTCTGTGTCCCAGCTTCGGATCACTCTCTTCTCTTGGGGCTTTCCTGAGTTGCACTGGGTCTCTGGCTGGTGTGGCAATCTGGTTCTGAATTTTTACATGTATACTTGAAATAGGTATTTAAAATCTACGTTCAGGCTGGGCACGGTGGCTGACGCCTTGTAATCCTAGTACTTTGCGGGGCTGAGGCGGGTGGATGACCTAAGGTCAGGAATTCAAGACCAGCCTGGCCAACATGGTGAAACCTGGTCTCTACCAAAAATACAAAAATTAGGCAGGCGTGGTGCCTGTATTCCCAGCTACTCAGGAGGCTGAGGAAGGAGAATTGCTTGAACCTGGGAGGCAGAGATTGCAGTGAGCTGAGATCACACCATTACACTCCAGCCTGGGTAACAGAGTGAGACTCAGTCTCAAAAAAAAAGTAGAATATATGTTCATTTGTTCTTTTATTCATCCCTATGATAAATATCTACTCAGCCACTCTGCGTGCCATATGCTGTGCTACGTGCATGAGATAGAATGGTGAACAGAGTAAACAAGGTCTCTGAACTCAGGGGCTCTGTGTTAGTTCATTTTGTGTTGCTGTAAAAGAATACCCAAGACTGGGTGATTTATAAAGAAAAGACGTTTGCAATGAGAACACTTGGGGAACAACACACCCTGGGGCCTGTGGGCAGTGGTGTGGAGAGCATCGGGAAGAAGAGCTAATGGACACTGGGCTTAGTACCTAGGAGATGGGTTGATCTGTGTGGCAAACTACCATAGCACATGTTTACCTATGTAATCAACCTGCACATCCTGCACATGTACCCCTGAATTTCACATAAAAGTTTTTTGTTTTTCTCAGTTTTGTTCTTTGCAGTGGAGTCTCGCTCTGTTGCCCAGGCTGGAGTGCAACGGTGCGATCTTGGCTGACTGCAACCTCTGCCTCCCAAGTTCAAGCCATTCTCCTGCCTTAGCCTCCTGAGTAGCTGGGATTGCAGATGTGTGCCACCATGCTCAGCTAGTTTTTGTATTTTTGGTAGGGAAGGGGTTTCACCATGCTGGGCAGGCTGGTCTCAAATTCCTGACCTCAGGTAATCTGCCCACCTTGGCCTCCTAAAGTGCTCACAGGTATGCGCCATCACCGCCAGCCTAATATAAAAGTGGAAGGAAAAAAAAGTAAAAAGAGGTTTATTTGATTCACTGTTCTGGAGGCTGTATGAGAAGTATGGTGCTGGCATCTGCTTCCAGTGAGGGCTTCAGGAAGCTTCCAATCATGGTGGAAGTTGAAGGGGGAGCAGGCATGTCACATGGCAAGAGAGTGAACAAGAGAGAGACAGTGGAGATCCCAGACTTCTTTTTTTTTTTGAGACAGAGTCTTGCTCTATTGCCAGGCACCTGGCTGGAGTGCAGTGGTGCAATCTCGGCTTACTGCAACCTCCACCTCCTGGATTCAAGCAATTCTCCTGCCTCAGCCTCCCAAGTAGCTGGGACCACAGGTGCATGCCACCACGCCCAGCTAATTTTTTTATTTTTTAGTAGAGATGGGGTTTCACCTTGGTCTTGATCTCGACCTCGTGATCCACCTGCTTCAGCCTCCCAAAGTGCTGGGATTACAGATCCCAGACTCTTTATAACAACCAGATCTCCTGTGAACTCATTAAGGCAGTGGAAAGGGCCCCAAGCCATTTGTGAGGGATCCACCCCCAAGACTCTAACACCTCCTACCAGGCCCCATCCCCAACACTGGGGATCACATTTCAACATGAGATTTGGAAGAGGCAAACATCCAAACCGTATCAGGCTTCTAGTTCATGGAGGGGCTATCAATTAATCAGCAAATCACAGAGGCTGGCCTGAAGTTGCAAACGGGGTAGATGTTATGGAGGAGGGAGTTGTTCGGTGCTGGGAGAGTGAATGACAGGCCGTTGATGCAGCAGGAGGCGGGGGTGAAGTCAGGGGAGGCCTTCCCTGAAGCTGGCAGGTAGGAGGGCAGGGGTGAGCAGATGAATGCGGGTGCTTCAAGCAGAGGAAATAGTATTTTCCAAGGTCCCGCCTTGGGAGAGAAAGAAGAAACAGCATTTGGGGAGGTGAAAGGAGACCAGGTGGCTAAAAGCTTAGCAAGAGAGCAAGAGAGTGGGGAGTGACATGGCACAAGGCTGGAGGGGTGGGTAGGGGCTGTGTGGGCCAGGTAGGGACTGTCATCTTTATTCTGAGAGTAACCACTAGAGCAACGTATGTGGCACGATCATGTTTGTATATATGTGTTTATATTCATACACATATGTGAAAGTTGCATTGTGTGATGCTGAGTAAATTACTTTGTCTCTCTGATTCTTTCCTCATGTATTAAATGATACTAATAACAGGAGTTACTTCTGGTTTTATAGTAGCTATTATATCAAATAACCCAAATGAAAATGCTTATCCTAGTGTTTGGTATGCTGGATGTATACAAGGAAAATTTCTTCCTTCCTTCCCACTTTATCTCCATCCCTTCCTTTCTCCCCCTCCCTCCTCCCCTCCTCTCTTCTGCCTTTACAGAAGAGCTAAGTGAATATATCTTGCTTCTTTTAACTTAGGACTCATGGCTGTTTTCTTTTTGAACTAGGGATTCTGCTTTGCTTATTGCTCATATTAAATCAGTTGATTATCATATCATTCAGTCAGTGAGTATTAAATGGGCACTAACTTTGTGCCTGGTTCTGCAGAGATGCTTAAGATGCCTAGGGGATTGGAAGGCTTCCTAGTTATAGCACCTGCACATCTTTGCGGTCCAAAGTGCACAAGCAGTTTTTAATTAAACAGGTGGCTTTAGGAATAGATACTATACAAAGCCAAGTAACTGGCTGGTTGTTCATCCTCAAGGGAATTAGTAACTGAGTTGTCTTTAGTCATAGCATATAATCAACATGTGCATGAAGCCTGTTTACGCATGACAATCTTGACTTTGGTTTTGACTATTTCATCTCTGTGTCACTGTCTAGGGCTCCTCAGATTGTGTGTGTGTGTGTGTGTGTGTGTGTGTGTGTGTGTGTGTGTGTGTGTGTGTGTGTGTGTGTAATAGCAATCAAAGCACCATTTCACCATCTCCTTCATGCTAGCAAGAAGAGCCGTCATTGAGTCTTACAGAAACAGTTTTAGTCTGGTTTCACATGTCTGTTTATGCCCATGAGAGAGTACCAAGAACAGTCATATGACTTAATTACAATTCACTTATCTTGATGATTTTTTTTTTTTTTTTGGTAAATAATCTTGATGTAAATTCCTAGTGGGCCATGAGAGAAGAGGCAGGATTTTAATGAACTGGTGATGAAGTGGAAATATTTTGAACTGCCAAATAATGTATTTTGCTTGTCACCTAATTACTTATCTGCTGCCTAATAGCATATTTCATAATATCTTACTTCCCGATCTGTTCAACTGGCAATAAAAATTGTTTTTTTGTGATTGCCACGTGCTCCCAAGTAAAGACCAGTGCATTAGAAGCTCAACATATAATAATGCTTTAATGACCCTGATGATGCCCCTTTTATGAAATGGAGAAAGGGTTTTGTTCACTGAAAATACATTTTCTGCTCCGTGTGAGTATTATTTGAAAAGGAGCTGTTTATCAGAAGAGATGTGCGCACACACAGACACACACACACACACTCTCACCCCCATTTACCAATCCAGAAACAAAGAGTTTTTAAATTTTGATTAACACCTTACTTTTGTGTTAACAATGGAATGTAAACACACAGAAATGTTGAAGGTATCCCAGAAGAACAAAACTCTTATATCCTTTGAAGTATTTATATCCTGTATATTTCAGACACTACAGTGTGGAACTGTACACGCACGCACATGCACACACACATGTATTTTCCTAATGGTAGATTAAATCGATTGCATGTTTCCCATGTTGCAGGACCTGTGCTACATAGCACGAATGGAAAGAACAAGAAGACACAGTTTCTACTTGTGTAGGCCTAACAGTTTAGATCAGCAATTCTTAACTGGGGGCAGTTTTGCTTCCCGCCTCTATTTGGGGATATTTAACAATGCCTGGAGTCATATTTGGTTTTCACAACTTGCAGGAGGCGGTGGGCAGGGATGTGCTAAGCTCCTGCAATGCACAGGACAGACCCCTACCACCCACCCAAGCAAAGAGTGATTCTTCCCGGGATGTCATTTGTGCCAACATTTGGAAACTGTGGTCTAATGGAGAAGACAGATGGAAAGCGCAGCAATTACAACAGAGTCAGATCAGTATATTCTAAGCCAGAGGAAATTTAGAGGGCTGCTGAGGAAAGTGGTTGGGTATCTCACCCAGCTTGGAGGTTCAGGGAGGGCTTCCTGGAGGAGATGATGGCTGAACAGAGTCATAAACTTGAAGAAATGGGGAAAAGGTGTTCTGGGAAATGTAACACTACCTGAGGAGTCAGAGTCCCAGCAGATTCCACAGTCTGGAACATGCTGGGGCCTTAAACAAGTCATATGACCTCTCTGGGCCTCAGTCTCCCATCCCCGCCCTTTATTCTCAGTAGGATGATAGGCTGGACTTGTTGATTTCCGAGGTCTTTACTATCTTTATTATCCTACACTCTGCCTTGTATAAACTTGTAAAATATAGCATTTGTTTTCTGGTTTTCATTTTCATTTTGGGCCTTCTCATGCAACAATTTCCAGTCTCCTGTTTGTTTACCCACCAAAAAAATGACTTTCCTCTGGTTCCCAGAGCCCAGCACAGGGGCTCTGGGAACCCAGATATTCCTTCTCCTCATTCACCTTACAATCTGGCCCTAAATAAGTTCACAGAAGCCCCCTTTGGTCACTGCCAGGGTCCTTGACTCTCTCTTGGAGCCCATTGGTGCCCACACCTCTTCCTTAAGACCATGTTGGTCCTCGGGGAGATGGCAGTGGCCTGAATTAAGGCAGGCAAAGTGGAGACAGAACTGAGGCAGGCATGGAGGCAAAGAAATTTGAGATGTTTATGAGAAAGAATCACCAGGACTGGACCCCTTATTGGGGATGGAAGGATGAGGTGATGGACAAGCCCAGGAGGTGTCTGGACTTGAGACAGTGAGTCACAATGCCCTCCTCTCATATGGGGTGAGGTGCAGAGGGAAGATGCTGGTTTCATAGGAAGATAAAACCACATTGCTCTCTCTTCCTGGTAAGGGGTCGAGGGAGGCCTGTGGGAGTGTGAGAGGTCCAAAGGAGCCAACCTGATTCCTTTATAATCTCTGGATCCCAGGCAGCTCTGAGGCAGTAAAAGAAAGACCCCTTATGTGGGGAAAAGAGCCCCTTATGCTCCGGGTACTTCTTGAGCTCCCGTTACAGACTTGGGTGAAGATATGAGAGAAATTTATGACTGGGGCCTGGTGCTCAGCACAGGGCATCAAATGAGGCTTGCATTTAGCATAAAACAATCTCAGCACCAGTCTCAGATCTGCCTGTGGTATGGTAGCTCTCGGCTTCACTTTCCCTGTTTGAGATGGATGTGGTAGCTGGCTCATGCCTGTAATCCCAGCACTTCAGGAGACCAAGGCAGGAGGATCACTTGAGCCCAGGAGTTTGAGACCAGCCTGGGAAACACAGTAAGATCCTGTTCCTCCAAACAAACAAACAAAAAATTAGCTGGGTGTGGTGTCACATACCTGTGGTCCCAGCAACTCTAAGGTGGGACGATCCGGATTGCTTGAGCCCAGGGTGTCAAGGCTGAAGTGAGCCATAGGCAATGGAATGAGACTCCCTCTCCAAAATACATATATACAAATAAAATAAAAAGATTGGATGGCTTCCTCTGTGTTCCAGAGATAAAAATTATTTGCAGGCTGGGAAGTTCTGTGATTGGAGGGAGACATGCCCAGGGGTGGGTTCTGAGATGGGTATAGATTCAGTCTCACACCCACTGCTGGCCAGGCAGGAGGTGAAGGTTATTGTGACCTGTAAGACAGGCAGGGCTGGTTGAAAGTTACCTTTCAACTGGTCTTAAAGGAACTTGGAAGATTAGCTCAAGTGTTTCTCTGCATGGGCATGGTGAGGACATTGGGTGGAATGATGAATCTCTGTGGGACACCACACATTGCAGGATATTTCAGCGACCCTGGTGCCCAATGGTAGTAGCCTCCCCTGTATCACTTCGATAATAAAATATTTATTATCAAATATTTATGATATATTTACCCTTCCATGTGCTTCCAAGGGCGGGTGGGGGGTGGTCTCACTTTCCTTAGAACCTCACAGATGAAGAGACCAAGCAAGAGAGAGAAACTAGTTGGGCACAGATCCAGATGGCTATTGAGTGGCAGAACTGAGATTTGAACAGAGGTATGTTCTTCCTCTCCCTTTCTCTCTTGCCAAATCAAATCTCTAAAGTTACATTTAAATGTAACTTTAACTATCTTTGTTATAACTTAGCTTAATTTCTATTTTATTTTAAATAAAAACCTGCCTAGTGTTAAAAAACTCATAATTGTAATCAACCTAGTTGATTACAGTTTCTTTACTCAATTTATTCTGCCTTTATCCTTGTCCCTATGATTGCATCTAGATTTGGAGGGGTCTAGGTGTGGCCTTTGGTCATTATGTATTCACAGTTACTTCTGCAAACCAGTTTGGTTTCTGGCCAATGTACGTCATCTGTCCTGACAGCTGCAGACGTGCCCATTTTAATCTCTTTGCTCTCTGATCACACAGGTCATACCATGCCTACTTCTCTGCCTCTTAGTCCTGACCCCAAAGACTGTCCAGATCTCACAGTCTACTGTCATCAGAAACTAAATCTTAACCAGTGGCTGATACCACCAGTCTCGTGTTGGTGGTTTTATGCCTTTCAGGGCCAAGTGCCACTCACAGACCCTGGGAAGTCCGGCCCAAAATAGCCATACAGACCTAGGAACATGGACCCACAGTTGGAGTTTCTGAATTCAGCCCAAGACTTGGCCCCCTCCAACTTATATAACTAGTGATGCCCGTTCCATCTCTGAGCTGGCTTTTTGACTCACCACTGCTTTTTTTCTTTTCCCAAGAAGTAAAATATAATTGCAGGCTTATTGTTATATTATAACCTCACATGGAGGAGTGGGTGGTAGGGTGGGCCGAAGCTCAAGACAGATAATGGCCTCATAGATCTGCAACCCTCAGATCACCCACATGTCTTCTCCCCTCTCCGTTCTTAATCTGATGTTGAGAAATAATGAAGCCACAACACTGAGTCGCTGTTATTCATCCGAGTGGTTACTCGGAGGCTGGGGAGGACACATGAGTCCAATTATAGGCTGTTCCCCAGCTTTTGATCTTTGAGGGCCTAGATCTGGGATCCTCTGAATTTGCTGGCTGGGGACAGCCTGATTCTCTCTGCATTTTGTTTTCTCAGCTTAGCCCACCAGCAGGAAACACCTGTCGTCCAATGTGAAACTCTCAGATGTGGTTCTCAGATGTGGTTGGGAGTTTGAGGGTTATGAAAATCTGCATTTTGCTTCTGCCATAGACAGTGTACAGAACTCTATCTCGGAGAACACCTATGCAGCTCACTTAATTGCTCTCTGATCTTTTTCCTCTCCCAGAGCCCAGATGCTTTATATCTTCCAAAACCTAACTCAGCAAATGCTTGTCCATAGCAATACTATGTTTTGAAGCTCAAAATCCTAGAACGGATCTTTTAGGGTCTGATGCTGTTGTGCAAACTCCCCACAGAGACTCTGGCTGCCCTGTGGCCATCTGCCCAATCATGAAGTGCCACTGTATACAAAAATGGGTCAGGGAAAACATAACGGTCAGTTCTTCATAATATTCCACCACATGTGAATTAGGCATGACTAGTGCTCAATACTTTAAAAGAAACCAGCACAGTTGAGAAGCATGTATCTACTCATATGATTTTCCCTTGAATCTTGCTCACTAGATTATCGGCTCCTGGAGGCAGGAAATAGGTTCATGTTTTATAACTGATGTAGTCCCAGTGCCTGGAATGATGCTTTGCACAGAGAGACATTTCAAAAGTATTCTTGAATGAATGAATAAGTGAATAATCATATCTATTCTGGGGTGCTTTAAGGAAGAGAAGGTGCTCAAACTTGAAGAACAATTGTGAGCACTGACAAAGGAGCTAGGGTAATTTATTCTTCTTAAGTTGCCTAGAGCATTCTCCTCCATCTGTGGATTATTAGGTATAAGGATGGGTCAGATCTGTGCATGGAGAGAGGTCATGTAGAATTCTAGAGTTAGCTTTCATCTTGGCATATTTGTAGGGCAACCGTGAGTAAATCCATTCCTCTCTCTGGATCTTTTCTTTTCATCTGTAAAATTTTTAAGGGGACTGAGAGAGTCTTCAAGGTTCCCAGTTCTACTATCTCCTAAGGACGCTTCTGCTTCCCATCTTGGGCCCCACATTTTACAAGTTGCTTCCTCCAATCACTCTCCAAGCTCCCGACACAGCAGATGGAGCTGGTGCCCACCCACGACTGACAGATGAGCCTCATTTACAGCCCTCAACATTTAACCACTTGGCTCTTTGGCAGAGTCATCTAGCTCCGGGATGCTGGGAGAGTCCTCCCCATCCCCAGCAACACAGACAACTTCCCACTCCCATGTCTCTGCTAGCACCAGGGACCTGGGAAAGTGAAACAGAGAAGCCAGCAACCTCCAGCCTTGAGTCTGCAAGGCCTTAGAGGGAAACCACATCTGAAAATAGTAATACTTCCCAGAGAGCAGAAAATGATGGGGAGGTATCTGGATATACATTAGCCAGCTTGGACTATTTCCAGGTCCAGTTTCTTAGAGACCAGGGTTTTGTTTTTGTTTTTGTGTTGGGGGCTGTTTCCTAAGGTGGATCTTGACCCATGGCATTGATGATGGCTTTACAATGTGAGAGAGCTATCAGGTGGGTAGGAAACTCTCCTGAGTGTGTGAGGCAAATGACCTCTGGTTAATCAGGTTTCTTAAATAAGATTGCCTGAGAACTTAAGATGTAGAACTCCACTAAGCAGTTAGATCTGGACATTACAATGTACCTGAAGCATTTGTTCAGTGAATGTAGACACTGTTTAAAACGTTTACACTTTCAATACTTGGCTCCTATGAAAAGGTATAGATATATTCAGAGCCTCTGCCCCTTTTCTGGATTCTAAGCTACACTGCCTATCCACATTCCTGTTGAGAGATATTTGCTGTGTTGACTCCTACGTGACTCTGCCCCTGTACCAGTCACAGAAGCTTGGACCAGGGGTGCAGGATGCCTAACCCAGAGCAACCTGTCTGTGGCTGACCTCAGTGCTTAGAGTAAAAAAGATAAACTGATCAGCTGGGCATGGTGGCTCATGCCACAATCCCAGCACGTTGGGAGGCCAAGGTGGGTGGATAACTTGAACTTAGGAGTTCAAGACCCACCTGAGCAACACAGTGAGATCTTGTGTCTACATAAAAAATGTAAAAATTAGCTGGGCATGATGGGATGCACCTGTAGTCTTGGCTACTTGGGAGGCTGAGGCGGGAGGATTGCTTCAACCCAGGAGTTTGAAGCTCTAGTGAACCCTGACTGCATCATTGCATTCCAGCCTAGGTGACAGAGTGAGACCCTGTCTCAAATTAATAAATAAATGGATCAAATGAGATCAGTTCGTGGACCTGGAAAGATGAGAGACTGAGCCGTCCTTATGGAATCAGGATTATCGACACTGCACAGAGTGCTAAGTAGGATTCAAATTCCCAGGAAATTGATGTGGGGGACAGTATCCTATCCAGATGGGAAGTTATTCTTGCTTCAGGAGACACCTGATGGAATCATAGTCAATTGGAGTAACATTTGGAATCGTGCACTGTTAATTCACTATTTTTTTTTCATCCAGAAACATGTTCTGAGCAGTTACCATGGGCTAGATATTGTACTGGATACTGGCATTAAACCAGTAGGCGAAATAGATACAGTTTTTGCACATCCGATGGGGAAGACAGGTATCAATTAAATAATCCTACAAATACATATATAATTTTTTATAAACTATGATTATGGAGGAAAAGTAAAGGGTTTTATCATTTTTTGTTGTTTATATAATCATAATAATTATAATTACCATGGTGGGTGGAGCAGATTTAGGAAAGAAAGTCTTTCCTAAAATAAAATTTTATACACACACACACACACGAATATACAAGCAGAGTATAAAAATGAATGGGAAATCAGGAGAAGCACGAACATTCTAAGCAAAGCGAAGAATGTGTGTGTGAAGGCTGTGAGGGGATAAATAATGTATATTTATTTGAAGGTTTAACTGAGGACTCAGCTTGCTGGGGGCTAGAGATCAATGGGAAAGGTAACGCCATGTGTCTGGAGAGGTTGGCAGGTACAGAATCATGCAGGACCTTGTCATACATGGTGTGGGTTTTGATTTTACTCTAAAGTGCAGCGAGAATTAGTTAACAAGTCTTAAGCAGGGAGTGATGTCATGGCATGTATGTGTTAGAGATTACCCTGACTTGTGGGTGATTAATGGATTGGAAGTGACAGGGAGAAAGAGAAGTATCTCAGGAGGAGGTCCAGGTAGGCAACAATGCTGGTTTCATCTAAAGAGGAGGTGAAGGAGATGGGGAGAGGGGAGATGAATTTGGAAAATATTTTGAAAGGAGAATCTAAAGGTCATAACCTTTAAAATACCCTTGAGATGTGTGTGTTGGGCAGGAAGGGATTCATGCCTCATTTAGAATTATTTTAAGGGAACCAGCAAAAAATGAGGTGTGACATTAAGTGGAAATTCAACAAAGGCTTGCTCCGTACTAGCAATAGGTATGGTGCATAACAGTCGCCAGATGTTTGGGGACTGATGTGGGGAAGCAGAAATTGCACCAGAGCCAATGGTGACCAGAAGCTACATAATGCTGGAATATCTAGCAAGCTCAGAGTAAATATGTAAAGAAAATGATGGTGTCTGGGACATTCCCAGTTCTGACAATAGGTTTCACAAAAGTTGCCATAGTATCTCTAATTTCTTTATCCTTGTGGGTTCATTTATGCCTGGTGTTTTTGAGAATGGGGACTTCTAAAAAAAAAAAAAGAGTCATTATTCTTACTTTATGATGAGGGACAGAGTGCATCAGAGAAGTTAAGTAACTTACCTGAGGTCACATAGCCAAAAACTCCAAGCCTGGAGCTCATTATATAAAACCATCCTCTTGGTTAAGAATGTTTGGCTGAAAGAAGACCTTTTCTTTCCTCTTTGGTCAGGCATTCGTATCACTTGCCCTTTTTTATTTTCCAGCAGGTCTCAGCCTATCCACTAATGGTGGTGGTGACAGTTTATAATACTGAGTCAAGGGTATAAGGGTTCTATTTTTCCTCTGATGGCCTCAGTCGTAGTAAATGTTGGGATTGCAGTTGGAAGTGGCACTTATGCAAATCTAGTGTTTCAGATTTACAAACTAAGATGTTTTTCTGATGTCATGGTTGTACTGAATCACTCTACAACTTAACACACAGTGGACACAGAACTCCACCACTAGGTGAGAAAAATCTCAACATCACTTTGCAAAAACTGTGTTTGAAAGAGGGTGATGTTGTGATGACCATCTCTGGAAACTTAGTAGCTTAAAAGAACAACAGCAATCATTTTATTATTTTCCATAGTTCTTGGAGTTGACTGTTCAGCTGTGCAGTTCCCACTCAGGGTCTGTCATGCAGTTGCAGTCACATGGTGGCTGGAGCAGAAGTCGCCTTGAAGGTAATCCACTTACATGTCTGGCAATAGATACTGGGTGTCATCTGGAACTTCAGCTAGGGCTGTTGGCTGGAACATCAACACATGGCTCTTAATATAGCCTGGGCTGCCCTACAGCATGACCATCGAGTCTCAAGAAAGCAAGTAGAACTGCCTGGCATTTTATGACCTAGACACAAAATTCACAGGGCATAATTTCTGCCATACTCCACTGACCAAGGCAGTCACAAAGATCTGCTTAACAAGAGAGGACACAGACCTCCACCACTATGTGGAAAGAAATGCCATCACTTTGCAAAAAGTGCATATGAGAGAGGAAGATATTGTGATGGACATCTTCAGAAAATACAATCGACCACAGATAAGTATAGATTAGGTAACACACTTGGAAAGTGTTAACACTATGTATTTGTGTACTTAGACACTTTGAGCACTTTCACTGCAAAGTAATCCAAGGCTAGTGTTAGTAATCGAAGTTGTAGTAAAAACAAGAACTTTTCCCCATGTATTTTCTGCTCCAGATTCACTGATTTAAGGTTCCTTAGAAGGCATAAAATGCTTTTTTTGTGATTATTTTTTTCTTGAATTAAAAATATATATGTTTTTTTAAATTGCATTTCAGGTTTTGGGGTACATGTGAAGAACATGCAAGATTGTTGCATAGGTACACACATGGCAGCCTGATTTGCTGCCTTCCTCCCCTTCACCTATATCTGGCATTTCTCCCCATGCTATCTCTCCCCAACTCCCCACCCACCGCTGTCCCTCCCTTATTTCCCCTCAACAGACCCCAGTGTGTGATGCTCCCCTCCCTGTGTCCATGTGTTCTCACTGTTCAACACCCGCCTATGAGTGAGAACATGCGGTGTTTGATTTTCTGTTCTTGTGTCAGTTTGCTGAGAATGATGATTTCCAGGTTCATCCATGTCCCTACAAAGGAAACAAACTCATCATTTTTGATGGCTGCATAATATTCCATGGTGTATGTGTGCCACATTTTCCCTGTCCAGTCTATCATCGATGGGCATTTGGGTTTGTTCCAGGTCTTTGCTATTGTAAACTGCTGCAATGAACATTCGTGCGCATGTGTCCTTATAGTAGAACAATTTATAATCCTTTGGATATATACCCAGTAATGGGATTGCTGGGTCA
Organism: Saguinus oedipus; assembly: GCA_031835075.1. Classification (NCBI taxonomy): domain Eukaryota; kingdom Metazoa; phylum Chordata; class Mammalia; order Primates; family Cebidae; genus Saguinus; species Saguinus oedipus. The sequence continues at coordinate 12,677,855 of CM063179.1, read as the reverse complement.
AATGGAATTTCAATTTCTAGGTCCTTGAGGAATTGCCACACTGTCTTCCACAATGGTTAAATGAATTTACACTCCCACCAACAGTGTAAAAGTGTTCCTATTTCTCCACAACCTCTCCAGCATCTGTTGTCTCCAGATTTTTTAATGATCGCCATTCTAACTGGTGTGAGATGGTATCGCAATGTAGTTTTGATTTGCATTTCTCTAATGACCAGTGATGATGAGCATTTTTTCATATGTTTGTTGGCCTCATGTATGTCTTCTTTTGTAAAGTGTCTGTTCATATCCTTTTTCTACTTTTGAATGCGCTTGTATGTTTTTTTCTTGTAAACCTGTTTTAGTTCTTTATAGATTTTGGAAATCAGCCCTTTGTCAGATGGGTAGACTGCAAAAAATTTTTCCCATTCTGTTGGTTGCCGATTCACTCTAATGAGTGTTTCTTTTGCTGTGCAGAAGCTGTGGGGTTTTATTAGGTCCCATTTGTCTATTTTTGGCTTTTGTTGCCAATGCTTTTGGTGTTTTGGTCATGAAGTCCTTGCCTATGCCTATGTCCTGAATAGTTTTGCCTGGGTTTTCTTCTAGGGTTTTTATGGTGTTAGGTCTTATGATTAAGTGTTTAATCCATCTGGAGTTAATTTTAGTGTAAGGTGTCAGGAAGGGGTCCAGTTTCTGCTTTCTGCACACTGCTAGCCAGTTTTCCCAACACCATTTATTAAACAGGGAATCCTTTCCCCATTTCTTGTTTTTGTCAGGTTTGTCAAAGATCAGATGGTTGTAGATATGTTGTGTTGCCTCCAAGGCCTCTGTTCTGTTCCATTTGTATATATCTCTGTTTTGGTACCAGTACCATGCTCTTTTGATTACTATAGCCTTGTAGTATAGTTTGAAGTCTGGTAGTGTGATGCCTCCCGCTTTGTTCTTTTTGCTTGGAATTGACTTGGCTGTGAGGGCTCTCTTTTGGTTCCATATGAAGTTTAAGATGTTTTTTTCCAGTTCTGTGAAGAAGGTCATTGGTAGCTTGATGGGGATAGCATTGAATCTGTAAATTACTTTGGGCAGTATGACCATTTTCACAATATTGATTCTTCCAAACCATGAACATGGAATGTTTCTCCCTCTGTTTGTGTCCTCTCTTATTTCATTGAGCAGTGGTTTGTAGTTCTCTTTGAAGAGATCCTTTATGTTCCTTGTTAGTTGTATTCCTAGGTATTTTATTCTCTTTGTAGCAATTGTGAATGGCAGTTCATTCTTGATTGGGCTCTCTTTAAGTCTGTTATTGGCATATAGGAATGCTTGTGATTTTTGCACATTGATTTTATATCCTGAGACTTTGCTGAAGTTGCTTATCAGTTTCAGGAGATTTTTGGACTGAGACGATGGGGTCGTCTAGATATACAGTCATGTGGTCTGCAAATAGAGACAATTTGACTTCCTCCTTTTCTATTTGAATACCCTTTATTTCTTTTCCTTGCCTTATTGCTCTGGCTAGAACTTCCAGTACTATATTGAATAGGAGTGGCGAGAGAGGGCATCCTTGTCTAGTGCCTGATTTCCAAGGGAATGCTTCCAGTTTTTGCCCATTCAGTATGATATTGGCTGTTGGTTTGTCATAAATAGCTTTTATTGTTTTGAGATACATTCCGTCAATACCTAGTTTATTGAGGATTTTTAGCATAAAGGGCTGTTGAATTTTGTCAAAGGTCTTCTCTGCATCAATTGAGATAATCATGTGGTTTTTGTCTTTTGTTCTTTTTATGTGGTCAATTACATTTATAGACTTGCATATGTTGAACCAGCCTTGCATCCCCGCGATGAATCCTACTTGATCATGGTGGATAAGCTTTTTGATGTGCTGTTGCAATCGGCTTGCCAGTATTTTATTGAAGATTTTTGCATCTATGTTCATCATGGATATTGGCCAGAAGTTTTCTATTCTTGCTGAATCTCTGCTGAGTTTTTGTATCAGGATGATGTTGGTCTCATAAAATGATTTAGGGAGGATTCCCTCTTTTTGGATTATTTGGAATAGTTTCAGAAGGAATGTTACCAGCTCCTCTTTGTATGTTTGTGGTTCTTTACCTTCATCCTTGTAGTTTCTTTGGACAAGAATGATCGCCCAATTGAGTACTTGAAGATTCAAGAAATCTTTCCTGAATCATTCAGACAGATAATTAATTCTCTACGAAGTGCCCTGTCTTGGTTTCCACAACTATGTTTTCCTTTTGTGAAGAACTCTGTTAGGTTCTTTTTTCATAACTACCTATTCTTTTTTTTTTTTTTTTTTTTTTTTTTTGAGACGGAGTCTCGCTCTTGTTACCCAGGCTGGAGTGCAATGGCGTGATCTCGGCTCACCGCAACCTCCTCCTCCTGGGTTCAGGCAATTCTCCTGCCTCAGCCTCCTGAGTAGCTGGGATTACAGGCACACGCCACCATGCCCAGCTAATTTTTTGTATCTTTAGTAGAGACGGGGTTTCACCATGTTGACCAGGATGGTCTCGATCTCTTGACCTCGTGATCCACCCGCCTCGGCCTCCCAAAGTGCTGGGATTACAGGCTTGAGCCACTGCGCCCGGCCCTCATAACTACCTATTCTTATTTCAGGTATGCAATGTAGTCTCATCCCTCTGAGGATTTTAATTATATTTACTTAAAGTCCTGATGTAATTGCCCTATTGGCTCTGTTTCCATGGATTTGAATTCTTCCACTTTTTGAGTGTATCTTTCCTATTTCACGGTGTTGGTATTATCATGCAATTAGTGACCATGAATTGGATGTGAAGTTTTGTGATTGTGATTCCTTGTTGAGTCTCTGCTGGATTTGTTTGCAGTGTCTTCTTGGAGGGATGGACAGAAGCTCTTGTTACTGGCTGTTTCTTATCCACATTCTGGGAGAGGCACAGGAAATGTCACTCAGAAGACACTTGGGGAGGTTGTCTTCTGGGTGGGGGCAGTTTTTCTTCAGCACCCTCCTCTACCCAGAGGATTTTTCTGTCCCTCCAATCAGGAACTCTCAGTTATAGTAGCTGACTCACTAAATTGAGAAAACAGACAGTTTGGGAAGAGGCAGGATGGTTTTCAATCTACATGCCTGCCTATTTCCATTACACCTCATCATATAACTAATCACCTGTAAATGTCCTCACCTGCTTTTGTTTCCAGAATCTTTCTCTGCTGGGATGTTCGAACCTATCTTCTGCAGCTGAACTTTCTGCCTCAGATCCTGGGCTGTGGACTCCCATCTTAAGCTAACCCCATTTAAGCCCCATATTTCAGGGAGTTCTCACCATTTCTGGAACACCAGCAGTTACTCTCTGTTTCCAAGTGGGGTGATGTCTTTATGTATTTTGTTAAAACCTTTTAAATTTACTTTGTGATTTACATACAGTAAAATTCATTCTTTTTGGGATGGTTCTGTGAGTTTTGATAAATGTGTAGAGTCCTTTAACTACCACTGCAGTGAAGACACAAAGTGATTTTGCTCTCACGCCACCAGTTCCCTTGGTCTGCACTTTTATCAGCCTTTGTAGACCTGGCAGCCACTGCTGTGTCTTCAGTCCCTATAATTTTGCCTTTTCCAGAATGTCACGTAAGTTGAATCATAAAATGGAATCATACAGTATGTGGCATTTTGCATCTGGCTTTTTTCACTTAGCATAATGCATGTATTACTAACAGTTCATTTCTTTTTAATTCCTCAGTGTTTTCTGTGTATATGGACATACCACAGTGTGTTTATGAATTCACCAATTGAAGGATATTTGTATTGTGCTCAGTTTTTGGCAATTATGAATAAATCCTCTTTAAACATTTGTACAAGACATTGTGTAAATAAAATTTATTTCTCTTGAATATCTAGGAGTGGGATTATAGGATCATATTGCAAGTATATGTCTAACTTTAATAGGAAGTATTTTCCCAAAAGAGTTGTAGCATTTTATATTCCCAACAGCAAGGTATAAGCGTTTCACTTGCTACGTATCATACATTGAGACTTGGCATTGTCATATTTGTGTCTTTGTTTTGCTTCTTTGCTATTCTTATGGTTATATAGTGATAGCATTTTTATTTATGCATTTTAATATTTATTTTTTTTTTAATTTTTATTGCATTTTAGGTTTTGGGGTATATGTGCAGAACATGCAAGATAGTTGCATAGGTACACACATGGCAGTGTGTTTTGCTGCCTTCCTCCCCTTAACCCACATTTGGCATTTCTCCCCAGGCTATCCCTCCCCAGCTCCCCCCCCCGCTGTCCCTTCCCTATTCCCCCCAATAGACCCCAGTGTGTAGTACCCCCCTCCCTGTGTCCATGTGTTCTCATTTTTCTCACCCACCTATGAGTCAGAATATGTGGTATTTCCTTTTCTGTTCTTGTGTCAGTTTGCTGAGAATGATGTTCTCCAGATTCATCCATGTCCTTACAAAGGACATAAACTCATCATTTTTTATTGCTGCATAATATTCCACAGTGTATATGTGCCACATTTTCCCTGTCCAGTCTATCATCGATGTGCATTTGGGTTGGTTCCAGGTCTTTGCTATTGTAAACAGTGCTGCAATAACAGTGCTGCAATGAACATTTGTGTGCATGTGTCCTTATAGTAGAACGATTTATATTCCTTTGGATATATACCCAGTAATGGGATTGCTGGGTCAAATGGAATTTCTATTTCTAGGTCCTTGAGGAATCGCCACACTGTCTTCCACAATGGTTGAATTAATTTACACTCCCACCAACAGTGTAAGAGTGTTCCTATTTCTCCACATCCTCTCCAGCATCTGTTGTCTCCAGCTTTTTTAATGATTGCCATTCTAACTGGCGTGAGATGGTATCTCAATGTGGTTTTGATTTGCATCTCTCTAATGACCAGTGATGATGAGCATTTTTTCATGTGTTTGTTGGCCTCATGTATGTCTTCTTTTGTAAAGCGTCTGTTCATGTCCTTTGCCCATTTTTGAATGGGCTTGTTTGTTTTTTTTCTGCAAATCTGTTTGAGTTCTTTGTAAATTCTGGATATCAGCCCTTTGTCAGTTGGGTAAACTGCAAAGATTTTTTCCCAATCTGTTGGTTGCCGATTCACTCTATGACTGTTTCTTTTGCCGTGCAAAAGCTGTGGAGTTGGATTAGGTCCCATTTGTCTATTTTGGCTTTTGTTGCCAATGCTTTTGGTGTTTTGTTCATGAAGTCCTTGCCTACTCCTATGTTCTGAATGGTTTTGCCTAGATTTTCTTCTAGGGTTTTTATGGTGTTAGGTCTTATGTTTAAGTGTTTAATCCATCTGGAGTTAATTTTAGTGTAAGGTGTCAGGAAGGGGTCCAGTTTCTGCTTTCTGCACATGGCTAACCAGTTTTCCCAACACCATTTGTTAAACAGGGAATCCTTTCCCCATTGCTTATTTTTGTCTGGTTTATCAAAGATTATATGGTTGTAGATATGTTGGTTTGCCTCCGATGCCTCTGTTCTGTTCCATTGGTCTATATCTCTGTTTTGGTACCAGTACCATGCTGTTTTGATTACTGTAGCCTTGTAGTATAGTTTGAAGTCTGGTAGTGTGATGCCTCCCGCTGTGTTCTTTTGGCTTAGAATTGACTTGGCTATGCGGGCTCTCTTTTGGTTCCATATGAAGTTCATGGTGGTTTTTTCCAGTTCTGTGAGGAAATTCAATGGTAGCTTGATGGGGATAGCATTGAATCTGTAAATTACTTTGGGCAGTATAGCCATTTTCATGATATTGATTCTTCCTAACCATGAACATGGAATGTTTCTCCATCTGTTTGTGTCCTCTCTTATTTTGTTGAACAGTGGTTTGTAGTTTTCCTTGAAGAGGTCCCTTACGTTCCTTGTAAGTTGTATTCCTAGGTCTTTTATTCTCTTTGTAGCAATTGTGAATGGCAGTTCGTTCTTGCTTTGGTTCTCTTTAAGTCTGTTATTGGTGTATAGGAATGCTTGTGATTTTTGCACACTGATTTTATATCCTGAGACTTTGCTGAAGTTGCTTATCAGTTTCAGGAGTTTTTGGGCTGAGGTGATGGGGTCTTCTAGGTATACTATCATGTCCTCTGCAAATAGATACAATTTGGCTTCCTCCTTTCCTATTCGAATACCCTTTATTTTTTTTTTCTTGCCTGATTGCTCTGGCTAGAACTTCCAGTACTATGTCGAATAGGAGTGGTGAGAGAGGGCATCCTTGTCTCATGCCAGATTTCAAAGGGAATGCTTCCAGTTTTTGCCCATTAATTATGATATTGGCTGTTGGTTTGTCGTAATTAGCTTTTATTACTTTGAGATATGTTCCATCAATACCGAGTTTATTGAGCATTTTTAGCATAAAGGCTGTTGAATTTTGTCAAATGCCTTCTCTGTGTCAATTGAGATAATCACGTGGTTTTTGTTTTTGGTTCTGTTAATGTGGTGAATGACGTTTATAGACTTGCATACATTGAACCAGTCTTGCATCCCCGGGATGAATCCTACTTGATCATGATGGATAAGTTTTTTAATGTGCTGTTGCAGTTGGTTTGCCAGTATTTTATTGAAGATTTTTGCATCTATGTTCATCATGGATATTGTCCTGAAGTTTTCTTTTCTTGTTGAGTCTCTGCCGGGTTTTGGTATCAGGATGATGTTGGTCTCATAAAATGATTTGGGAAGGGTTCTCTCTTTTTGGATGATTTGAAATAGTTTCAGAAGGAATGGTACCAGCTCCTCTTTGTGTGTCTGGTAGAATTCGGCTGTGAACCCATCTGGACCTGGGCTTTTTTTGTGTGCTAGGCTCTTAATTGCTCCCTCGACTTCAGTCCTTGTTATTGGTCTATTCACAGTTTCTGCTTCCTCATGGTTTAGGCTTGGGAGGACACAGGTGTCCAGGAATTTATCCATTTCTTCCTGGTTTACTAGTTTATGTGCATAGAGTTGTTTGTAGTATTCTCTGATGATGGTTTGAATTTCTGTGGAATCTGTGGTGATTTTCCCTTTATCGTTTTTTATTGCATCTATTTGGTTCTTCTCCCTCTTCTTTTTTATCAGTCTGGCTAGTGGTCTGTCTATTTTGTTGATCTTTTTGAAAAACCTGCTCTTGGATTTATTGATTTTTTTGAAGGGTTTTTGTGTCTCTATCTCCTTCAGTTCTGCTCTGATCTTAGTTATTTCTTGTCTTCAGCTAGGTTTTCAGTTTTTTTTTATCTTGCTCCTCTAGCTCTTTCAATTTTGATGATAGGGTGTCAATTTTGGATCTCCCCACTCTTCTCATGTGGGCACTTATTGCTATATATTTTCCTCTACAGACTGCTTTAAATGTGTCCCAGAGATTCTGGTATGTTGTGTCTTCGTTCTTATTGGTTTCGAAGAACTTCTTTATTTCTGCCTTCATTTCATTGTTTATCCAATCAACATTCAAGAGCCAGTTGTTCAGTTTCCATGAAGCTGTGCGGTTCTGAGTCAGTTTCTGAATTCTGAGTTCTAACTTGATTGTACTATGGTCTGAGAGACTGTTATGATTTCTGTTGTTTTGCATTTGCTGAGGAGTGCTTTACTTCCAATTATGTGGTCAATTTTGGAGTAGGTGTGATGTGGTGCTGAGAAGAAGGTATATTCTGTGGATTTAGAATGCAGAGTTCTGTAAATGTCTATCAGGTTTGCTTGTTCCAGGTCTGAGTTCAAGTCCTGGATATCCTTGTTAATTTTCTGTCTGGTTGATCTGTCTGATATTGATAGTGGAGTGTTAAAGTCTCCCACTATTATTGTGTGGGAGTCTAAGTCTCTTTGTAAGTCGTTAAGAACTTGCCTTATATATCTGGGTGCTCCTGTATTGGGTCCATATATATCTAGGATCGTTAGCTCTTCTTGTTGTATCTATCCTTTGACCATTATGTAATGACCTTCTTTGTCTCTTTTGATCTTTGTTGCTTTAAAGTCTATTTTATCAGAGATGAGAATTGCAACTCCTGCTTTTTTTGCTCTCCATTTGCTTGGTAAATCTTCCTCCATCCCTTTATTTTGAGCCTTTGTGCATCTTTGCATGTGAGATGGGTTTCCTGGATACAGCACACCGATGGGTTTTGGTTTTTCATCCAATTTGCCAGTCTATGTCTTTCGATTGGTGCATTTAGCCCATTTACATTTAGGGTTAATATTGTTATGTGTGAGTTTGATACTACCATTTTGATGCTAGCTGGCTGTTTTGTCCCTTGGTTGATGCAGGTTCTTCATTTTGTTGATGCTCTTTAGCATTTGGTATGTTTTTAGAATGGCTGGTACTGGTTGTTCCTTTCTATGTGTAGTGCCTCTTTCAGGAGCTCTTGTAAAGCAGGCCTGGTGGTGACAAAATCTCTGAGTTCTTGCTTGTTGGCAAAAGATTTTACTCTTCCTTCACTTATGAAGCTCAGTTTGGCTGGATATGAAATTCTGGGTTGAAAGTTCTTTTCTTTAAGGATGTTGAATATTGGCCCCCACTTTCTTCTGGCTTGTAGAGTTTCTGCCAAGAGATCTGCTGTGAGTCTGATGGGCTTCCCTTTGTGGGTGACCCGACCCTTCTCTCTGGCTACCCTTAGTATTTTCTCCTTCATTTCAACCCTGGCAAATCTGACAATTATGTGCCTTGGGGTTGCTCTTCTTGTAGAATATCTTGGTGGTGTTCTCTGTATTTCCTGGAGTTGAGTATTGGCCTGCCTTGCTAGGTTGGGGAAATTTTCGTGAATAATATCCTGAAGAGATTCATTCTCTTCGTCACATTCTGGTACACCTATCAAACGTTGGTTAGGTCTCTTCACATAGTCCCACATTTCTTGGAGATTTTGTTCATTCCTCTTTTCACTTTTTTCTCTAATCTTGGTTTCTCTTTTTATTTCATTGAGTTGATCTTTGACTTCTGATATTCTTTCTTCTGCTTGGTCAGTTCGGCTGTTGAAACTTGTGCATGCTTCATGAAGTTCTCGTGTTGTGTTTTTGAGTTCCTTCAATTCATTCATATTTCTCTCTAAGTTGTCCATTCTTGCTATCATTTCCTCAAATCTTTTTTCAAGGTTCTTAGTTTCTTTGCATTGATTTAGAACATGTTCTTTTAGCTCACTGAAGTTTCTCATTATCCACCTTCTGAAGTCTGATTCCATCATTTCATCACTCTCATTCTCCATCCAGCTTTGTTCCCTTGCTTTTGAGGAGTTTTGGTCCTTTGTAGGAGGTGAGGTGTTTTGGTTTTGGGTGTTTTCCTCCTTTTTGCACTGGTTTCTTCCCATCTTTGTGGATTTATCCACCTGTCATCTTAGTAGTTGCTGACTTTTCAATTGGGTCTCTGAGTGGACGCCCAGATTGTTGATGATGAAGCATTTCTGTTACTTAGTTTTCCTTCTAACGGTTTAGCCGCTCTGCTGTACGAGTGCTGAGGTCCACTCCAGGACCTGCTTGTCTGGGGTACACCTGTAGCAGCTGCGGAACAGTGAGGGATGCTACCAGTTTCTTCTTCTGCTATCTTTGTCCCAGAATGATGCCCGCCAAATGTCAGTCTGATTAGTCCTTTTTTGAGGTGGCTCTTTGGATATACAGGGTTCAGGGAGCTGCTTGAGGAGATGGTCTGTACTTTATAGGAGCTCCAGTGCTGAGCTGTGAGCTCCGTTGTTCACTCAAGGTTGCTGGGCGGATGTGTTTAGGTCTGCTGCAGCAGAACTTGTAAACCCCCCCCCCTTTTTTTCCACCTCAGATGCTCTGTCTCAGGGAGTTGGGGCTTTCTTTATGAGTATCTGTTGCACTGTCCTGTCCAGCTAGGAGGCAGTCTATTCACTATTTGCCTGCTGGGGCTCCACCCTGCTAGCGCGGGTCTGCCCTGCTGCTGCAGGGCTCCGTTCTACTGTGGTGCACTCCGTCCTGTTGGCGGAGTCTCTCTGTTATGGCTCGTTGCCTCAGCAACGGCAGGCTGCATCAGCAATGGGTGTGTACCTCAGTAGGGGCGGATTGCGTCCGTAGTGGCAGACGCCTCTCCCCCACTGAGCTGCACCATCCTGGATTCAGCTGACCCTGTACCAAAACTCTCAACCCTGAGCACCTTGAATTGCTGCCCTGCTTGTTCCTGTGAGGGTGGGACCCGCCAAGCCTGATCACCTGGCTCCCTGCCTCAGAGTCCCTCCTCTCTCTCTCTCTTTTTCTTTCCAAACTGAATGGTTGACTCTCTCACAGGTGCCCCAGTCATCTGCTGATTGGCCGCTGGGATCCATGTGATCTCCCCTGCGGCGGCCCACTGCACCAGGTCAAATCACTCTTCCCAGGAATCTCCGGGTCTGGCTCACCGTCCAAGTCCTGTTCAATCAGATGGACATGTCAATCTGCCCTCCCAAAACTCAGATTACTGGTTTAACAGGGCACTCAGACCAGTGAGCTTTGTGCAGGCTGCTGTGGTGCCGCGACGCCGGCCGAAATGGCCATGTGAGCCGAAAGGGCTGCACTGCTGTCCTGTGTCTCTCCTACACCTGGGAATTTCCCCGTTCTGTGGGCAACAAAGGTCCATCTGAAAATGTGGATAGGACTCACCCTCTGTGCCTTCACTGAGAGCTGCAATCCTTAGTTGTTTCTATGGCGCCATCTTGGAACCTCCTCCAATATTTATTTTTTATATCTTTGTTCTTAGAAACAGGGTCTTGCTCTGTCACCCAGGCTAGAGTGCAGTGGTACAATCATAGCTTACTGAAGCATCAAACTCTTGGGCTTAAGCAATCTTCCTGCCTCAGCCTCCCGAGTAGCTGGGACTACAGGGACATGCCACCATGGCTGCCTATTTGAAAATGTTTTTTGTCGAGATGGGGGTCTTGCTATGATGCTCTGGTTGGCATTGAACTCCCGGCCTCAAGTGATCTTCCCACCTCAGCCTTCCAAAGTGCTGTGGTTATAGTCATGAAGCACCAAGCCTGGGCCATTTTTTTATATCTTGATGAACATTTTTTAGAAATTTGGCATAGGAGGGATTATAATAAGGCAGATCCCAATTTGAAACAATATTGCCTCTAATCTTGGTACCTGCCTTTAAATAACCTCACATGTGTGACAAGGAAATTGTTCACCTTTTTCCCTGATTGGGCTCTGAGCTTCTCAAAGGCAGGAGTGAGTCTGGTCCAGTTTTCTTCCCTCAGTACCCAGAATGATGCCTAACCTAGGATGGACACAAGGTGATTATCTGATAAGTGGGTTGTTCATGAATAAATGTGCCCAATCTATAATTAGAAAGGGTTTGATTTACTCAGCAATCATCACCCTGAGCATTTTCAGAGGGCAAAAAATGGTTAGGTTGTTTTTATCAAGGATTGAGTTTTTTAAAAGTGGAAATATGGAAAAAAGCAGATAGGATCTAACATGACAGAGCACCTCCACATGCCAGGCTCTAAGGGTGATGCTTTCAGGACATACCTCCTTTTATCCTACCCTGCACTCCATGGTAGCTAATCGGCTGGGACAGAACATTGGCTTTGGATAAAGCTGATTATATCTCTCCTGCTTGTGACTTTGAATAAGTGGCTCAAAGCCTCCCTTTGCCTCTTCAAAATGAGCACAATAATGCCTAGTTTATAGAATGGGTTTGAGAATAAAGGATATGTATATGAAGTGCTTGGGGTGTCTCTGTGTGTGTGTGTGTGTGTACGTGCACATATGTGAAACTGGAAAAAAAGGCCTAATATGAAATTTACCCACCTAACCATTTTTAAGTGTACACTTCCTAGTGTTTAATACACTTACATTGTTGTGCAACCAATTTCCAGAACTTCTTCATCTTCCCAAACTTACATCTACTAAACAGTAAATCCCAATGCCCGTTTCCCCAGCCCTGAGTAACCACCATTCTACTTTCCGTCTCTATGAATTAGACTACTCTAGGGACCTCGCAGAAATGAAATGATGTAGTGTTTTCTCTTTTTGTGACTTGCTTATTTCACTTAGCATAAATAGTGTTGTCAATGTTTGTCCATATCATGCCATGGGTCAGAACTTCCTTCCTTTTTAAAGCTGAATTATATTTCCCTGGAAGAACAGACCACAACATTTTGTTTATCCATTCATCTGTCGATGGACACGTGGGTTGCTACCACCTCCTGGCTGTTGTAAAGAGTGCTGCTGCGAACACCAGTCTGCAAATAGCCCTTCAAGATCCTGCTTTCAGTTCTGTGATTGACATGTGTTTAACACTGACTTCCCTGTTTCCCCCTTTCCATGTGCCCTGGCAGACTCTGAAAGGCTAATTAATTTGTCTTCTTAATATGATCTTTTAAGATCAGTTGCCTGTGTCCTGACAACTCATGCATTAATGGGACAGGATTAGAACCCAAGTTCTCTGGCTCTGCATGATTCATTCTGTCTTCACAGCCTCAGTTTATCTCCAGACTTCTTAGGAGGTGGGATTGGCACCTTGAGGGACAGAGAATGCTTCTTTTTTTCTTCCTTCCCTCCCTTCCTTTCCTCTCTCCCTCCCTTCCTTCCCTCTGTCCCTCCCTCCCTCCCTCCCTTCCTTCCTTCCTTCCTTTCCTCCCTCCCTTCCTTCCTTCTGCCCCTCCTTTCCTTTCCTTTCCTTTTCCTTTTATTTTCTTTCTTTCTTTGTCTTTTGACAGAGTCTCTCACTCTGTCATCTAGGCTGGAATGCAGTGGTGCACTGTCAGCTCACTGCAGCCTCTGCCTCCCGGGTTCAAGCGATTCTCCTGCCTCAGCCTCCCGAGGAGTTGGAACTACAGATGTGTACCACCATGTTGGGCTAATATTTATATTTTTAGTAGAGATGAAATTTCCCCATACTGGCCAGGCTGGTCTCAAACTCCTGCCCTTCAGCGATCCACCAACCTCGGCCCCCCAAAGGGCTGAGATTACAGGCGTGAGGCACCATGCCCAGCCTATTTGGGGAGCTTCCAAAGGTCTGGAAAAGAGTGAGACAGATTTTAGTAACCTTTGCTGTGAATTTCGTAATCAGTCACATACTTTTTCTGATAGGTCCTTAAAAATGAAATTTCAAAGTGAAGTAGGGGAGATTTGTACCCTAATTTCAGTGGGCTTGTGTGTGGACAAAATGTACAGGTTATCGACAAAGTAGCATGTTCCTACACACTGACCATGTGCAGCTGCAACCTGAATGTGAGGCGCAGTGAAAATTTCATGAAGAAAACCTGATGTGGGGTTGTCTAGACGTTCCTCCAACCCCTGAGTAGAGATGTTCTTTTCTAGAGACTTGCTAGAAAGATCATATTCCATCCTCTGACCGTGGGGGACATGTGCTATGTTATAACCTTATCAGAGTAGTATCCTTATTTGGGGTGAAAAGCTGAGCCTTGTTTTTCTCATTTGTTATATTGCTTTTCTTTTGTGTTGTCATCTACTGTCCCAGGCATTAAATGACCCATAAACAAAACACCCACTGCACACACACTCCAAAAAGAGCCACTTTCAGAGCAACCGAAGTGTTGTTGCTAACCCAGTCCATGAAAGTCCATGCGTTTCGCTTAGAGCAATGTCTGACTTTTAGGTAAAGCACCTTGCAAACTGCCTTCACATAGCAGGTGCCTGCAAAATATTTTTTCTCTTCCTTTCCTGGGTTAGAATTCAGATTCAGCAACTAGGGGTGAGGCTAAGACTGGAAATGGAATGATGAAGGAGATGGACATCCGTCCTGACCTCAGAAAGGGGTGCAGAGGCTGGGCCCAGTGGCTCATGCCTGTAATCCCAGCACTTTGGGAGGCCAAGGTGAGAGGACAGCTTGATCCTAGCAGTTTGAGACCAGCCTCAGAAATACAGCAAGACCCCACTGCTACAAAAATAAAAAAAAAATCAGCCAGGCAGGGTGTCAGTCTGTTTTACCAGCCACATAGTGAGAAGCAGCCTTCTTTGCTTCAAGTGCTAAGCATAATCGGTGTTATGAGATTAGAAACCAGATACTCAAGCTCATTAGAATTAATTGTCATGTGACAAATTAACCATATACAAAATACAGTTTTCTTCTGCAAAAATGCTGTGCTCTCCTTTATGTTTTTCTCAAACTAACTCTGAGCCATCTTTCCGGTCTCAGCTTAAACACACGCCTTCCACTTCGTTCTCTCTCCTTTCTTTCCAAAGCAGATGGTTACCACAGGCTAACTCAGACAAAAGTTCTGTACTCAGAAAGGCCAAATAAAAAGGCATGTTAACCATGTAAAAATTTATTACCCTCATGTTTCCAAGTATAACAATCCTGTTTTTCAAAGAAGGAAACCGAAGCTCAGAGAAGTTGAGTGGCTTTTCCAAAGTCACACAGCATGTTATAACGCTTTAGGATTCGATGCCAGATTTGTGTGATGGCAAAACTGATGTTTCTTCCACCAAGCTAAGCTTCCCCTAGCACATACCAGGAAGAGTTTGAAGGTTCAGCATGGAGCCACCTCTATGGAGAGAACTTCCTTCTGCCTTGAGCATCTTCCTGCTTCCATGCCCCACAAGGGACCTCCCTAATCTTCATCCCATCACTAAACACTCCTGTAGCTTCCTGTATTTGTCTGCTGGGGTCATATAGCAGAGAACAACAAGCGTGGTGGCTTCTGATGGTTACCTGGCAACTTTTGACATTTCTTGGTTTGGAGATCTCCGCTTCTGTCTTCACGTGGCATTCTCCATGTGTGTCTGCATCCAAATTTCCCTTTGTTGTAAGGAGACCAGTCATTCTGGATTAGGGGCTTACCCTAATCCAGTACAGCTTCATCTCAACTAATTGCATTCTGCAATGACCCCAGATAAAGTCACATTATGGGGGTGCTGGGAGATAGGAGTTCAATATTATATTCAACGTAATATTTTGGGGACACAATGCAACCTGTAATGTTCCTTTTCTTTTTCTTCCTTACATTAATATTTGCTTTTATTTTCAATGCCTGTTTTCCTCACATCTTTCTTTTTCGCATGTAGTCTTGGCTATTGAGCGAACGGGCAAACGTCTCCTGTTGATAGCATCTCATTAAGTTGGATGAAGTGGCCGCTATGGGCATAAAACACCCTTTGGTCTTTGGAATGATGACACTGAGCCACCAAGAGTGAGTTACAGGATGTTAGGGATGTTCTCTTTCAGAAGTGATAACAATACATTGTGGTTTCTTCGTCAGCCTATACATGATGCTACTTCAAATCACAGTTGAACTCCTCCTCTTCCTTTCGCTGCCTTTGAGACTCTTGGAGAATATAGATGCCTTCTAAAACTGGGTTCGGTGGCCCTCTCTTGTGGAACCTCTGTTTGGCTGCTTCACAGCAATCTCCGTTGCTGATTGCGAGTCCTCCATGCCTCCTGCCATGCTGCTGACCTGCCTCCTACCCTAGACTATTATCGAGTTGCAGCGCAACCCGGGATTTTGAAATGAATCTCTGTCCCCCAGAGCCTGCATAAAAACTGGATGAACGTGATTACATAAATATTTAACAACTATAGTTTTAAAATATTTCCATCCTAAATGGTTCAAACAATTTTTTTTTTTAAGTTTTCATGCTTAAAAATATAAACTCTTGGGTAACACCAATGTCTCGTTTTCCAGAGGTTTTATGATTATGTGTTTTTTTTCTTTATTGGAAATTCCTGCTGGTCTCTCTGCCACCAAGATTTAGTAAGATTCAATTCTCCTTCTACATGAACCTTTTCTGATGTAAGCCTAGCCTGTTATATTCTCTTTTGACAAACTCAGGGTACTTTTGAGTTGGATTGGATGCTTTTTCTTCCTTGCTAGTGGACAGAAAAAAACCTACATAGTATTTCAAACTATAATTTCTAGGTTTTCCCTTAAAAAGGTTGCTGCCATAAAGATTTGGAAAGGTTAGAAAGGAAAACAGAGTTAAAAGCCAGAGCTGTGTTCTGATTTTTGAATATCTATTCTCCCTTTTTGTTCTTATGAGACTTACCAGTGTAATTGGCCCCAGCAGGAACATCTCCTGCCCATTCCCTGTCATTCGTCTGGTTTTGAGACAAGTGAACAATCTAGACGACGTCCAAGAATTCTGAGCCCAGAGAAGGCCTTATGGAAACCCAAGACTTGGTTCCTCACGGCCATCCTGTTATGTTGTCTTGGCTTCCTTAACAATGGGAGGCAGTCAGGCTTTAGCTCCCATGCATTGGATGCTTACAATGTTTCAGTGCATTGCTAAGCCTGGTGTCCATAATGTCTTTGAATCTCACAGTAGCCCCATGAGGAAACTGTTATGGTCCCAATTTAGAGCTTAGAAGACAGGCTCATATAGAGTTTATAACACACCCAAAGATGTTGTGGGTAAATGGAAGATCCAAAATTTGAGTCCAAAATGGGCTGACTCAAACTCCATTATTATTTCATTATGTTGTCCTGGGTGGTGCTGTCTGTGGAGAGAGAGATGGCTGAGGCCACATCACAGGGTATAGAAGGTATGTTGCAAACAGTGGAGATGAAGAAGGTCCATGGGCCAGACCAGTGTGGCCTTATGGAGTAGGCAAAGCATGGTCCCACTTGAGTATTGAAAGCTTTCATAGAATTTTTTTAGTTGATGTGCTCATCAACAGTTGACTGGATAAAGAAAATGTGTTATATACACACCATGGAATGCTATGCAGCCAGGAAAAAGAACAAAATCATGTTCTTTGCAGCAACAAGGACAGAGCTGGAGGCCATTTTTCTAAGTGAACTAACTCAGAAAATAAAATGCTGCATGTTCTTATTTACAAGGTGGAGCTAAACAGTAGGTACACAGGGAAATGAAGATGGAAATCACAGACATTAGGGACTCCAAAAGGGAGGTGGAGGGGAAAGGAGTGAGCGTTGAAAATCACCTTTCAGGTACAATGCTATTTGGGTGATGGGTATGCTAGATCCCTGACCCTGACCTTTATATAATATGCCCATGTAACAAATATACACAAATATGTATCTAAAATAAAATTTGAAAAAAGCTTTGGAAAAATTTTTACGAGGTTCTTTAGTAAGTGGGGTAAGAGCTAGGAACTGTTAGCCAAGCACAATGCCTATAACAACATAGACACTAAAATATGTGAGGAAGAATGGACAGATGAACCAAGCCGAAGAGGCAAGGACATAGGTAGGTTCCACAAGGAAGCAAGGTATTACTAGTTTAGGAAGAAACTTGTTTATTACCTGCTTAGAACAGTAAGTTCTGTTCTCTGGATAAAAGAAGAAACAGAGCTGGGTGTGGTGGCTCACCCCTGTAATACCAGCACTTTGGGAGGCCAAGAAGGGCAGATCATGACGTCAAGAGATCAAGACCATCTTGGGCAACATGGTAAAAACCTGTCTGTACTAAAAATAGAAAAATTCGCTGGGTGTGTTGGCTCATGTCTGTAGTCCCAGCTACTCAAGAGGCTGAGGCAGGAGAATCGCTTGAACCTGGGAGGTGGAGGCTGCAGTGAGCTGAGATCATGCCACTGTACTCCAGCCTGGGTGACAGAGGGAGAGAGAAAAAAAGACACAAAAAGGCATAGATCCTGCCAGCGGTTTTCTCATCTGACTAGGACATTTTTTAGGAAGAACGTTATTCAAGATAGAAGGGAGTTCGTCTCCATAGAGATGGTTCAATGCTGAACCTCCAGATTCTTCTTGATCCATTCTGGGTCAGTCTAGCTTGGTGGAGGAAATATCGATTTTGCCATCAGACATACTGGGCATCGAATCCTACACTGTTATATCATGCTGTCTGGCTTTGGGCACTCAACCTCTCTGAGCTTTGCTTTCCTTATTTGTAAAGTAGGATTGTTTTACTTAAGAGATATGCCATATAAGGGAAAATTGTTTTTACATGGTTAATGTGCCTTTTCCTTTTTATTTGGCTTTTTTTTTTGAGATGGAATCTTGCTCTATTGCTCATATTGGAGTGCAGTGACATGATCTCAGCTTGCTGCAACCTCTGCCTCCCAGGTTCAAGCAATTCTTCTGCCTCAGGCTCCCAAGTAGCTGGGATTACAGGTATGTACCACCTGGATAATTTTTGTGTTTTTAGTAAAGATGGAGTTTCACCATGTCGGTCAGGCTGGTCTTGAACTCCTGACCTCAGGTAATCTACCTGCCTCAGCCTCCCAAAGTGCTGGGATTATAGGTGTGAGCCATGGTGCCTGCCCAATTTGACCTTTCTGAGTGCATGACTTTAGTCTGAGTTAGCCTGTGGTAACCATCTGCTTAGGAGAGAAAGGAGAGAGAATGAAGTGAAGGAAACCTAGTCCACACCATTGTGTAGAGCCCATTGCCTCATAGTGGCAGGTTCTGTGGTAATAGAATAGCTCTTGGGGTATCTGGTATCTAAGAGTCACTGGGGAGTGCCAAACAGACAACCTTTTGGTTAGATTATATCACTATTTCTTTTTAAATTAATTCATTTTTATATACATTTTATTGCACCTTAGGTTCTGGGGTACATGTGCAGAACATGCAGGATTGTTGCATAGGTACATACGTGGCAATGTGGATTGCTGTCTCCATCCCCATCACCTATATCTGGCATTACTCCTCATGTTATTCCTCCCCATCTCCCTACCCGCCGCTGCCCTCCCCTATTTCCCCCCAACAGACCCCAGTGTGTGATGCTCCCCTTCCTGTGTCCATGTGTTCTTATTGTTCGACAGCCACCTATGAATGAGAACATGTGGTGTTTGATTTTCTGTTCTTGTGTCAGTTTGCTGAGAATGATTGTTTCCACATTTATCCATGTCCTGACAAAGGACACGAACTCATTGTTTTTGATGGCTGCATAGTATTCCATGGAGTATATGTGCCACATTTTCCCTGTCCAGTCTATCATCGATGGGCATTTGGGTTGGTTCCTGGTCTTTGCTATTGTAAACAGTGCCACAATGAACATACATGTGCATATGTCTTTATAATAGAATGATTTATAATCCTTTGGATATATACCCACCTATGAAATTGCTGGGTCAAATGGAATTTCTATTTCTAGGTCCTTGAGGAATGGCCACACTGTCTTCGAGAATGGTTGAACTAATTTACATTCCCACCAGCAGTGTAAAAGTGTTCCTATTTCTCCACATCCTCTCCAGTATCTGTTGTCTCCAGATTTTTTAATGATCACCATTCTAACTGGCGTGAGATGGTATCTCAATGTAGTTTTGATTTGCATTTCTCTAATGACCAGTGATGATGAGCATTTTTTCATGATTGTTGGCCTCGCATATGTCTTCTTTTGAAAAGTGTCTGTTCATATCCTTCACACACTTTTGAATGGGTGTTTTTCTTGTAAATCTGTCCTAGTTCTTTGTAGATTCTGGATATCAGCCCTTTGTCATATAGGTAGATTGCAAAAATTTTTTCCCATTCTGTTGGTTGCTGGTTCACACTAATGATTGTTTCTTTTGCTGTACAGAAGCTCTAGAGTTTAATTAGATCCCATTTGTCTATTTTGGCTTTTGTTGCCAATGCTTTTTGTGTTTTAGTCATGAAGTCCTTTCCTATGCCTATGAATGGTTTTGCCTAGTTTTCTTGTAGGGTTTATATGGTGTTAGGTCTTATGTTTAAGTCTTTAATCCTATGGAGTTAGTTTTGGTGTAAGGTGTCAGGAAGGGGTCCAGTTTCTGCTTTCTGCACACTGCTAGCCAGTTTTCCAAACACTATTTATCAAACAGGGAATTCTTTCCCCATTTCTCGTTTTTGTGAGGTTTGTCAAAGATCGTATGGTTGTAGATGTGTGGCATTGCCTTCGAGGCCTCTGTTTTGTTCCATTGGTCTATATCTCTGTTTTGGTACCAGTACCATGCTCTTTTGATTACTGTAGCCTTGTAGTATAGTTTGAAGTCAGGTAGTATGATGCCTCCAGCTTTGTTCTTTTTGCTTAGAATTGGCTTGGCTGTGCAGGCTCTCTTTTGGTTTCATATGAAGTTTAAGGTGTTTTTTTCCAGTTCTGTGAGGAGGGTCATAGGTAGCTTGATGGGGATAGTGTTGAATTTGTAAATTACTTTGGGCAGTATAGCCATTTTCACAACATTCCATGAGCATGGAATGTTTTTCCATCGGTTGTGTTCTCTCTTATTTCCTTGAGCAGTGGTTTGCAGTTCTCCTTGAAGAGGTCCTTTAGTTAGTTGTATTCCTAGATATTGTATTGTCTTTGTAGCAACTGTGAATGGAAGTTCATTCTTGATTTGGCTCTCTTTAAGTCTGTTATTGGTGTATAGGAATGCTTGTGATTTCTGCACATTGATTTTGTATCCTGAGACTTTGCTGAAGTTGCTTATCAGTTTCAGGAGATTTGGGGCTGAGACGATGGTGTCTTCTAAATATACAATCATGTTATCTGCAAATGGAGACAATTTGACTTCCTCCTTTCCTAATTGAATACCCTTTATTTCTTTGTCTTCCCTGATTGCTCTGGCTAGAACTTTCAATACTCTGTTGAATAGGAGTGGTGAGAGAGGGCATCCTTGTCTAGTGCCAGATTTCAAAGGGAATGCTTCCAGTTTTTGCCCATTCAGTATGATACTAGCTGTGGGTTTGTCATAAATAGCTTTTATTATTTTGAGATACATTCTGTCAGTACCTAGATTATTGAGACTTTTTAGTGTAAAAGCTGTTGAATATTGTTAAAGGCCTTCTCTGCATCTGTTGAGATAATCATGTGGTTTTTGTTCATCATGGATATTGGCCTGAAGTTTTCTTATTGAGTCACTGCCAGGTTTTGGTATGAGGATGATGTTGGTCTCATAAAATGATATGGGAAAGATCCCCTCTTTATGGATTGTTAGGAATAGTTTCAGTAGGAGTGGTACCAGCTCCTCTTTGTACGTCTGGTAGAATTCAGCTGTGAACCCTTCTGGACCTGGGCTTTTTCTGGGTCGTAGGCTCTTAATTGCTGCCTCAACTTCAGACCTTGTTATTGGTCTATTCAGGATTTCGACTTCTTCCTGGTTTATGCTTGGGAGGGTGCAAGTGTCCAGGAATTTATTCATTTCTTCCAGGTTTACTGTTTATGTGCATAGAGTTGTTTTTGGTAATCTCTGATGATAGTTTGTATTTCTGTGGAATCTGTGGTGATATCCCCTTTAGCGTTTTTTAATGCATGTATTTAATTCCTCTCTCTTTTCTTTTTTATTAATTTGGCTAGTTGTCAGGCTATTTTGTTGATCTTTTCAAAAAACCAGCTCCTGTACTTATTAATTTTTGAAGAGTGTTTTGTGTTTCTATCTCCTTGAGTTCTGCTCTGATCTTAGTTATTTCTTGTCTTCTGCTAGCTTTTGAGTTTTTTTGGTCTTGCTCCTCTAGCTTTTTCAATTTTGATGATAAGGTGTCGATTTTAGATATTTTCTTTCTTCTCATGTGGCATTTATTGCTATAAATTTTCCTCTAGATACTACTTTAAACGTGTTCCAGAGATTCTGGTATGTTGTGTCTTTGTTCTCATGGTTTTTGAAGAACATCTTTATTTCTGCCTTCGCTTCATTGTTTATCCACTCAGCATTCAAGAGCCAGTTGTTAAGTTTCCAAGAAGTTGTGCCATTCTGAGTGGGTTTCATAATCCTGAGTTCTAACTTGATTGCACTGTGGTTTGAGAGACTGTTTGTTATGATTTCCATTCTTTTGCATTTGCTGAGGAGTGATTTACTTCCAATTATGTGGTGAGTTTTAGAGTAGGTGTGATGTGGTGCTGAGAAGAATGTAAATTCTGTGGTTTTGGCGTGGAGAGTTCTGTGAATGTCTATTAAGTTTGCTTGGTCCAGACCTGAGTTCATGTCCTGGATACCCTTGTTAATTTTCTGTCTCATTGATCTGTCTAATATTGACAGTGGAGTGTTAAAGTCTGCCACTATTATTGTGTGGGAGTGTAAGTCTCTTTGTAGGTTGTTAAGAACTTGCTTTACATATCGGGGTACTCCTGTACTGGGTGCATATATTCAGGATCATTAGCTCTTCTTATTGCATCCCTTTACCATTATGTATTGTCCTTCTTTGTCTCTTTTGATCTTTGTTGGTTTAAAGTCTGTTTTATCAGAGACTAGGATTGCAACTCCTGCTTTTTTTTGCTCTCCATTTGCTTGGTAAATCTGCCTCCATCCCTTTATTTTGAGCCTATATGTATCCTTGCATGTGAAATGGGTTTCCTAGATACAGCACATGTATGGGTTTTGACTTTTTATCCAATTTGCCAGTCTGTGTCTTTTGATTGGGGCATTTAGCCCATTTACATTTAAGGTTAATATTGTTATGTGTGAATTTGATTCTGCCATTTTGACATCAGCTGGTTGGTTTGCCCATTAGTTGACACAGTTTCTTCATTGTGTTGATGCTCTTTACATTTGGTACATTTCTGGAGTGGCTGGTATGGGTTGTTCCTTTTTATGTTTAGTGCTTCTTTCAGGAGTTCTTGTAAGGCAGGCCTGGTGGTGATGAAATCTAACTGGGCAACTTCTTGTTCATAAAGGATTTTATTTCTCCTTTGCTTATGAAGCTTAGTTTGGCTGGATATGAAATTCTAGGTTGAAAGTTCTTTTCTTTAAGAATGTTGAATATTGGCCCCCACTTCCTTCTGGCTGGTAAGGTTTCTGCAGAGAGATCTGTTGTGAGTCTGATGGGCTTACCTTTGTGGGTAATCTGACCTTTCTTTCTGGCCGCCATTAGCATTTTTTCCTTCTTTTCAACCCTGGTGAATCTGACAATTATGTGCCTTGGTGTTGGTCTTCTTGACGAATATCTTTGTGGTGTTCTCTGTATTTCCTGGACTTGAATGTTGGCCTACCTTGCTAGGTTGGGGAAGTTCTCCTGGATGATATCCTAAAGAATGTTTTCCAGCTTGGATTTATTATCTCCATCACATTCCAGTACACCTCTCAAATGTAGATTAGGTCTTGTCACATAATCCCATATGTCTTGGAAGCTTTGTTCATTTCTTTTTACTTTGTTTTCTATAATCTCGCTTTCTCATTTTATTTCATTAAGTTGATCTTCAATCTCTGATATGCTTTCTTCTGCTTGATCAGTTTGACTGTTGAGCCTTGGGTATGCTTTGCAACTTTCTCGTGTTGTGTTTTTCAGCTCCATCAATTCATTTATATTCTTCTCTAAGCTGTTTATTCTTGTTAGCATTTCCTCAAACCTTTTTTCAATGTTCTTAATTTCTTTGCATTAGGTTACTACATGTTCTTTTAGCTCAGAGAAGTTTGTTATTACCCACTTTCTGAAGCCTGTTTCTGTCAATTCTTCAGACTCATTCTCCATCCAGCTTTGTTCCCTTGATGGTGAGGAGTTGTGATCCCTTGGAGGAGGAGAGGCATACTGGTTTTGGGTGTTTTCATCCTTTTTGCACTGTTTTCTTCCTATCTTTGTGGATTTATCTACCTGTGGTAGGTAAATCTTTTGTAGTTGGTGACTTTCAGATGGGGGTCTCTGAGTGGATGTCTTTTTTGTTGATGATAAAGTTATTTGTTTGTGTTTTTTAGTTTTCCTTCTAACAGTCTGACCTCTGTGCTGTAGGACTGCTGGAAGTCCCTTCCATACTCTGGTTGCCTGGGGATCACCTGCAGTGGCTGCAGAACAGTAAGGGTTGCTGCCAGTTTCTACTTCTGTTACCTTTGTCCCAGAAAAATACCCACCAGATGTCAGCCTGAGCTCTCCTTTATGAGGTGTGCCTTTGAATATACGGGGATCGGGAGCTGCTTGTGGAGACAGTCTGTCCCTTACAGGAGCTCAGGTGCTGAGCTATGAGCTCTGTTTTTCCATTCAGAGCTGCTGGGCAGGTACTTTTAAGTGTGCTGCAGCAGAACTCATAACCGCCTTTTTTTCCTCAGGTGCTTTGTCCTGGGAAGGTGGGGCTTTATTTTTAAGTTCCTGACATGCTGCTGCCTTTTTTCAGAGGTGCCCTGCCCAGCGAGGAGGTAGCCTAGTCAGAGTCTGCCAGCAGAGGCATTGCCGAGCTGCTGTGGGCTCTGCCCCGCTGCTGTGTGAACTTCTTTGTGGTTTTGTTTATAGAGGTATATTTAAAACTGCCTCAGTAATGGCGGTCTGTGTCAGTAATGGTGGACTGCCTCAGTAATGACGGTCTGCCTCAGTAATGGTGGACTCTCTGTGTAATGGCGGACTACCTTGATAATGGTGGACTGCCTCAGTAGTGGTGGACTGCCTCGATAATGGCAGACCCCTTTCCCCACAGAGCTGGACTGTCCCAGTTCCAGTTGTGCTTGCTGTGAAACTCTCAGTCCAGAGTGTTTCAGATTGCTGGTGTTTGTGTGGGTGGGACCAGCCAAGCCAGATCACCTGGCTCCCTGTTTCAGCCCCCTTTTTTTCAGTTTAATGGGCGATTCTGTCTCCCAAGTGTTCCAGGCACCAGTTGAAATGGCGCCCAGATTTGTGTGAGTTTTTGTGCACAGAGCTGCTGCACCGGCTAAAACAGCCATGCTGGAGACTCTTGGCACTTTTCCGCCTGGGAATCTCCTGGTCTGTGGGCAGTAAAAATTCATTTGGAAATGTGGTCATCACTCACCCTCTGCATTCTTGCTGGGAACAGTACTCCCGAGCTGTACCTATTTGGCCATCTTGGCTCATCTCCCCTCCACTCTGTTTCTTAACTGGCTCAACTGCCCTGTGACAGCTTAGAGCTTCACTATGAGCTCCTGCCATAGACTCAGAAAGAAAGCAGGATAAGTGACTCCTGCCTCAAGCATTCCCCACAACTCATCATTACTCCCCCATCCTGGGTCTGAAACCCAAAGAGGGAAAGTCAGTTGACATAATTTTAGTCTTCCTCCTCTCTCTTTCTTTTCCTTCTCACATCCCCCAAGAACTGGAGGAGTCAGACATCTCATCCCATTCCTCTCTGGTCCATTCTTGTAAAAATTCTGTGGTCTTGCCAACCAAGTCTGGTCCTTACTATGCTGAAAGGTGGAGATTTAAAAAAAAATTGAGGACAAAACGCCTTCCAAAAACAATAGCGTGACTTCACATTTTATTACTGTCTGGCTGCCAAATCGTTTCTGAATGTTAGAGATTTGAATATTACCTCCTTCAGAGGCAGTAAGGAAGTGCCTAAGTCCACAGAATCTAGAGTCAGACTGCCAGATTCAAAGAATGGCTCTGCTGTTTCAAATGATGTAACTTTTGGCCATACCTCTCTGTGCCTTGGTTTTCTCCTCTACACAATGGGGTTGATAATAGTATCTCATAAGGATGCCTGGGATAATTCAATTGGTTAGTATATGGTTTAGTGCAGGATACCTTATAATCCTGTAGGAAGTAGAAAAGTTCCTCTTCAAAGTTTCTTTTCTTGTTCAAGAATGAATCATAGTTAGAAATAATTGTTTGTTTTAAAGACTTTCTTTAAAGCCTTCTTGCTTTTTGCTAATAACTCTTTGTTAAGTCCTATGCTATGTAGCTGTTAGATATAAAAGAATAAACACATTCTATGTCCTTGTACTTTAACCAAGATATTTATATTATTACTTTTCTAAGTCCTTTTGCGAGCAATTTCCTGTTCCTTCTTTATTTAGACTTCCTCTTTTACTTTTGTTCTCCATTGCCTTTACCTATTCAAGGAAGTTTTAAGTTTTAAAACTTAAAAGTTCAGTTTTAGATTGCGAAGTCTGGCTCCAACCAACAGAGATCAGACACAGGAGTAAAGATGACCCTGACCCCAAATGTGTAAAAGATAAATATGTCTGCTTTTCCTTTGTTAGTTGTACTCTCTTGGCAAGATAGCTAATAGGAACACTCTTTCTGCAGAAAGTAAAATTGCCTTGTTGAGAGATTCTTTGTCTCAGTCCTGATTTTTCTTTGCAGCACTGACCATCTGTTTCCAACAACCCCTTTATGTTTACTATATATACAAGTGTGTCTTCACCTTCCTCATCATTATCAACATCATCATTTTTTTTGTGTGTTACCCCTGTAATGAATCGCAACTTCCCAACCCTACCCGGGGATATGGAAGTCATGGGTCATTCAGAACCAAGCCACAAACTCAGGAAGACAAGAGGAAAAACATATCATTAACTTAAAAAATACATAGTCCATAAGCACTGCATTCTAGTTGATGAAGTTATGTCCATGAGGATGTGGGTTAACAATTCTGATACTGCTATAAATATGTACTGGAATTGAACAATTAACAAATGGATGATGAATAATGGGAGCCAGGTTTATTAGTCTTGGAGTGAGAGGTTACAGGTAATCGAGTGAGGAGGCTAGAATGATTCATTTGACAATAAGTTAGAATTGGAGACATTGGGATGACTTCCTACTTGGGTTAATATAGACACAGAGAGTTGCATCTGTCAATTTTTGTAGATATGTGTGTAAATGCACGTGTTAGCATACACACCTAAATTCCTTTACCTTGTCAACATAGAGGGAGTAGAAGCAACCAGCATACTAGCACCCAATTTTTTGTTTCTAATATTATTCTCCAATGGAATGAACCAGGCTACTTGAAGAAATGGCCGATTCTTGGACCAGGATAACAAATCTGTGGAACATGAGCCTGGAGAATCTTGTATTGGGAGAAAGTAAGACAGTGTTTAGAAAAATAAAAAATGAAGGGGATATGTCAAAGGAGCCAATCACCATATTTTCCAATGCCCAAATTTGGAATAATCTGAGCAATAAAACAAAATAAAGTGGTATTGGATTATAACCCAAAGTATAAAATACATGTCCATGTGTCTACACTGATATGAATACATGATTGAGCCAACAAATAAATGGGGAAGAAGAGACAAATCTTCCATGAGAAATAATTCCAAATATTTTATATAGATATGTTTTTCCTTTCAAGGAGGTAGAGCATAACCCCTACTTATTAAGTATGGTGTGAATGGCACATAAAGTATGGAAAAGGGGGAAAATAGAATAATTTTATGGAGGAGAAATCTGTCCAACACTAAGCCAGGTGTTAAAGTTTAACATCAATGATGATGAGCCATCATAATATGTATCTTTGCTATTTTATAATGAGAATATCACTTCATCTCCATTATTCCCCCTACCCCCAAACTCATAACTCCAGTCTAATTATGACAAAAATATGAAGCAAATTCCAATCTACCCAGTGTGGTGGCTCACACTTATAATCTCAACACTTTGAGTGGCTGAGGTGGGGTCATCTGAGGTCAGGAGTTCAAGACCAGCCTAGCCAACATGGTGGAATGCTATAGCTACTAAAAATACAAAATATTAGCCAGGCATGGTGGTGTGCGCCTGTGGTCCCAGCTACTTGGGAGGCTGAGACAGGAGAATTGCTTGAACCTGGGAGGTGGAGGCTGCAGTGAGCCGAGATTGCACCATTGCACTCCAGCTTGGGTGACAGAGCAGGACTCTGTCACGGAAAAAAACAAAAAGTCTATTCTACAAGATAGCTGACCTGTACTCCTCAAAACTGTCAAAGTCATCAAAATAGGGAAAGTCTGAGAAACTGTCACAGGCAAGAGGAATTTAAAGAGATATGACTAAATTTAATGTGGTACCTAGATAATTTGAAACAGAAAAGGACATTAGGTAAAAACTAAGGAAACCCAAATAAAGTGTGGGCTTTAGTTAAGAGTAACATATCAATATTGATTCATTCACTGTAATAAATGTACCATACTGACATGTTAATGATAGGGAAACTGGGTCTGGAGGATACAGGAACTCTCTGTACTATCTTTGCAGTACTTCTGTAACTCTAAAACTGTTTCATAGTCAAGAGTTTGTTTAAAAAAATATATTGTTGGAGGCCAGGCACGGTGGCTCATGCCTGTAATCCCAGCACTTTGGGACAGTAAGGCAGGTAGACCACTTGAGGTCAGGAGTTCATGACCAGCCTGGCCAACATGGCAAAACCCTATCTCTAGTAAAACTACAAACAGCCAGGTATGGTGGCTCACACCTGTAATCCCAGCTACTTGGGAGGCTGAGGTGGGAGGGTCACTTGAACCTGGGAGGTAGAGATTGCAGTGAGCTGAGATCATGCCACTGCACTCCAGCCTGGGTGATGGAGTGAAACTCTATCTCGAATATATATATATATATATATATATATATATATATATATATATATATACACACACATATATATATACATACATACATACATACATACATACAGAGAGAGAGAGAGAGAGAGAGAAAGTGAGAGCATGACCAAGCACAAGCTCACATGAGAAGCTCTTTACCAAGTGTCTGGAACATTGTGTGTACTCGACAAAACTACACTGTTTGACTATCCTTGGGATATGCTTTGAAGGAGTTACTATGTTGTCATTCCTTTAAGATAAGTCACAATGGTCTAGTCTCTGACAGTCAGTATTTGTCTTTCTACACAGAGAAACTTAGAGCATCCTCTCAGTATTTGTAACTGAGCATTTTTATCTTAACTGGCTGTATCTGAATTGCATCCATTTTATTTCCCTGTTTAGTAACTGAGATATACCACACAACAAGAGGAGTTACATGGTGGTTACCTTGGCGTAAGTCTGCCAGATGTTTCCAATTAGAATAATTTATCTAAACATTCTTTGAAAATGATTGTTGGATATACAAGGCTTCTTCTCTGTCTTAGGAAGGAGAACACAGGACACCATCAATTTCTCTTTTGCAGACTAAGGGTCTGCATGGAAAAACAGTGTCACAGAAGGGCAAGTCTTCCTTAGTTATTTTGAAGGATCCTAATGAGTTGCACTTATAATGAAGTGGGGAAAGTTTTCTTGTGGCATTGGAGAAGCAGTACCTTTCCACAGAGGTGGGGAAGATATCTCTGAGGCTGGGGAATGTTTAGAAGGGAAGTCATTCTTTTGAGAGCAAGACATTTTACTGGATTCCATCTATTGCTGTGACTGTGCACAAGAAGTTATATGTGTGTATATGCATGCCTATATACTTGTATGTATATGTACGTATGCATACATATATACATACACACATACACACACGCGTATTTCTTCTCTCAACTTGGCAAGGGCAAGATTTACAGATTATAACCTAGATCTCATTCATGCTGCATTTTTTTCACTCACCATATTGTTCTTTTCTTGGATTCCAACTTGTGCTTATCTCCAATCTGCATTTTTTTATTTCTCCTCCTTAGCTGAATATATTTGTGGAAAACTCACAAAGCAACTGGGTTGCCAGGTCTGGTCCCTTTCTTCCTGTCCAGTAAAATGAAAATGACATTTAGAAAACCCAGTCACAAATGTATGTTTAATATATTTTGATTGCTGCCCTGAAACTGGATTTTAAATATCTGAATATTCAATGCCAAGAAGCTCATGCAAAATGGCTATCTAAAACTGCCAGAAATTTTGCTTTATCTGGTTCTTAATGTGAAACTGGAAATGTGACTTTGGGGTGGCCTCACTTCTTCTTTTGAGAAGGATTGCTTTGGTGGGCTTGTATGGTTATGCCTACTTACATTATGTACCTACTCACTGCCTCTGAGGTGTCTTAGAAATTGGGAGAAATAATCTAAAAGCTAATACTTTATAATGGAATATCATGTATTCTGTTTAATAACATAAAAGGTGGTCCCAAGATATTCAGTGAGGAACATCTCTGTAGAATTTTTTTTTTCTTTAATGAGGTGTTTAGTAATTTCTCGGGCAGACCCAGAAACAGGGTTTGAGCCCGCAGGTTGGGTCTGGGACTGATGGATCAAAGAGATGAAATGAAGGACTTACACTGGAGGATAACAGGCTTTGAAGGTTCATCTCTTTCATTAGACAGTCTAGTGTTTGGCATGTATTTCCAGGGGTAGGGAAACCTACCATTGAGACATTAGTTAGCTTGCTAATGTCCTTCGGCACACTCTATGCACGATTCAGCCAATTTGTTGTTTGAAATTTCTACTGTAGCTCTGTAGAAAACCGAGGGGCGATACCTTTTCCATCTTGATGCAGTACTTGGGTTTGCCCCATGGGTAGCCTTCCCTCTGGTCAATTTAAGCTTCCCAGAGGAAATCCAGATAACAATTGCCGTAGTCAGAACTCTACCTTGTAAGTAGCAGGAGCCACAAAACATGCTCTTTAGAAAGGGGCTTCTCTCTCTTCTCAGCGTCTTTCATGTGGGTGTGATTCTTCTTTCATAATGAAGAAAGATTTTTTCCACTCAGGAGATTCCAATTCACTGGACTTGATGGCCTTTTCGTTGTTTGACTCCAATGATTCTAAGCAGAAAAGTTGATGGAAGAACTGTGATTGGCCCAGCCTAGATCACATGCTCTCCTCTAGTCCAATCACTGTAAGAAGAAGAAGGTATTGGGATTGGTCTGATTCCAGCCCCATGCTCACTGCGATGGTCAGGGTTCTGGCTTACTACAGCACGGTGGGCCCTTACTATTTGGGCACATACTCACCTGCTTTTCAACTGCCAGCTTTTACATCTCTGAGCGAGGGTATCTCTGGCCACTAGAGCTTGCTTTGCCCGGGAACGTGGGATGTTGCAAGTGCTAACGAATTAGTGTCTCCCAGAAGCATCGCTCAACCAATGACAAATAGGAGTTTGTGTATAAATACTAAGGGTTCCTTTGTCCTTTGGGTGACATAATTTTGAGGCATGCATTCAATATCATTTACTAGAATTCCAAAGTGCGATTATACTCTGGTCGACTACATTGCATCTTGCTTGGCATTGCACATTTTATTTGCTGCTTCTTGTTCCTTAACTCCCCCATCCTTTTGCTGCAAGTATTTCCTGAGATCACCTGCCAAATATGCTTGCATTTGAGTCCTTTGATACACTGTTTTATCCCCACTTGAGTTGTGTGATGAGCTGCCAATCATGGTAACTATCTTAGTTTGTGTTTCCTCAGAAGAGTCACTAAGATAAAGATCTTGCACAAAACAGTAGCTATCCACCAAAAAATATATCATGCGACACACACACACACACACACACACACACACACACACACACACACACAGAGCGGTGGCGGTAGCATACTATGAGAACTTACAGTAAGCCATTTCCCACTGGACCAATACTTGGGAACAAAACGTGTCTGGCCTGACACACCCAGGGGAAGCAGACAGGAACTCTGGTGGGTTGGCTTTGGAGAGGAGAATGTCAGAGGATCTTGGGGTCCAAGTTGCAGTGAAACCATTCCTAATAAACACCTTTTCTACTGTTCCTTTATTAAGCCTGGGACTCTCCCAGCATAGCCAAATCTCAGTAAAAAAGCTATCATGGTAGAAGGATACATGCATCTCTCCAGACACTGGCCAGAGACTGGGTTACTTGGTTCTTACGTTTGGCAACATTCCCATTAAACATTGGGGCTTGTGTGATGGCTCATGCAGGTGAAATGATAAAAATACTCTCCCTATCATCATACCTCAGCTACGGTATCCCAGCCTCTTTCCATTAGGGTTTGTTGGTTTCTAAAGCTAAACATTTTCCCTATACATCAGGGACTGAGTTATCTAAAAGTAAAGCCTGGGAAAGGGGTTCAGATGCATGTGACTCTGAGGGAGTGCTCTTCAGGTAACAAAGAAACATCTCAAAGATTGTGGGAGAAGCACAGTAGGCAATGTTACGGAGCCATATAAAAATGGGATCTCAGGTAAGGTCCAGATTCCGGGGTTGTCAAACTATAGCCCTTGGGTCAAATTTGGTACCACCTGTTTTTTAAATAAGTTTTATGGTAACACAGCCATGACAAGTTATACAGTTGTCCCATGGTATCCGTGGGGATTTAGTTTCACGACCCTCCATGGATACCAATATCAATGGATGCTCAAGTCTGGTATATAAAATGGCACAGTATTTGCATATATCCTACTCACATCCTCTCATATTCTTTAAATCATCTCTAGATTACTTATAAAACCTAGTACAACACAAATGTTACAAAAATAGTTGTACTGTATTTTTACTTGTATTTTTTGTATTATTTTTAATTTTTAAATATATTTCATTGCACTTTAGGATCTGGGGTACATGTGCAGAACATGCAGGATTGTTGCATAGGTACATACATGGCAATGTGATTTGTTACCTCCATCCCCGTCACCTATATCTGCATTTCTCCCCATGTTACCTCTCCCCAACTCCCTACCCCTTGCTGTCCCTCCCCTACTGCCCCCCAGCAGACCCCAGTGTGTGATGCTCCCCTTCCTGTGTCCATGTGTTCTCATTGTTCAACACCCACCTATGAGTGAGAACATGCAGTGTTTGATTTTCTGTTCTTGTGTTAGTTTGCTGACAGTGATGGTTTCCAGATTCATCCATGTCCCTACAAAGGACATGAACTCATCGTTTTTTATGGCTGCATAGTTTTCCATGGTGTATGTGTGCCACGTTTTCCTTCTCCAGTGTATCATAGATGGGCATCTGGGTTGGTTCCAAGTCTTTGCTATTGTAAACAGTGCCACAGTGAACATACATGTGCATGTATCTTTATAATAGAATGATTTATAATCCTCTGGATATATACCCAGTAATAAGATTGCTGGGTCAAATGGAATTTCTATTTCTAGGTCCTTGAGGAATCACCACACTGTCTTCAACAATGGTTGAACTAATTTACACTCCCACCATCAATGTAAAAATGTTCCTATTTCTCCACATCCTCTCCAGCATCTGTTGTCTCCAGATTTTTTAATGATCGCCATTCTAACTGGTGTGAGATGGTATCTCAATGTAGTTTTGATTTGCATTTCTCTAATGACCAGTGATGATGAGCACTTTTTCATATTTGTTGGCCTCATGTATGTATTCTTTTGTAAAGTGTCTGTTCATATCCTTCACCCACTTTTGAATGGGCTTGTTTTTTTCTTGTAAATCTGTTTTAGTTCTTTGTAGATTCTGAATATTAGATGGGTAGATTGCAAAAATGTTTTCCCATTCTGTTGGTTGCCAGTTCACTGTAATGATTGTTTCTTTTGCTGTGCAGAAGCTCTAGAGTTTAATTAGATCCCGTTTGTCTATTTTGGCTTTAGTTGCCAATGCTTTTGGTGTTTTAGTCATGAAGTCCTTGCCTATGCCTATGTCCTGAATAGTTTTGCCTAGGTTTTCTTCTAGGGTTTTTATGGTGTTAGGTCTTATGATTAAGTCTTTAATCCATCTGGAGTTAATTTTAGTGTAAGGTGTCAGGAAGGGGTCCAGTTTCTGCTTTCTGCACACTGCTAGCCAGTTTTCCCAACACCATTTATTAAACAGGGAATCCTTTCCCCATTGCTTGTTTTTGTGAGGTTTGTCAAAGATCAGATGGTTGTAAATGTTTGGCATTGCCTCTGAGGCCTCTGTTCTGTTCCATTGGTCTGTATCTCTGTTTTGGTACCAGTATCATGCTGTTTTGATTACTGTAGCATTGTAATACAATTTGAAGTCAGGTAATGTGATGCCTCCAGCTTTGTTCTTTTCTGCTTAGAATTGTCTTGCCTAAGTGGACTGTCTTTTAGTTCCATATGAAGTTTAAGGTGTTTTTTTTCCAGTTCTGTGAAGAGGGTCATAGGTAGCTTGATGGGGGTAGTGTTGAATCTATAAATTACTTTGGGCAATATGGCCATTTTCACAACATTGATTCTTCCTAACCATGAGTATGAAATGTTTTTCCATCTGTTTGTGTCCACCCTTATTTCCTTGAGCCGTGGTTTATAGTTCTCCTTGAAGAGGTCCTTTACATCCCTTGTTAGTTGTGTTCCCAGGTGTTTTATTCTCTTTGTAGCAATTGTGAAAGGCAGTTCATTCTTGATTTGGCTCTCTTTAAGTCTGCACATTGATTTTGTATCCTGAGACTTTGCCAAAGTTGCTTATCAGTTTCAGGAGATTTTGAGCTGAGACTATGGGGTCTTCTAAATACACAATCATGTCATTTGCAAATAGAGACAATTTGACTTCCTCCTTTCCTAATTGAATACCCTTTATTTCTTTGTCTTCCCTGATTGCTCTGGCTAGAATTTCCAATACTCTATTGAATAGGAGTGGTGAGAGAGGGCATCCTTGCCTAATGCCAGATTTCAAAGGGAATGCTTCCAGGTTTTGCCCATTCAGTATGATATTAGCTGTAGTTTTGTCATAAATAGCTTTTATTATTTTGAGATACATTCCGTCAGTACCTAGATTATTCAGACTATTTAGCGTAAAGGTTGTTGAATATTGTTAAAGGCCTTCTCTGCATCTATTGAGATAATCATGTGATATTTTTTATCTTTGGTTCTGTTTATGTGGTGAATTACGTTTATGGACTTGCATATGTTGAACCAGCCTTGCATCCCCATGATGAAACCTACTTGATGGTGATCGATAAGCTTTTTGATGTGCTGTTGCAATTGGTTTGCCAGTATTTTAATGAAAATTTTTGCATCTATGTTCATCATGGATATTGGCCTGAAGTTTTCTTTTCTTATTGAGTCTCTGCCAGGTTTTGGTATCAGGATGATGTGGAAAGGATTCCCACATAAAATGATTTGGGATTTAATAATTTAATAATTTTTTGAAATAATTTTTTTCAATTAATTACAAATAATTTTTTTGTATTTAATAATTTTTTGAAGGGTTTTTTTGTGTCTCTATCTCCTTGAGTTCTGCTCTGATCTTAGTTATTTGGAAAGGATTCCCTGTTTTTGGATTGTTAGGAATAGTTTCAGAAGGAGTGGTACCAACTCCTCTTTGTACGTCTGGTAGAATTTGGCTGTGAACCCATCTGGACCTGGGCTTTTTATGGTGGGTAGGCTCTTAATTGCTGCCTCAACTTCAGCCCTTGTTATTGGTCTATTCAGGGTTTCGACTTCTTCCTGATTTAGGCATGGGAAGGTGCAAGTGTCCAGGGATTTATTCATTTCTTCCAGGTTTACTGGTTTATGTGCATAGAGTTCTTTGAAGTAATCTCTGATGGTAGTTTGTATTTCTGTGGAATTGGTGGTGATCTCCCCTTTATCATTTTTTATTGCATCTATTTGATTCTTCTCTCTTTTCTTTTTTATTAATCTGGCTAGTTGTCAGTCTATTTTGTTGATCTTTTCAAAAAACTAGCTTCTGTAATTAATAATTTTTTGAAGGGTTTTTTTGTGTCTCTATCTCCTTGAGTTCTGCTCTGATATTAGTTATTTCTTGTCTTCTGCTAGCTTTTGAGTTTTTTTGGTCTTGCTTCTCTAGCTCTTTCAATTTTAATGATAGGGTGTCAATTTTAGATATTTCCTTGCTTCTCATGTGGCATTTATTGCTATAAATTTTCCTCTAGACACTGCTATAAATGTGTCCCAGTGATTCTGGCATGTTATGTCTTCATTCTCATTGGTTTCAAAGAAAATATTTATTTCTGCCTTCATTTCATTGTTTATTCAGTCAACATTCAAGAGCCAGTAGTTCAGTTTCCATGAAGTTGTGAGGTTCTGGATTTGTTAAAACTGATTTCTAATTTGATTGCATTGTGGTCTGAGAGACTGTTTGTTATGATTTCCGTTCTTTTGCATTTGCTGAGGAGTGGTTTACTTCCAATCAGGTGTGATGTGGTGCTGAGAAGAATGTAAATTCTGTGAATTTGGGGTGGAGAGTTCTGTAAATGTCTATCAGGTTTGCTTGGTCCAGGTCTGAGTTCAAGTCCTGGATATCCTTGTTAATTTTCTGTCTCATTGATCTGTCTAATATTGACAGTGGAGTGTTAAAGTCTCCCACTATTTTTGTGTGTGAGTCTAAGTCTCTTTTTCAGTCATTAAGAACTTGCTTTACATATCTGGGTGCTCCTCTAGTGGGTGCATATATCTTTAGGATCATTAGCTCTTCTTGTTGCATTGATCCTTTTACCATTATGTAATGCCCTTCTTTGTCTCTTTTGATCTTCGTTGGTTTAAAGTCTATTTTATCAGAGACTAGGATTGCAACTCCTGCTTTTTTTTCCTCTCCATTTGCTTGGTAAATCTTCCTTCATCCCTTTATTTTGAGCCTATATGTGTCCTTGCATGTGAGATGGGTTTCCTGGATACAGCACACTGATGGGTTTTTACTTTTTATCCAATTTGCCAGTCTGTGTCTTTTTACTGGGTCATATAGCCCATTTACATTTAAGGTTAATAATTGTTATGTGTGAATTTTATCCTGCCATTTTGATGCCAGCTGGTTGTTTTGCCTATTAGTTGACACAGTTTATTCATTGTGTTGATGCTCTTTACCATTTGGTACTTTTTGGAAGTGGCTGGTACTGGTGGTTTCTTTCTATGTTCAGTGCTTCTTTCAGGAGGTCTTGTAAGGAAGGCCTGGTGGTAACGAAATCTCTCAGCAATTCCCTATTCACAAAGGATTTTCTTTCTCCTTTGCTTATGAAGCTTAGTTTGGCTGGATGTGAAATTCTAGGTTGAAAGCTCTTTCCTTTAAGGATGTTGAATATTGGCCCCCACTCCCTTCTGGCTGGTAAGGTTTCTGCAGAGAGATCTGCTGTGAATCTGATGGGCTTCCCTTTGTGAGTAACCCAACCTTTCTTTCTAGATGCCGTTAGCATTTTTTCCTTCTTTTCAACCCTGGTGAATCTGACGATTATGTGCCTTGGTGTTGGTCTTCTTGACGAATATCTTTGTGGTGTTCTCTGTATTTCCTGGACTTGAATATTGGCCTGCCTTGCTAGGTGGGGAAGTTCTCCTGGATAATATCCTGAAGAGTGTTTTCCAGCTTGGATTCATTCTCTCCATCACATTCAGGTACACCTCTCAAATGTAGATTAGGTCTTGTCACATAATCCCATATTTCTTGGAGGCTTTGTTCATTTCTTTTTACTTTTTTTTCTATAATCTTGCATTCTCATTTAATTTCATTGAGTTGATCTTCAATCTCTGATATCCTTTCTTCTGCTTGGTCAATTCAGCTATTGAAATTGTGTATGCTTTGCAAAGTTCTCGTGTTGTGTTTTTCAGCTCCATCAATTCATTTATATTCTTCTCTATGCTGTTTATTTTCCTTAGCATTTTGTCAAACCTTTTTTCAAGTTTCTTTGTTTTTTTAGCTCAGAGGAGTTTGTTATACCCACCTTCTGAAGCCTGTTTCTGTCAATTCATCAGACTCATTCTCCATCCAGCCTTGTTCCCTTGATGGTGAGGAGTTGTGATCCCTTGGAGGAGGAGAGGCATTCTGGTTTTGGGTGTTTCTATCCTTTTTGCTCTGGTTTCTTCCCATCTTTAAGTATATATCTACCTGTGGTCTTTGTAATTGGTGGCTTTCAGATGGGGTCTCTGAATGGATGTCCTTTTTGTTGATTATAAAGTTATTTCTGTTTTTTAGTTTTCCTTCTAACAGGCCCCTCTGCTGTAGGACTGCTGGAGGTCCCTTCCAGACCCTGATTGCCTTGTGATCACCTGCAGTGGCTGCAGAACAGTAAGGGTTGCTGCCAGTTTCTTCTTCTGTTTTCTTTATCCCAGAATGATACCTGCCAGATGTAAGTGTGAGCTCTCCTATGAGGTGACTCGTTGGATATATGGGGATCGGGGAGTTGCTTGAGGAGATAGTCTGTCCCTTATAGGAGATCAAGTGCTGAGCTGTGAGCTCCATTTTTCCATTCAGAGCTACCAGGCAGGTATGTTTAAGTCTTCTACAGTGTAACTCATGACCGCCTTTTTTTCCCAGGTGCTCTGTCCTGGGATGGTTGGGCTTCATTTTTAAGTTCCTGATGTGCTGCTGCCTTTTTTCAGAGATGCCCTGCCTAGCAGGGAGGTAGCCTAGTCAGTCTACCAGTGGAGGGATTGCTGAGTTGCCTTGAGGTCTGCCCAGCTGCTGTGTAACTTCCTTGTGATTTTGTTTATAGAGGTATAGTTAGAAATGCCTGAGTAATGGCAGTCTGCCTCAGAAATGGTGGACTGTCTCTGTAAAGGTGGACTGCCTTGGTAGTGGTGGACTGCCTCAGTAGTGGTGGACTGCCTCAGTAATGGAAGACGCCCTTCCTCCCACAGAGGTGGACTGTCCCAGGTCCTGCTGTGCTTGCTGTGAAACTCTCAATCCTGAGTGTTTCAGATTGCTGGTCTTTGTGTGAGTGGGACCTGCTGAGCCAGATCACCTGGTTCCCTGTTTCAGCCCCCTTTCTTTCAGTTGAATGGGCAACTCTGTCTCCCACACATTCCAGGTGCCAGTTGAAATGGCCACCCAGATTTGTATGAGTTTTTGTCTGGAGACCTGCTGTGCCAGTTGAAACAGCCATACTGGAGACTTGTGGTGCTTTCCCACCCAGCAATCTTATGGTCTGTGGGCCATAAAAATTCTTCTGGAAATGCTGTGATCACTCACCCTGTGTTCTTGCTGGGAACTGTACTCCAGAGCTGTTCTTATTCAGCCATCTTCAGTCATCGAAATTCTGTTTTTAATTTTTTGTCTGGGTATTTTCTAATACACAGTTGGCTGAATCCAAGGGTGTACAACCTGCAGATACAGAGGGCCACCTGTCTCCCATCTAGGGCTGCATTCATGCTACCATGGCACACGGGAGGAGTTAAAACAGAGACTGATGGCTTACAAATTCTAAAATACTTACTATCTGGCCCTTTACAGAAAAAGTTTGCCGATCTGTGTTCTAAACTTGACCCAATCCATCTGAAGTCTGGAGCATCCATCATTTCATAAAGTTAACCCCATATTGAGGCAAGGGGCTGGCCTTTGTACTTCAGTGTCAGCAGGACATTGGTTGCTGACCACCTGAGGATGAGGTGCATGAAGCATATTAACCCCTGGCAGTGGCTCCCATCAGCCAAGGGCAATTCTCTGGGTATTGAAGGCAGCTGTGAGCTATTAGCAGCCAACATTTGCAGCAACTGGAAAATGGGTACACATGCTTGATCCTTCAAGGTATGGCCAGCATCCACTACAGTGCATACCTGGATCAACACATGTGCTTTATGAAGCCAGAGGAAACCTGTACTTTCCACCTAAAACTGAGCCATCATTATCTCACAGTGATAGAATGGATAGATGGGAGGCGAGAACCAAATAGGAATAGAATCTCCCATTTGGTTCTTGCCTCCCATCTATCCATCCCATTGCTCTAAGGATGAAGATGGGGATCCTTATCAGTGTTCATGGAGTCCTGCTAGATTCCCCAGCCCCACCTCATTCCACTTTCTTCACACTGTATTTTCTACCTGTGCATGACCAGAGCTCAGAGGGCAATTCTTTCTGTTGCAAAGCATGTCAGGTTACACCCAGCTTCAGGGCCTTTGCTCATGCTGCTTCCTCGCCTGAAATACCCTCCCCTCATACCTTCCACCTTCCACCACACTGCAGTATTATAACAACTCCCCTTCCTGCAGGTCTCAGCTCAGAAAAACCTCGTATCAGAAAAACCATCTTGAATCTAATTTCCCCTCAAGTAGCCAACATTTAGTTTGTCTTTACATATGTTTCTGCCTTGTGCAAACCCATAGCTTGTAAAAATATACCCATAGAGTTTTTTACTTAACAAAAAATGCTATACTGTTTGCTTTCCTTTAAAGCTTGCTTTTGTCCCTTTAACGATATAAACCATAAGAAACTATTCAATTTTTCATTCATTTTTTTTAGCACTTGAATGACCTTCTATCATATGTGTACATATGTTCATCATGTATATTATAATAAATCATTTAAGAACTCCCATCCAGGTGCTATAGCTCACACCTGTAATCCCAGCACTTTGGGAGGCCGAGGCAGGTGGATCGTGAGGTCAGGAGTTCAAGACCACCCTGGCCAATATGCTGAAATTTCATTTCTACTAAAAATACAAAAATTAGCCAGGTGTGGTGGTGCACACCTGTAGTTCCAGCTATGTGGGAGGCTGAGGCAGAAGAATCACTTGAACCTGGGGGTGGAGGCTGCAGTGAGCTGAGATCACACCACTGCACTACAGCCTGGGCGACAGCAAGACTCCATCTCAAAAAATAATAATAATAATTCCGATATTGATAGGAGTTCAGATTGTTTCTGTGTGTGTGTGTGTGTGTGTGTGTGTGTGTGTGTGTGTTTTCATTTTACAAATAATGGTGCAAAAACATCTCTGAAAAAATATCCTTACATTCTGATGCTTTTATTTCTGTAGGCTCAGTTGCTAGAGGTGCTATTGTTCAGTCAATATATACATGCACTTCATGCACTTAACATTTCAGTAGTCAGTGTTAGATTTCTTTCTGCAAATAGAGCAAATTGCATGTCCACCAGCAGCTTTAGGAGGCCTTCCTGTGCTCAGCTTCTTTGCCAGTACTCACATCTTTCAATCCTTTTAACGTCTGCCAATCTCTTGGCAAAGGAATGGCTTCTCATTTTTCTAACTTGCATTTCTTTGATTGTTACTGAGGTTGGGCATCTTTTTATACAAATATTCTTTCAATAACAAAAATAACCCCTCTACTCATAGGACCTTCACATGTTAATTTAACATGTTTTGAGCATATCCTTTGAGATGATGTCAGAAAAACACCCACCTGTCCTCATTTACTCTCCAGTTATGATTATGAACTCACTTGTGTCCCATGTATCTGTGAACCTTCTACTGTTTTGCGACTTGCATCCCTAAAGGGTGGGGAGAGTTTTGGTCTCCAGGGATATGGTGATGGGAGGGAAGGTAGATGGTTATGCCCTGTCTGTGACATTCTCCTTCTGTCTCTTCACTTCCAGACACCGCTCAGATGAACAATGCAGTGCCCACCTCTCCTCTGCTCCAGCAGATGGGCCATCCACATTCGTACCCGAACCTGGGCCAGATCTCCAACCCCTACGAACAGCAGCCACCAGGGAAAGAGCTCAACAAGTATGCCTCCTTAAAGGCAGTCGGTAAGGGCCTCCTGATGGATCTTTTTTTCTTTCTCCTCTTTCCTGTCCTTTGTAGCTTCTTGTAGAAGCTTTTTATACTATTGCTGTATAGTATAAGTGAATAGGTGGATGGGTAGATGGATAGGTAGATGATAGGATAATTCTACCTACCTACATATTTATTATGGATCTGTCATCCATCCATCCTTCCTTCCATTCATCTGCCTATCCACTTATCTGTCTATTATCTATCATCAATCTTAGATCTACCTACTACCTATCCATCTATCGTCAATCATATATCTATCTATCTATATTATCATTTACCTACCTATTATCTAACATCTATCTATCTATCTATCTATCTATCTATCTATCTATCTATCTATCTAATCTTCTGGGTCTACCTGGGACCCAGCTTTCTAAGGACCAGAGCCCCTCAGCTGCTTTCTCTGACATAGAACAAGTCCGACATTGCTGTGTGAGGTAGGGTGGCTGGGTGAGGGGCGCATGTGCGGTGAGGGCTATTTTCTGGGGAGAAGGACCTGGTTGCTCATTTTCTCTCACTGACATTTTAACCCCTTTACCATCTCCATCTACCCTCACTGATCCTCAGGGAATCTTGACATAGAATCTAGGTCTTTCCATCTCAGAAGTGCCTTACCCTTTAGTAGGTAACACCCTTCACCTACACAGTCCATACCATTTCTGAGAAGTTGGTAAACAATGCACATTCCTATCCCAGGCAACTTCTCTCCTGGATTTAAATATTTACTAGGGTGGGCAGCCTGGAGCTACTACTAATTGAGTTCTTATCAAGTGCAGGACATTGAATTAAACCCTTGTTTTCTCAGTGATCCAAAGACGAAGTCGCAATGATTATTCCAATTGCCAGATTAGAAAACTGAGACTAAGAGGCTAATTTAACTTGCCCAAGTCAAGTAGCAGTGGGTGAGAGAGATGAGAATTGAAATCTATTTTTATCACTCCACAGCCACTGCTCCCACCACTGCCCTGGTTCCTTCAGTTCATTCTTCAATTTAAACATGAGGGGGTGTGATAGTAACCCTAACAGTGACTAAGGCTCTTGAACAGTTTGCTCATAAAAGGGTTCTATTGGTTAGAAGCAACAGTTACAGAAAGTGGTTCCTGACTCCTGATTGGCTGTGGCAACCTCAGGGTGTCCTAAATCAATGGTTCTCACATGTGGATGACAATTACTAGAATCACTGGAGAGCAGGTAAAACACACTGATGCCCACCCTAGGGATTTTAATTGAACTGGTTGAGGATAAGATTCAGACATGGGCATTTTTAAAGGACTCTGTGGCTGCTTCTAGCCATTCATGAAAACCACTTCAGCCCCACATCCAGGAAAACCAAATCCTACTTCAAGTGCTTGCTCTGAATTTCGTCTTCTAGTGACCTTAATGGTTCTTTACATTCCTGTGCATTGTTAATACAGGGGGGAGAGTTCCTTTCCTTCTCACTGTGTCCTGTGAGTTCTGTTTTTTCTCCCTGTCTCAGAGGAGAGATTTTAAAGCCAGGTTTTCCACTTAACCTGTTTCTTCTCTGAGTCTATTCCTTGGGGAGCTAGAAAGAGCCAAAAAGATGGGAGTTCAAAACCTAGCTCTACTACTATCTGTATAGTTTTGAGCAACACATAACCCCTTTTAAAGGTCTGTCTTCTAATCTGTAAAGTGGGCCTAAGGGTGCCTGTGATGACTTGTATTATAGCCTGGTAAAGGTCATTCATTCAGCTGGGCACAGTGGCTCATGCCTGTAATCCAAGCACTTTGGGAGGCCGAGGCAGGCAGATCACCTAAGGTCAGGAGTTTGAGACCAGCCTGGCCAACATGGTGAAACCCCATCTCTCCTAAAAATACAAAAATTAGCCAGGCATGCTGGCAGGTGCCTGCAATCCCAGCTTCTCAGAAGGCTGAGGCAGGAGAATTGCTTGAACCTGGGAGGCAGAGGTTGTGGTGAGTCGAGACTGAACCACTGAGCAAGATATCATCTCAAAAAAACAAAAAAACATTCATTCATCGTATATTTGTCACCTCATTTCTCCAGAGCTCCATGGTCTTGTTTCTAGTAGCCCCATGGATGAATCCTTCTCTGATTTCCATCTCAAAGCATGCTCAGATATTAGGGGAAGGTCATCTTTTTTTTTCCTCTCTTTTGAGATGGTGTCTCATCCTGTCATCCAGGCTGGAGTGCAGTGGCATGATCTCAGCTCACTGCAACCTCCATCTCCCGAGTTCAAGCAATTCTCCTGCCTCAGCCTCCTGAGTGGCTGAGATTACAAACATGTGCCACCACTCCTGGCTAATTTTTTTCTTTTTTTGTATTTTTAGTAGAGACAGGGTTTCACTGTGTTGGTTAGGCTGGACTCACTCCTGATCTCAAATCATCCACCTGCCTTGGCCTCCCAAAGTGCTGAGATTATAGGCATGGGCCACTGCACCTGGCCAGGAAGGTCTTCTTTAAACATTCTCCTTTTCCTACACCAAGTCCTCACTTTCCCAGCAGAATTGACTGTCAGAAGTTCCAAAGCATTAGAACAATTCACTCTGAATGGAATCCTGTTTTATGGGTAGATGTCCTTTTGGTCTTTAGTTATTCATAAAATTTGTTCATTCCCGCATACTGTTGGTTCCTGGAAACTCTGGGCAGGCAGAAAACCTCACAAATCATGTACTTTTTTTTGTTAACTGTTCATCCTCTTCCTTCTCCCCC
This sequence comes from Saguinus oedipus, assembly GCA_031835075.1. NCBI lineage: Eukaryota > Metazoa > Chordata > Mammalia > Primates > Cebidae > Saguinus > Saguinus oedipus. The sequence continues at coordinate 12,634,515 of CM063179.1, read as the reverse complement.
CAAACACAATGCCAGGTCCCTTACTAGAGATAGGATGGGAGATACTTGCTGATTGATTTCAGTATGAACTATGCTAATCCTGTTTTAAACTAATACCAGGGCTGAAAGCACAGACACAACCATGTGACTATGATGCCTGTGATAACTGTGATCCACACACATCAGAATCACAAAACAAGCATTTTGGTGCCTAGCATAGGGCCAGGCACATACTAGGTACTTAGCAAGTGTTTATACCGAAGTCTCTCTTTGGGAATTCATGTTCCCTGATTTCTTAGGATTTCCAGATGGAATCATTCAAAGAGTGACTGAGCCAGATTTATAATACCAAGGACACGGGATGTTCAGATTGACACAGGCTTTTCTAAATCTGAAGACTTGTAAGACCCCACATACTCATTACCCATGTTTAACATTGAATTTCTATGCTCAGCTCAAGCCTCATTATGTCCCACAACCACAGATTCCTTCTCTTCCATATTGCCTGTTTGCACAGCATATGCATCCTAACCACATTCGAATATACTCAGTATTACTAGGAAGGGATGAGGGGTGTTGCCTAGGCGAGCCAGAGTCAAGGCATCTTTGCCAATGTGACTGTGGAAGCCTTCCTGTGCTATTTGGTGGCACACTTCTCCATCTGACCCTTGCAGTTAGATAACAAATAGCATATGCCATTACATTTAATTCTTCTTTAGGCATTTAAAAAATCAGTCAGGCCAGGAGTTGAAAACCAGCCTGGCCAATATGCCAAAACCCTCTCTCTACTCAAAACACAAAAATTAGCCAGGCGTGGTGGCAGGCACCTGTAATCCCAGCTACTCAGGAGGCTGAGGCATGAGAATCACTTTAACCTGGGAGGTAGAGGTTGCAGTGAGCCGAAGTGATGCCACTGCACTCCAGCCTGACACCCAGTCGGTGTCTGGGAAAATAGCAGAGGGATATTCCAGCAGAGCTCCTTGATTTTCTCCAAGATTTATGTGGGGCTCCTCTACATAGCAAATGTCTGCAGTGCATTTGGGATTAAGTTTTCAGTGCGAAAATCATTTCACACTCTTTGAGTAACCCTCTGTTCATAACACAGAACCTCCTGAAATGTTTGTTGAATGAATGAATGAATGATCTTGTCTTTGACAAGAATTAAAAAAAATAGCTTGGTTGTAAGGAAGCACCCTTATAACTCCTAGAAAACTCAGGGATACCATATCGGGTACCTTTCCCAGGCCTAGATGTGGTTGATATATTCTATTTCTTCATTTTTTTTTTTTCTGACCATTGTGAGAGTTCTTGGGGCTTTCTCTGAGACACAGATGGTCTGGTGAATCTGGAGGGCCAATGCAGAGCAGACCGAGAAAATGCTTGAACCATGGATTAGCCAGGAATCCAGCATCTGCCTGCACACAAAAAAATGAAAATCCCATAATATCCTTTTAAGGGTTCTTTATTAAAGTATAATGTGATCATGGTGTGAATGATGAAAGGCATTAATGAAATCATTATCACCTAGGAGAGAAGTTGTTTAAAAAATGGTTTGCTGTTGAAAGTTCTGTAACCCCTGATAACCAGATTCATTCTCTAAATATTTCAGTCCAGAGAATAAGGAGAGGTTAGACAATATTTAGGGTTAACTGCTAAGTTCAAAAATACTTCTGGAAAATAAATGTCTCTGGGAAGCTTTAATATCCAAAGCTCTGTAAAGATTATCAGACGCTGTGTCTCACTCAGACTCTAACCGCACTTAGCTGTATGACTGTGAGCAGGTCACTGAAGCTCTTGGACTCCAGCTTCTTCATATGAAAAATGAGAAAACTCAACTATAGGATGTCCAAGCTCCATTTTAATTATAAAATTAGAAAAATAATTCTCGTTTTAGTCATTAGAATACCTTAAACATGTCCCATTCATTCCCTGCCAACTCTGGGGATAAAAGGTTTGAATCAAGGGTGATAATATTGGTTGTTCCTGAGACAAATTCTCCCCAAAACTGCCTGCCTTTTTATTGTATTTTATTTTTGTTTGCTTGTTGGGATCACCCTCATGTTTAAAGAGACCTCTTTTCTTTTTACAATTGAGAGATTTGGACATGCACCATCTAGTCATACACCGCATGTAACTACAGAATGGTTTCCATTCCCAAGGGGTTCACTGCCTAGCTCTTGGTAAAATATTAGCACACACTAGGGAAGTATCAGGGGCTAAGCCATATAGGACTTTGTACAATAAGGGATGATGACTCTGAATTATTTCTTCAGTTAATTCATTCATTCTCCAAACATTAAGTCTGGTTTCCCTTGACTGCAGGTCCCATTGAGGCATGAACCAAGTCTATCCATTCGTCAGTGTATCTCTAGTGCCTAGTGCTATGTGGGGTGCTTAGTAAGGACTCCCAGCACTTATTTGTAAAACTAGCAAATAACACCATATGATAAGCACTTAGTGTAGCTTGAGAGGGGCCTGAGACAATAAGCAGGATAGCAAAATATAGCATGGCCTCTGGAATTGGTCAGGGCTGAGTTCAATACCTAGCTTGGGCTGGGCGCAGTGGCTCATGCCTGTAATCCCAGCATGTTGGGAGGCTGAGGCAGGTGGATCATGAGGTCAGGAGTTTAAGACCAGCCTGGCCAACATGGTGAAACCCCATCTCTAGTAAAAATACAAAAATTAGCTGGGTGCTGTGGTACCTGCCTGTAATCGCAGCTACTGGGGAGGCTAAGGCAGAAGAATCACTTGAACCCTGGAGGTGGAGGTTGCAGTGAGCCAAGATGGTGCCACTGTACTCCAGGCTGGGTGAAAGAGTGAGACTGCATCTCAAAAGATAAAACAAACAACAACAGAAAAAACAAGACCTAGTTTGAACATTTATCAAGTAATTGCAGAAATTATTTAACTTCCTAAGGTCTCAGTTTCCCCTTCTGTAAAATGGAGATAATAATGACAATATACAGGTAATGGCTTTGAAAACTTGATGATACAGTGCAGGTAAAGTTCTCACCCTGACACATAGTCCTCAGGAAATACTGCAGCATATTAAAGCCCCAGACCAGAGTTATCTGCGGTCATAATTTTCCCCTGATCTCCGAGATACACTGGTACCTGGATTAACATGCAATCGTCCACGTTTCATTGTGAGGGAGAAAGAGTTGGTTCCATATTCTTTATTCTGGTCTGATGGAAAAGACATACACAAATGTTAACTCATGTTGGGATCTGATAAAACAAGCAGGCAAGAAAGCAAGCAAATGGCTTTTCAAAGCTGTCCTAAGGACACTCAAATAATCAATCCAGGCCTCTTCTGGTTCCCCAACTACAGGGTGGACAATAAAAGTCGATGCTCACACATACAGATACTGTAATACAATCCATCAGATAAACATTCAGTTTCAATACAATCCTTCAGAGAAATAGTCTGTTTCACTCAATTGACTCTCCTTACTAAAGCAAAAATGTGGATTTAAACATTTCCCACCAATGTCAAGGTTGAGAAGCTTGTCTTATAGACTGAGCCAAAAATGTAACCTGAAAACCCAGTTAAGCATACAAGTTCCCTGGCCTGAGGTGCCCATATGGTTACAGCATGGGAGCCAACCTTGTGGTTCTTCATAGGTCAAAGTTTGGAAGGCCGATGTGTTCGTGAAAATATCCCTAAAGCTCAATTGGTGGTTCCAAGAGGGATGATTAGTAGTTCCAGAACTGGAAAAGATCACCCTTTCACCCTTCTGTGTAATTCCCGATGGGCTTTGCAAACAGAAAATTGCCTGTACATTTACATTTATCTTTCATTAGCTCCTTGTCTAGTGTTTCCTCCAGGTTTGTGATTATTGAACTCCTAGGTGGCCAAAGATTCCTCATCATGTGCCCTTAAGATGGCTCAGTGCAACCTTGGCCACTGAGTATAAGAAACACACAGGATGTACCAGCATCATTGATACAATGCTGTGTGCCTTTATTTCTAATTCAAAATTTTAATTTTATTTTGAAAATATTTTCTGTGTTGCTATTTGACAGATGATTGACTATTTTGCCAGAATCACAGTGTATTTTCCAATAGCAGTTTTTCAAACAGCAGCGGCAATGCACTTCAATATGGCAGGAATTCCCTCTTTACTCTTGAAATCATGTGTGAAAACCCTAAGAGTCAAACATGATGAGGCTCTTGGCCATGGATTGGCCTCTACTAGTTTAATTTTTTTTTAAGTTAGGGCAGAAAGGGGGCTAACATCCCTGAACTCAGGAACACCACACCTCTAAGGGAGGTATTAGTCCCACCATTTGGCAGCTGGGGAAACAAGCTTAGCATAGTTAAGTAATTTTCCCAAAATCCATACTTTTAGTAAATGGCAGAGCCAAGACTCATATCCAAGAATGCCTGACTTTGAATCCTATGTTCTTTCCATGAATCTATGCTGTCTTCTGCAGACAAATTTCTGGCATCTAAAGTATGTAACCAGGCAAAAAAAAAAAAAAAAGTTGGGGAAGCCTATCCCCTGCTCTTCTGGGGGAAGGAGAGCTTACCATGGTATTCATCATTTTTCTTTATTTGAAAGTAAAAGTTTGGCTGGGCACAGTGGCTCCCAACTGTAATCCCAGCACTTTGGGAGGTGGAAGAGGTTGCATCACTTGAGATCAGTTTAGTACCAGCCTGGCCAACATGGTGAAACCCCATCTCTACTAAAAATATAAAAATTGGCCAGTTGTGGTGGTGCTTGCTTGTAATCTCAGCTATTGAGGAGGCTGAGGCAGGAGAATGACTTGAACCCATTGGGTGGGGAAGTAGAATTTGCAGTGAGCCAAGATTGTGCCACTGTACTCCAGCCTGGACAACAGAGTGAGACTCTGTCTCAAGAAAAAAAAAAAAAAAAGTGAAATTTTCCCTATGATGCCAAGTATAATTGAAGTATAGTATGTTTGAGGTATGCTATAGTGGAAGTATATTTTATGCACAGTGAAATACATAGTTAATAATTTTACAATAGTGTGCTTGTTAAAAAAATACACTTGGCTAACCTCATCCCAGTAAAAATGATAACTATTTTTGTCACACTGAAAGTTCCCTCATACCTCCTTCCTTTTAATACCTTAGGTCTGTCTCCTCTTAATGAGCATTTGTCGCCCTTGAAGCATTTTTCTAATGTTCATGAGTGCAACCAAGTGCACCGTGGAGCCTTACCTACATGTTCCGTAGCCCATACACCATCTTATTAAATGCCCTATTGTCGACAAACTTATAAACGAAAATTCATTGTTGTATGAGCTAAGCCCTCTCTGAGGTAATGGGGACAGAGGTGAGAAAAGAATGGTTCCTGCCTTCAAGGCAAACAGCGATGGATTTGATTTGGGGTTGAGATGGCTTCCCTGGAGTCAGCAACTTAGTGGCTCCGTCAGCCTCTGGCCATCCACACAGGAAGAACTGGGTTTGCATTACTATTTCCAGATGACCCTGAGTCTGGGGGAGTAAAGAATCGAGTCATCCTGGGCGGGGCCCCACCCAGTTTTAACTTCCTCACCCTCTGTGGCTCCAGTTGTCTCTCTTATGAGTGATGAGGAGTGTACAGCTCAGATCCGCAGGGGGGATGCGGCAATTCGGGCATCCTTTGGCATGTCTGGTAGGCCAACCGGAAGTGTTTAAATGGGGCCGGCTCTGTGCTCTGTAATCATTCAGATGACAGACTGTTCCCTTTGCCTTCACTCATCCTGATATATCTTTGGAAATTGTGCCAAACTCTTGAGGGCCTGGGTCTTTCCAGGTAGATGCCTAAGAAAGAGCTAGGGGCACACGCTGATTGGTCAGGTCTCCAGCCAATAAGGAGAGTCCCCATGGATAGGTTTGCCCCGCTTTAAGTAAAACCCAATCTTACAGAAAAGAACTATCAAAGAAAGTGCGAGGTTGTGGGGGTTGGGGATGGGTCTAGCCTTAGCCCATTCTCGCTATCCTTTATTTTATGAAAGGAGTCACTATGAAATTCTCTTAATAATGTTAGATCCCCCAGGGCTCATTCGGGACATCTGAAAGGAAATTCAACTCGGATAAACTGATTTACAATGAAAATTTCAGGCACACATCTGTTCTGTAAAGCAATGTATTACACATTATGGAATTCTCAGATCACAAGCCTGATCTTGTTACTGTTTAGGAGAATTTCCCTACCTTAGAAAGGATGACTCTCTGGATAAAATTGAATGCATTCCTTCATTCAGTAATATTTTCCTAACACTGTGTTAGGTAATATGGTGAGGTAGCCCCCACCCCACAGAGCCTGCCACCCAGCATTTAAAGTCGCAGTCAGCAGAGCCTGTCCCAACCTTGAATCTCGGGCCAATAATGTGCCTCTTTTCAGGAGGGGCATTGCAGTAGAACACAATCAAAATCCATCCTTTGTCATCAGAGTGTAGTCTTGAGCCAAGGTGAACTCATATAACTCAAATTTTTCTTTCTTTCTAAGCAGGTTGAAATTTAGAGCCAGATTTTCTACATAAGAATTCTCTTTGTGCCTTACATAACTGAAAATACCTAGTCCTTTTTCAGGAGGCTTCTTTTGATGTTCTGTTGGGTGTTAACATGATGCTGCTTCAAGGCCTTGCAGAAAGAGGTGCAGACATAGCTGCATTTTCACATGTGGCTCCCTTCCCTGTTTCCTGGGTCCCCTGAGGCCTCCCCCTGCTTGGAGGCTGCAGCAGGGGCAGCCACCAGCACCTGGGTGTGAGGGTACACTGAACATATGTGCCCTGCAAACAGATCATCAGCATCTCTTGATTGTTATTTTTTTAGGAAGTTCTGATGGTGACTGGGCAGTATCGACACTTAAGTCACCAAAAGGTACTGTATGGCTTTTTCTAGCTCTTTTGTCCAGGTGTTGTCAAATTTGGCATTAAATAATGAAGGGATGGAGAGTCCTGGTGTCTGTGTGACCTGTACACACATGTGTCTGCATCGGGTGGCATCTGCAAGTCTGTCTAAGTTCCGGTGTGTAGGTGTTTGTGTATGTGTATGTACATCTAGCAATTGTTGGACAGTGTGCTACCCCTCACTTCCCAATATTTGTTGCCTGATGGAAAATACCACTATGAGAAATCATGCCAGGTAAGGTGAAATATGTTGATTTTTCTCAGAAAGCTGCAATGGCAAAATGGCAAAACACAAGGTAAATTAATTGTGAGCAGAGATGGGAAGAACACAGCTTCTGAGGGAAAGATAAATACTATCAAGTTATTGGCCAAGGGTCTTTGGAATGATTAGCCTTGCAGGGAACAGAATGCTGTTTTCGGTGTGCCTGGGACAGTGTGGTGAGCAGAGAGGGTTAAGAAGTTGGTCTACTTGAGTCTGTAAGTTAACTAAACTAGCTGGGTGACCGTGCCAGGTGGTAACTATTTAATTAATTAGCTCTCTACTATGTGCCAGAGAACTGGGCCTTTACATCATTTTGTCACTGAATTCTCTGATGATAAGGTCTATGTAGGCATTGTCATCCACATTGAGAAATGAGAACATGATGTCTGAGTAAGTATATGTCTTGCTGGTCTAGAGTCATATGACTATTCCATGGTTTAGAGCTGCCATTTGAATCTGTGTCAGTCTGACTCTTATTCTAAACTATTTTCCACTGGGGTGTAATGGAAACCGCTGTTTTTACAATAGGCCAGAAACACCCTTCTCAATATGCTTTCTTGGACTTGGTGGAGAAGTAGCTGACCTAAGGAGGTGGAGGTAGAACTCTTTTTTCTTTTTTTGAGACAGAGTCTTGCTCTGTTGCCCAGGCTGGAGTGCAGTGGCAAAATCTCAGCTCATTGTAACTTCTGCTTCCCGGGTCCAAGTGATTCTCCTGCCTCAGGCTCCTGAGTAGCTGTGACTACAGGCACAAGCCACCATGCCTGGCTAAGTTTTTTTTACTTTTTTAGTAGATACAGGGTCTCACCATGTTGGCCAGGCTGGTCTCAAAATCCTGACCTCAGGTGATCCACCTACCTCAGTCTCCCAAAGTGCTGGGATGACAGGTGTGAGGTACTGCGCCTGGCTCTTTTTCTTTTCTTTTTTTGAGATGGAGTCTTGCTCTGTTGCCCAGGCTGGAGTGCAATGACATGATCTTGGATCACTGCAACCTCCCTGCCTCCTGAGTTCAGGCATTTCTCTTGTCTCAGCCTCCCAATAGCTGGGACTACAGGCACTCCCACCACACTGGCTAATTTTTGTATTCTTAGTAGAGACAGGGTTTCACCATATTGGTCAAGCTGATCTCGAACTCCTGACCTCAGGTGATCTGCCCACCTCAGCCTCCCAAAGTGTTGGAATTACAGGCATGAGCCACTGCACCTGACCAGTAAAACTCTTTAACAAGCTTGAGCTGGGGAAAATTAGGAGTCACTACAAGCATATAAGCAGTAAACTGGTGGGTTAGTCCATTTTCATGCTACTGATAAAGACATACCCAAAACTGGGCAGTTTACAAAAGAACAAGGTTGATTAAACTCATAGTTCCATGTGGCTGGGGAGGCCTCACAATCATGGCAGAAGGCAGGGAGGAGCAAGTCACATCTTACATGGATGGCAGCAGGAAAAGAGAGAGCTTGTGTAGGGCAAGTCCCATTTTTAAAACCATCTGATCTCGTGAGACTCATTCACTATCATGAGAACAGTGCAGGAAAGACCCACCCGGTAATCAATTGCACAACACGTGGAAATTGTTGGATGGGAATGACCTCACAATTACAATATGAGATTATTACTGAGTTACAATTCAAGATGAGACTTAGGTGGGGACACAGCCAAAGCATATCAACTGGCATGGCCATTTTTTGCCCTCTCAAAAGATTATTCCGGCTTCTAAGTGGAGACTGGATTAGGGGACTGTGGGCTAGAGTTGCGAACACCCACTGGGAGGCTCTTGCAGGTGGGTAGTAACCTGCACTGGGGGAGGTAGAAGATGGAGAGGAGAAAATGCCGTGGAAGGACAATTGAGAGACTGCAAAAAGTTAGGAGGAGGAGGAGGGACCATGACATCAATGGCTCTCACATTTTAAGCTGCTTGAGCATGCATCAGCATCACTTGGAGGCTTGTTACAAATCCAGACTCCTGGACCTTATCCAGGAGCACCTGATTCACTAAGCCTCTGATGGGGTCTGAGGAGTTGAACCGCTAACAGGTCCCAAGGTGATGCTGATGCTACAGGTCTGGGACAACACTTTGAAAACTACTGCAGTCAAGATACCTTTCTGGGAAACTAACACTCTGTGACTTGTTCTCCAGATACCTTTTTGTAAGGTGAAGGCTCTGAAGAGCAGAGTTTGACCAGAGTTCCAAAGACTTAGAAACATCCTGAGCTGTTGCGGGGAGGGAGTTCATTCTCTTCCCTCATTGGGAAAGAGAGCTTTACATCAATGTGTTGAATGAGAATCCGCTGATTACCTGGCTGTTGCCTTGAGAGAGACAGATTTTTGGGTTTTGCATTTGATAAAAAGTGTTCACATGTCAAAGTCCATTTTTAGAAATGCAAACAGTTTGGAACATGACAGACCTACTAATTTGAGGCATTAACTTTTTTATTCCTTCCCTGTGAAAAACAAAGCCATTATGATCTCGGTGACGGCATTTGGAGGCAGTCTGCATTTCTGTCCTTATATCATCCTTTTGTCGTCTGATGCATTTAGAACATGTTTCAGGATAGGTTAAAGGCAGGAGCTGTTTTGTACCCAAACTAGGCTAACTTCACCTGTCCTGCTAAATGCACCTTTATCCTGCTTTGGGGAGAGGAAAGGGGTCCCATTGAGAACCAACTTCCTTTGGGGTCATAGGTCTGCCTCTAGTGTTCTCTACTCAGCCTCTAGACCCAGACTCTAGATGAGAAATTGTAGCGAGGTAGGGAAGTTTGTATGCCCCCACCTTCCACATTCTGCCACTTTCTTAAAAGGGAGAGACAGGCCAGGCACCTGTAATCCCAGCACTTTGGGAGGCTGAGGCAGGTAGATCACCTGTGGTCAGGGGTTCGAGATGAGCCTGGCCAACATAGTGAAAACCTGTCTCTACTGAAAATGGAAAAATTAACCGGGTGTGGTGGTGCGTGCCTGTAGTCCCAGCTACTCAGGAGGCTGAGGCAGGAGAATCGCTTGAACCTAGGAGGTAGACGTTGCAATGAACAAGATCATGTCATTGCACTCCAGCCTGGGCACAGAGCAGGACTGTGTCTCAAAAAAAAAAAGACAAGTTGGATATGATGGCCGTAGACTCACACACACATGGGTTCCAATACAGGCACCATCATTTGCTAGTTCTTGCTATCTTCAGCCTCTCTGAGCCCCCATTTTCTGATCTGCAAAATGGAGACAATCATATCACCTACTTCCTAGGTTGTCCTGAGATAAGATGTTTAAAACACGCGTCACAGTACCTGGTATACGGAAAGTAATACATGCATGCAGGTCATTACTGGTATTCATAGTACTGTGATTATCAGGTGAGCGAATTAAAGGCTCTGAAAAGCCTCGTGGTAATAAAAACTGGTGAACTCTTTTTAACTCGCCATCTCCCAAACACTTTTGACATCTGATCTCTCTACTCTCAAGGAAAACCAATGAACATCTTAACATCCAGTGGCATGAATGTTGCTGGGAACCCACTTTGGGAACATACAGCATAGGCAGGGAAGTAGATAGAGGTGCACATGTCACTGGGGGGGGGGGCGTGTCACTGGGGGAGATGGGAAAAGGGAGAGGTAGCTGTCAAGGAGAAAGGACAAAGTCCTTGAAGATAAAAGTTCCCTACTGCCACCTGCATTGATAATGACTCCCTTTGGAGGAGGACTGTGTCTGCCAGGACAGGAAATGGTAAACATCGTACTAGTTTGTATGATTTATTTTTCACTGCCTAGGGCTTCCCATGCAAGTTGCCTCCTGGTGGTCATTGCTATTGGTCCACCCACACCCTGCCTTGGACTTTGCCCAGTGAGAAATGCTCATGCTGAAGGCACAAGGCAGTAGACCATGTGCGACAGGGTTACAGTTCCGTTGGAGTGCACACAGCCTATATATCATCCCGGGGCAATACCCATCACCTAAAGGCAGCTGTAAAACATTATGCCCAGCCTTGGAAATGCCTGTCACACCTGTTGAAGATCCATCTCAAGCCCAAAAGACTGTCCCAATCAAGATGAATCCATGTCTTTGGAAATCTATTAATTTTGCAAATGGAATCTTTAAACATAATTCCAGTGCCACAGCAAAGCAACCAAATTAGGAGAAACTGCCATAGACTGCAACTTAATCTCTCTGCTTCTGACTGGAATTGGCCTGGGTTCCCTTTTCCAAGTGATACGCATGCTCCAGGCTCCCATTGCTACCATTTCTCCAATAGAGGAGATCAGAGAATCTACTCTCCGTAGGGTTTGCACAGGGCTTGGCTTGGTATGTAATAGGTGCTCAATCAAAGAAGCCAGTACTCACAAAATCTCCATTCATCTCTGCTTTGGAGATAGCTCTTAGTCATCCTGTTTCAGAAAGAAATACACTTCACTAGGTCAGGTGCAGTGGCTCAAGCCTGTAATCCCAGCACTTTGGGGGGGCCGAGGTGGGTGGATCACTTAAGGTCAGGAGTTTGAGACCATCCTGGCTAACATGGCAAAACCTCATCTCTACTAAAAATGCAAAAATAAGCCAGGTGCAGTGGCACACACCTGTAGTCCCAGCTACCTGGGAGGCTGAGGCAAGAGAATCGCTTGAACCCCGATTGCAGTGAGCTGAGAACACACCATTGCACTCCAGCCTGGGTGACACATTAAGACTCTGTCTAAAGAAGAAGAGGAGGAGGAAGAGAAGGAGGAGGGAAGGAAGGAGAGAGAGGGAGGAAGAGAGAGAGAGAAAAGGAAAGCAAACAATAAAGCAAGAAAGAGAGGGAAGGGAAGGGAGACACTTCACCTAGCTTTTCTGCTTTTATAGATGAGGAAACTGGGCCCCCTTGAGAAAACTGCGGTTTCTTAAAACCACACAAGAAAAATACATCACAAGAGGTCCAGGGTCCAGACCTCAAGGAGGGGCTTGAGGTCTTGACCCAGAATCATTGGAGATGCTTGTTACAAATATAGGTCCTGGGCCCACTCATTGCTAAGGAATTATAACCTCTGAGTGTAGTGTCCCAGCATATTCAATTTTTAAATGCACCTCCTGGGTGGTTCTTATGTATGTTAGAGCCTAGACCTAGCTTTTCCTAACCCCCACCCTCGATGCAATCGCACTTTGCAACACAGCATCGATTCTTGTATACTGGTGTTCTTCCCAATGTATTTTTGCTGTTTGCTGAAATGAAACTAATTTCTCAGTGGTGGTTTGAGCTGGGGCCACAGCTGGATGGTAACAACATTGCAGCTGGATAGTCTTGGGTTTGGTTTCCTGCTCTGCCACTTATTGGCAATGTCAGAGTAATTTGGCAGCCAAATTATTTAACATCTCCGGGCCTTAGTTCCTTCATGTGTCACTTGGAAAGAATGATACTGCCTGCCGGGTCTCTTTAAGAGAGTTTAAATGAGACAATGTAGATAAAATGACTAAACCAGTGTCTAGCCCATAGTAGGTACTCAGGACATGCTACTTTCTTTCTTCTATGAAAATTGACTTAGGCCAATGAGAAATGCTCATGCAGAAGGCACAAGAAAATAAGCAATAAGCAACAGGGTTACAGTTCCGTTGGAGTGCATGCAGCCTACAGACCGTCCCGGGGAAACACCCACCACCTAAAGGCAGCTTTAAAACATTACTTCATGAAACTCAGGCTTTTGCAATTTCCTGATTTGGGTTATTGGTTTGTTCATGAGCTGCCGGGTGCAAAGAAGGTGGAAGACAGGAAGGTGATGTGAGGTGAAGTTTTTTAATAAAAATCAAATCCCGCTCACTCCTGAGTTCGGTCCCCTTTGAAAAGCACACAGCAAACCCCGGAGTTTTGATGAGCTTCCTTGGGAACCATAGGGAATGAAATGAATGAGCAGAGAGAGTTCTCTCGTTTGCATAATATGCCCTTGCATCAAGATTGCAGTAAACATTTGGCTAGTTTGACCGTTTGTCCCTCTGAGGGTAACTCAGCCAGATCCTGTTCATTCCAAAGCCATCTTGCATGACGGCCACAGCACACACAGTAGGCACTCAACATACATTTTGTTAATACATTACTAAATGAAACTGGTCATAGCATTCAAAGGAAATTTTGTTCTGAAAAGTCACTGGGAAATGAGAATCAACCAGACCCAGTATTCTGGACCCAGTGCTGCTTTATCCATTTGATGGTCTTTGAGCTTGATATATAACAGGTGCCAAAGTTGCCTCTCCTGAAAAACGGGAAGCTTGAGACTTAATCTTTTTTGCCCACTTGGCTTCTATAAGTAAATATCCCAGGCTTTGCTCTAATTAGCTTGCCTTGTCACATGGCCATCTCTGAACAAATTTGTAGGAGGAGGGTAAAGAAATGAAGAATGACTGGGACGTGGAGAAGTGGAGGGATATGACATCCAAACCACATTGATTAAGAATAGGAAAGAAACTTTGGGAGGCTGAGGTGAGAGGATCACTTGCGGTCAGGAGTTCAAGACCAGCCTGGCCAACATGGTGAAACTCTGTCTCTACAAAAATACAAAAATTAGCCGAGTATGATGGTGGGTGCTTGTAATCCCAGCTACTTGGGAGGCTGAAGCAGGAGAATCACTTGAACCCAGGAGGCGGAGGTTGCAGTGAGCCAAAATCACACCACTGTACTCCAGCCTGGGTGACAGAGTGAGACTCCATCTCAAAAAATAATGATAGTAGAAGAGAGATGCATTGCACCTAAAAATTGGGGGCTCTTCTTGGAAGTATGGTGAATGAATGATTGGTATTGGTATCAGTCAGCTACTGCCACAATAACACTGCCTAACAACCTCAAATCTCATGGCTTAAAATTTATTTAGTTTAGCAGTTATTTAGATCAGGAGTCTATATGCCACAGATTTCTGCGGATGTGGGAGGTTCTCCTTAGCTAATTTCACCTGTCTCTCTGGGAATTGGCTGGATGTTGGCGAATCTAGGCTGGTTTTAACTGGAATGACTTGAGTGACTTGAGTCTGCTGCATGTGCCTCACCTCAAATAGGGCAGCCCAGACATGGTCTCATGAGGGTGGCAGAGATGCGAGAGAGAAATCCAAACCAGGAAGCACTTCTCCAAACGTCTATTTGTCTCATGTCTGCTAACATCTTTTAGTCACATGGAACAGAGTGTGGATACAGAAAAGGTCAAATAATTAATTCATGTGTTAGTCTAACACAGGATCCCAAATATCATAATTATCTACATTGACATGGTCCCAGGAAACTACAGCCAAGAGGAAGGTGACAAGTAGGGCTTAGAATTCTTTCCCTTAATTTGCTTCATTTAGAAAACCACCAGTTGTATGAAATTTCACCAGCTGGGAGGATGATTGGAAGACAGACCATGCAATGAATTTTTGAAAAAAAAAAAAAAAAAATCTATGTATAGAGCAGCAATGCATAGGAAGGCAGTGAGTGGACACAGTTCCATCCAGGACCCTGTGTGGGAAGGAGGACGGATCTGCAGTCAGCCATGACTGGAGCATGAGCCCATGTACCTTTGTCCAGTAGCCTTTAAGAAGATGTTGACTGCATAGCAGGACTGTGTAAGCAAAGAGAGAAAGGGCCCGAGGCTTCAGAGGGCTCCTGGCAGCCGCAACAAAGGGGGTCCATGGTACAGGCTGGACAGCTTCGGTGCAAAGCCCAAGCCAGGGGCTGTTTTAGAATTTTCCCCAGCAAAGGCTTCTTTCTCAGTCTGGATTAATAGTTTGCCTCTATATGGGATTTTAGAAAAAAAAAAAAAAAGTCACATTACCACCTCCTGTCTGGAGGCTTCAGGGTTAAGGCTAAAAAAGGGCCAGGCTCCCGGATGCCCTTTCTGGTTTTCTCTCTTAGAGCAATATGGCTTCAGGAAAGATACGGTACCCTGTGGGGAGGGCCAGATGCCCTGAGCTTCTTTAGGACCTGGTTTATGTGCAGTTTCCCCTATTCATGTCTCTGCAGCAAGGCCCAGAGCAGGTGAAATGCAGCTAATTCACCATAAAGACAAGTCTTCCTATCTCCTCCCTGGTCCTCTCCTGCTTAGGAAACTTGGGCTTTTTTCTGTACCTTTCATGTTTCTGTCTGCTGAGACAGCCTCTGGAACCTGCACAGCTTTATAGCATGTAGTTCAAAAGAAGAGAGAAATACCTGGACTTTTTTTTTTTAACAACACAAACTCTATCCCTTTTACTTTTTAATTCAGCTTATGAAGAAGAAGAAAAAGAGACCCAGAAAAGAGTCCTATATAAGTTAAATACTGTTTCACAGTACCAAAAGGTCCCACAAATATAGTGCTTAAGAGAAGGAAGTATTTCTTCTTTTTTAACAGCTTTATTGAGATACGATTCACCCCTTATCATACAATTCACCCATTTAAAGTGTAAAATCCAGTGGATTTCAGAATGTTCACAAAGTTACACAACCATCATTACAGTCAATGTTAGAACATTTTCATCACCCTAGAAAGAAACTCTATAACCATTAGTAGACATTTCCCATTTCTCTCATTGTCTTAGCAGTCCTCTCCCAACTAACCCCTGGTTCAGGCAATGACTTGTCTATTTTGCATCTTTGTATATTTGCCTATTTTGGACATTACTGTTTCGTGCAATAGACCTGTATTAGTTTGTTTTCATGCTGCTAAAAAAGACATACCTGAGACTGGGTAATGTATAAAGGACAGAGGTTTAATAGACTCACAGTTCCACATGTCTGGGGAGGCCTCAGGATCATGGTAGAAGACCCAGGGGAAACAAGACACGTCTTACATGGCAGCAGGCAAAAGAACGTGTGCAGGGGAACTCCCCCTTACAAAACCATCAGATCTCACAAGACTTATTCATTATTACGAGAACAGCACAGTAAAATCCCACCCCCATGATTCAGTTACCTCCCACCACGTCCTTCCCATGACACATGGGATTCATTACAATTCAAAGTAAGATTTGGGTGAGGACACAGCCAAACCATGTCATGACCCAAGGAGAGTAGTCCAGGTTGGTGATGGGCAGCTCTATTCCATGTGGTCACTCTGGGACCCAGGTTCCTCCAGCCTTGTTGCCCTGTGACTCTTACCATCTTGTCCTCATCTGTATTAGTATAGTTGGTTGCTCTCGTTGCATAATTCTGGCCTGGGGGAAGGGGAAAGAGAGGAGACCAAAGACAAGCATTTTTTGTTTAAGCAAGTCAGGTGAAGCAGAAATTGGACACATCCCTTTTGTTATTACTTCATTGGTGAAAGATCACTCTCGTGGCCAAATGTAGATTCCAAGAGTGCTAGTAAAAGTAGTTCTAAGTTGAGTGATGATGTGTCCAAGAAAATAAAAGGTAGAATAAATCTGACCTAGGAGATAAGTAGCAGTCAGCTGTGGTGTCTTCTCTGATGGGAATGTACATTTCAGGGGATGTACCATGCACCTTGTATAATGTTCTGAGTTTTTACAAGCCTTGTCTCATTTACTTCTCCTCTGCATTGCACAAGTTGTATTTTATTATCCTCATTTTATAATCTTTATATTTTCTGATAGGACAGAAATAGCAGCTACTACCTTTTGAGTACCTGCTATGAGGCAATGACATTGAACTTTTTCAGGATGCAAGATACTCTACACAGTTCTCTTCCATGCACTCCATTTCTAGACCACACAGACCTGGTTATTTTAGTTTCAATTTTGTAGGTGAAGCTTAGAGAGTTGAACCCAGATCCATTTGCTGTCAAAGTTTATGCTGTTTCCTCCACATGGTAAATAAGATTTTGTAGTCATGAAACTCAGACATGGCTGGGTGTGGTGGCTCATGCCTGTAATCCCAGTACTTTTGGAGGCTGAGGCGGGTGGATTACTTGAGCTCAGGAGTTTGAGACAAGCCTGGACAACATGGCAAGTTCCCCTTCTCTACAAAAATAAAAACAAAAATAGCCAGGCATGATGGTATATGGCTGTAGTCCCAGCTTCTTGGGAGGCTATGGTGGGAGGATCACTTGAGCACAGGAGGTTGAGGCTATAGTGAACTATGATCATGTCACTACACTGCAGCCTGGGTGACAGAGTGAGCTGTGCATACTTCCAAACTTTGTTATCTGTCATATAAAACTGGTGCAGCGAATCCTTCAAACTCCCAGCCATATTAACTCCTCTTTTCTTCTCAGCATTGCCAGATCTCATTGTCTTGTCTTTCAAGACTGGGGGCTCTACCATAGCTTTCAAGAGCCTAGTGTAAGGATCCAAATCCAACATATTAGTTCTTTGTCATCAGTCTATTCTCACACTGCTAATAAAGATGTACCCAAGACTCGGTAATTCATAAAGGAAAGAGGTTTGGGCTGGACGTGGTGGCTCATGCCTGTAATCCCAGAACTTTGGGAGGCTGAGGTGGGTGAATTACGAGATCAGGAGATCAAGACCATCCTGGTGAACATGGTGAAATCCCATCTCTACTAAAAAAAAAAAAAAATACAAAAGTTAGCCAGACATGGTGACACACGCCTATAGTCCCAGCTATTGGGGGGCTGAGGCAAAAGAATCACTTAAACCCGGGAGGCCGAGGTTGCAGTAAGTTGAAATCTTGCCACTGCACTCTAGTCTGGGAAACAGAGCGATACTCCTTCTCAAAAAAAAAAAAAAAAAAGAGGAAAGTAGTTTGATGAGCTCACAGTTTCACATAGCTAGGGAGGCCTTGCAATCATGGTAGAAGGCCAAGTAGGAGCAAAGGCACATCTTACATGGTGGCAGGCAAGAGAGGGCATGTGCAGAGGAACTACCCTTTACAAAACCACTAGATCTCATGAGACGTATTCACTATCATGAGAACAGCATGTGAAAAACCCACCTGCATGATTCAGTGACCTCTCACTGGGACTCTCTCACAACATGTGGGGATTATTGCAATTTAAGGTAAAATTTGGGTGGGAACACAGAGCCAAACTATATCATCATTGAAAGTGAAGGGGGATAGGCCAGTGAAGAGATAGGCTGGGTGTGGTGGTTCATGCCTGTAATTCCAGCACTTTGGGAGGCTGAGGCAGGTGGATCATGAGGTCAGGAGTTTGAGACCAGCCTGGCCAAAATGTTGAAACCCCATCTCCACTAAAAATACAAAAATTAGCTGCTGTGATGGCAGGTACCTGTAATCCCAGCTACTTGGGAGGCTGAGGCAAGAGAATTATTTGAATCTGGGAGGCAGAGGTTGCAGTCAGCCAAGATTGCACCACTGCACTACACTTTGGGTGACAGAGCTAGACTGAGTCTCAAAAAACAAAAAGCAAAATAAACAAAAAAAAGAATAAAGAGGTAGTGGAAGCACATGAAAAAGAAAATTTGATCAATATCTCAAAATATGATCTCACTACATTGTTGTGGAGAGATCAGTGAGATAGGATATGAAAAGCCCAGGAAACCACATGGACCTGAGTGGCTCAGAGGACTAACTAAATGAGAAAACACACGGAAAGCTCCCAGTGAGTGTCTGGACTGGAGCGATGGTGAAGAAACCTCAGTCTCAGTTCTCATTTCTATTATTAGTCTGCAGCTCTATCGAACCTATCCCTGTGATAGGAAACTGACTTCCAGTCTGTGACTGGCCAGTACTTCCTTCGTAACTCAGAGGATGCTGGATCCATGCCTCTTGTAATGCAGTAGCCAACCTCAATGCAGTAGCCAAATTGGCAGGGAGTCAGTCTCACATCACTCATGGCTCTCTCCTCCTACCCCACCTTGAGGAAGAAAAAGATAAACATAGTTTGCCTTGAGGGCAAATTTCTGGGCTTCATTAAACTTGAGGCTGTGCCATCCTGATGTTTTCTCTTGAGAATGTGATATTTACACATTTGCCCCAATCCCTAATGTTTTGAGAGGAAGAATCAAGAAGAGATTTTCCCTGCGTTACTCTCATCCCTGTATTCTTTAGTTTTGAAAGGATACTTTCTTGTAGATGGACCCTTGTGAAAGAAGCCATATTCATTTTACATTACAGGCAATGTAGAATGCCTACATTGCAATATTCTACATTGCAGGCAACAGGTTCAATAAATATTGAGTGTTATGGCCAAACATTCAAGCAGTGGAGCCAGGTGTTCTGAGTTGAAGTCTCAGCTCCATTTCTTGGACAAATTACCAAAGCTCTCTTAGCCCTCTGAGCCTCAGTTTCCCCACTTATAAAATAAGACCAATAGTAGCACCTACCTCATTAGGATGTCGAGAGTATTGAAGTGGGGTAGCAAATGTAAATTCCTAGTGAAGGTGGTAGCCTAGAACACACATTTAATAAAGGTGATCTGTTAATTTGCTACTGACAAGAGTGGGAAGATAGAGAGGAAGTCCCTGTCGATACACAGACCTCTAATACACCTGAACAGCCTCTTTAGTTGATCCCTGCCTCCTTCACCTGACTTTATTCTGCCTCCTTCCCCTGTGCTAGGTCTGGTAAAGAGTATCCAGTTCTCTGCAAATTCTCAGACAGGAAGATGGATCCTAGTTCATCTGTCCAAGAAATGAAAGCACTTAACCTGAGCTCCAGCCCTTCAATCCCTGTAAAGAACAGATCACTCAGTCTTTGGTGATAGACCAGGAGATGAAACATCGTGCCCGATTCTCATATTTCAGGGACTGGGTCATTAAACTTGGAATATCATCAGTGCTTTTCCTCTTTCATCACATGCATATTATTGCACCCCTGCTGTGTACCAGACACTGGGCTGGATGTTGAGGATAAAGCTGGGAGCAGAACAGATACAACCTCTGCCCTAAGTAGAGCTTTTATATTTTGGTTAAGGAAGACAGAGCATATGCAAGTAATCAAGAAAGATAACTTTATGTAGTAATATGGGCTATGAACATAAAATATGGAGAGGTCATCAGAGCCATGAGTAGGGGTGTCTTCTTCGGGTATTAGGAGGGTTTCTCTGGAAGTAGCCTTTGGTCAGAGGTCCAAATGATGAGAAGGAGCATTTAGGCATAGGAAACAGCAGGAATAAGGTCCAAAGGCCCTGAGATGGTGACAAGCTTGGTGTGTTCAGAAACAGAAAGGAATCTCACGTATAGTGGAATAGTATTCCCTGCAAATCTGTGTCCACTCAGAACTTCAGGCTGGGAATGCACATGGAAATAGGGTCTTTGCAGAGGTCATCAAGTTGAGGATATACTGAATTAATGTCTCCCTAATCCAGTGGCTGATGTCCTTATTAGAAGGGAGAAACTTGGACGCACGCACACACATGGAAAGTGGCCACATAAGACCCAAGGCAGAGATTGGAATGATGCAACTTACAAGGGAAGAGATGCCAAGGATTGCCAGCAACTGCGAGAAACTAGAAGAGGCAACAATGGATCTTCTAGGGGAGCTTTCAGAAGGAGCACGGTACAGCCACCTTCTGGCCTTAGGGACTGCAAGAGAATATATTTCTGTTGTTTTAAGCCATCAAATTGTGGTACATCAAGTTTGTGGAAACAAACATGTCCTATGATGTGTTCATGATAGGTATGGAGGAGAGAAGTGTGCATCATTAGCCAAAGTCCAGGTCAAACAGACCTCACGGACCACTGCAAAGAATTTGGATTTTATTCTTAAGTGTAATGGGAGGATTAATTGCTGGCTTTTATCATACCCTTGAACCAAAGGCAGAAATTGATGAGGAAATGTAAAAGCTTTGGTTGGGGCATTGCTTGCCAGGTGAAATTCATCACCTGTGACCCAAGAATATTACCAAGCAGAAATGAGTGGTAGGAACCCCTCCCTAAGATATCATTGCCTCAAGCAAAGGAGGTAGGTAGGAGGCCGCCTGCTGAAACCCTCAGGTGTGTAGCTTGTTTTGGAAACTGGTTATTACCTTGACGTTCTCCCTTTCCATGGAATCTAGGCTCCATCCTGCCCTGCACCTGTACAAGTGTCTGCTGCTAATTAAGAGAGAGACAGATGGAGGAAGGTATAGTTTAATTTTACAGCCCCTGTTTCTTCAAAGCAATTAGGCTCATTGGAAGGAAAGCACCTTTTTCTTTCTTTCTTCCTCTCTTACAAATGAAGAAAAATCAAACGGGAGACGGGCAGTGTTGTTGAAAGGCTCACACATCTGTTTCCTGGTTGGTTTGTCAGCCATCTGCCCACAAGGTACCGGGGCTGATTAGGTTAATGCATTTATTAATGGGGCCTGCAAGACTGTTCAATGAATCTGTTATTTCTTTCTCATGGAGCTTTTTAATATACTAGGACAGGGACCACACTGCACAAAGCCAACCATGAGTGGCTAGGTAAGCATTTCTTCCCCTCATCTGGCTCCAATATAGAGAGGATCAGAAACGTTATGAAACCAGGGTTTCGTGAAAACTGCACTTCCAGAAAATGGAAATGATTCATCCATCTAACCTCTAACCACCTCCTTGTTGTTGAAATAATCTTGAAAATATCTCTTTGGAGGATAGTTTCATGCACCAGGCACCAGTTCAGTGCCTACACTGCGCTTTTCTAAAACACCCGAGTCCCACAGAGGGAGAATGGTTAGTTAACTGAATAGGCATGAATGATACAGTCTTGCCTACAGGACATTAGATTGCCTGAGGACCCCTTGACCTCTTCACTCTACGACTTAGATATCTTTTTAGTTTCTTGAACCTACTTGCCTCCTTCTCACCTCAAAGCTTATGCAAATGCTGTCAAATTTCAGCTATCAACTGCTGTATAACAAATGACTCCAAATCTTAGTTGCTTAACATAGCAACCATTTATTGAGATCATGATTCTGGGTCATTGGGGAAGTTATTATTTGGACTGGATTGGCTCCTCTCAGTTGAGTTTGCTTGGTATCTGTGGTCTACTGTTAGGTGGGTGATGGCTGTAGGGTCGAGGATGGCCTCACTGAACATGGTGCAGTTAGCAGTCTGTTGGTTGTGGTGAACAGGGGTAACTAGCCTGTGGGTTTCTCATCCTCCAGGAGCCTAGGGGCTTCCTTCTTCACATGGAGGCAGAGCACAAGAGCCTTAGGGTAGAAATTGCTAGAATCTCCTGGTCCAAGCCCACCACAATGCCAGGTCATATTCAAGTCATGGGGCAATAGACTCCATTCTTGATGATAAGAGCTGCAAATTATTTTGGTCATTCTTGTAATATACCACATATTCCCTCACATGGGTTACTCTTTCTGTTACTCTTTGCCTTCTGATCTCAGCTTAAGCAGCTCTTTCCCAAGAGGCAGGATAAATGCCTGCCTCTCTAGTAGAATGTTTACCCAAGGAGGGCAAGAACCATGTCTGTTTCTGTTTCTGATTGTCTTTCATACATCAAGTGTCCAGCATATGGTGGATACCCATTTAATGAATGACTAAATGATTGAACGCACAGCTCAAAGACTGCGGCATGGAGAATGGATTAGAGGAGGTGAAGCAAGGCAGGGAGGCCAGTTTAGTTACTGAAGGAAAACAACATTCAAAGAGGGTATGAGGAAAGGGATAGGTTGAAAAAATATTTGTTAGATATGGCTGGAAGGACTTGTGCTGGAAGCGAAGAGGAGAATGAAGTCAACCGTTGCAAGTTCCTGGCATAAATGGCTAAGGGCTGGGTGGTCCCACATGAGAGACGAGGAAGAAGCTGAAGAACAGAACTAAATAATGTTTCTGGGTTCAGGCTTGACCGTCTGGGGCCAGAGATGCTGGCAAATCTGTCCAGGAGGTAACTGGATATATAAATTTTGGAAGTCTAAACAATAATCTTAGAGTATTTTTTGATTGAAGTTTCATGGCACTGGTAATCTGGAACTTTCTTCTAAGAGGCAGGAAAATGTGTTTAAGTCCCGGCTCCAATATTAGCTTGTGCTGCCTTAAGCAATAGTACTTCCCTGACCACCGCCTCCCTCCTGATCAGATCAAGGCCCCCTTGTGTGCCCTTTCATGGAGTAAACTAGGCACTCAACAAACATGGTGGCTGGAAAAAGGAAAGAAGGGAGACAGAAAAGAAGGCAGGTTGATTTGGATGAATGCCTGCTTTGTGTCTATTAAGTTGCCTACCATAAAGTAAGTGTTCAAACAATGTCTAATTTAACCCAGGGCTGCTTTCTTAAGGCAGGGGATGGATGATATATATGTACTGAGCAGTTACTACATTCCAAGAGTCTTGCTACACAGCTGGTGTATCTCATGCAATTCATTGCTCACAACCCAAGCGTAGTTAATATCCCCATTTCGCACCTAAGGAAACAGGCAGAAATGGTTAAGTGATGTTCCTAAGGTCTCATAAACTCAGGTCTGTCTGATTTCAGAGCTGGCACATTTCCTTATTCACTCCACTCTTGTCCAAGTACCAGGCACTTTCTGTGCCCAGGGAGTACCCAATACCAGGTTTGCCCAGCAACCAGCTCAGAGTTCAGTATGGAGGAGGGTGTGCATTCTCTATGTGGGACTCAGTGTTTCCTCTTAATGGGATTCCCGCCCCCCGCATCTGCACAGATATGGACAGACTTGGATTACTGTATTACTTTACTTTGGCACTTTCTGAGGGGTCATGACGTATTGCAGGTGCTGGGATGACTAATTCATAGTTTATTTTGTCTGTTTCTCAGAAACAGGAACCATTGAATGCATCCCTTGCTCAGAGAAGACCTCAGACTAGTCTGGTGTCTAGAAAGAGGAACATGGGAAAGAATGATGCTGGATCATCATAAGGCATATGTAATGAGAGTGAGTGAGATTCTTCAGTGAGAGATTACCGAGAGGAAAATAGGAAAGTTAGCTTCTATTTTTGCCCTGATATTCTCTGTGCTCTCACTGTATTTTGCTCATGTATTTTTTTTTAACTCTTAAGTTTAGGGGTACAAGTGCAGGTTTGTTACATAGTATACTTGTGTTATAGGGGACTTTTGTACTGATTATTTCATCCCCTAGGTACTAAGCCTAGTACTCATTATTTTTCCTGATCCTCTCCCTCCTCCCACCCTTATAAATTAATTCATCAAATATTTACTGAGGCTAGGTGCGGTGGCTCACACCTGTAGTCTTAGCACTTTGGGAGGCTGAGGTGGGTGGATCCCTTGAGGTCAGGAGTTTGAGACTAGCCAGGCCAACATGGCAAAACCCCATCTCTACTGAAAATAAAAAAATTAGCCAGGCATGGTGGCACATACTTGGAATCTCAGCTACTTGGGAGGGTGAGATAGAAAAATAGCTTGAGCCCAGGAGGCAAAGGCTGTAGTGAGCCAAGACCATGCCACTGCACATCAGCTGGGCAAGTTTACTGAATCCTTAATATCTACCAGGAACTAGGCTGGACATTGCTAATATGATGCTGGGCAAGTCATACCTGGTCCTCTTGAAACGCTAGTGAGTGAGATGGATGATAATGAATCAATTGCATGAACAAGTATAAAATGACAGCTATGATAAATGCCATGGGGAGGGGCTTATTATGGAGAGATCTGACCTTCTCAGACTTTCTAGAAGGGAGAGGGACTGGAGGAGAGAGGCAGCTGGGCATATTAGGAGGTGGGAGGATAGTTCCTTTAGCACTCTACAAAAAAACAAAAAAGAAAAAATTCCATGTGCTGGAGCTATAATAATGGTAGGGACTCTACCTGTGGTTCTGAACCCTGGCTGCACATTAGAATCACATGAGGGATTAGAAAATCTATGTCTGGGCCACACTCCCTGAGATTTTGATTAAATCAGTTTGGGAAGGGTCCAGGTGTCTGAACAGTTTTAAAGCTCCCGCATGTGATTTCCATGTACTGCCAGGACTGAGAACCACTGAGCCACCCAGTTGGAAGGATATTTCTGCTCTCAAAGAACTCATGGTCTAGTGGGGAAACAGATGTGAATACAGAAAATTATAAAACAGCATAGTCAGTGTTATGATGGAGAGAACAGGGGTGGCTGAGAAAGTCTGAGAGAATGAGGGGGGCAACATCTTAGCTAAGTCTTGCAAGATGAGTAACAGTGAGCCTTGCGCTAATGAAGGGAATAGTCTCTGCAGCTCAGACACCTGGTTCTTAGACCAGATAGGGGACTTCATTATAAATACTGCTGTGATTGGTTAGCTCCCCTTCATAGCACTTACCGTGGTTATACTTTTATCTAATTTGGGGGATTATTTGACCACCACCTCTCTCCTGATCAGATCAAGGCCCCTTTGTGTGCCTTTTCATGGAGTAAACTAGGCACTCAACAGACATGGTGGGTAGAAGAAGGAAAGATGGGAGACAGAGAAGAAGGCAGATTCATTTGGATGAATGCCTACCTCCATACTAGAATGTCCACCCCAGCAGGGAAAGAACCATGTCTATTTCTGATTCTCCTTTGTATTTCAAGAGTCCAGCACACGGTGGGTACTTGTTTGATGAATGACTAAATGACTGAACAAATAGCTGGAAGACTGCAGCATGGAGAATGGATTGGAGGCGGTGAAACAAGACAGGGAGGCCAGTTTGGTTACTGAAGTAGAACAACGTTCAAAGAGGTAGGAGAAAGGGAATAGGCTGAAATATTCATTAGATAGAGCTGGCAGGACTTGCTGGTTGGGCAGTTGTGCTGCAAGAGAAGAGGAGAACAAAGTCAACCATTGTTCCCAAGTTTCTGGCTTAAGTGGCTAAGGAGTGGGTGGCCCCATGTGAGAGATAAGGACAAAGCTGAAGAGATCTGAGTAATGTTGCTGGGTTCCGGCATGGCCACCTTACTTACAGGAAAGGGGTCCCGATTTAGACCCCAAGAGAGGATTCTTGGATCTCACGGAAGAAAGAATTCAGGGAGAGTCCGCAGAGTAAAGCGAAAGTATAGTAAGAAAGTAGAGGAATAAAAGAATGGCTACTCCATAGACAGAACAGCCCTGAGGACTGCTGGTTACCCATTTTCATGGTTATTTCTTGTTGCTTAATATGCTAGATAAGAAATGGATTATGCATGCCTCCCCTTTTCAGACTACACAGGGTAACTTCCTGACGTTGACATAGTATTTGTCAGCTGTCATGGCGCTGGTGGGAGTGTAGCAGTGAGGATGCCCAGAGGTTACTCTCATGGCCTTCTTGGTTTTGGTGGGATTTAGCCGGCTTCTTTACTGCAGCCTGTTTTATCAGCAAGGCCTTTATGACCTGTATCTTGTGCCATCTTTCTGTCTCGTCCTGTGACTTAGAATGCCTTAATCATCTGTGAATGCAGCCCCGTAGGTCTCAGCCTCATTTTACCCAGCTCCTATTCAAGATGGAGTTGCTCTGGTTCACACGCCTCTGACAGTTATGCTGCAAGAGAAGAGGAGAATGAAGTCAACTGTTGCTCCCAAGTTTCTGGCTTAAGTGGCTAAGGGGTGGGTGGTCCCATGTGAGAGAAAAGAAAGAGGCTGAAGAACAGATCTGAGTAATGTTGCTGGGTTCGGGCATAACCACCTTGCACCAGAGATGCTGGTGCATCTGTCCAGGAGGTAATGACACACAAATTTTGATGTCTAAGAAGGAATCTTTGAGCATTCTTCTATTGAAGTTTCAGGGCACTGGAAATCTAGAATGTTCCTCTAAAAGGCAGGAAAATGGGTTCCAGTCCCAGCTCTAATATTAACTTGTGCTACCTTAAACAATTCATGACATTTCAGGAATGTGTGATCCTCACAGCCTGAGTAGCAGATTCCAAGATTCCTTTTGGCTTTGATATTCGGTACCTTCAGGTAGCCCTAGAATGGAAAGAGACACTTTCTCTTGAAAGGCTTTACCAGTCAGAGCTATTTGCATTACAAGCAATATAAACTCAACTGAAACTGTGTTATACATAGAAAGTTAATACGTGGCTTCCTGGGGTGGTGCCCTGAGCAGTAGACCAAGCGGAGGCCACACTAGCCGGGAAAGAGTGCGTGATCCATGAGTGATATCTAGCATAGACACAGAGGAGGCAGAAACAAGGACATATTTTTGTTTCAGTTCTGAAACCAAAGCTTTTCCTCTAAGGCCTTTCAAATAATGTTGATTGAAGATAGGTTCTACTCTGGCTCAGCCATTAGCTCTGGGTAACCTTAGTTTAATCATTTTATGTACCAGAGCTTGACAGTTTCCTTATTTGTCACGCAGGAGTAATAGCCCTGTTTTTTTCTACCTTCATTGTTGAAAGGATCTAATGAGAAAAGGACAGAGCCCTGATGGTCTCTGTGAATTTCTGTAAATTCATGTGTGTGACACTGAGATCCCAATATGTGGATGAAAGAGCAGCAAATACTTCTGGTCTCCTGAGAGATGAAAGTTCAAAGTTTATTGCTAATGAATTAATTTTTAAAATGTAGAGGGTCTTAGAATACAAGAATCTGGAAACGAAATAAGAGAAAAAATAAAAGGAGATATTATAAAATTGTCAAATAAAAATTTAATAAAGTGTCAGCAAACCACCGTGGCACATGTATATCTATGTAACAAACCTGCACATTCTGCACATGTATCCCAGAACTTAAAGTATAATTTTAAAAATTAAAAAAAAAAAAGCGGGCCAGGCGGAGTGGCTCATGCCTGTACTCCCAGCGCTTTGGGAGGCCGAGGTGGGCAGATCACCTGAGATCAGGAGATGGAGAACAGCCTGACCAACGTGGCAAAACCCCATCTCTACTAAAAATACAAAAATTAGCTGGGCGTGGTGGCAGGTGCTTGTAATCCCAGCTACTCAGGAGGCTGAGACAGGAGAATTGCTTAAACCTGGGGCAGAGGTTGCAGTGAGCCGAGATCATGCAGCTGCACTCCAGCCTGGGCTACAGAGCCAGACTCTGCCTCAAAAACATAAATATAAAGGAAAGGAAATGTCAATGAAAAGAGTCAAACTCTGTAAAATATTTGGAGAGATTTATTCTGAGCCAGATATGAGTGACCTTGGCCCGTGACGCAGCCCTCAGGAGTCCGGAGAACATGTGCCCAAGGTGGTTGGGGTGTAGCTTGATTTTATACCTTTTAGGGAGGCGTGAGACATCAATCAAATACATTGAAGAAATACATTGGTTTGGTCCAGAAAAATGGGACAATTTGAAGGGGCTTGGGGGGACTTCAAGGCTATGGGTAAATTTAAACATTTTCTGGTTGACAATTGGTTGAGTCTAAAGACCTGCGATCTATAGAAAGGAAATGTGGGCCAGGCGCTGTGGCTCAAGCCTGTAATCCCAGCACTTTGGGAGGCCGAGGTGGGTGGATCACGAGGTCAAGAGATCGAGACCATCCTGGTCAACATGGTGAAACCCGTCTCTACTAAAAATACAATAAATTAGCTGGGCGTGGTGGTGTGTGCCTATAATCCCAGCTACTTGGGAGGCTGAGGCAGGAGAATTGCCTGAACCCAGGAGGTGGAGGTTGCGGTGAGCTGAGATCGCGCCATTGCACTCCAGCCTGGGTAACAAGAGTGAAACTCTGTCTCAAAAAAAAAAAAAAACCCAAAAAACAAAAAAAGGAAATGTTCAGGTTAAGATAAAAGATTGTGGAGAACAAGGTTCTTTTGAAGTCTCATAGTGGCTGCTCTTATAGACAATGGATGACAAATGTTTCCTATTCAGACCTTTAAAAGGTGCTAGACTCAGTTAATCTCTTCAGGATTGTGAGGACCTGGAAGAAAAAGATCAAGCTATGTTAATAGAGCTTCTTTACAGATGTAGATTCCCGTCCCCCTCCACCAGAAAAAAACGACTTTGCAGGGCCACTTCAAAATATGGCAAAAAAAATGTTTTGGGGTGAATTATTTTGATTTTCTTTTGTCATGTAATGTTGTGCCAGAGTCAGACAGGAAAGTAAGTCATCATATAGAAGGTGAAATAAAACCCATCTGATGAGAATTTATGGTTTGTAGGGCATGACTCCCACACCACTTAGATAGAAATGTGGGCAAGATAAGAAAAAATCATAGCTTAGTCCTCAAAAGAAAGAAATACAGAGAAAGAGAAGTAACAATGAAGGAAGGGAGACAGGAAGGAAGGGAGAGAGACAGGAAGGAAGGAAGAAGAGAAGGAAGAAAGGAAGGACAGAGGAAGAAGGGAAGGAAGGAAGAAAGAAGGGAAGGAGGGAGGGAGGAAAGGAAGGAAGGAATCATTCAGAGCTGGAGAGAATGTAGTTAAATTGAATGGAAATTGATAAAATTCTTTCATAGAAGAGTTGGCAATATTTGTCAAGAGCCTTAACAATGTTTATACCCTTTGGCCAAATAATTCTACATTTTATAATCCAGATCAAAGGTTAGCAAACTTAATAAAGGACTGGATAGCAAATATCTCCGGCTCTTCTGGCCTCGCAGTTTCTGTCACCAGCATACCATTCTACTATAGCAGAGCAGAAGCAGCCATGGATAATACATAAATGAATGGGTATGGTTTTGTTTTCAGTAAAACTTTATTAACAAAATCAGGATATGGCCAGATTTGGCCTGTGGGTCATAGTTTGCCCATCCCTGATGTAAATTAAGAAAACAGGCCTGGTACCGTGGCTCATACCTGTAATCTCAGCATTGTGGGAGGCCAAGGTGGGAGGATTGCTTGAGCCCAGGAGTTCAAGACAAGCCTGGGCAACATGGTAAAACCTCATTTCTACAAAAAGAAATAAAAATTAAAAAAATTAACCTAGTGTGATGGTGCACGCCTGTGGTCCCAGCTACTCAGGAGAAATCATCTCAGCCTGGGAGGTAGAGGCTGCACTCCAGCCTGAACAGCAGAGTAACATCCTGTCTCAAAAACAAATAAATTAATTAATTAAAAAGAAAACATTTTTAGAATTGTTCTAAATTCAAAATTATAATGAGAGGTTTAAACAAAAAGAGTTTCATCTCAATTTTATTTGTAATAGCAAAATATTGGCACAACTCTGATACTAATGGGGGATTCATTTGCTATTTCTACTCAATGAAATAGTAAGAACACATGAAAATGCTATTTACTAATAATTTATAACATGAAGAAATATTGATAAAACATTCATGAGAAATGGAAACAAACTTATTTGTAACGATGATAATGGTGGTGAATAGTATCTAAGCAGTTTACACAGGCCATTTCACTCTCCAAACACATCTATGAAGTGTACTTTTTTGTTTGTTTGTTTTTTGTTTTGTTTTTTTTTGAGATGGAGTTTCACCCTTGTCTCCCAGGCTGGAGTGCAATGGCGCGATCTCAGCTCACCGCAACCTCCGCCTCCTGGGTTCAGGCAATTCTCCTGCCTCAGCCTCCTGAGTAGCTGGGATTACAGGCACGCGCCACCATGTGCAGCTGATTTTTTTGTATTTTTAGTAGAGACGGGGTTTCACCATGTTGACCAGGATGGTCTCGATCTCTTGACCTCGTGATCCACCCACCTCGAAGTATACTTTTTTAATGGAATGACTTTCTTAATGGAGAAGCTGATGGCGATAAACATTAAGTAATTTAGTCAAGGTTAAGCTTCTAGCAGGTGTCAGAGATGGAACAGGAATACAGGTCTGCTTAACTGCAGAAAGCAAAAACAAGAGCAAACCAACCAACCAAGGAAAATTCCAAATTAAACTCTGTTTATTAAAAAGGCCAGAAGAAACTACACCCAAAAGTTGCTTTCGGCTGTCTTGATTGGTAAGAGGTGGATAGGAAGATCGAGTAACATGTTCAGTATTTTCTCTGATGAGAATGTATCATTTTAGTAATGAAGAAACAACACGTGAATTTCACAGGATAGCCGAGGATGGCAGAATGGTAAGTGGGACTGCGGTGGGAGAAGTGTTTATTTTGGGGGTCTAGAGGTTCCCTTGGGGATGCCCTTCATCCTCTTGGTCCTGCTTTTGTTTGTGAAAAGGACATGGTGCTACCCTTCCCTCTGTCTTGTTCTAGGTGGAGTTTCTAGTGTGTCTTTTGTTGGGATGCTTGGCCCGTTTTTATGCTGTTCTTGGGCTGACATGCCAGTCTCTAACTCTCTCTCTCTCTCTCTCTCTCTGTCTCTCTCTTTCTCTTCTCTTTTTTCCCCTTCTTCATCCACCTGTTCCACTGTGCAGCTGACAAGGTCAATGATGACTTCTACACCAAGCGACGGCACCTGGCTGAGCTGGCTGCCAAGGGGAACCTACCATTGCACCCCGTAAGAGTGGAGGACGAGCCGCGGGCCTTCAGCCCTGAGCACGGTCCTGCCAAGCAGAATGGACAGAAGTCTCGCACCAACAAGATGCCCCCACATCCCCTGGCTTACAACTCCACCACCAACTTTAAGGGCTGGGACCCCAACGAGCAGTCCCTGCGACGGCAGGCTTACGGCAACAAGGGCAAGCTTGGCACGGCCGAGACAGGCTCCAGTGACCCCTTGGGAACTCGCCCCCAGCACTACCCACCCCCACAGCCATACTTCATCACCAACAGCAAAACAGAAGTGACTGTCTGAGCTTTCAACACAGGGAGCACCCTGGAGACCACACTCAACTGAGAGAGGCAAAAAAAAAAAAAAAAAAAAAAAAAAAAAAAACAACCCTGGCCACACCTTCCCCTCCCCAACACATGCACCCATACACTAACTCTCAACAAGAACCAACTATAAACCTACTGGGGACACAGAGTCGCATTTTTCCTAGGTCATGCCTAGCACGTGTCGGCAGGCAGCTGCGAAAGGCCGAAGCGTGGACATTCAGCAATACAGCAAAGGGGAAACTGAGGCACACTCCACTGCAGGCCCAAGGTGGCCAACTCAACATGCCCAAACCGCGGGGATGGTGATTCTTTTCCTCCTAACTTGAAACTGAAATCCATGATGAAAAAATATAGAAGTAGCACAATTTAGAGAAATTGCCCCTTTGAGCACATACACTACTTGCCACGTGCTGTTTCTAGGTACGAGAGCCAGGGTGGAAGTGGGGACGGAGAACGAGGGAGGACACAAGAGTGTATTTCAGAAGAGGAGTTGTTCTGGGAGGAATCTGCTGCCCACATTAGAAGCATTTTTCTAATTTCAAGAAGTGGTGACGTGGACATAAAATTTTGACAAGCATGAAATGGTCACTGGACCCCAACCGTTCTATTTATAGTACTTTTCATATCATCCATGTTGAAAGCAAAAAAACCCTCAAACTCACAAAAAACAAATAGACCCTGAACCCACCGACAATGATGGGAAGAAAAGAAAAAACATTTTAGAGAACTCCCATAAGGACCATGACCATGGAAATGGGAGGGATGGGCTTTTATGGCAGGGAGAGGGTCTGGAGAGTATTCGATAACTTTTTAAAAAGAGAATTAAAATGTAAGCCCGTCACAAAACAAAAATCGTATATTAGGTTTTTCTTCCTCCAAAATCTTGAAGACTTGTTGACATCAACAACGATGGATCCACAGTTGGAAAAGTCCACAGGAGATCAGATGAGGACCTGGAAGACTCTGATTTCTGGGGTTTGCCTCCAAGACCTGACACAGCCACAGAAACAAGTCCTCTGCAAACTCTATGTCCCTGACATCCCTTTTCCTTCAGCGCGTTGCCGCCGCCGCTGCCAAACTTCAACTGCTTTGGACTGAAAATGTCATAAGCGTGGGTGGTGCCTTCAATGTGTTACTGTTGTTTCCTGACATTCTTGTTTCCCAGGTGCAACCTGTGTTCTTTTACCTTCCTTCCTCTTGTTTTTCTGCGGTATTAGGTGTTTCCATCCTTCCTTTGTAGGTGAGCCCACCCCGTAACACCCTCTGAGGGGCTGCTACAATGTCAGGGGTACCTGAGAACGAAGACCTCCCTCCTCTCCACCCCATCAAAATGAGTCCTATTTTCTAGCCCTGCCCCCAAACCTGTCAGATGTTTCCTGGTCCCGTAATTGCCGAGGTCCCTCCAGGTTACCTCCCCATAAACTTCGGCATGTTCATCTCCTATCCAGAATGTCCTGAGGTGGCTTTTCTGGTTGGTTCTCATAACCCATAGCCCGTGGGGTCCCAACAAAGTCAGTTTTCCTATAAGTTCTCTTTGTTTTCTGGAAGCCCCAAGAGGTGGATTGAGAGAGAAGAGATTTTCATCTAAGGTGAAAGGTTTTTCAACTAGCCCCTAAAGGTCTTAGGTAGTTAATGAACCTTCAACAGACCCACAGCAATTCTGGTGTCAGAAGTTATCAGTGGTCTGGTCAAATAAGACTCAAATAAGACTCAGAGTGTTTTCTGGAATCCTGAACCGCAAAGCTCTGCCTCACCTGTCTCTCTACCCTGACATCGTGAAATCAGCAAAACCAGATATTTATTCTCCTCCTCGCTCCCAGCAGATCTGAGGGTGCTGACAGTGCAGCTGATCCCTCTGGACCTCAGCCTCCCATCTGAAACATGGGGCATTGGGGTCAGTCAAGCTTTTTGAAATGGCAAAACCTCGACCTGTTTTTAAAAATGAGATTTTTTTGCTCAGGTGCAGTAGTTCATGCCTATAATCCCAGCACTTTGGGAGGCCGAGATAGGTGGATCATCTGAGGTCTAGAGTTCAAGACCAGCCTGGCCAACATGGAGAAACCCCGTCTCTAGTGAAAATACAAAAATTAGCCAGGCATGTGGTAGATGCCTGTAATCCCAGCTACTCGAGAGGCGGAGGCAGGAGAATCGCTTAAACCCAGGAGGCAGTGGTTGCAGTGAGCTGAAACTACCACTGCACTCTAACCTGAACAGCATGAGACTCTGTCTCAAAAAAAAAAAAAAAAAAAAAAAAAAAATCTTTCAAAGAACGCACGGTAGGAGATCTCCATGTCTAAAAAGGCACCATGATGTACAAAGCAGGAATCAGAGATTTAGTGTCCACCTTCTTAGCCTCCTTGGGGAGAGACCACAGCGCTTTTCAGTCAGGTGAATACCCCTGGACATGCTCAGGGTTTCCTTGGCGTTAACGAGCTGTGTACCTGTAACACACTTTAACATCTCTGTGTATCACCTTCACAATATTTGTATCTAAATTAATTCATTTGAATACATTTTGTTTTTAAAATGAAAACTTCCTGTCTTGATCACAAATTTTAAAAAAATCAATTGCTGTAAATAGAAAGTAAGCATAAAAATAAGTACAAAGGAAACAAGCAGCAATGATTAAATTCCAGCTGGAGTCTGTTGTCCGTGAGTCTGAACTAAAACCTGGGGTTCTTTCATTCTCTCTTTATTTCTCTGTCTCTGTTTCTCTCTCTCTTAAAATGATATTAGCAGGTATTAAATAATTGTTAAAGATACCAGCACCCAATAAAGATTTTCTCTTTGTAGTAATAAGATGGACCGGAAGGTAAATGAAAGAGGAGTCATTTCCTGTGCAAGGCAGTGTTGAACAATGCTGTATCCATGTACTGCCTGTGGTCACTGTGTGTACACTAGGGGTGTCCACACTTCAGAAAATCCTGGGTTGATTTAACTATGAGGTTGTTTCCAGCTCAAAGTTTCTGTAATTCTTAACTCCCTTTTAACTCATCTTTGCTCTTTGCCCCCAGTCCGCTTCATTTCACCATCATCTCAACTCTGATTAAGAGTCTTTCTTTGCCTCTGAATTGATAGTATTTTATTCCTTCTGCATGCTCCTTCTCCTCTGAATATACTTCATCAATTGAACTGTGCTCTTTGGGGTCTGCAGTTGTAATTTGGGCAGGAGAGGTGCAGCCTGGTCATTAAAACGTAGCCACAGTGCCAGTACTGGGAAGGACCAGTACTTCCCACGTAGTCCTGCCTAGGATGGAAAGCTTAGGAAGTGCTTCCTAGTTTATTATCATCCAGTTGGCTTTGGGAGATGAAGAGGGAAGTTTGGCTAGGGAAGGTCTTTCTGTTCTTTGGCTTCCTCTTGGGAGGATAGACAGACCTCACAGTACTGAAAGACGGGACAACCTATGGAACTATCTGTGACTTCATGTACCACGACAAGGACCCTATAGCTAGGGTAGTGAGACCTAGAAGAGAAACCAGAACAAAGCAGACAGGCTGTCCTCTTCCTAATTCTATGCCCTCACACCTGCCCCTATTTTTTGCCTTTAGCTGTCCCCTGATTTCCAACCCAATGGGACCAGAGTCTGACTTCCCTTTAACCCTTTCACAGTGTCTCAGCCTCCATCTGCCTTGGGCTCCGCCTGGCCTCCCCATCTAACTCTTCCCAGTTTTTGTGTAAATGGAGCATATTTTATGTGCGAATATTTTAGTAATCGTATGTTCTGCAAGTAAACTTGTGTTAATACTTGTCAACAACTGCAGAGTTTATGATACAAATAATTCTTCCTACAATGAAGAAAAAAACACATTTGTTTGTTTTCTAAGAATGTTTATTTGTAAACATATGTATTCACTATATTAATATAAATTTCTTACCTGGCAATAAAACTGATTATATGTGATGCTGTTGGGGTTGTCATGTATCTTTCTAATGCCCTGCATCCCAATTTGTGTTTTCACCAGGGAACACCAATATTAGCATAGAGAGGGAGGTCTTTAGTACTCAGAATGTGTGGGAAGTTGTTTCAGGCAAAGGCAATTTTCTAGTTAACAGCAACTTACATACATTTTCCAGGAGACTTTGTGTTTGCAACCTCTCTGGTAAGTTTGCATCACATCTGCTAGTTCACATCCTTGCCTTTAGAGATCTTTCGTTGCTAGGTTTCCTCATCATAACTAAATTTATCCTTAATGGCCAAGAATCTTGCTGCGATCTGGACTTAGTTTTGAACACTGATCAGGGTCATAGAAGACACAAATATTGAAAGAATGGAAGATTGGATTCTTCTCCTAATTATTAAATTTTATTTCCTCTCTGGCCTCTGGTAGCATGGAGTTTGAAATTTTCAGGTGGAAACTTGTCTGGATGTGGTTCCTCCAGAAAGAGGCTCTGAGATGAGGATGTGAGAAGTGAAGAGAATACTGGGAGGGGGTGGGAGGTTCAGTAAGGAAGGGAAAGCAGCCAAGAAGAATATGACATCATGCTGGCTACCACTATGCATGGCTGGTTCATGCTTCAGGGAAACTTTGGGAGATGGTGTTGAACACGAACACAGAATCACCCTGCCCAAGTAACATGGAGCTTGGGTGTTTACGTGCCCAGGGCCATCAGACATTGTGTCAGAATTGCTTTCAGGGATGCTAATGTTCAGATACCTCTAGGCTGTCATGTGCAAAGGCGGAAGGATTTTCATGGTGTCAAGAATCCCTAGGCACAGAGACGCACCTACTGGTGATTGTAAGCCAGTCATTGTGCACAGAAGTCCCAAAGACACTGAGGATGTGCCCAGGAACTCACAGTGGCTGCCCAAAGCCAGAGATCTGAGGCCCCTGGGAAATGAAACTTCCACTCTCTGGATACTTAGAGATGTTGTCGATGTCAAGCAAAGGGGAGAGTGGACCACGATTTGCAGTCAGGGTCAGGATCGGGATCTTTACTCTGGGATTTGAAGACCCTTCATTGGCCACAGGATCACATGGCATCACCGAGAGCAGATCCCATGGGCTGTCTTTGGGGCATAGTTCTGGTTATCAGAGAAGTCTGGAAGGCAGAGGATGCTCTTTCAGTACTGGGAAAGTGTTGATGACGGGAGTCACTCCCATCACAGCCCCACGAATGCAGTCATAGGAGAGAGAATTACACCTCTGTGAGGAGGGCCACACTATACCTCCAGTGAGCCACTTGGTTGACTGTAACTCATAAGCAACAACAACAATCATCACCGGCTTATTTGCAGAGCCACACACTGTTGACCTATCCATTGCCACCTTGGTTCACCCTGCAAAAGGTAAGTACTATTATGCTTTGGAGATGCTGTTTAGATATTTAAAATCTAAAATTTGAGTAATTTTCCTAAAGCAATTAGTACGTGATAGAACTGGGGTTCAAACTCCAGAACTAATCCTTTAATGGCTCCGTCAACAGTTCTCACTTGGGGCCAGGCATGGTGGCTCACACCTGTAATCCCAGCACGTTGGGAGGCCGAGGTGGGCGGATCACCTGAGGTCAGGAGTTTGCAACCAGCCTGGCCATTGTCTATACTAAAAATATAAAAATTAGCCAGACGTGGTAGCAGGTGCCTGTAATCGCTGCTACTCAGGAGGCTGAGGCAGGAGAATCACTTGAACCCAGGAGGTGGAGGTTGCAGTGAGCCAAGATTGCACCATTGCACTCCAGACTGGGGGACAAGAGCGAGACTTCCTCTCAAAAAAAAAAAAAAATAGTTACCACTTGGATTAGCGTGCGAATAAGTGGGGCAGCTTGATAAAAATACCTATTCCCATGCTCCCTCAAAGAACTTCAGATGAGGTAGCTCTGAGTTGGGGACCAGGGCCCTGTGTTTGTAACAAGCTCCCTGTCATTGCACTGCAGTGGCTCCTGGACTGTGAGAAGCCTTGCACAGTGCCACATTGCCTCATCATCCAACATCTGTGAGATCATCCCAAGGATCTTAAGATGCAGGAGAAATTGGAATGGACCTGTGTGCTTCCAGAGAGAGGAGCTCTCATCATCTGGCTTCGTGTCAGATGTTGAAAGGTTGTGTCCTGTCTCCAGGAGACTTGGTTGGTGGTATTGATTCCAATGCCAACTTGCCACATGCCTTGAAACTACCCTTTCCTGCAACTCTACTCCATCTTCCTTCAGAAGGAGGAGGTTGCGGTTAATAATCTTCAGCTGGGCTCTCTGACTTGACAGTGTTGTTCTTCCTGATCACCATGAAATGGGTACAACCAACAGAATTGAGTCTCTTACCACTTTCAAAGGTTTGTTCCTGAATGGCCGGGCATTTAGTGGGTATAATAATAACATTATAGTAATGGATTCTGAGTATTGAGCACTTGCCAGGTACCCGGTGTGGACCCAGAAAATCTAAGACAAGTCTGTTAATTTAGAACATTTATTTTGCCAAGGTTGAGGATGTGTACCTGTGACACAGCCTCAGGAGTCCTGATGACATGTGCCCAAGGAGGTTGGGGTGCTGCTCCATTTTATACATTTTAGGGTGGTATGAGACATCAATCAAGTACATTTAAGAAATACATTGGTTTGGTCCAGAAAGGCAGGACAACTCCAAGTCAAGGGGCTTCCAGGCTGCAGGTAAATGTAAACATTTTCTGGTTGACAATTGGTTGAGTTTGTCTAAAGACCTAGGATCAATAAAAAGGAATGTTTGGGTTGTGATAACAGGTTGTGGAGACCAAGTTTTATCATGTAGATGAAGCTTTTACCTAGCAGGCTTCAGAGATAACAGGCTGTAAAATGTTTCTTATCGGACTTAAAGTCTGTGTTGATGTTAAGGAGGGGTACAAGGAGGCATGTCCAACCCCTACTTCCCTTGATGGCCTGAACCAGTCTTTCAGGGGCCTTGGAATTTTATTTTTGGTTCACACCAGCTTTATGCTGAGGGTTTTCTGATGCTCTAACAGCCATGGACTACTATGGATATTCTTAATGTTCTTAGGCCATGAATCCTTTTGACTATGGATTCCCTTTTCAGAATAATGACTTTAAAGGCATAAAATAAAATACATAGAATTATAAAAGTAATCCATTATCTCGATATATAGTCATAAAAATGTTTTTTAAAACTTGGATTTGTGATATGGTAATACAGTTAACCCTTGAATAACACAGCTTTGAACTGCATGGGTCCACTTATGTGTGAATTTTCTTTCACTTCTGCCGCCCCTGGTACAGCAAGACCAAGCCCTCCTCTTCCTCAGCCTACTCAGCATGAAGATGACCGAGATGAAGACCTTTATGATAATCCACTTCCACTTAATAAATAGTAAATATATTTTCTCTTCCTTATGATTTTTAAAAATAATGTTTTCTTTTCTCTAGCTTACTCTATATATATATATATATATATATATATATATATATATATATATATATCTCACATACTAAATATGTGTTAATCAATTGTTTATGTTATTGGTAAGGCTTCTGGTCAAAGTAGACTATTAGTAGTTTAGTTTTGGGGGAGTCAAAAAGTATATGAGATTTCTGACTACATGGGGTTTGGTGACCTTAACCCTTGCATTGTTCTAGTATCAACTATATATGTGCTTTTCAACAAATACAATAAATAACATGATCTATTGATGGATTTCAAAGTATTGATGAGCACAAACAATTCTTTGAGCTATCTGCTACATATGCAATGTGATACGACAATATCTGTGATTCTACTGTTGACAAAGTTCCAGGTCACTGCTAATATGGTAGGTGGCTCTTTGCCTACATTTATTTATTTGCTTTTGGGACAGTGTCTCACTCTGTTGCCCAGGCTGAAGTGTTGTGGTGCAATTATGGCTCACTGCAGCCTTGACCTCCCAGGCTCTAGCAATCCTCCCACCTCAGCCTCCCAAGTGGCTGGGACTACAGGTATGTGTCACCACGCCCAGCTAATTTTCTGTATTTTTTTGTAGAGATGGACATTCGCCACCTTGCCCAGGCTGGTCTTGAACTCCTGGGCTCAAGTAATCTGCTCACTTCAGCCTGTCAAAGTGCTAAGATTACGGGCGTGAGCCTCTGTGCCCTGCCTTATTGCCTCCATTTATAATTGTGGGATGTGCTAAATTTTAACTAGAGGCCAGTGAAAGAAAGACATTATATATTTTCTCCCAGGTAATTTCACAAACCCACTGAATTCCATCCACAGATCTCTCTGCAGGCATGTGGATCCCAGGCGAAGCATTTGTGTACTAGTGGGACTTAGAGCTACTTACCTATTCTCTTCATGCTTCTTTTTAAATAGGGATAACAATAGTATCTCTGTCATTTGGCTGTTATGAGAGATAAAATAATAGATAAAAAGATAGTAGCTTAGTGCTTGACATCTAGTAAATACTTCAGCATTAGCTTTTGTTATTAGAATGATTCTCCAGGAAGTCAGTGACAGAGCTGATTGAAACCTGGTTTTCTCTGACACAACCTCAAGCTCTGGACAGTCTTGCATGCTGTGTCACCTGTTGAAAGTGATTGTATTCTTTCCCTGGAATGAGACTAGACCAACACTGGAGTAGACCACAATGAATGTCTCCATTTCTTCACCCATCCCCGAGGAGAAAGACAAATGTCCAAGGCTCAGGAAGCTCTTGCCTATTTATTTAAGGGCTTATTGGAGACAGTTAATACCAATGTCCTCCCTTCAACAGCAAGCTCTCTCCAGCCCAATAATTACAAGATCCCAATTATAAACTTCACTGTCCCAGAAATTGTCGAAGTCTAGTTTTTTTTTTTTTTTAATCCATCCTGTTAGGAATATATTCACCACATAAAATCAAAATAAGTCTTCGATATGGCTTGGCTGTGTCCCCACCCAAATCTCATCTTGAATTGTAGCTCCCATAATTCCCATGTGTTGTGGGAGGGACCTGGTGGGAGATAATTGAATCATGGGGATGGTTTCCCCCATACTGTTCTCATGGTAGTAAGTCTCATGAGATCTGATGGTTTCATAAGGGGAAACTCCTTTTGCTTGGCTCTCATTCTTCTCCTTGCTGCCACCAGGTGAGATGTGTCTTTCGCCTTCTACCATGATTATGATGCCTCCCTAGCCATGTGGAGCTGTGAGTCTATTAAACCTCTTTTTCTTTATAAATTATGTAGTCTCAGGTATGTCTTTATTAGCAGCTTGAGAACAGACTAATACAGTCTATCTCATACATTCAGTTTCAGCCTTGAAAGATCATCATAATGCTAATAGCAACAGCTTCTTTTATTACCAATTATTGAACATTTTTTGTGTATCTGGCACTGGATTAGGCACTGTAAATGCTTCATTCTTCTCCTTGCCGGGGCTCTGAGCCTCAGTCAGCCTGAGTCTTTAAATGGTTTTGTGAAGCCGTAACTTCCTTTACCACCATTCCTACCACCAACTGGACTTTATGTGAGTAAGGAATAACCTTCTATTATTATCAGTTTGTTAAGCACAGAGATTTCAGGGCTTTTCTGTTAGAGTAGCTAGAATTTCCTTAACAAATACAAAAGATAAAGCTCTTAGAAATGTATCTGACACTATTAAAAAGAAATAAATATTATTTGTTGCCATCATTATCATTATCATCATTGCAGTAGTCTGTTTTCACACTGCTATAAAGAACTACCTTAGATTGGATAATTTATGATGAAAGACGTTTAATTGACTCAGTTCCACATGGCTGCAAGGCCTCGGGAAACTAACCATCATGGCGGAAGGGGAAGGGGAAGTAAGTACCTTCTTCACATGGTGGCAGGAGAGAGAAAGAGTAAGAAAAGGGGAAACGCCACACTTGTAAACCATCACATCTCTTGAGAACTCACTCACTATCACAAGAACAGCTAGGGGAACTGCCTCCATGATCCAATCACCTCCCACCAGGTCCCTCCCACAAGGGGATTACAATTAGAAATGAGATTTGGGTGGGGACACAGAGTGAAACCACAGCAATCATCTTAACTAAACTTCTACTTTGTGCTTGGACGTTTACATACCTGATCTTTAATCCTTTCAGTAACCCTGAAAGAATTCATAACTCCATTTTATAGGTAAGGGAACTGAGAGGTTAAATGTCTTACTCAAGGTCACAGAGCAAGTGCTGGAACGAGAATCTAAACCTGGAGTTTTCTGGTTCCGCCATTTCTAGCACCCCACTTAACCCTCTTAAAGTTGCTGATACTATCTAGATCCCGTTATTGTGGTTAAAAAAATAAATAGAAGTACCTTTGTAGAATAAAAATGTCTTCATCGTCAGCTTGGCATCTCACTTATTTTCTTGTCAGATTCCAAATCCTAACTCATGCTGTGTTGTACAATTCAAAGAAAGCATTTCACATCAAGAAATGTCATGGTTGCTAGAAATAATTTTGTCACATCCTCTTGAATTTTCCCTTTTTGCAAGTTCAGAGGTTTCAGTTAGATTCACATCTTATAATGCCTCTTTTTAAAGCATTAGAAAAGGGCAACTCATTTTTCAAAGGATCAGCATCCAAATAGAACACTTCATTGTTTTCATCTTAAAAGGTAAGAAATGGGAAGACTCTAAAGAGGCAACTTACGATATGCAGGTGCCTTATTTTCTGGTAATTCGAAGTTGTTTTTGATGCTGTAATTT
This sequence comes from Saguinus oedipus, assembly GCA_031835075.1. Lineage (NCBI taxonomy): Eukaryota > Metazoa > Chordata > Mammalia > Primates > Cebidae > Saguinus > Saguinus oedipus. The sequence continues at coordinate 12,592,517 of CM063179.1, read as the reverse complement.
TGTTTTTGAATTTTGCTGTCCGCTTATCAAAGGCAGTTGAGCTGAATGTACTGGAATTCTACAAGTTAGGTGTCTGTTGAATCCTCAGATCCAGGGTCCCAAAACTCAGCACCATGTAGATCTTACAGCCTTTCTCTTGGGTCTTACTAGTTGCCATGAGAATCTTCCTCATGGATGTTTGATTCTTTCTCACTTGGAGTCAACAGACTTTTGGACAAAATGTACAGAACACCACTGAGTGCTTGGTTCTGCTCCAAGAACCTCATTTCGTAATTCATTGAACAAATACCATTTACAATTGCCAGCCGTGGTGCTGGGCCTTGAAAGTGCAAGACTCCCTTTGCTATCACCCTTCTCCTTCCCCTTCTCCAAAAAATAAAAATAAGGAAGGTAGAAGATAAACAATAGAAAGCAGGCACTGTAAAGAGATCAAAAGAGGCACTGCAGGTAGAGGGAAGCCTTGGTGTTAGGTAACCTTGGATTTGAGTTCTCTCTAGCACTTCTAATTATGTGACCTTGGGGAAGCTACTGAGCCTTTCAGAGCATAGTTTTTTTCATCTCTAGAGCAAGCCCAGTCATACCCACCTTGTCGTGTTATTTCAGCAGTTGAGATGAAATATGCAAAACATCTACTCATGGTAGATGCTCAATAGATTTGGGCTGTTATTAATAGGAAGTATTTACTGATTTACTGCCACCCATTAGGAACCAGGCTAATGTGGTAACTTGGCTTGTCCATTTTGTTTTTGTTGGGGTCCCCAGAAAGATCCTGAGGCAGGAATTCATGTGCAAGGAAGGAAGGAATTTCGGAAGAAACTGATAAGGGGATGGCAGAAATTAGGTAAAAGGAGAAGGACCCAAGCAAGGATACAATTTTAGGCAAAGCCACGGAGAGGGTACGTCTTATGTGCATTACTCTTTAGAATCTGCATTGACTTCAAGCAAGGGAGCTTGCTTTTTTTTTTACATGCCTGTCAGTCATTTGCCAAAAAGATGGAGCGTCTAGCAACTCTGGCTCATTGCATATTGCGGGAAGAGTTCTCCAAGAGTCTCAGGTGCTGGTGGTTAGAACTAAAGACAGAATCTGCAAAGGAGGTGCATGGAAGCAGGAAGAAGGACATGAGGACATCTAGGTGAAGCACCGTGTTGGTTATACTTCCTTTTGCTGACTTCTCAGGGACATTAGCCCTGGCCCAGCTAGTCCCAGTAAAGAAGAAGAGTTTTCCTTGGTTCCTAAAAGCAGGACGTTTAGAGAACTTACCTACCAAAAATATGGGGAATGGTTTTGGGGTCAGACTCGTTGAAGATAAAATCTCAGCCTAACTTTTTATAGCCCATGTCATTCTGGGCAATGAGTTTGCCTTCTTGACCTAGATTTTCTCATGTATGAAATAGGAATAGTGATGTGCTTTCTGTACGTTTGTTGTAGCTTGAAATGACTTTATATTCCCTGACTTATTTGACAAATATATGCCGAGCATCTGCTACATGTCAAACAGGGGTAAGCACTGGTACATTGAGATGAATCAGACTCAGGTCCTGCCTTCTAAGACCGTGGCATTTAGTGCAGGAGGCAGACATGGAAATTGCAGACTCTGTTTTCTTCCTTACACATTTTTTCTCCCTTTCTCTGTTTCCTTCTCTATATCTGTTTTTTACTTGTTTACATCTTTTCTTTTTTCCACCTCTCTTCCTTCTCCTTCACTTTATCCCCACCTTTCTTTTATTATTATTTTACTTTTTAGAGAAAAAGCCTCACTCTGTCATCCAAGCTAGTGGCATGTGGGCTCACAGCAGCCTCAACCTCCAAGGCTCAAGTGATCCCCCAGCCTCAGCCTCCAAGAAGCTGAAACTACAGGCACACACCACCCTGCCCAGCGAAATTTTTAAAAATATTTTTTGGAGCTGAGTTTTGCTATGTTGCCCAGGCTGGACTTGAACTCCTGGGTTCAAGCAATCATTCTGCCTTGGTCTCCTAAGCTGGGACTGCAGGTGTGCGCCACTTCTATCTTGCATTCTCTGACCCTCACCACATCCATGCCTAATCTATATTAACTGGAGGATATCTAATCTGCTACCCTTGCAAGTCCCTGATCTCTGCTGCTGTTTTCCAAAATTTCTTCTGCAAGTTCCACAGCATATGAAGTTCTGGGGAATTCAACCGGACCCAGACCCTTGGGTGTGATGGGAGACTTGGAGATAGCAAGAGCTGTACTTAAAGCTTAGGGGTAGAGGAGTGGGGAGCAGGAGGAGCAACTAGCAGTCCTGTGCGGGTAGTGCTGGGGAATGGCAAATAGAATTTATGGTTGATTGCATTTGGGGTAGAGGGTCAGAGGTGATTTTCCCTGCAATTTTGCACCTGGGTAGACACCTAAGTGCATTAGGATAGGAGCCAGAAATTCTTGGTTTTGTTTCTAGCTCTGAAACCAGCTGTGTCATCTTAGATGTTGATTTCCTCATCCATAGGATGCAGAGGTTGCATTCAGTGACATTTCAGGACCTCTCTGACCTTCTTGGTCAGGAACTCTGCCTTCATGAATTTCTTATCTCTCCGATCCCCATTGCGTCTTACTCTGGGAAAGGCACCCACCAGGTACTTATATATATAAAACAACAACAGACTTATTTTCTGTATTCTGGGCTTCTGGGGATGATTAGCTCTGGGTTTGAGAAAGATCTGTATTTGAGGCCCTGGAAGCAGACTCTGTTGGCTGGAATCAATTCAGTCATTTTACTGTGAAGTCCAGGACAGCTGCTGCAGATGCTGAGGCAAACCCTAATGGCTTGTATAACGCGGTACTTCTCAGACTCCACCACCATAATTCAGGGGCTCTGGGAGCTCAGGAATTTGCATTTTAAGAAACACATTGGGGATTCTGATGCAAGTGGTTGGTGGACTACTGTTGAGAATCAGTTCTAGAGACCTGAGCTTAGCACTGCCACCAATACTCTGTGTGACCCTTACCTAGTTGTGTAAGGTCTTTGAACACCTTTAGTCACCTGCACAATAGGGCTCTTCACACCTGCCCCATTTTCCCGCAGGATTTCTGTGAGGAATAGATAAAATGGCGGATGGAAAAGCTCTAAGAGGCTCCACAAGAATCAAAGATGGTGGCCGTTGTGTGTGAAGATGCACCATCCCCAAGCTTCCTCCTCTCCATAGGAGGAATGAGACAGCAGGCAAAGAATATTCTGGGGAACACTTCAGCCCATCACCCCATCTCCTGTATCAGATACTTCTTGAGCCCCATTTCACCTGCTTTTGACCAACTTATTTGACTCCAACCATTGCCATGACAACCAGCTATGTAAGTGTACCCAGATAGCATCTGGCCTAGGTGTGCTTTAGAGCTGTTGCCTTCTGACTCAGTGCCTCATGTCCTCAACATGTGCAAATCTGGATGTGTGAGAGGGTTAATACACCATGGCTCAAACTTTGACTAACAGTGGGGAGCGGGGTGGGAGGGTGGGGATTGGAGACTAGTGAAGCATATTCCCCTCTCCATCTCTTGGGTGGACAATTCTAAGTGATTGCTTCTAGCTCCTCAGAGGGTCATAGTGGGTTGGAACCCACTTGCACAGATAGTAGATACCAGGTCCATAAAGTACCATGTGGTTGACTTTTCGTCCTTCCCGTTTCTCTTTTCCAAGCCCCTCTTCCTTTTCCTTAGGATACTTTCCAAAATAAATACCTGCACATAGCATCTTGCTTGAGTTCTGGTTTGGGGGGCGAACCAGGCTGACACAAAGGAGGCTTTGTTAATGAACCATCCTGGATCTCCAATAGTAATTCCAGGTCTAGGATTGTCATCCCACAATTGACTGTTTACTTAGCAGCAGAGTTCTTTATTTCCCTCAGCAGAGTGAGGGAAATATAGCCTGTCTACTTCCTACTTGACCAGCAAGAACTGAGTTCAAATCCCAGCCTTGTGCCTTAGGGCCATGTACAATGTAGGTAAAGAACTCTGCAACAATGTGTGGCACATAGCAAGTTCCCTTAAGACAGATCACAATATTCTTTCTTCAGTTCCCTCCTTTTCATGTCACATAGATTCAAAGTCCTTAAAACAAGTGGAAAAGACCTTCCATGATCCAGCCCCCAACTCCTTCTCTGCCTTCCTGTTGTACCACTCACCCCTTCACTCACTCCATTCCAGCCCCCACTGGCCTCCGTGCTGTCCCTCAAATGCCCCAAGACTGCCCACCTGGAATGCTCTGTCCATGAACTGGGACAATGTCGTCTCCCCACTCCAGGGGACATTTGGCAGTATCTGGACACGTTTTTGATTATCTCAAAGTGGAAGATAGGTTGCTACTGGCATCTAGTGCATAGAGGCCAATGATGCTGCTAGACATCCTACAAGGCGTAGGACAGCTCTCCTCCTCCAAAGACGGAAAATTCTCTGTTCCCAAATGACAGTAGTGCTGAGGGTGAGAAACCCCACAGGACCCATCTTCATGCCGCAGTCTTCCGCTCCTGGTTCACCCCACATCTGTTGGGTCTTTGGTTACATTTCACCTTCTCAGTGAGGCCTGATGCCCTGTTGATACTACAGCTTGTGCTGCCCATATCTCCTGGTCTGTCTTAACCCGCTCTGTTATTTTCTTATTGGATTCAGCCCTTTCTACCATATTGTTTCATTGATCTACTTATGTTTACTCTAATTGTCTGTCTCTTCTCACTGGGAAGGAAGCTCCATGAGGGTAGAAATCTTTGATTGCTGCCATATCCCCTCTACCTACCATGGTGCCTGGAACATAATAGGCATCCAGTAAATATTTGTTGAATGAATGAATGAATGAATGAATGGAAATACAGTTGACCCTTGAACAACATGAGTTTGAACTGTGTAGATCTACTTATCCTTGGATTTTCTTCTGCCTCTACTACCCCTGAAATAGCAAGATGAACTCCTCCTTTCATTCCTCTTCTTAGCCTCCTCAACATGAAGATGAGGATGAAGACCTTCATGATGATGCACTTCCACTTAATAAATAGGAAATATATTTTCTCCTCCTCATGATTTTCTTAATAATAACATTTTATTTTCTCTAGCTTACTTTATTATAAGAATACAGTATGGAATATATGTAACATGCAAAATATGTTATTTGACTGTTTTTATTATCAGCGGGATTGCTGGTCAATAAGAGGCTATTAGTAGTTAAATTTTTGGGGAGTTGAAGATTGTATGCAGATTTTTGACTGTGTGGGGGTAGGAGTTGTTCAAGGGTCAACTGTATTGTGAGGTTGAGGTTTGAGGCATGTCTCTCCTACTATCATGACAGTGTCATCAATGATTATGGGAACACCTGTCCAAAGGTGCAAGGGAGATGGCAGTGTGTGTTAGTCTGCTTTCACACTCCTAATAAAGACATACCAAAGACACGGTAATTTATAAAGTGAAAGAGGCTTAATGGACTCACAGTTCCACATGGCTGGGGAGGCCTCACAATCATGGTAGAAGGTAAAAAAGAAGCAAAGGCAAATCTTGCATGGTGACAGGCAAAAGAGCTCGTGCAGCGGAATTCCCATTTATAAAACCATCAGATCTGGTGAGACTTACTCGCTACCACGAGTATGAGGGAAACTGCCCCCACGTTTCAATTGTCTCTACCTGGCCCTGCCCTTGATACGTGGGAAGTATTACAATTTAAGGCGAGATTTGGGTGGGGACATAGTCAAATCATATCACAGCATGAGGATCGAAAAGATTCCTTAAAAGTATGGAGTTTATCTATGACTTGATTCTGTGTCAACTGTTTGCCATTCTTCAGAACAAAGCCATTAGCATTTTCTTACACTCTCATGCCAGCACAGAAGTTCATGACCCCTGACATCCTGCTGCTCACACTTCAACATGAAGCTTTTACTTGGTACCCATGGCTCATGGCAAATGTCATACAAAGAGACACCCCAAAGCAAGTCTTCCAACTACAACCTTAATTCGGAACCTCTTATCCAAACCCTTTGTCCACACCCTGCTCCATCCTGTACTCAGGATGTACTCAGTTATTCTGTGGGTCCACCAGGTCTTGAGCTGTGGGGGAAATTGTAATAGTCTGTTCTCATGCTGCTGATAAAGACATACCCGAGACTGAGTAATTTATAAAGAAAAAGAGGTTTGATAGACTCACAGTCCCACATGGTTGGGGAGGCCTCACAATCAGGTGGAAGGTGAAAGGCATGGCTTACATGGCAGCAGGCAAAGAGGGAAATGAAAGCCAAGCAGAAGGGGTTTCCCCTTATAAAACCATCAGATCTTGTGAGACTTATTCACTACGGTGAAAACAGCATGGGGGGAACCACTCCCATGATTCAGTTATCTCCCACCAGGTCCCTCCCACAACACAAATATGGGAGCTAGAATTCAAGGTGAGATATGGCCAAACCATATCAGAAATATATCCACTTGGGCATTAATTATCATGGACAAGAGTATTATGAAACACCCCTACTAGGTCAAAAGGTGAGACGTTTCATCCACTTTCTTTTAACACCAAGATTAGGAAGAGAAAAGTAAGATATTACTGAAAGTTGCTTTTTTTTTTCACTTTTTAAAAATCCTCCCCCTTTCTGTTTCTCCAGGGAGATTGAAAAGTGTCTTCTCAAACATTTCTCATTATCGGAACTTAATGAAGATTCTACTTAGGGCTACTACATACTTCAGGGGTAGTTTTTCAAAACAGAGCTCTGGCTTCATCTTTGTTAGGCTGCTAGTCTTTTCCATCCTCACTAAAGATGCCCTCTATAAGAGTAATACTAATAATTATCATTTATTGAAAATCTATGTGCCAGGCAATTTGCATACATTAGCAGTTTTCTTCACAAAAGTCATATGAGGTGGGAAATATTAACCCTAATTTCAGATGAAGTGATTTGCCCAAAGCCAAGCAGCTAGAAATTGACAGAACTGGGATTCAAACTCAAGTCTATCATCTGATCCAAAACTTTCCATGTCCAGCCTTCACAGATTTAGGGAAGAGAGAAGATGAGACAACAGGACAACTTATCACTGCTTCCAGCATGGCCATCAGTCCCCAGCCTTGGTTGCTAGGTCTCTCTGGGAACAGAGTTTAGGGAATCCCAGGAGACTCTGAGACACCCAATTAGAAAGGCGATAATAGCAGACCCGAGAATAGACTGATTGCTTATTCATTATTCTTTTTGTTTCTGGACTCTTCCATCTGTCGTACAGAGGGCTGTCAGCAATTACCATGACGTTCTTTCCAGAAAGGGGCCTCTTGGCCCTGCTAATCACCTTGCCCAGAACCAAACTGGGTCTTCCAGGTGGCAAATTCTTCAGAAGCAACATCAAAATGCTGCTGTCTCTAGGGCTTCCCAGTGAATCCTCCGTGGACACCTTGGGGGCAAAGTGAAAGCACTGAACTTCCACAAATGAAGAAACAGTTCATTCCGGGCTTGTTAAGTGCCAGGAGCCTTGTTGAGCAGGTGTTGCCCAGAGGCAATGTGGTCTTGTAATGGATCAGTAGATTAATACCAGGGAGCAGAGAATCAGGCCTGAATCTGAACTTGAGCTGTTGGAGTATCAAGAGAGCATGTGTTCCCCTCACCTCCCAGCAGGAGATCCTTTCATTTGTTTTCTTCTTCTTTCTGCATCATTCTCTTCTTCTTTTCTCCTCTATCGAATAACACCACAGACCTGGATACCTGCCTTTAGCAGGTAGAGGGTGTCATTGATATCTGTTATGTCCTCCTAACCTCTCACTGCTTTCTCACACTTCCTCTTTCCTCTTCTCTCTCTTGCTGTGGTTCTACTTTTGACTGTATCTTTCTCCTTAGTGCTCCTTTTCCTCTCTGTTCCTCTCCCTCTCCCGCAATTCTCTCTGTGTGTCTCTCTTTCTCTCTCTCTCATTCTCTTTCTGTCTCATACATCTTTCTTCCTTTTTATTTCATGCACTTCTTACCCTCAAGATCTGCCTTTCTCTGAAACACATTCTCTCTGACTTTCTGTCTCTTCTCTCTTGCCCTCTATCTTTGGGACTCTGTGTCTCTTTATGTGTATACATCTCTCTCTTTCATATACATACAAAGGATTAGTTCTGTCTTTAGGTCAATTCACGTTAGACCATCACCGCCACCTTTCACTCCTACTTCTGTTGTCTGAAAAAAGTACCATTCAAGTTCAGAAGGCAGAAGTGAAATCAGGATCTGGCTGATTCCGAAGCTTGTGATGTTAGGAGCTGCCTCAATTTCCTTCTTCCTCACCTTTCACATCTAATCTATTTCCAGTCCCTGCGAATTTCATTCTCTAAATATTTCTCAAACATTAATTCCACCTCCCCATCCTTACTGGTAATTTATTCATTCAACATATTATATGAGCACCTGCTATATGTGATAGGTCTAGGGACACGTGAAAGAAAAGACTGAAGAAGATACAACTCCACTCTGTGGGGAACAGAGGCGATCACTGTCTTTGTTCAAGTTCTCATCACTTCATGCCTGGGTAAATAGAACAAATTTCCCTCAGCTCACTCTCCATACTGCAGCTAGAATACCTAAATTTGTGTTTAAATCTTTAAATAAGATCTCTTCCCTGTAGAATAAAGAGGGGTCATATAGCAACCTTCTTAACCTGCCCTGCAACCTCGCCAGACTCATCTTTTACCATTTTTGACTTCTTTTTGTTCTATGACAGTTAAGCTATTGGATGTTTCCCCATATATTCACCATGCTGTTTCTACCACCTGGCCTGCCTCTTTCCTCTGCCAGAAGAACTTTCTTCCCCCACCTGGTTAACCCTGATAATCCTGTAAGACTCAGATCAGGCTGGGCGTGGTGGCTTATGCCTGTAATTGCACTTTGGGAGGCTGAGGCAGGTGGATCACCTGAGGTCAGGAGTTCAATACCATCCAGCCTGATCAACATGGTGAAACCCATCTGTACTAAAATTACAAAAATTAGCTGGATGTGGTGGCACATGCCTGTAAGCTCTGCTACTCAGGAGGCCGAGGCAGGAGAATCGCTTGAACCTGGGAGGTGGAGATTGCAGTGAGCCAAGATCATGCCATTGCACTCCAGCCTGGGCTACATGAGCGAAACTCCATCTTACAGAAGAAGAAAAAAAGACTCAGATCAGATTCTTTTCTGCCTTCCCAGCCTGGATTAGGTGCTTCTTCTCATGGCCTCTAAATATCCATTATTGAAATTATAGCATATTGTTTTATAATCAGGTGCTGAGGCGTCTTCCTCCCTACTAGACTGGGGGCTCTTTACAGATTAGTTTGTCCCTGATTTCCCATTGCCTAGAACTGAGTGTAAAGTCAGGCAACTGATAAACACTTGACTGAGTAAACAAATGAATGAATGAGTGAGGAAATGAATGAACGTTTCTTTTACTACGCTGCATATCCTTTTGGGTATTTATAATAACGGTTTACTGAGGACAAGGATAATTTGTGGTTTGAAAGTTCTAGGGACTGAAAACCTTCCTTTGGTAAAGGAATGTCTTAGACCCCTTTAAGCATCTGTTGAAATCGGTGAACCTCCCCCTAGAAGCATATATATATTCACAATATGTTTGATATACTTGCAGGGGACTTAGGGATTCTGTGATGTTCATATGTGCCAACCTTTGTTGCCCTTGTACCCAGTGTTGAGAACTCCAACACCAGAAATTATGTCAGCATACAACCAAACATCCAGAGACTCTCTGCCCATTTACGAAGTTTTGTAGGAGCAGAGATGAAAGTAGAATTTGTGCTTTCTCCCTGTTTTCCCTTACATTCTTTCTTGGCCAAAGAGTTTGGTCATTGGTAAGGAACCTTCCTGGGACAAGCTTTTCTTTCTAGCATTGTTGCTACTAAATGAGATACTTTGTTAGAACACTGGAGAGCGGCTTGGAGATGCTGTGTAGGGTGACTGAATGCAGTTAAGCTGATCAAGTTGTGCCTGGCTTGCTTCTTATTCACTATGTGGCAAGTTATTTAACCTCTGGGACTCTCCTTTCTGAACACTAAGATTGGTTTCACCATAATAAGGCCACAAGGCATTAAGTAGCTAACATTCAAGGGTGGTGACTAGGACAATATTGGATATACAGTTCATGCTCAATCATGCACCATCATACGCTATAATCATCATTTTCACCGCCATCATCAGCTCTCTTGGCCTATGTGAGGCTTTACTTTTACAATGACATCACCTTATTTTGATCCTCCCTTTCGTAAAGTAGGGGAATGTCAGCAGATATTTCCTCCAGGTGTCCACTTCTGCCAATTTAAATACTGTGGTTCTAAGAAACACTCCAGATGTCTTTGGAGGTGTTGCCATGGCTGTAGGAGTGTCCACCAGGGATCATACATTTATGTAAAAGCCCTTAATTTGACTTTTAGAGTGGGAAAGATTTCTGTCTTCTTAATATTTTAGGCTCCCTTCTGTGCTACTTAGAAGCTGATGAAATCTGAAATCTGCTCATTATGTGCTTTTTGGAGGAAAACCCAATTTAAATTTTTTTTTTTTTTTTTTTTTTGGTAATGTAAACCTGTGCTTCCCGTGTTCTTTGTAAAGAACTCTGAGATTTGCAAGCATCCCTCTCCAAATAAAAACATCATGACTAGATTTCTCAGCATGCCCTCTGTGGATGAATAGTTTTGCAAATGGACAAAAATCGTGCATTTTCTTAATTTCAGGTGGCTGAAATTTGACTAGAAAATCTTTGCAGCCCTACGGCCATGTAATTTAGTGTTCTTGACACCATTCAGCCATCTGCCACCCACGCTCTAATCTTAGTTTCCCTCCCCTACAACTCCATTTGGACACAGTAAAAGTTTGATTACCTAGAACAGCCAAAGTAAAGCAGATTCTGAATAAATAAATTTTCTGGCTTATTAGGGAGTCATACTGGTATAAACATTCTTAGATCTATGTTTGGGTATGGTCACTGCCACTTGTTAACTGTTCGTTGTTTAACTTCACTTTTCAGGGTCTTCATTACTCCAGCCAAAAAAATAGGGATGGAAATGGAAACACTTCACGGTTTCTTTGAAGACCAGAAATAACTTTATGAAGCATATAGCATATACCAGATGAACAGTAAGAGTTCGTTCTCTTTTACTTAGTCATCAATTCATTTCATAATATGTTGAATAATTACAAGGTCCCCAGCACATTCCTAGGGAAGAGGGATACAATGGTGTATTCGTTTTCACACTGCTGATTAAGACATGCCTGAAACTGGGAACAAAAAGAAGTTTAGTTGGATTTACAGTTCCACATGGCTGGGGAGGCCTCAGAATCATGGTGGGAGGTGAAAGGTACTTCTTACATGATGGTGGCAAGAGAAAATGAGGAAGAAGCAAAAGCAGAAACCTCTGATAAACCCATCTGATCTCATGAGACTTATTCACTATCATGAGAATAGCATGGGAAAAACCAGCCGCCATGATTCAATTATCTCCCTCTGGGTCCCTCCCACAATATGTGGGAATTCTGGGACATACAATTCAAGTTAAGATTTGGGGCTGGGCGCAGTGGCTCACGCCTGTAATCCTAGCACTTTGGGAGGCCGAGGCGGGTAGATCATGAGGTCAAGAGATCGAGACCTTCCTGGTCAACATGATGAAACCCCGTCTCTACTAAAAATACAAAAAATTAGCTGGGCATGGTGGCACATGCCTGTAACCCCAGCTACTCAGGTGGCTGAGGCAGGAGAATTGCCTGAACCCAGGAGGTGGAGGTTGCGGTGAGCCGAGATCCCGCCATTGCACTCCAGCCTGGGTAACAAGAGCAGAACTCTGTCTCAAAAAAAAAAAAAAAGATTTAAGTGGGAACACAGCCAAGTCACACCATTCCACCTTTGGTCCCTCCAAATCTCATGTCCTCACATTTCAAAACCAGTCATGCCTTCCCACCAGTTTCCCAAAATCTTAAGTCATTTCTGCATTAACCCAAAAGTCCAGAGTCCAAAGTCTCACCTAAGACAAGGCAAGTCTCTTCTGCCTGTGCGCCTGTAAAAACAAAAGCAAGTTAGTTGCTTCCTAGATATAATGGTACAGGTATTGGATCAATACACCCATTCCAAATTGGCCAAAACAAAGGGGTTACAGGACCCATACAAGTTTAAAGTCCAATGGGGTAGTCAAATTTTAAAGCTTTAAAATTATCTCCTTTAACTCCAGGTCTCACATCCAGGTCATACTGAATGATGCAAGAGGTGGATTCCTTTGGTCTTGGACAGCTCTGCTCCTGTGGCTTTGTAAGGTACAACTTCCATCCAGGCTGCTTTCATGGGCTGGTGTTTTCCAGGCACGTGGTACCAGCTGTCAGTGGATCTACTATTCTGGGGTCTGGAGGATGGTGGCCCTCTTCTCACAGCTCTGCTACACAGTGTCCCAGTAAGGACTCTGTATGGGGGCTCCAGCCCCACATTTTCCTTCCACACTGCCCTGGCAGAGGTTCTCCATGAGGGCCCCACCCCTGCAGCAAACTTTTTCCTGCATATCCAGGAGCTTCCATACATCTTCTGAAATCGAGGCGGAGGTTCCCAAACTTCAATTTTTGACTTCTTTGCACCCGCAGGCTTAACACCACAAGGAAGCTGCCAAGGCGTGGGGTTTCCACCCTCTGAAGCCATAGCCAGAGCTGCATGTTGGCCCCTTTAACCCATGGCTGGAGTGGCTAGGACACAGGAAACCAAGTTTCTAGCCTGCACACAGCATGGGGACTCTGGGTCTGGCCTGCAAAACCATTTTTTTTTTCTTCTGGGCCTCTGGGCCTGTGGTGGGAAGAGCTGCTGTGAAGGTCTCTGACATGGCCTGGACACATTTTCCCCATGGTCTGGGGGATTAACACTAAGCTCCTTCCTACTTAGGCAGATTTCTGCAGTTGGCTTGAATTTCTCCCCAGAAAATGTGTTTTTCTTTTCTCTCAGTCTGTAAATTTTCCAAACTTTTATGCTCTGCTTCCCTTATAAAATGGAATGCCTTTAACAGTACCCCAGTTACCTCTTGAATGCTTTGCTGCTTAGAAATTTCTTCCACCAGCTACCCTAAATTATCTTTCTCAAGTTCAAAGTTCCTCAAATCTCTAGGGCAGGGGCAAAATGTCACCAGTCTCTTTGCTAAAACATAACGGGAGTCACCTTTGCTCTAGTTCCCAAGAAATTCCTCATCTCCATCTGAGACCACCTCAGCCTGGCACCATATTGTCCATATTGCTCTCAGCATTCTGGGCAAAGCCATTCCATGAGACTCTAAGAAGTTCTAAACTTTCCCTCATTTTCCTATCTTCTTCTGAACCCTCCAAACTGTTCCAGCTTCTGCCTGTTACAAAGTTCCAAAGTTGCTTCCACATTTTTGCGTATCTTTTCAGCAGCACCCGCCCTTACTGTTACCAACTTACTTTATTAGTTTGTTTTCATGCTGCTGATAAGGACATACCCAAAACTGGGGGAAAAAAAGGTTTAATTGGACTTAAAGTTCCACATGGCTGCGGAGGCCTCAGAATCATGGTGGGAGGTAAAAGGCACTTCTTACATGGTGGCAGCAAGAGAAAAAAATGAGGAAGAAGCCAAAGTGGAAGCCCCTGATAAACCTATCAGATCTCATGAAACTTACTCACTTTCACAAGAATACCTCAGGAAGAACTGGCCCCTGGGATTCAATGACCTCCCCTGTGTCCCTCCATAATGTGTGGGAATTCTGGGAAAGAAATTCAAGTTGAGATTTGGGTGGGGACACAGCCACACCATATGAAATGGTAAACAAGACTACTTGCCTATTCCCTTAAGGAATCTGGGTATAAAATATGACATGCTCTGTGATTGGGAATTTAGGGTATTTTAAGAGTCCATAGGAGAGGCAGGTAATCCATCCCAGATCTGTAGGTTTATAGATGATAATGATGCTGATGGTTGTGGTTGTGGTGGCGGTGAGACAGAGTCTGTTATTTCGAGACAGAGTCTTGCTCTGTCACCCCGGCTGGAGTACAGTGGCGTGATTTCAGCTTGCTGCAAGCTCTGCCTCTGAAGTTCAAACCATTCTCATGTCTCAGCCTCAGTATATGATAATTATTGTGATTTTGATGATGATGATGATGAAAATGATGATGCTGTTGACAGCACTCACATTTTATGCCAGACACTGACATTCAGTGTCTTGACCAAGGCCACACATCTGATAACTCTCAGGGTCCAATTCAAACTGAGGTTCTTCCTAATTCCACAGCCACTCCCAACAGCTCTTTCCACTCATGGAATACCTGGATTTATTCTGAAGTTGACTAGGAATAAAATTTGGGGGCATCCAGTTCCTTGCAGTGCGATTACATTCACTATATCCTTTCTTATCATCAGACCCTCTGTTTTCAAAATTTTATAACTCTAGCTATGAAGAAGCTGGTAGATTAATGGTGGCACATGTCTACCAAATGCCATGTGCTGAGGGTACATCATCATAACCCGTTTCTGCAATGGATAGGGGCTGGTGACCATTGTTTCATGAGCCCAAGAGGACCGTGACAAAGAAAACTGAGATAGGAATTAATGAGACTCAAACCCATCTGTAGCCAGAATTGGATATTAATATCCCCAAGAGTCAAAACATCTCTTGGCTTAAGTTCTGTGGCTGAGGATGTCAGTAGGCAAGAGTCTGCTGGCAGGTGTAGTCTGCAAGTGTGTCACTGCGCAGCCTTTACATCAACAATATGACAACAGCTTCAAAAGTAATAGATAGATAACATAGACGTTAATGATATCAGTCAGACTTGGAAAATTGAGATAAGAGCCAAGAGTTCTCTTTGAGGTTCAAAGTGAGAGAATACCAACAACTCCACTATCCTTGAATGCCCCCAAACAATTTCGCAAAGCAACAGGTTGTCAATCCTCCAATGAAAAAATAAAATAAAACATACAAAGCCAGTCCTGATATGCTCAGTGTCTGAAAAGAATGGGATTGAAACCAGGCAAAAACTGATGAGAGGCAGCTTGAGCACCTGTACAATGCAGCTAGAATGTCTTGGCTTTCATGCAACATCATGAACACTCTAAATTCTATATCCTGGCATCCACAGCTCTCTGATAAGCTTCTAGTTTCATTTCTTAGTTCCCTCCTTCCTCAATCACACTAGTAGCTTTTTAGCTTTCACTGCATGCTGTCTATATCAGAGGGCTTATCAGGTTGTTGACTTGCTGCTTTGCCCACTAGCCTAGAAGATCCTTGAAGATAGAAACTCTACTTTACTTACTGTTTCAACTTGGCCCATAGGAGGATAAATAGAGAACTTCTATATTCTGACCCAGTCAGTAGGTTCTCAAAAAAATTGTTATTGAGGAAGGAAGAAAGGAAGGAAGAAAAGTGGAGGAGGGAGGGAGGGAAGAAGGGAAGGGAGGGTGGGAGAGAGGGAGGGGAGGGAGGGGCAGAGGGAAGGAAGGAAGGAAGAAAACAGATGTTAGCTACTCTCCCGTGTAATGGAACACCCCAGCATGAAGTATGGTTTTTGGGATGAACAACATTCACTGTGCTCACCAAGTTGAGAGATATAAAAGTAATTCTTGCTCATTCAGCCTAAAGTTACAGGGAGAACATTAACTATCTACTCTTCCTTCTAAATCACTCTCCCCAGGGCACCTATGCCTTGTATTCCCACTTCAAGGGATCTCTTTTTTATTCCCCATCTCAATCTAGACACTAAGAAGCCTCTGTTGACTTGCCTTAAAGTTTTTTTTGCAACAAAACTAATCATTCCTGTGGATTTATAATTTGTCTCATGTCTTAAACCCCATTTCCAGAGCCTTCACTCCACCTCACTTAGACCATCCCGACTATACTACCCTTTCTCAGGGACATTTCTCTTCTGCTTCCCCTGGGGAGGGGATTTGGCACAGACCTTTAACTTAATGAGTCTCTGGTCCTGCGGTTTGTGGATATCCCCCAAGAACTCTATTGTCAGTGATACGGTTTGGGTCTGTGTCCCGACCCAAATCTCATGTTCAGTTGTAGTCCCATGTTGGAGGTTGGGCCTGGTGGAAGATGACTGGATCATGGGGCAGAGTTCTCATGAATGCTTTAGCACTATCCTCTCGGTGCTGTTCTTGTGATGGTGAGTGAGTTCTCACGAGATCTAGTGATTTAAAAGTGTGTAGTGGCTGGGCATGGTGGCTCATGCCTGTAATTACAGCACTTTGGGAGGCTGTGGCGGGCGGATCACAAGGTCAGAGATCAAGACCATCCTGGCCAACCTTCATAGTGAAACCCTGTCTCTGAAAATATAAAAATTAGCTGGGTGTGGTTGTGCAGGTCTATAGTCCCAGCTACTGGGGAGGCTGAGGCTGGAGAATTGCTTGAAACTGGGAGGCTGAGGCTGGAGAATCACTTGAACCTGGGAGGCTGAGGTTGCAGCGAGCCAAGATCGCGCCACTGAACTCTAGCCTGGTGACAGTGAGACTCCATCTCAAAAAAAAAAAAAAAAAAAAAAAAAGGTGTGTAGCACCTCTCCCTGACTTTCTCTTGTTCTGGCCATGTAAGACATGCCTGCTTCCCCTTTACTTTTGGCCACGACTGTAAGCTCCTTGAGGCCTCCCCAGAAGCTGAACAGTTGACCAACATCATGCTTCTTGTACAGCCTGCAAGACTGTGAGCCAATTAAGCTTATTTTCTTACAAATTATCCAGTCTCTGGCATTTGTTTATAGCAATGCAAGAACAGATGAATAGAGTCAGGAACTTACAATGCCTACATGACTGTATATAAAGTCCGTGTGGGATTCTGCAAACACCAGTTTTCTGGGTTTTGTTGTGTACCATAGTTATGTAAGATGCCACCTTTGGGAAAGGCTGAATAATAGCTACATGAGACCTGTCTGTACTATTTTAGAAACTTCTTGTGATTCTATAAATGATTCAAAAGGAAATGTCTTTCAAAATCTTCTGAGGCAACCAAATATGTAAAATAGAAAAAAAAAATATTCCTGAATATACCTGTTTCTTTTTCAAAAAGGGAGTCAGATTTTTTCTTTATTTATTAAAGCGGAATTTTATCCACAAGGTTATATAAACACTGATATGACCATTTATGCAACTCCAGGCTTCACGCCTCCTTCCCCACCATAGTATATCTTGCTTTATGGGTGGTTATTTGTCATCATCCATGTCTGCTTCTACAACTCAATACAGAAGGTGGGTAGAGAGAGATTTTTTTTAATCTTTTTTTTTTTGAGACTGAGTTCCATTCTGTTGCCCAGATTGGAGTACGGTGGCATGATTTTGACTCACTGCAACCTCCACCTCCCAGGTTCAAGTGTTTCTTGTGCCTCAGCCTCCCAAGTGGCTGGGATACAGGTGTGTGCCACCACATCTGGCTGATTTTTGTGTTTTTAGTAGAGATGGAGTTTTACCATGTTGGCCAGGCTGGTCTCAAACTCGTGACCTTCAGTGATCCACCTGCC
Source organism: Saguinus oedipus (assembly GCA_031835075.1). Lineage (NCBI taxonomy): Eukaryota > Metazoa > Chordata > Mammalia > Primates > Cebidae > Saguinus > Saguinus oedipus. Next base: position 12,575,110 of record CM063179.1, on the reverse strand, counting down.
TCAGCCTCCCAAAGAGCTGAGTTACAGGCTTGAGCCACCATGCCCGGCCTGTTTTAAATCTTGAGAGTGCAGAAGTTTCTTTTGGTTGTCTGACCTCAGGACGGAGCATCCAGTATACAGTTAAACATTCTGTGCTTGGAAGATTAACTTCATGCTGGTAGTTCTCTTATTCTTCGTTATTATAAATAGAATGTCTGTCTTGCTTCGAGGCTTGAGTTGCATTTTTAGAAGATCTTCTTTCTAACACCTTAAGTTTAAGTTAATAGTGAGCTCTGCTTTAGGAGTAATAATAAAAGTAGAGTGAAAAAAAAACAGCAGTGAGGACAGAACCCTCATCTTGGGGAAAAAATTCACCCCAATATGAGATAACTAAATCTTTGTCTTTCCAAGAAGAGAAACCAATAAATAATGATAACCCCCTGTCCTTTCTCTTCTCCCTTTCCAGTCTCGCCCCTTTCCCCTAGCCTCTTTCCTTCCCTCCCTTGCTTCTCCCTTTCTCATCTTCTCTTTCCTTCCCCTCTTTTCCCCCCTCCTCTTTCCTTCCTCTTCCCTTCTCTCTTCTTCCTGTCCCTCTGATACCCTCTTTTTCCTTCTCCTCCCTTCCCTCTGTTCTCCTCTCCTCCCACCCCTCCCTCTTCTTCCCCTTCTCTCTTTTCTCTTCCCCTCCCCACCCTTTCCATTGCCTCCCCTTCCTTCCCTCCCCTCCTCTTCTCTCCTCTTTTCTCCCCTTTCCTCCTCTTCCCTCCCCTTCTCTTCCTCTCCCTTCCATTCCCTTCTCATCCTTCCCCTCCTCTTCCCTCCTTTTCCCTCCTCTTTCCTCCTCTCTCCTCCCTTTCCCTTTCCTTCCCTCCCTCCTCTCCCCCTCCCCTCTTCTTCCCTCCCCTTCTCTCCTTTCCTCTCCTCTTCCTTTCCCTCCTGTCCTCTCCTCTCCTCTCCCATCCTCTCCTCTCATTCATTCAACAAATATTCATCGAGTGCAGTGCATATGATCATCAAACCATGTGATATATGCTAAGAATAATGAAACCAATGAGACACCGTTCCTTCTTTCTAAGAGTGAAGGGTTTTGTATGGGAGACAGAAACCATCTCTTACAAGGAAAAGAGGCAAAGATAACAACAACAACAAAAAAAAGCACCTCTGGAGGATTTTGTTTTTAAAATAATAATGTGCCAATGTCCTGAGTGTTCTGTGTGTCAATTTACACTGAAATCAGTTTCCTAAAGTCAAATTCGTCTTCATTTGCAGGCTTGGACAGTGAGAATTTCTGTTATTAAGATATAAGATTAAAAAACAAAGATTCAATTTTGCTCGTCAGACATCAGATATAAAGTGGATGCATATCTTGTTTTTGCATTTTTATGTTCAGTGGATGATTCTTAAAATATGTTTTAAAATATCAAAGCAATTGCATGCACATAGTTAAAAGCATAAATCAGCTTTATAAAGACAAGCAGAAGTCTTCTCTGCCAATGTCCCCACATCTCCTCTCTTGGGCGCATTCCCGAAGGCAAGGGCTTTTAATGGTTAGCTGTTTCTTCCAGAAAGTTAGTTCTGTGCTATATTTCTAAATAGGCATACATTATTATTTCTTTATTATTCTTTCCTGGATATTACTTATTTGATTATTTATTAGTTTTCTTATGTGGGAAGAAATGCTTTCCCCACTCTAGGACTAAGAAGTCTCAGTGGCTCTCAGAGCCTGGAGTGCTTCTCTGGTATCATTGCAGGCTGTTCCTTCCCACCAGAGGCTTGTCCAGGTTGGAGGGAGGCAGCTTTGGTAAGGGCATTGTTGTTTCAGGCACAGGAGCACCCTTCCCACAGGTCCTGGCTGTTGCTGTGTTTCCCAGTCGCAATTTCTCAGGGAGGCTCAGGCTCCCCAGAATATAGACTGGCATTGCAAATGAAGAAAAAAGAACAATAAAAACACAACTTTTAAGATGAAAAACTCTAGCTGGAAGTTCAAGGATAGCTTTGGGGACCCTGCTGGGGGAGGAACTGAGTAGATAGTAGAGTGGAACAGACGGAAAACAGGACGTCTGCAGAGACCCCTTGCACATCAACAAGGGAAGGATGAAAAACAGTCACTCTCAGGAATAAGATCTTAATATATGATAACAAGTGGTGGGGAAGGCAGGGATTGTTTAGTACCTACTGTGGGGACAAATTTGGCAAACATTCAGGTTGATTCTTACATAAGATTCAACATTGAAGAAAAGAAAACCTATGCCTTCTAGATAGAGCCAAGACTTAAAATTGTCAATAAAAATAATCACCAGGACAAAATAAAATTGAACATGTATCAAGTTGCTGAAACAGAGAGGACTTTGGGTGGATAAAAATCACAAAAGATTGATGTAGTTGATTGTATTTTAAAAAATGTTTTCAACTTTAAAAATGTTAAAAAGGAGGCAAAATAGGACCCTGCTCTAAGATGACAAACCAAGACATGATATTTTTAACATAAAGAGCCTAAAAAATCATTTAAAAAATCACTAAGATCCTGAAAGCTAAATTAGATAGGAAAACAAAAATCACAAGGAGGAATCAAAGTGGCTTTAAAAACATATGGGAACATGTTCAACCTTACCAGTAATCAAAGAAATGCAAATTAAAATGGCAATACTATTTTCAGCTGGCAAATGTGTAACATTTCCAAAAAATGAGACTACCCAGACTGATGGGGCTGTGGTGAAATTGATAGTGTCATGCACTCACTGCAGGAGGTAGCGTGAGTTCATACACACCTTTTGTAAAGCAATTTGGCAATGCATATCAACAACCTTAAAAAGATCCATGCTTCTTAATTCAACAGTTCTACCTCCAAGACAGCGATCATCAATGCAGCCAAAGTGTTTTGTATTAAAAACTCTGTGTTGGTGTATTTATAATGGTAAAAAGGAGAATGTAATTTAAATGTTTACCATGAGGAGGAATGGTTAAGTCAGTGATACAATCCACTGGCTAGGTGATTATAAGCCGTTAGTAGTGGGTCAGACCAACCTGAGTCTATTCTCTGCTCTATCTTCTCTGTGTCTTAGAGGATACTGCCTACATTTCTGTAAAATTGAACTAATAGGATTGTGCAGTGTGGATGTGAGAATTTGGCTATGTATTTGGTACATTGCCTGGGAGGGGGTTCTTTTCTTGTTTCTCAGTTTTGTTTTGTTTGTTTTTTTTCGTTGTTCAGCACCTGGCACTGTTCTATTGGAATAGACATTTCTGTGACTAATAGGATTCTTATGGCCAAAGGATTCCTCCAGGAAAGGATTAGCAGGAGAAAATGGCTGGAAGGACATAAGGCCAGGAGAGATGCAACAGGATGCAACTGCTACAGAAATTCACAGGGGACTTTTAGGACCTCACATCTCTTACCACCCCATCTACTAGCTCCTCTCCTGAAACTCTCAGTTCTACTGGGCTCAAATCAACGTTTTTGTAATGGACAGTGGGGGTGAAAGTAAGAGCCAGGGAGATGTTTGGGATGCCAAGACGAATAAACCATGCCCTTCATTGAATAAAAAATTATCTCACGCCTGTAATCCCAATACTTTGGGAGGCTAAGGTGGGCAGATCACTGGAGGTCGGGAGTTCAGCACCAACCTGACCAACATGGCGAAACCCTGTCTCTACCAAAAATACAAAAACTAGCTGGGTGGGGTGGTGCATGCCTGAAATCCCAGCTACTTGGGAGGCTGAGGCAGGAAAATCGCTTGAACCTGGGAGGTGGAGGTTGCAGTGAGCCAAGATTGTGCCATTGCACTCCAGCCTGGGTGACAAAAGCAAAAGTCCGTGTCAAAAAGAAAAGTTTGGTCTGAGAAATTGATGTTGTGCAAGACTTAGCAGCACATAATGTTCTCTCTCTAGAGGAGAAAGTGAAGGAGCCTCTCTCTGTAGTGTTAATGGTCTTGTTCCCATCCTCAATGTGAACATATTTTCCTTTTTTAGTGTAGTGGGCCCAATTTCTTAATATGTTTCTTTCCTAATGAGCTAAGATCTCTTCATATTAATCCTGGGGATCCTTTCATTAAAAAAATCAACATGCATCAAGAATAAAAAGCCATTCCTGGAGAAAACTACCACTAGCTTTATGACACACTTAGCAAGTATTTGCTGAGTACATATTATGGGTCCAATTGGACACATGATACCATTTATACCCACTTATTACCAGTTACATGTATAACTATCACGTGTGGTGAACAGATGTAGCAGTTAATTCAGGGTCTCAGTCCTCAACAAGCAGCGATCAAATGGCAGAGACATCCAGGTAAAAAAATGGTAATAACTATAACACAGAGTCAAGAGAGCTTGTCTGTGCTACATATGAGATAACATGCAAAAGACAGAGGGGAGGGTCTGTTCAGGAAGAGGGTCAAGGAAGTGTTTCAGGAGGTGGTAAACTTGATCCGATCTTTGAGAGAGGAATAAACTTGTCAACGTTTGAAAGCAAAACATGTTAGTGCTTTCTCAGCACACATGCATCCCTTTAGACTGCATAGTATGACTTTGAAGGCAGAAGGTCTGGGATTAAACCCCAGTTCAGTCAGTCACCAGCTGTGTACAATGGAAATGCAACTCAATCTCTCTGAGCCTTACTTTCTGCATACGTGAAATGGGCAAAGCAATACTTCCCCTATAGGGGACTATACAGGAACAAATCCTCCTCCCTATTTCCAGGGGTGCCCAGCCTTCTGATGATCACAGACAGAAAACACTTCTACAGTGGGGTTTTCTGTCTTTGTGTTGCTATCTGTCTTCCCCTCCGTGGTCTCTTAACAGTGAGCCTGGTGATTCAGTGGTGAGCTTTGAAAAGCCACCTCCCTTCCCTGTACCTCAGTTTTCTCATCTATCAAATAAAACAGGTAAACAAAAATAGTGCCTTTGAGCTATGATGTTCTGAGAGTGTTCTAGGTACAGTAGACAACGTATGCTAAGGTCCTGTGGTAATATATTTGAGGTGGTATGGTTAAAGAGGAAGAATAAAGGAGGCAGTGGCTACAGTGAGGCTGTAGAGGAAGGTGGGAATCTGTGACTCAGGGAGGTGATATAACTTGCCCAAGGCCTTCTATCTTATAAATAGGGGATCTGGGATTTGGTCCAAGGTCTGGAGCAAAATCCATGCTCTTGCAATCACCACAGATTGGGTGAAACTTACCCTCTTGAAAGTCCCCCACTAGCAAGACTGACATTTGCCAAAAGAGAGCTTTTGTTGAAGGGTGTTAGAATGACACCCAGAGAGCCTGACTGAATTATTGTCACTCTACCTGCCACGGAACATTTAAAACCAGCCACATTGGGAGAAAGTGTTTGCTGGCCTCTGATAAGGGCTTACATGGAGCAATGCCCTGCCTTGCTCACCACACTCCAACAGAATCCAGCTGTTTATTTGATGAAAACTGTAGTTCGTCTTTATTTACATTTCCCATGATGGTGAGGGTCAGCATGCTGCAACCTAGCTAAGATGAGTAGGACTTTGAACCATTGGGCTGATATGTTGCTCAAAGCTGTAGAATTTTACAGACCCAACTAGGGCAGGAGTTGCGGGTGAGGGGCGGTTAAGGACACCATTGCAACTCTCCAGGGCACCTCCACTGGAATTTTGGAAGCAGACCTTTTGTGCTAGGCGAAGCAGACTTAGAAACAGAATGTACCCTCCTAATGATTCGCTGTTAGGAGAGTGAGCAAGGAAAAGAGAAAATGAGGGAGATAGAATGAGCTTTGCAAGAATGTGTTTACAATTAAATTGCATTTTAAAGGAAATATGGAAATCCTTGCTCTGCAGAGAAGTGAAGTGGAGACAAGCCAGCAAATTGTAGTCGAAAGTGTACAAGCTTTGAAGACAAGAAGACTTCAGTTGAAATGCTGGATCTACAATGACTGGTTGTACGACCTTGTCCAATTAACCTAGGTGAAGATCAATGTCTGAAAACAAGGATAATTATACACTCTCACAGGGAAATGATTGGGCAGGTTGTGACACAGCTGTCACTGAATATGTTTTTTCTGTCTTATTAAAACAGGAAATGGGGAGGGGTAGAGCACCTTGGCATCATAAAAGTAGACTCTGATCAGAAGTATAGTGGTTAGCATCTGGGTATCACATGAGAAGTCTTCCTTCCTTTTGAGAAGAAATAAGTTTTGAGCCATTGAAGGTAGCCTCTCCCAGAGAGGAAGTTAGGTCTAGAGCCTGACTTGTGAAATAGATCAAGTGGTACCATTTCCTTGGGTTCTGAGGGTTTAGGAGAGTGAGTGTACTGGCCACTGACCTCAGACCCTGAGAAGGGATATGGGGAGGACTTCTGGGTTCATTGGGTATCAGGGAAATATTCCAAGTCTGATACCCGAATCAGATGCTATAATGTGGAGCTCACATTTGGGCAACCTTGGCCAAGCTCAATGCAGAAGCAGTGGAATCCAAGAACTACACTGGTGATACAGGAACTGTAGCATCAGTGAGAGAGAAGGGACAAAAATTTTTTGTACACTGTAGAACAGTTCCCTGGCTTGTAGAATCACCTGGAAAGCTTTGGAAACAAGTAAATGTTGTGAGCTCTATCCCCAAGCCCATTAAATCAACATCATCATGTGTAGCCAGGCTTAAATTGTAGACCAATTTTAAAAAAAAGCCCTCAGGTTGTTTTCAGCTTGAGGTTATTATGAATAGTGCTATTATGAACATCCATGTGTAAGTCAGTATGGATGGTGGTAAAGGGGTTGACAAAATGTTCTGTATCCCTACCATGGGATAGTCTTCAACAATAAAAAGAAACTATTGACACACAGGATATCATAAATGTACCTCAAATACATTATGTAAAGTGAAAAAGAAAAACCACCAAATTGCATGATTCAAGGTATATGAAATGTCTGGAAAAGATAGAAATAGAAAATAGATCAGTGGTTGATGAGCTGGAGGTGGGCATAGTGACTGACTCAAAATGAGGATGAGGGATTGTATGGGGTATGTGTAGAGGCACAGTGGCTCACACCTGTAATCCCCGCACTCTCAGAGGCCAAGCGAGTGCATCATCTGAGGTCAGGAGTTTGAGATAAGCCTGCCCAACATGGTGAAACCATGTCTCTGCTAAAAATACAAAACTTCTCAGCAAACTGACACAGGAACAGAAAACCAAACACCTCATGTTCTCACTCATAAGTGGGTGTTGAACAATGAGAACACATGGACACAGGGAGGGGAACATCACACATTGCGGTCTGTTGGGGGTTGGGGGTTAGGAGAGAAATAGCAAGGGTTTGGGCGATTGGGGAGGGATAGCATTAAGAGAAATACCTAATGTAGGTGACTGGGGGATGGAGGCAGCAAACCACCATGGCATGTGTATACCTACATAACAGTCCTGCAAGATCTGCACATGTACCCCAGAACTTAAAAGAAATTAGAAAAGAAATTTAAAAATATTTTATGTCTATGTGTTTAAGGAATAAATAATGTTAAAGTGCCATGTTATCCAAAGTGATCTATAGATTCAATAAACTCTTTCAAAATTTCAAAAAAATAATACAGAAATTAGCTGGGCATGGTGACGTACACCTGTAATCCCAGCTACTGGGGAGGCTGAGGCAGGAGAATCGCTTAAACCCAGGAGGCAGAGGTTCAGTGAGCCGAGATCATGCCTATTGCACTCCAGCCTGGGTGATAAAAGAGAAACTTTGTCTAGGAAGGAAGGGAGGAAGGGAGGGAGGGAAGAAAAAAGAGGGAGAGAAAGAAAAAGAAAGGAAAGAAGAAAGGGAGGAAGGAGGGAGGGAAGGGAGGAAAGAAAAAAGAAAAAAAAGAAAATGTTTTTCTAAAATTGATTTATGATGGTGGTTGTATCACTTGGTAAAGTCACCAAAAATTATGAAGCATACGGTTGAAATGGGTACTTTTCATAATATGTAAAACAGAGCTCAATAAATTTGTTTATAAAAATAATAAAGTAGGAAGAAACAATGGTGTCTCAGACAGTTTCAAAGCCATTGCTTTTCTTGTTTGAGTGTGGAAGTTGTACAGTCACTCTACAGTGACCCTCCCACTGCTCTGTCAGAGGTAGATTCGTAAAACCCCAGTTCTTTTTTCTAGTTAAAAACATTTTTTAAAAAATAGAGATGGGGTCTTGCTATGTTACACAGGCTGATCTCAAACTTCTGGGCTCAAGACGTCCTCCCACCTCAGCCTCTGAAAGTGCTGGTGTTAGAAGCATGAGACACTGCACCCCAGTCTAGAACCTCAAGTCTTTCAAGTAAAATTGGTGAAGATACCTAAGAGAGGGTTGTTAGATTTCTGACCAATCTTGTAGGTGAAGAACTAAAATGATTACTTCAAAAGATGAAATATCACTGTATTTACACACTAAATTTATAGAACACCTGATACGAGTTACATGAGGATTGAGTGAAATATATGCATACTTGTAGAATGCCTTGGCAATTGGAAGATGTACAACAGTTATTAACCCCCTTTTCCTCCCCCTCGGGAAAAACCTGTTATCTTTCTTCTTCTTTACAGTCTACCCCCATCCCATTGTTTGCCATCAGAACTGTACATGTATTGAATGGAATTTTTTTATTCTCTGTAGCCTTTAGACTTTGCTGATTGATTCACTGATATTTTTTTTCTCTGTGTGTGTTTATTTGTGATGTTAAACTTTCAGAAGGACTGGGCTTATTGCTTTCTCTCTCATTTCCTGAACTTGCAAAGCCTGGAATCAGAGCAGTGGCAGTGATGTGCCGAAGCCTCCAGTTGATTAGTCAGAATTGGTACTTTTTGCCCCATTCCACTGGCTTCACCTGCCATCCACTGTGAACCTCCACATGGGACAAAGTTGACCAACATATTTATATTAAAGACCCAGTTTTTGACTGTGCACTCGCCTCACACCAATGTAAGAAAAGAGATACTACCCTCCTGGATGTCTCAACAACATGGCTGAATGGAGGCATTTCAAAGTCTCTGGTCTGTGACTTAATTCCTGATGTGGTTTGGCTGTGTCCCCACCCAAATCTCATCTTGAATTCCCACATGTTGTAGGAGGGACCTCATGGAAGGTAACTGAATCACGGGCGAGGTCTTTCCCATGTTGTTCTCCTGATAGTGAGTAAGTCTCATAAGATCTGATGGTTTTAGAAGGGGGAATTTCCCAACACAAGCTCTCTCTTTGTCTGCTGCCATCCATGAAAGGGGTAACTTGCTCCTCCTTGCCTTCCATCACAATTGTAAGACCTCCCCAGCCATGTGGAACTGTGAGTCCATTAAACCACTCTTTCTTTTGTAAACTGCTCAGTCTTGAGTATGTCTCTATCAGCAGCATGAGAATGGAGTTGTACAACTCCCTAGAATCACTCTTTGTCTGCTAAATGAAAGTGCCTATTGCACAGGAAAATTATGAAAATTCAATGAGAGTATTTTTACAAAGAAGCCACAAGACCAGGCACAGGGCATGGGATCAGTGAATGTTCATTTTCTCTCCCAAACCTCAGAAACTTAAGAATCTCTATGATCTTCATGGATTATCAAAGTCCATGGTTACCCATGTGCCTGGGATCTGAAAGCACTTTCCAATAGGAGTGTCTCCCAGGGCCATCAGAGAGTCAGTAGGAACTGAAAATACTGCTGTTGAAAGTGAATCTGGGTTCTTCCAAAGTAGTTGTTTTAGAAAAGAATCATTCACTGTGTGAACTTGAAAAAACTCACTTAACCTCTTCAGTTTTCTCACGTAATCAAAAGTAAGATATTTGTCTAGCCAAGTATTCAAAACACATGCTGTCAGCTTGCTTACCTCTTACTTGAAGGCTCATAAGATCAAAGCATAAAAATATGTTTCTGCCCATCATTTATTGCAGCACTCCAGATAAAAGGGGAAGATGGATGGGCCATCATCTTAAGTTGTCTTTATTCATCAGTGTTTTTAATTTGGTGTCCTGGCTCTTAGCCTTCTTACGTGAATCCTTTTTGATGCTCTGGGTAAATTTCCAGTTGCTATACACAAGACGGTTCTGCTTTAACGTCAGCTTTTATGGTGTTATTCCTCATATATAGACTTAGGAAATGTACTTTATGTTGCTAATGCAACTCTTGGAAAAAAAAGTTTTCTTTCCTTTGATAATCAGTTGAAATGCCTTGAAGAGGTTACCCACTCCTATAGTTTCAGATGCAAAGGGTTGTAAATGGTTTAATTTTAAATTTTAATTAATTATTCCAGCCTCTAGCAGCTGTGCAGTGAAGTGGTTATTAATTCCCCATGGTGGAGAAAATGTGAGCAGTCAGAAGGGATCCAAATTACTCTTGGCTGACCCTGAAAGAAGGAGGGAGGAGAAAGCTACTGATTATGTCAAGTGGCCCAAATTCCATGATATGCCAACTCTGGGTGGAAACGGAGTGCTTGAAAAAGTGATTCGTGTTGCCTTAAAGCTGGAAAAGCTACTTAGGAATGATAGCCATCCTTTGGAGGAAATCCAGCGAAATCAAACAGGTTTCAGGGAGGACTCACTAATTCCCTGCAGCAGAAAGATCTCAGCCAGTGCTCAGAATTCCATCAACTGTCCTTTTGTCAAGCACAAATTCTCAAGATTCGTTGGAAGTGTGGCCCAGAGCGCTGATCATTGTGTCCACTTTGAGTTGGGGCCATGGCTCATTGATCCGGTAGACCTGTCACTCATTTTCAAGTCTAAATTCCACACTGATGACCAGGCATGTGGTCAAACATCCTTCTATTCAGAAGACATTTGAGTGCAGCTCTACCCTCTACCAGTTACTTGAGATTGGGTAATAAAGAAAGATAATCCCCACCTCAAAGGGCTGCCGTGAGGAGCAAGTGTGGTAACTGTGATGAGTAAACCGTTCACTCTACATTGTTTCTCTTATTTAATAAGGTTATTTATATTAATATTTGGTGTTTTTCTTTTTAGATCTTTTCTATGCCTATTTTAATGTAATTGAAATTCACTATGTAGACAATTTTGCCTGGGACATAGAAATAAAAGTTCAGCATTATATAAACTTCAGAGTTTGCTTTATTGTTTTAGCAGTTAAGTCTGAGGTCAATATGGTTCCGATTTCTTTTTATGTAAACATTTTTCTCCTTTCTTATCAATGTTTTATAATTTTCTTTTAATTTGTTGTGATTAGGATATGTTGTCATATACATGAGTTTGATGTAGTGATATTTTTAAGAATATTTGCATGTTTGTTCCTGAGTACATTTGATGTGTAATTTTTGTCTAAACAGTGGCATTATGCCGGCCTCATAAAACATGGGAGGTGGACCCCTCTTCTCTATTTTCTGAAAGAGCTTACGTTTAGTATGATTTCTCCCATGAGTGTTTTATAGACTTCATCAGTAAAATCACCTTGGCTTTTCATCTTGTTTGTGAACACATTTTTAATAGAAAATTTATTTACTAATATTCCTTTATTATTCTTTTAATGCTCTAGAATCCATGACAAAAACCGCTCTTTCTTTCCTGATGCTGTTAATTCGTTTTCTCCATTAGTCCTAACTAGGTCTTCATCAGTTCTATTGATATTTTTATTTTTTAATTAGTTAATTATTTTTTACCCTCGGTCATTGGGCTACAGGTGGTATGTGGTTATATGAGTAAGTTCTTTAGTGGTGATTTGTGAGATTTTGGTGCACTTGTCACCCAAGCAGTATGTAGTTTTAGATTTATAGTATAATTATAAATCTAAAACTATTTATGAGAACTCTTATGCCTGCATCCAGTTCCTCTGTTAACACCTTTCATTAGCATAATACATAAAACATTTGTCACAGTGTACACTGTTCACTAATATACCAATATTGATACATTATTATTAAAGTTCACACTTTAGTCCGATTCCTCAGTTTTTACCTAATATCCTATAAGAAGCATAATCCTTTGTGCACATTATTTGACTCAATTTACTAATATTTTATAGAGAATTTTCTGTCTGTTTATTCATCTGTAGTTTTCCTTTCTTTGATATCTTTAATGTATTAGGGTAATGAAATGAGTTGGGAAGTGTTTCTTCTATTTTCTGGAATAGGTTGTGAAAATTTGGCCTCATTTCTTCTTCAAATGTTTGGTAGAATTCACCAGGGAAACTATCTTGACTATACAAATTATCTATTTTCCTTGTTTTGGTAGACTGTGTCTTTGAAAGCATTAGTCCATTTCATCTATCAAATGTGTGATCATAGAGTTGTTTGTAGCATACCTTTATTCTGCCTTTAATATTCATGTGATCAATAGTGATGCTACTCTTTCATTTCTTATATTAGTAGTTTATATCTTCTCTCTCTCTGTCTTTCTGGTTAGCCTGGCTAGAGGTTTATATCAACTTTATTCAAATTTTCGAAAAGCCAACATATGGCTCAGTTGATTTTATGTAGTACTCCCTTGATTTCTGTTTTATTAATTTCTGTTCTATCATCATAAGACCAGTGCTCTAACCTCTGAACCTGAGAGCCTCATTATGCTTTTAAATGATTCCTTTCTATCTACTTGCTTTAGGCTTAAATAACTCTTCTTTCTCTAGTTTCTGAAGGTGGAAAATTAATCTATTGATTTCCTATCTTTGTTCTTTTCAAATTTGTGCATTGAATATTATAGATTTCCCTCTATGGACTATTTTCATTGAATCTCATAAATTTTGCTGAGTTGTATTTTCATTTAGTTCAAAAATTTTTTAAAGTTTTTGAGCCCTCTTTGACTTGTGTATTATTTAGAAGTATGTTGTTTATCATTCATACATCTCAGGAATATTCTAGATATCTTACTGCTATTTATTTCTTATTTAGTTATGTTTTTTGTTTTTTAGGACGGAGTTTCGCTCTTGTTACCCAGGCTGGAGTGCAATGGCGCGATCTTGGCTCACCACAACCTCTGCCTCCTGGGTTCAGGCAATTCTCCTGCCTCAGCCTCCTGAGTAGCTGGGATTACAGGCACGCGCCACCATGCCCAGCTATGAGAGAATATACCTAATAAGATTTCAACCCGTTTAGAATTTATAGAGACTTAGATATCTACGTGTAATGAAGTTGTACCCTTTCTTTGTACCATATCCACCCTTTAACTCAAAATAAATCAAGAATCTAAACATAAGAATTATAACTATAAAACTCTTAGAAGAAACCATAGGAGAAAAGCCTCATGACAACAAAAGACAGATGACAAGTAGATGAATTGGGCTACATCAAAATAAAAACCACTTCTGTGCAGAAAAGGATGCCACAAGCCATTGAAAGGCAATCCAAAGGAATGGGAGAATATATTAGGTTGATGCCAAAGTAATTGAGGTTTTTGCTTTTTTTTTTTTTTTTCCAGGCGGAGTTTTGCTCTTTTTGACTGGGCTGGAGTGCAATGACCAACATATGGCTTTGTTGATTTTATCTATTATTCTCTTGATTTCTATTTCATTAATTTCTTTTCTTTCATCATAAGACCAGTGCTCTAACCTCTGAACCTGAGATCCTTATTATGCTTTTATCGATTCCTTTCTCTCTATTTGCTTTAGGCTTAAATAACTCTTCTTTCTCTAGTTTCTGAAGGTGGGCGCTTAGTCTATTGATTTTAGATCCTTACTCTTCAAATTTGTGCATTGAATATTACAGATTTCCCTCTATGGACTGCTTTCATTGAATCTTGCAAATTTTGCTAAGTTATGTTTTCAGTTTCATTTAGTTCAAAATGTTTTTAAAGATTTTTGAGACCTCTTTGACTTGCATATTATTTACACAACTCAGCTCACCACAACTTCTGCCTCCCAGGTTAAAGCGATTCTCCTGCTTCAGCCTCCTGAGTAGATGGGATTACAGGCACTACCATTGTGCCTGGCTAATTTTGTATTTTTAGTAGAGAAGGGGTTTCTCCATATCGTTCAGGCTGGCCTCAAACTCCAGACCTCAGATGATTCGCCTGCCTTGCCTTCCCAAAGTGCTGAGATTACAGGTATAAGCCACCATACCCGGCCTTGCCATCACTTATTTTATTTTATTTTTTATTTTTAAAATTGCTTCTAATATGCCATGTCAGATACTGTGCTAGTCACATTATATACATTTCCCCATTCAATATCACTTAATTCTCATTTTAAAAATCTCTGTGAGCCAGAGATGAAGATGGAGATGAGGAAGATGAAGAAACGATGCTACACAGAGCAGTAGCACAACTTATTCAAAGTTACACAGCTTGTAAGTCACCAGGACAAGGCTCTAACCAGGCTCAAAATCCAAGAATATCAGATGCCAGATGCAATATCTCCAAACAAATTTTGCCATTATTTTGGTGGCAGAAATGACAGTTACTTTTGCGCTAATCTAGTATTTACAAATCATATATCAGATAAGGGGTTAATATCTAGAATATATAAATAACTCCTACAACTAAAATGTAAACAAAAGTAATCTGATTTAAAAATGGGTAGAATGTGGTACATACATGCAATGGAATATTATTTAACCTATGTGAAATAAGCCAGTCATAAATGGACAAATATTGTCTAATTCCGCTTATATCAAATACTTAGTCTAATTCATACAGACAGGCTGCAGCTTGGTGGTTGCCAGGGTCTGCAGTGAAGAAAGAATGGGGAATTATTGTTTAATGACTTCATGGTTTAATGTTTTTAATAAATACAGAGTTTCAATTTTACAAGATGAAGAGTGTTCTGAAGATAGATGGTGATGACGGTTGCACAAAATCGTGAATGTACTTAATGCCACTTACATGTGTACTGAAAAACTATGAAGATGGTAAAGTTTATACCATACGTAAAAATACCAAGAAAGGGAAAAGATGAAAGAGACAAATGCCACAAAGTTCCCTGAGTAATATCATGTCCTTTGGAATATATTTATTTATAGTAAATAAATTCACACTTTGAATGTAATCAGACTTTAATGCACAGCATATATTCAGCCTTGGTGAATGTTTCATATACCCTTCAAAACAGAGTGTATCCTGCAGTTTGGGGTGTGGTGTTATGTAAATAACCAGGTGACCATGGTTTATAGTGTTATTTATTTATTTTTGAGACAGAGTCTCACTCTGTTGCCCAGGCTGGAATGCAGTGGCAAGATCTCTGCTCCCTGCAACTTCACCTCCCGGATTCAAGCAATTCTCCTGCCTTAGCCTCCCCAGTAGCAGGAATTACAGGCAACCTCCACCACACCAAGCTCCTGTGCCCTGCATCACACTGGACAAATTTTCCCCAAGTACAGAGCTATATAATCACAGGACTTACCTAGGTGTTTCCCTTCTTTCATGAATCACAGGCTCATGTTGCCCATTTTCCACTGTCTGAAAACCCTGTTGGCTTCCATATTTTGTCTACTTTTATAGCTATTCACAGTAGGAAAACTAGCCCAGTACCAGTTACTCTTCCATGGACAAAAGCAGAAGCATTAACATCTTCTTTTAGTATCTGGAATTCAGGTAGTATCTTTAGGATATATTTAGATGTGATGCTTGTGTTTCTTATCATTGCATTTAAAATAGTGCCTGACACACAGGAGGTCAATAAAAATGTGTTGGCTAAATTTGATTTACCTACTAATTACCTAGTCACCACTTTCTTTAGCTCTGAAAAATTTTTCTTTATTATGCGTTTGATAATTCCTTTATTTATTTATTTAAAAACAGAGACATGCTCTGTCACCCAGGCTGGAGTGCAGTGGTGTAATCTCAGCTCAATGCAGCCTCCGTCTCCCAGGTTCAAGCCATTCTTGTGCCTCAGCCTCCCAAGTAGCTGGGATTACAGGTATGTACCACCACACTGGGCTAATTTTTTGTGTTTTCAGTAGAGGCAAGCTTTCACCATGTTGCCTAGGCTGGATTTGAACTAATGGGCTCTGCCTGTCTCCACCTCCCAAAGTGCTGAGATTACAGGCATGAGCCATGGTGCCCAGCCTCTTTTAATCTTTTTGGAACATTTGCTAAACAGACATTGGATTTTCTGGTTATATCTGTTACGTGTCTTAACTTTCCCATCACTCATGTTTGATCTTTTTTTCACCAGTTATGAGAGAATTCCTCAGCTGGGTATCCCAGCCCAGTTTTTAGTATTCATTGATACTTTTTTTTTTTTTTTTTTTTTTTTTTACATACCACCAATCTATTCAATTTTAGCTTTTAGTTTGACAATCATGGCTTTAAAATTTTGCGTTTGAGGGTTTGAGTGGTTTCATTTCCTTAGCAGCCTGCTCTTTTTTATTGATGTCATAGCTTAGTAATTTTCCTTGGTTTATTGTTAACTGTTTCCTGACACAATGATTTGTTTATTGTACTTTGAAATTCTTGTTCATATAGTTAGATTCATTCAGATGTATGGAATTTATTGGTCACTAGTCATAATAATTGATGAAATTTAAATGGAATGATGTTGGCCACTTGGGAGGAGTTCTTCTGCCCAAGGCAGATTTCATGTTCTCTTGGCAATGAATGCAGATTTAGATTATAAAAGCCTTCATTTAGTTTAGTTTTTTTTTTTTTAATAAAACAAGGGAGGTGAGGTTGAATTCTTTGATGTATGTAAGTGGAAGATTATCTAATTTGAATGTGATCTCTGTGTGTTGCCTGGAAGCTGGAAGGTATCCAAGGCATAGCCCCACTTCTCTAATCATAGATCCCACTTTGGGGACCTTCTTTGTTAGAGTTTCTGGGTTGGAGATTTGTATATAAGACATTATCCTAAGTGCAAATGTCAGATAAAGCGGAGGTCTGGCCTAACTGCTTTATCTTCTAATTACTCATCCTGCTGACAACCCACAAGTTACTTGCTCTTTCACCCGTCTGTTTTCATTGCCAATCTCTCTGGGCTGCTTTTCTCTTCCATCAGAGGGTGCCGGTGGTATATGTACATACGTACGTACGTACGTACATACATACATACATATATATATATATATTTTTTTTTTTTGAGGGAGAGTTTTACTCTTGTCACCCACGCTGGAGTGCAGTGACACTTGGGTCACTACAATCTCTGCCTCCCAGGTTCAAGCGATTCTCCTGCCTCAGCCTCCAGAGTAGCTGGGACTATAGGCGAGTGCCACCACTCCCAGCTAATTTTTGTGTTTTTAATAGAGATGGGGTTTTACCATGTTGATCAAGATGTTCTTGATCTCCTGACCTTGTGATCCGCCTGCCTCAGCGTGTGTGAGCCACTGTGCTGGGCCAAGTATGTATATTTATCTTCTACTATTTTAGTCATGTGTTTTGTGAAAGGAAAATAAATCTCGGAACCGCAAAATCACTAAGCTAAAGGGAAGAATTAAGCTGGGAACTGCTTAGGGTAAACTTGCCTCCCATTCTATTCAAAGCTCACTGGGGTAAATGAATATCTGATTGCTTCCTTTGAAAAGGCTAATCAGAAACTCAAAAACAATGCAACTGTTTGTCTCTAATCTACCTGTGACCTGGAAGCCCCCTCCCTGCTTGAGTTGTCTTGCCTTTTGGATGGAACCCAACATTCAGCTTCCATATATTAACTGACACGTCATGTCTCCCTAAAATGTATAAAACCAAGTTGTGCCCCCACTATGTTAGGCACATGTCAGCAGGACATCCTGAGGCTGAGTCACAGCCAGCATCCTTGACTCTGACAAAATAAACCTTCTAAATGGACTGAGACCTGTCTCAGATATTTGGGGGTTCACAGCTTTAAACCAGAAGCCTCCACTTACAATTTAATATCCTATTTTTTAGTAACCATTGCAGCCAAAGATTTTCTTTGTCATTAAATTTATTCACATCAGTGTTAAAATTACAGTCAAGAGCCCAGATAAAATAGGTGTGCAGCTCTGAGTGAACCACTTGTCTGGGCAAAATATAACAGCCAGTTTGTTTACTCCACAGCGATTAGAAAAAATATTAAACCTATATCAGGGAAAAAAGTAACAAGAAGAAACACATCTGCAAAATTTATCTGAGAGATTTGATGTGTGTTTGTTTATCACTAAAGGATAATTATTGATAAAAGAAATCTTCATTTGTAGATCAAAAGTATCCTGGGACAGCAGACATTGATAGATAGGATAGATTTTCAAGAAGAGGAAATGAAGTTAGCATAAGTCCAGACAAACTTCTTGACTTCATACGTAAAGCCATAAAAATGATACTTCTTGTGGCCTTACACACAGGCTCCCAGTAAATGAGGTGAAGCCATGGGAAATTTTTTGTTTTTGTCCTTGTTTCTAATTCTTATTTTTTATTAAGAACTAAGCTGGATGAATTATGGCCACCATGCAAATGGAGTCTGAATATATAATTGTGTACTTTTGATGTTTCTTTTTTACTCATTAGCTCTTTGATTCACTCATTAAACAAACGTTGATTAAGTATCCACAACAGACACCAAACACTACTCCTACCATTAACGAACTCCCAACAGAAAAAGGAAAATATAAGCACATCATTTATAACACTGTAACTCGGTTCTAAAATAAGTCTAATAACATGATCTACAATATGACATAAGAACTCAATCAAATTTGGAAGGAAGGGAAGGCATACAGATTCATTCACTGAGAAGAGTGTGGATGGAAGAGGAGATTTGGAAGAAGATAATGTGTTCAGTTATGGACTTCTGAGTGTGAGGCACCAGTGGAACTATTTCATGGCAGCAAGATATGTTCATACGTAGTTTATGTGCGAATCTGAGCTGAAGCTTATATCTGAGTGGCTAAGGTGATTATGGTAATATTCTCCCAGAGGGAGAACAACTAAGTTGAACAAGTAGAAGAACTAGAAGGAGTTAATCAGGCAAAGAGCAGTGGCAAGGAATTTTTAGATGGAGAGAATAGATGTGGAAACATTCAGATGCATTTGTGAGCATAATAGGATTCAAAGAATGGTACGTGGACTACATGGCCAAAATAAAGAGTGTGAGGGGAAGAGATCAAGAAATATTGCTGGAAGGAAAAGTGGGAGTCAGACCCTGCAGGATTTTTTATTTGTGCGGAGTTTTATGCAGAGGAATAGCATCATCAGGTTTTGGATATAGAATGTAGACTGGATTGCAGAAAGCAGAACTGGAATTGCAGGGACCACCTAGGAGAGTGTTGTAGAAATTCAGCTGAGCAGTGATAGTCACTTTCACTAAGATGTTCTTGGCAAAAATGAAGATAAATGGAGTCCTAGAACTACTTGGTGGGTATAATAAATAGAATATGGCAAGTGTTTTCACCTGAGAGTAAGGGAGAAGGATGAATTCTGTTGAAGCCCCTTCTCTAATGGGTAAATACAAGTCCATTCACAGAGAAGAGTGTGGATGGAAGAGGAGCTTTGGGAGAAAATGATGTATTCCGTTTTGGACTTCTGAGTGTGAGACAGCAGTGGTACTATTCTATGGCAGAAGGATATGTTCTTATGTAACTTATGGTGGATTTCTGGGAGCATTGAGGTTCAGAATGAATCTGCAAACCCCAAACTCTCACATATTTTTCTTTGCTCCCTGTGAGCAATTCTAAATTTCTTTTCAGACACATGATCCCCAAATTCTCTCTTTTGCCTAAGCTAGTTTGAACTGTGTTTATACTTTTTTATATTTGGATAATCCTAACTAATACATCATTAGTGTGGAGATGAAAGAAAAAGTGTAGTTGTTTTAGAAAAGAGATTTATTGATTCATTCATTCAACAAACATTTACTGTTCTATGCCCTGGAGATTCAGCATTGAACATAGGTGGTATGGTATGTGCATAGTTGAAGGTGAATAAATCTCTTTGATGATAAATTCCATCCAAAAGAAAAAATTACAGCCCATTTGTAGCATTACTTAATCTTTATTTCTATGGTATTGTACATGTAGCAATAATACTGATTTTTTGTTTAACACTAAGAAAGGGCAAACATTTTCTTTTATGGAAGATAGCCAAAATAGAACTTCTCCCTTAGGTACTGTGTTGGTTTTGGGAATGAAGATGAAAACAGAGTCACACTTTCCTGAACTGGGTCTTCTTGTGATTTTTTTCCCCATGGTGGGCATTCACCTATGCTTTTAGCCAAGGTGAGCACACATAGAAGGAGATGGCACACTGTTGTTAAGACCCAGGAGGATGGAAGCTGATTTCAAAACAGACCTTCTGCACCAGGGAGTGTGGTATCTTGTTTTGCTGCCAATTAATTAGTGATGAGTTTGTCATGTTGCCTGTTATCCAGGATGATTAATCCGAGCCTGAATCCAACTAAACCATTAAGGAAAGTTCACAGCAAGATAAGCTGTGAGTGACAATGTTACCCTTTAGAAGAAGGGGAGATGACAGAATGAAACACAACCCCCTGCCTCCCCCTCGCTGTCTTCCAGCCTGTCGTGGTAAAATCCCTGGGCTCCTACTGTGATAAAGAGCTTGGGAAGGCATGAGTTAGAGTCACACAATCAGAGACTCTTAGAACTTAAAGGGGCCTTGGAGCTTTGCTTCTCCAACCTGCTCATCATACAGATGAGGGGATGAAGGGTCAGAGAGGTCATTTTACTTACTTATAAATACACAGCAAGTTGTTGATGGGGCTGGAACTAGAGCTCCATCATTTAGCACTTATTGTGGTCTCTTTCCTACTATATCACAGAGTTCTAAGCTCACAGCAGCGGTCCTCTTCTGCAGAAGAGAGTTGCAGTGCTGAACCCACTGTTTAAGGACCTGAGATCCAATTTCTAGACTAGCCTCTGGCACCAACTTGCTATATGAACTGCAGCTGACTGGCTGCTCTATGGGGTGCTTAGCTTATTTCTCTATGACTTTTCATTCTTCATTAAGCCGTGTCTATTTCCTTATGTGGTGGTCTCAGAGAAGCATTTCAAGAGAGTGAAGGTGGTCTCAGAGAAGCATTTCAAGAGAGTGAAGGCCTACACCACAAGACCCTTTGAAATTTAGACTCCACAACTTACATAATATCACTTTGACCATTTTCTAGTGGTCAAAGCAAGTTACTGAGCCAACCCAAACCCCAGGCATCGGGAGACAAACCCAAGCTCTTGGTAAGACACGTGATAAAGTTACATTGCTTAGGGTCCTATGAGATATAACTTATTTTTGCAGTAATCTTTGCAAACCACAACTTCCATATTTAGCAGTCTTGAAATGTACAATCCCCACAGTAACAGCAAAATAACCTACTAACTCCATTACCCACACACTTTATGTGTTGCCTCTTTTCCATGTTTCTCATGACATGCTCTCAATTTTGTTTTTGTGTAAGGGGGGAGTCTTATGAGAGAAATGAACATGTATATGTAGATCATGTAATCCCACATATGCATATATGTGTGTTCTAATTCATGTTTTAATTTGATATTTGAATGACTTATTTCCCAGAAAAGATGTCTCATGACACCAGAGAATATGTAACACTAAAGGAAAAAGCCCAAATTCAAAATAGATGCAAAGCTAATTTAAAAATAGAAGAGTAGAGCAATAAGATGGAACCAGAAATAAGGCTTAAAAATGCATACTCTTACATTAACACTTGTGATAGGCAAACTACAACCTTGACTCTGAACTGCGTAGGAGAGGTTATGAAGATCACAACACATTACTACCACTAAGAGATAGGGAGAAAGCAGTGGCTTTTAATCTCTTGGTCACAGAGCCTCCTGTCAAGATTGCATTCCTTTTCTTTGGATCTCATAACCTACTTATATCTGAGCCTATATATTTTTCCTCTTTTTTTGTACTGTGAGTAGGATTCCTCATGATCGATGTCTTCTGCTTTAAGACTAATCTTAAGGAAATGCAGAGACCAAATGTGGAGCCATATTGGCCTCTTGGGTCTGTCCATGGTGCTGAACTAGGAAAAGCCATAGATGGACCAAGACCCTTGTTTCTAAGAGCGTCTTTGCTGTGACTGACAAGAGTCGATTACAATTCAAACTATGTGTGCGCTTGTCTGGACTGCTTCTTTTAAACTAGGCCACTCCTAACATAGTCTTTATAAAATTATGCAGTTGGTATCCTGTAACAGAGGAGTTGGATATTCCTGTCCAGATTATAGAAAGGCTTGGGTTTCCCTCTGTGTTCCCACCTCACCTCTTGAAATAACATTGACTTTGTGCTTTTCTGATCCTTTTACTTAGACAATGGACCTAGCTGTGTGCTCATTCCAAATCTAGGGGGCAGACTTTCTAAGCATTTATGTTTTTCATCTTTTCAGTTATTTTTCAAATATCCAGCGTGTACTGTTTTTTCCCTCTCTTCTTAGTAGCCTCCATCATGTAATCAAGCCCAAATCCCCAAGATCCAGTCCTTGTCCCAGAGCTGGTCATCTTGTTACTATTAAATAGAATCAGCCACTCAGATGAGAGTAAATAATCAAAAAAAGAATTATTATCTTCAAAACAAGAGTGGGGAATGGATAAAGGACTCTGCGGCTGTCTTGTATACTGTACCCTGAGGGGTTGCCTAGAAAGTGATCTTTCAAAACACTTTTTAGAAAAAAAAAATTTTTCGAGGACCAACAGTTCTAAGGAATCCAGTTGAATGAGGACACTGCTTTCCTGATCCCAGCCATCATCTTTTGTACATAAAGTAAATATATTTGCTTGCTTTAGCAGAAAAACCAGTATTAATCTCTATTCCAAAGAGAAAAACTGCTGCTCTCCATCAAATGAGGATCTTTTTTCAAGAATAAGATGAAGCCAACAATACCCAGGGTTTCCCCTTGCAAACTGCTGTTTCTTTTGGCTACTGTATTTACTGGAACAATCAAAGAGACAAACAGATTCCAAATAGCCTTCACATATTACCCAGGATTAAAATGAGTACCCAGCTGTGGTAGACAAATTCAGAACAACTTATTTTAGATAATGGTCCTGTAATTGTTTTGAAACAATTTATTTGTTTAATCCACAACACACACACACACACACACACACACACACACACACACACACACACTCTCTCTCTCTCTCTCTCTCTCTCTCTCTCTCTCTCTGTCTCTCTTTCTCTCTCTCTCTCTCTCTCTCTCACTTACTTTTCCCTTGAAAAAAATGAGAAGACTATGTTGGTTTTTTTAACTGTTTGAAGCTCCGTGTTCTTTACTTGCTATGGCTAATCAACCCCTAAGCCAGGTTTATTGTGCCATCTGCAAAACTCTTAAATAATGTAGTGGCAGAATCCTGCAGCGGTTGAGAGCCCAGACTCAAAATGTAGAATTCCTAGGTTTGAACCTACCACTTGCAAGCTGGGCCACCATGGGCAAGTTGCTCAGCCGAACTTATAAAAGGAAGAAAATAGTAGAACCTATTTCATAAAGTTGTTTATTAAGTATAAATAATGCTCTAGTGCAGTGCCTGACACAAAACAAGTACCTGATAAGTGTTACTATTGGCAGTGTTTTAGTTATTAAGTCTCCTCACTTATTTCCTTTTGTAGTCCAGTTGAAGCCAAGATGATACTCCATCTGGACACCTCCAGTAGTTTCATGTGTTTCCATGGGTCTGCCTTAATTCTCATTTTCATCCTGTCCATTCTGTCATTGCACAGCCAGAATGAACACTTAAAGCTAAACAAAACAAAAACTCTAGTGGTTATATATGTGTCTAAGGATGTAGAAATGACAATTCTGAGAGAATAAGTCACAGGAACTGAGAAGATTCATGAATGATGTTGAGTTTTATCTTGCTGTGTTTTGGGGTTTTGTTCTTGGTTGTGTGAAGGGTTGTGGTACCCAGCTGATACTGGTTTATCCAAAACTCCAACGCTTGAATTGTTGATCCCATCATGTAAGTAAGCAAGCTATACATGCAAACCACACACAATTCTTGAAGAGTTTCTGGTCATTTCTAATACAGATGGCATTGTTACATATCCTAGAAACATATGCAGTATTCTGTTTGGTCATTGGATTATGCTAAGGGGTTTCATTGCCCAATTTATCACCTAGGATTTACTGTGTAACAATCTATTCCAAAACTCAGTGGCTTAAGATAACATCTGTTATTATATATCACATGACCATGGGTTCCCTAAGGATTGGCTGACTTAGGTTGGGTTCAACACATCTCTGCTAGGTTTGTTAATATGTCTACAAATCAGCTGGGACTCCATATTGAATTTGAATAGGCCCCAGTAGCTGAAAAAGCCCTGCTTTGTGTATCATTCCTATTCTTCCTGAACCAGCATGTAGTCTGGGTTTTTCCTTCTCAATAGTGGTGCAGAAAGTACAAGACTTTTTTTTTTATTGTACTTCAGGTTCTGGGGTACATGTGCAGATCATGCAGGATTGTTGCATAGGTACATACATGGCAATATGGTTTGCTACCTCCATCCCCCTGTCACCTACATCTGTCATTTCTCCCCATGTTATCCCTTCCCAACCTCCACACCCCCCTACTGTCCCTCCTTGACCCCCACAGCAGACCCCAGTTTGCGATGCTTCCCTCCCTGTGTTTATGTGTTCTCATTGTTCAGAACCCGACTATGAATGAGAACATGTGTTGGATTTTCTGTTCTTGTGTCAGTTTGCTGAGAATGATGGTTTCCAGATTTACCCATGTCCCTACAAAGGACACGAACTCATCGATTTTTGTGGCTGCATAGTATTCCATGGTGTATATGTGCCACATTTTCCTTCTCCAGTCTACCGTTGATGGGCATTTGGTTGGTTCCAGGACTTTGCTGTTGTAAACAGTGCCACTATGAACATAAGTGTGTATGTGTCTTTACAATAGAATGATTTATAATCCTTTGGATATATACCCAGTAATGGGATTGCTGGGTCAAATGGAATTTCTATTTCTAGGTCCTTGAGGAATTACCACACTGTCTTCCACAGTGGTTGAACTACTTTACACTCCCACTAACAGTGTAAAAGCGTTCCTATTTCTCCACATCCTCTCCAGCATCTGTTGTCTCCAGATTTTTTAATTCTAACTGGCATGAGGTGGTATCTCAATGTGGTTTTGATTTGCATTTCTCTAATAATCAGTGATGATGAGCATTTTTTCATATGTTTGTTGGCTTCATATATGTCTTCTTTTGAAAAGTATCTGTTCATATCCTTCACCCACTTTTGAATGGGTTTGTTTGTTTGTTTCTTGTAAATCTGTTTTAGTTCTTTGTAGATTCTGGATATGAGCCCTTTGTCAGATGGGTGGATTGCAAAGATTTTTTTCCCATTCTGTTGGTTTCCAGTTCTCTCCAATGATTGTTTCTTTTGCTGTATAGAAGTTCTGGAGTTTAATTAGGTCCCATTTGTCTATTTTGGCTTTTGTTGCCAGTGCTTTTGGTGTTTTAGTCATGAAGTCCTTGCCCATGCCTATATCCTGAATGATTTTGCCTAGGTTTTCTTTTAGGGTTTTTATGGTGTTAGGTCTTATGTTTAAGTCTTTAATCCATCTGGAGTTAATTTTAGTGTAAGATGTCAGGAAGGGGTCCAGTTTCTGCTTTCTGCACACTGCTAGCCAGTTTTCCCAACACCATTTGTTAAACAGGGAATCCTTTCCCCATTGCTTGTTTTTGTCAGGTTTGTCAAAGATCAGATGGTTGTAGATGTGTGGCATTGCCTCCGAGGCCTCTGTTCTGTTCCATTGGTCTATATCACTGTTTCAGTACTAGTACCATGTTTTTTTTGATTACTGTAGCTTTGTAGTATAGTTTGGAGTCAGGTAGCGTGATGCCTCCAGCTTTGTTCTTTTTGCTTAGGATTGTCTTGGCTATGTGGTCTCTCTTTTGGTTCCATATGAAGTTTAAGGTGGTTCTTTCCAGTTCTGTGAAGAAGGTCTTTGGTAGCTTGATGGGGATAGCATTGAATCTATAAATTACTTTGGGCAGTATGGCCGTTTTAATGATATTGATTCTTTCTAACCATGAGCATGGACTGTTTCTCCATTTGTTTGTGTCCTCTCTTATTTCCTTGAGCAGTGGTTTGTAATTCTCCTTTAAGAGGTCCTTTACATCCTTTGTTAGTTTTATTCCTAGGTATTTTATTCTCTTTGTAGCAATTGTGAATGGGAGCTCACTCATGATTTGGCTCTTTGCTAGTCTGTTATTGGTGTATAGAAATGCTTGTGATTTCTGCACATTGATTTTGTATCCTGAGACTTTGCTGAAGTTGCTTATCAGTTTAAGGAAATTTTGGCTGCGATGATAGGGTCTTTTAAATATGCAATCTTGTCGTCTGCAAATAGAGACAATTTGACTTTCTCTTTTCTGAATTGAATACCCTTTTTTTTTCCTTCCTAATTGCTCTGGCTAGAACTTCCAATACTATATCAGAGTGGTGAGAGAGGGCATCCTTGTCTAGTGCCAGATTTCGAAGGGAATGCTTCCAGTTTTTGCCCGTTCAGTATGATATTGGCTGTAGGTTTGTCATAAATAGCTTTTATTATTCTGAGATATGTTACTTCAGTACCTAATTTATTGAGAGTTTTTAGCATAAAGTGCTGCTGAATTTTGTCAAAGGCCTTCTCTGCATCTGTTGAGATAATCGTGTGGTTTTTGTCTTTGGTTCTGTTTATGTGGTGGATTACGTTTATAGACTTGCATTTGTTGAACCAGCCTTGCATCTCCGGAATGAAGCCTACTTGATTGTGATGAATAAGCTTTTTGATGTGCTGTTGCAATCGGTTTGCCAGTATTTTATTGAAGATTTTTGCATCTATATTCATCATGGATATTGGCCTGAAGTTTTCTTTTCTTGTTGAGTCTCTGCTGGGTTTTGTTATCAGGATGATGTTGGTCTCATAAAATGATCTGGGAAGGATTCCCTCTTTTTGTATTGTTTGGAATAGTTTCAGAAGGAATAGTACCAGCTTCTCTTTGTACATCTGGTAGAATTCAGCTGTGAACCCGTCTGGACCTGGGCTTTTTTTGGTTGGTAGGCTATTAATTGCTGCCTCAACTTCAGCCCTTGTTATTTGTTTGTTCAAGGTTTCAACTTCTTCCTGGTTTAAACTTAGGAGGGTGCAAGTGTCCAGGAATTTATCCATTCTTTCCAGGTTTACTGGTTTATGTGCATAGAGTTGTTTGTAGTAATCTCTGATTATAATTTGTATTTCTGTGGAGTCAGTGGTGATATCCCCTTTATCGTTTTTTATTGCATCTATTTGATTCTTCTCCTTCTTATTTTTTAGTAAACTAGCTAGTGGTCTTTTTATTTTGTTAATCTTATAAGAAAAAAACAGCTCCTGGATTTATTGATTTTTTTGAAGGAGATTTTGGTGTCTCTATCTCCTTCAGTTCCGCTCTGATTTTAGTTATTTCTTGTCTTCTGCTAGCTTTTTGATCTTGCTACTCTAGCTCTTTTGATTTTAACGATAGAGTGTGGATTTTAGATCTTTCCTCACTTCTCTGGTGGGCATGTATTACAATAAATTTCCCTCTAGACACTGCTTTAAATGTGTCCCAGAGATTGTGGTTTATTGTGTCTTCGTTCTTGTTGGTTTTGAAGAACATCTTTATTTATGCCTTCATTTCATTGTTTATCCAGTCGACATTCAGGAGCCAATTGTTCAGTTTCCATTAAGTTGTGCGATTCTGAGCTACTTTCTGAACTCTGAGTTCTAATTTGATTGTGCTGTGGTTAGAGAGACTGTTTATGATTTCCGTTCTTTTGCATTTGCTGAGGAGTGATTTACTTCCAATTATGTGGTCAATTTTAGAGTAGGTGCCATGCAGTGCTGAGAAGAATGTATGTTCTGTGGATTTGGGGTGGATATTTCTGTAGATATCTATTAGGTCTGCTTGGTCCAGATCTGGGTTCAAGTCCTGGATATCCTTGTTAATTAACTGTCTCATTGCTCTGTTCAGTATTGAAGTGGAGTGTTAAAGTCTCCCACTATTATTATGTGGGATTCTAAGTCTCTTTGTAGGTCGCTAAGAACTTGCTTTATGTAACTGGGTGCTCCTGTATTGGGTGCATATATATTTAGGATCATTAGTTCCTCTTTTTGCATGGATCCTTTTACCAGTATGTAATGTCCTTCTTTGTCTCTTTTGTTCTTTGTTGATTTAAAGTCCATTTTATCAGAGACTAGGATTGCAAAACCTGCTTTTTTTTGCTCTCCATTTGCTTGATAAATCTTCATCCATCCCTTTATTTTTAGCCTATGTCTGTCCTTGTATGTGAGATGGGTTTCCTGAATTCAGTGCATCAATGGGTTTTGACTTTTTATCCAATTTGCCAGTCTGTGTCTTTTGATTGGGGCATTTAGTCCATTTACATTTAAGATTAGTATTGTTATGTGTGAATTTGATCCTGCCATTTTGATGCTAGCTGGTTGTTTTGCCTGTTCATTGACACATTTTCTTCATTGTGTCAATGGTCTTTACCATTTGGTATGTTTCTGGAGTGGCTGGTATTGGTTGTTCCTTTCCTTGTTTAGTGCTTCTTTCAGGAGCTCTTGTAAGGCAGGCCTGGTGGTGATGAAATCTCTCAGCAAATGCTTGTCCACAAAGGATTTTCTTTCTCATTTGCTTATAAAGCTTAGTTTGGCTGGATATGAAATTCTAGGTAGAAAGTTCTTTTCTTTAAGAATGTTGAATATTGGCCCCCACTCTGTTCTGGCTTGTAGGGTTTCTGCCGAGAGATCTGCTGTGAGTCTGATGGGCTTCCCTTTGTGGGTAACCCTACCTTTCTCTCTGGATGCCTTTAGCATTTTTTCCTTCATTTCAACCCTCGTGGATCTGACAATTATGTGCCGTGGGGTTGCTCTTCTTGAGGAATATCTTTGTGGTGTTCTCTGTATTTCCTAGACTTGAATGTTGGCCTGCCTTGCTAGGTTGGGGAAGTTCTCCTGGATAATATCCTAAAGAGTGTTTTGCAGCTTAGATTCATTCTCTCCATCACATTCAGCTACACCTATCAAACATAGATTAGGTCTTTTCACATAATCCCATATTTCTTGGAGGCTTTGTTCATTTCTTTTAACTCTTTTTTCTCTATTCTTGCCTTCTTGTTTTATTTCATTGAGTTGATCTTCAATCTCTGATATCCTTCATTCTGCTTGGTGGATTCAGCTATTGAAACTTGTGTATGCTTCATAAAGTTCTCATGCTGTGGTTTTTCAGCTACATCAAGTCGTTTATATTATTCTCTAAGCTCTTTATTCTAGTTAGCATCTCATCTAACCTTTTTCTATGTTCTTAGTTTATTTGCATTGGGTTAGCACATGTTCTTTTAGCTCTGAGAAGTTTGTTATTACCCACCTTCTGAAGCCTGTTCTGTCAATTCATCAGATTCATTCTCCATCCATCTTTTTTTTTTTTTTTGAGATGGAGTTTCGCTCTTGTCACCAAGGCTGGAGTGCAATGGCGTGATCTCAGCTCACCACAACCTCTGCCTCCTGGGTTCAGGCAATTCTCCTGCCTCAGCCTCCTGAGGAGTTGGGATTACAGGCACGCACCACCATGCCCAGCTAATTTTTTGTATTTTTAGTAGAGACGGGGTTTCACCATGTTGACCAGGATGGTCTTGATCTCTTGACTTCCTGATCCACCTGCCTCGGCCTCCCAAAGTGCTGGGATTACATGCTTGAGCCACCACGCCCAGCCTCTCCATCCATCTTTGATCCCTAGCTTGTGAGGAGTTGTGATCCCTTGGAGGAGGAGAGGCATTTTGGTTTTTGGTGTTTTCATTCTTTTTGCGTTGGTTTCTTCCCATCTTAGTGGTTTTATCTACCTGTGGTCTTTATAGTTGGTGACTTTTGGATGGGGTTTCTGAGTGGACGTTCATTTTGTTGATGTTTAAGCTATTTCTTTCTGCTTCTTAGTTTTCCTTCTAACAGTCAGGCCACTCTGCTGCAAGACTGCTGGAGGTCCACTCCAGACCCCGCTCACCTGGGGATCACCTGCAGGGGCTGCAGAACAGCAAATGTTGCCACCAGTTTCTTCTTCTGCTATCCTTATCCCAGAAGGTTATCTGCCAGATTTCAGCCTGTGCTCTCCTTTATGAGGTGTCTTTTTAGGCATACAGGGGTTGGGGTGTTGCTTGAGGAGACAATCTGTCCCTTATAGGAGCTCCAGTGCTGTGCTAGGAGCTCAAGTGCTATGCTGGGAGCTCCTCTGTTCCTTGCAGAGCTGCTGGGCAGGTACCTTTAAGTCTGCTGCAGCTGAACTCTTAGCCACCTCTTTTCCCAGGTGCTCTATCCTAGGAAGGTCGGCTTTATTTTTAAGTCCCTGTTGTGCTGCTGCCTTTTTTTAATAGATGCCCTGCACTGCTCGGAGTAGTCTAGTCACAGTCTGCCAGCAGAGGCTTGCTGAGCTGCTGCAGGCTCTGCCCAGCTGTGAACTGCCTCGGTAGTGGGGAATGCCCTTCCCTGCACTGAACTGGACGGTTATGGGTCCAGCTAAGCTTGCTGTGAAACTCTCAATCCAGAGCATTTCACATTGCTTGTTTTGTCGGGGTGGTACATGCCAAGCCAGATCGCCTGGCTCCCTGTCTTAGCCCCCTCCCTTTCACTTGAATTGGTGGCTCTGTCTCCCAGGTGTTCCAGCTGCCAGTTGAAATGGCCATCCAGACTTGAGTGAGTTTTTATGTGAGGAGGCACCGACTGAAACCACTGTGCTGAAAACTCAAGGCGCTTTTTGGCCTGGGAATCTCCTGGTCTGTGGGCAATGAAAACTTGTTTGGAAATATGGTGAGCACTCACCCTCTGTGCTGTTCTTGCTGGGAACTGCACTCCAGAGCTGTTCCTATTCAACCATTTTGGATCTTTTCCTTTGCAAGACTCTTTAATGGATACATATGAAGCCTCTTCAGGCTTCAACTCAGAACCAACACATCAACAATTCTGCTTCATTCCATTGCCTAAATCAAGTCTTCTGGCCAAATCAGGGGAAAGAAATAACATTCTACTTATTATGTGAATAGACTGCCTAGTGCCAGAAACTTTGCAGCTGTGCAATCTCCAAGGTGTTACCCAAGGCACTGTTACCCTCATGTGTTTACAAAGGGCCCACATTGGCAAATACTGTTATCTTCATTTGATAGCAGGGGGCTCAGACTCAAATACTTACAGAGTTCAGGCAGCAAATATAATGACTGAATGGAGTTAAGTGGGAAGCATAATTAAATGGAAGCATCATTTAAGGGTTGTGTCCTATCTAGAGTGAGTGAGGATGACTGTGATGAATGCAGGTCCAGTGGTTAGTAGCCCACATAATGCAGTGAGTGTTCTAACATTTGCATATGGCAGGCACTGTTCTGAAAGTACCACTTACATTAATTCATTTAACCATTACAAAATGCTTTTGGGGTGGGTATTATTTCCGTTTTACAGATAAGGAAACTGGGGAATAGAGTGGTTTGGTACCTTGTCCTCAATCATGGAGCTGAGATTCTAAACCAGGGAATCTAGCTCCAGAGTTCATGCTCTTTACAGTGACACTATATCACCAAATCATTATTTATTTTCATTTTTTAATTTTATTTATTTTTTTGAGACAGAGTCTCGCTGTGTCTCCCAGGTTGGAGTGCAGTGGCGTGATCTCAACTCACTGCAATCTCTGCCTCATAGGTTCAAGTGATTCTCCTGCCTTAGCCTCCCAAGTAGCTGGGACTACAGGCATGTGCCACCAAGCCTGGCTAATTTTTTGTATTTTTAGTAGAGACGAGGTTTCACCATGTTAGCCAGGCTGGTCTCGATCACTCTGTGATCTGCCCACATCGGCCTCCCAAAGTGCTGGGATTGCAGGTGTGAGCCACTGCACCTGGCCTTTAAAAATTTTTTTTTAATTAGAAGTGCAGACTTTTTACATTGAGCCATTTAATTTTTACATTTGATAAATAATTAAAATAAATAAAATACAAATTATTTTGCAGACAGAGGAAAATATATCTGGGCTGAATTTGTAGACCTCTTACTTAGGACCTTTATCTGACCTAAAGAGTTGGTCTGATTAGGAGAATTTTATCAGCCTGAATTCAGAGAAGCTGCTCAGTGGCTCCAGGCCTCCTACCCTTCTGGAAAAGTACTGAACTCAATCAGTGCTTCAAAAATCAATCCTCAAGATTTTGACAGTGTACTCCAGCCAGTTCTGCTGCCCTGGCATCGGCGCAGGGTATCAGGTAGGCACTGCCTGACATTGGCCAGTCCTTCAGAGGGCATTGGAAACCAGAACTGGAGCCCAGGAGGGAGATGGGCCTTGGTTTGCATATCAGGCTCAAAAGGCCAGCTGGGGTCTTTTCACCTCGGGTGGTTCACTTTTGGGTTTTTCACCTGCAGAGAGCTAGGTGGGTAAGAGATATGTCAGGTACCAATGAGCTGTGATTTAATAATGTTGTGGGAAATTTGAGGGTTGGTGAAAGGAAATTCCCTAAGGAGGCGAGGGGATGTGAAAACCAGTGTTAAAAAATTCATCACACAGTACATTGGTCCTCTAGGAAGGACCAATGCATGAAGTATGCCAAAGAGAAAATTTGAAGAGTCAAAGGAAGAAACAAAGATTCAGAGAGGACTTTTAAAAAACTATTTCTCTTAGAGTTTTTCCTTAATTGCCCAAAGTCACAAGGCAAACCCTCATGGGACAAGTACACCTTTTCTGAGTCTGTATCAGACTCTGTATAAATCTATTAGTTAGAAGAGGGGAAGGATTTTTCCATGCCTTTCTTGCAAATCTGAAGAGTGTCTCTTAATCCCAGTCCTTCCGTTAATCTCAGTTTTCATTCTCATTTTCATTCTAGCCTACTTGTTGTGGTGGTTTCAGCAGTGATAACAGATAAATCTCTTTTTTTATTGAATGCAACATTTTCCTTCACTATCAACCCCACCTCTTCTGTCAGTTTGAAAGAAAGACTTCTGTTTTGTCTTTTTTCTTTCTCTGCACCAATCCCCACCCTCCATCTTTTTGGCAGAAACAGATGCTGGGATTTCTGAAGGTGGGAAAATAAGTGGTTACATCCTCAAGTTATATTTTTTTTTAGCACTTTATGTAACAAATCCTGGCAATATTTACCCATTTGTATTATCTAGAGGGTGGTTATTTGCTGTGCCTGCTGTTTTTTGAGTAGCACGCAGGAAAAAAATAAAACCAGATCCCTTCCTCACGTGTCCAAGAATGCTGGGAATATGGTTGAAAATGTTCTCTGCGGAAGGACCACAGTCTGTCTGTGGATTGACAGTTGGATTCCTAGTAACAAGGCATAACATGAGACTTGTTAAAAAAAAAAAAAAAAAAAAAAAAAAAAAAAGAACCTTCATGTACATTACAACATCGCAATATTATTTCCTTATTACAAATAGAATACTTGCTTACTGCACTTTTGGAGGCCAAGGCAGACAGATCAGTTGAGGTCAGGAGTTCGAGACCAGCCTGGCCAATATGGTGAAACTCTGTCTCTACTAAAAATACAAAAATTAGATGGGTGTAGTGCCAGGCATCTGTAATCCCAGCCACTTGGGAGGCTGAGGCAGGAGAATCACTTGAACCCAGGAGCTGGAGATTGCAGTGAGCTAAGATCACACCATTGCACTCCAGCCTGGGCAACAAGAGGGAAACTCCATAAAAAAAGAAAAAGAAACAAAAACAGAGAATGCTTGCTCATTGTACGAGTGTCTTAGAAAATGCAAAAACAATAAAGAGAATAACCATTCATATTTCTTTCCATCAATGATAACCTTAAGTGTTTGATGAATGCTATCTCATGTACCCATTCAGAGTTATACTGTAAGCAAATATTAATATCCAGTTTCATGTTTTACTCTAATGGCGTTCCTACAGTATTAGAAACTTGAAATGCCTGCATGATGTTTCAACACACTGATGTTCAACAGCATTTTAATCTATTCCCTTATGAAATATGCTATTTTCAACTCTATACTTCTATTAAGGCTACTTTGATGAATGATTTTTGCACATCATTCTTTTGTATTTCATGTTATTACCTTAGGCTATTCCTAGGGTCACATGGTTGAGCCCAAGGCAATGGATATTTTTAAGGCTGTTGATAATTTGGCCATATAATTTTTTTGGAAATTGAAACAAATTTAGATAATGGAGCCTTTGAGACCAGGTTGGCTTAAGTCTGTGGTTAAGGTTTTCCTTTAGTCTTTGGGGAAATTAGAGAACAGATGATGGAAGGGAGGGCCTGGGGTGGAGTCGATATTTGAAATAGGACAGTAGCACGTGGTGCCTCTAAGGTGAAAGACATCTGAGTGAGGTAAGAAGACACCATGCATGCATTTAGGGGAAGGGTTTCCTAACAAGAACGGGGCAGCGGATACAAAGTCCTGTAGGCAGGAAAAGATTTGACTTAGTGAAGAATAGGAAAAAGAATGATCTGATTGTTGGCTTTGAGCTTCTTGACAGTCAGGAAAAGAAGGGGAAGTTGAACTTCTGGTGCTCCCTTCTAAAGGGACACAGCTATCAGTGCTTTCTGAAACTCTTACCTTCCATTGACTTGCTAGGACGCAGGGAAGTACATTCTGGTAACCAACTCAATCCATTGACACCTGCTGCTCATCGTTCACATAAAGAGATACTGCCTTCATTATAGAAGCTTATCAGGCTTCCTAATTATTCATAATTCCAATTATCAGTATCAATATTATTATCAAGAATAAGCATGGTGATAACTCACATAATTAAGAGACGATCACCCAGACATTGTGCTAAAAGTGTTGTGATGATTGAAATGAGGTAATCCATACAACAACCTTAGGAAGTAGGCAATAAACATTATTCTCATTGTGTAGAGGAGGAAATCAGGGCTTAGCATGCTTAAGTATCTTCCTCAGGATTACAAAGCTGGTAAGTGCTAGAGCTGGGATTTGAACACACTTTTGTCTGACTCTAAGGCTTGAGCTTCTTAACCACCATGCAGTGTTGCCTCCAGGATTGCCTGGGCATTTCAGGTCAGAGTTGGCTCTGTCAAAGCCATACTTCATCTGGGGAAACGCTGATATGTGGCCCATTGGAAGAGTTTGTTCAATTAACTGGGCCCTGAGGAAGGAGGGCTTGAAACTTCACTCTTACACATCCTGGCCCCCATGCTGAGATCTGGCCTAATTATGGCTTTCAGAGCCACCAAGGGGCTTGGTTAGTCATAAGGGCACGTGCCATTTGCTTCTGCACACCGCTGGATTCTGCTCAAGGGTGGAGCGGGAAGCTCCCTGCCTGGGGTGCCTGGAGACCTTTTCACAGACCCACTTGATTAAATGAGCAGTCTCCTTGGCTCCCCTCAGAGCTGCAAGAATAAGGCAAGGGTTGCTTTGTAAGGGACCTGCAGAAGGATGCTCCCCAGGGCAGCCAGTGACCTCCTGCTCATCCAGCAAAGTCCAGTTGAGACATCACTCTCCACTCATCTAAGCCACAGTTTCCAGCAGACCAACGTCACTCCTTAGTGCCCTGATTGTTGCTTTGTGACTAAGGGTGTAAAACTTCGTTTGCCAAACACTCATTAACTCTTCCCTTGTACAGGCAGTCGCTGCCCTAGATGACCTTTCAGATCATCAGGATTTTAGATGGTCATTCACTCTTCCCAATCCAATGAAGTACATATTATTTCTGTTGCCTTTTTACTGATGAAGATGCTGAGGCACAGAGACATTATGTAACTTGCTTAAAGTCCCACAGCTGGCAGGCAGCAGAAGGGCTCAGAGTCAAATTGCAATGGCTCACACCTGTAATCCTAGCACTTTGGGAGGCTGAGGTGGGTGGATCATCTGAAGTCAGGAGTTTGAGAGCAGCCTGGCCAACATGGTGAAACCCTGTCTCTACTAAAAATATATATATATATATATAAACTTATCTGGGCATGGTTGATATTTGAAATAGAACACTTGAAATATTGAGTTGGTATTTGAAATAGGACAGTCGCAGGTGGTGTCTCTAAGGTGAAAGACACCTGAGGAGAGAAGACACCATCCATATATTTAGGGGAAGGGATTCCCAGCAAGAATGCAGCAGTGGATACAAAGTCCTATAGGCAGGTCAAGAGTTGAGTTGGTGAAGAATAGTAAACAGAATGGCTCATGCCTGTAATCCCAGCTACTGGGGAGGCTGAGGCAGGAGAATTGCTTGAACCCAGGAGGTGGAGGTTGCAGTGAGCCAAGATCATGCCACTGCACTCCAGCCTGGATGACAGAGTGAGACTTCATCTTTAGAGATGAATAAGTAAGTAAGTAAAATAAATAAATAAATAAATCGACAACTGGCTCCAAAGTCCAAGCTCTAAACCATCCTGTAGAAATGGGGATGAACAGACCTATATTCAAATCTCTGCTATGCCACTCCCTGCTGCGCATGCATGGGCACCTCTTCTAACTGCTTTCCTCTGGGAACGGCAGGTGCTAGGCTTATGTTTCACTTCCATTTCCATTCAACACACCCTGTTTCAGAGTAGCTCAGCTGTTTGCTTCCTCCAGGAGAAACAGACTAAACTTGCACCTTGACCTAAGCGAAAGAAAGGATGGGAGGTGATGGAGGCAGGAAGAACAAGCCTGGAACAAAGGAGCAGGCTCTCCCTTACTTTCCTTTGTTCTTCTCTCCCCAATACACCTGTATTTCAAGATGCACTGACTTCCTAGACCCAATCCGCCTCCAGATTCCATTTCTGAGTGGGATACTATGAGGTAACAAGCTGCAAAGAGAAGCCAGCTCCCCTAGAACAAGAATCCATTTTGGGAGCTTCCCTGCAATGTAACCCTACTTCTCATTCCTAGCCCAAAACTAGCTCATCCAGGTGGGGCTTCCAGGAGAAAAATCAGAGAGGTGCATATTCCTGCATTTCCCTCGACCTGCTCCGTGATCTGGTCTGCCCCAACAAGGAAATGTGAAGTCAGATTACTCAAAGTCTCATTTATTAATTGGGAATTGGAGCCTCTTTATGACAGAACTGGGCGATTATTGAAGAGCTGAGCTGCAGTGAAAGAATTTAATTTCCAGAACGAGTCAGTTCAATTGAATCCTGAAAATCATTCTGATGTACTCCCAGGGGATTCTATTTGGAATCAATAAGTGTACCCATGTCACTGACTCTTGTCTCCAGTCTCTCCCCTCCTGGCCCCCAGCCAGGGAGAAATCATTCAAAGAGACTAGGTTTCATTTCAGAGAAATGTGGGTTCTGCCAAGTGTACAAAATGGAGCGCTTATTGGCCCTGTGATAAAATCTCCCTTTCCCTCCCCTCCCCTCCCTTCCCTTCCCCTCCCCTGTCCCCTCCCCTCACTCATCTCTCCTCTCCTCCCCCTCCCTCCCCTCTCCTCCACTCCCCTCTCCTCTCCCTCCCTCCCCTCTCTCCTCTTTTCTTCTCCCCTCCACTCTCCTCTCCTCCCTTCCCCTCTCGTATCCCCTCCCCTCTCCTCCCCTCTCATCTCCCCTTCCCTGCCTTCTCCCCTTCCCTCCCCTCTCCCTACCCTCCTTACCTCTCTCTTTTCCTTTTCTCTCTCCTCCCCTCCCCTCCTCTACTCTTTCTTTGTCTCTCTGCTCTCTTCCTCTCCCACATCCTCTTTCTTCTTTCTCTTCTCTCCTTCAGTCTCCTGTGACTCTTTGCTTTGTCGATATTGACTGACTCCTCCTCTTTTCTCTGTTATCACCAATTCATCTTTCCCTTCTTTCAAAAATGCCTATTCACCCTTCCCTAAAAACCCTACAATCTGCATGCAGTAGTCTGCCCAGAGTTCACTGTGGAAGCGCCCTTGAGAATTTGTGGCGCCAACAATCTCAGCAGAGCCTGGATGACTTTGAGGTTGGATCTGCTGAGGCCAGATGGGTAGAAATGCCCCCAGAGGAGAAACAGTTGGTAAGGGAGACTAGATTCACACTGAGATGTCCTATGGTGAGGGTTTCAACTTCCCAAAACTTTAATGTGCAGAAGAACCACTTGGGGAGCCCTGTTAAAATGTAGTTTCTGGTTCACAGTATCTTGCATGGGCACGAGATTCTGGATTTTGATCAGGCTCCGACATAAAGCTGCTGTTGCTGGCCTCAGCACTGCACTTGGAATATAGCGAGGTCAAATGTATCGTCACCCAAAGTATAAGTCACATGCAGCTGCTGGGCACAAAATGTCATTTGGTGATGCACAGGTGAAGATTTTTAAACTTCTAATAGTTCTGTGTTAATTTTCATGAGTAGCAGAAAATTATAAGTAAGCAGCTGTTATTTCATAGATAATACTGCTTGAGAGGAGTTTGAAAGGGTATTTAATTTCATAACTGAGTTGACTTAAATAAAATTATCAAGACATTGGTAATATGAGGTATGTGGGTGTCATGGTTCTGTGAAAGCAATGAGTGAATGAATGAAGTCAGAGGTGGGGAGGCATAGAGGATCGAGGAGCATGGGCTTTGGAATTAGTCCAAGATTTGGGCTCAAATCCTGATTCTGCCAAAGTCATTGTCTTTGAACCTCACGTTTCTCAATGCCGAATGAGGCTAATGTGGTCTACCTTGCAGAGTTATTATGAAGAGGAGAAAGATAGTTTGTGGTACATGCCTGGTGCAAGGTGGGGACTGAGATAATGGAGATAATATAGCAATTTTACTATTGCAGAGAGAATGGTGTGCCCAGAGTGAGGGGTGTGACACAGAAGGCTTTAGACCGTGGGGCAGTGTGATCTGCACTGGTCATTTCTTCCCTCCTCATGTTATAGGACATAGATTCTTGTCTCTTGGTCCATCTGGGTCATGATTGTTAAAGGGAAACCTGGAAAGCCAGAAAACTATCCATACAACCTCTTATTTGTGCCCCATACAATTTAGATGCACAGGCAGAAAATTAACCTCATTTGTAGAGAGCAGAGAAAGCCCATACCTTGTGTATGTGTGCCTGTGAGTGCATGTGTCTATATTAGAAAGCTGGACAGAGCCCTAAATCCTACCCTACAAATAGTTCTAAAACTGAACCTGAAGAGATCAGCTTTGCTAACTCTGAAAGGTAAATGATACCAGCAGCTGGATGCTCCAGGAGGAACACATGGAGCCCCTCTGGCCTTAGTTCTTTGCTGTCAGGCCCTTAGTTGCAATGGGGGTGAGCCCCCTCCCTCTGCATGATATGGCCATGAGATTCAGACTCTCTCCATACACTTAAACCCAGAGGCTCCCAGAAGGGG
This sequence comes from Saguinus oedipus, assembly GCA_031835075.1. Taxonomy (NCBI): domain Eukaryota; kingdom Metazoa; phylum Chordata; class Mammalia; order Primates; family Cebidae; genus Saguinus; species Saguinus oedipus. Next base: position 12,536,144 of record CM063179.1, on the reverse strand, counting down.
TCCCAGCTGTACCACACCTGAGTGGCTTCTTTCTCTTGGCATCTCGCATGGAGCCACACTGTGTTCTATCTCCCAGGAATGGCCACGACCCACTTCTGTCTAGATAATCTGATTTCTTCCAGGTAGTCTTGCCCCACATGAGTGCAGCTGATAGGGTTTGACTCTGTGTCCCCACCCAAATCTCATCCTGAATTGTAATCCCCAATATCCCCGCATGTCGAGGGAGGGACCTGGTGGGAGGTGACTGGATCATGGTGCTGGTTTCCTCCATGCTGTTCTCATAATTGTGAGTTCTCACCAGACCTGATGGTTTCATAAGGGGTTCTTCCCTTATGAAAGTGACATGCACTCTCTCACATGTCACCATGTAAGACATGTTTGCTTCCCCTTCCGTCGTGATTGTAAGTTTCCTGAGGCCTCCCCAACCATGCAGAACTGTGAGTCAATTAAGCCTCTTTCCTTTATAAATTACCCAGTCTTGAGTATTTCTCTTTTTTTCTTTCTTCTTTATTTTTTCTTTTTATTTTTTTATTTTATTTTAAGCTCTGGGGTACATGTGCAGATAGTGTGGATTGTTACATAGGTATACACATGCCATAGAGGTTTGCTGCATCCATCCCCTTGTCACCTAAGTTAGGTATTTCTCCCAATGTTATTTATAACAGCATGAAAATGGATTAATACAATGATCCAGTGAAAATGGCGAAACTTTTTTTTTTTTTTTTTTTGGTCCAAGAAGCCTAGATTTAAGGCATTTGTGTTATTTTCTCCATCTGTAAAAAGGGAATACGAGGCAGTTTCTGAAAAAGTAAAACATAAAGACATGGGAACAATTCTACCTCTAAGTGTATGGCCAAAAGAATGGAAAACAGATACTGAAACAAATACATGTGCAAGCATGTTCATAACAGCTGCATTCACAATGAGCAAAAGGTGGAAACAGCTCACATCAGTGAGCTAAATGGATGATTAAATGAATAATAAATTGTGATATAAAATATTATCGAAATATTTCTCAGCCATAAAAAGGAATATAGTACCAGCATATGCTACAATGTGGATGAACCTTGAAAACACTATACGAAAATATTAAGTGAAGGAAGCCAGGCACAGAAGGTCACATATTGTATGATTCCATTTTTGAAAAACATCCAGAATAGGTAAACCTATAGAGACAGACTGAAGAATGGTTCTTGCCAGGGTATGGAGGGGAGAGAGGAATGGAGATTAACAGCTTAAAGAATGCAGGGTTTCCTTTCTGAATGATAAAAATGTTTTAGAACTAGACAGAGGTGGTGTCTGTTCAGCGTTGTCAATGTTCTAAATGCCACTGAATTGTTCACTTCAAAGCAGTTCATTTTGTTATGTGCATTTCACCAAGAATTTTAAAAAGGAATAGGAATCATTACTCACTTAGTATGGTTGAGTGAGAAGATGAGCTAGTTCAGGTAGAACCCCAAACGCACCCTACAGCCTAACACTTGTCACTCAATAAATGCATTTCCCTTCCTCTTCCCCGACTGTCTTTTCACCGACTGCTAGAATCATACCCTTGGCATCCCTTTGCATAGTTGAATTGTCTTTAATTTTTAAAGGGTGATATTAATTGCTTAGGGAAACCAATTGGGAATTTAAAAAATAAAATAAGGCAGGAAATATACAAAAGGAACCATTTCCAAGCCTCGTTTCTGCACGCACTACAGCTTTTTGGTGTAACTCTGGGATCTTATTCTCAGTCCACTTTCTCCAGCCTCTGTCTTGGGGCTTCCCATTTGTGCACCAATGGGCTGCTCTCTTCCATGGGTTTTTCAGTTTCTAGTTCCAAGCAAGATTTGTGTGAATGAAGTCTTACCACCACCCCCATCACACAGAAGTTGCCTTTCACTTTATTTTTGAGACAGGGTCTCACTATGTCACCTAGGCTGGTGTGCAGTAGCATGATCATCGTTCACTGCAGCCTCAGGTGAGCCCCAGGCTCAGGTGAACCTCCCACCTCAGCCTCCCAGGTATATATGACTACAGACACACATCACCATGCCTGGCTAATTTTTGTATATTTATTTTTTTTTTGTAGAAAGGGTTTTGCCATGTTGCCCAGGCTGGTCTTGAACTCCTGGGTTCAAGCAGCCTGCCTGCTTTGTCTTCCCAAAGTTGAGATTACAGGCATGAGCCACTGTGCCTGGTCAGAAGCTGCCTTGTAGATATCTTAACCTCCTTGGACAAAATAACAGCAACGATAAAGTATGGCTAGCATTTATTGTGAATTCGTGTTGTTTTAAGATCTATGAGAGTGTTTATGTGTATTTTTAATTCCCACAACAATCTTATGAGGTGACTGCTATTATTAGTCCCATCTCACAGATGGAAAACTGATTCATTAGTGAAGTTAGGTAACAGACCCAGAGCTGAAATACAGAATAAGTGAATGAATCAAAGGACTGGGTTAAGTGAAGGACTGCCATTCATTGGTTTCCAGAGGGGAGAGGTCTCAGCTCGTAGTTTTTATGAGAGGCATAGAGCAGGAGGAACTAAAGGTGGCTCTTAGACAAGGCAAGTGAAAGACACCCATGGTTGGGGCTGTTCTGAGAGACAAGGTCAAGGGAACTCTGCTAGGCTGCTCCTAAAATTCAGGTTGAGTATCCCTTATCCAAAATGCTTAGGACCAGAGGTGTAGTCAATTTCAGACTGTTTTTCCTTTTGGATTTTAGAATATTTGTATATACATAATGAGATATCTTGGGAATGGGATCTACATCTGAACACAAAATTCACTTGTTTCATATACACCTTATACATATAGCCTATACATATAGTCTATACATATAGACATTGAATACGTTGTGTGCCTGTGTTTTTACTTCAATCTGTCACATTAAGTCAGGTGTGAGTGTTCCACTTGTGTTTTCATCTCCCAAAAAGTCTTAGATTTTGGAGAATTTCAAATTTTGAATTTTGGGATTAGTGATGCCCAATTTTCCAATGATCTCTGACTCCAGATATTCTGGCTCTTGTGTAATCACCTGTTTGGGGTAGCCTAGGAACATGCCTTTAATAAAAATAATGCAGCGAAACTGATGGAATAACGTGCCTTCTGAGATTGGGTTACAAAGGCTCTGGTTTCTATCCTGTCTTCCTTTGTCTCTCTCACTCTTCTTTGCTTGCTCTGCTGGAATCCAGTTGCCCTGTGGTAAGCTGCCCAGTGTGGAAGTCCATTTGGTAAGGAACTGGTGATTCCAGCCAGTGAGAAACTGCTGTGCCTTTTCAGCTGCCACATGCATGAGCCTGGAAGTGGATTGTCCTTCATTTGAACCTTGAGATGAAGACTGCAGCCTTGTGAGGGACCCTGAGTCAAATAATCCAACTAGATCACTTTGATCCCTGACCCACAGCAAATGTGAAATAATGCAGGGACTTCAAAGCAAGTACCTATGCTCGCCTAAAGAGGTGATTCCACAAGGCTGGTTTGAGCCATTACATTTGGGATAATTTGTTACACAGAAATAGATAAGCAGTACAGTAATATTTTCACATCATACATAGCCTTTGCAACACCCATTCTAAAGACAGGGGAGACTGAGAGAAATGAGAAGACACGGTCCCTGCCCTTCAGAAACTCAAGGGCTAGTAGGATGGAAAGATCATCACTTAAAGTGGGGACATAGAAGTGTATGCAAGGTGCAGAGGTGGCAGAGGGGATTCAGCATTAATGAAGGATTCCACGGCTTTGAAGTAGGAGTAGGAGTTCATAAGAGGATGCTGCAAACAATATATTTTTGGAATGAATGTGTATTCTGGAATGGTAAGAGATGGGAAGCAAGAACAACTCAGATACAGGAAATGGGGTTATAATTTGGCAACCAATCTGCAGGAAGGAAGGGATGGAGATAGGAAGGAGTCAAGGATGACTGGATTTTTTTGTTGTTGTTCAGTTAAACAAGCGGTGGTTGTGCCATCAGCCAAGATCAAGATCATAGGAAGAAGATTGCAAATAGCAGTAAGCCTTTGGAACAGGTCTCAATCATGTGCCATACTGCTGTTCTTGAGCTTTCTTGGACCACTATTTGATATGGGTGGGGGGTGGGGGAGAGAGAGAGAGAGAGAATGAGATTACTTATCACTGTACAGCAATACTTAATGATAGCATCCTGAGAATGGCTTCACTGCTCAGGGTCTCTCTGAATTTACTATCAAGATATTGGCTGGGGCTGCAGTCAGCTAAAGGCTTGACTGGGGCTGGAGTCCACTTCCAAGATGGTCCATTCACGTGTCTGTTGGCTGTGGGTCTCAGTTCCTCTTCATCAGGCTCCTTCTCCAGGGAGCTAACATCTTTCAGAGCAAAACATTAATCCAAGAGCAAAATAATAGGAAGCTGCAAAATATTTTATAACCTAGACTCCTAATCCATATACTGTTAATTCTGCTTTATCCTCTCCATTGGAAATGAGAGACATCCAAGAGATCGAGAGCATCCTGGCCAACATTGTGAAACCCTATCTCTACTACAAACACAATAATTAGTTTGGGTGGTGGCGCACACCTGTAGTCCCAGCTACCTGGGAGACAGAAGCAGGAGAATTGCTTGAACCTGGCAGGTGAAGGTTGCAGTGAGCCGAGATCGTGCCACTGTATTCCAGCCTGGAGATAGAGCAAGACTCTGTCAAGAAAAAAAGTGAGAGACATCAAAAATTTGTGGACACATCTTAACACACATACCTACACACATGTATGTATGTGTGTATATACTTATATCAGTGTATATATGCGTGTGCTTATTATACTGATGTATGGGTGTATATGTGTGTGTGTTTATTATACTGATGCCCAGCTCATAGTGGATACTCAATAAATATTGATGAATAAAATTTTTACAATGCATGCAGTTTTATCCTATTTCACTTAATATATTACAAACATGGTTCTATGATATTAAAAAATAAAAATATCTGAGGCTTTGCATAGACTCAGGCTGGCTTGAGTTTGAATACCAGGTCCATCTGTACAAACCTGTTGACAAGTTGTTTAACTGCTCCAAAGCACAGTTTCAGTACCTGTCAAATGAGAATAATGGCCCTCGTATATCCCAGAGTTGTTATAAGGATTAAAGAATCTATTATGTGCACAGGACTTAAGCCACTCCCTGGCACATGGCAATCATTATTTAAATGTCATTTATTTTTTATATTGTGCATTCCAGAATGATGTGTCATATATTTCCCCTGTATTTTCTGCTGCTATTTCCCCTTAACTTGTGGTTACGGTTTTAAGGACTCAGATATCCAGGGATGAGCTTTCACAGGGGCCTCATGGTGTGAAAGGGGATGTGCTTTCTGTTCTAGTGAAACCACAGGGTCGCTTCCTGTTCTGTCTTTGCTGTAGGAGTTCAGAAAGCACAGAGCCTGATGCCAACCATTATGATGAATGTAGACATGATTAATTGGTTGTCTATTCCAGGAATTAACACTTTTTCCCACAAATACCTGATTACAATGACTAATTAGACAAAAGTTCTTCCCAAAGCCTATCTGAATTACAGCTCTAATGTAATAAACCTTATTCAATGCAGGCATGATTATTTTTTCCATTTTTTCTCTTTATAGGAATCGATAAGTTGTTTAGATGTGTTCAATAGAGAAGAAATGAACAAAAAGCAGGTCTTGCTCCTTTATGAAAGTAACTTTTAAACTTTTTACCTTTAAAAGAGACCATCTTTTTCATATACCCAGTGAGTGAGATTTTCAGGAAAATTTAGATGGGTTCATTTCCATGATTAGGTGAAGACGACTAATGGTCCTTCCGGCAATTAGTGTTGGATTTCACTGTTACAAAATGAACTTGCTTCACAAATCTCACCACATATATTCTGAGTGCCATGTGTTACAGACCAGGGAAAATTTGTTTTCTGTTCTTGCCTCATGCCACATCTAATGCTCATGTTTCCCTTGCTCTTTTATGACATTCAAAGTACATCTGCAATGCTGAGATTCTCTCAGACATTCATTATTTTGAGGCACCACATGAACAATAGGACAGTAAGAAAAGAGAATACAGTGTTCTGGGACTTTCTAACCACATGGCATCAAATCATAGGTGCTTTTCTTTTATGTTCATCAAAGTAGTCTTTGTTCCAGGCTCATCCCCTTGGAAAGAAGCTTGTCTGGTGTGTACGAGTGTTGATGTGGATGAAAAACACCGTAAAAATTTCAAATGCTATTGTTAGTTGAAGTGAAATAGTAGGACAAGAGACTGGCAACCATGGCAGCGGCCTCTGGTCTTTCTCTATCTGATAATCATAGCACTAACGGTCCTGAGGTTGCATCATTCAAGGTAGATTATTTAGGCAAGAAAATTTACGGAGACAATGTTGGCCCTAGAGTGTCCCCATGAGCATGGGGCTCAGACAAATATTCTGGACCAAAGAGATCCTAAGTATCCCAATGATAGTAACCTTCAAATTCTCTCCCTCCAAATCTATCCCACTCCCACTCTAACTCTTAGCATTGCCACGTCCATGATGGGGGACAAGGTGTGTATGGGGAGACAAAAGACTCGATACAAGAGATAACTTACAGCTGTAAATTCACGTTGTCATCCACTGATTCAACATAGATTGAACCATTTAATATTATAGATATGGAGAATTCCTACCACCATCCTCTTAGGGTTCCAAATGGGTCTGAAATTAAATTGAGGTAAGATAGCCTAACAGTGTAAAAGCATAAAGTAAGTTTTCTGTGGTGTAGGAGCCTCCATAAAGAAATGATGACCTGAATAAACAGTTAGAATCCGTTATTTATGTACTGGATTGGACAAAGAATAGTCAATTGTGAAGTAACAACTTCATGATGTGGGGAAGCTTAAAAGATGTGTTCCTCTAACCAGGTCTCTGTTGCCTTTCCTTCTAGTATACGGAGAGTGTCTTTAACATGGGAAATTTATCTTCTGCTGTAAAGAAACAGCTTAAAGGTCAATGTGGTCATTTTGCACCTGCTGTTTTTTCCAAGTGTCTTTAACTTAATAAATAGTTAATATGTGGATCGGGGTGGCGGGGGTAATGTTGAGGGTAGGGAGAACATCAGGAAGAATAAGAGATGCTAGGCTTAATTAATACTTAGTGATGAGTTGATCTGTGCAGCAAACCACCATAGTACACGTTTACTTGTGTAGCAAAACTGCACATCCTGCACATGTACCTTGGAACTTAAAATAAAAGTTGAGGCTGGGAACAGTGGCTCACGCCTGTAATCCCAGCACTTTGGGAGGCCGAGGTGGGTGGATCACCTGAGGTCAGGAGTTTGAGACCAGCTGGCCAATATGATGCAACCCTGTCTCTACTAAAAATACAAAAATCAGCTGGGTGTGGTGGTGGGCACCTGTAATCCCAGCTACTCAGGAGGCTGAGGCAGGAGAATTGCTTGAACCTGGGAGGCAGAGGCTGCAGTGAGCCGAGATCACACCACTGTAGTCCAGCCTAGGCGACAGAGTGAGACTCAGTCTCAAAGAAAAAAAAAAAAAAGAAAGAAAAAAATAGTTAACATTCCAGAGCGATTTATTTTTAACTCTTTTAGGAATTTATGAGGCATTATTCTCAGTGCTTAGAAAGCTAAGATTCTCAATAATGGGTTATGACCACACTCAGGAACACAGACAACAAACAAAAAAACAAAAATCTAAGTTCTGTATTTTCAATGCCAAATCAAGAGAAAACAAATTCTTAAGCTTTTCCACCGACTCATATTTGAGTTATAACTGAATTCAAGGACTGGAAGTGGGCTTTTAAAAAGCTGGGTTTTTCTCTACTATGAAACATTTAGGACACAAAAAATGTTTAAGAGCAATTTAGTGAACATCCAGGTATTTATCATATAGTTTAAGAAATAAACCCCTTGAATTCAGTCGAAGGCCTTTGTGTTTTTCTCCTCTACCTCATTTTACTCTCTCAACCCACACAATTGCTGTCTTGATTTTTACATTATCATGCCTAGAGGTGTGATTCTTTAATAGGGGCATTCTAAGTCAATAAAGTTAGGATGAAATAAAACCCATCTTGTCAAATCATGTGTCTACTGAAATCCTCTATCTTGGAGGAGTTTTAGCAAAAAAATGAGAAATGTGAATGTCTGATCTAACTTATCCACTGGCATTGATTTTATGCTTTAACATTCACATCTACTGAATAATTTTTTTTTTTTTTTTAGACAGTCTCACTCCATAGCCCAGGCTGTAGTGCAGTGGCACAATCTCGGCTCACTGCAACCTCCGCCTCCCTGGTCCCTGTTCAAACAATTTTCCTGCCTCAGTCTCCCAAGTAGCTAGGATTACAGGCAGACGCCACCATGCCCAGCTAATTTTTGTATTTTTAATGGAGATGGGGTTTCACCATGTTGGCCAGGCTGGTCTTGGACTCCTGATTTCGTGATCCACCCACCTCTGCCTCCCAAAGTGCTGGCATTACAGGCGTGAGCCACCACACCCGGCCTAAAGGATTATCTTCTAAGGGTGCTTTAGGGTTTTAAGCAGGAGTTCATGTAAAACAGGGCCTAGAAGTTTCTCTCTCTCTCATCTCTGCATCTCTGTGTGTTTGTCTGATTCTTCATGCTCTTCATGCAAGATTTCTCCAAACAAAGACATTCATAAGGCTATCAGATTTAGCAAAACTTTATAGATATGTATATATTTTATAGATTATATATCTTGTATATGTATGTTTAATGCTTGATTACATTTTTTTTTTTTTTTGAGATGTAGTCTCACTCTGTCACCCAGGCTGGAGTGTGGTGGTGCTATCTTGGCTCACTGCAGCCTCCGCCTCCCAGGTTCAAGCGATTCTCCTGCCTCAGCCTCCTGAGTAGCTGGGATTACAGGTGCACACCACCACTCCTGGCTGATTTTTGTATTTTTAATAGAGAAGGGGTTTCACCATGTTGGAGATGCTGGTCTCAAACTCCTGACCCTGTGACCCACCCACCTTGGCCTCCCAAAGTTCTGGGATTACAGACGTGAGCCACTGTGCCCTGTCACTTGATTACATTTAAATTTCTGATAAACAATAAAGATTTTTATTGTTCATCCTATGCAATAACTAGATGTATTTACACTAAAATGTTTCATTGTTTATTAGAAATATAAATTTAGGCCAGGCGTGGTGGCTCAAGCCTGTAATCCCAGCACTTTGGGAGGCCGAGGCGGGTGGATCACGAGGTCAAGAGATCAAGACCATCCTGGTCAACAAGGTGAAACCCCGTCTCTACTAAAAATACAAAAATGAGCTAGGCATAGTGGCGCGTGCCTGTAATCCCACCTACTCGGGAGGCTGAGGCAGGAGAATTGCCTGAACCCAGGAGGCGGAGGTTGCAGGAGCCGAGATCGCGCCATTGCACTCCAGCCTGGGTAACAAGAGCGAAACTCCGTCTCAAAAAAAAAAAAAAAAGAAATATAAATTTAAATGATAATTCAATATTTTTTTCTGCCAACCCTAAATAGCTTCTACAAATATCCATCTCAAGCCCAGTCCCATGTAGAGGCTGGTTTTCTCTTCCTTTCAACTCCTGGGAGGGAAAAGACTGATTGGTCCAGCCTTGGTGGGTTCAAGTAGCTTGGACTGAGTCAGGTTGATTACAGAGAACTGCTAGAAGACTACCTTTGTGGATTAAGGCAGCAACTAAAGAGGGTGATTGTGAGCTGGGAAGACATGAAATTTCCACTCTAGAGTATTTGTATTTACTTCACTTTCAAATGAATGGAGATTGTTCTCATTGGTTCCTTCTCTCGTTTGTCTTAAGAGGCAGCGTTATGTGCCAAGTAGGAGCACAGACCCTGAATTTCCTCTTCCAAGTATGTTTTCTTCCTCTACTGCTTACCAGAATTATGATTTTATGCAAGTCAACTTCCCTATATATAAAAATGAGATACATAATAATAGTAACTACTTATCGAATTGCTGTGAATATTAAATGAATTAAAATGTGTAAAGCACTTAGAACCCTGCATGTAACATATTAAAAGTATACTACAGTTTATTATTTTTCTCCAGAGATAAGTGTATGCCCAGTGGCCTTCAGGAAGGATGTCCAGAAAAAGAGGTAAGGGACAATCTAAGTGACTCACTTCATTTTTAAAACAAGTATATACCAACTTCAGGGTAATTCTTCAAAGTCTTTTTGCCCATAAGTCTACTAATATTTCTGTAGAGGGTCAGATAGCAAATCTCTTAAGATTCATGGGTCCTATGGTGTTTGCACAATGCCCCAAGTGTGTTGCTATAACAATGAAAGCAGGCATGGAAAATTTATAAGCAAATGAGTGTGGTTTTGTTTCAATAAAACTTTATTTACAAAAACAAACAGTGGGCCAGATTTGGCCCATGGACTGTAGTTTGTTAACTGCTTCTCTAACCCTTCTGGCATCACTCTTTCTCACACTTTTTAAAGAATCAGTTGAAACTAATATAAACTATTCCTCCTGTCTCCACTCTCAGTCATGGATTTTATAGACATTCAATGATGACTGCTTTGAATACTTGCTGAAAAGCAGTTTTACAATATGCCGAGAGCCTTAAAACTGTACAAACCATTCATTAGTTTGACAAATATTGATTAAGAATCCATAATATATTAGGTACCCTCTGGCCACTATTGGGCATCTCTTCCAAAGAAATAATCAGAGAAGCAGATACTAAAAATACAAAATTAGCCGGGTATGTATTTGTAAAAATACAAAATTACCCAGCTACTCGGGAGGCTGAGGCAGGAGAATTGCTTGGACCTGGAAGGCAGAGGTTGTAGCGAGCCGAGATTGTGCCATTGCACTCCAGCCTGGGCAACAGATCAAGACTCCGTGTCAAAAAAAAAAAAAAAAAAAAAAAAAAAAAAAAAAGACTTGAATGGAAGCCCTCTGGTTCAGCTTTCTATACTGTCTGAGTTGGCTAGTTACCAAAAAGGAAGGCTTGGCTGGGAGTCAGAGATCATGGAATTTTGCTTTCATTGTGCTAACAACATATCTCATGGGTGGATTCCCGGCCTCTTTTCTTCTACTGCAAAGGGAAGGTTGAACTAGGTGATCTCCAAGCTTCCTTCTTTCTCTTGCACTTTAGGATTAATTCTAAAGCAATTCGCTGTGCACTGGGAGCAACTTCTTATTTTTAATTTCACTCCATTTTTTTTTTCTTTTTTGAGACACAGTTTCACTTTTGTCATCCAGGCTGAAGTACAATGGCACAATCTCAGGTCACTGCAAACTCTGCCTCCCAAGTTCAAGTGATTCTCCTGCCTCAGCCTCCCAAGTAGCTGGGATCACAGGTGTCTGCCACCACACCCAGCTAATTTTTTCATATTTTTAGTAGAGACAGAGTTTCACCATATTGGCCAGGCTGGTATCGAACTCCTGACCTCTCAGGTGATCCACCTGCCTCAGCCTCCCAAAGTGCTGATATTACAGGCATGAGTCTCTGTGCCCAGCCTGTTTCATTTTATTTTTAATAGCTTTAGTGAGGCATAATTTATATAGAAAAAAAACAAAAAACTCTGTATATATTTAATGAATACAATTTGATGAATCTGTACATATACACATACCTGTGAACCCATTGCAATCATTGTCATAGATACATCCATCATATCAGTTCCAAAACTTTCCTTGTGTCCTTTTTCTCTTTTTTTTCTTTGTGGTAAGAGTTTTTATGTGTGGAATTTAACATGGTCAAACTTACAAAAGCAGAGAATAGAATGGTGATTAGCAAGGGCCGATGGGAAGGGAATGGAGAGTTTTTCACTTGGCATAAAATTTCAGGTATGCCGGTTGAATATACTCTACAGATCTGCTGTATAATATAGGACCTGTAGTTAACAATGCTTTATTATGCTGTCAACAGTTTGTTAAGAGGTTAGATCTTCTGTTAAGTGTTCTTACCACAACTCCTTATTCTTAATCATCATGATCCACAACAGGATCCTGGTCTCATTTCGTTCCCTTGAAATGATCTCTGTGTGTACCTTTAGCAAATAGAACCTGCTGTTGGCAGTGAGATAATGGGCTTGGGAGTCACGGAGACCTGGCCACTCATTTGTTGTGTGCTTTGAGGGCAAATCACTTGTAGCATAGCACCTGCAATGCTGACTGGTACACAGTGATTTGTAAAGGAGAAATTTCTCTGAACCTAAAGAAGATGCATCATAATAATAATCTCAACTTTCTAGAGTTACTGTGAGAATGAGAGAACGTGTATGTTAAAGACATAGCATAACATGGCACATGACAGGGACTTGGTAAGTGGAAGTCGTCCTTACAGTAGCCAACCTTTACTGTGTTTATAAAGCTTAGCACAGAGGTTTATGCTCCATATTCATTATCTAGTTTAATCTTCTCATAGTTCTTCCAGTCAGGGAGTGATTTCTCTCAGGTTGGGGATATAACATAAAATGTAGTTAAGAGCATGGACTTGAGACACACAGCCTTCCCTTGTTTAGCTGTGTAATTAGGAAAGTTATGTAACTTCTCAAAGCACCTTGATTTTCTCATCTTTAAAATGGGATGTTAATAGGATACCTACCTCAAAGATGGTAGTGAGAATAAAATAAATTACTGTATGTAAATTGCATGGAGGAGTGCCTGGTGCGTAATATAGTTAGCTATTATTATTCTTGTTTTACAGATGAGGTCACTGAAACTGAAAGTGGATGGTTAACTCTCTTATGGAGGAGGGTCACACAATTAAGAGTAAAACCATGGACCCAGGCAGTTAGAAGCCATCACTTGCTTGCTTAATCATCATACTATCTACCCTCTCCCTGCTCAACTATTTAGCATGAGTGAATACTGATAAAAATGCCCAGATGAACTGTTGGTCACTACCTATTGCATTCGTAGGTCACAGTAAGTAAACTCTGATAGAAAATGTCATTACAATTTTAAAAAAATAACCAAGAGAGCTTCAGATGCCCAATGTTGTAGCCAAGCTAAAGATGAAGGATGGCATTTGGAAAGGGCATATCACAGGGCCGGCAGAGCCTGGGCATGGAGCGATGACTCAACATGGAGTCCCTAATTGCTACCCGCAGTCTGGATGGCCTGCTGGTAGCCTGGGAAGCAAGGGTGGAGGGGTCAGTGGCTTTGTGTTGAAAATTGTGGAGCAGAGAAGAAACAACAGTTGCAAAAGTTTCCTGAAGCCACAGAAAACCTGTCCAGAGTGATTTATTACAACCAGAGTTTCATCATTTCTTTCTGTCTAGGGGATTCTGTTTGTAGGTTTCTGCTGACCTCCTTCCCCAGGAAGTGAGAACAGAATGTGACCTCTCCTTGTTCTTTATGGAGTCCAAGTGCTCAAATGCACCTTCAGCTCAGACTCAAACTCATGAGGGATCTACTCTGAGCCCACAATCACTGAGTTCTGATGCGCTACAAGGTGGCCGTAAAAATGGAAAACATCATTCCTAATGTTTTAAGCCAGTACCATGTTCCAGGCATCCTACATCACTGAATCTAAAATGGCATCAATAACTTACACTTCTATTTCATGCACCAGTAAGAAAAAAATCCCTCCATTCAATAACCTAGGATATATCCTCAATTGTAAGTCACATTCCAATTCCAGAGATGATGAAATGTGGAAAGTATGTGCCTTAAGAGTAATTCAATATAGCGATAGCTCATTTGATCCTCCCATTGACTCCACAAAGCAGGCATTAATATACACCCCCTTCAAGAACAGGAAAGTGGTTCAGAGACATTAGATAACTTGTTCAAAGTCAGTCTGTAAGAGCCAAAATTTAAACCTTGGCAGCTTGATGCAAGCCCATGCACCTCCTGCAAACTGCAAGTCACCTGTTCTCTGTGCACTTAAGGTAGGAGGCCTGGTGGTGTCTTTGTGTTTCTTCTTTCCCATTCCTCAGCTGAGCTTTAGGCTTCACAGGATATAGCTTCCCTCTTCCAGACCGAATCCCTAGCTGCTTCCAGAGGCCAGTAGAGCCTCAAAGGTCAGAACCTCCTCCTTGAGTCTTTTCTGTACCAGAATCCTCTGGTTGGGAACAGCAGAAACTCTCAAGAGCCTACCTAAGCAGAAGGGGAGCTTGTTGGGAGAAAAATGGCAGCTTGCAGAATGGACCAGAGACTGGGAGCTGGGCAATGCCAGGAGTCTAGATGCTAAGAAGTCTTCCCACCTCTACTTGCAGGAATCTGCATTCACCAATTCTGATTGATTTTCCTAAAGTGGTGTCACAAAATGCAAGAGTCAACATTTCAGGACCAACAACCACGTTGAGGATGCTCAGGGAAGTGCTCTGAAATCACCATCAACTAGGAGTTCCTAAAGAGGAAATTTAGGCAGAGTGCAGGCTTTTGGTTCAAACTGCCTTCTCACACAGCTGGCTTTGCCTACTCTCTGGGTGACCATGGGAAAGTTACCTAACCCCTCTGCACCTCACTCCTGGAATCTGTAGAGTGAAGATCACAACAGCCCTACCTCATTTGGCTGGGAGGATGGATGAGATGATGCCTCATACCATGTATGCAGCAAGTGCTTAATAAATGTTGGCAACCATCTGACCCTTCATGTGTCAAACTTTGAAAGTTCTAGCTGTTTGTCACAGAAACTTTCTGATATCTATAACTTCATGAATCTTTTTTTTTTCTCAGAAGTTCCTAACGTCCCTAAAATTGGAAATGACTTATCTTTGATTTTGAGCTCCCACTTGGAAGTGAAAATCCTCAGGTCTCAAATTTTCTGTTGAAAATACCTTATGTCTGACATTGGTATATTAATGGATAATTTCCAAAGCCATCCCTCACATGCGGTTGTTTTATTTGATGTACTATGTACATATTCTGTGCCCCGGACGGTGGCAATGTCTATAATTTATATGCAAGGAGACAAGGTCTGTATTATTCATGAACTTATGACTTAATGGATCATAAACTCATTAAGTTGTGAACAATAGATCATAAACTAGGTTTCCAAACCTTAGTACTATTGACATTCTGTCAATTCTTTGTCAGAGGGTGCTTTCCCATGCATTGTAGGATATGAAGAACATCCCTGGTCTCTTCCTCTAGATGCCAGTACCAAATACCCTTTCTTTTAGTTTTAAAAACTGAAAATGCCTCCAGACATTTTTTTTTTCTTTTTGAGAGGGAGTTTGCTCCATTGCCCAGGCTGGAGTGCAGCAACACAATCTCGGCTAAACTGCAACCTCCACCTCCTGGGTTCAAGCAACTATGCTGCCTCAGCCTCCCAATTGAGGAACTGGAACTACAGATATGCACCACCTCTCCCAGCTAATTTGGTATTTTTAGTAGAGACAGGGTTTCACCATGTTGGCCTGGCTGATCTCAGACTCCTGACCTCAGGTGATCTGCCCACTTTGGCCTCCAAAAATGCTGAGATTGCAGGAGTGAGCCACTGTGTCCAGCCCCCCAGACATTTTTAAATGTACCTTGGGGTGCAATGTTGCCTCCAGTTGAGAACCACTATGGTGGAGCAATATAAGCTCCATGAGACACTGGCTGTGTCTGTCTGGTCCACCATTGCATTCTCAGGATCTAGAAGAGTACCTGACACATAAAAGATGCTTTATGTTTGCAAAATGATCAAATAAACCTGGATCACGGCAATCTTAGTCTGAAAACAGAAGAAACAACAAAAGACACTTGTAGTGTGCTTAGCAAGTCTGAACTCCTTAGCCGATGCTCCTTAGCCGACCCACCATGTGGGTCCAAGTGTACCTTTTCAGTCTTATGGTCCCATTTGGACTCAGGTGGTCCCCATGGACTCATTTCATCACTTTTATTTTATTTTATTTTATACTTTATTTTATTTTGAGGCAAAGTCTCACTCTGCAGTCTTATGCTCCCATTTGGACTCAGATGGTCCCCATGGACTCATTTCATCACATTTATTTTATTTTATTTTATTTCATACTTTATTTTATTTTGAGGCAAAGTCTCACTCTGTCACCCAAGCTGGATGGAGGTCAGTGGTATGATCTCTGCCCACTGCTACCACCATTTCCCAGTTTCAAGTTATTCTCCTGCCTCAGCCTCACAAGTAGCTGGGTCTACAGGTGCATGCCATCAGGCACTGGTTAATTTTTGTATTTTCAGTAGAGATAGGCTTTCACCATGTTGAGCAGGCTGGTCTCAAACTCCTGACCTCAAGTCATCCACCTGCCTCGGCCACCCAAAGTGCTGGGATTACCAGCGTGAGCCACTGAGCCTGGCCAGCTATGTTTATTTTTGCAAAACGATCTCAACCGCTTGGCAAGAAATCATTCCAGCCTGCCATGTTTATCCTGCACTAGGAGACCCGTTGGAAGAACTGTCAAACAAATACATTAGTTGTCAAAGGGACACTACCAGGTAAACCCTACATGAGTAAGAGATAACAATGCTTTATTGTGCAAGAATAAAGACTCTTTCCTCCGCCCGACATAGCTTTAAAATGGTACCTCCAAGGCTGTGGCTGGAAAGAGCCCAACTTCAAGTGAGCCTCCTGCTTTTTGTTGCTCCCTCTCTGCTCTCCTGGGATGGGAGTATGTGTGGGAAACATGGGGGTTACCCAGAATCTGATTTAATCCCTCCTATCCATCCATGACGCACAGTCCCGAGCTTGCAGAAGGAGCCCTGAGAATGGTCTCTCAGCTGTGGCCCCTTCTGAGTCCCACAGAGGCCTTTCTAGGGTATAACATGCACATCCTAAAGGTGTGCACAAACCTGTTTTTTTTTTTTAAAAAAAAAAAAAAAAAAAAAAGCAAGGTCAAGGAAAAGAACGCATGCAGCTTTTCCAGCAAGGATGGTTCTTATTTAGACTTTGGTTTTACATTTGTTTTGATATTTGAATTTGAAGCCAGGCCAGGAAAGAGGAAAATCTGCAATTATAATCATTACTTAGCCTGTTCAGATGAAACTTGAAAAGGAAATGTTAGGTTAGAAAGTAGGCAAAACAGCAAGAGGCTCAGAGGTCTAGTAACCCAGGTTCCAATTTAGGTTTCTCTCTTTGTAGGTGTGTGACCTTGGGCAAGTTATCTCACCTTTCTAAACGTGTTTTCCTTATCTGTAGTAATGATGCTAAACTCTTTGCCTGCTAGGGAGGCTGAAAGAAGATAATGCATACCCGATGTGTAGCACTGTACCAAGAGCCACACATAAAGGAAAGGTGCTGTTTTGTTTTTGTGGTTGTGGTTATTGCAGTTGCTGATGAATACAGCCTCATGTAGAGATAGTACGGTCTCCTCTGGATGATGGCTTCTTCCAGAGATCAAGTCTTAACCCTGGGACATGCAGAGCCATGTCAAATCTGAAGTTAATGTCTTCTTACCCTTGGCTTGTGAAGGGAGGCTGACAAGCTGGGTGGGACAGGGTTGGGGGGCAAGGTACTGAAAATTTATTTGGCAAAGGCACTGAAAGTTTCCACTTAACAGCTGGACTAAATATGGACTCATTCTGTGGCCACCTTCCTCTAGACCTCCAGGTCACCATTTGTACAGCAAGAAGGTTAGAATCTGAATGTTTCTAAACTATCTTCATTCTTTGATCTGCTAGTCTGGTGTTGTTCACCAGAACTGTCTGCAATGCTGGAAACATTGTCTCCCAACATGGCAGCTGTTAACCAGATGAAGGTACTGGGCACTTGAAATGTGGCCAGTGCCACTAAGGAACCAAATTTTTCACTTTGTTTATTTTAATTTTGACTTTAATATTTAAATTCAAATGTAAATAGCCCAAGTGGCTAGTGGTTACAGTTCCATAATTATGGAAATCCACAATGAAGATTCTAAATGCAACCACAATTCCCATATTGTGACCAGCTCCATCCATCTATGTGTGGCGATAGGAAGGCACATTATACTAGCAGACTCTAATATTTGTGAGGTCAGAGATCATGCCCCTGTATGGCTTTCTTTCCAGAATCTTTTATAGCATGTAACACACAGCTGGTGATCAATAGCGTGTAAATAAATGAATGAATGATTTTTCTCTAGGATTCTCTTTTATCTTCCTGCTAGAAGATAAAATTATCCTAAGAGCAAATAATTCTAGCAGCTTTTGCATTGTGGTGTGCAGAAATCATCTGTTAAAATACAGCCACCCTTGGGAAGGTATTGCAATAAGGCCGTTATTAGCATCCTACATCTATTAATCCATCAGATTAGTTGAACACTTAAGGGAATAGTACAAAAGAGAAGAACACACTGATTGTGAAGGCTGAGGGAAATTCTATAACCTGATGAGTTTATGTGTTGCATATTATACGGGTTTTCTCGGTCCTTGTGTATTCAGGTGTGCCTGTCTGAGAATTTCCAGGTGTGTCTGTGTATGGATGTGTGTGCAAAATATAGATGGGATTTGTCCATTGTTAGATAGTTGGACTCCAAATGGCAATAATAATAATCTCAATAATCTCTGCCATTTAATGTCTAATGTGAACTTTGAACAAATACTTAGCCTTTTGGAATTCACTAGCTGTGAAATGGGGATAATAGGAATTATATCTTAGGGATTTGTGATCATTAAACAACGTATTTTTTAAACTACCTATCACAATACCTGACATATGACAGGTGCTCAACAACTGCTCACTAAATGACATAATAGAATTGTGATTATGTGTTGCATATGTCTACATATTGTATATGTGTTAGTAATTACATTAAATGCATTGCAACTATTCTCTTCTTAATTCTCATAATAATATTGCCAGCTACATAGTGTATTATTCTCATTTTGCAAATACGGAAATGGCCTCAAAGGAGCTGAGTGCCTTAACTGAACTCAGCCAGCCAGATCAGCAAATCAGCCAGTGTTGAAGAATAATAGTAATGGTCCTAAAGTGATCTAATAGGAAAAAATAATTGGAAATGAGCACAGACTGAACTTCAAATTCACAGCCTTTCCCTAATGCTGCTAAGGCCCCTGGAGACAGAAAGGCCCTGAGTAGCCAGACATCTGCATAATGGCTTCCCATCCTTTCCTCTCTTAGCAGTTAATTCAGCTAGCTGAATATGGCTCCAGGCTCAGAGCCAGTTAGAGCCCTCTGAAAACAAGGCTGTAGGTGGATAAGTGGGGAATGTCTGATTTCTTCTCTTTTGCATAGAAAACCCAGACTGTATGAGTTTTGAAGGTTAGTAGGGGTGCTAAGGAAGCTAGTCAAGGCCTATTTGGAAAGTGAAAGGCTGGAACAAAGCACCTCAGGCCAGAGAAAAAGGGAATAGCAACAGCTGTCTCTGCAGATGTGCTTCCCTCACCCACTCCCACATCCCCATCCCATCTTGGGGATGTGGGTGTTCGAAAAGTAGTGTTTAGAGAAGGTATGAAATTGGGTGGGGTGAGGGAAGCTTGACACATTTTGTAATGTTAAAGCTATAAAATCTTTGTAAAATCTTCTTCTAGATACAACCTGGCCTGTAAAATTGTTTAACTCCCAAGGTATGGTTGTGGGAGATATTATCATGTAATGAAATTGAAGAGGCTACCAGTCAGACTGTGTCTTAATTCATGTCATGTCCACTACCTGCACCACAATTGTGAGAAGTAGGAATACAGCAGAGTTTTCCTGATCGATGAGTCATCTCAGAGTCCCAGAATCTTCCTGCTATGTCTGCTTAAGGGTCAGGTTGTTTAGGTTCAAATCCCAGTTCAATGTCAGTTAACTTTGACCTCCTTCTTTCAAAAAATAGGGGTGATAATGTTGATATTGGTATGACAATTAAAGTAGGTAATTTATGTAGAACATTTAAGATAGTGCCTAGTGCAAAACAGGTGTTCAGTGAATGCTGGTGCTCCTTATAATTACTTCATCTCCACCAAACATCCTTTTGGAAATGAAATTTTTTGACTGGACTCATGGCCAGCAGTCAGAGTGCAATGCACTCTCACAAAGCTTGTACCTGGAGTTGAGTCAACAGGCGCGTTTTATCTCCCATCTCCTTTAAGTGACAGAATCCTCAGCAATTGAGTGGAAGTCTACAAGTTTGGCACCTGATGTGGTTAAATATTGTTTGGATGTTTGTCTCCCTCCAAGTCTCATATTGAAATGTTGCCCCTGTATTCATCCATTCTCACACTTCAATAAAGAACTGCCTGAGACTGGGTCTTTTATAAAGAAAAGAGGTTTACTTGACTCATGGTTCTGCATGCCTGGGGAGGCCTCAGGAAATGTACAATCATGGTGGAAGGCAAAGAGGAAGCAAGGCACCTTCCTCACGAGGTGGCAGGAAGAAGTGCCGAGCAAAGCAGGGAAGAGCCCCTTATAAAAAAACGTTAGATCTTGTGAGAACTCACTCACTATCATGAGAACAGCATGGGGGAAACTGCCTCCATGATCCAATTACCTCCCACCAGGTCTTTCCCTCAACATCTGGGGATTACAATTCAAATGAGATTTGGGTTGGGGACACAGAGCGTAACCGTATCAATCCCCAATGATGGAGGTGGGCCTAGTAGGAGGTGTTTGGGTTATCGTGGTAGATTCCTCATGAATGACTTGCAGCTGTCTTTGTGGTCATGAGTTCTCACTCAATCAGTTTACGTAAGAGCTGGTTGTTTAAAGAAGGCTGGCACCCCTCCCTCTCTATCTTGCTCCGTCTTTTGCCATGGATGTGCCTGCTTCCTCTTTGCCTTCTGCAATGATTGCAAGCTTCCTAAGGCCTCATCAGAAGCAGATGTTCGTCCACACTTCTTGTACAGTCTGCGTAACTGTAGGGCAAAATAAATCCCTTTTCTTTATGAGTTACACAGCCTCAGGTTTTCCATTATAGAATGAAAATGGATTAATGCAGCTCTGAATCAGAACTGATCACCATTTGGTGACCTCTTAGCAGTGTCTTTGCTGTAGACTGAGCCAGGACCTAGCTCTGGGAGTTTTTGTAGCTCAAGAGTTGGTATATAGTTACCTCCAGTATCCTGGCCCAGTTTCAGAATCTATTCTGCCACTTTCTGATTGGTAACCACAAAGAAAAACGGGGAAAGACCACAAGCTGTAGCTTTGGGGCAGACTGGGTAAGATCCTAGCTCTATCACTCACTTGCTATGTAATATTAATTAAGCAATTTCACCTCTATGAAGTGTAGCTTCTGTTTTTCTTTTCTTTTTCCTTCCTTTAAAGTGCAATAGTTTTTACCCATCTACTAAGGTTATATTATTAGCTATGGTTCTTTGGTCATAAGCAACAGAATCTAGCTCTGCATTGCTTAAGTGAATAAATTAATTATAAAAATAAACAGTTGCTTCCAGGGTGTCAGGGAGCAAACAGTACAAATTATCTAGGCATCCTAGAATGGCCTTGGTAGCATAAACCTCTTGATGATAATGTGAATCGGGGTTCTCCAGAGGAATAGAACCAATAGAATTGTAAACCAAAAAGTATCTGAGACAGGTCTGAACCAACTTAGAGTTTTATGTTGCACAGGTTAAGGACCATAGCCTGTGACACAGCTTCAGGAGGCTCTGAGAACATGTGCCTGAGGTGTTTGGTTTTCTATATTTGGGGGAGACAGATGTTATAGGCAAAGACACAGATCAATATGTGGGAGGTATACATTGGTTCCACCCGGGAAGGCAGGACATCCCAAAGCAAGGGCTTCTAAGTCATGGGTGGATTCAAAATTTGCCTGACTAAGATAGTGTGGGAAGAGTTAAGCTCTGCCTGAAGAGTTGAATTCAGCATAAAGAAATGCTTGAGTTTAGATAAGGGGGGGCTGGGGAAGCCAAGGTTCTTATCATGTAAATAAAGCCTCTACATAGCAGACTTCAGAGAGAATAGATAGTAAATGTCCCTGATCAGAATTTAAAAGGTGTCAGACTCTCTGGAAAAGACCCAGTAAGGGAAGAAAAATCTCTATAGAATGCAAATGTTCCCTCACAAGAGATGGCTTTGCAGGGCCATTTTCAAAATACATCAAACAAATACATTTTGGGGTAAAATACTTCACCTGCTACCTGTCACGAGATGCTATAGCAGAGTCAGGTTGCAATTTGGTAAGCTATTGCTGCAAGCAGCCTGTTTTGTCAGTCTTAAGATCTCTCTTTGCATGTTAATGCTGACCAGTTGTGCCTAAACTCCAAAGGGAGGAGGGTATTCTGAGGCATGTCTAATCCCACCTTCCCATCATGGCCCGAACTACTTTTTCAGGTTTCTTTAGGATCTTCTTGGCCAATATGGGGTCCATTTAGTTGGTTGAGGCCCTTAGAATATTATTTTGGGGTTAGAGCATATATTTATACATATTAAAGAAATTGGTTTATGCAATTGTGGCAACTGAGAAGTTGTGCAATCTACCGTCTGCAAGAGGGACACCCAGGACAGCCAGTGGTGTAGTTCCAGTCAGAGACCAAAGTCCCAAGGACCAGGATTGTTGATAATGTAAGATGCAGTCCTTAACACCATGGAATACTATGCACCCATAAAAAAGAATGAGTTTGCGTCCTTTGCAGGGACATGGATGAGGGTGGAAACCATCATTCTCAGCAAACTAACACAGGAACAGAAAAACAAACCCTGCCTGTCCTTTCTCAAAAGTGGGAGGTGAACAGTGAGAACACATGGACACAGGGAAGGGAGCATTATGCACCAGGGTCTGCTGGGGGGTGGAGGACAAGGGGAAGGAGAGCATTAGGACAAATACTTCATGCATGCTGGGCGTGAAACCTAGATGACGGGCTGATGGGTGCAGCAAACCACCATGGCACATGTATACCTATGTAAATGCACGTTCTGCACCTGTATCCCAGAACTTAAAGTAAAATTTAAAAAAAAAGAAAGAAAGAAAGAAAGAAAGATGCAGTCCAAATGCAGGAAGAGAGAAATGTCCCAGCTTAAAATAATCAGGCAGAGAGAGAAAATTACCTCTTACCTTGTCTTTTCCGTATTCAGGCCCACCCTCAGTAGGGAAGACAATCTGTTTTAGTCAGTCTGCCTATTCAAATATTAATTATATCTAGAACATCCTCATGAGCCCACCAAGAATAATGTCAACAATATTTGGACACTATGTAGTGCAGATAAATTGACACATAAAAGTAAGCATCATAGTGCTCTCACTTGGGCAGCAACACTGGAATAAATAAACCTCAGTGGTTTCCACTATCCTCGCATCACTTCTTTCAAGAGTCAAAATCCTGGCGGGGCACGGTGGCTCATGCCTGAAATCCCAGCACTTTGGGAGGCTGAGCCAAGTGGATCACTTGAGGCCAGGAGTCTGAGACCAGCCTGGCCAACATGGTGAAACCCTATCTCTACTAAAAATACAAAACTTAGCTGGCTGTGGTGGCGCATGCCTATAATCCCAGCTACTGGGGAGGCTGAGGCAGGACAATTATTTGAACCTGGGAGGCAGTGCTTGCAGTGAGCTGAGATTATGCCATTGCATTACAGCCTGGGCAATGAGGCAGGGCTACATCTAAAAGAAAAAAATTTTTTAATTAAAAAAAAAAAAAAAGAGTCAAAGTCCCAGGAAAGATACTGAATGGCTGATAATTGGTCATCTGCCTTTTTCTAATGTATTCCAGTGATGTGAAAAGTGATAGAGTTGAGATACCCAGCACATAATACATGTTCCATGTACGTGTACCTATTTTCATTATTTTTGTTTCTCTCCTCTCCCTGCCTTATTGTCAGTAACTCAGTGAATCATTTCAGAATGTCTTTGCAATCCAGTTACCCTGAAAACAACCTCCTCAACACCCACCAGCCAAATTTGCTTCTTTGCCAGCAACAATGTATACAATTTAGGTGTTAAACAGTGTGATACTAGTTATTTCAGTTCTTGCCATTGTGTTTAACAATTTTTAAAAGTCTTGCCTCCAGGAAACACTGAACATGATTACTTTGTGTGAAAGTAACACTCCCGGTTACTTTTCCGAATGCACCAAGTCAGAGTCCTACCAGCCCTTCTCCCTGCCCACTGCACGAGAGGTATAACCAGGTCCTTGCCTGGCAGGAAGGGAGCCTAGGGCAGGACCTGGCATGAGCGGGGCCTGTTGAGGGTGGACCACGTACTTTTTAGTTAGCAGATTAGCAAGCTCATAAAAAGGCGTAGCCTGGCCTCGTGCCCGTAATCTCAGCACTTTGGGAGGCCAAGGCAGGTGGATCACCTGGGGTCAGGAGTTCTAGTCCAGCCTGACCAATTTGATGAAACTCCATCTCTACTAAAAATAAATTAGTTGAGTGTGGTGGCGCTCACCTGTAATCCCAGCTACTTGGGAAGCTGAGGCAGGTGAATTGCTGGAACCCAAGAGGCGGAGATTGCAGTGAGCTGAGATCGAGCCACTGCCCTCCAGCCTCAGCAATAGAGCAAGACTCTGTCTCAAGGAAAATAAAGAAAGAAAGAAAGAAAGAAAAGAAAAGAAAAGAAAAGAAAAGAAAAGCCATAGCTCTTGAGTTTCTTTGAGCTTGCAGGTTGCTTTTTTTTTTTTTTTTTTTTTTTTTTTGGAGACAGAATCTTGCTCTGTTGCCCATGCTGTAGTGTAGTGGCTCAATCTCAGCTCACTTCAAACTCCGCCTCCCGGGTTCAAGCAATTCTCCTGAATCAGCTGGGATTACAGGTGTCTGCCACCACACTCGGCTAATTTTTGTATTTTTTTTTTTTTTTTAGTAGTCATGGGATTTCTTTATGTTGGCCAGGCTGGTCTTGAACTGCTGACCTGGAGTGATCCACTCACCTTAGCCTCCTAAATTGCTGGGATTACAGATGTGAATCACCATGCCTGGCCAAGGTTGCATGTTAATACTTGTGTCACCTAAAATCTTTCATCATACTCATAACAACATCATGTGCATTTATTCGCTTTGAACAGAAAAGCGACGAAAAATCTGTTTTTAAAATAGATGTAGAAGGAGAGCAACTACCCATTTTGCTTCTCTAAATACATATCTGTCCCCTTCCCCTACTGTTAATTTCAAACTCAGCCTCAAGCAGGCGCCTCTCATCATCACTTCTTCTAGCCCCTGTGCACCTCTACAGAATCGTAGGCAGAGTGGAGTAGATTAGAAAGGGAAGAAGAGATAAACTCCTAAATGCCAGCTCTCTAGTTAGAGGCTGTTTCTAGTAAGAGTCTGTTTTTGCCCTTGACAACACCAGTGTGATTACAAGTACAAGGTCTGCAGATTCCCCTGCCCATCAGTGTGTTTGGATCTCCCCATGTTAGAAAAAAAAAAATTAAGATGGAATTTCACTCTTGTCACCCAGGCTGGAATGCAGTGGTGCAATCTCGGCTTACTGCCACCTCTGCCTCATGGGTTCAAGCAATTCTCCTGCCTCAACCTTCTGAGTACCTGGGATTTCAGACACTCACCACCAGGCCTGGCTAATTTTTTTTTTTTTTTTTAAGTTTTTAGTAGAGACATGGTTTCGCCATGTTGGCCAGGCTGGTCTCGAACTTCTGACCTTAGGTGATCTGCCTGCCTCAGCCTCCCAAAGTGTGGGGATTACAGGTGTGAGCCACTGCACCCAGCCTAGCAATATTTTTCTTAAGATGCATCCTTCTGTACTGGTGATATAAGAGTTAAGAAGAAATTATTTAGGCAGATAGTGAGGGTCCGGGAGTTCTCTGTAAGTTTTTGCTTTTAATGAAAAGCAGCTCCCATATTATTTTCTTTTCCAACAAATAGCATCTTGTAAAATTGAGCTGCAGACATAGACAAGTGAGCTAGAAGATTTGCACAGTTGAATGGTGGCAGTTGTGCCAGTAGGAAAAGGCTACGTCTTCAAAACGGTGGCTCCATCTTCCCTTCATTTTGCTAAACTACATGTACATTAAGAAGAAGACACATGGCACCCTCCAGACAAAGACCTCATTTACATAGTAAGATTGGGGTGGGGCGACCAACCTTCCTTGCTCGAAAGGTAAATCATACACAGCCTCCTCAAGCCTGCCTATAAAATCTGGAGCAGCTCTCTGCAGGCTGGTTTTTCCTTTCGGGCACCCTCTTTCTTGCAAGAGAGAGAGCTGTTCTCCTTTCTCTTTCTTCTGTCTATTAAACTTTCACTCCTAAACTCACTCCTCGTCCCCTTGTGTGTGTTTGCATCCTCATCTTTTTGGTGCAAGACAATGAACTGTGGGCATTTACCCCAGACAATGACACTGCCTTACTGGGTTAAGGATATGGATTAAAATTCAGGTGCTAGGTTTCACTGCTGATCCTAATTCTTCACCCATCCCTCCAGCCACATCATTTTCCTTGTGACTTTTCATTTCTTTCCACTCCTCTAATTTGAGTTCAGCTCTGTGACTCTCTTTAGGCAACAGAATGAGCCAAGGTGATGTAAAATCCCAAGACTACACCATCCCAGGCCTATGAGTTT
Organism: Saguinus oedipus; assembly: GCA_031835075.1. NCBI lineage: Eukaryota > Metazoa > Chordata > Mammalia > Primates > Cebidae > Saguinus > Saguinus oedipus. The sequence goes on along the minus strand of CM063179.1, from coordinate 12,509,859 downwards.
CCCTTTGCCCTCTTGAATCTCCTCCATGCCAGGAGAATAACATGCCCAGGACAACCTGCCGGATGAAAAGAACAGGAGAAGGGCAGAGCCATGCCAGTGAGCTCCCTAGCCCACCCCCAGCCAACCGCGGACCTTGAGCTAAATGATGGATTATTGTTGCATCCTGGGAAGCTATTTGGGGTTGTTTGTTCAGGTTCAATTTCTTGACTTTTCATGAGGCGCTAAAACTAGATGGTTCTTAAGGGTACTTTTAGCTCAGAAATCATGCAGTTCCTCCGATCTCTGGTAAATTATCCCCTGGTATTTTTGGCTTGAGCATTTATTACTTTGTATTGTAGGAAACATGTGAAGTGTCTGCCTGTCCCACCAATTGTGAGATCCAGCTGGATCAGTCACGTCTCACTCATCTCTACAGCACCATGTCCATCTCAGGGCTACCACCTAGTAAGTTATCAGTTAATGCTTGTTGTGGGAATGACTGTATGGCCAAGGGGACCTTCCAGTGCCACATTCAGGTAGGTAGCAAGTTCAACTACTTTCTGTTCTCAGAGACAAACAGTTATCTCCAGATTCACCCAACTATATGCCTGCTGTCCTTTGTGCTGTGGGTGACTTGATCAACCAGGATTTTTCATTTAATTCATTTATAGCATACTTACCAAATGCATATAATGTATCAAAGTGCTTTTAGATTTTCATGTGTCTATTTGTATATTTAACTACCTTGTTAACTATGACAAGATAATACCTGCAAATGATTTGAAAATAGGTACTGTGAAAGGATATGCAGTGAAAATTAAGCCCCTCCTTCTCTTCACTGTTAGTCCCCTGGCACCTCTTTGTTTTAGTTTCTTGGATATCTTTCCAGAGATATTATATGAATGTACAACAAGCAAATAGGCATCTATAATCCCATTTCTACCTTGTTTTGTGTATTAATGGTGTGTACTTTCACACTCTTTATTTTGCTTTCCTCACTTATAGTTTGCTATAGATAGTACCGTGTTTAGTAGACATAGCTCTATCTTGATACCTGATTTATTTTCCTGGCTCAGCCTCCTGAGTAGCTGGGACTACAGTTGCATGCCACCATGCCCAGCTAATTTTTCTATTTTTAGTAGAGACAGGATTTCACCATGGTGGCCAGGATAGTTTTGATCTCTTGACCTCACAATCTGCTCTTGGCCTTCCGAAGTGCTGGAATTTTAGGCGTGAGCCGCCGCACCCAGCCAGCTCTATCTTGATATTCTAATGGCTGCATCATATTCCATTTTATAGATGTACCATAATTTAAGCAGCCCTTGTGATTATCAAAGTTAATTTCAGTCTTTGGGCCAAACTCCTCTGAAGGGACTTTGAGGACCTTGGCTTCATGTGGGGCCAGCAGGGATGGGCACTGACCAGAAGGCCAGCTGGGAATGATATCTGACCTGTATTCCATCCATCAAGCCAGGAACCCTAATGTATCACTGTAGCTGCCAGATGTACAGGTGTAAGAGAGATTCTCCTTGGCCTTATCCTTCTAAAAGTTTTAAAGAGGCAGCCCTGTGAACTCAGCACCCAGCTTATCTCAGAGCTCAGCTAAGTGAGATGACCAGTTGCCACCTTGAATAATCACAACACTAACTACTCCGTAAGCAGTTAATTATGAAAAGTCAGAACCAAGTAAGAGATACTGAGTAGAGAGCTAGATAAAAGGCAGGGGCTTAAGAATGGACCAGGCATAACAAGGGTGGCAGAACCATCAAGTATCTCATAAGCAGAGAAAAAGAGGGAATGCAGAAGCCATGGGGATAGAGAGTGATGCTGAGAGTTGGTCTCCTGGGCAGGTGGGGGAGTCCCAAAGGGTCAGATTTGGGGTTCCTGAAGGTTAACAAAGGACAAGAAAAGTTAATGGCGGCAAATAGAATTGTGAACATCTGATGAAAAAAAATTTTAAACTCCTCTTTAATATGTTTTTTAAAACATTTTAATTTTTCTTAAAAAAAAAAGCTATTTATCCAAAACTCTTCTTCTTCCCAGGGTCTCATGTCTTTAAATACACCAAACATGATAATTTTATAAGCAAATCACATTATACATAATACATTTTTATGTTTTAAATCTTACAAAAATGACTTAAGTTCCATAAAGCGTGTTAATTTTTTTTTAAAGAAGAATGCATATATTTCAGTTTTCCCACATTGCTACTTCATCTGCTTTCCTCCATCACAAATTCCCCCCCGCCACCCCTCAACTTGGCTTCAACAGTTTGGAAAATTTCTCGTCTGTAATTCCAACATTCTTTTCAAGAATGACTTGGTTGACTTCTTCTCCTTTCCAGATAAGATCTGCACTCTGATTCCAGTGCCACCATTTGTTTGCAGTTTAACCTCTGATGTCTCACTTAAAGTCTCCAGTCCTTGGTTTCTTATCTGAAAAGTGGAAACCATAATAATACTTACCCCAAGTTGGGATGATTGCATGGTGTGTGTTCAGTATCTGGCACAGTGCTCGGTGCACAATGGATAGACTTTGTGTTCTGTTTCTCCTTCCTGATACCATTCAGAAAGCGCTCTCCTTGGTGTTGGACCAGTGGTCTCTCTTAGTAACCTGAGTGGGTTAGAAATTAGACAGTGGTGGCTGGGTGCTGTGGCTCACGCCTGTAATCCCAGCACTTTGGGAGGCAGAGGTGGGTGGATCACGAGGTCAGGAGTTCGAGACCAGCCTGACCAACACGGTGAAACCCTGTACTAAAAATACAAAAATTAGCCAGGTGTGGTGGCGCATACCTGTAATACTAGCTACTCAGGAGGCTGAAGCAGGAGAATGGCTGAACCTTGGAGGCAGATGTTGCAGTGAGCCGAGGTCGCACCACTGCACTCTAGCCTGGTGACAGCGAGAGACTCTGAAAAGAAAGAAAGAAATTAGACAGCGGCATTTAGGTAAAATAAGGAAGGATCAGAAGGCAAGAGAAATGACTAGAGATAGATCTCAAGCAGAAAAGGTGACACTAGGAAAAAAAAAGAGAGGGGGAGAGAGATAGAGAGAGAGAGTGAGAGAGAGAGAGAGAGGCCCTCTGCTGGTGTACAGGAAAAGACAGGCCTTTTGGAAGAGGCAGGGACAAATCTCTGGGATGACAAGTTGTGTTGGTTTTCCTGGATCTGAGAAGTTCTCAAGATGTGAGACTTTCAGTGCTAGAGCCAGAAATCAGGACAAGTTGCTCACCCAATGTCTTAACCTTTTGGAAGTCATGAAGGACCCTTCCCAGGCCCATGAAAGACTGGCTGGACCTGTCTGCCTCTTGGCAGAGTAACTTCCATTTTTTGCTGGAGAAATATTGAAAGGGCAGGAAAGAGACCACAGGGCCAAGAAAACACTAAAAGTGAGATAATCACCCGGAAATGACTCAGTAACTCTAATTGGCTAGGAGAGGCCCCATCGTACCTCAAAGATCCATTTGTGCTTCAAAAGAAGCTTCAAATTGGATTAAAAGGATGTTCTTTTCCCAAACAAGGACAAAGATCCTTCCATCAGCACAGCAAGGAAGCAGCACTGTTCAGACAGGACCTCTGATGTCCCCAGAGACTCCAGAGTCACTGTTTTCCCCAGAGAGAGAACAACTGGCAAAAAGGAAAAGAAAGATTCAACAGGGTGTGAACCTAGAAGGGCTCTCAGGAGCCTCATGTGGGAGAATTATTACAGGCACAATAAAATAATCAGGCATTTGCCTTTGAGTATCCATGCATTCTGTCCTGTTGTTACTCATGCCCCCACCCCTATCCGCTCTAGGGGCAGAGGTGCTACGCGGCCTGCTGCTTCTCTCAGCAAGGGGTCCTCTGTAGTGCCTGTGGAAGTCAGAAGTCCAGGGGAGCTGCCCTTCACTGGAGAAGGGGGGAAGGGAATGGTTCTCTCCAGGGCAGGTTTTGCACTTTGAATGGGGTTGAGGTCATCAGTGCATGGAAGCAATTGGAGCATCCATACAAGGGTCAAACACCCCATCTTCTTTCTTTTCAAGGGAAGGAAAACAAAGCTGCAACCAGGGACATGGGAGAAACATCGTTTCTCTTGACTTCTGATCTTTCCTTATTTTTCCTGAATAATGGCACTGTCTAATATCTTTTTTTCTTTCTTTTTTTTTTTTGAGACAGAGTCTCCCTCTGTCTCCAGGCTGGAGAGCAGTGGTGTGATCTCGGCTCACTGCAACCTCTGCCTCCCAGGTTCAAGCCATTCTCCTGCCTTAGCCTCCTGAGTAGCTGCTATTACAGGTGCCACCATGCCTGGCTAATTTTTGTATTTTTAGTAGAGACAGGGTTTCACCATGTTGGTCAGACTGGTCTCGATTTTGATCCTGGAGCCCTTCCAGCTGCAATCAAAGCCTCTTCTGGTTCTTCAGGCAATCTGGAAAAGAGGAAGCTGGTTTGGGTAAAGGGTGGTTTGGGTACATGGTATCACCCTAATGGTATCATTGATATGACTCAAGCTCATCCTTGGGCGTATGTTTGATCGAGATGTTTATGGATCCCAGTCACCACCCTGTCAACACCCAGGAGGGAAGGAGACTTTAAGTCTGCCTGTTTTGGTGTCATTCATATTTCTTGGCCTCCAGGGTGAATGAGTCTGCTGGACATTTTCCAACAATCTCAGACTTTCTGGAGCCAAGAGCCACATCATGTTTTTGAAGGGAGGAATTGTCTAACTTTGCAGAGATAATAATCCAGGTTTAATTTACCCACTAAAAGGTTTAAATGAGAGAGATCAGTAGAGATGTCCTAAAAACAATTAGAAACAAGGCCGGGTGCAGTGGCTCATGCCTGTAATCCCAGCACTTTGGGAGGCCGAGGCGGGTGGATCACGAGGTCAAGATATCGAGACCATCCTGGTCAACATGGTGAAACCCCGTCTCTACTAAAGATACAAAAAATTAGCTGGGCATGGTGGCCTGTGCCTGTAATCCCAGCTACTCAGGAGGCTGAGGCAGGAGAATTGTCTGAACCCAGGAGGCGGAGGTTGCGGTGAGCCGAGATCTCTCCATTGCACTCCAGTCTGGGTAACGAGCAAAACTCCACCTCAAAAAAAAAACCACAATTAGAAACAAAAGGAAAATGGTTAATAAATATCTGATATATAAACTACCCTGTTTTAAGGTGACCATCCAACCCTTAGCAGCAAAAAAGGAGTGGGGTGTGTGTGTGAGGGTGGGAGGGTGCTCCAGTGTCCCTGCTTTCTGCTTTCTGTTAAAACTTCACAACATTGTTACAAAGGATAGCAAAGATCTTTCTCTCAGAAAAGGTTGTTGCATTTAGCTCCAGACCGTCTCTGCTGTAAGCTAGCCAGAAGCTAAAAGGATCAACATTTTAATTGTGTTTTCTTGTTTTCAGATGAATCTTATTCTATTTGACTTCCCTAGCCACGCCCATGTCCGTAGTTTTCCAATGAGGAAACTGAGGTTTGGTGATCTTTGGACTTTGAGGCTAATGCTATCTCATTTCATATCGAGAATAGAAATCAAATCCCTTTTCTCTCCTCACTGGGGGCAGACAATCATCACTACTCAACAGACTCTCTGTTTTGTTTCCTCCTTGCTGGAATTTTCACACTGCTACCACTTCTAAAGAGAACATACCTCTTGGAGGTTATTGGTAAAGATGTCTGGAGTTTGAGCCAGTGCTGGACACGAGCCGTCCTCATGAACACATGTGGCTGACAGTGAGAAGAAACAGCTCCCCGCTCTCAATTTGACATTAGAGTCCTGCTAGCGGAGGGTTCTTCCTTCTCTGAGGTTTACTCCTCTCTTTGGTAAAATGGGGGCAAACTGGAGTCCCTAACTCTTGGATTTATTGTGAAGAATGAATGAACTAATATAAATTCTCATTTGCCCATTACAAATTGAGCTAAATAGAGTCAGGATTATAAAATGTTTCACAGGGAGCCTGCCACATCAATGCTCAGTAAATGTTACCTACCCACCCCTCCTGGAGCAGGACATTCCATGTCCATTTTATGTGCTAGGAAAATGTATATTCTAGAGACCAGGTGACTGCTACCTTTGGTTTTGGTAATGTTTCCTGCTTCCTTCCTCCTTTGAATTTTTTTCCATGTGCAAAGCCAATTCTCGAATTAGTCCCATGAGGGACACTTCTGGTTGGATTAGGGGTCTGTCTATAGTTCATCCATTGGCTGGCCAAGGACCTGTGAGGTCATCTGACCCAGAGAAGGCTGGCCAATTAATTTGATGGCTATCTACAGGCCCAGTCAGACTGGCTTTCTCTGGATATGTCTCATAAAATAAGAAGAGGATTAGTTAGGTGAGAGAATGTGGATAATGGAGTTGGGAGGTGACAGATGCAGAGCCAACATTAGGGAGAAAGTTTGCAGAAGAAGACAGAGATAGATGGAGTAGGTTGTTTCTAGCACTGTCTTGAATCCTGATGGCTTCTCTGGTTCCGCTTCCATCATAAATATGCTTTCCATATCTATCCCCTGCCCCCTTTTAAAGGTGACTGTGGTCCCTTAAAGTAGGCTGCCCATATAATTTTTCATCAATTGAGAATTAAAAGGAATATCCTGTCTTAGAAGATGCAAAATTCTCTTTTGAGACATTCCTGCTCTCTACCTAAAACCAAAGACAGGTCATGCAACTGTAATTCAGCTCCATCCTTAACTTCTTTTGATGAACCAGCCACACACCTTCCGGGAGTAAGCCTCAGTCTCCTCATCTGTCAAACTGCCTGGACAACCTCTCAGGCTCTGACATCCCGTGAGCTGTAGAGCCTTTGATGCTCTGTGTCTTTGAGGGTGGCTGAGCTCATTTTGAAGGAGATTGGGGATTCAAGAAGGAATCACAGAGTGAAAGCATCCTGGTTCCTTAGGCCCTGGGCAGGACTATCTTGGTGCTTCTGCCTCGTACCCCCTGGTGCCTACAGAAGAAACAGAGATGTATTATCAACCAAAGAATAAAGATAAATATAGCTTTGTTGGATTAATATCCCCAGTATTACTCACATCTCCTTCAAAGTGAAGCAAAGATCATGTGCCACCTGACAACCGCCCATCTGGCCCAAGAGGAGTCGCCATATGGGTAGTTCTCGCTAATTACAGTTAAATACTGAAGGGAGGGGGTCCAGCGTGGCTCCTCCTTCGATCAGAAGTCCCGTGGTTTCCCCTCTCCCAGGAGCTAGTGGAAAGGTCATGTGGTCACTCTGTACAGACCTGTCCAGGTGCATGCAGGCATGTCATTGAACCCCTCCAGAACCAATTTTCTCAATTCAAAAGTGAAGGAATAATAGTCATCTTTCTTTATGTTAAAAAGAGGTTAACCATTGTGTTCTCTATGCCAAATAAACAGCCAGTCAAGATCCTGGATCGTGGAGAAATCCAAGGAAACAACAATTTGATAAAATCACGTTAGGTTTCTACTGTGGATCCAAGTCCTTGTTCAGTGCACTACAATTCATATAAAAGAGAAATACAGAATTATTTTAATTAATTAATTTTCTAGTCTCAGGGGAAAAAATGCTTAGTGAATCATTCTGGTCCTAGAAAGGAATTTCCCTTGTAGAAAGCATGTAGCAACCTACAGTGTTGCCTTCTTAAAATAGCTTGAGGTTATATTCTCTCTCTCTCTCTCTCTCAAGGAGATAGGGAAATAACTCATTTGAAACATGAGAAGTGTGTTTCCTAGACCTGCCTTTGGACCATCACCAAGAGCTATTAGTTTAGCTGTGGACCACATGTCAGGTAGGGGATTTAGTTTTGGGCAAGGGGTGGTAGAATATTCAGTTTGTGGGCGGATGTCCATCAGTGGTTTCATTCTGCCTGTATTGCTTTGTCCATTCTAGACCCTGGTTCTCTAGGCACAGCCAGCCTTTTCCCACCTACAACACCATCTAAGTAACAACCTTTCCTTGGAGGTTCAAACTTCCACAACCTCAGATTCCAGGTAGACAACATATTAATACATGACTAAAGTGAAACAGATGCAAGAAAACACACAGCTCTCTCGGAGTTTAACTGACCCACTTTTTAAAAAGATGCGGCCACAAGGATATTCTCTTCTGAAACAAAGACAGCAATGACAGTATGATGACAAATGAAAACTGATGCCTGACTCGAGTCTGGGAGAAAACGAAGAATGGGAGGGATAGCTCATTAGTCAGAGCATCCAAGCCTTGTGTCAAAGAGGTCCCCTTCTGAACAGCTAACACATGGTTACCGATGTGGTTCGGCTGTGTCTCCACCCCAGTGTCATCTTGAATTGTAACTCCCATCATTCCCTCATGTTCTGGGAGGGACCCAGTGGGAGATAACTGAACCATGGGGGAGGTTTCGCCATACTATTTTCATGGTAGTGAATAAGTCTCATGAGATCTGGTTTTATAAGGGGAAATTCCTTTCACTTGTGGCTCTCCTCTCATCCGCTACGATGTGAGATGTGAGAGGTGAATCTTCTGCCATGACTATGAAGCCTCCCCAGCCACATGAAACTGTGAGTCCATTAAACCTCTTTCTTTTGTAAATTGCCCAGTCTCTGGCATGTCTTTATCAGCAATGTGAAAACAGACTAATACAATTACCTTTTACCAATGAAGTCCCAACATTGCCAGATAATGCACTTTTCTAGAGATACTCTTTACAGGGGGATATTCATGTGTAATAGTCTGATTTTTCTTGATGCAGATTAAAAAAAAAATACCTGAAGTTTTTATACGATTTGGCTCTGTATCCCCACTCAAATCTCCAGTTGAATTGTAATCTGCAGTGTTTGAGGAGGTGCCTGGTGGGAGGGGATTGGATCATGGGGGTGGACTTCCCCCTGCTGTTCTTATGACAATGAGTTCTCACGAGATCTTGTTGTTCAAAGGTATGTAGCGCTTCTGCCTTCACTCTCTTCTGTGCTGCCATGTGAAGACGTACCTGCTTCCCGTTTCCTTCCGCCAGGATTCTAAGTTTCCTGAGGCCTCCCCAGCCATGCATCCTGTATAGCCTTTGGAACTCTGAGTCAATTAAGCCTCTTTTCTTCATGAATTATCCAGTCTCGGAAGAAAGCATAGCTGAGGGATGGTAAGCACCTGAGTCTTGGTGATATCATTTGAACCCTTGGATCCAGCCACATCTGAAGCTTCCAATATCCCTGAACTTCCTGATTGCACAGCCTAACAATCTCTTCCTTTTGCTTAAGTCAGCTTGAGTTATGGCTCTTTTACTTGCAACCGAGAAAACCAATTCTAATCAATACAAGGACCTCAGGGTCATTCATAAATAATTGATAACAACATTGTTCAGAAAGAGCATGCCAAAGATCTGCTGATATTTGAAGTGGCTGGAAAAAGAGTGTGTGTAGGGACTGAGCACATTACACAGATAGGAAGAAGGTACAACCTAAATAACCTAGGGTGCCTTCCTTAGCAAGCCAGTGAAGGATTTGGGAGATGGCCACAGCCTTCTGTCTTGGGATTTTTATTTGGAAGTCTGACTTCTATAATGCAGGTCCTGTCTTTTTTCTGCTGGTTGGTTCCAGGGAAGTAAAGGGTTTGCCTCCTGAGTGATGGGATGGAATGATTATGCCCATGTTTTCTGGAGTTCTAATATCTCTGAGCCTGTTACGGACTCATTTGACTGGTTTGTAATCCCCAGGTGAATGTATAGTAAGCAGAAGCTCTCCTGGCACTTTGAATACATAACACAATAAAGCAAAAGTCACTACAATAAAAGAACAAATGGCACAATATTTTCCTAAGTGTATTTGGATTAGATTTATGTTAGACTTGGGAAACTGGCAATTTAATAGGTTGAAGAACTTTCATCAAACTTCAGAAGTACATGTATAATTCAAGGCTGCTTGGTACATGGAATTTCAGGGAGGAATTCCAATCTGGGAGACAGACACAGTACGGCAGAGAGCAAAGTACTGTTACCTGTCACCCTGCTGAGCCTTCTCTTGCAATTTATGGGGACTGTCAGTTACTAACCATCTAAATAACTCATTTCCATGCCACAGATTATATAACTGGAGCAGAAAATACTGGAGATCAATCTCTTGTTGTGACATTTTCTTTTGAAAATGGGACACAGCCTGGTCTGTATGGGTGTCACAAAGTTAGAGCCGTCAAAGCCTAAGGGTTATTAGGTACTTTTTGCCATATCAGTCTTTCATCTTGATATTTTTTAAGGGTCCTAAAGATCATCCAAGAAGCCCTGAAATGGAACCAGTGGAGAGAGGTTGATAAGAGGTTGTTTTCACATCCGAATAGGAAATGTTCTGAGATCAAACAGACTTGGATTTGAATCAAGATTTCCCGAGTTGTAATCTGCTATCTTAAATAGCTCATTTATCTCTCTGAGCCTCAGTTTCCTTACCAATAAAATAGCACCAACGCAGGAGTTGTGCACAAAGTAGGTGTTCCCTTGTGCTTCATTTTAAAAAATTAAAAATTCATGAATTTCAGACTTAATATCCATAGTAGATTTTTCCTATTTTGTATGTATTTGTTTTGAGAAAGAGGTAGGGAGAAAGAGAGAGGAGAGAGAGAAAGAGAGAGAATATGAACAGCATGGTGTTTAACCATCTGGACTTTGAGGCAAATCTGCTGAGATTCAAGTTAAGGCTCTGCTACCAGCTTGTGAGTAACCTGCTCAAATGACTTAACTTCTCAGTTCCTCAGTTAGTTTTCCACAATGTGGAGATAATAACAGTATTTAGATCTTAGATTGTTGTGGAACTTACATGAATGAATAAATATAAAGTGTTTGGAACACTGCCTGGAAATAATGGACTATATATCTTAGCTATCAGCAATGATTATATTATATTGATTGGACACTGCTATAATTTCTCTTAGGAATGATAATGATAATTACTAATTTTCTTAGAGGGCTGTAAGATTTGGAAGGATGATGAAAAGTATGTAAACTTTAGATATTTCTGATTTAAGATATGCTCAACCTTCATTTCTACATCTATAAAATGGGAACAATAATTGCTAAATCTTGGCGTTAAGTGAGAGCATGGTGTACCAGCCTTGGACACAGTGGTTGTCAAGATATCTCTCGTTTACAGAGGAGGAAGTATGGGAGGTTATGCCATCTGCCCACATACACACAAATGGCTTAACCTCCTGTACTCAGCCAAGTGTCTTTCCCAAAATTCTTCACCTTTTTCACTCCCCAGATGCTTCCTCTTTCTTCTAAAAGAAGCTGGGAACATATAGAGGACAATGTTATCCTTTTCTTTTGATGGTGCCTTGTGAATTGATGCATTAGTTGGAGAATACTGGAGAGCTCATCTGTTCTGAAAACTCCCCTTGAGGTGCAGCCATGTTCCTGCCATGTGACCCCAGCCTCCTGTTATGTGATTGGACCCTGGGAGACACATGATCGAAATTGTCAATCTGGTTCACCCTCTGGGGAGCTGGAAATCAGAAGTTGAGTCCTTACAAACCCTACATCACAGTGCAGACAGAGGGATCCTTTTGAAAGGCAAATCTAAAAATCAGTCACCTTTTCCCTGCTTCAAACACATCTGTGGCTCCCTCTTGCTCTTATTCAGCCTGGTCTTAGTCACAGTGACTGCCCTGCAAGGCCTTTTTTGTTTTTATTTTTGTTGTTGTTGTTGTTGTTTGACAAAGTTTCACTTTGGTTGCATAGGCAAGAGTGCAATAGTGTGATCTCGGCTCACTACAATCTCTGCCTCCAAGGCTCAAGTGAGTCTCCTTTCTCAGCCTCCTAAGTAGCTGGGATTACAGGCGTGCACCACCCTGCCTGGGTAATTTTGTAATTTTAGTAGAGACAGGGTTTCTCCATGTTGGTCAGGCTGGTCTTAAACTCCCGACCTCAGGTGATTTTTCTGCTTCAGTCTCCCAGAGTGCTGGGATTACAGGTGTGAGTCAACTTGCCCAGCCGGCAAGGCATTAACTTGTGCCATCTTACCTTTCATTTTAGTGCTGCAGCCACACTGGACTTTGTTGCTGCTTGAACTCAACATGTGTCCTCTTGCTACTGGGCCTTTGCACATGCTGTTGCCTCTGCCTGGAATACCAGCTCACTCTCCACTCCACTCTACTTCTTCTCTTTCCAGTATCATTTTAGTGGTTACTTCGTCATGCAAACCTTCCCTAATCTCCCTGACTGGGTCAAAATTGTCTACTGTGGGTTTTCATTGCACTGTGTACCTTTCCATCAAAACACTAATTTCAGCTATGATTATACATTTGTATGTATGATTATTTGATTGATAACTGTCTCTCCCAGCTGACTCCTAGCTCCACTGGGAAGGATCCATCCTTATTTCTGTCTAATTCTATATCCCCAGCACCTGGCACAGTGTTTGACCCATCATAGATACTCAATAAATACTTACTGAGAAATGAATAAGAGTCTGGGTGCAGTGGCTCCCGCCTGTAATCCCAGCAGTTTGGGAGGACAAGGTGGGTGGATCATGAGGTCAGGAGTTCGAGACCAGCCTGGCCAATATGGTGAAACCCCATCTCTACTAGAAATACAAAAATTAGCTGGGCATGGTGGCACAGACCTGTAGTCCCAGCTACTTGGGAGGCTGAGGCAGGAGAATTGCTTGAACTGGGAGGTAGAGGCTGCAGTGAGCCAAGATTGTGCCACTGCACTCCTACCTGGGCAATAGAGTGGGACTAATCTCAAAAAGAGAGAGAGAGAAAGAAGAAAGAAAGAAAAGAAAATGAATAAGAATCAGGGATAGGTAGAGCTACCGGGTAAAAGTCCAAAAACTGCTGCTGCTGAGATTCCTATAGTTGTCTTTGTCCCCACCCTCGTCCGTGTTGAAGTATGCTTTTTCCTTGCAGATTTTATTGAATCTGCAGAAAATGTATACAGAAAAGTAAACATTTTCTGCAGATTCAATAAAATATCTTCAACATCCTTTCATTGAATTCCCATGTTTTGTTTAATCTTGTATGAGTGGATTCCTCTTCCCTGCAACCCAATAAAACCTTTCATGTTGCTGTAAGGAGACAGAGATTGAAAAAATCCCAAGGGCTTTCTTCCTCCATGATGATTCAAAATAACAACAAACAGCAGGGGCAATAATGAAGACCGTAGCTCTGAGAAACATAAAAGACGTCTGTCCTTCATACCTGCTATTATTTATACCTCGACTCCTCAGACAACCTATCCAGTCAGGAACCATTGTTTCAGTTATCTCTGATCCTAGTAGTTTTATCTTCAGTTCTTACATGTGGCTTTGCTAACCTATATTTGTTTCTCCATTGTAAACATGCTTTCCTCCCATAGACCCTGTTTGATTTCGTCAGTAACCTATTCAAAGGCAAAACTCTTCTTAAAGGAAAGGAAACATTGATAACAACATGTTAGGATCCTATCTATATGTAGCCCAGACATATTGATTCATTTTAAACCTTTAAAAGTATCTTGGTTTCTGCATGTCTGCTCTGGATTCATTATTTATCTCTGTGCCAATCCTTTTCTGTTACTGAACCAGAGCAACATCCACCCAGTTGCCTAAGCCAAAAATCTGGGCATCTCTTTGCTTCTTTCCTCTCCTCTGACAGTCACACCCATTGAGTTCATCCACCATTCTGCCTGCTAAATATTTCCCAAATCTACCTACTTCCTCCCTGAATTCTCACCACCACCACCCTAGTTAAGCTGCCATGGTCTTTCTCCAAGATAACTAAAACTCTTCTCCAATTTTCTCCCTGATTACATGCTTAGCCCTTCCACACTACTCATCTTTCCAGACACAAACTGATCATATTTATTATTTCACCTCCTCTACATCTTGGCTGCCACATCAGTCACACCTTAGAACTCATTGTTACTGAACAGTGTCCCATGTGCAAACACCACAGATGCCAGCTTCCTACATTTCTCTCTCTCTCTCTTTCTTTTCTTTCCTTCTTTCTCTATCCCTTCCTTCCTTCCTTCCTTCCTTCCTTCCTTCCTTCCTTCCTTCCTTCCTTCCTTCCTTCCTTCCTTTCTCTTTCTTTCTTTCTGTCTTTTCTTCTTTGAGTTTCACTCTGTCACCCAGGCTGGAGTGCAATGGTGTAGTCTCAGTTTACTGCAACCTCCCCCTCCCATGTTCCAGCAATTCTGCTGCCTCAGCCTCCAGAGTAGCTGGGATTACAGGCACCTGCCACCACGCCCAGCTAATCTTTTTGTATTTTTAGTAGAGATAGGGTTTCACCATGTTGGTCAGGCTGGTCTTGAACTCGTGACCTCAGGTTATCCATTGGCCTCGGCCTCCCAAAGTGCTGAGATTACAGGAGTGAGCCACCGCACCTGATTATTATTTTTTTAAGTCAGAATCTTACTCTGTCTCCCAGGCTGGAGTGCAATGGTGTGATCCTGGCTCACTGGAACCTCCATCTCCTGGATTCAAGTGATCCTCCTGCCTCAGCCTCCACAGTAGCTGGGATTACAGGCATATGCTACCACACCCACCTATTTTTTTTTTTTTTTTTGTATTTTTTGTAGATATGGGTTTCACCATGTTGGTCAGGCTGGTCTCAGACTCCTGACCTCAAATGATCCACCCATCTCAGCCTTCCAAATTGCTGGGATTACAGGTGTGAGCCAATACACCCAGCCCCAACTTCCTACTTTGTGACTGCAAACTCTATTCATCTTGAAGGCAACTAACTAATACAATAACTCTTCAACTTCACTGTGACTCTAATCCATTTACACTGTTACTTTCCCCACATTCAGTAGTCCCTTTCTCTTTTCACTGCCATTATTATTCTGCTTAGATTTTGTGGTCAGTCATTTGCAGTTACCTGCTTCCAAATGTTCAATGTTCTTATGCTATTCAATGTTCTTATCTCCTTTTCTCTCTCCACCATACTTTCCTGGCAAAACCCAGTCCTGAATGCAGTAAGGGCTACACACCTGAGCAGCTAAAAACCACAACAGAGAAAAACAAAAACCCAAGAGAATAGTTTTACTTTCTATGACTTTTCCTATTGAAATTGCTTTTCCACTCTCAAAGGTGTCATGCAAACTTACAAGCCTGTTGTAAAGATTAAGAGTTAATATATGCAAAATGATTAACGTATTACCTGGCACATGAGAAGCACTCAATGCATATTGACTACTGTTGTTGTTAATATGATTATTTTTGTTGTTATTATCATCATCATTAACCCGACCTATTCTTAGCTGATGATCTCACCACTTACTGAAATCAGAAACTGGAAAACTTCAGATGAAAACTCTTTGCAGCAAATCTCCTAATATTTCTATTTATGTTTGCATTCTTTTCTCTGAGAAAGTATGTCTTATTTTCCTAAGGGTGAATCTTTAACATGTGATCTCAATTTTATATAGTTTTTCTTCCATAAAACTTTTACATATTTCCACTTTTTTTTCTTTCTTGTACCACACATAAAATACTAGTCATCATCTGAACTAAAGTGTAACACCACATCTTCAGGACAATCCCTTAAGTCAAAAATGTAAAGCATATTTCATAAAATGGTGCTGGGAGTCTGGCCTCTAGATGGGGAAGGACTTGGTCTGGGAGGAAAATAATCATTACTTGCTTCAAAAAAAGTGAGAAATCCTATAATTAAAGTCCCAGTTGATTCACGTATTTGTATCCTGAAAGTCATTTCCTTTGGTTGTAATTCATTATCCTAAAGCAGTTTATCTCTGGTGCTTGTGTGTCTAAAAGTGTAAGAAGGATCCTGACAGAAAGGCTGACTAATTACATTAGGCATCATGATCTTTAATTAGATCAATAGGAGAAGAGCATCAGTAAACATCTTGAGAAGCTTTTGCTACATTGGCTGGGCCCTCCAAGGATCCCCAGCATCAATACTAATCCATAAGAAAGTGTTCAGAAAAAAACATGGTGGATTAACAAGGAGAGAAAGGATAATTTGGATAAAATTAATCATTGTTGTCACAGGACAAAAGCAAAAATCGGCTTAGCAAATGAGTTCCGAGCTTTAAAAACCATGCCCTTCTCTGCCACAGCCTCAGGGCTACTCTCAGCTTCACAACCCATGACTGAGTTGGCAGAGACAAATGACAGTTTCATCACCAATGTATACTCTTCTCCAAGGGAAAACCCTGGGATTGTTTTACTTATAATGAAATCACCCAAGAAAGTGTGAATCACAGGGCAGAATCAAAGCTTTTCTTACTCATTGACTTTGTGGAGGACAAGGGTGGAGAGTGATGGGATTAGAGACCCAGCCGGTAGGTCTGTATTTGGCCATCATTTAAATCTTAGTTTTGTAACAATTCATCTACAAAAGGTTTGTGTGTAGATAGGAATGGCAGATGGAAATTACCACGTATCGGGAATGGTTCCAAGTGCTGCAAACTTGTTTTTTCCCATCATTCCTCTTTTTCTTTTCTTCTTTTTTTTTTTTTTTTTAGCTCTTCTTCCTCCTGTATGCCCTTTTCTTATTTCTGAGGGTTCTCTAAAGTTGTGGCAGAATTCAAAATGATTTTCTAAAGATCAGATCCTTGCAATATGTGTGCCCACAGTGCGTCTGCCACCAAATGGAATAACATGGTAATAATATTGATAATAATGATAACAGTAGAAATGATCATAGTGGCAACAATAATGACACAATGGGCGTATGTACTGAGTTCATACCATTTGCCAGGCATGATGATAAGCACTTACAATAGATGCTATTATCACTCCCATTTTATTGGTGGAGAAAATGAAGACACAGCAAGGTGAATGTATATGCCCCAAATCTCACAACCAGTAAATGACAGAATCCAAGTTCAAGCCCATGAAACATGCTTCCAAATCCTATGTTCTTGGTCATTACACTATAGTAGAGACCTCAAAGGAGGATTTGTCCTCTTGGTTTCTCTCACCAGGAAAGGGCTAAGTCATTTTGTTCATTCTACAGGTAGAGAAAACTGAGTCTCCAAGAGCCTGCAATATTTTGCATGTATGTAGAATTGCAAAGAAGTAGAGGGAGGCCAACCCAGAGTAATTCCAAAATTTTTGAGTCAATCTCTGCTGTGACTTGTTTAGTGGGTCAACCAGCTGCTTGCATGGGTCCATTAAATTTTTTTTTTACTTTTAAGTTCAGGGTACAATTGCAGGTTTGTTATGTAGTCAAACTTGTATCATGGGAGTTTATTGTACAGATAATTTCATCAAAGCCTAGTACCCATTAGTTATTTTTCCTGATCCTCTCCCTCCTCCCACCCTCCACCCTCCGAAAGGCCCCACTGTGTGCTGTTCCCCTTTATGTGTCCATGTGTTCTCATCACTTAACTCCCACTTACAAGTGAGAACATGTGGTATTTGGTTTTCTGTTCCTGTATTAGTTTGGTAAGGATAATGGCTTCCAGGTCCATCCATGTCCTTGCAAAGGACATAATTATATTCTTTTTTATTGCTGCATAGTATTCCTTGGTGTACATGTACCACATTGTCTTAATCCAGTCTATCATTGGTGAACATTTAGGTTGATTTCATGTCTTTGCTATTGTGAATAGTGCTTAAATGAACATACGTGTGCATGTGCCTTTATAATAGAAAGATTTATATTCTCTTATACCCAGTAATGGGACTGCTGGGTCAAATAGTATTTCTGTCTTTAGGCCTTTCAGGAATAGCTACAATGTCTTCCACAATGGTTGAACTAATTTACACTCCCTCCAACAGTGTATTGGCTGAACTAATTTATACTCCCATCAACAGTGTATAAGTGTTCCTTTTACTCTGCAACCTCACCAGCATCTGTTATTTTTTGAGTTTTTAGTAATAGTAATTCTCACTGTTGTTAGATGATATCTTGTGGTTTCGATTTGCATTTCTCTAATGATCAGTGACATTGAGCTCGTTTTCATATGATCATTGTCCTCATATATGTCTTCTTTTGAAAAGAGTTCATTCAGGTCTTTTGCCCAATTCTTTATGGGGTTGATTTTTTTCTTGTAAAAAAATTTTTTTTTAAATTTCTATAAATGTAAGGGGTATATGTGCAGCTTTGTTACATGGATATATTGCATAGTGGTAAAGTCTGGGCTTGTAGTGTAACCATCACCTGAGTAATGCATACTGTACCCATTCAGTAATTTTTTATCCCTCATCCTTCTTGCACTCTCCTACCCTTTTTAAAGGTATTTTAAAGGTCTCCATTGTCTGTCCTCCCTCACTCCATGTCCATGTATATGCATTTTTTGGCTTCCCCTTCTAAGTGAGAACATGTGGTATTTGACTTTCTGTTTCCGAGTTATTTCACTGAAGATAATGGCATTCAGTTTCATGTAAGTTATTGTAAAAGCTTAAATCAGCTGTGATGCCACCAGATATTCATGGGATACAGACCTCTACAGCTTTATAGAGCACCTGATGGTCAAGGTCTCAGGCAAAACTGGGTTTCCTGAAGGCCAGGCCAGACTTGGTGGTCTCTGGATCAACTGCATCGGTGTCGACCAAAAACAGCCCTTCTATTAAATGTGGTAATTTTTGACAATTCCTTTGGAATAGGATTATGAAAGGTACTCTTGACCCTTGTTGTTGGCTTTCACAAAGGATGTCAAGAACAAAAAAATTGAGATAATAATAGTCTCCCACTCATGGCATGTTATCATTCTTAGTGTTAAAAGTCTCTTTTATTTTATTATTTATGTTTTTATTTGTATACAATTTGTTTCTCAAATAACTAAAAATAGGACTGCCATTTGATCCAGCAGTTGAGTTGTGTCTACCCAAAGGAAAAGAAACCATTCTATTTTATTATTGTTATTTCCTCTTTTTCCCTACCAGGTATACACACCAGTGTACTTTATATATATATATATATGCTGCAAGTCACCTTCCGTGTTTTATAATCATTTAACGTATAACTGAACCCTTAAAAATTATGGTGGTGCTTGTGTGTATATGTTCTTAATTTGCATAAATAGTATTGTGCTATAAATCCCAACCTGTTTCTTACCATTCTTCCTTTGCACTGGGTTTCTGAGATTTACTCACATTTGTTCTATGTAATGCAACACATGTATCTCCAGTTTTCTGGCCATCTTTTATTCTCTGCCTTCATTGGTTGACTCAAAAACAACCAAAGAAAAACTGTATTGTACTTGTGTAGTTTCTTTTTAGTTCTTTTCCTGAAGATGTGAGAAAATACAATGTCCGGGATACATTTTTTATTTCAACCAAAGAAGAGGGAAAATGGCCATTTCTGAACACTTGCTCAACCACTGTTTTGAGTGCCAGGTCAGATATAGTATACTCATTTAATTCTTAAACCAATCCTATGAGGCAGAGAACATTATCTCTATTTTATCAGATGAGGATCCTGGGGACATATCCTCAGTATAAAGGCTCCATATCTTACTTGGGCACTCAGGTATTTTAGGAGGCAAAGGTAGGACTCAAATACATCTTTTCTTGAGTCCATCCATAATCCAATTCCAAGTAAAATCACTCAGTGCAAGGCCGGTACCCACATAGGCTCCTAGAAATCCTGCACCTAAATGTCTGTCTTTTTCAGAGCATAGTGCAGAGACAATGGTTGTTTAGAGGGGGTGCAAAAGGAAACCAGAGAACTTCTTTCAGAAGAGCACTGCATTTCTGAACAAAGAAAAAAATACTAAAGTGAACTTGGTTCGACTAAAATTCTGGAAGATATTATCTGTGAATGATGTAATTTAGTTTTCAGGGGCCACTGATTGATTTAAAATACTGGGTTATTTCTAGAATGAGTGTTGTGTCTGGCTTGTCTTCATTCTCCTGCAGAATTTCTTCTTTTTCTTCACCATCTTTAAGATGTACTATTGCTGCCCAGAGCTCCTCAATTTTTTCTGACAATTGTGGAAGGTGCAATAATGTACCCCCCCCCAAAGATGTCCACATCTGAATCCCAAGAACCTGTGACTATGTTACATTACATGGCAAAGAGGAATTAGGATGGCAGATGGAATTAAGATTGCTAATCAGCTGACCATAAAATAAGAAGATTATCCTGGATTAGCCACATGGGCCTAATGTAACCACATAATCACAAGAGAGAGGCTTGTGTTGGATTTCTAACCCGCAGAACTATAAGGGAATATATTTGTGTTGTTTTAAGCCACTAAGTCAGTGGTAAGTTGTTATGGCAGCCACAGAAAATTAATACAGTAATAATGTTAAGACAGGTTTAGTATCCCATATCTAAAATGCTTGACACCCGAAGTGGTTTCCGATTCTGGAATTTTCTTTTTTGATTTTTGAATATTTGCATTAGACTTTACAGTTCAGCATTCCTAATACAAAAATTCAAAATCCAAAATGCTCCAGTGAGCATCTCCTTTGAGCACCACATCAATGCACCAAAAGTGTGAAATTTTAGACTACTTCAAATTTTGGATTTTTTATAATTAGAGAGGCTCAACTTGTATTTCTCACATACTTTTACATGCCAAGAGCTTTGTGCTAATCATCTCACATGTGTACTATTATTGCCCTTAATGTATGGATGAGGAAACTGAGGGGTACCGTGGTTAAGTAATTTGTCTAAGAACAGCTGGTAATTGGTGGAGCTGATGCTTAGTACCTGACTCTATAACCAGTCAAGCAGCAGCCATTCAGCCTCCAGGGTCCCACTTAACCAACCACAAGTAGAGATTGAATGGCTGCTGATTGATGGGATTCTGAATTATGTTAAAGAGAATCTCATTGGTCTCGTTTGAATCATGTGATCAGATCTAGTCCAATCAGAATTTGCTCAGGGAAATGGGATCCTGTAGAGCAATAATGGAGGTCCGATCTGCCTCTGTAGATTGAAAGGGCCAGAGAAGAGTCAGATTCATGGAACGACTTGTCTTCCTACCAAAAGCTGCCTTTGTAGCCTCACCAGCTTCTTTTCTCCTTGAGCTCTCCATTTGCCATGGACTAACATCCTCCTTTTCTGGGTGGGTAGGTTAGTGGCCCACAGAGTAATTTTCAAACACTGTTCCCTCATGCACACACCCACTTTTGACATTTGTTCATTGAAATTACCGAGCTGGTGTGTCTGTTCTGTTCTCTAGTCTGATAAGGGGCTCTTTGTAACCAAGGAAATAGATCTGCTTTTGAACCAAAGAGATAGATAAGAGGCATGTAATTCCCATCTAGGATCTTTATATAGCAAATATCAACTCCCTTTGTTCTGTTACTTCCCACTAACAAAATGCCAATGAGGTTTGCAAGGCAGCATTGGTTTAGATTTTCCTGTTGACTGATAATCAGTATGTCTTAATCACCCACAGTGTTAACACATGGTGACTTGCTTGGACAAGGGTCTCATAGAGGCAGCTCTGGGTTTTTCAGACAATATTAAAAACTTGCCTAAATAATGAGAGCAGTTGAAGTGATAGGGAACAGACTCTGGAGATGTGTATGTGACTTTGCTAGGTAAGCACCAGCTCTCTGAAGGTCAAGTGCCAGGTTCCTGAGAACACTGGTATACAAAGAGAAGGAGGGGGTGCTGGGAGCTCTAATACCACACAGAGCCACTGCTGCACTCACGAATCCATTGACAGTTATAGCATTTCTGTTGCAACAAGTGCCCTTTGAGTTAGCATGGTTAGACTTTTTCAATTCCAAGTTGCACGTCTTTCCATTTTATCGTTACTGAAAGCATGAAACAACTGACAGTTGCTGGGTATATTTATTTTTGTGTTTTTCTTCTAGAAAGGTGCTATTAAATCAGTGATGTGTCTTATAAATATGGCATCTTAGAATTAGGAAGATGTAATAATACATTTCATGTAGGGATGATTACTTTTGTTTAGATAGTAACAGATAAAGAGCGCCAATCTTTATCTGGTCTGGAAGGGAGGGTCTAGGTTACATATGTAAAAAGACCAAGCTCTTTAAAAGGTACGTAGAAGTTAGGAGGTCCATTATTTTTACCAGAGTTCTCTGAAGGGCCCCTGTGATGGTTACTTTTAGGTCTCAAAATGACTGGATTAAGGGATACCCAAATAGCTGGTAAGGTATTATTTCTGGGTGTGTCTGTGCATGTGTTTTGGGAAGAGATTTGCATTTGAATCAGTGGACTGAGTAAGGAAGCTCTGCCCTCAACATGGAGGGCAATGTCCAATCAGCTGAGGACCTGGATAGAACAAGAAAGCAAAGGAAGAGTGGATCTGTTTTCTCTGTCTTCTAGAGCGGGAACACCTTCTTCTCCTGCCTTTGGACATCAGAATTCCAGATTATCTGGCATTCAGGCTTTAAGACTTGTACCAATGGCCCACTGGGTTCTCAGGGTTGTGGCCTCAGATTGAGAGTTACACCATCACCTTCCTTGGTTCTGAGGCTGTTGGACTTGCACTGAGCCATGCTACCGGCCTCCCTGTATCTCCAGCCAGCAGACTGCCTTCTGTGAGATTTGGCCTCCATAATCACATGAGCCAATCCCCCTAACAAATCACTTCTCATATCTTTCTCTGTCTATATATTTTACGGGTTTTGTCTCTGTAGAGAGAACCTGACTAATACAGTTTCTAAATTGATCAATGCTGATAGGCCCGTTGAGTTGAGATTGCTTCCTGTCCAGCTTCAGGACTCCATCCTCTGAAAGCCACACTTGGGATCTTCAGCTGAGAGCCTCTCTATGCTAATTGCAGACATGGCTTTGCAGAAGTGGTTCTTTGCAGTTGTGCCTTTGGGACTCAGAGGCCCAAGTTCCTCCAAGACACCTCCAAGCTCCTGTGCTCGTTTTTGCAAAGAAAGAGTGAGGAAAAAGCTGAGCCCTGGGAACTTAATTCTGAATGGCTTGTTGAATGGCTGACTTTAAGATTTTGTTCCTTATTACACAGAAACCCTCTTTATTCTTCAAAAGAGGCTTTGGTGAAGTCAAAGTAGGACTTAATCTTACAGTGCAACCTGGCTGTTTCAGGGAACATGAAGCCCACAGTATCTACCAACAGTACTTCCTAGAAAAGGCTTGCAGGTTTTTCCCCACAGTGAATATGGCTACCATCTATTGGGCACTGATGGGCAGGCACTAAATTCTTTATAGGAATAAACTTTTATATGAATTGTCTCATTTTTTCATAATCCCCATTATATAGGTGAGGAAACTGAGAAACAGAGAACTTTCTCAAAATCACACAGCAAAAAGTGGCAGAGCCAAGACTCAAACACAGATCGCTGTCACTTCAAAGCCCAGTCCGTCTCTTACCCACACTGCCTGTCATGAACCACTTGTCCTTTTCTGTCCCAAAGCCCCCCAGACAGACAGCTTTAAAGCTCCCAGGGCAAGCAAATCGCAGCTGCTCCCAGGTAAACATACTCTTCTGTATAACATGGTTTTCTACCCTTTAGTTCATGGACTGGTGGGTGTCAGAAAAGGCAGAGGAGATAAAAGACAAGTGCAACACACTGTGAATAGTGGAAGGATGAATTGAGGACTGTCAACTTGCAAAGGAAGTTGAACATGCAAAGGAAGGAAGTCAGGACAGTTGCACAGGCATCTATCCCATTTCCTCACCCCACCCCTGCCATTTTTCTCCCAGGCTGTGATGAATCTGAGGAAGATAAATAAATACTTGCCCAGGTTACTGTTTATTTCCTTAGAACTAGGGAAGACTGCATCTCCCCTTCTTTCACTTGGAAAAATCACTGTGTTAGGATAATTATGAATCATCCTTTGATCTGTCTCTATATCTGCAGAGCATAAATAGCGTCAGCTGTTGAGGTCTGATTGCTCGATATTTCAGGTTTATATTTTGAATAACACAAGGCTTGGTTGCTAACACCAGTAAATAATTTACTCTAGTCTGAAATATGAGCTCCAGGCAAGAAACATGAGATCAAACACGGGAAACTGCAGTATGATAGCAAACACACTGCTATCCTGTGAAGGGTTTTTCTAAATTCACTGCTGGAAGACAGAGGGAGAAATGACAACTGGTGGAGCATCAGCCAAGGTCCTTCTGGCTCCAACCCAAATAGAATGGCTTTGCTGACATCAAAGGAGGCTGGAGAGATGAGTATCAATTTGAGCATGGAGAGAGGACGTGATAGCTGAAGGAGAGTTTCCTCAGCTTCTAACACCAAAGCATTTCTCCCTCCACCTCAAGGCCTTGGTCATACCAAGCTCAGTAGCAATGCCAACTTCTCATATCGCCTTTAAAAATCGTTCTGAGCCACAGGAGTGTGGAATAGAGGGAGAACAGAGTGCATGGCCTGATTTCTTTGATTTCATAAAATCTGGGGCAGAAATAAAAATTAACAAAAGCAGTTTCTTTTAATATGAGAGTTTATTTGATGCTTTTGTTGTGACATTAAATGAAAAGGCAGAATTTTCAATGCAGCTGTAGTATGATCACAATAAAGTTCAAGTCAACAGCAAAATTTCTGGAGTGAGCAAAACCAACAATAAAGGCATTAATGCAATATCAGTGGTTGCCACGGGGAGAAGGGAGCATAGTATATCCAGCACTTCCTTGTTACAATATAAGCAGGGTCCCAGTGAAAATGTAGGGGCTTCTGTGTTATCCTTAAGATTGTTCTGGAAAGTAACAGTATGCTTCTGTGATGGGTAGGACCTCACATGAAAAGGAGAATCTTCCTTCGGCCAGCATGTTTTTGTTAAGTGGAAAGGGTAGCAATTGGCCCTCACGACTCACTACTTGATTGGTAGTGACTATCTGGGATACTGCGGTGAGAAGGATTCTGAAATCAATGGACTAAAAGACCTGATTGATTAGTGATGTCTACCTGGGAGCATGCGGTGCTATATTTGACATCTGGATTTTGAGTAAAGTACGTGTATTCAAATCCTGGTTTAAAAACTATGGGATTTTGAACTTTAAAAAGTCTCTCTTCTAATGCTATCCCTCCCCTCACCCCCCACCTCCCAACAGGCTCTGATATGTGAGGTTCCCTTCCCTGCGTCCATGTGTCCTCTCTCATTTTCTTCCATCAGCTACCTGATCTGTTACCAACCTGAGGGGATTACATAACGTAATCCACGAGGATGTTGCTGGCATAAGTAAATGCTCAATACGATTCCACTGTCTCTTCCCATTTCCTTCCCTTTCCTTTTCATTCTTCAGGACCCAAAGACCGTAAGTTTTATTCTCTTTTCAGAACTCTCACCAATACATTCAGCATAATCATGAGTGCTTCAAACCAACCAGTGGAAGGCCTCCAGATAGAGAAAGATAGAAAACCCCTCTCTGCCTTATGCCTGACCAACATAAACTGTTGAGAGTTATGAGTTCCAGGCATCAACAGCAGCTGTAATAACCTTTCTCTTTGTTGTTTTTAGCACAGCCATAAAAAGATGAACATGATATGATTGACAGACCTAGAAGACAGGTTGTTTTAGGACCAAATAGTGTTAGAAGGACCTGCCAGAATGAGGAAAACAGAAAAAAGACTTCAGTATACTGTGTACAGCACTAAGCTTAGCAGATTACTCATGGAAATTTTGGAATATCTCCTCAGAGGCCAGAAGCCCAGAAATTAAATAGCTCTGTATTCCTGAAGGTAAAGAATTTCTTGATTAGGCTGAGAAATGCAGTTCCCATCCATTGGATTTCAGCTGGAGAAGAATTTCCAGTTTTAGATTCTCCATGACTCTTATTTTCTTCTTTATTCTGCAGACTGATCCACTCTTTTTTTAAAAATGTATATTTTTAGATCCTGGTCGACAGAACAATAAATCAGCAAAATTCCAATAATTAGTACTGGGGAGAATCAACTTATTAATACTGTTGCCATTTTAATTTTAATAGTTTTTTCGCAGGGGGAGGCCGAAGTGGGAGGATCATTTGAGGTTAGGAGTTCAAATCCAGTCTGGCCAACATGGGGAAACCCCGTCTCTACTAAAATTACACAAATTAGCCAGCTGTGGTGGTGGGCACCTGTAATCCTAGCTACTTGGGAGGCTGAGACAGGATAATTGCTTGAGTCGGGGAGGCGGAGGTTGCAGTGAGCAGAGATCATGCCACTGCACTCCAGCCTGGATGACAGAACAAGACACCATCTCAGAAAAATAAATAAATAAATATCATATATATATATATATATATATACACACACACACACACACACACACACACACATATATACACATATATATATATATACACACACACACACGTGTGTGTGTGTGTGTGTGGGTGTATGTGTGTGTATTGCTCAGAATTGGCAGGATGGTAGGTGGGAAAGCTGAGTAAGTATAGGATTCTATATAATATGGGTGAAAACTCCAGTTTACCTCTCTGAGACTCAGGTCCTCATATGTCAAATGACACTACAGGTATTTACACATTTCAGGAGTTTGGTAAGATTTGAAGTTTATACGTCACTTCTTTTTTTTCTAGCAGATGTGGTTGGTGCCGGTGTCACTTTCCTTGTGTGAAGCAGGTTCACTGTGCACTGGTTACCAACTTGTGCGAGTGTTGCAAGACAGAACACCCATACACATCACATTAGTTAAAGTGAATTCATTATTTGCAGATAGGCAGCAAGGGATGATAAAAGCCTAGGATTCATGTTGAGCTGGTCCCCCAAGGCTCAAGAAAGCTGCTCAGGGTGGACAGAGTTTCATCTGTGTAGCTTGCACCATAGTTGACTTTTGCAGAATTCTGTGCATCTCGAGCGCTGAATGTGGGGAGCAGAGAAGGGTTTCCTGCCGCTGAGGCTGACTTTATAGGGAGGGGCCTGAGGCCCAGGGTACTGATCTGCAGGATGGGGCCTGAGGCAGGGTAGGGGTGCTGACCTTATAGGGAGGGGCCTGAGGTGGCAGGGGTGGGGTTGGGTGGGGAGGTAAGGTGGGGTAAGCTGCTGTTCCCCTCTCTGTGCCCCGGTGTGGAGCTGGTGGCTGGAGAATGGGAATTCTTAATTTTGGAGAAAGACTGTGTGGGGCAACAGTGGGTGCTAGGTGCTTTGAAGACCTGGTTCATAGCAAAAATTCATTCATTCAATCCACTGTATCGGGGTGTACTTTACGGACAATGAAATGCACATGTTTGGGGGGCAGTTTGATGTGCTTTGGTGGATGCTCTCACCACTGTAACCCCACAATCTGGATATGACTATTTTCTTCACACCAAAAGATTTCTCAGGCCCCTGGGTGCTAAATCTGCTCACTCTCAGCTCCTGGCAGCCATGGGTATATTCTACAAGGAAGCTGGGCCTTGTCTTCTGTAGGACTTTGTGAACGTGGCCCACATGGGGTGGTACCTGGGCTGGCTCCTCCACTCGGCTCTTGGGAGTCACCATGGTGTTCGGTGAATGTCGTGAGTGGATCTGTTCCTTTGCCGAGCCGTGTCCTGTTGCACAGACGTGTCACTGTGTTTCCATTCACCCACTGAGGGACACCTGGGCTATTTCGCATCTTCACCATGAAATATAAGCTACTACACATATTTTTTGTATGGGTGGGAACACATTCTCATGTCTCTTGGAGAAGCAACTGGAAGTGGGACAGGTGGGTTGTAGGTGACACGCAATGTCTAACTGTACAGGAAGCTGCCAATTTGTTTTCCAAGTGACTGCTCCACTTGACCTCCCGCCAGCAGAACACCAGGGTTCCGGCACCTCCCGCCCTTCAGCAGCTCTTTCGTGGTCAGTGTTTATGTTTGTAATTTTAGCCTTTTTATCAGGTGCATTGTGCTTCAGTGCACATTTCCATGCAGATGAACGGTGTGAACTGTCGCTTTGTGTACTCACGTGTGTGTGTGTTCTTTGGTGAATGAAGTGTCTGTTGGAAGTTGGGGTATCTGCATCAGGTTGTTTGTCGTCTTATTACTGGGTGATGAGTTCCTTGTATATTCTAGATCCACATCTCTTGCCAGATGCACGCATCGCAGATGGTTACACCTGCTAAGCCTCTTGCCTTCTCATTCTCTTCACTGCATCTTTCAAACATTTTTAACTGCAATAAAGTCTGACTGATAAAGCCATGGGTCTGTTTTGCAAGGAAGCTGGGCCTTGCAGAATAGATAAAATATTTTATTTTATTGTAAATAACTTTCTCATTCTTTATATTGTTATTTTGTGTTTTCCTCCTTTTATTTCCTGCTCATTGTAGCTAGAGATTTATCAGTTGTATTGATATTCTCAAAGAACCAGATTTTGGGTTCATCCATTTTTTTCTATTGTTTTTCCGTTTTCTGGGTCATTGATTTTTGCTCTGATCTTTATTATTCACTTTATTTCTGCTTGCTCTGAATTTAATTTGCTCTTTTTTTTCCTCCTTTCCTGCAGTGACAGCTGAGCTCATGGATGGGAGGCATCTTCCTTTGCTAAACAGGCATTTTCCATCATGCACATCCTACCCTTCTCACCCTCCTCTCCCGAGACCCCACGTACTTGTGGCCATGTGTGTCATGGGCTCCCCAGTCCTGGGACCCGATATGCATGTGGCCATGAGAATGATGGGGTCCCACCAGTCTCGAAACCCTGCGTACGTTTGGCCACGTGTATGACGGGCTCCCATCAGTCCCGAGACCCCACAGGCCTGTGGCTACCTGTGTGATGGGGCTCCCACCAGTCCTGAGACCCTGGGTGCATGTGGCCATGAGCATGACAGGGTCCCACCAGTCCTGAGACACTGCATGTGTGTGACCACATGTGTGATGAGCTCCAACCAGTCCTGAGACACTGTGTGTGTGTTACCACATGTGTGACAGGGTTCCACCAGTCCCTGGGGCTCTGTCCCTCATTGGAAGAGGGCATGAGATGCTTTGCCTCTGTTGGGAGAGGAGACCCATGTGTTCCCCAGGCAGTTGGAGCACTCAGCACTGGGTACTGTGCCAGATGGTTTCACCGTTGGATAAACGTGTTTCCAAAAGCATCTTTAGCCTGTTACATCCAATTGCCCATGATTTGTGTAAGAACTTGTTATTTTTTAATGCTAATGAAGCCCTTAAAAATTAGATGGGTGTCAGAGGAGGGATCTCCATTCCCACGAGGCCTGAGACCCATGCCATGCTCCCCATCATGGGAGCTGCACACCCCCATGGCCGGTGCTCCTTGTCACAGCTGCTGAGGCCCTCCTGCCCCTAGAATCCTGGTGCCCACCCCCCTGGTGGTGCTCCTGACATGGCAGACTCCCCACCCATCCTCTTGACAGCCTCCCTCATTCTCACCTCTTGCTTCTGTTTCCTGCTGCAGCGGTGGTAAGGGTACTTGCAGGTGCTCACCGTGTGCCTCCCCTGGCACAGATCTGGCAGCAAGTTGGTCCCCCCTCAACCTCTGACGAAAAAGGGGGTGAGGCCTGGGTCTCGGCAGCTCACCCAGCCCTTGAACTTGCTGTGGCCTCAGGACTGACCAGGCTGGACAGCCAGTCACACTGACCAGCACCACCAGGGACCATGATCGCCAAGGAAACATTCCCACATGGGGAATTTCCACTTTGATCCAGACCCAAATAAAGATCCAAAGAAAGAATATGAAGGAAATATGTGCATATTCTGGGAGGACTCCCATTCTCTGCTCAAAAGTGGAAGGATTTATGATTAAAGGAAACACAGGCAGCCTGGAACCCCTCATGTCCGACCTGGATGAAGTCCACCTGGGGCCAGCAGCAGACCCTCTCTTTAATCACAGAAGGTTGTGTGGTCTGCAGCTGGGCACCTGTTTCCTCAGTGAGCGTCTGAGCGAGAAGCCAGGCAAGGCTGTGGAAAGTCAGCAAAGCACCCAGGTCCCGGTAAGCCTCCCACCCTGTGGCTCCTGACCCACTTTCTTCAGGTGGAAAGAGGTGGTTGGGGAGGTGGAGAGGCCCTGGCTGAGGTGCAGCTGGTTTCTTGGGCTATGGTATGTGCTGGGAGCTCCTGGAGGTGGGGAGGTGGGTTTCTTCTTGCTGTTTCCATCACAGTCATCTTCCTGTGACCTGCAAGCCCGAGCTCGCACTGCCTGGGACGACCTTGCCTGGCACTCACGTTCCCATGTTGGCAGGCCCCGTAGCCAAGAGGAGGGCGCAGAACACACACACACCAGGCACTGCCCCTGGGAGGACTGTGGGCCCCACAGGCTGCTGCGTCCATTCTGCAGAACCAAGGCCCCAGCACCTGCTAGGCTGGCACATGGCTGTGTGCACCTCGCCCAAGGCCTCATAAATCAGCAGTGCCCTGTCTTAGAAACCAGGCACTTACCACCCCTCCCAGGCTCTAAAACTGCAGCCACAGCCACAAGCATCTTTGCTGTGCTCCAGGAAAGCTGACTGGCTTCTTCCAGGGCTTGGGTGACCCCATCTTGCCCTTTCAGTGTAACTGAAAGCCGGGCTGTGGCCATGCACACCCTGCTGCGACCTGAATGCTGGCGTCCTCCAGATTCCTCTGCTGAAGCCCTCACCTCTGAGGTGATGGTGGGGTTTGGGGAGGCCGATTAGAGCATGAGGTCAGAGCCCCCACAAATGGGGGCCCTTATGAAAGAGGCTGGGGGGCTCCTCTGCACCTTTCCCCCACGAGGACACACTGAACGTGCAGTGTCTGTGACAAATGTAGAGTCTGAGGAATGCCACGTCTGTGAAAAACACCACGTCTGTCAGAAATGGGGTGTCTGTGAGTAACGGGGTGTCAGTGAGGGTCTGTGAGAAATGGAGCATCTGTGAGGAATAGGGCATCTGTGAGGCTCTGAGATGGAATACGGGGTCAGTGAGGAACAGGTCACCTGTGACGAATGAGGCACGTGTGAGGAACGCTGGGTCTGTGAGAAATGCGGCACCTGTGAGGGTCTGGGAGGAATGGGGAATCTGTGAGGTTCTTTAAGGAATGGGGCGTCTGTGAGGAATGGGGTGTCTGAGGAACGGGGCATCTGTGAGGGTCTGTGAGGAATGAGGCATGTGTGAGGAATGCTGGGTCTGTGAGAAATGGGGCACCTGTGAGGGTCTGGGAGGAATGGGGAATCTGTGAGGGTCTTTGAGGAATGGGGCGTCTGTGAGGAATGGGGCATCTGTGAGGAATGGGGCATCTCTGAGGAACGGGGCATCTGTGAGGGTCTGTGAGGAACAGGGCATCTCTGAGGAACGAGGCATCTGTGAGGGTCTGTGAGGAACGGGGCATCTCTGAGGAACGGGGCATCTGTGAGGGTCTGTGAGGAACGGGGCATCTCTGAGGAATGGGGCATCTGTGAGGGTCTGTGAGGAATGGGGCATCTCTGAGGAATGGGGCATCTGTGAGGGTCTGTGAGGAATGGGGCATCTCTGAGGAACGGGGCATCTGTGAGGGTCTGTGAGGAACGGGGCATCTCTGAGGAACGGGGCATCTGTGAGGGTCTGTGAGGAATGGGGCATCTGTGAGGAACGGGGCATCTGTGAGGAACGGGGCATTTCTGAGGGTCTGTGAGGAATGGGGCATCTGTGAGGAACGGGGCTTCTGTGAGGAACGGGGCTTCTGTGAGGAACGGGGCATCTGTGAGGAACGGGGCATCTGTGAGGAACGGGGCTTCTGTGAGGAATGGGGCATCTGTGAGGAAGGGGGCATCTGTGAGGAACGGGGCATCTGTGAGGAACGGGGCATCTGTGAGGGTCTCTGAGGAATGGGGCATCTGTGAGGAACGGGGCATCTGTGAGGAACGGGGCATCTGTGAGGAACGGGGCATCTGTGAGGGTCTCTGAGGAATGGGGCATCTGTGAGGAACGGGGCTTCTGTGAAGAATGGGGCATCTGTGAGGAATGGGGCATCTGTGAGGAACAGGGCATCTGTGAGGGTCTGTGAGGAATGACGCATGTGTGAGGAATGGGGCATCTGTGAGGGTCTGTGAGGAATGGGGCATCTGTGAGGAACGGGGCATCTGTGAGGAATGGGGCATCTGTGAGGAACGGGGCATCTGTGAGGAACGGGGCTTCTGTGAGGAATGGGGCATCTGTGAGGAATGGGGCATCTGTGAGGAATGGGGCATCTGTGAGGGTCTGTGAGGAACGGGGCATCTGTGAAGTTCTGTGAGGAATGGGGCATCTGTGAGGGTCTGTGAGGAATGGGGCATCTGTGAGGGTCTGTGAGGAACAGGGCATCTGTGAGGGTCTGTGAGGAATGGGGCATCTGTGAAGTTCTGTGAGGAACGGGGTGTCTGTGATGAACGGGGTGTGTGTGAGGAACGAGGCGTCTGTGAGGGTCTGTGAGGAATGGGGTATCCGTGAGGAATGGGGCCTTTGTGAGAAACGCGGCATCTATGAGGGTCTGTGAGTAACGTGCCCTCACCAGAACCTTGTCTCCCAGCACCCTGAGTTTGGATTTCCCAACCTCTAGTACTATGAGAAATACGTTTTTGTTGTTATTTATTTTTCCTTCTCTAAAAATTTATTTTTGAGACAAGGTCTCGCTATGTCGCCCAGGCTGGAGGAGTGGTGTGAACATCGCTCACTGCCGCCTTGGCCTTCCATACGAAAGCAATCCTCCTGCCTGAGCCTCCCCAGTAGCTGGGACCACAGGCTCACAGCTCCCTCCCTGGCTAAGTTTTTGAATATTTAATAGAGAAGGGGTCTCCCTATGTTGCCCAGGCTGGTCTCAAACTCCTGAACTCAAGTGATCCTCCCACTGGCCTCTCAAAGTACCAGGATTACAGTACTTTCAGCCTCCTTTTCATTTTTTAAATATTTTTTTTGCAGAGATAGATTCTCAGTATGTTGCCCAGGCTTGTCTCCTGGCCTCAAGGGATCCTCCCACTTCAGTCTCCTACAGTGTTGGGATTACAGATGACAGCCATTGCGCTTCGCCCAAGCTTCTGCTGTTTAGAAGCCACCCACTCCAAGCTACTTTCAGAGGGACCCAGGCACCCTCTGACTGACCCCCTCTGGAGTCCACTCCACTGTCTGGCCACAGCTGTGGGGGCTGCAGCTGAGGTGGCCCTCTTGCTAGGTGTGAAGTGAGGCTTCTTTGTGGCTATGGCGTCAGTGTCCCGGGAGGGCCCAGGAGGCTGTCCAGCTGTGGACGCCGGCTCAGAAATTCACAGGGCGTCTCTGCCACATTGTCTGGCCCAAGCAAGTCTCCAGGCCAGGCGGTGCCAAGACCCCACCTCTCAGTGCGGTGCCCATGGGCACGGATGAGGCAGTGTGACTCATGGGAACGTTGTTATGGTGAGGGACATCTAGGGTGAGCAGAAAGCAATTGATTTATTGATTTCTTTGGAGTCAGCCGTGTTCCTCTGGCTTTCTAGAGCGTCCCTTTAAAACAAGCCAGGTCTGCGCCTGGAGCTACATTCGGCTGCGAAAGGCAGTTTGCTGGAATTTGTTCCACGCCTTGCGCAGCATCCATGTTTTGGCTCCGCCTCTTTCAGAGTCACCGGCGCTGTCTGCAGGGACTGGGGTTTGAGACCGGAGCTCACATCCTCTGTCTGCTCTGGCCGGGCCTGGGGTCCCCACCTGCAGCCACAGTCCAGGCACCAGGTGTGACTCTGTCAGTAGATCATAGACTCCACTCAGTGTCCACACACTTTGGGGCTTTGAGCCGGGACCAGCTCCTGACTTGGAAGTAGTGCTGGAAGGCGGGCAGTGAGGCTGAGGGGCCCCGGTCACCGGCCACTCTCAGCCAGGGCCAGGACCCCCGAGAGCTACTGAGGGCCACCTGGGTCAGGTGGTGTCTGTGGCAGGTGGTGGGGGGTGGGGAATGAGGAAGGGGATGTCCTTAGGTGAGCCCTTAATTTATAACTGCAGAAACCCAGGGAGGGGCCAGAGGTGGCCCAAGGCCCGTGTCTCCACTCTCTGAGGCCTGGCCAGAGCAGGGCACTGCGCTGGGTGGGCACAAGGACTGAGAGTCCCTGCTGTGTTCCCGTGGGACACACTGCTGTGTTGTGTTCAGTCATTCTTTAGACATGACTACAGAGACTCTATCTAAAGTGGTTCTACCATTGGCTCTCGGATCATGCCTGCCTCCCTTCATCCAGACCCCTCGGCACCACCTCCTACAGGAAGCCCTCCCTGATCCCCACTGCAGGGTGACCTGCTCTGGGTCCTCATATGACCCCATGAGATCAGTGCCCTCGCACTGTACACCAGACCCAGAGGACGACTAAAGGGGCTGGAGCTGAGCCCAGTGGTTGCAGGATGGGTCGGGGGCCTGCGGTCTGACCGCCCCTCTCAGAGCCTTCCCTTCCCTCGAGTCCTCATCCTGCTCCTGGATGGGCACGTCTAGGCCCCGGACTCTGCCTCCACTTAATAAACATCTGTTTGATAAAAGCAGAAGGAGTCACGAAGGCACTGGTCTGGGGTGTCTGAAGCTGGAGTGATGTTTGTGTATTTTATTACTGTTGGTGTAGTCCACAGTGCACTCACTGTTTATGTGCTCATTAAAGAAAAACGTGCCATGCCAAAGAAGTAATTGCCTGTGCTACAGTTAAAAACTGTCATCTCTATTTAATTTATTACTATATAGGAAAATGGAGAGGTGCTGCATTTGTAATCTCTAGTTTATTATGTTATTATGGCTACATAGGAAAATGGAAAGGTGCGGCATAATTTAGTAATTAGAACTACAGGCTTTCGTTTTCTGTAATTTCATGGTTTTATTCAGCAGAACTGTTACTCTCATTTTTTTCTTAGCCCAGGTCCCTTCTGACCTTCTGCAGGATCCTGGGTGAGGACGGAGGAACAGGGTCGGCCTCAACCCCATGGCTGCTGAGTCAACCTCCACCCCGTGGCTGCTGGGTCGGCCTCCACCCCGTGGCTGCTGGGTCGGCCTCCACCCCGTGGCTGCTGGGTTAGCCTCCACCCTGTGGTTGCCCGGCCCTGCTCAGAGTAGGAGATGGGGAGGGACTCATGTCAGTTAACAGGGAGACAGAGATAGGGGACCTGGGGGCCACCCAATCAAAGAGCACTTTTCCCTGGAACCTAAATCCTACCCCCCAAGCAACGGAGGCTGCTGGGCGTTCCCAAAAAAGGGGCAGCCACAGTGACCTCATCCCAGGCTACCCTGCCAGACTGTGTCCTGAGGACAGTATCATTGACTCACGTTGTTATGTAGGTGTCCTGCCTGTGAACCTCAAGTATAGAGGATGGACGGCGCCGTGGTTCCAGCCTCAGCATGGGCTGTGGCATCAGTCGGGTGCCCAAGGCTCAGACTTGCTGGGTGTGGAGGAGGAGGTGGCAGGTGCGGGGGTTGCTGGCGGGGTGTAGAAGAGGAGGTGGCAGGTGTGGGGGTGCTGGTGGGGTGCAGAGGAGGAAGTGGTGGGTGGGAATGCTGGGGTTTGGAGGAAGAGGTGGTGGGTGCAGGGGTGCTGGTGGGGTACAGAGGAGGAGGTGGCAGGTGTGGGGGTGCTGGTGGAGTGCAGAGGAGGAGGTGGCAGGTGTTGGGGTGCTGGTGGAGTGCAGAGGAGGAGGTGGCAGGTGTGGGGGTGCTGGTGGAGTGCAGAAGAGGAGGTGGCAGGTACTGGGGTCCTGGTGGGGTGCAGAAGAGGAGGTGGCAGGTACGGGGGTCCTGGTGGGGTACAGAGGAGGAGGTGGCAGGTGTGGGGGTGCTGATGGGGTGCAGAGGAGGAAGTGGCAGGTGGGAATGCTGGGGTTTGGAGGAAGAGGTGGTGGGTGCGGGGGTGCTGTTGGGGTACAGAGGAGGAGGTGGTGGGTATGGGGGTGCTAGCAGGGTGCAAAGGAGGAGGTGGCGGGTGTGGGGGTGCTAGCAGGGTGCAGAGGGGCTGCTGGCAGAAGCAGCTCATTGGACTCCTCAGCCCGGGAGCCAACCGAGATCGCTGCCAAGAACAGGATCCTGGGTCCCTGGGCTGAGGCGTTGACACTGCTCACCAAGGCGCCCTTCCCAGGACCCTTGACATCCAGGGTCCCAAGGGCTGCCACCCCTCGGCCCTGATTCTGGGGTTCCATGCCACCCGTGTGTCCTCCCAGAGCAGTGTCTGGCTCTGCAGATGTCTATGGTCACATCCTTGTGGGTCCTCTGACCCCCACAGTCTCAGCCAGTGCAGCTGTGGTGTCCTTGAGGCTAGACAGGCCAGCTCCCACTACACCCATGTATCACCGGAAGTCCCTGGCTTCCCCCAGCTGACGGGAAGAATGAGTATCTGAGGGTGTCTTTCACAAGGCCATGCTGATGGGGACCAAGACAGTGAACTCTGGGGCCTCAGCATAACCAACTGTGTGGCCAGGATGAGCGCCCACAGCCTGGGAGCCTGGGGCCTGAACCTGGGATAGGGGAAGCTCAGGCGACCTGCAGGTGGCAGCAAGAGCCCCTCCTCGCCCCATGAGGACTCCAGCGCAGCCTCGTGCTGTGATGACCCTGAGCCGTCCCAGCAACAGCCCTGCCCACCCACCCGGCAAGCACAAGTCACACCTGGCTGGAGACTCTCACAGTGAGGCCATCTGTGGCTGATGGGTCTGGGCACATGGCCTCTGTTCCAGCGTGGATCCACATGCATTTGTGAAGATTTACTTTTCTCTGAAATAGGAGCGGAGAATTAACGCTCTGGGTGGGTTTGTCAGTGGAAGTCAACTGTGTCTGACAGCCGTGGCCTCGCAGGGGGTTCTGCATCCCTCCCTCTGGAAGCTGTGGGGTCATAGGTCATGGCCAGACCATTTCCCACACTGTGGCAGCTTCTGCCACGTTCCTTAGAGCAGGGCCGGTGCCTGCTGTGCCGGGGTAGGCAGCACCACGGTAGGGCCCACAGAGGTAGCAGGGCTGATGTGGCCTGGCCACTGAGGGTTCTGTATGGCGTGGCTGGGACTCCCTGGGTCTGCTCTAGGGGGGCGCTGGCTCAGGGAGGCCATGGTGACCATGAGGAGCCTGCTGGGAGGCCCACCCTTGCTAATCGATTGCTATGGTTTTGAAACAGAAACTGCGTGAGTGTCAGGAATCCCCTGTCGGTGCCACCTGTGGGCACCTGTCTTCCGCTCAGCATTGCAAACTGCATGGATTTCTATTTACCCATCAGGATGAGTAATTTACAGGTAAGTCCATGATGAGCACGAACTGCGACTTCTTCAGCACCAGTGCATGTTCACTGCGTCACCAAAGGGGATGTCAATTAGGTAAGACGTGGGGAGAGCTAGGTGTGTCTTAGTGGAACCCCACCCGGCACCTTCGCTGATGGTCTGTTGGTTGATGTGGTGAGTAACAGCCACGGTAGGGCTGGGATTCAACTTTGCAGTGACCTTCCACCTTCCAGGGCCATCTCAAGCCCACCTCGTTGCTCCGGCCTCATCCTCCCAGGCCGCGGCCATGACAGGGCTGGCTCTGCTATGTGGGCCCCAGGGAGGACCTGGGGGGCACAGCCCAGGACGACCACAGTGACATGAAACCTTCGTGGTCTTAATACCCTGAGATTTGGGGCCTTTGCTCATCATCAGTAGCCAAGCCCCAACTCATAGCTGACGCTTGTGAAAAGCATTCGTGGCTTCACCTCAAGTCTTAGCCTCAGTATGTGCTGGCGAGAGTGAGCGTTGGCTCTGGAGTGGGACTGTGGAGTCTTAGATTCTCACCATCCCACCTTAGCAGGTCCCCACTCTCTGCACCAGTTTCTTCATCGGTGAATTTGGGGTGACAACAGCACCTGGGTGAGGCGGAGGATCAAGCAGGTCGACCTGGGAGGCAGTTGGGGCTTTGCCCCAACTGGGACAGTTCCTGCCTGTGGACTCTGCTTTTGCCATGAGAGTGGTCCTGGTTGTGGGGAGGAAGGCAGACGGGTGGGAAGGGCGGGGGAGAGAGAGATGAGGATGGCCATGAGGAGGAGTGTTTCCACGTCTCATTAACCAGTCCTGACGCCTGGTCCTGAGCAGGGCAAACCCACCCAAGCTCCCGTCCCATGTACATGGTGCCCCTCGCAGCTCCAGATGATGCACTCACTGCCTCAGGGGAGCCGACTGGCTCCCTACAGCCGAGGGTGCACGTTCCCTTGCCCATGGGGAGGCCGAAGCTGCTGCTTCCAGGGAGAAAGCTTTGGCATCAGACGCGAATGAAGTAAAAGCAACAAGCTTTAAAAAAACGTCACATTCCATTGGGAGCAATCAAGGGATGGTTTTCCCAGCAATGCCCCTATGCCCACATGGCCAGATATGTGCTTTGTACTGGAAATGCCACCTGTGCAGCCTGGCACCCTGGCAGTGACCTCTTCCTCAGCTTGGGACGGAGACCTCTGCCTCTGAGGGCCCAGGCCTCACAGCCTGCAGATGCTGCTGCTTGGAAAAGACCCAGTGTGGGGTGTGGGGGTGTGTAGCTCAGAAGAGGCGGGGTTGGCACTGGTAAAGGTGCTGGCCTCTGGGGCAGGGACATGGGTGCCAAATCCCAATGCCAGGGCATCCTCTGGATAGGCTGTGCAAGAGCAGTCTTGGGATCCATTTTTGGTACCATGAGATGTTTTTATAAGTTTGTGTATGGAAGCGTCCAAATTCCTGATTTTCCCTAGGAATAAGAAGAAATCCCAAGGCCCAAGAGAAAGTAAATGCAGAGAGCTCTGCCGGGCTTCCTCTGGGATGACTGCGTTCCCCTCACACCTGACCCTGATGTAGGCTGTCGAAGGCAGTTCACGGTGTCTATGGCTTTTCCAAATGTTGCAGCTTTTTCTGCCATGTCTGTGCAAGAAATCAGCTAATACTAAAGTCATTGCTGTTAAGAGAATAAAATAAATATTTTAAAAACCATTTTTTTTTTTTTTGAGACAGAGTCTTGCTCTGTCACCAGGCTAGAGTACAATGGCACGATCTTGGCTCGCTGCAACCTCCACTTCCCGGTTCAAGTGATTCTCCTGCCTCAGCCTCCTGAGTAGCTGAGACTACAGGTGCACACCACCATGCCCAGCTAACTTGTATTTTTCTAGTAGAGACAGGGTTTCACCATGTTGGCCAGGCTGGTCTCAATCTCCTGACCTCATGATCCACCTACCTCAGCCTCCCAAAGTGCTGGGATAACAGGCGTGAAGCACCACGCCTGACCCCAGAGAGTACACTTTGAATCTTTACATCTTATGGATTGCAGACATATTCAGAGCACCATGTTGTGATTGTTGGAAGTGGAGGTGAAAATCAGAAATGACTCCCAGGTCTGTGGGGCCTCATGAATGACCTATGGATTGGAACCTTTGAAAAAAATTGAGGACAAGAATGGAATGATTCTATGGCTCAGGAAGTTTCACATAAGGAAAACTTCATCTCATAGAAAATAAAAGCTCTGCCGAAGCCTTCTAGTTTGCCCTGAATTGAAATACACAGAGCCCTTCCTTAGTCACTATCATCAGATGGTGTAATACTGGTGATTTTATAGCACTGTGGACCCAGAAACTTATGCACCATTCTAGGGCCATGTGTAAAATATGCAAAACTGCCATCAGTTACTGACCTGTGGACAAAATATCTAGTATCATATTTAAGTGGTTTACATCATTTAAAAAGATCTTGCAGATTACTCAACAGTTAATGCTTTCATGGAACATTTAGTCTTTGGTCTGCTCATTTTCTTGTAGTGTCTGTGGTATAGACAGAATCAGCCTGTGAAAATAGAGAACACATGTATTTAAAAAGAAATGCAAGCAAATGTGTTTTCATTTACAGTGAAATATTTAGTAAATATATTTCAAACCTTATTGTGCATACAGATCACTTAAGGATCTTGTTGAAACACAGACGTGGATTCAGTAGATCTGGAGATGCCAAGATTCTGCATTTGTTACAAGCTCCCAGGTAATATCTATGCTGCCTATCCCTAGACCACACTGTGAGTAGCAAGAATCCAGGTTTTACTCAGGGCACAGTGGCTCATGCCTATAATCCCAGCACTTTGGGATGCTGAAGCAAGAGGATTGCTTGAGCCCAGGAGTTTGAGACCAGCCTGGGCGACACAGTGAGACCCTGTCTCTACCAAAATAAATACATAAATAAAGAGGCCAGATATGGTGGCTCATGCCTGTAATCCCAGCACTTTGGGAGGCCGAGGTGGGCGGATCACCTGTGGTCAGGAATTCGAGACCAGCCTAGCCAATATGGTGAAACCCTATCTCTACTAAAAATAAAAAAATTCATGTCACCTGATTTCCAAGATGGTGCGGTAGGAACAACTCAGGATTGTAGCTCTCAGTGAAGGTGCAGAGGGTGAGTCCTAGCCGCATTTTCAGACGGACCTTTGTTGCCCACAGAACGGGGAAATTCCCAGGTGTAGGAGAGACACAGGACACCAGTGCAGCCCTTTCAGTTTGCGCGGCCATTTCGGCCGGTGCCGCAGTACAGTGGCACCCCGCACAAAACTCACTGGTCTGGGTGCCCTGTTAAACCGGCAATCTGAGATTTGGGAGGGCAGATTAACATATCCATCTGATTAAACGGGACTTGGACAGTGAGCCAGACCAGGAGATTTCTGGGAAGTGTGATTTGAGCCAGTGCAGTGGGCCACAGCACGGGAAATCACACAGATCCCGGTGCCCTATCAGCAGGCAACTGAAACACCTGTGAGAGAGTCAACCATTCAACCAAAAAAAAAAGAGAGAGAGGGAGAAAGGACTCTGAGGCAGGGAGCCAGGTGATCAGGCTTGGCGGGTCCCACCCCCACAGGGACAAACAAAACGGCAATTCAAAACGCTTAGGGTTGAGAGTTTTACTGCAGGCTCAGCTGAATCCAGTACGGTGCAGCTCGGTGGGGGAGGGGTGTCCACCACTACGGACGCATACCACCCCTACTGAGGTACACGTCCATTGCTGAAGCAGCCTGCTGTTGCCGAGGCAACCTGCCATAACAGAGAGACTCGGCCAACAGGGCGGAGCCCACCACAGTAGGGCAGAGCCCTGTGGCAGCAGGGCGGACCCCGCAGTAGCAGGGTGGAGCCTCGGCAGGCAAATAGTGACTAGACTGCCTCCTAGCTGGGCAGGACAGTGCAATGGATACTTATAGAGAAAGCCGCAACTCCCTGAGACAGAGCATCTGAGGGAAAAAAAGGGGGGGGTTATAAGTTCTGCTGCAGCAGACCTAAACACACCCGCCCAACAACACAGAATGAACAACGGAGCTCACAGCTCAGCACTGGAGCTCCTATAAAGTGCAGACCGTCTCCTCAAGCAGCTTCCTGACCCCTGTATATCCAAAGAATCATCTCAAAAAAGGACTAATCAGACTGACATTTGGCGGGCATCATTCTGGGACAAAGATAGCAAAAGAAGAAACTGGTAGCATCTCTCACTGTTCCACAGCTGCTACAGGTGTATCCCAGACAAGCAGGGCCTAGAGTGGACCTCAGCAGTCATATAGCAGAGGGGCTAGATGGTTAGAAGGAACACTAAGTAACAGAAATACTTCGTCATCAACAATCTGGGCATCCACTCAGAGACCCAATCGAAAAGTCAGCAACTTCTAAGACGACACGTGGATAAATCCACAAAGATGGGAAGAAACCAGTGCAAAAAGGAGGAAAACACCTGAAACCAAAACACCTCACCTCCTACAAAGGACCAAAACTCCTCACCAGCAAGGAAACAAAGCTGGATGGAAAATGAGTGTGATGAAATGATGGAATCAGACTTCAGAAGGTGGATAATGAGAAATTTCAGTGAGCTAAAAGAACATGTTCTAAATCAACGCAAAGAAACTAAGAACCTTGAAAAAAGATTTGAGGAAATGATAACAAGAATGGACAACTTAGAGAGGAATATGAATGAATTGAAGGAACTGAAAAACAC
The DNA here is from genome assembly GCA_031835075.1 of Saguinus oedipus. Lineage (NCBI taxonomy): Eukaryota > Metazoa > Chordata > Mammalia > Primates > Cebidae > Saguinus > Saguinus oedipus. Next base: position 12,468,379 of record CM063179.1, on the reverse strand, counting down.
AACACGAGAACTTCATGAAGCATGCACAAGTTTCAACAGCCGAATTGACCAAGCAGAAGAAAGAATATCAGAAGTCGAAGATCAACTCAATGAAATAAAATGAGAAACCAAGATTAGAGAAAAAAGCGCAAAAAGAAATGAACAAAATCTCCAAGAAATGTGGGACTATGTGAAAAGACCTAACCTACGTTTGATAGGTGTACCAGAATGTGACGAAGGGAATGAATCCAAGCTGGAAAACACTCTTCAGGATATTATCCAGGAAAATTTCCCCAACCTAGCAAGGCAGGCCAATACTCAACTCCAGGAAATACAGAGAACACCACAAAGATATTCCACAAGAAGAGCAACCCCACGGCACATAATCATCAGATTTGCCAGGGTTGAAATGAAGGAGAAGATACTAAGGGCAGCCAGAGAGAAGGGTAGGGTCACTCACAAAGGGAAGCCCATTAGCAGATCTCTCGGCAGCAACTCTACAAGCCAGAAGAGAGTGGGGGCCAATATTCAACATCCTTAAAGAAAAGAACTTTCAACCCAGAATTTCATATCCAGCCAAAGTGAGCTTCATAAGTGAAGGAAGAATAAAATCTTTTGCCAACAAGCAAGTACTCAGAGATTTTGTCACCACCAGGCCTGCTTTACAAAAGCTCCTGAAAGAGGCACTACACATAGAAAGGAACAACCAGTACCAGCCACTCCAAAAACATACCAAATGGTAAAGAGCATAAACACAATGAAAAATCTACATCAACTAATGGGCAAAACAGCCAGCTAGCATCAAAATGGCAGTATCAAATTCACACATAACAATATTAACCCTAAATGTAAATGGGCTAAATGCACCAATTAAAAGACACAGACTGGCAAATTGGATAAAAAAACCCATTGGTGTGCTGTATCCAGGAAACCCATCTCACATGCAAGGATACACAAAGGATCAAAATAAAGGGATGGAGGAAGATTTACCAAGCAAATGGAGAGAAAAAAAAAGCAGGAGTTGCAATTCTCGTCTCTGATAAAATAGACTTTAAAGCAACAAAGATCAAAAGAGACAAAGAAGGTCATTACATAATGGTCAAAGGATCAACACAACAAGAAGAGCTAATGATCCTAAATATATATGGACCCAATACAGGAGCAGCCAGATATATAAGGCAAGTTCTTAACGACTTACAAAGAGACTTAGACTCCCACACAATAATAGTGGGAGACTTTAACACTCCACTATCAATATCAGACAGATCAAACAGACAGAAAATTAACAAGGATACCCAGGGCTTGAACTCAGACCTGGAACAAGCAAACCTGATAGACATTTACAGAACTCTCCACCCCAAATCAACAGAATATACATTCTTCTCAGCACCACATCACACCTACTCCAAAATTGACCACATAATTGGAAGTAAAGCACTCCTCAGCAAATGCAAAACAACTGAAATCATAACAAACAGTCTCTCAGACCATGGTGCAATCAAGTTAGAACTCAGAATTCAGAAACTGACTCAGAACCACACAGCTTCATGGAAACTGAACAACTGGCTCTTGAATGTTGATTGGATAAACAATGAAATGAAGGCAGAAATAAAGAAGTTCTTCGAAACCAACAAGAACGAAAACAAAACATACCAGAATCTCTGGGACACATTTAAAGCACTCTGTAGAGGAAAATATATAGCAATAAGTGCCCACATGAGAAGAGTGGAGAGATCCAAAATTGACACCCTATCATCAAAATTGAAAGAGTTAGAGGAGCAAGATCAAAAAAACTCAAAACCTAGCAGAAGACAAGAAATAACTAAGATCAGAGCAGAACTGAAGGAGATAGAGACACGAAAAACCCTTCAAAATATCAATAAATCCAAGAGATGGTTTTTCAAAAAGATCAACAAAATAGACAGACCACTAGCCAGACTGATGAAAAAGAAAAGAACAACCAAATAGATGCAATAAAAAATGATAAAGGGGAAATCACCACAGATTCCACAGAAATTCAAACCATCATCAGAGATTACTACAAACAACTCTATGCACATAAACTAGTAAACCAGGAAGAAATGAATAAACTCCTGGACACCTGTGTCCTCCCAAGCCTAAACCACGAGGAAGAAGAAACCATGAATAGACCAATAACAAGGTCTGAAGTTGAGGCAGCAATTAAGATCCTACCACACAAAAAAAGCCCAGGTCCAGATGGGTTCACAGCCGAATTCTACCAGACACACAAAGAGGATCTGGTACCATTCCTTCTGAAACTATTCCAAATAATTCAAAAAGAGGGAACCCTTCCCAAATCATTTTATGAGACGAACATCATCCTGATACCAAAACCCAGCAGAGACTCAACAAGAAAAGAAAACTTCAGGCCAATATCCATGATGAACATAGATGCAAAAATCTTCAATAAAATACTGGCAAACCGATTGCAACAGCACATTAAAAAACGTATCCATCATGATCAAGTAGGATTCATCCCGGGGATGCAAGGCTGGTTCAACATACACAAGTCTATAAATGTAATTCACCACATAAACAGAAGCAAAAACAAAAACCACATGATTATCTCAATTGACACAGAGAAGGCATTTGACAAAATTCAACAGCCCTTTATGCTAAAAACCCTCAACAAACTTGGTATTGATGGAACATATCTCAAAGTAATAAAAGCTATTTATGACAAACCAACAGCCAATATCATACTGAATGGGCAAAAACTGGAAGCATTACCTTTGAAATCCGGCACTAGAAAAGGATGCCCTCTTTCACCACTCCTATTCAACATAGTACTGGAAGTTCTAGCCAGAGCAATCAGGCAAGAAAAGGAAATAAACTGTATTCCAATAGGAAAAGTGGAAGCCAAATTGTCTCTATTTGCAGACGACATGATAGTATGCCTAGGAGACCCCATCACCTCAGCCCAAAAACTCCTGAAACTGATAAGCAACTTCAGCAAAGTCTCAGGATATAAAATCAATGTGCAAAAATCACAAGCATTCCTAAACACCAATAACAGACTTAAAAAGAACGAAATCAAGAATGAACTGCCATTCACAATTGCTACAAAGAGAATAAAATACCTAGGAATACAACTTACAAGGAACGTAAGGGACCTCTTCAAGGAAAACTACAAATCACTGCTCAACGAAACAGAGAGGACACAAACAGATAAAGAAACATTCCATGTTCATGGTTAGGAAGAATCAATATCATGAAAATGGCTATACTGCCCAAAGTAATTTACACAATCAATGCTATCCCCATCAAACTACCATTGAATTTCTTTACAGAACTGGAAAAAAACCACCATGAACTTCATATGGAACCAAAAGAGAGCCCGCATAGCCAAGTCAATTCTAAGCAAGAAGAACACAGCGGGAGGCATCACACTACCAGACTTCAAACTATACTACAAGGCTACAGTAATCAAAACAGCATGGTACTGGTACCAAAACAGAGATATAGACCAATGGAACAGAACAGAAGCATCGAAGGCAACACAACATATCTACAACCATATAATCTTTGATAAACCAGACAAAAACAAGCAATGCGGAAAGGATTCCCTGTTTAATCAATGGTGTTGGAAAAACTGGTTAGCCATGTGCAGAAAGCAGAAACTGGACCCCTTCCTGACACCTTACACTAAAATTAACTCCAGATGGATTAAACACTTAAACATAAGAACTGGCACTATGAAAACCCTAGAAGAAAATCTAGGCAAAACCATACAGGACATAGGAGTAGGCAAGGACTTCATGACCAAAACACCAAATCATTGGCAACAAAAGCCAAAATAGACAAATGGGACCTAACCAAACTCCACAGCTTTTGCATGGCAAAAGAAACAGTCACTAGAGTGAATCGGCAACCAACAGAATGGGAAAAAATCTTTGCAGCTTACCCATCTGACAAAGGGCTGATATCCAGAATTTACAAAGAACTCAAACAGATTTACAGGAAAAAGACAAACAAGCCCAGTCAAAAATGGGCAAAGGATATGAACAGACACTTTACAAAAGAAGACATACATGAGGCCAACAAACACATGAAAAAACGCTCATCATCACTGGTCATTAGAGAGATGCAAATGAAAACCACATTGAGATACCATCTCACGCCAGTTAGAATGGTGATCATTAAAAAATCTGGAGACAACAGATGCTGAAGAGGATGCGGAGAAATAGGAACACTCTTACACTGTTGATGGGAGTGTAAATTAGTTCAATGATTGTGGAAGACAGTGTGGTGATTCCTCTAGGACCTAGAAATAGAAATTCCATTTGACCCAGCAATTCCATTACTGGGTATATATCCAAAGGATTATAAATCGTTCTACTATAAGGACACATGCACATGAATGTTCATTGCAGCACTGTCTACAATAGCAAAGACCTGGAACCAACCCAAATTCCCATCGATGATAGACTGGACTGGGAAAATGTGGCACATATACACCATGGAATATTACACAGCAATCAAAAATGATGAGTTTTTGTCCTTTGTAAGGACATGGATGAATCTGGAGAACATCATTCTCAGCAAACTGACACAAGAACAAAAAAGGAAATACCACATATTCTCAGTCATAGGCAGGTGAGAAAAATGAGAACACATGGACACAGGGAGGGGGGTACTACACACTGGGGTCTATGGGGGGAAATAGGAGAGGGACAGCGTGGGGGGAGCTAGGGAGGAATAGCCTAGGGAGAAATGCCAAATGTGGGTGAAGGGGAGGAAGGCAGCAAAACACACTGCTATGTGTGTACCTATGCAACTATCTTGCACGTTCTGCACATGTACCCCAAAACCTAAAATGCAATAAAAATTTTTAAAGAATAATGTCAAAAGCCTTTGGGGCTTCTAATCTGTAAAATTTCAAGAATTCTAACTTGAAAATATGGTATGTAAACAAAAATAAATAAATAAAAATAAAATAATTAGCTGGGCATGGTGGCACACATCTGTAACCACAGCTACTCGGGAGGCTGAGGTAGGCGAATTGCTTAAACCCAGGAGGCAGAGGTTGCAGTGAGCTGAGATCTTGCCACTGCATTCCAGCCTGGGCAACAGAGTCAGACTCTGTCACAAAAGAAAGAAAGAAAAGGAAGGAAGGAAGGATGGAAGGAAGGAAAAAGAAAGAGAAAGAAAGGAAGGAAGGAGGGAAGAAAATAATCTAGGTTGTAAAAATCAGAGTTAAATCTGAGTTATTATGTGTATATAATTTCTGCCCTTCCTCAAACATCTTAACCTTAAAAATCATTTGTCAAACCAATACAAGGAGTTTCAATCAGCAAAGCTTAAACTCAGTAATTAAACCAACTACAGTTCTAGAGTGAACATCTAAATAAAATGTCCAAGAATGATTGCAAACAACCATTCAAGGATTATACGTTTCACAACTACCATATGTTGAGGTAGTTGTGACATCATGCAGAGTTTCTGCCATGGTCCCCACTATGTTGAAGTCTAAATTCAGGCAAACTAGGTACTGTAAACAGAGGAAGGGAAGATGCCACCCATGAGTACTGTTTATTAAGTTCTTACCCTGTGTCAGTCACATTATAGACACTATCTCAGTTAATCCTCACAGTGAAAAGAGGGAAACACTACCATTGTCTCTATTTTATATTATAACAGGAAGCCAGGATCCAGAGAAGTGAAGCCATTTGCTCAAATTCATAATGTTCTTAAGTGGGAAACCAAGATTTTGAATCCAGAGTCTGTTGACATATTATATAGCGTCTATTGAATTCTGCATCATTTGTAATGAAAACTTAACTCCCAATCCTAAAACAAGGTGAGTAGCAAGCAGAATGGTCTTCAAAATGAAGAAGGAAATTAAGCTTTACTAATATTTGGCATATGATTGACAGGGAGTAAGTATACAGTGTATAAATGAATATGCATACATTTGGGTATATCATGAAATATTCTTTCCTGGTAAGGATGAGACTCCTTATTAAGATAATTTATATGTGAATCTGTGTGTTTGGAAATACTCTAAATGTGACGTTGGTAGAAAGAAAATGTACTAGAATGGATAAAGTGTTAGATATTTATGTCATGGAATATTAGACAACTGTTAAAGTGAATACACTTGATTTAGATAAATCTTAAAATGTCAAATTAAAAAAGCAAGGTGCAGACTAATGCGTTCAGTGTGATTCGATTCATGCATACTCTGAAAGCATACAAAATGGTATTCTGTGTCATTTATTTCCATATATAGAAAGGATATAACATTGTGAATAAGGTGGGTGCTTGCTAATTTCAGAGTAGTTGTCAACACCCGGGAGAACATTAGGGCTATGAGATTAGGAATACTACGAAGGAAGTTCTGAACAAAACATTAACACGTGTTCAGTCTGGGAGATGGGAGTGTGGCTGCTTGCTAGCTTATTAAATGAATCTCCATTCTTCTTTCTGTTCATAATATTTCATAATAATCAAATCAATGAAATGTGCTAAATGGGTGGATGGAGCAGAACAGATCCTGGAGGATCTGTTAGGATTGTAAGTGCGGGAACGGTGCAGAAAGTTTACTTTCTTGGGACCCCGGAAGTAAGGTGAGCCAAAAACACCATGTTCAAGCGAGAAGCAGAGGATGCAGCCAAGACTAAACTGCCACTGCTGCTTCTTGCTGTCCACTGATGGGACTTTCTGTCTTTGTGCTAACTGCATCATTATGAACAGAACCACATGCAAATGAAGAGTAATTATGAGCAACATGACAGGTTATCCTGTAAGCCTCATGTTGGAGGACTTAAGGTGAGTTTGAGAGGAATGTGAAAGATGACAAAAACTGAGCTCACAGGGGCTAGCTGGGTCAGTGGTTCTTAACCCCAGGTGCAGATAAGCAACACCCAGGCTACTTAAGTTGTCTGACCCCTTCACAGACCAACTGAATCAGTAGTATCTCTGAGGCTGGACACCTGGCTTAGGTATCTCATGTAAAATTCCTTTTTTATGGCTGAGTAGTATTCCATAGTATAAATATACCACAGTTTTTAAATTCACTCACTGTTTGGTAGAATTCGTACATGCAACCAAAAACCAAAATAAAAAATAAAATACATAGAGTTGATTAGCTGATTCCAAAGTGCAACCCGAGCTGAGATGGGTGCAGTATGTGTTTCCCAAGGTGCCATAACCATGAGTTTTGTCTGTCTTTATGCCTCCCAGCCTGGTAACAACCAGTCTAACTTGTGTTTGCAAACACACGTTGCTTCACATGCTCTGCTGGTTACCTTTTCTGCTCAGATACAAACCTCAGTGGGAAATGGGGTGTAGAGTCAATGGGCTTAAGGAAATCAAATGATAGGGGAACCAGGTCTTTAAAATTAGGAAACAAAGGCCCTGAAAGAAGAAATGCCTTGTCCCAAAGACACACGGCTAATTAGTAGTAGGTCCAGGATTTAAACACTAATTTTCTGACATTATCTTGAAATTAAAGAAAGTTTTATTAAGAAGGGTTTATTTTCCTCAGCTGATACTATTAACCTGCACCGACTTACGTATGAAGGCATTGCTGATTTGGACCTTCTTTTGAGCGCCAATTTATAATTATCCTAATTGTATGGAAATGAGAGCTTTCCAAACATGTGAAGGGTCATAAAAACATCTTGTTCAGTTAACTAAGTATTCCCACCATGGTCTTGTTTTTAACAGAAATTAATTTTATTTTCGAGGGAGTGTTTGGTTATTTCTGAAAAGCTCTAAACTACCCTCTAATTGAATGGGTATGCCAAATTAGTAAGGTTCTGAAGGACTCTGGTCTGAAAGAGAGGCTGGGAATGGAGTGGGCTCAATAAAAATCAAGCAATAGAAATACTCATAATAATAGCAAACACTTATGAGCACTTGCTGAGCACTTTTCTTAGTGCTTTAAGTAATAGGGTTGTTGCCAGTTTTAGCAAACAAAAACAGAGCACGCAGGTAAATTTGAATTCCAGGAAACGACAAATAATTTTTTGCCGTAAGCATGTTTCTGTATTTTTATTTGCCAATTCTGTCAACTCCACTAAGTGAATTAACACCATTTAACCTTTGCAATCCCACATGGTAGATTTAATTAATTCCCAGAATAGAGGAGAAAATGGAGGCAGTGTTAGGTAATTTATCCAAAACCACAGAGCTACTATGTAGCAGAGTTGGGATTTGAACCAAGGAAGTCCAGCTAACCACCATGATACACTGCCTGTTTAACAACTATTCAGTCTGCAGACATTTGCTATGTCTCTGAGGGACTTGCTGACATCCATTTGTGCCTGCTCACCCCCATAGATTCTGATACAGTAGGTCTAGGGGTGAATTCTTGGTATCCATTGAAACTGATGTGCCTGAAGTCTGAGATCCTCCAAAGGAGATCATCTCTATGCTTCATGATTCTTGATCCTGGCTGCACATTACAGTTGCCTGGGGAGGCTGTGGTTCATTTGGTATGGGGTGGAGCCATTGAGTGATTCCACCAAAGGAGCAAAGGTTAAGAATCACTGCTATAGTACCTCTTGGCTCTACCTTGATTCGATGGTAAGTGAACACACATGGTTGAAACATTTCTAACAAAATTAAGGATAAAGAATAAAGAGTAAGATCAGTGATGTCCCTTTATGATAAAGAACCTTCCCCTCACCTGACATCTGAATACTAATTTTGACATCAGTTCATTCAACATCTGTAAGCTAAGAACCAACTGTGAGCTCAGTGGGGAGATATATATCATCAAATACTATCTAGACACATGACTGGAAAGCAGGATGGCATTCAGGAAAACTGGTACTCAATCCTCAGTCAGGTGCCCCCACTTTTCCACTCTACCCAAATCTCCTTTCAGATATCAAGAACAGAATTCCAACTTTGCTTCTCAAACCCACCCTTCACAGCAGCTGCCCAGCAAACACACGTGGCACCCATTTCTCTTGCCTGCAGGCCTTCTTCCTTGTAAAGCTTACCTGTTGGGCTTTTCAGTTCCTCCAAAGCTCTTCCAGGCACTTGTAACTCAAACACTGATCTTATTTGACCTCCTATGTAATTACCTGCCTGTGGATTGACATTTAGTGACTGGTAAAGAGTTTGTGCTAGAGCAGGGGTTAGGAGTATCATGGAATTACCTTCCTTCTGTGGACTCCAGGGATCCTGCATCCTCCATTCAGACTTTGAAAGTCTCCAAGTTGGGTAGGCACACTACACTAGAGAGGAATTATTAAACCTCAGATTATTAAAGTTCAACCATTTCTATTCATTTAACGAATATCAACAAAGTGCTGGGTGCTGGGCTAGATCATGGGAAAATAAGGCTGATGGAGACGGACAAAGTCTCTGTCCCCATGGGGCTTATATTCACTCTATCTAAGGTAGGTCCAGATGACAAAGCTTCCTCCTGTTAAATATGGTACAGGAACAAAGCCTTACGTCTTATTGCAACTTGTCCTAAGGCAAAAGGGATCACGAAATGTCCCACTATAACTCCTACTCTGACATAATGTCTAAGCACCACCATTTCTGTGGCAGGTATGTGGGCCACATTGCTGAGATTTGAGACATTTGAGACCACAGACCTTGGTCCCTTGAAACGGGCTCTGGTTAGCTATTCATTTCAGTTCTCAGCATTCACTAAGTACTTCCTAAGATGATAACCATGACTAATATATAATAAGCTCTTTTGATGTGCAAAACTATAGGAATTACTTCATTTTAGCTTCACAATGAATAACTAACTGCAAGATTGCATAGGTAGTAAAGGAAGAAACAGAGATTCACCTGCACACAGTCTTACTGTCTTACCCCAGAGCAGTGTTTCTTAACCTTTTTTTAAAAAATCATCCCCTAAGAAGCCCTTTAAAACACGTTTTATTAATCGACTCTCTCATATGAAATTTTAATGACACAGATATACTGTTTATATAGTGTATGTATCTCATGCATATTTAATGTATTGGATACATATCTGTGCTTAAACATAAAATAGGCAGCTTTTTCATCCCCAGAACTAATTCCTGCCCCCTTGGAGGCCATAGCACCCCCACTGAGAATACGTATCCCAATCACTAGGCTATACCACGTTTCTACACTTCATGGTGTCCTTATGTGCAAAATGCTGGTTTGTTAGTTACTTGCCTGACTCCAGGCAAAATACCTTGCCCTGCAACATGAGGAAGTTCACATCCTCATTGATACAAACTGTTTCTAAGTTTGAAAGAGTGATACGGTATTAGCTGGTTCTCCATAAAACATAGCTCCATGTTGTAAACGCTTAGGTAGAGCCTGAGAAGTAGTATGCCCTGTCTACAAATAACAACAAAAAGCAAGCTAGTATTCTCACCCAAATCTTGTCTCCTACCTATCTTCGATGAGGAAATCTCTACTTGTTAAGCGTGTGACTTTGGGCTGATCATTATTGTCTCTGAGCCTCGGCTCCCACATCCATGAGATGGGAGTGATGATCATGCTACCCCACAAGGCTGCTGTGTGAATTAAATCAGGTAATGTACATGAAGTGCTTAGCGCAGAGGCCCACACAGAATAAGAGCTCATAGTAGGTTCATATGGTCAAAGGCTGGGTTCCCTGGAAGCAGATGCTAACACGGGCTTGGGCATTGGATCCTGGACAAGGAAGGAGGTGAAGGCAAAATGTCTGGTAATGATCACTTATGGAAGAAACGGGAGGAGCCAAGACATGAATCGTGATGCAGATTCAACAAAGCTTGGCCAGCTTGGCCATAAGCTCTGGGGCAAGTAACTCCCATCACGTTGGCCAGCATTAGGCCAACATGGCCTGGCTTATATCTTCCCACCCTATTCAATCACTGAATACCCCAGGAAGGGCATGACCTCTGACCTCTGCTCTCTGCATCTGAATGAAGAGTTATGGGCTGTCTACCAATCATATTCCCAATAGCTGTGCAGCAAGTCCTGCTTTGAAGAATGATCTGAGTGGCACACCTCTGCTTATGTGTCTACCACAGCCATCATCCTTATCATCATCATCATCATCTTCATTGTTATAATAGAAATGTCATGACTATATCATCAAGTTGTCCTCAAGAGAGGTGGAGATGTGCCCGATTTCCCTGCTATCAACTAGCAAGCTTCATCCACTGAGCCATAGCTCTTTCCCTATATTTGAAGGGCATAAGGACTTCTTGAGTGAGACATGTGACTGTAGGGGTCAAACTCATTTTTTCAGAGAGCAGGCCTGCTTTGATGGATGGACAGATAAGCCAAAAAAAAAAAAAAAAAGATGAGCAAGGAAGGACAGGGACTGCCCTGAGGAGAGTGGGCTTTCCTTGACCTGCTCAGCAAGCTGTCCATATGTCATGGGTCTACTAATGTCAGTACAACCCACAAACTGGGACTTTAATGGATGTCTCTTGCTGGTGCCTGAAAATTGCAAGCTGCCTGGGACTCACTCTCTTGCCATTTCCTATCGTGGAAATATTGACCGAACCCCTTCTTCTAACACAGACACACCACACACACATGCACACACACACACACACACACAGACATACACAAACCCTGTCTCACATTGGATATAGTCATTCACATACATTTACAGACATACACATAAGTACTTGCAAACCCACATATAAATGATCAGAGACTAATTTGACAATTATTTATTAAGCATGTACTGTATGCAGAGCCCTGTTGTAAGCATGGTAGTTACAACAGTTAACAAAACTGATAAAATGTATACTCATGGAGTATACATGTTGGCTGGAGTGGGGAGAGGGGCAAACATGATGAATGATTAAAATATGTGAGCTGGTGATAAGTGCAAAGGAGAAAAATAAAGGGAGCAAGAAGTGATAGGGAGGTTGTAATTTTAGACAGCACTTCTTGGGCTTTTACTTTGTATCAGACACTGTGCCAACTCTTTCATACGTAATATCACTTAATCTTCACATCGTGGTGGTACACACATTGTAACTCTCTCCATTTCACAGATGAAAGAATTGAGGCATAGATTAAGTACCTTTCCCCTGGCCACACGGGGAGTCAGTGACAGAGTTCAGATGTAAAATAAGACAGTCTACTTCTAAATCCTGTGCTCTTAATCATTATATATCAAGCCATATTGACCCAGAAATGTCACCAGTAACAAATATTCACATCACATCAAAAAATACAGACATGCAGTCACACAAAGACACATAAGGATGCAAACACATACAAGTGAATGCAGTGACACAGACATGCCTACACAAAGGCACATACATACATCAACCCTTGCATGAGTACACACACACATACGTGTACACACACACCCATCTGGGAAGGTGAAAAGCAGATGCTATTGCCCCATCTCTATGGCCCCCTCCAATCTTGCGGAGCCCATGTGGATTTGATATGATGCAGGATGCAGCCCCGGACTCACTGACACACTCCAAACATGACAATCCAATCACCTTCCTCCCAGCAACAGCCAGGACCGTTGATGCAAGCTCATTACTGTGACTGACAGGGAAGACAGCCCATCAGAATAGTGGCAGCCACCTTGACTAAGGGCCAGGAAGAAGGGGACAGAATGGAGACTATCAAGCCTCAAATTAAGCAGATGTCACTTTATAAATGAGATTAGGATGGAAGAGCAAAGATGGCCACTGTCTTGGAAATCATTACCAGGAGGCAAGGAATCTGCTGGTAAATAATTTAGCATATGAACGTTTCTTTTCCAATGACTGTGCCAACTGTTCTCCGATTTCTCATCCCCTCAAATCTTCCCAAACAGAGCTTTTTTTATTCACAGATTACCAGTGATTATTGACATTAGAGCCTATAGAAATCATTTGATCCAAGCTACCCCACCCATTTCACAGGTGACTAAACTGAGATATGGGGAGGGGAGGTTCACTTATCTAAGATGACTGGAGTTGATGGGAGAGAACAAAATTAGAACTTGAACTTCAAGCCTCCCAGGTGAGGTTTGTAAAGTGGAATTATTTCTTTAACAGAACAGCATTATAACATCCCTTTAATGAGAAATGCAAAATGATTGGGGGAGGGACAAGGACAAATCTGTTCTCACTCATTTTCCATACCCTGTATGTTAATTACTGTACATGTTAACAACTTTAACATGTTATTAGCATGTGATATGTATTCAGCATTTTTCATATACAGATACCTCATGTGCATTATCTCATCTACTCTGTACCACAATTGCAGAAGGTAGGTACTACTGTTACCCCCATTTTATAGATGAACAGACAGAGGGTAGGAGCATTGCATATACTGTCTAGGAAAATAGTTCATATGTATGGGTCCAGAATTTGAACCCATGGTTTTTGTGACTCCAAACCTTGTGTGTCTATTCACCAATATATACTCTGGTCACCAATATATACACCAATATATTTCTCCCTAGATTCATGGTTAAGGACATGAATTTTGGAATCAGACCTCGGTTAATATGTAGCTCTGTTGTATGCTGAATCTGTGATCTTGGGAAGATTGCTATAGATCTGAGCCTCAGTTTCCTTTTATACAAAATTGATAGTAGTGCTACATTTTCTAATTAAAGACACACATTGTTTTCACATTTTAAAAATGTTTCTCAAATTGAAATGTGACTTACAGTTGACTTAGATTATTACCTTCATTAATTTTTGAATTGATGGTGCATCTGACAACTTATGGCATATTAGAATAGAGAAGATACAGCAATAAGATCTCAATTGAGTAAGATAACTGATTAGTTTTACATTTTCATTGGGCTCAATTCTTGGTTGGCTATGGGAAGACTTCATCCATCCAACCATCCATCCATCCATCCAACCATCCATCCAACCATCCATCCATGCATCCATGCATCCATCTGTCCATCCAACCATCCATCCATTCATCCATCCATCCATCCATCTATCCATCCATCCTTGATTCATTAAATAGGTACTGAGTCATTGCACGGGCAGAGGGATATGATGATAAACAAGACAAATTGAATTACTGCTCTGTGGAACTTTTAGTTTAATAGAAGTGATGTTCTTTAGAATGACGGTTAAAGTAAAGCTTTTAGACTCAGATTTAACGTCCATTTAGAGAGACATCAGTGGACATGGTATAATAAAGGCTCCCCAAAATCTGCTCTTGTAATAAGCAATGAAAACTCTAAAATTGTCAAAAGAGTCAACATTACCTTTTTCAGAACTCTGGACATTAACAAATGCTTGTAAAAATCCAAGGAGCGTTTACTAAAGAAAGACTGCTAAATATTGTTAGAAATAGAGAGATCTGTGGCATTCTAACTTGCCTGGTTGCAATTTCCTTCTTCAGCTCTGTGATAGCCTTTAAAAAACCAGCAGCTTGCAATCATAGTGAAGACCAGAAGCCTGAAAGTCATTGGAAGGGGCATGAAAATGGGTTTGGAGTGCTCCAAAAGCATGCTTCTCAGATATTGTCATTATTCCTCTGTCTGACAGTTCCCTGGCAACATGCACTCAAAAGGCTTATATTTATTTGACCTGCCTCAGAGTTTTCTCTGTGTGGACAATCTTTCCTGAAGGCATTTGTCCAAAACAATAAGCGGCAATTGTTGAACATAGCAACTGCCTGAGGCAGTGATAAGAATGTGAACAAACAAAACTCTGACCAAAATACTTAAAAGGAAAAGGTGAACAATGATATGTCCATGGAGGATTTTGAAAATCTCAGACCTGTTCCTGAGAATCTAGAGCCACACAGATATGCAAGACTGTGTGCATGCCCAGGTTATATGTATATGCTCAGAAAAGAGCTGAAAAGACCCCTAAGCTGGCTGACCTTGATGCTCCATACAAGGAGGAAGTAAGAGCTAAGGCAGAGTTGTAAAAAAAAAAAAAAAAACAAAAAAAAAAAGAAAAGACTTAAATAACTAAAATTAAGAATGAAAATGAAGCCATTATTACTGATCTTACAGAAATAAAAGTAATTATAAGGAAATATTATGAACAGTTGTTTGCCAACAAATTAGAAAACCTAAATAAAATGGACAAGTTTCTAGAAAGACACAAATTGCTAATGCTGGCTCAAAAAGGGATTTATTAGTAATAATAATAAAAAATTCACACAAAACAAGTCTCAGACCCAGATGGTTTTACTGGTGAATTTTACTAAATATTTCAAAAGGAAATAATAATAAACCTTCACAAAGGATTATTTAAAAAGAGAAAAAAGGTATCTAGAAAATACTTATCAATTCATTCTATTAGCCCAGTATTACCTTGATACCCAAATCTGATAGACATGACCAAAATAAAGAGAAAACTACAAACCAATATCCCTTGTGAGTGTACATGCAAAAATCTTCAATAAAATATTAGAAATTATATTCAGTAAAATATACAAATGAGTATACATAAAGAGCAAGTGGGGTTTATCCCAGAAATATGAAGTTGGTTGAATATATTATAATCAATTAATATATTATAATCAATCAGCTAAACCTTTAATATGCTAATAAAAAGTGTATACCATATAACAGAATTAAGGCAAAAACTCCCATGATTATTCTAATAGATGCAGACAAAGCATTTGAGATATCCAGCATTCTTTCATGACAAAAACCCTTAATAAACTAGGGATGTAAGGGAGCATCCTCAACATAGTAAAGAACAGCCCATGAAAAACCCACAGTTAACACCATGCTTAATGATGAAAGGCTGAATGCTTTTTTCCTAGGACGAGTATCAAGACAAAGGTGTCACCTGTTATTACTTCTATTTAACATTGTTCTAGAGTTCCTAGTCTGGGAAATGAGGCACGAAAAAGAAATAAAGGGCATTCAAATTGGAAAAAATGCATCAAAAGTGGCATCCTGGCATCTGTTACCAGATGACATAATCTCATATACAGAAAATCCTAATTTTTTTAACTGCCTGAGCTAATAAATTATTTCAGTAAAATAACAGGATACAAGATCAATAGCTAAAAATCCATTCTATTTGTTTAAATTTGCCCTGGATAATCCAAAAAGAAAACTAAGAAAACAATTCCATTAGCAATAGCATAAAAAAATTAAGAAATTTAAGAAGCATAAGACTTGTACACTAAACTTCACAACACATCTCTGAAAGCAACTAAAGAAGACCTAAGTAAATGGAAAGATATCCTGTATCTGTGGATAAGAAGACTTAATATTGCTAAAATGGCAACACTCCCCAGATAGATCTGAAGATCCAACCCAACGCCTATCAAAATCCTAGCTCCCATTTTTGCAGCACTTGACAGGCTGATCCTAAAATTTATATGGGTTTCAAAACCCCGTATAAAAAATGGGGTGAAATACAAGAGGTTTCAAATCATGGGGAAAAAAATCTTAACAAAAAAAAAGTTAGAAAAGTCACATTTTCTGTTTTCAAAGTTATAGCAATCAAAACAGTTACCCAGGCTGATGGAAGAAGTCCATCTTGGACATTGATAATTGTGTTGCCTAGAAAAAAGAGAGGAAGTGAAACTACCACACAATGACTCTGAAGAATTCTGCTTATAATTGTTTCACATCATTTTGGTTCACATTGCAATGGCATAAACAAGTCCAATGGCTAAAACTTGGTGTTAATGAGCACAGACATATAATCCTCCCTGGAGGGGCAGTGAATATTTTGAGCAATTATAATATGACCAGGTGATATTTTAGACAGAATGGTGGCATAATAATTTGGAGGTCTGGTCACTCCTGGAGCAGAACTGATTCTCTGGCAGAATCCTCAGAAAGTGTGAAGATGATGTCAACACACTTATATAACGACATGCTTCTCAGCACATTTACAGCCAGGTAGGGAAATCCCATGTCAGCCCACTCACCTCTCTAATGTATCTGAAGTCATTTTAGCTCTTACCTCTATAATCAGAGGTGGTTTTGCCAGAGGGCCCAAGAGAAATTAAAATTGCAGAAAATTGAACTGGGACTGTGGCTCTGAGCAAACAAATTTACTTTTTTTCTGAGGTTGATTAAAAACTAAATTTCTGTTTCTAGGGGTGGAGCTGAAAGAACATCCCTTATTCTATAAGTTATAGGATGTTTATTTTATTTTTTATCTTTTTGGAGATAGGGTCTCACTCTGTGGCCCAGGCTGCAGTGCAGTGGCATGATCTAACTCACTGCAACCTTGATCTCTTAGGCAACCCTCTCACCTCAGCCTCCCGAGTAGTTGAGACTACAGGTGCACACCACCATGCCCAGCTAAATTTTGTATTTCTTGTAAAGATATGTTGCCCAGGCTGGTTTAGAACTCCTGAGCTCAAGCAATCCACTCGCCTTGGCCTCCCAAAGTGCTGGCATAACAGGCATAATCCCTCATACCCAACCATGATATGCTGTTTATATCAAAAAAGACAAAGTCCCCTAAGGAGAGTTAATGAGCATTAACTTTAATGCTGCTTCCATCCTCTCAGGAGGAAGAAGAGCGGGAAGGGTCACAGCATCTCACCATCCAGCCAGAGCACAGTGTATGCCAGTGGTGGAGAAATGGGTGAGCCCCAAGAGCTGGATGTTGCCTTGGATGGTCAGAGAATGAGGCTCTTATTTCATCATGGACCACAGTAGCAGCCTTAGCTAAGGGCAGCATTCATGTGCTGTTGCTCAGCCTTCACAGAAAAGAAAGCTATAGGCTGATCCCTTTATGGAGCAAGGTGAGTATTGAGAGACAACCACGTACTCAGGGATGAGCTGCTCAGGTGCTGGTAAATCCCAATTCTTTTTTATTGTATTTCCAGATGCCAGTCATTCATTTACATTTCAAAAATCATATTTGTTCCCCATGACTCATTAGCTTGGAGGGAGGGGAGAGCAAAGAGGGTTGTCCCAGTATGCCTCTGTTACCTGGACTGCTATGCCATGCTGAGCAGAGAGCAAAGCTGGGATACCTGAAACCTATGATACCCATGGGTTTTGATCCTGATCACCTTTAATATGCTAATAAAATGTAAAAACACATATGTGTTCTCTTGGCACAAATGTATTCTCCAGGTCTGTTGCATCTTGTTGAATGTGGAAAAGAAGATTTTACTCAGAATATAGCTCAGTAATAGTCCCTCTTGGGTATATCCTTTCTCTATGAAAAATAAAAACAATAACATTTATGCAAATCCAGGTGCAGTGGCTCACGCTTGTAATCTGAGCATCTTGGGAGGCTGAGGTGGGTAGATCACTTGAGGTCAGGAGTTCAAGACCAGCCTGTCCAACATGATGAAACCCCATCTCTACTAAAAATCCAAAAAATTAGCCAGTTGTGGTGGCATGCGCTGTAATCCCAGCTACTTGGGAGGCTGAGTGGGAGAATCACTTGAACCTGGAGGGTGGAGGTTGCAGTGAGCTGAGATCATGCCGCTGCACTCCAGCCTGGGAGACAGAGCAAGACTCCATCTAAACAACAACAACAAACATGTTTATGTCAATTGGAGAGCCCTGAAGTCTGTTACCTTGCTGACTGCAAAGCCTGATGGATAGATGATGTCTTGGGATTTACATTACTTAGGGATAGAACTCAAACTAGTTTAGGTCAAGAGAAGAAGTTAATGACCCACATACTTCAATAGTTTGGTGATTGTTCTGATATAGCTACCTCAGGTATGACTGGTTCCAGGTACTCAAATAATGTCATGCAAACTTGGTCTGTTTCCCTTTCTTGGCTCTGTTTTACTTTGTGTTGGTTTTATTCTCAGGCAAGCTCTCTCCATGTGGTGGCAGGATGACTGTATATTCCAAGCAGCCCTGGCATTACTAGAGTGTCTACTGCCAAATAGTTCCAGCAAAGTTTCTGAGTTGTGTTATATATCCTGCCTGTGTCTTGTGTCCACCTCTGAAATAGCCACTGTGTCCAGCAAGATGCAGTGGTCTACTTGACAAGCCCTCCTTCACATGCCTAGAGTGTAGTCAACTCACCTAAATCATATAGAGAAATGGAGAGACAGGCTGATATTCATGCACCTGCCATAATATATAAGATGCTCTATAGATTAATCATTTTCCTACCTTTCTCCTCTTCTAGGTGCTGAACAGCACAAGGGCTTGGGCTATGTAATGTATCTCTGTAAGTCCAGTGTCTAGCACAATGTATGAAACATATGGGTGCCCAATAACTGATCAGTATTGAACATGAATGAGCGTTCAATAACAGGGTGATAAATCACAAGGACCATCTGCATTCTTATTACCTGGTTTGGGGTTGGTCCCATAGCTCAAAAATATTTGTCAAGTGAATCAGCATTCAGTTCCTCTGGGTATATAAATTATACCTGATTAAGTGTTTATGTTCTCAGCAAAATATACAGTAAGTAACCAATGATATTTATTAAATAAGAAAACAGTTGAATGGGTGAGCTTTAATTTCACCTCACGAGGAACCTCATCTGCTTCATCACTCAATTCCTGGTGGTAGGTCCAGTAAGCCCTACCCTCTAGGGACCCAAGATACCTCCATCCTTACCCTCCTAAATCCCAGCTGGAAAGCTGCTTCTCACCGCTATCCCAGAGGATGTCCAGAGGATGGGGGCCATGGCGAGAAGGTAGTGAGTTTGAATATGAAAAAGAGGCAAGAAGAAGACAAATCAGGAGTTCACTCCAAGTTCACATTCATCTTATTTTGGAAGGAAGTGGGAAAGGAGAACAAAGTTATCATGAATAATGCTGCCTATTAAAATGCTTGCTCTCTCTGATGGTGATTAAGATGGATGCAGCATCATACTGACTTTTGGAGGGAGTGGGAGTACAGCTGACAATTTTCCCATCAGAGCTTTTCACAAAGAAGGAGCAACTCTCAGGTCCCCCCCACCACCCAACTTCCCTCCTCCTGCTCCAGCCTGCCTTTCCTGCACAGCTTCTGGCTGCTTCAAGGCACTGGAGGAGGAATTCATCAGGGGCTGACAAGTGGCAAATGACATTAGCTGCCAACTATATTTTTTTTAAATGTGAACAGAACAGTGATAATGTCTTATTCCCTTCTCCCTATTTCCAGTCCTTCTGCCTAACAATAGTACCTGGATCCTTGTAGGTACAGGATAGTTCGAATTACTCCGTGGTGGGCTTTTGTCATTTTCAGCTATCTCTTGGTCCTTTCCTCTTCTTCTATGCCTTTCTTTACTTTTGGGGAGCCACTCCCTTCTTTCAATTTATGTGGTTCTGGGGATTAAAGGAGCTAATTATGTCAAATTCTTAAAATATCCCCTTGCTCCATTAACATTAGCTGTCATTATAGATAATATCATTATAGCTAATATATCATCACAGATAATATTATATTATACTTTATGAAACACCCATGGCACATGATACCATAAAAATTTTTTGAGAGTGTGCAAAGGGCCTTTTATAATTAAAAAAAATAACAATTGTTTTAAACAATTAAATAAGCATAAGAGTTGGAAGATAAAATTAAAAACATCTCAGAGAAAGTAGAACCAAAAGACAAAGCTATAGAAACACAGAGATACATACATATGTTTAATTTGAGAATCAATTCAAGAGGTACAGTATTTTCAGAATCCTCAAAAAGAAAAAAAAGATTACAGAGGAAAGAAAATTATCAAAGAAAATATACAAGAAAAAATTCCAGGTTTGAAAAATACCATTTTTTGTATCAAAAGATGTCCTTTCTAACCCAGTGCTGAGAACAAAACAGTGAGGGGGAAAAAAGGCCAGTCAAATCAGAATGTATCATCATTACATTAAAAAAAAAACAATGTAAAGAGAAATTGCTTCAATGCTTTAAAAGAGAGAAACAGCAGATGATGTACAAAGCATTGGAAATCAGGATGGCATTGGCTTTTTCAACAGTAACACAAGGAACTGGAAGACACTACAATAGCAAGTTTAAAATTCTGACTACTAATAATTTCCAGATTGGAAATCTATCGTTATTCAAACTATCGATCAAGTATAAAGGGGAGCCTAGACTTTTTTTTTCAGTTTGCAAGTTCTCAGAAAGCTGTTACACAATGTATTCCACCAAAATGAAGGAGTAAACTAAAAGAAATAATAAGTTTCTGAATGTTTTCAAGTTTAGATTCAAGCAGAGAATAAGAGGCAAAGATAATAATCAGAAATAGTCTTGAAGAGAAGTCCCTCAATGACAACCAAACCAGATTATAGAAGAAAGACATGGGGATTAGAGAGACAGAAATAAATGGTTCTTAGGAAAGCAGTGGAACCACTAACCAATAGAATAATGCATTTATTTGTCTGTGAGAAAAAGTATTCAAAGGATTTCTAGTGTTCTGTGGAGACTGTGAAGTCATTTATCCATAGGAAACTAAACAGATTTCAAAATGAGACAACTGTGAACTCCAGGAAAAGCATAAAGTTATAGAACTAAGAAAAGTGAGTCAAAATATACCCCTTGACTCAGCAGTGCACTTACATCTACTGAGGCATGTTCTATCTATGATCACATTATATTAGAAATATTGAATGTTCATTTGACTATATTTGAGATGTAAATTTATTGAATGGGTTGTGGAGGGAAGTGGTGTTGGTGGTGCTATTCCCACTGCTTAAAAAGGGCTAAATTGTCATTTACTGTAAAAGGAATTAATTTCTAAATTCAGAAATATATGCAATCATACAAATATATTATCTATAAACCTAACTAAGTACATAGCTGTCAGAAGAAATAACAAGAAGTTGTAAAATTTATGTTGTGTCTGGAGAAGGACTTGGGAACATTGAGAACATGGGAGGTTGCTTTTTGTCATAACATTTGTGATATGATTTAAAAATCTTTAGAACTAATTATGTGTATTATTTTGTTAATAAAAATTAATTTTAAAATAGGTAAATGGGCTGGGCATGACAGCTCATGCCTGTAATCCCAGCACTTTGGGAGGTCAAGGTAGGTGGATCACATGAGGTCAGGAGTTTGAGACCAGCCTGACCAACATGGAGAAACCCCATCTCTACTAAAAATACAGAATTAGCCAGGCCTGGTGGTGCATCAGCAGTCACTAAGTGTTCGTTGCACATCAGGCACTATTCCAGGCTTTGGAAATAAAGCAATAAGCAAAACTAAGTCATCACCCTCATGGAACTTACATTCTGTGGAGAGAAACAGTAAATAAATAAACAAATAGGACAAGCGATTAAAAATGGTACAGAAAAAAAACGAATTAAAAGTGGAAAGAAGGTGGTGGGAGATGGCAGGTATTTTACAAGACTGGTTAAGAATGGCCTTTCTGATTAGGTAGGATTGGAGTAAAGATTTGGAGGACATGGGAATGGAGAAAGCTGAATTCCATGAAGAGGAAACAGCAAGAATCAAAGTCTCAAGGCAGGAGTCTGTGTAAAATACAAGATAATAATATGCAGATACTTAAAAAAGAATGAGGCAGATCTGATATGGATTGATCTTGAACATATATCCTCAATACAAATAAAGAGGAAGAATAGAGCATTCTGCCATCTATGGAGAGAGAGGGATAGAGACAAATGAGTATTTATACTCAAATAGAGGGAAAGACAAATGAGTATTTGTATGCCGTGTATAGGTAGAATATCTCTGAAAAGATGAGTAAGAAACCGGTAATAGTGATGTCCTTTGCATATTGGACCTGGAAGGGGCATTGAGAGGATCATATTAGGTTGGTGTCAGTGTAATTGCAACAGCCTCAATTACATTTGCACCAAGCTAATACTTTATGTGTTTGTTTATTTTGAGACAGTCTCCCTCTGTCGCCCAGGCTGTAGTGCAATGGCACAATCTCAGCTCACTGAAACCTCCACCTCCCAGGCTCAAGCAATCTTCCTACCTCAGCCTCCAGGTAGCTGGGACCACAGGCATGTGCCACTACAGCTGGCTAATTTTTGGGTTTCTGGTAAAGGTAGAGATGGAGTTTTACCATGTTGCCCAGGCTGGTCTCGAACTCCTGATCTCAAGTGATCCACATGCCTCAGCCTCCCGAAATACTAGGATTACAGATGTGAGCCACCGCACCCGGCCAACACCATCCTAATACTTTAAACGTAATATTTTGAGTTTGATTTTTTTACAGGATGCACCTATTTGCTATTTTTTTAAGACCTTGCCTATTTGAAAAAATTACTAATTTTAGAATAGAAGAAGAAATTATGCCTCTTTCCAACTGGTTTATATATTCAGGGATCTTTTAGTTTGGCAGGGGGGCATTGAAATGTCTAGTAAATCCCATTCTTCTGTGTTCATAGGCAAATAATAAGGTTCAAAAAATTCAGGATAGGAACTACATGGGATTAGAGGCCACCCAGGACAATGAATGCAGACTTCAAGCTCTCCTGTATGGTTCCTCCACTCTGTTCCCCGTGGTCATGTTGGCAGTTAGCTTTTGGGTAATGAGATGCTAGGAAATAATCACCTTTTTGCATCTTATGAAATAGCTGTGATAACTCTTCTCTCTGTCGAGTTGATCCCTGTCTTAACTTTTGTTACCCTGAGGACTTCAGAGGCCATGGTTATTGGAATAAGGAGACGTACTCACAATAACCAGCATATGGCATGAGGATCTGGCTATGGTAGGTTTCCAATTCCACTGTGGATATAAGAGCAATGGTATCCAGTTTTCTTCTCCAAAGGCCAGGAAGCAATGGAACTCTGGACCTCAGGCTACAGCAAATATCATTCAGGGTGGGGAGATGGCAAACTTGAAGCTTTAGGAACAAGAAGTCCATAGGTTATGTCTAGAATTAAAATAACAGTGCAATATCACTACATGCCTATCAGAATTGTTAAAATAAAACGTAGTGACAACCCCAAATGCTAGCAAGGATGCAAATATTAATAAATTCATAGTTTTCATATGGTAATGTAAAATAGTATAGCCACTCTGAAAAATGGTTTGGTGGTTTTTACAGAAAATTAAATACAATTGCTGCAAGAATCAGCAATTGTATTCTTGGGCATATATCCCAGGGAAATTGGAATTTACATTCACACAAAAATCTTTACAGGAATTCTTATAGCAGCTTTATTCATAGTAGCCCCAAACAGAAGCAATCTAGATGCCTTTCCATGGGGAAATGCTTAAACAAACTATGGCATATCCTTGCTATGAAATGCTACTCAGCAACGAAAAGGAACAAACTACTCGTACAGGTAACAACTTGAATGAATCTCAAAGGAATTACGCTGAGTGGAAAAAGGCAATCCCAAAATGCTGCATGCAGTATGACTCCACTTATATCTTTGAAATAGCAAAGTAAGTGATGGCTAGGGATTAAGGATAGGGACAGGGCAAGAGGGAATTGTGTGTGTGTGTAAGAAAGAACATCGTAAGGAATCCTGTGACAACGAAACTCTTCTGTATCGTGACCGTGCCCATGGATATAGAACCTACACATGATAAAAGTACATAGAGCTAACTCTGCACACACATATGAGTACACGTAAAGTGGGAAATCTAAAGAACATCAGTGGATCATATCAATGTCAATATCCTGATTATGATATTGTACTATAATTTTGCAAAACATTATCATTAGGAAAAACCAGATAAAGGGTACACAGTATCTTTCCGTATTTTTTCTTACAGATGTCAAAAATTAAAAGCTGAAATCCCAATGATTCCCATCCATAGTCATGGGAACACCTCCACCTCACCCTGGAAGTAACCACTTGTCATGTTTATGCGTGTTCTATGCTGGGAGAAGAAATAGCCCTTTGAATTCGCAAGCCTGGATTCAGATCCTGATTCCACAACTCAGTAGCCTTGAGAGAGTAAGTTCATTTCTCTGCCTAGCTTCCTCTTCGTAAAACAAGATGCAGTGATAGTACTTAGCTTGTTCAAAGAATTTAATAAGTTAATACATATCAGTTTCTTAGAAGTGTGTCAGACACATACTAAATTCTCGATATTATTTTTATTATACCTGTATCCTTAGAAAACATGTAGCATGACGTTCTTTGTTGTTGACTTTTGTTTATTTTATACAAATGATGTCAGGCTTCTATATCAGTCTGTTATTTGCTTTTTTCTTCCTGCAACAATATGCTTTAGATTCCTTTCCATGTCGGTAAATATCAAACTGTCTCGTTTTAATTGCTATTGTAATTTTTAATTACACTGTAATTGCTGCATAGTATTCCATTTATATGGCTATATTTAAATTTATTTACCATTTCCCTACTGATGGATATCTAGTTTGTTTCTAATGTTTTACTATCTAAATTGATATGCGTGTCTCTCTGAGCTACACATGAGAAATAGAATAGCTAATTTACTGAATATGACTTTAACACTTTCAGATGTTGTGTTAAGACTCAGTGCTGTCTATAAACATTTCTGTGCCTTCCCCCCAGCAATAGTTTAAGAAATCTTCTTGCCACTTAAAAAAAAAAAATCACTGCCTTGTAATTCACGTATTATAAAGTTCACCTATTTCTGTAAATTTACACAGAATTTGCAATCAGCACCATGATTCACTTTGTTATGGGTTGAATTGCACTCTTTCAAACAATATGTGTTGAAGCCCTAATTCCTAGTACCTCCCAATGTGACCTCATTTGGAAATAAAATTGTTGCAAATATAATTAAATTTAAGATGAAGTCATGCTAGAGTAGGGTGGACCTGATATCCAATATGATTTTTGTTCTTATCAGAAGACGAAAATTTAGACTCAGAGACAGACAGAAAACATCACGTGAAAAAGGGAGCAGTGATTGGATTGATGTTGCTGCCAGCCTAGTGATGCCCTGGGCTACTAGAAGCTGAAAGAAGCAAGGAAGCTTCCTCCCTAGAGGATTTTAAGAGAGCAGAGCTCTGCCCACACTTAGATATCAGACTCCTAGCCTCCAGAACTGTTAGAGAATAAATTTCTGTTGTTTTAAGCTACCTGGTTTGCAGCACTTTGTTACAGAAGTTCTAAGAAAGTAACAGAAACTTTAAAAACATTTCCTTCACTATTAGATCCTTTACACTAGTTGACAGTTGATAGTTTGCACTGACCCCAGAAAAGCCTTGCGTCTGTATTGCAATATAGAAGACCCAGAATCTTTCAGTTGCTTCCTGGATTTGTATTATTCTTTTTTCCTTCTTTCTTTTTTGAAAGACAGTGTCCCACTCACGGAGTACCGTGGTGCAATATCAGATCACTGCATCCTCCGTTTCTGGGATTCAAGTGATTCTCATGCCTCAGCCTCCCAGGTAGCTGGGATTACAGGCATGCACCACCATGCCTGGCTAATTTTTGTATATTTAGTAGAGATGAGTTTCACTATGTTGGCCAGGCTGCCTCGAACTCCTAACCTCAAGTGATCCACCCTCCTCGGCCTCCCAAAGTGCTGGGATTATACACATGAGCCACCACACCCAGGCTGCAATTTCTTTATGGTTCATTTTCACTGAAGAAAATGACTCAATAACTATGGTCAAGTTTAGGATATAACTTTCCTCCACCTTCGTTTACACCCTCACACCCTTAGTCTCAGTAGTTTTCAACCATTGGAATCAAACTCAATTTTGAAATTTTCTTGGAGGGTGAAAATCCCCTCCAAGGAAAAGAAAAAGACATGTATCTCATGTATCTTCACACTACAAAATTTGACTGACATATCGGAATTCTGAGAGCCCACCCGTGAAGCCTCTTCTACAAACTATTGGTCTTTCCATGCTCGAGGAGAGGTCAATACTACCTGAGACAGCCCATTCCATCTTGGGGAGCTCTATATCCTACAGCGCAGTTTCACTGCCTTAAAAATCTCTCATCCTCCACTTATTCATCCCTCCCTCCTGCTATCCTCTGGCATCCACTGAGCTGTTTGCTCTCTCCACAGTTTTACCTTTCCCAGAATTGTGATTGAGCTGGGATCCTACAGAGTGTAGCTTTTCAGATTGGCTTCTTTGACTTAGCCATATGCATTTAAGAGCCATGTCTTTTTATGGCTCGATAGCTCATTTATTTTTAGTTCAAGGTCATAGTCTATTGTTCATGGTAAAAGTGGAAAGCATTTCACCATGTACATGTATATGAAAACATTATGTTGTATACCTTAAATATATACATTTAAAAAAGAAAACATATTTCATTGTCTGGATGTCCCATAGTTTATTGATTCACCTACTGAAGGATATAGACCTTTTACTGAATTAAATTAGGGCTGCAACATATATCCCAGAGACTACAGCAGAGAATCAGCAGGTGGCAGCATTCCAGATCATTTGAAAGTCAAACAGGTCCTCTGGTTAACCTAGGCTCACAATGATGTACTCCAAAGGACAGAAATCCAAAGGTCCCTAAAGTCCCAACACCCACTGCATTACGAGTTTAAAGAAATAAAACTGATTTGTTGTACAGGCTGCAATTGTTCTGGAAAATTAAAGTGCAACATCTCCACTGGCTATAATCACTGAGGAGTTCTTTCTGCTCCTGAAGGGTTGACCAACTTCCCTAAGATGGGTGCTCTTTAAAGATCTAATCCCAGAAATGCTCTCCATTCTCCATTCTTATTTCCACTTACTTCGGAGGACAATACTGGGTTGGGTGCTCGGCTTAAAGGAGTCTTCGATGACCCCAATTAGCAAGTGCAACAGATACAACTTGAAAAGAAAACCAGAATGCTTTGCCTTGGTTGGCTGAAGTGTGAAGTAAACAGAACTTAAATACTATTGTTTTTTTTACTTTATTTTTTCTGTAACTGAGCCTAAAACTAAAAGAGATTTTCTATCTTTTTATAAGATACCAGGTGCACCAGAAGCAAGCATGCATTTTCTAAAACCATTGAACCATGACATCAGAATATTCTTTAAATCACAACAGAACTGAATCTGCATTTCATCTAGCCTCTGATCTACGTTAGGCCTCAGACATGGAATTGTTTTACCCGATTGCAAGCCAGCATGAAGTGTGTTTGTTGGGCCTGTCTTGGCTCAGCTGTCATGTTACAGTCCGATTCTGTCTTACTGGTTCCCTGCATCAGTGTGGCTGGCTCTCTTTGTCCCTCTGTGTTTCTGTCTTTTGTCTGTATGCTTTTCTCTTTCAGTCTCTCTGTCATTCTGTCTGTGATCTTTCTTCCTTTCCTGCTTCCGTCTTCTGAAGTGCTTTTAATACTAGGTCATGTTTAAGATCAGATAGCCTAAGCTTGAAATCACCTCCTGTCTCCATCTTCAGTCTCATCCGTTAACCTGCTTAGAACAGTACATGGCATGTAACAAGCATATTACAGTCATTTACTATTATTATTCCCCTCATTTGTGTAGCACTTTTCCACGAAGTTTCTGAGATCAGCACACTGGGTAACACCACAGAATGGAAAGAAAAGACTTTGGGAGAAAGAAGATTTCAGGGACTGATGAAATACGTAAGGTTAGTTCTCTTGGCTGCGTGCTTCTCATATCTTTTACAAGAGGCGATCTGAGCTATCTCAGACGATTGTAGGGTGTGCACGTGGCGTATCTTAATTCTCATAAAACGTTGGCTGTTGAATCTCTAGTCCGACCATGGCAATCTGTGAAAGCAAGAATATTGAGGAGAAAAGGAGAGAATAGAAGTGGAGAAAGAGGATGAGAATTAGAGAGTAGACGAAGAGTTGATAAGAGTGATAGTGAAGGGAAGAGAAGGCGAGAGACAGAGTGATAGTCACTGAAACTATTATGTACATGTATATCAAAACATTATGTTGTACACCTTAAACATAAACATTTAGAAAAGAAAACATATTTCATTGTCTGGATATACCACAGTTTGATTCCCTACTGAAAGATATGTGTGTCTTACTGACAGAGTGAGATCAACCTGCATCCTTGGAAAAAGATCCTATAGCCCACATTGTTGCTTCTTATAATAAATTGTACAAAGTAGAAGTCTATTATCTGCTTAACTTAGTCTTCGTATAATTCATGGTGCTGCTGTAAGCCTCAGTTTCCATCTGAGGTCTTACCTTCATAAGCAAAAGTGTAGCTGTGTACAGCAGAGATTTAGCTCCTTTGCAACTGAAAGAAATTAGGCTAAAGAAAGGAAAAACAAGGTATGTGGTGTTACAGAGTTAAAGAGAAGAGATACTGAAGTATTTTATTTGGAAGCAGCAAATAAAAAGCAGCCCCCAACGAATCCATCCCATGCCACTTGCAATCAATATGCATTATTATAGTTACACAGATGACTGGGTTCTGGGGGGAGTTCCAAGCCAGTAGTTCTCAACCTTAGCAGCACACTGGGATCACCTGAGAGCTTTTTTTTAAAAAAAAAAAAAATGTGTTCAGGTCCACCTAGACCAATTAAAGAGTGGAATCCAGGAACCAATAATTTTGGAGGTCCCCAGGTGACTCCAATGTTTAGCCAAGGTTACAGATCTGTCATCTTGCAGACCCCTATGAGCCAAGTCACGCAGTATTTGAGCTCTGTAACCTGACTGCGGGTAAAGTAGCTCAATAAATGCCTGTACCTGTTGGGTAATTAAGGTAACAATTCACGGACTGTCAGAGGACTATGAAAAGTCCATCTGTTTGGGATAATGCCGTTTAATCAAATGATGTTCTATAAAAGTGACTACCTCATCCTCTGACATTTGGTTTGCCCCAAGTGTCTGAAGGTCCCGGTTTGCTGGTATCTGTTTATAGCCATCTGCTGCCAGTGATTGTGAAGGCGAGTAACAATGTGTTGCCAGGTGAGGCATGCAGCAGGGTAGCTTCCCTATCTGCTTGTTTCTTGGGGGTAAAGGTATCTTCACTCCTGGGAGTCAAGATACCTCAAGTATCCTAAATGCACCTGTTATCGATTGAGTTGTGTCTTCTCGGTATTCTTATGTTGAAGTCTTAACTCCCAGTGCCTTAGAATGTAATTTTTTCTGGAAGTAGGCTCATTGCAGATGTAATTCCTTAAGGTAAGGTCATTCTGGGTATGATGGCTTGATAGCTCATTTCTTTTTAGTTCTAGATAACAGTCTATTGTTCATGGTAAAAGTGGAAAGCATTTCACTATGTACATGTATATCAAAACATTATGTTGTATACTTTAAATATATACATTTAAAAAAGAAAACATTTCATTGTCTGGATGTACCACAGATTATTGATTCACCTACTGGAAGTTTTTTTTTTTTTTTTTTTTTTTTTGAGACAGAGTTTTGCTCTTGGCGCCCAGGCTAGAGTGCAATGGCATGATCTCGGCTCACCACAACCTCTGCCTCCCAGGTTCAATCGATTCTCCTGCCTCAGCCTCCCTAGTAGCTGGGATTACAGGCATGTGCCACCACGCCCGGCTAATTTCGTATTTTCAGTAGAGACAGGGTTTTTCCATGTTGGTCAGGCTGGTACGGAACTCCTGACCTCAGGTGATCCACCCATCTCAGCTTCTCAAAGTGCTGGGATTACAGGCGTAAGCCACCACACCCAGTGGGATATAGATCTTTTATTTAATTAAATTAGGGCTCCATTTTACAGCTCAGGGACTACAGCAGAAAAGCAGCAGGTGGCAGCATTCCAGATTACTTGGAAGTCAAAAAGGTCCTGATTAACCTAGGCTCGCAATGGTGTACTCCAAAGGATGGGTCTAGGTTTGTAAAGTCCCAATACCCACTGCATTAAGAGGTTACAGAAATAAAACTGATTTGTTGTGGCAGCTTCGATATAACTGGTGTCTTATAAAAAGGGGAAATTTGTACACGGAGATATGCACAGAGGGAGAACACCATGTGAAGATAAAGGCAGAGACCATCTGCTTCTATTAATGCAAATCAAGGAGTACCAAAGATGCCTGCAAACCACTAGAAGCTAAGACAGAGGCATGGAACTGATTCTCTTACTCACAGCCCTCAGAAGAAACCAAGTATGTGGACACCTTGACTTTGGCGCTCCATAACTGTAAGACGATACTTGTCTGGTTTTTAAGTCAACCAGGTAGTAGTTCCTTGTTACAGCAGCCCTTGGAAGGGAATACAACACCCCAGCCTGGGTGAACCAATTCTGCTCACTGATGGGAACTGAATGGAGGACTTCAGGCCTGGAGGAAGGTGGGTCCTGAACCAATCAGCTGTCCCCATTTCAAACCTGCTCCAAACTGATCACACAAATGATTGCTCCTGACACCCTCCTGCTCATTGTATCCTCTGTTGGGGTACTGAAATTCCCCAAGAGAGGCCAGCTCCATGGGTGTGTGACCTGTGCAGGCACACACAGGGCCCGCTGCAATTTTAATTCTCTTGTGTTGCCATCTTGAAATTCTTAATTTTTGAACAAGAGCCCAGCATTTTCACTTTGCACCAGGCCCCCAAAATTGTGTAGCCAGTCCTTTCCCCAAACCTCTCACCAACTTTCTCTCTTTCAATCAGATCCTATCTACTTTGTCTGAATTTCTTATTGTGTCTGATTCACTGAAGTCAACCCCTTCTTGCTTCCAATGATGTTTTTTTTTATAAACGTTTCCTTTTTTTTTTTTTTTTTGAGGCGGAGTTTCGCTCTCGTTACCCAGGCTGGAGTGCAATGGCGCGATCTTGGCTCACCACACCTCCGCCTCCTGGGTTCAGGCAATTCTCCTGCCTCAGCCTCCTGAGTAGCTGGGATTACAAGCACGTGCCACCATGCCTAGCTAATTTTTTTTTTGTATCTTTAGTAGAGACGGGGTTTCACCATGTTGACCAGGATGGTCTCGATATCTTGACCTCATGATCCACCCACCTTGGCCTCCCAAAGTGCGTTTCCTTTTTTAATAATATTGTTTCTGTTATTTATAGGGATTTGGGGCAGGAGGGAATGGCCTAAGGGCACTGCATTGGCCATCTAAATTAAATAACACAAAGCAAACAGGACTTTTGTGCTTATTAGATTTTTAGTCCTATGAAGGACGTTGGCTAGAGGATGGAGCAGAAGTTTAAAAAAGACTGTGTGAGCCTTGGCCCAGACAACACAGCTCTGGGACTCAGGTGACTATATGTAACTGAAAATCATGAGGGAGTGATACACTGCCTAGGACTCTCAAAGGCTTGAACGTGGCTGGCTGTGTCTGTGTCATACCAGCATGGTGATTTGCTAAACTGATCATTTTATTCAAAGCTCCCCTTGAAATCCTGGCATAGGTTTCTATTATCCTTGGGAAGCTGTAGCAAGTTGGGTGATGTTCCCGTTCTTTACTCCTTCCCTGAATTAGACATATGCACTGGTGCTCTTTGCCACAGTCCTCTACAGTGTGTTGCACTGTGGAGATCATGACTTTCCCCATCCCATTGACCTTGGGTTAGCCATGTGAGTTGCCTTGGTGGATGGAACTTGAATGGGATTGTCCATGTGCCAGTTCCCAGCTGAGGCCATAAAAAGCCTTACCTATTTCCACTCACCTCCTTGCATTTCTGCCATCTGCCATGAGAAAGACACACCCCAGATAGAGGCTAGTCCAAAGAGAACAAAGAGACAGTCCCAATGCCCAGTCTGGATTCAAACCTAGCAGATTATAGCTAAATCCAGAAGAGATACAGCCTCTCTACAAACCCATAAGCAGCATTAACGTGCTTGTTTATAGAGGCCAGTGAGTTTGGGAGGTCTTTGAATTATTGCGGCCAAAGCTGACGGATGCAGAAATAATGTAATTTCTTTAGGTGGGCTTGCGTGGCCTTTTCTGGCCTGGACCTTTCTATTTGCTCAGTCTTATGTCCTCCTCCTTACCCTCTTCTCTCTCCATTCTACACTCAGGTCAAATGTACTATGTTCTCTCTCAGCTTTGAGCCACTAACACATTCTCTTCCTCCATCCCTGCCCTACTCAGGATCTTTTCACTTGGCTTTCTCTTTCTCACTCTCTAACTCTCAGTCTAAGTGCCACTTCCACCAGTAAATCTTCCTTAAGGCACAGTAGGAAACACTAATGGCCCTGCAACATACCCTCTCTGCACCATGTTCTTCCACATCAGAGCACTTAGGACAGTACTGTGTCACTGCTAGTATGGTGGTGGAAATATATTGTGATGCTTATTTGCTGTAGAAGAATCAGGACAAATGAGAGACAGCAATGCTTTGCTTTTTATACAACTTTATACATTTGCACACAAATGAATCCCAAGGAGCTATAGGGCCCCTTCCTTCCTCCGCCATTGTCATTTTAAATCAAAAGCAGAATCTGGTGTGTGGTGGCAGTGTGTGTGTGTGTCTGTGTGTGTGTGTGTGTGTGTGTGTGTAGGGGGTTGGTTTATCTTATGAAATTCCGAGAAATTCTAGTGAAATTCCAGAAGGGGAATGGTGAGGAGGAGTGTGTCTTTGCAGTCTGGCTATGAGATGTTCCTCAGAATGAATGTGGACAGGGGTTGGCAGGTTCCATGAATATGCAAACCCGTGCTCGCCATAAGAATTTGGAGGGCTGGCGCACCTACGAGGAACTGAGCCTCAATGTCTGGGCTCTTAGGCCTCAAGAATGTCTGTTGCTAGGTGTCATGGAAACAACAGCTTGAGTGAACTTGAGGAACCATGCAGTCTTGGAAAATACAGCGCTCCACAGAAACGGGGGTAGACCAAAGAAAGATTGCAAATCTAATGGCTTAAAACAACACCAGTTTATTATCTCATGATGTCACATGGGTCAGGAGTCTGTGCACAGCCAAAGTCCTCTGCTCAAGGTCTCATAAGGCTGAAATTGAGACATTAAGGAACTGAGCCCTAATAGTGTCTGAGACTGAATGACTTGGCATGCAGCGATGTCAGGCTGGCAACGGAACTTAACTCGATTGACAAACACAACTGCCTTTGATATTTCTTGGCATCATCTCATTTAGCTTTTCTTTTTGTTTTTGAGATGGAGTTTTGCTTTGTCGCCAAGGCTGGAGTGCAGTGGCGCGATCTCAGCTCACTGCAACCTCTGTCTCCCGGGTTTAAGCAATTCCCCTATCTCAGCCACCTGAATACCTGGGATTACAGGTATGCACCACCGTGCCTGGATAGTTTTTGTATTTTTAATATAGACAGGGTTTCGCCATGTTGGCCAGGATGGTCTCGAACTCCTGACCTCGTGATCCACCCGCCTCAGCCTCCCAAATTGCTGGGATTACAGGCATGAGCCACCATGCCCAGCTCTCATTTAGCTTTTAAATGCATATCTATTACACTTTAATTTTCTGTCTTTCCTGGTAGACCATAAGCTCTTGGAAGGTGGGCTGTTTCTGTCTTGCTTATTGCTGTACCTCCAAAAGCTAAGACAGTTTCTGGAACATTGTAGCGAGGCAGTCAGGAAATATTTGTCAAATGAGTGCTTGACTTTTCGGTGCTTCATGTGAACTTACTGTGCTAAGTTGAACCAATTCTCTTAAATGCCATGTGATCTGTGCAGAGTGGGCATCACTACAGCTGTTTCAAAGAGGAAGAACCAGATTTGGGGAGTTTAGGTAACATGTTCAGGGTCAAATCGATGATGGGACCGGAGCTAGAACCTTTTCATTATATTCAGGAAAAGAAATTAATCACTTTTTATTTGAAACACAGCCCTGAAATGTAGCACTGACACATTCTTAAGTCGCATGAATCATACTTTTCATCTTCTGTGATCAAGAGCAGGGAAGATGTAATGAATTAGAAGCCTTTATAAGGTGTGGTTTTATGTTGAGGCCTCAGATACTAACGTCACATAGAATCTCAAACTATGCAGTACCTGAATCTTCCGAGTGGATAAGTCTCCTCTTAATAGAAGCACAAACTAAATCTATCTTGGCCAGGTGCAATGGCTCATGCCTGTAATCCCTGCACTTTGGGAGGTGAGGCGGGCAGATCACTTGAGGTCAGAAGTTTGAGACCAGCCTGGCCAACATGGTAAAACCTCATTTCTAATAAAAATACAAAAATCAACTTAGCATGGTGGTGAGCACCTGTAATTTCAGCTACCAAGGAGGCTGAGGCATGAGAATCGCTTGAACCCAGGAGGTGGAGGATGCAGTGAGTTGTGACACTGTAAGTGAGACACTAAAAAAAAAAAAAAAAGTGAGACACTGTCCCTTCACCACCCTCCCAAAAAATAAATCTTAAGAGCTTGTGACATAACCTGGTTTCCCTCAGACAGACTAGACTCAAATCCTCTTTCAGATTTTCTGATGCCCAAATGGAATGGTTGTTCAGCGAGCAGAAATCTAGCATGTGGATGATACTTCTTATTAATCATGTAACCATTCCATTAATTCTTGCTTCTGGGCTTTTGCACAAGCTGTGATGCTTGTTTGAAAGGCTCTTCCCCTTTCTTGTGGCTCCAAACTTCTCACTCTTCAGTTCTTGACTTAAACATCAATCCTCAAGGAGTCTTTCCTGAAAGGTTGTCTGGGGGCACCCTCCCTCCCCATGAGTCCCCATCACTGCACATCATTTATACTACTTTTCATAATTTGCAACTATAGTTGACTCTTGAACAGCATGGGTTTAAACTGCACAGATCCGCATATACGTGGATTTTCTTCCACCTCTGCCACTCCTGAGACAGTAAGACCAACTCTTGCTCCTCCTCCTTAGCCTCCTCAACATGAAGACAATGAGGATGAAGACCTTTAAGGTGATCCACACTTATTTATTTTTGAGTCGAGTCTCACTTTGTCACCCAGGCTGGAGTTCAGTGGCCAATCTCAGTTCACTGCAACCTCTGCCTCCGGAGTTCAAGCGATTCTCCCTCCTCAGCCTCCCAAGTAGCTGTGACTACAGGTGCACACCATCATGCCCAGCTAATTTTTGTATTTTTGGTAGAGACGGGGTTTCACCATGTTGGCCAGGATGGTCTCTATCTCTTGACCTTGTGATCTGCCTGCCTTGGCTTCCCAAAGTGTTGGGATTACAGGCCTGGCCACTGCGCCCAGCCCCATTTCCCCTTAGTATAACAGTAAATGTATTTACTCTTCCTTATGATTTTCCTAATAATTTTATTTTCTCTAGTTTAAATCAACTGTAAGAATGAAGGATGTAATATATATAGCATAAAATATGTATTAATGAACTGTTTGTGTTATCAGTAAGGCTGCTAATTATAGTAGTGAAATGAGGAAAGTTCCCTTATCCCCCTCATAGGGCGTGTGATGGGAGTGTGGCTTGCTTCATAGGTGCCCCGCTGCTCAAACCCCTTAGAGGGAGCATGCAGACAGGTCAGCTGTGGGGCTCTGACCCACAGTGTCTAGGGGTGAATGTTTATGGCTCCTGAAGCCCAAGTGAGCATGTGTTACAGTGTGCTCTTTTAGTTTAGCCATCCACAGGCAGATGATGTTAACCGGCTTAATTAGACCCCACAACTTTGTACTACAATTATCATAAGACAAAGGGCTTTCTTCTTCCCAGGGCTTCTTGCCTTGGTGTACCAAAAGAATGGGAGGACATGTGGGCTTGGAGAATGAGTGCAAGGTTTTATTGAGTGGAAGTAGCTCTCAGCAGATGGGGGAGCCAGAAGGGAGATAGAGTGGGAAGGTCGTTTTCCCCTAAAGTCAGGCTGCTTAGTAGCCCATCCTCTGCCCTGACTGTCCCGGCCAAACTCCAGGTGGGTCTGACAATCGATGGCCTGCTTCAGCACCCGTGGGTGTGCTATTTTGCAGGTGTGTTCCTCTAGATGTCCAGCTGCTTGTGTGTCTGCCACTAGGGTCTCGGGGTTTTTATAGGCACAGGATGGGGGCATGGCGGCCCAGTGTGATCTTGAGAAATGCGATATTTGGGCAGGAAAACAGCAATACCTGTCCTCACCTAGGTCTGTGAGCACAAATCTGGGGGAGGAACCCTAGCCAAGGACCAGGCTTCCCTGCCCTCCTTCCGTATCAGTAGGCTATCAGTAGTCAATTTTGATTGACTCCCCCGAAACTTAAACACTGATAGCCTACTGATACAGAGCATCTGTGCTCCTAACCCCCACGCTGTTCAAGGGTCAGTTGTGTATAGGAATTTATTTGCTTATTCATTTTCCACTTGATTTCATGCTTTGCAAGGGTAGCTACCAATGTGGTTTATTTACCAGTGTTAACTCAGCTCTAACACAGTACCTAGACTAAAACAGTCATCACTTATTAATTAAATGAATCATGAATGAATTAATGAATGAAGTTCACGGGGTCATTCAGCAAATATCAATTGAGTGCCAGTTATATGCATTAGAAGCTAGAAATACAGGTTGGGCACAGTTGCCCATGCATACAATCTCAGCACTTAGGAGGCCGAGACCAGGGAATCGCTTGAGCTCAGAAGTTTGAGGCCAGCCTGGACAATATGTCGAAACCCTGTCTTCACCAAAAATACAAATAATTAGCCAGGCGTGGTCGTGTGTACCTGTGATCTCAGCTACTCGGGAGGCTGAGATGGGAGGATGGCTTGAACCCACGAGGCAAATGCAGTGAGCTGAGGTCTCATCACTGCACTCCAGCCTGCATGATAGAGTGAAACTCCATCTCAATTAAAAAAAAAAAAAAAAAAGAGCGAGAAAGACAAAATTATACAAGACCTGGGTCCTTCCTTCTGGGTGTTCACAGTTTAGTCCAGAAACAAAACATACATATAAGCTAAATAAATGGCCCAGGTTTTACCTGATTTAACCACAAATGGAGCAAAAGTAACACAACACTTAAATTGCAATTCTTTTTGTCCACCACAGAACTACATGAACTTACTGTCCCCCAAGAGCTCTTTCAGTTATTTTTGCGAGTCCCCAAGGAGGTTTTCCTGTGCTCCAATACCAGTCCACTCATGTTCTCCTCACTCCTCCTAGTCATGCTGACACATGGCTCCTGGCACTAGTGCTTTCCGTTTTTTCCATGGGTCCCTGGCTTTCTTGCCTTGCATGGGGCATAGGAAGCTCCTACTTCTTCACTGCTGCTTATCCCGGGGCAGGTAAATGTGGCTACGGTCTTCAGGCACAGAAATGAGAAGAATGCCTGGGTGTATCTGACTTGCCTGGAGATCTGGTTACAATCTCAGGTTCTGATTCAGTAGGTCTGGAGTGGGCCCTGAGAGTCTGCATTTCTCATAAGCTTCCAGGTGATGCAATTTTGCTGGCCCCTGGACCACATTCTGAGTAGCATGGACATAGAAGATATTTGTAGTGGGAACAGGAAATGCTCAGTCTACGTTGGCTGTTACAATGTTCACACCTGGAAGGCGCCTAGGACAGGGGTTGCCATTTTTCCAATGCCTTCAAGCATATCAGTACCCTGCCTACCCATCTCAGAAACTCATCTCTACATGTAACAGCTTTAACTATGAGTACCTATAACTGTTATAGTTCATGGAAATATTGATGGCCCTCATGTAAAGCAGGTTAGAAATGCTGGAGATTAAATGCTTCCTAGAGCAACCTTTAACCTACAATAGACAGGAAACTGGGAAATAAATGTCCCATTTCTCTTGCTTCTCTGGTGGAACCATTCTGATGCATGCGTCCTATACAGGCTCCCAGCATGCCTCAGGGAATGGAGGCCCAACTACTGGCATACTAACTTTCTTTTTTATTTTTGAGATGTATTCTCGCACTGTTGCCCAGGTTGGAGTAGAGTGACACAATCTCGGCTCACTGCAACCTCTGCCTTTTGAGTTCAAATTATTCTCCTGGCTTAGCCTCTTGAGTAGCTGGGATTACAGGCACCCACCACCACACCCAGCTAATTTTTGTATTTTTAGTAGAGACACCATGTCGGCTGGGCTGTTCTCGAACTCCTGACCTCATGATCTGCTTGCCTGAGCCTCCCGAAGTGCTGGGATTACAGGCCCAGCCTGTGCCCAGCCTCTTTAGTAACTTTCTTGATAGCACCCTGTTAATTTACTTTATTCTTTTCCCTGTCTCTCTTCCCTCTGTTCCACCTCCACCCCCCTAACCCCCACCCCCACACATATACACACACACATTTCCTAGAACTACTTCCCAAGTAAACTCTTTGCATGTGAATCTTTACTTCTGCATCTTTCTTTCTTTTAGAGGCACATAATCTTACCATAAAATCACTGTTTTTTCCAGAAGACCAAGTGTGATCCCAGAGGCCAGATCCAGACAATGCCCATGTCTCACGGCGGGGCCTCAGCCACAGCTCCCTTTACCTTCCCAATGACATCATCTCAAATTGGGAAGACAGTTGCTGCCAGGGCCCCCACGACATTGTCTCAATCAGAGAACAAGTGAATGATTCATTCCAATAATCCTGACTCCACGTCTAAACAAACCAGTCTGTCTGCCACTAGTTTATGCAGGTAACCAGCTGTTGGATCACATGGACCCCCAATAAGCCAGGTGCTGCAGGACACAGTGTAGGAGGCACTAAATTTCAGCTGCACAGAGCAGCAAGGGAGCTTCCCTCTTATGGACACTAATGTCTTTCAACCCCATGGAAGAAAGAAACTTTGAGAACCCAGTGAAGAAAGCATGGGCGAACCCTGGCATTATGGATAAAATTGCTCCAAGCCAGGCGCGGTGGCTCACGCCTATAATCCCAGCACTTTGGGAGGCCGAGGTGGGTGGATCACGAGGTCAAGAGATCGAAACCATCCTGGTCAACAAGGTGAAACTCCGTCTCTACTAAAAATACAAAAATTAACTGGGCATGGTGGTGCGCGTCTGTAGTCCCAGCTACTTGGGAGGCTGAGGCAGAATTGCTTGAACCCGGAAGGCAGAGGGTGAGGTGAGCCGAGATTGCGCCATTGCACTCCAGTCTGGGTAACAACAGCAAAACTCTGTCTCAAAAAAAAAAAATTGCTCCATACAAGTGTAAATAACCTCTCCTGTCAGGTGAGCTAATGATTCTCCAGCTTAAGCATGCATCCAATCCCTGAGAGAGTGTGCTGGAATGCATTTTTCCAGGCCCACCCGCAGACACTCTGATCCCACCTTGGGAAAGTGGTATAAGTTGTGAGACCGATGACCAGCCCACAGAATCTCCCAAGGATCAAATAGAATGTATCCAGTGCCAATGTGCCAGAAACTGTTCACAGCTTTTTATCTGCATTCACTTCTTTGATTTTTGTAATAACCTTATGAGTTAGGTACAGTTATTCAGCCTTTTTTTTTTTTTTTTTTTTTTTTTGAGACAGTTTTGCTCTTCTTGCCCAGACTGGAGTGCAGTGGTGCAATCTTGACTCACCACAACCTCTGCATCCTGGGTTCAAGCGATTCTCCTGCGTGAGCCTCCCAAGTAGCTGGGATTACAAGCATGCACCACCACACCCGCCTAATTTTGTATTTTTAGTAGAGATGGGGTTTTTCTATGTTGGTTAGGCTGGTCTGAAACTCCCGACTTCAGGTGATCAACCCGCTTCATCCTCCCAAAGTACTGGGATTATATGCGTGAGCCACCATGCCCAGCCTTCAGCCTCATTTTTTACAGATGAGAAAACCAAGGCACAGATAAGCTAAAGAACTTTTCTGAAGTCACAGCTAGGCACACTGGAGGAGCCAGGGTTTAAACTGCCAATCTGACTCCAGAGCCACGCCCTTCTCACTATGCTAGAACTGAGCCCGAGCAAGGCCCACACATATTACTTTCATTTCCTAGAAAGACCCTGCTATGGACTGAATGTCTGTGTTCCCCCAGTGTTTGCATAGTGAAGTCCTACCCCTCAGTGGGACTTTATTTGGACATATGGTCTGTGCAGAGGTGATAAAGATTAAATAAGTCATAAGGGCGGGGTCCTAATCCATTGGGGTTGGTGCCCATATGAGAAGACAAAGAGACACCACAGTTTTCCCTTCCTCCCATATGAGGACTTAGCTAGAGGGAGGCCAACCACAAGAGAGGAAGGGGGACCTCACCAGTGACCAAATTGGCTGGCATCTGGATCTCGGAATTTCCAGCCTCTGTATATTAGTCAGGTGTATTAGTCTATTTTCATGTTGCTATGGAGAAATACCTGAGACTGGGCAATTTATAAAGAAAATGATGTTTAATGGACTCACAGTCCTGCATGGCTGGGGAGGCGTCACAATGATGGCGGAGGGCAAAGAAGAAGCAAATGCAGCAGGCAAGAGAGACTGTGCAGGGGAACTGCCCTTTATAAAACCATCAGATCTCGTGAGACTTATTCAGTATCATGAGAACAGCGTGGAAAATACCTGCTCCCATGATTCAATTACCTCCCATTGGGTCCTGCTCATGACACATGGGGATTATGGGAGCCACAATTCAAGATGAGATTTGGGTGGAGACACAGCCAAACCATATGATCAGGGTTCTCTAGAGAAATGAGACCAATAGGATATACATAGATATAGAAAAGGGAATTTATTATGGGACTTGGCTTATGTTATTACAGAGTTTGAGAAGTCTCACAATATGCCGTCTGCAAGCGGGATAAACAGGAAGCCTGGGAGTGCAATTCAATCTGAGTTTGAATGCTTGAGAACCAGGTGAGCTGATGGTAAATTTCCCTGTCTGAGATCTAAGGCCTGAGAACTGGGGAGGCCACTGGTATAAGTCCAAGAGTACAAAGTTTCTAGAACTCAGAACTCTGATACACAAGGGTGGGACAAGATGGACGTTTCTGTTCCAGAAGGAAGTGAATTCACCCTTCCTTTGCTTTTTTGTTCTACTTGGTCCCTTTATGGATTGGATGGTGTCACCTACATTAGGGAAGGTGGTCTTTTTTTCTTTTTTTTTTTTTTGAAACCAAGTCTCACTCTGTCTGTCGCCTGGGCTGGAGTGCAGGGGTGTGATCTCGGCTCATTGTAACCACCTCCCAGCTTGAAGCAATTCTCCAGCCTCAGTCTCCAATGTAACTGGGATTGCAGGCACATGCTGCCACACCTAGCTATTTTTTGTATTTTTAGTAGAGACAAGGTTTCACCATACTGGCCAGGTTAGTCTCGAACTCCTGACCTCAAATGATCCACCCACCTTGGCCTCCCAAAGTCCTGGGATCACAGGCGGAACCACTGTGCCCAGCCAGTGGTCTTCTTTACTTAATCCACTGATTCAAATGCTAATCCCTTCCAGAAACATCCTGTGTTAGCCAGTTCTTGCACTGCTATAAAGAAATACCCGAGACTGAGTAATTTGTAAAAAAAGAGGTTCAATTGGCTCAGATTGTACAGGAAGCATGGCAGCATCTGCTTCTGGGGAGGCCTCAGGAAAGCTTCCAATCATGGTGGAAGGCAAAGTGGGAACAAGTTTCTTAACTGGCAGGAGCAGCACCAAGAGAAAGAGCGGGAGGTGCCAAACACTTTGAAACAATTAGATCTCCTGAGAACTCACTCATCATGGCCACAACAGTGCCAAGGGGGGTGGTGTTAAACTCTTCAGGAGAAATTGCCCCCATGATGCAATCACCTCCCACCAGGCCCCACCTTCAATATTGGGGATTACAACTCGACATGAGATTTGGTGGGGGCACCATGTCACACCCTCAAAGACAAACCCAGGAATAATGTTTTACCAGCTATATGGATTTTTCGTAGCACAGTCAAGTTGATATATCAAATTAACAATCACATTCCAGAACACATTCCAGAAAATAAATTTCTGGGCCAGGCACAGTGGCTCACGCCTGCAATCAAAGCACTTTGGGAGGCTGAGGCAGGTGGATCATGGGGTCAGGAGATCAAGACCATCCTGGCTAACACGGTAAAACCCCGTCTCTACTAAAAATACAAAAAATTAGCCAGGTATGGTGGCACATACCTGTAGTCCCAGCTACTCAGGAGGCTGAGGCAGCAGAATTGCTTGAAACTGGGAGGCGAAGGATAAATAAATAAATTAATTGATTAATTAAATTTTGTTGTTTAAGCCACCCAGTCTGTTGCACTTTACCATAAAAGACTGAGAAGACTAATATGGATCCTCAACCATAGCGGTCCATGAGGTTTTCTTGATTCCATTATCAACACTTATGTCAACCATATCAACAAACAATAATAAACTAGAAATAAATTTTAACTGCCTTTTAGGACCTAATTTTTAAATAGCTCTTTTATTTCTGATTGTGATCATAAATGGAGTTCAGAGCAGCATTTTTGGCATGCAGTATATCTTTGCAGAATGAATGGATGAATGGATGGATGAGTGACTCTGCAGGATCAGAAGTGAGGAGCCATCCCTGCAGAATGCACTTCAAGTAGCAACCATGCTAATCCCATGTGGAATATTATCCCTGATCTCTACTGGGTTTGACATCTTCAAAACACAGTACTGGAAATGGAGATAGTAATTCAAAAGCAGCACTTAATCATGGTAATAGAGGGTGCAGCAAAGAGTCATCACACTTATGCCTCCACAGGGAAAGAAGCACATTATTAACATTAAATCGTCTTTGAGTAGGTTGTGTAGGGATCTGAGGACAGAATGATGCCTTTCTAATTCAGGGTCTGAAATGGCACTCTTGAAAAGATGGATGGAGAAATGACAAATGCAGTTTTGTAGATGAGCGTGTTGGTACCAACTGGCTATAGATTCTCGGGCAAGTCACTCTAACTGAATCGGCCTCAGTTTCCTCCCCTGGAAAGGAAGGGGAATAAACCTGGTGGGTCCTCTGAGGTTTGAGTCAGTCTTCTGATGTTTCTATGACCCTGTCAAGCCAGATTTTGATGTTTCTTCTCTTAAAACACAAGGTATGACAAGAGCAAATAACTCAACCAAAAGTCACATCTTGTAAATGGTAGAGTTGTGATTCGAACTCAGACTCTGCTTACCCTAAGCTCATGTCAGGAACTTTCCTCTATTATTTTCCTCTGTTATTTGGTTATTCCTCTATTATTTTAATTACATTATCCCCCACCACCTAAAATTTCCTTCTTCATTCAACAATAACAACAGTGATGTACCTAGGTTATCTGTATGTAGCCAGGTGCTTTGCTGAGCATAGGAATGAAGTACACAGCTTCCATGCTATCACAGAGATTACAGTCTAGTTGAGCAGTTACATGTTAATCTAATAGGCATGCAAATAAAAAAATGAAACAGTGAGAAATTTTGAAAGTTTTCAAGTCTTAGGGAAATTTGGCCTCATCAGGGAAGTTAAGTCTCTGAAGGGAAGCCTAAGTTGAGATGTGAAGGATAAGTAGATGTTAACTATGCCAAGAGAGAAGGGAAGGTAATTCTGGGCAGTGAGGCAGCACATGCAGAGGCCCTGAAGTAGAAAGCATATGTTGAGTATATAGAACGAAGGCTACAGGTGGCCCGAGCACAGAGAATGGGAGGGAGGACATGTTATAAGATGAAGCTGGAGAGATAGGGAAAGATATGGGGACTGTGTCCTTGTGAGCTATGCTCAATATTTTTTCTATATCCCCACACAAGCAGGAAATCACTGAAAGAGAGTCTGTAATCGTCTTTAGGGATGACTCTCAAACATCCATTCTATCTCAAGGGACCAGCCTGAGCCAATGATGTTAAAACCTTTTTCTGTTATAAGTAACTTGTTAAAAATGGACATGTGATCTAATGCTGGACATTAAGATATGGTAAAACATTTTTACCTTTAAAAAAAACCCTACATTTTTAAGGTAGGTGTCCATGTTCCTAACAGGGACATCCTAAAAAGAGATAGTCTACTTGTTCCTCTGGACACAAGATGTGATGCCTGGGACTGCTGAATCCATTCAAACATCACCTCCTGGTTATCCTGAGGCAGGAGGAAGACACTACATCCCTTCAGCTTCCATAGTGGATGGTGATTGCCTGGAATTTCCCTCTCATGGAGAAGACACATATCCAGCAAAGGGTTTTGCCCCTCAAAGAAAATAAGGGGACGGCTAGAGTGCAGCAAAAGTAGACAAATCTTTATTATCCTACTATTGGTTGGATTGTCAATAATTGCAATGAAATCCAGATTTAATCTTCTAGTCAATTCCATATATATTCTTTTCATGGTGCAAAAGAAACCCAGTCGTGGTGAAAGGAAGCAGAACCCTTCATGCCCTTAATTACATGGGACCGCAGGGTAAGAGGCAGCCTTGGGAAATAAGATGTGGAAGTGTTTCAGAAGCATTCTGTGCAATGTTCACTCACCCAGAAAA
Organism: Saguinus oedipus; assembly: GCA_031835075.1. Lineage (NCBI taxonomy): Eukaryota > Metazoa > Chordata > Mammalia > Primates > Cebidae > Saguinus > Saguinus oedipus. The sequence goes on along the minus strand of CM063179.1, from coordinate 12,423,585 downwards.
TAGAAATATGCTCCCTGGAAAGCAGCTGCTCTGCAGGAGATTTTCTGACAGAAGGAACCCCAGAACCAGATTGACATTTGTTTGTTTTTTCTTTTTTCAACTTTTAGGTTCAGGAGTGATAGGTGCAGGTTTATTAACTAGGTATATTGCATGATGCTGAAGTTTTGGGTATGATTGATCCTATCACCTAGGCACTAAGCATAGTACCTAATAGTTTTTCAACCCTTGCCCCCTTCACTTCCTCCTCACTCTAGTAGTCTTTAGTGTCTATTGTTTTCATCTTTATGTCCATGAGCACCCAATGTTTTGCTCCTACTTACAAGCAAGAACATGTGATATTTGGTTTTCTATTCCTGTATTAATGCATTTAGGACAATGGCCTCCAGCTTCACCCATGTTGCTGCAAAGGAAATTATTTCATTCTTTTTTATGGCTGTGTAGTATTCCATGGTGTATACACACCACATTTTCTTTATCTGCTACACCATTGACAGGCATCTAGATTGATTCCATGTCTTTGCTATTGAATATAGGCCTTGGCAAATAAATCATGACAAAGTCTCCAAAGGCAATTGCAACAAACAAAAAATAGACAAGTGGGACTAATTAAACAAGAAAAGAAAATTTTCTGCACAGCAAAAGAAATGATCAACAGATTAAATGACAACGTACAGAATGGGAGAAAGTATTTGCAAACTATGCATCTGGCAATGTCTTTTTAACAGCTTCCCAGATATGCCACTCCTTGACTTTTTGCAAAAACTCACCAAAAGTTGTGCATTTTCCAAGCATCTTTAGGCAATAAGAAGAGGCAGAGGGTAGGAAACCATGACATTGTGGAGGCTTGTGAGTGCAAGCTTGTTAATGCTTTGTACAAAATCTGATAGCTCACACTCTCGAGCTCTAAAATTCATTTAATGAACCAAGAATCATTAAACCTTCCTCTTAATTTTCTTGGCTTCTCAATCCCTTATTTGTGGTTCTGAACCCAGGTTCATGTTATTTGCCTGGCTACCTGGAATAGATTCCCACTTTCAGTTTGACTTTGAGGTCCTCTCTAGGATATTAATCCCTAAGAAATGTACTCTCTAGGCTCAGGTGCAGGGCATCCTCTTTTTACCTGCTCCTGTAGGACATTCTACTCTGCCTTCTACTTTCTTGTACTCCTTCCTCAGCACTTGACCATGCCCCTCAGATGTCTACAACTTACGAGTATACACCAGACACATGACCCTGAGGGTTGGAAAGGCCACCACATAGTGGAAGGCATTAGTTAGGTTTGGGAAGCAAACACATTAGGATTTTTCTGACCTCATCACCTTCTAGGTGTGTAACTTTGCATATATCACTTTGGGTCACTAAACTATTACGTGTTCATGTCCAAAACGGAGACCACGACTTCGGTTGCTGTAGTCCATTCAAGCTACAACGACAAACTACCATAGAGTGCATGGCTTATAAACAACGAAATTTATTTCTTACCATTCTGGAGGCCAAGAAGTCCTAGATCAAGGTGCAGGCAGGTTCAAGGTCTTTTGTGGATCTGCTTCTCGATTTGTAGATGGCTGCCCTCTGGGTGTATCCTCACGTGGCCGAGAGAGAGAGCTCTGGTCTTTCTCCCACTTAAAAAAATATATATTATTATGCTTTAAGTTTTGGGGTACATGTGCAGAATATGCAGGTTGCAGGTTTGTTACATAGGTATACATGTGCCACGGGGGCTTATGGCATTCATCACCTCATCATCTACATTAGGCATTTCTCTTAATGCTATCCCTCCCCTAACCCCCAACCCCCTGACAAGCCCCCGTGTATGTCCATGTGTTCTCATTATTCACTCCCACTTATGAGTGAGAACATGTATCTCCCACTTCTTATAAGGATGCTTTGTGTATTCACCTGGTGGAAGAGGCAAGGGATCTCTTTAGGGCCTCTTTTTAAGGGCAGTAATCTCATTCATGAGGGCTCTATTCTTATGACCTAATAAACTCCAAAAGGCCTCACCCCCAAATACCATCACATTGGCCCTTAGGATTTAACATATTTATGTTGAAGGGGACACAAGTGTTCAGTTTATAGCAATAATGCTGTTGTGAACAGTGTTGGTTTCCTAACCTTAATCATGTCTTCTCTTTTGACAATAGAGCATTTCATTCATTCAGAGTAATGTGTCCTGTCTAAGGGGATGAATTTGTATTGTTATGTTGATCATAATCATCCTATACCCATTTATCAATGACTGTTTTAGGTTAGGACATATGACCATTTCTGAGCTAGAGATTTAAAGGGAATGTGGAGGGGAAGTTTTTGAAGAGCAAGCACATCTTACTTTCTTCGTGATTGTAGATATTATTGTGTAATTCAGTGATGTTTGATGCTATAGCAACCATCTTGCAACCATGAGGAGAAAGCAAAGAAAATCACAGAGAAACCATTAGAGATCTAGATGTCTTATAGAACTAGAGGTAGATGTCTTATTATATGAGAGAGTTAACACAACATGTATACACGTTCGGGGAAGTCTGTATGACTTCTCTGTGATTTCTCCCATTCTGTAGGTTGTCTCTTTACTGTGTTGATGGTTTCCTTTGCTGTTCAGAAGATCCTTATCAGAAGCTTTTTGGGGTTTCTTAGATGTCTATCTAAGACATCTCTAGACAGACGTCTTACTATATAAGGAAAAAATCTCTATTGTTTTAGCCATTTTTACACATTTGTGGGGTATGAAGGGTATATTATGTTGCAGACAGTTTTTAAGTAAAAGAATACAAAATTAAAATGTAAAAGTTGATATAAAAATGAGTATTCACTTAGAATAAAAAGGAAAGAAAGGCACAGCAAATTACAAATACTAAAAGCTGATAAATGCCAAACATCACAAAAGATTTTTAAATAACAGTCTTTATTAATAATTGACTAATAAAATAAATACTGTATCCTCTTTGTTGAGGCTGCATGGTCTATCTTAATATGACAATAATTTTGTAGTATTATTTCTGTAGAGAGTATAGAGAATTCTTTTTTTTTTGCATGATTGATAAAAATTTAATATTATTATCAATGACTCAGAAAAATTTCTCTCAGCTTCACAATTCATTGTTGTTAATATTGTATAAATTTTTATGATTGTCGTCAAACTTGGGAAAAGCTCTAATGAGCTTGTTTCATATATGAGTTGTAGGCTTTAGAAAAATTTTCCACAGCCTAACTTTTGCCTTCATACATTTCAGAGCTGTTTTCTCCTCTGTTACCTACATTTCTACAGTTCCCATTGCAATACCACCTCCAGCCCTGCTGTTGGTATCAAGATAGCAAGTGAATAAGCAGAATGGTGGCAGAAGTATTCCTAGAAGCCATCCCTATGATACAGACAGGAGACAGGGAAATGCTAGGTGGAAGAGGAGGGTTCTCCAACAAAGGCCCCACCCTCAATCCTATATAACCACTGCCATAAGTAAGAACAGGCATTCTTGTTTTTATGCCCAAAAAACTGCCTTTTGGCCTGCCACAACCCACTATCCTGTACCTGTATAAATCCTGAATCCCAGGCTCCAGAAGCAGGAGAGGACCAAATGAGGAGAGAAGTAAACAAGTGGCAGAATGGTGCAACAGGAAAAGACAGAAGAGAAGGAACATCTGAACACCAAGATGAGTTTGGCTGGGGGTGGTCAGAGAGGAGTTCGGCCGCTGGATGGCCAAACTCCAGGGGAAAATCATCTTCCCACTCCATCCCCCTTCCAGCTCCCCATCCATCCTACTGAGAGCCACCTCTACCACTCAGTAAAACCCTTACATTCATCCTTCAAGTCTTTTTGTGACCCAATTTTTTCAGTACACTGGACAAGAGTTTGGGGTACAGAAAGCTATCACACTGGCCCTCTGCCCTTGCAGAAAGGTGGAGGGTCTACTGAGCTCCACCTGAGGGTCTACTGAGCTGGTTAATAGTTAAGCCACCCGTGGACAGCAAGGCTAAAAGAGCCCACTGTAACCCACGCCCACTTGGGCTCCTGTACCTGTCAGTCTGTGTGCTCCACCTCCTGTAAGGGGTTTGAGCAGTGGTGATGACCAAACAGATGAGCCAAACCCATGTCACATGTCCTGTGAGGGGGATCAGGGGATTCTCTGGCCTCAGCTACACAAGGACAGCTCATAGTGACTTAACTATACATGGAAATAATTGAGAACCACATGAACATATCTCACCAACCTTACTTCTGATGTATTGCTTTACCTGGATGTTAAAATGCTCAAGTGGAAGTGGAAAGAATTAGCAGCCATAAACCATTGCAGGTAAGACATTTTACTTTTGCAAATTTTCAGAACAGTATGTGAGCATGTGAACACCTTTCTAGGGTTTCAGAAAGGGTTCGTTTACCTGAACGGCCCTCAAACTTAAGATTTGCAGTAAATACATCTTCTCTGATCATAGGCATGTTGTGAGAATGGAATGAACACATAACATAAGCAAAGTGCTTAGCACAGTGTCCAGCATATAGCAAGCCTTGAAATACTGTACCAATGATTATATTTTTAGTAGTATTAGTAACATGGAAGATGGGACCTCCCATAGAATGTTCCTTTTTTTTCCTGAATATATTTCCATTGCTGCAAGCAAAGGACTAAAGCAAGTCTTTGTCCCGTAGTTTTTTATTCTGGGTGAACAGAGAGCTTCAAAGTTGATTTTTTATGTGAAATTTGTTCAGGATAGGCCTTTAGTCTTCAGGAGTTAAACATTCTCATGCCTGAAAATGCTGAATATCTCTATAATTGCAGTGACGAGGACATCAAAATGACATCTTTCCAATCAATAGTTTTATTATTACACTTTAAATTTATAGGCATCTTTGTCCTAAAATCGGCATGCTAAATTTAGCCACCATCACCAAGAGACATCTGCCCAATGAGGCAACAGTGCTTTTCATAAATGATACGTCATGTATTTATTTCAGCAGCTAAGTACCTTCTGGCACAACGAACAGCCACCTTTAACAAAGATGGAATTTTGGGTGTCTTAACAAATAAGGGTTGTCTAAAATTAAAGATAGTGCTAATTAACTGGAACACAAAATTGGAACCTACAGTTTGGAAAATATGCCAAAAAAAAAAGAGTGTTTGCTAGAAACTTTAGCACTGGAGAGCTAAGTTGAATGTTTCAAGGACACTAAATTGATTATAGGAATTATATAATGTTGGGAGATCTCAATAAAGAAAACCTGTCAAGTTGTGCCTGAATTAGATGACTTGTTTGATCAAAGAGCTAGTATTTAAAACCAACTGATGAAACTATTAATAAACCTAGTGAAAAAGATACTGTCTATGGGAGGGAGACGGAAATTGACCATAGCCTGATTTATGGGTAACTAACAATTTTTTTTCTGTCAAATACAACTTAATTCAAAAGAAGCAATTGTCATTAATATCATTGAATCTAAAACCAGCATGAGTGGCTTGGAATGTTAAAAAAATATTAGGAGAAGCTGGTAGAGTACTGGATATATGTACCAGTGTTTTTCTAAGAGAGTCATACTAATGGAATCAAGTGAAAAGGGCAAGGTTTCAAAGTGTAGGTACAAGGGTTTTCATCCCATATCTATCCCCAATTCACTGGATGATTTTAGCCAATCTCCTAACTTGATGTGGCTGGTGAGGACAATAATGATTCCTGCCTCCTTAACTGAGATAATAAATTGTGGAACATCTTGAAACCTAGAAGGTACTACATAAAAGAAAAAATGGGGATGGCAGTAGAACATGGTGATTAGGATCACAAATTTTATGTGAACTAAACCTAGACTCTGCAAGAAGCTCTGCCACTATCCAAGTGTATAGTCCTGGGCAGAATAATTAACTTCTCTTCTTTAGAAACAGTTGCAGCAATGGCCATTTGACATAATATGTTAATTTGTTCACCTGTGTGCATCAGAAGCACAGGATAATTATGACTTAAACACAAAGAAGATGAACTAGCAGTTCATCTAAAGGCTAGCAGTCCAGGCTGGGAGGGCTTGTCTGCTCCATGGGGTCATTCAGTGATCTAGGATCCTTCTTGCTATTGCTCTGCCATCCTGAGGCTGTTGTTTCATTGCCATTTTCATTGGCAAAGATGTCTTGACAGCACCTCTGAATTCCAAGAAGCAGAATAATATGAGAATATTCTGAGAATATGATATGATATAAGTAGCAGAATAATAGAATAAATGAAGGTAAGGTAAGGAGAGTCAAGATATAGCCCTTTTCTATAAAGATGCACTCTGTAAGTTACACCAGACATTTCTGCTCATATTTCATTGGTTGGAACATAGAGAGATGGCTGCCCAAGTCTCCAAGAGAGACTCTAACACACGACTTTATTCTGGGAGGTCACATTCCAGCTAAAACTCAGGGGTTCTTTGCTACCAGGAAAAGGAAGACAATTTACAGGAAGGACACTGAGGTAGGTCTGTCACAGCATCCAAACGTCTTAGCACACATATATGGTCAGTAAGGTTTAGCTATTATCATCTACAATAAAGTGATGTAGGTGTGAAAAAATTTTTGAGAGGGGAGATCCCAGTTCATCTCTGCCATGACTGGCCTGGTACACCGTATTCTTTACCTTTCTGAGTAATCTTACTGTAAGCACACACACGGCCTATTCTCTAAGTGCAGAAAGGGACAAGTTGCTGAGATCCATCATTTGCTGGGTTGGGTTCTCTAATCATTTTCTGGGTTCTCAGCTACAAAGGCTCTTATTCTCTGCTTGATGAGAACTGATATCCAATCTGGGAAATGTTTTCTAGATTGTCAGCAGATGCTAAAATGTTTGACCCCTGTGAGGGGTCAGCACCACGTGAGTTACATGGGCTGGGAGTAGGGAGGGCTGATTTTCCCGATGAAAACAGGGATGGTAGAGACAGAAGAAGATATGTTAGTGCTTAGTGTGAACAAACAACAAATGTCCAAACCATCTCTTCAATTCTCTTTCTTTCTTCTCTATTCCTTTCCCTCCCCTACATTCTTTTTCCCTTCCCTCCCTCCCTTACTTCTCTCACTTTCTCTCTCTCACTAGTAACCACTGTGCAAGACACAAAGATTAACCTCTTGTGGTTCCTGACTTCAGGAAGATCTTAGCTTCAAAATGGAAGCAGGGCATGGTGGCTCATGCCTGTAATCACAGCATTTCAGGAGGCTGAGGCAGATTGATGGCTTGAGCCCAGGAGTTTGAGACCAGCCTGATCAACATGGCAAAATCCCATCTCTACTAAAAATACAAAAAATTAGCTAGGAATGGTGGTGCACACTGGTAGTCTGAGCTACTCCTCGGGAGCTGAGATGGGAGGATTGCTTGAGCCCAGGAGGCAGAGGTTGTAGTGAGCCACAGTCATACCACTGCACTCCAGTCTGGGGGACAGAATGAGGTCCCATCCCCCACCAAAAGAAAGAAAAATAACAAACTCCACTAAAAAATTGTGATATGCTTTGGTAATACATACACAAATAAATAAAGGAATGAATGAATGAATAAATAAAATGGTATAACAGAGAATTACACAAAGTATTCTTAGTGAACAGAAAAAGAAGGGATTAATTTACCTGAATGAGGTGAAAACTCAGGGAACTTTCCACAAAGGAAACATTTAATCTGACTCTAAAGGTTGAGGAGGAGTTTATAACATTTTTCAGCAAAAAGAAACTCTCATACAACCACAATTAGGGACTTTGAATTTTCACATGGAACTTAGAGAAAAATCCCATGATTAAATATCAGCGAATTTGAGTCGACACAGCCTGTCGCTGAATTTAACCTTGTGGAAGTTGTTTGTACAGTCTTGGCATTGGTCTTTATCATTTGTAAGACAAGCAGATGGGGCTATTTCTGAAGCTCTTTCCCGCTCTTGAAAATGAGGAATTTCCATTTCGAAAGGATGAAGACCCTTGGGTTGTACGGTGACAACCCAAGGGTCTTTGATGGAAGGGTCTTTGATGCTGAGATTCTAGTTAAATATGTATTGTTGGCCGAGTACGGTGGCTCACACCTGTAATCCAGCACATTGTGAGGCCAAGGCGGGCACATCACTTGAGGTCAGGAGTTCGAGACCAGCCTGGCCAACAGGGTGAAACCCTAACCAATTTTCAAAAACAAAACCAACATATGTATCTACTAAAAATACAAAAATTAGCCAGGTATGGTGGTGGGCGCCTGTAATTCCATCTACTCAGGAAGGCTGTAGCACAACAATCACTTGAACCTGGGAGGCGGAAGTTGCAGTGAGCCAAGATTGTGCCACTGCACTCCAGCCTGGGTGATAGAGCTAAACTCAGTCTCAAAAACACAAAACAGGCCGGGCGTGGTGGCTCATGCCTGTAACCCCAGCATTTTGGGAGGCCGAGGCAGGTGGATCATGAGGTCAGGATATCGAGACCATCCTGGCCGTGATGAAACCCCATCTCTAATAAAATACAAAAAAAAAAGTGGCTGGGCGCGGTGGCACCCACCTGTAGTCCCAGCTAGCTACTCAGTAGGCTGAGGCAGAGAAATCACTTGAATCCAGGAGACAGAGGTTGCAGTGGGCCGGATCGTGCCACTGCACTCCAGCCTGGCAAAAGAGCAAGATTCTGTCGCAACACACACACACACACACACACACACACACACACACACACACACACACAACAAAACAGAGACAATCAGTGGCCTTCTCCCACAAGGCACTCTGTATTCCTTACATAACTTGCAGCATCTCCAGCTAGGAAGACTTGGCCCCACATCCATTACAATATCCCAGAGAGATTCCCATAACTTCGTTCTCATGCTGCTGTCAGATAGCTACTCCACTGTGAAGCATTCTAAGTGAGAAAAAAGCTGTGGGCAGGAACCTCTCCTTGTTCCATTGATAGCTATCAGGAGGGAGAGGGCTTATAGCAAAATCACTTCTGATACTTTTACTTGGGGTTTGAACCCAGAAGGCGGAGGTTGCAGTAAGCCTAGATCGTGCCATTGAACTACAGCCCGGGTGACAGAGCAAGATTTCGTCTCAAAAAAAAAAAAAAAAAAATGCAGTGTTGCTTTGGAGAGTTGTGAGTGTACATATTGGGAGACACCGGTTTACCAGATGTCTGAATCGGCTAGTTGGCTTGACCTTTGCTCACTGCAACCTCTGTGGACACTAAGGTAAAGAAGTAATGAGACTTCTCTAAGCTGAACCTGGGTCGCTTTGTTCCATTGACCGAACTCATCCTGTAACCGTAGCAATGGCTGGAGCCAATGTCAACTCAGAGCCAACAGAAAATTCCTGTAACCAGATTAATTTTGGCCAAGAAAGGAGATGGAGTTAGGTGTAGTAAATATGTGTACAGTTTTAAATTATCACCAGCTTCATTCTTTACTTCTTAATTTAGTAGATAGGAGGAAAACAAACCCTATGCCACCCCTCTGCACTGTCATCTTGTATTGAAAAGTCCTGTTGTGAAGGTAGCATAATCCATTAAGCCCTGACTTTCAAACCACAAAAATTACTACCTTGACTTAATGATTACAATTTGTTATTGGTGTACAGCTCCAGCAGATGAGTAAGTTCTAGCATACAGGGAGAAAATGGACTTGAAAACAGGATGGAGTAGGAGTTCAGAAAAGCCCACACAGCATTCCTGGAAACAAGGGCTTTGAATTCCCTGGGGACATTATTGGCATCATTTTAAAAGACAAGAAAACAGGCTCAGAGAAGTAAAAAGACTGGCTATGTCACACAGCTAGGATGCAGACATGTAGAATTAGGAGTTAGGGGCTCAAAGTGACTTTTTGTTGATTGCGATGTTCTTGGCTCCTGCAACCCCTGCCTCCCAGAGTTAAGTGATTCTCCTGAGTAGCCGGGATTACAGGTGTGCATCACTATGCTCAGCTAATTTTTTGTGTTTTTAGTAGAGACCGGGTTTCGCCATGTTGGCCAGGCTGCTTTCAAACTCCTGACCTTAAGTGATCTGCCCTCTTCGGCCTCCCAAAGTGCTGGGATTATAGACGTGAGCCACCGCACCCAGCTGCCATGTATTTTTCATTGTTATTTGTCAGACTAATTCAGAAAAACAAAACCAACACATGTACCAGAATGAATAAAATGAAAAAGACAAAAAATGTAAAGAATAGCAATGAGGAACAACTGGAGCTCTCCTACACAGCTGGTGGGAGACCGAGTCTCTGAAAAACTGTTTGGCATTGTCCACTAAGACCACATGTCTGCATGCTATCTGACCTACCCATTCCATTGCCAACAATAATATGTCCTTATGTCCACCCAAAGACATGTACAATAGTCTTTGTGACACTATTCATAGCATCCCCAAACTGGAAACTACCCAAATTCCCATCCGCAGTAGAAATAAGCAAATTGTGGTGTATTCACATAGTGTGGTAGTATACATAATGGGATATTATACATGTACAAACCAAGTGAGTCATACAACTGTAATATTGGGAAAAAGGAGTCAGATGCAAAAGAGTGACCAACAATGATGGAAACAAGCTCAACATCATCAATCATTAGAGAAATGCAAATCAAAACCACAGTGAGATATCATCTCACATCAATCAGAATGGCCATTCTCAAAAAGTCAAAAAATAGCAGATGTTGGTAGGGTTGTGGAGAAAAAGGAACACTTACACACTGTTGACGGGAGTGTAAATTAGTTCAGCCATTATGGAAGACAGTGTGACAATTCCTCAAAGACCAAAAGACAGAAAAACCATTCTACCCTGCAATCCCATTATTGGGTGTATACTCAAAGGAATATAAATCATTCTGCCATAAAGACACATGCACGTATACATTTATTGCAGCACTATTTATAATAGCAAAGACATGAAATCAGCCTAAATGTCCATCAATAGTAGACTGGTGTTGAAAAAAATATTCAGCTGAATTAAATTTCAAGGAGTTTAATTGAGCAAAGAAAAATTCACAAATCAGGCAGCCCCTAGAATCACAGAAGATTCAGAGAGACTCCAGTGCAGCCATATGGTGGAACAAAATTTTTTGTATTTTATTTATTTATTTATTTATTTTGAGACAGAGTCTCACTCTGTCACCCAGTTTGCAGTGAAGTGGTAAAATCTTGGCACTAGAGTAGGTATTTAAATAGGGGCAGCCCACCGGAAGGGTCCACATTTTAACCATCATATGACACCACTTCTCCAACAGTAGGAGGATGTGGGACACCCAGAGGTACTTAGAGTCATAAGTTCATTCCTGTGAAAATCACTTAGAAACCCAACAAAGTGGCTAGCCAGGCACAGTGGGACCCACCTGTATTCCATACCTAGCTACTTGAGCTGAGGTAGGAGGATTGCTTGAACCCAGGAGTTGGAGGCTGCAGTTAGCTATGATAATACCACTGCACTCCAGTCTGGTCACTGTGTCTCTGAAAAAGGAAAGCAAGAAATAAAGAGAGAGAAAGAAAGAGGAAGGAAGGAAGGAAGGAAGGAAGGAAGGAAGGAAGGAAGGAAGGAAGGAAGGAGAAAGAAAGAAAAGAAAGAAGAAATAAGAAAGAAAGAAAAGGAAGGAAGGGAAATAAAGGAAAAAGAGAGAGGGGGGAGGAAGGGAGAAAGGGAAAGGAAGGAGGGGAGGGAGGGGAAGAAAGAAGGGTGAGAAAGAAAGAAAGGAAAAAGAAAAAGGAAGAAAGAAGAAACCTATGAAATTGGAATACATTCCTTAAAATTACCTCTGGAAGTAAAGAAAATGTTTAAATAAAAACTCAATGTTCACTGAGATGGAGAAAGTCTTTACAACAATTTAAGAAGCCACACAGAAAATCACAAGGGCTATAACTTCCTGCTTGCTGAAGGTGCCTTTCAGATGAATTGCTGCTTCTATCACTGCATGGCAACTGCAGAAGACGTGGATTGACGCAATCATTCTAAGAAAGTTAGAGACTAGTAGCATCAGCACAGGATTTGTGATGATGTGTTAAAGGGTGGTTGGCACCCATAAGAGGAAAGTAGATATGTTTCATATTTTATGATATGTTTTGTCACTCGAGGGAATTTAGAGACAAAGGCACTTTATAGTGAGAATGGAAGCCAACTTTCTCTTTTTGTCACTTGTGTTATTTGGGGTGTTTTGAGTTGGAAACAAAATAAGAGGAGACTGATCTGTCCACTAAAGGAGAAGGGAGAACTGGGTTGGAGCCAAAAAATGGGCAGAGTGAGAAGCAAGGCTAGACATCAGGTATTTGCTTCCTCTCTCTTGTTAGCTATTGGGTTTTCATTATAGTGTATTCATTTCTTTCTTCAAGTCTTCACTGTCAGTGTCTTCCAACCTGCTGAACACCACTGGATCCCTCATTCCTAAAGCAGAAGTTGCTTGACTGAATATCATTGCAGTGGGCATCACACACATTGGACAGACCTCACCATCACAGGCTACCTCAGTAGATACCCTCTGCAAAGACAGCCTGTGCCTGGATGATGAGATCTATCAAGGTGCTAAAAGAACAGCTCACTGTAGCTTCCCTTAGAGGAGACAATGGACAGGTGAATGCCAACGGGCAGAGAAGGAGGGCATGGAGGGTGGCTCAGTCCACATGCATAATTTATCTACCAAATGCTGGCATTAAACAATGGGTGCTTGAAGCTTTGGTGTAGTGAAGCTGGTGGAACTTTGAAAATCACTTGGGAAGGTTTATGCCAAATGATACCCTACCTAAACCCCATCTCACATTTTCTTTATTGAATCCATGAGCATCTTCTCTTCCTCCCTCCTTTTCTTTTTTAAATACTTCCTTTATTACTTCCTTTGCTACTTCATTCAACAGATACCTCTCATGTTTTGGAGTGGAGGCCCTCACCTGAAAGAAGCTAGATTATGTTTATCTCTGAGAATATGACTTATCTAGGCATGTCTGGTTTGTCAGCAGAGTGGTTGACCTACATGTATTTATTAGCAGGATCTTTCAAGAACAAAAAATATAGAAATAAGTGCTACAATTATTCATTCCCACATATCAAAACAGCCCCAAACTTAGTGGCATAAAAGATGGCATTTTAATATGCCTATGATTCTATGGATCAGGAATTTGAAAGCCCATATTCATGTTCCACAATGTCTATGGTAATGAAGGCTGGAGATATTTGGAATGGCTCACCTGGGGCTGTATATCTGGAGCTTCCATGATCTGCTGAAACTGCATATGCAAGAGGACTACTTTGCTTATGTGCAAGGTACATGGGCTGAAGTGGCTGGAACACGGTGGGGTCTGACTAACATTGCTTCTCCTCCATATGACCACAGAGAGGAAGTCCACCTCTCAATATGGCGGTCTTATGTCACTCAACCCAGAGACTCCTGCCCAGGCCCTTGGAGAGAGCAGAAGCTGCTGGAGTTCTGATGATGTGGGCCAAACTGGATGTTCTGTGGCCCAGATGGCAAAGCAGCAAATAGGTGGCATGATTTCATTCACCTTCTGCACGAATTCACAATCACACAATGTGACTCCAGCACCATAGGGACTGTAAGTAATAATCTAACCTTGAGAACACAGAAGATAGCATGCTGGTGTGATTGCTCTGATACCCTCAGCCAGACCAAGAGGCAGAATAAACAACACAGGCTAGCAGTGCAGGACAAGAAGAGCACATTGCACCTCCTTTAGTGACCACAGCTAATAGCCTGATTAATGAAGCACAAATGAGTCAACCTTGGGGGATTCCCAGACATAAACTGGGAACATTGTAAAGGGGCTGGAAGTTCTATGTAAGTAGCTAAAGCAAAACTAGTGAAATGTGGATATTCAATCTTATATAAGCTCATTTGTATGAACTGGTTTGTGAGGATGCAAATTATACTTTACAACATTTTTAGTTCAAGCTTTGTATTTAATGACCTCACCCTCTGGGGTGTAGCATCTAATTGGAAAAATAAAATTAATATACATTAAATAATGGCATAAGACAACATAAGAGCTGTCACCAGGGAGCCTTGAATAATGGCTCAAACATTAAGTTTTATAGGGATGACGTCCAAGAAAGAAGACATTCTGAGAGATGGAGTGAACAGCGGGCCTCCTGGTAGATGGAAATTCGATTTGTGCTTTGGAAGTTGGTGCAATGAAATTAGGCAGAGAATGAAAGAAATCTCAAAACTAGGAAAAGTTTTGAATGACTTTTGGCTTTTGGGGACTAATCTTTCATTTAGTATCCAAATAAAACAACTCATAAGAGCAACTATTTTCTCCTAAGCATTTTTTTTTTTTTTTTTTTGAGCCTCACTCTGTCACCCAGACTGGAGTGCAGTGGCATGATCTCAGCTCACTGCAACCTCTGCCTCCCAGATTCAAGGAATTCTCTGCCTCAGCCTACTGAGTAGCTGGGATTACAAGCGTGTGCCACCATGCCCAGCTAATTTTTGTATGTTTTAATAGAGACGGGATTTCACCATCTTGGCCAGGCTGGTCTTGAACTGCTGACCTCATGATCTAGCCGCCTCAGCCTCCCAAAGAACTGGGATTACAGGCATGAGCCACTGCACCCGACCTTCCTAAACATTTTTAATTTTTAAGCCTTAGTCTTTTTTAGTGTTTGATGCCTGGGACTCTGAGGTTTGAGACATGTGGGAAGATAAAATGTGGTTATAAGAGAGGATTTTAAAATCAAAAGTAGAAGAGGTATTTTAGAGTAGCTATTTACTTAATGTCTCTTCCTGAATTTGAAGGGAAATACTCTAGACCAGGGTTGGCCAGATAGTAATTACTTTTTGGCATTGTGGGTCATACAATCTTTATTGCAACTACTCTGTTGTTACAGCCCAGGAGCAGTCATAAACAAGGCATAAACAACTGAGCATGGCTGTAACTGTGTTCCAATAAAACTTTATTTACAAAGCCAGGTGGCAGGCTGGATTTGGCCCAGGAACCATTGCTGACCTCCACTCTAGATGTTCAATGTATTCCATCAATGTTTAGTGAAACCTACACTACGTTAACCACTGTAAATAAGAATGTGGGATAACAGTTGTTTGCTCAGGCTGGGTGAGGCAGCTCACACCTGTAAGCCCAGCACTTTGGGAGCCCAAGGTGGGCAGATCACCTGAGGTCAGGAGTTCGAGACCAGCCTGGCCAACATGGTGAAACCCTGTCTCTACTGAAAATACAGAATTTAGTGGGGCATGGTGGTGGGTGCCTGTAATCCCAGCTACTCTGGATGCTGAGGCACAAGAGTCGCTTGAACCTGGAGGCAGGATGTTGCAGTGAGTGGAGATTGCACCACTGCACTCCAGCCTGGGCAACAGAGCAAGACTCTCAAAAACAAACGAACAAAAAAACAGTTGTTCCTTCACCAGGTGTTTATTGTAGGCTTGGTGCTGTGTTGGTCAAGTGAAACAGATAAATATGACCCTCCCCTCACAAAATCTTCCAACCGAGGAGTAAAGCCTGGAGGTGGGGACAGAAGCTATCACAGGATCTAACATTGTCTTGGGAGATGAAGGAAGCAGAAATGTCTTTCCTGAGGAAGGGACATCCAGTCTGAGATTGGAAGGAGCTTTTTCTTAGCACAGACAGTTTATAAAAGTTGGGGGTGGGGAGTCAAGGGAAGGTAAGAGAAGTGTTCCCTATAGAAGAAGCACCCATTTCACAAGCATAGAAGGGAGGATGTCTTTCATTAAAGAAACAGAAAAGTTCAATATGGCTGAGGGAGCCTGATTAATGAAGCACAAATGAGACAACCCTTCAACCTAAGATGAAATTGGAGGGCTGACTGGGAGCCCACCAGCACCCCCAGAAATGCACAAATACCCCTGATTTCTTCTGCAGCATCAGGGCATTCACAATCAATGTTGTTTAGGAACAGCTGAGATTCTGCAGTTGACAGACACTGTGAAATCCTATGTAGACATTGATTCCACTCAAGAGATGATGGTCTCACAGCTGCTCCAAGAGAAGCAGCTAGAATTTGCTTCAGGGGAAAGCAGTGATCCAACTTGGACTCTTCACACACACTATGCAAGGAGAAAGTCCATTTCAACATCATTTTCAACAGTGATTAAACTGGCACCAATTAATGCAAACCCAGAGAGCACTTGAAGTGATCCTTAGCCCTGTCCCTTCAATAAAAATATGTCGTTGGCCGAAAATCTTCATCCCTTGCCCAGGCCAGGTAAGAGAGGGCCTGCTGCATTCAGATGTCCTAGAGGCAGTGCCATTTCTTCTCTGTGTTATTATAGATAACAAGTACTTTCTCCATTCCATATAATTCCAATATACCATCCTTGGGCTCTGTATTAGTCCATTTTCACACTGCTGATAAAGACATACCCAAGACTGGGAAGAAACAGAGATTTAACTGGACTTACAGTTCCACATGGCTGGGGAGCCCTCAGAATTACAGCAGGAGGTGAAAGGCACTTCTTACATGGTGGCGGCAAGAGAAAATGAGGAAGATGCAAAAGCAGAAACCCCTGATAAAACCATCAGATCTCATGAGACTTATTCATCATCACGAGAACAGCATGGGGGAAACCGCCCCCATGATTCAAATTATCTCCCACTGGGTCCCTCCCACAACATGTGGGAATTATGGGATTTCAATTTAAAATGAGATTTGGGTAGGGACACAGAGCCAAACCATATCAGGTGGTAATAAACTGAGATGCAAACTTCATCCAATAGAACAAAGTTAAACACTTGGTACGTTTTAATTTATGTTATTTTGTTGTACTTAAAATACCCCAATACAATATTTGACACATAGTGAATACCAATAAATATTAGCCCTCTTCTCTTTCTTCCAGGCCATTCTAGTCTTCAACTCTTGCCTGAAGTCTTGTAAAACCTCTTGTGTGCCATATTTCCCCAAATGAATCTGTATTGGGGTAAATGCTTCCAGCCACACTAAAAGAAATGTCTGATCAGCAGGATGCAGAGAAGAAGCTGACTCCCTGTTGACAAAGAGGAAATGCATATGTGGTGCTCTGAGCCCTATGTGGGGCTCTTTTCTGCCTGTATCCTCTAATATAAATGGCTGGCTTTGCAGAATCAGCTTTGAACGCATATACCCAATAAGTACACAAGTGGGGTTGGTCAGCTTTTCTTGTCTCTGTGGCCACAGGGGAGAGCACTCTCCAAAACACATGTCACCCCCGAGGACCAACCCACTAGTAAAATGTGGGCCTGATGTCTGACTGCAAATGCTCCTTCTAGAGCCAGTGGAGAGATTCAGTGAGATTCAGAGATTCAGTGAGAGTCAGAGATTCAGTTACATCCAAGGATGTAACTTAGGCTTCCAGGCTAAAGCACAAAGTAGCAAATATGTTCCTGTACTTGCTACAAGTGTCAGGATTTTTTTTTTTTTTAAATTACTTCTGAATACCATCAAAAGACCTTGACTCAAGGTCACAGAATTTGAATTCCTATCCTAATTTTACCACTAATCAGGTGTATGGCCTTGTGTAAATAATTTAGTGTGTCTGGGAATCAGCCGCCTTACCTTAAAATGAGAGGAATGAGTTTGATCAGCTTTAAGTTTTATGAGTCAGTGACTTGAAGATGGTATTGCTCTGGGCATCTTCTCTGAACAGCAGCATCCAGGAGCTCCTGGGGTCAGATATCTGAATGTTTTCCTGAGAAGAGTGAAGGCTCCAATCTTCCAAGCAGTACAGAAATTGTCTACTTACTTTGCAGAGAGACTAGCAGCCTCTGGCCATCTGACATCTGCCTTGTATTTACCATGGAGATTGTTTTTATTTTTATTTTTGTTTTATTAGAAAACGGAGATAAGTTCAAAGGAAGAGAAAAGCAAAAGGAAGAAATAACACCTGTAATCTACCTTATCCCCCAAAAGTTACTCAGAGTTCAATTTCATTTTATATCATCTGTACCTGTTTTCAATATCTCCCAGAGAGATACATCATTTATCCAAATCATCGCTAAGTTCTTCAGCTTTGGGGGACTAATCTTTAATAGCCAAATAAAACAACTTATTTCCCCTGGACTAGTTCTCTATTGCCGCATAACAAATTATCACAAATTTTGGAGCTGATAACAACATACACTTATTAGCTCACAGTTCTGTATGTCTGCATGCGTGGCATACGTGGGTCTTTTGCTCATGTCTTACAAAGCTGAAATAAAGGTGTCAGCAAGGCTGTGTTCCAACCTGTAGGCTCTGGAGATAAATCCATAAATCCACTTCCAAACTCTTTCAGACTGTTGGATTCAGTTATTTGCAACTGTAGACTGAAGTCTCTGTTTCTTTTCTAGCTGTCAACCAAAGGCTGCTCTCAGCTCTGTGGGACCACCTGCATCCTTGCCACGTTCTGCCATCACCCCATCATCAAGCCAGCAAGGACACATTGAGTTCTCTTTATGCTTCTACTTTTTTTTTTTTTTTTTTTTGGAGACAGAGTCTCACTCTGTCACCCAGGCTAGTGCAGTCTCGGCTCACTGCAACCTCTGCCTCCCGGGTTCAAGCAGTTCTTTTGCCTCAGCCTCCCAAGTAGCTGGGATTACAGGAACCCACCACCATGCCTGGATCATTTTTGTATTTTTAGTACAGACAGGGTTTTGCCATGTTGGCCAGGCTGGTCTCAAACGCCTGACCTCATGATCTGCCCACCTCAGACTCCCACAGTCCTGGGATTAGAGGTGTGAGCCACCATGCCCGGCCTCTTCTACTGTCTTTATGTCTGGAAGAGCTCTGTCCCTTTTAAGGACTCATCTGATTAGGTCAAGTCCACCCAGATAATCTCTCTTTTGATGAATTTTAAGTCATTTGATTTGTAACCAAACCATAGGAGCCATAGCCAATCCCCTTCACTGGTCTCACCCAGTCTCAAGGGAGGAGATTCTCTATACAGTATGTACAGGAAGGGGCAGGAATTATGGAGGCTGTCTTAGAATTATCCTAATGCACTCCCACTCTGCATTACTGCAGGAAATCCAGTCCTCTGCCGAATATCTCATTAAGAAGCTATCTGCTACAGTACTCAGCACACAGCTGGTGCTCAAGAAGCAACTGATAAATGAATCAAAGTGCTCCTGAATTTAATGGCCTTTGTAGCCAGCCCTTCTCTTTTGCTACTCCAATGTTGCCACTTCTTGGCCACTTCTGGCTTTATCATCACCATATTCCAGGCTTCTCCGCCTGTCTCTTCTGCTCGAAATCCCTAGACCTCATCCCTCCAAGGCAACACCAGCAGAAGGCTAATCCCTGAATGCAGTAAGACTCGGAGAGGAAAAGGCCAATGAGGGCAATCACAAAACAAGGAATAATGAAATCATGTGAAACTGGTCACCAGGTATCACCACTCCTCAGTCCATTTCTGATCATATCTCATCAGAAATCCCTTACTGGTAATCTCTGACCTTAGATGAGAGCTCAAAAAACTTTTATAAATATGTTAGATTTTGCAGACCATAATGTCTCTGTTGCAGCTATTTAAATTTCACCTGTAATGCAAAGGCAGTCATACATGATATGTAAACAAATTGGCATGGCTACATCTCAATTGAAATGTGGTTACAAAATAAGGCATAGATCAGAATCAGCCTTTAGACTATTGACTGATTGTTTCTGGCTTAGACCCTGGCTGCTTTGAAGCTTTGATCTATTCTCTTGGAATGGAGTCTCCAGGAGTCTTCATTTCTTTACCCTCCAGGATGAAGGAAACTCTTGTGTCAGCCCAGAAGAGGAAAGTGAAATCATCATAACATCCAAATAAAGTATTCATTCAAAGAGAACCACTCCATATATACACCATGGAATACTATGCAGCCATAAAAAGAATGATTTCATGTTCTTTGCAGTAACATGTTTGCAGCTGGAGGCCATTATCTTAAGTGAATTAACATAGGAAAAGAAAATCCAGTACCACATGTTCTCACTTATAGGTGGGAGCTAAACAATGGGTAAACATAGGCATAAAGATGGAAACAATAGGCATTGGGTACTTCAAAAGCAGGGAGAGGCCAGGCACAGTAGTTCACACCTATAATCCCAACACTTTGGGATGCCAAGGTGGACGGATGGCTTGAGGTCAGCAGTTTAAGACCAGTCTTGCTAACATGGAAAAACTCCATCTCTACTAAAAATACAAAATTAGCCAGTCATGGTGGTGCACACCTGTAGTCCTGGCTACTCAGAAGGCTGAGGCAGGAAAACTGCTTGAACCTGGGAGGCGGAGGTTGCAGTGAGCTGAGATTGTATACCTGCACCCCAGCCTGTGACAGAGCAAGACTCCATCTCAAAGAAAAAAAAAGCCATAAATAAACAAAAGCAGGGAGGAAAGAATGGGGGTAAGGGCTTCAAAGCAACTTACTGGGTACTGTGTTCATTGTTTGGGTGAGGAGTTTTCTAGAAGCCTCAGCATTATGCAACAGACTCATGTAACAAACCTGCACATGTACCCCCACTCTAAAATAAAATAAATACAAACATATTTTTTAAAGCAAAACGACCACTCATTCACGTGAGCATGAAAAACAGTTTTAACTTCCCGTTGTCCTGAACTTTGTTATTATCGATTTTGCATTACGTTGGAAAAACTTCTCTGTGAATTGTTGTTGTTTGCTTGTTTGTTTCTTCCTAGAGAAGATCCCAAAGCCACAGGAAGACTCCAGAGAAACTTTAAAACTGTAGTTGTCATTGCGGCTTTAACAGACCCTGCAGGCCTAGAAGAAGTTCTTGGGGGCTGCCCAAGGTCAAGTACTTATGCTTCTCTTCCTACCAGTCATTCTGTAGGGGAAGCTAATGAGAGGAAACAGGCAACACTGAAGAGTTATCTTCCCTTTCCCAAGCCAACTCTGAAGGTCCCTGCTTTCTTTCCTCTATTTCCTTCCTGTCGTAATAGGAACTTCACAGTTCAATGGCTTCTGCAGAGCGTTTGGCAGAAAATGTAGTTTAAGCTGCAACTTGCGGTAGTAATAATAGTTACCATTTAATGGGAGCTTACTACACGCCAGGCACCTTGCCAAGTGTTTTATATGTGTTATCTCATTTAATTCTCACAACAATTTTATGAGATAGGCACGATTCCGTTTTCCATTTTATGCACAAGGAACTGTAGTGTCAAGAGGTTAATCAGTTCCCCTAGGTACACGGGGCCAGAAAGTGGTGGAGTTCATTCTGAATGCAGAGCTCTCTGACTCCAAAACAAGTTCTTCAAGACATGACACCAAAGAGGGTCTGCATCTGGGAGATAGACCCCCCTGGGAGGCACTGTCTGTGCACTTCCCTTTGCCATCAGGGGATGGAAGATTACAGCCTACTTCCTAGAGGGCAGAACAGAGAGTCTTGACATTCTCTTCAGACCAAGGCCACTTAATAAAGTACTTCTATTGATTGTTCCAAGTAAATAGGTTCAAGACAGGCTAGAGGGCTTAATTTCAGACAGAACAATACATTAAAAAGAAGCAAAGGCCACATAGCTAACTTAATAAAGCCTCTCCACTTAGGGGATCTTTCATACCACGTCAAAAAAATAACACTGAAATTGAATGGCTGTACATACGTAAGTCAGAATTGACATCATCCCACCTCATGGTGTGCTTTATGAATGGTGTTGACAGTCATTAAAACACTTCTCAGCTGCAAGTATCACCAAGCGTTCTATTTACATTATCATGCTTAATTCTCACAGTAAGTCTCGGCATTAGTCAGGACAGTCTAGGCTATGCTGCAGTAACGGGCAGCCCCCAAGTCCCACACACTTAAAATAGGAAAGGCTTATTTCTCTTTTATGCTGCTGGTCTACTACAGTCAGCTGGGGAGTTTGCTACTCTGGGACCAGACTAGCAGAATATTCTGAAATGTTTTATCCAGAACATTCCTAGTTGGTATCTGAAACATTGTTGGCTGGCATTACAAGAGGGGAAAGAGGGCTCTGGAGAGCATATGACTTCATCAATTAAATGTCACATTTTGCTTTTATACAACCTCATCAGCCATAGTTACATGTGAAAGGGAAAGAAAGAAAATATTTGCTCTAAGGCAAATATCATCCTTATCCTGCCTTTTATAAAAGAGGAAAGAGAAGCTAAGGTGCCTATCCAAGGTTACACAGCTAGATGAATGGTTGAGCCAAGATTTGACTTTCTGACTTGACTCATCACCCTCTCTGACAGAGATGGAAGTGTAAACAGGTTTTAATAGTGCAAAAGAAGATTAAAATGCAACAGCAATTTAAACAAAAGTTAAAGCTCAAAAGAACTGTAGGGAATGAACAATTCTAAGTGGGAAATGAAAGATTTAAAAAAGAAAAAAGCAAAGCCTTATGGAAGACATGTGGCTTGAGTTGAATGTTGAAAGATGGGCAGGGCGTTAGAGTAGGGAGAAGTAGAGGCATAGAGAGAGAACAGAGGATAAGTTGGGACATGAATGAAAGTGTGGCTGGAGAGAGAGAAGGAACTTGAGAGAAAGAGATGTGTAGAAATGCAGCAAGAAATGAGGCTAAAAGTGGACAGGCAACAGACAGCAGGTTTTGTTCTCCTAGCTGCAGGGAGAGGCAAACGGTATTATTCCAGAATATCTCATACCCACAACGAGAAAATGCACTGAAACACAAACCCACTCAATAATGAGTCAAAAGCCTCATCTTTTATAGAATTACAGCAGTCCTAGAGTTCTATAGAGTGCTTGGCACATTGTTGATGTTTAATATTTAGTGCACATTGAATGATTTCCAGGAGAAGTGTATATGAGGTTTATAATTTGCCCCGAGGACAAAACAGGAAGAACTATGAAAAATCTAAGCATAAAGGAAGCCCGCAAAGAATTTTCTAGATTGAATTTGTCACTGAAGACACAAAACACCAACATAATGGCAAACATCCAAGCCAATAAGACAGATGCAGACTGTGTGGTCAAGGTTTAACCAGTCTGGTGATGACAGGGACTGCCATATGGGATTGTTTTTATTTGATGTGGGTAATTTTCTGTGGCAGAGCATCCTTCTAACCTAGCATAATGAAGCTGATTATTTGTGCTTAAAATAACTAGCAAGAAAAGGAAAGAGAAAGAAAGAGAGAAATTCAGTCATAAAACATTTGAGTTAAGCTACATCCTTGGCAGAATTTCATCAGTGGAGCTCTTTTGGATGGATGACCAGAAAGCGGTCAAGGGCTGGTTTGGTTTGTCAAATACATTGACCAAGAACTCAAAACAATTGGGTTTTATAGACACAAACAGTGGAGAGAGAATTCTGCTCTGGGAACCCTGGTGATCTCCAACCTTGAAGATAGTCATAAAAGCTCCTGATGGATAGCTTCCTTGGAGTAGGTCATTCTTTTCATTTCATGCTCAGATGAATTCTGCACACTAAGAAGAAATTAGAAGATCTAAAAATTGCATAAATGATGCTCAGGGAAGAGAAGTTATTTTATTAATGAAGGGTCTTGTCTGTTGGCCTGATGATCTCGGAATACATCTTGAGAATAGTGGCGAACATTCCTTATAACAGGACACTTGAATTTTATTTTATTGTTTTTTGTTTTTTTGAGATAGAGTCTCACTCTGTTGCCCAGGTTGGAGGGCAGTGACTTGATCTCGGCTCACTGCAACCTCTGCCTCCCTGGTTCAAGTGATTCTCCTGCCTCAGCATCCCACATAGCTGGGATTACAGGTGCCTGCCACCACACCAAGCTAATTTTTTTTTTTTTAGATGGAGTTTTGCTCTTGTTACCCAGGCTGGAGTGCAATGGCGCGATCTCGGCTCATCGCAACCTCCGTCTCCTGGGTTCAGGCAATTCTCCTGCCTCAGCCTCCCGAGTAGCTGGGATTACAGGCACTCGCCACCATGCCCGGCTAATTTTTTTGTGTTTTTAGTAGAGACAGAGTTTTGCCATGTTGACCACGCTGGTCTTGAACTCCTGGCCTCAACTTATCTGCCCACCTCAACCTCCGAAAGTGCTGGGATTACAGGGGTGAGCCACCAACACCGACCAAATTTTTGAAAGGTCACTAGGCAGCTAGGTAAAGGACAGATGACAGGGGAAGGTCTTGCAGTGGCGACGGTGCCCAAGATTGACAGCAATACACCAGATGGGAAATAGCAAAGATCTCAATTTTAGTGATAATAGGAAGATAGAGAAGCAAACCTGTATTAGTTTGCTGGGGCTGCCGTAACAAAATACCACAAACTGGTTGGCTTAAATAACAGAAATGTATTATCACATACTTTTGAAGGCTAGAAGTGCAAGCAGACAAGGCTGCTTTTTCTGAGGGCTGTAAGGGAGAATGTGTTTCCTGCCTCTCTCACAGCTCTCAGTGGTTTGCTGGCATCCCTTGGCTTCTGCGGCATCATCCTGATCTCTGCCTTCCTCTTCACATGGTGTTTCCCTGGGTGTCTTCACATCATCTTCCTTCTTTGCATGTCTGCCCCTATGTCCAAATTTCCCCTTTTTATAAGGACACCAGTCATACTGGATTACAGGTCCTCCCTACTCCAGTATCAATTCCTAATTATATCTGCAAAGGCTCTATTTCCAAATAAGGTCACACTCTGATGACCTGGAGGTTAAGAATTCAACATATGAATTCTGGGGGCACATAACTCAAACCATGACAGGACCTATTTCAAAAGTATGTTGGAATTGTAGTTAAAAGGACTTGATGAGTAATTGTATGTGCTTGGTTATTTTTAGTTAAGATCGTTTGCAGATGATGGAGATGTTAGCATATAAAGAAGACATCTGCAATTTACCAAGAGATAAACAATAGCGACAATGTCCTTGTTATGAGCTAAATTGTGTCTCCCCCAAATGTATATGTTGAAGTTCTAACCCCTAGTATCTCAGAATGTGACCATATTAGGAGATGGAGTCTTAAAAGAGATAATTAAGGTTAAATACCATCTTTAATGTAGGTTACAATACAACATGACTAATGTGCTTATAAGGAGGAGAAATTTGAACACAAACACACTCAGAAGAAAGACCATGTGAAATCAGAGGGAAATGATGGGCATCTAGAAGACCAGGAAAAAGACCTCAGAAAAAAATAACCCTGCTGACACCTTGATCTCAGACTTCTAGCCTCTGCAACTGTGAGAAAACAAATTTGTGTTGTTTCAGCCACCCAGCCTGTGATGCTTTGTTAAGGCAGCTGATGAATACAGTCCTTAATAATCTAATGATAGTCATTTGAGTATTGTGCTAGACCAGCGCAGGAGACAAAACTTTGGAAGTGGAGACCATCGTGTCTTTCCATGAACTTGATTCTTTTCTATTTAGGAAAAAATTTTGTGTTGCCTTCTGGAATCTGATGATTTGCAAACTCCAGCGAGCCTGAAGCTCAGAGGAAGAAACATTTATGGCAGACTCCACTGTAATAAGTCCTGGTGTCCTAAACACCACCAAGTCATTTGCTCCTCGCAGCCTTACCCCATGAGTTTTCAGATGTAATGTCTGCTCAATGATGAATACTTTATTTTTGCTCAAGAGGGAAAATAAGTTGGATAGAAAAGAGGATTAGACAGGCCAGGCATGGTGATTTACTCCTGTAATACCAGCACTTTGGGTGACTGAGGCAGGAGGATCACTTGAGGCCAGGAGTTTGAGAGCAGCCTGGACAATATAGCTAGACTCCTTCTCTAAAAAAAAAAAAAAATCTATGTATTTATTTGAGACAGAGTCTTGGTCTTGTAGGTCTGGATTCAAGCGATTCTCCTGCATCAGCCTCCTGAGTAGCTGGGATTACAGGTGCACACCACCATGCCCAACTAATTTTTGTATTTTTAGTAGAGATGGGGCTTCACCATGTTGGCCAGGATGGCCTTGATCTCTTGACCTTGTGATCCACCCAGCTCAGGCTCTCAAAGTTCTGGGATTACAGGTGTGAGCCACCATGCCCAGCCACATTCTTTATTTTTTTAATTAGCCAGGTGTGGTGGAACATGCCTGTAGTCCCAGCTACTTTGGAGATTGAGGTGGGAGGATCTCTTGAGCCCAGGAGTTCAAGGCCACAGTGAGCTATGATTGTATCACTGCAGTCTATCCTGGGCAACAGAGCTAGACTCTGTTTCTAAAAAAATTCAAAAAGGTAAAAGATGTTTATTTTGAAAATGGAGGTTGTTGACTGCCCTGACATTGCTAACTACTGCAGAAGTAGGGAAGCTTTCCTTATGAGAAATGGTTGAGCAGAGGCTGTTTGGGAAACCTCTCTAGCTAGTTGAGGGAAATCTCCTACACATCCTCCAAGACCCATCTCAGATGACCCCTAACTGAGGAAGCCTGCCCGGATAATCTTCATGGTCCTCCCTAAATTCAACACCTCGAAATTGACCTCCCCCCATCCCAAATGTAAAACCTCTACTACTTAGATACATTTTTCTACATCTAAATGGTGAGCTCCTTTAAAACAGAAACACAGTTGTTTCCCTCTGTAGCCACAGTCCCTATCACCATGTCTGGGAGTGAGCAGATACTCAGATGGGTCGAATGGGAAAAAAGTAAATAAATAACTGACGGCCAAAAGAAATTCTAATTTGAAGAAGGGATTGAAGTTTATCACCTATACATTTCCAGTTAAGGAAATTTCCATTGAATTCAAATATGTGATGCTCTCTTGCTTATATTTTTCAACATGCAACTTATTTTTATCAAGGTCTTATCAGGCTGAATGACCAGCATCAAAACAACAGCTTGAAGCAAGAAAAGGAAAAACAAACATTTGGTCCACTGTTTTCTTGTTTATTTTTTTTTTTCCAACACAATGCCCAATGGTCCATTCTGCAGTATACATGATTTTTCTCACTGATTGATTAATCTGAGACTCCACTTACCTCAACAATAGCTTCTGGACCGATTCGGCCTCTTGCCTTCTCAAAGCGAGTGCTTAGACGAACATCTGCTGGAGATGTAAGAAAATATGTATTTAATGTGAGTAATAAAACAGGCTGGGTGCAGTGGCTCACACCTGTAATCCCAGCAGTCTGGGAGGCTGAGGCAAGCGGAACACCTGAGGTCAGGAGTTTGGGACCAGCCTGGCCAACATAGTGAAACCTTGTCTCTACTAAAAATGCAAAATTAGCTGGGTGTGGTGGTGGGTGCCTGTAGTCCCAGCTACTTGGGAGGCTGAGGCAGGAGAATCTCTTAAGCCCGGGAGGCAGAGGTTGCAATGAGCTGAGATCATGCAGCTGGACTCCAGCCTGGGCGACAACGTGAGACTCTGTTTCAAAACAAACAAACAAAAAAGCTTAAATAGCAAAATAAAAATAACCTGTCTTCGTGTTGTACTCAGTCTTACAAAGTCTCATGCTATGAATTTCTAGGCTATAATCTCTGACAGGTAAAAAGTGACCCAACCAATCGAAAAGGCGGTAAGTCCACCCTCATTCCTCTCATCTGTATACTTCCAAGTTCAGAAGAGGTAGGATATCTGTGTTCTTTGTCCCTTTTAACATAGATGCCTATTCCCCAGGAACAGTGAGCAGGTGACTATTTGCAAGACATAAATAAATAGAAGTTGCAAATCTAGAATGGAGGGTGAGAATTATGTTCTAAGAATGACTTGTGGTGATGCGTTGAAAGAGAAAGAAGGGAATGGGAGGCTGATGAGCTGTGAAATGATTGAAATGGAGGGTGATATTCTAAAGTATTTAAGAATTTGCATTCTAGACAAGGCTCGGGGTCATAGAAAAAACATTCATCCACAAAAATCGATACAATCAAAATTTAACAGTACATGTGTTTGATTTTTGTTACTTTGTTTTTCCTTTTTTTTTTTTTTATGGCAGGCATTTCAGTTCAATTCCACAAAAAAATATTGTGGCCCTACTACATGCAAAGCACAGGAGTGAGAGGCATATAAGCAATTATGATGTAATTTTTGTTTCAAGATGTTATTCACAGAGTAGTATGCAGCCATGAAAAAGAATGAGTTCATGTCGCAAGGACATAGATATAGCTGGCAGCCATTATCCTTAGCAAACTAACACAGAAACAAAAAACCACATACATGTTCTCACTTATAAAGGGGAAGTAAATGATGAGAACACATGGACACACAGAAAAGAACAACATACCCTGGGTCTGTCAGAGGGTGGAGGGTGGGAGGAGAGAGAGGATCAGGAAAGATAACTAATGGGTACTAGGCCTAACACCTGGGTGATCAAATAATCTGTACAACAAACCCCATGACACAAGTTTTTCTATGTAACCAACCTGCACTTGTACCCCTGAACTTAAAATAAAGGTTTTAAAAAAATACCATATTAAAGCTTGAAAATGAAAAAAAAAAAGATAATTAAAGTTGTGTTTATACATCACACACCAGGACCTGTTGGGGGGTGAGGGGGACTAGGGGAGTGATATCAGGGTGTGGGGGGATTGGGGAGGGATAACATTAGGAGAGATACCTAACGTGGGTGATGGGGGGATGGAGGCAGCAAACCACCACGGCATGTGTATACCTATGTAACAATCCTGCATGAGCTGCACATGTACCCCAGAACTTGAAGAATAATTTAAAAATTGTGCTTATAATAGGAGTAGTTATAGTTACAACTTACTAATGCTTAGCATGTTCTTCTAGAAAAATCAGCATAGCAGAGTGGTAAATGATGAACACAGGAGCAAGAAGCCTCCAATCAAACTTCAGATCCGCCATTTAACTCACGGTGTGACTTTGAAGGATTTCCTCCATCTGTCTGCATCTCGGTTGCTCATCTGTAAATCTGAAATAGCCAAACTATTCAAAGAGTTCTTGTGAAAATCAAATGGCTTAATATACATGAAGTAGTTAGTGCTGTATGTGTCAGTTATAATTGCTCTTATCTCTATGTGCATGAAATACATCACATATATTGTATTTCGGGGCAGCCTTGTATTATCCTTATTTCATACATGAAGAAACAGGTCAGAGAGGTTAATTAATCTGTTCAAGGATACCGAGCCAGTAAGGGTTAAATCAAGGATGCAAATATCAATCTGCCTCTAAGATTCATGTTCTCACCACTGCATGTCACTGCATACAAGGTAACAATAATACAACACAAAAGGAAATATGTGAAAAAGGAGGTGTTGGTAAAAACTCTGGGAATGTGAGGGGAAATGGACAGATTCGTAGAGGAGGTAGCATTGGAGCTGAGTCCACTGACTAACTCATATCTCCAGGATAGACAGCCCTGGAGTGCTTTGGCTTTGACCATCTACCGTCCGATTTTTGTCAGCTTGGTACTATTGCTGTGTGTATTAGTCAGGGTTCCCTAGAGGGACAGAACTAATAGAAAAGATGTATATATAAAGGGAATTTATCTCATGATCACAAGGTGAGGTCCCATAATAGGCCCTCTGCAAGCTAAGGAGCAAGGAAGCCAGTTGGAGTCCCCAAACTCAAAAGTAGGGAAGCCGACAGACTGTTCAGCCTTCAGTCTGTGGTTGAAGGTCCAGGAGTCCCAAAGCTGAAGAACTTGGAGTCCAATGTTCAAGGACAGGAGGCATCCAGCACAGAAGAAAGATAGAGGTGAGAAGACCCAGCCAGTCTAGTCCTTCTACATTCCTCTGCCTGCTTTTATTCTGGTCATAACGGGAGCTGATTAGATTGTGCCCACCCAGATTGAGGGTGGGTCTGCCTTTCTCAGTCCACTGACTCAAATGTTAATCCCCTTTGGCAACACCCACACAGACACACCCAGGAACAATACATCCTTCCATCCGATCAAGTTGACACTCAAGATTAACCATCACAGCGTGTTAGACAAGCTACACCTTATAAATAGTAAGTACTCAATAATTCTCATTGGAATGAGGACTAAACGAATGAATTAATAGGGAGGATTGGTATTTCAGGCTTTTAGTGGAACTTTAAGCACCTCAGTAGCATTCAACTATCCCATTAGCCGGTCTTCTGACTACAAAGTAGTTGGATTCTCCTTTGTTTAGAAAGAGATTGGTGCTTTTCAGAATGCACTGTGAGCAGAGAACACCTTTGGGGCTTAATGAATAATCCCTGTTTAAAAGGAAAAATACACTAAAACTACAAATGTGTTGTGTGACAAGACTTCAGCCCTGTAGGTAATCTGTTCTTTTTCAAACATAGTTTCTTCTCTATTTATTGAATCCATTATGTTAATTACGGAGAACGCCAGCTTGCAGAATATACCAAGGTTTTGTTTTTGATTTTTGTAGCAAAGCCTCTTTCGCTTTGACAATATTTATTCCCTGAAAGTATAGATGTACCCATTCTTTGAATCTTTTTTTTTTCAGTAAATGTAACTGAGATAACGATGTGTCAGGAGCACTTAGAGTTGCGAAGACTTCAAAGAGGTTCAGCAAGAACTCTCCCCTCAAGGAATCTGAAATGTGGTTGAGAAGATAAGATAGGTGCACATAACACCGTTAAATAAAACGTCAGGCAAATGACAGTAAACTATGTCACAAGAAAGGATGGAACTTCGTGTGTAATCGAGCCCACCTTGGTGCCATAGCACCTGTTCCACTGGGGGTTTTTATTTTTACAACTTTACATTCTTTGGAATATGACTGGAAAAGGCCCTTTTCAATGAGTCAGCTAATACACAAGCTATCCCAACGCTTTGAAAATGATTTCTGCTGGGCTCAGCCTTGGTAAAAACCTGAGGGAAAAGAAATAGTGCATGCTACAGCCTCTGATGTTATCCAGCCAGGTTCATTCTGCCCACACGCAGCAAGCCAGTCATGGAGGTGACAGGTTTTGCAAAAGAAGGGATTTTATTCACAAGGCTGCTGTGCTAGGAGACAAAAGAACAAATCTCAAATCCTCCTCCCTGAACAAAGGGTTTGGGGTTACTTAAGGGAGAGGAAGCAAGGTGGTCTAAAGTGTGAGGAAACGTGATTGTGTGGCAGGAAAGGTGAGGGAATCAAGTTTCTATGCAAGCAAGTGAGCTGCATGGCTCTTCAAAGGACATACGTGCAGAAAAATGGTGGCTTTAGGATGACCTGAGCGTGAAGTTTTTGGTCCTCTGATGTGAAAAGTTACTGTTGGGGCACCCTCGCAGGCCCAGTTGAGTCGGTGACCTGAACTGGTTTGACCCAAACAAGAGCTGCCCCCTAGTGTCAAAGGTGTTAGAACCAGAGTGACTCCATGTTGAATACAGGCTGGGTCAAATAAAGCTGAGACCTACTGGGCTGCATTCTCAGAAGGTTAGACAATTCTTAGTCAACAGGATGAGATGAGGTCAAAAGATACAGGTCACAAAGACCCTGCTGGTAAAAAAAGATGTAGTAAAGAAGCCAGCCCAAACCTGTCAAATTCAAGATGGCGACAAAAATGACCTCTGGCCATTCTCACTGCTCATTATTTGTTAACCATAATGCATCAGCATGCTAAAAAACACTGCCACCAGTGCCACAACAGTTTATAAACGCCATGGGAATGTCTATAAATTACCCTCTATGGTCTAAAAAGAAGAGGAACCCTCAGTCCCAGGAATCCCCCATCCCTTTCCCAGGGAATTCATAAATAATCCACCCTTGTTTAGTATATGATCAAGAAATAACAACAAAAATAGCCCATCAGCAGCCCTCAGGGGCTGTTCTGCCTATGAAGTAGGCATTCTTTTATTCCTTTACTTTCTTAATAAACTTGCTTTTACTTTATTCTGTGGACTCATCCTGAATTCTTTCTTGCATGAGATCCAAGAACCCTCTCTTGGGGTCTGGATTGGGATCCCTTTCTGGTAATACTAGTTCCTGAAAAACAGCATTAAGCACCTGTTACTATAGTGACACACAGTCAGAGCTGTTATCCCACCAGGAAGCTAGTGGGAGTTGAGTCATGTATTATTTGGCCACGTGGTTTGCTAGTGGGAGTTTTTAAGATCAGCCAGAAGTAAATGATTAAAACCAAGCAAGGCAGTTAAGTTTGATGGGCTTAATCAGGGTAACCTTTGGTTTCACCAACAGTTCAAAGCAAAGTGGTTTATTTTAAACGTCTTGATACTGTCATGCCTTATGAAGGCCATGAGTATGAAGGAAACTTGATCATAAAACAAGGCTAAAGAGGTTCTGTTAAGGTTTTGTCTTGTGATCAGGGTGCTGGTTGCACGTGCATGCTTATTTGTCACAATTCATTTTAGACGTGTATTCTTTCCCATATATATGTTGTGGTTCAATGTAAATTTTATATTTAAAAAAAAACAGAAAGCAAAGAATTCAATTAGAATTCTCTCTCATTCCCTATTTCTGCTTATTTTCTCAATGACCTTAAAACAGAATGCCCTTGTATTTTGTGTGGATTTGCTTTTCGTCACATCCATTTGTGTGGTTAATTGCTTCAGGACAGCCTGCATAATCCCCTGTATCTTTGCTTAAAACCTTTTATGGCTCTGATAGAAACTTAGATTTCCTTTGGTTTGTGCATTAGTCCTTTTTCACACTGCTAGCAAGAAACACCTGAGCCTGGGTAATTTATAAAGAAAAAGAGGTTTAATGGACTCACAGTTCCACATGTCTGGGGAGGCCTCACAATCATGGCAGAAGGAAAAGGAGGAGCAAAGACATGTCTTAAATGGTGGCAGGCAAGAGAGTGTCTGCTGGGGAACATCCCTTTATAAACCATCAGCTCTCATGAGACTTACTCACTTTCATGAGAAAAGCACAGGAAAAACCCACCCCATGATTCAATCAACTCCCACCGGGTCCCTCCCATGACACATGGGGATTATGGGAGCTACAGTTCAAGATGATATTTGGGTGGGGACACAGCTAAACCACATCATTCCAGAAAAATTAGGTATCTTTGGTTCACAAATAAGATCTTCAAGTTTTTACTCAAAAAAATGTCATGGAAACATCTGGGGGAGGGGGTACGGTTTGCTTGCCATGGTTACTGCAAGATGATATGGCTTCAAAAAAGATGGACATTAAAAGGATCCCCTCCCACTACACCTTGAGGAGAAGAGAATTCTGTGATGATGATGGTGACTAATTACTCAGCACTTTTATCTATTCCAGGCTCAAATATAAGCACTTTAAATGTATTAATATGCCCAACCACTCAGTGGGAAAGACACTATCAATATTTCAATTCTATGGATAAAAAATTGGAAGTGAAGAGAGGTGAGGCCTTTTGCCCAAGGCTGCACAGTCAGTAAGTAGAGAAGCCAGGATGAGAACGAGCCTGGCCCATGTGTTTACTGTCTTCTGTGTCACTTCACAAGCCATAAGCAACTCAGTTACTGTGATTCCACTGAGAAGATCCTGATAGCTTGCAGCTCCCTCTCGTGTGAACTCCCCCACTGACTTCTGGGGGCTAACAGCATTTCTCAAGTGATTATTAATACCAGCCTTCCCCCCTACCCTGAGATGATTCTTGACTCAGAGAGAAAGGGATCCAAGGTCTTACAAGTGAGGATAGCAAAAATAACCAAAGGCTTGAAAATTCCAAGCATTGGATATCTGGGAAGGCAAGTCTAAGTTCATAACACTTTTTCTACCATTTCAATAACTGTGAGAACGTCTGCAAGGCATTTGCATTCTGTGACCCTTAGTTTGCTCATCTGGAAAGTGGCAATGGAATCATTTTCTGAAGATTCTGGGAGGTTTAGAAGAGGTTAAGAATGCACTGGGCACATAGGAGGTGCTCAAACAGAATCAGTTCCCCAATACCCATCATTGCAGTGTTTGTATTACAGAGACCTAACGGGGTCTACCTATTTTCTATCTCTGACAGTAGCTGGCATACTCTTAACATATCTAGTAATGCTTTGATAGCTATTTGAACAAATCTCTTTTTTGAGACAGAGTTTCGCTTCTTCGCCCAGGCTGGAGTGCAGTGGCGCGATCTCAGCTCACTGCAACCTCCACCTCCCGGGTTCAAGCAATTCTCCTGCCTCAGCATCCCAAGTAGCTGAGATTACAGGCACCCGCCACCACGCCCAGCTAATTTTTGTATTTTAGTAGAGACAGGGTTTCTCCATCTTGGCCAGGCTGGTCTTGAACTCCTGACCTCGTGATCCATCGGCCTCGGCCTCCCTAAATGCTGGGATTACAGGAGTGAGCCACCCGACTCGGCCTTGAACAAATCTTAAATAATCATTTTATTTTGTGGAGGTTCAGCCACTTTATTTTATCTCTACAAAAATAAAGAAGAGAGCATAGCTGACACTTTGGTGGGAAAATGTCCTTGCAGAAATGTAACTGAAAAATTAGACATATCATTGTTGTTAGATATTTCTCAAAAACGTATGAGAGTTTGCTACTGCAACTAGGGGAAATATAACCATTTCTTTATGACTATTGAAAGGTTTTGGCAATCCGTGAAGACTATGTAACCGCTGAAGAAGAACTGGAAGTATGGAGTGAAAATTCATTAAAAGGTCAGAAAACAAAAGGCCTATGTAAAAAGGTTAAAAATAATTGGGATTAGTTAGCCCAGAAAGGAAAAGACTAAACTGCAACTTAATTACTGTCTTTATTCCTTTGCAAGATGAGGTGCACTCCATCCCGGCTGTCTCTGCTAATGAGAAAACTAGAGAAAATGACCCTAAAAGAAAGCAAAGGAAATGTAGGTCATTCTTGGGACATTTTACTAAAGAGAGCAAGGATTTAAAATCCGGCCATTTGTAAAAACTATGGGTACCCCTGGAGGACATGATGCTAAGTGAAATCAGCCAGACACAGGGAGACGAATAGGGCATGAGCTCACTTACATGTGGCATCTTTAAAAAGTCAAACTCATAGAAGCAGAGAGCTCACATAAGAGCGAGAGACAGACCCTACGTCTCCTCCGTTCCCCTAGACCGACATCAGAACAGTGGGTAGTGTCCAGGGGCCTGGAGGAGAAGAACGTGGGGAGATGTTGGTCAAAAGGAACAAAGTTTCAACTGTAGAATGATTATGTTCTGAAGCTCTAAGGTACAGCATGGTGACTGGAGTTAATAATACTCTATTGTATACTTAAAATTTGCTAGGAGAGTAGGTATTAAGTGTTCTCACTAAACACGTAACTATGGGAGGAGATGCACGTGTTAATTAACTCGATTGCGGCAATCATTTTACAACGTATGCATGTATCGAATTGTCGGTTATTTACCTTAAATATATACAATTTTTATTTGTCTATTGTACCTTAGTACATCTGGAAGGAGGGAAGAGGTTACCTGAAGTGATTCTAGAATTAGATATTTAGGAAAAGCTGACTTTCAGATGTAACGGCTTGGAAGGGGGACCTGGGGGCTGGTGGAAGAAACCAAAAATGACCACCAAAAAAAATATGGTGGAAACTGAAGACAGGAGACATGGCTTCCAGTGGCCCTTCAAGTTCTCAAATTTTTTTTCTTTTTTTGAGACAGACTGTCGTTCTGTTGGCCAGGCTGGAGTGCAGTGGCATGATCTTGACTCACTGTAACCTGCGCCTCCCAGGTTCAAACGATTCTCTTGCCTCAGCCTCCCAAGTAGCTGGGACTACAGGCATGCACCACCACACCTGGCTAATTTTTGTATGTTTTAGTAAAAACAGGGTTTCACCATATTGGACAGGCTGGTCTCAAACTCCTGACCTTGTGATCCGCCCGCCTTGGCTTCTGAAAGTGCTGGGATTACAAGCGTGAGCCACTGCACCTGGCCAGAAGTTCTCAAATCTTTAATACCTTAAATGTGAGCCTGAACCTCCACCTCATTAAATGTCTCTGCTGCTGCCAGTGTATGAAAACCAATTACAAGGGCCTTCTTGGGAAATGAGGACTTGGTTCTGCCACAGAGCCGCAGAGGGAAATAAAAGGTCAGCTCTCAAAAGCCCAGCTGGGAGTCAACTCTGCTTCTTCTGACCTTCCAAACTTTCCATTAGAAGGGCAGTGATCTCAGCGATTTACCAGCATGGGCAGCTGGAGCTGATCAGATAAAATGCTGTTACGGGACTGAGTTAATACTCAGGCAGGCGCGGCTCGAGAGGACGTGTGTTCGGAGAGGGTCAAAGCCTTCCTGCACTCACTGGTAAGTTTATCTCCTTCATGGAGGAGGGGAGGCCTGGTGAGTTATCAGTCTTACTATCACCCAGTCACATGCCCCCACAGAATCCATGAATGTGAAGGTGGTTTCTTAATAGTATGGCGGTGGGGCTGGAAGGTTCAATTTGGATGCGAGAGGGCTCCCTTTCTGTAGAAGGAAGACCTCTCCTTTGTATACCCTCTAATTCCCAATCCTCATCCATGGAACTCTAATGCGTTTAATGCCTTCTTTTTCTGCAGTAGAGCCTCGTCCGCTTTTCTCTTTGGCTTTAGGGAAGAGTTGTCAGTCATTTGACTCCATCAATTCATTTTCCTGCTGCTTTGGGAAACAGGGGTAGAATTTAAGCTCCTTTATTGAAAGGGGAGAAGGAAAAAGAAAGCCCCTTGCCCTTGACTGGCTTTAACACAGAGCAGAGACATCCAGATTTCAAAATGTCAGGACTGACATTCTCTTAGCATGTCTCCTAGTTATTCTGTAGCAGAGTCTCTTCTGCTCTGAGCTTTGTTTCTAAATGTCTCTTCTACTAGCCCAAAACCTGTGTATGCTTTTTTTAAAGAAGGGAGGGATAATCAGGGAGCAGAGAAAGTTAATCCAACTCACATGGCAATAATGAGAGCAAGAGGCAGGGCCTGGGAGGGGAGTGGAGAGGCCGAAGCTAGCAGAGAAGAAATACATTTTATTTCACAGGGACCTGAGGAAAAATAAAAGCAGAAAATAAAAGCATTTGAAGGAAAATACAGGCAAACTGTGCTTAGAACTCTGTTTCTGTCTGTTGGGGAGGAGTAAGCTGAATGTAAGAGAGGGAAACTTAAGCAACAATATGGCATCCTTCTAAAATGAAATTGCTTAAACCTTCCAGGGTCAGAGGGACACAGAACTTTCCACCACTGTCAGGAGGTTCTCAGAGTCACCAAATCCCAAGAATGGGAATTTGTGCACCTGCATGGCACACACACCCTACTTGAGAATGACCCTATCAGCTAAGGAGAATCTGTATTTGGAGTTTTAAGTGAAGGAATCCAAGAGTGGCCAACCTAGAGATTCATTCCCTGTCTATAAGGAACATCTGAACCCACCACCCCTCCTCCAACCCCCGCCACCAGCCCTGGAACGCAAGCCCTGCATGGAGATCAGTGCCCTTTGTTTTGGGTTCAATGAAGGTTGCCAGGTGTAAGTTGCTAAGGAAAGGCTGCTAAGTGAAAATGCTGCATAGGCGGCATGCTTTCTGTAAGTGGTTGTGATTCCCCTGTCCAACCTGCCCCACTGGGCTGCCCTGTATGTAAGCCTTCAGTGAACTCCATGTCTCATTCACTGGCTCTGAGTCTCTTTGGCCTCTCAAACTTGGTGCTGTCCCTACTGCAGTCACCCCAGCTTAAGATTGGATGACTTAAGCCTGATAGCACCCCAGCTTCAGAACTCTGGTTTCAGATGTGTTTTGACCTCAAACTAAAACGATGTGCAGGCTGTAGTCATATAATTCCAAGTCCAAAGGGAGGTGCTGAAAAGGTAACCCAAGATGACTCAAAACTTTCCCTTCCACAAAAAAGGCAATTACCTGTACTCTGCATTTGCAAGTGCAAACTCAGCTGCCTCCAGAGGCCTGACAGATAATAAAAGTGATGTAGCTTCATAGAGCTGAAGAGTGCTTGCCTGTTGGTTGGCAAAAGGCAGCCAGGAGTTAGCCTCTAGTAGCGCCCATGCGGGAGCACATTGCCAGATCTTCCAAGTCTCCAAGAAAGGCCAGAAATCTAACTCTTCTGTTAGACCTCCTAATTTTGTTGTTTCTTTGCTTGTTTTGGTTTGATAAAAGGATGAAAAACAAAATCTTTTTCCAGCTGTAGAAATCTCTCTGGAAGAGACACAGAGACACCTGAGTCTTAATGTGTCTGCAATAGAAACAATTTTTTTTTTCTTTTTTTTGAGATGGAGTTTGGCTCTGTCACCCAGAATGGAGTGCAGTAGCAGGATCTCGTCTCCCTGCAACCTCCACCTCCCAGGTTGAAGCGATTCTCCTGCCTCAGCCTTTTGAGTAACTGGGACTACAGGTACGTGCTATCATACTCGGCAAATTTTTGTATTTTTAGTAGAGACAGGGTTTTACCTTGTTGGCCAGGCTGGTCTCAATCTCCCAACCTCAGGTGATCTGCCCACCTTGGCCTCCCAAAGTGCTGGGATTGTGGGCATGAGCCATCATGCCTGGCCAACAAATTCGTTTTAAAAAACATTCTGCAATAAAATCATACTACAGATTTTCAAGATGTTACTGTTGGGGACTGGGCATGGTAGCTCATGCCCATAATCCCAGCATTTTGAGAGGCTGAGGCAGGAGGATCACTGGAGCCCAGGAGCCTGAGACCAACCTGGCCAACACAGTGAGACTTCATCTCTACAAAAAATAAAAATAAAAAATTTTAAAAGGATGTTACTGCTGCATGGCTAGAGGAAGCACGCATGGGACTGCGTACTATGTTTGCAACTTCCAGTGAGTCCATCCCTGTTTCAAAATTAACAGTTCAAAGAAAACAAACTGCTCAAAACAAAACATTTTGCAAACCAAAGTCGGTTGGCAGCTGAATGTTTCCTACTCTCCTTTAGTTTGAGAGATTGCTTCCTTCACCAGAGCCGTAACTCACCTAGAGGCAAAAGCGGATTCACAGGGCTGCCGATAAAAGGACTTTTCATTACATTTCTTTTATTTTTATTTTACTTTATTGCGTTTTAGCTTTGGGGGTACATGTGAAGAACATGCAGAATTGTTGCATAGGTACATACATGACAATGTGGTTTTCTGCCTTCCCCCCATCACCTATATCTGGCATTTCTCCCCACGTTATCCCTCCCCAACTCCCGCTGTCCCTCCCCTAGTTCCCCCACCACAGACCCCAGTGTGTGATGCTCTCCTCCCTGTGTCCATGTGTTCACATTGTTCAGCACCCGCCTGTGAGTGAGAACATGCAGTGTTTGATTTTCTGTTCTTGTGTCAGTTTGCTGAGATTGATGGTTTCCAGGTTCATCCATGTCCCTACAAAGGACACGAACTCATTGTTTTTTTTATGGTTTGCATAGTATTCCATGGTGTATATGTGCCACATTTTCCCTGTCCAGTCTATCATCAATGGGCATTTGGGTTGGTTCCAAGTCTTTGCTATTGTAAACAGTGCTGCAATGAACATTCGTGTGCATGTGTCCTTATAATAGAACAATTTATAATCCTTTGGATATATACCCAGTAGTGGGATTGCTGGGTCAAATGGAATTTCTATTTCTAGGTCCTTGAGGAATTGCCACACTGTCTTCCACAATGGTTGAACTAATTTACACTCCCACCAGCAGTGTAAAAGTGTTCCTATTTCTCCACATCCTCTCCAGCATCTGTTGTCTCCGGATTTTTAATGATCGCCATTCTAACTGGTGTGAGATGGTATCTCAATGTAGTTTTGATTTGCATTTCTCTAATGACCAGTGATGATGAGCACTTTTTCATATGTTTGTTGGCCTCATGTATGTCTTCTTTTGTAAAGTGTCTGTTCATATCCTTCGCCCACTTTTGAATGGGTTTGTTTGTTTTTTTCTTGTAAATCTGTTTTAGTTCTTTGTAGATTCTGGATATGAGCCCTTTGTCAGATGGGTAGATTGCAAAAGTTTTTTCCCATTCTGTTGGTTGCCGGTTCACTCTCATGGCTGTTTCTTTTGCTGTGCAGAAGCTCTGGAGTTTAATTAGGTCTCATTTGTCTTTTGAAACAATACACTGTTTCTTCTGGGGAAGTTCATTGGAGAAAAGTGGAAAGCACTGTTTCTGGAATCCAACTATACCAACTAAAATGAGCATCATCTGTGTCAAAGAGATTTTGAGGTTGATGTTTAGATGTGTCTTGGGACCAGCAAAATGAAGAAATTCTAACTAATCTTTGGAGAACTTGTCATAAGAACCAACTTGTTAGCTGGGAGAGGATGTCATATAGACCAAATGAATTCATTTTAGAGTCAGTGCACCTGAGTTTGAATTCCAATTTGGCTCTGTACTGAAAGACTTTGGGAAAGACTTGCCTGTTTTATTATCTATTATCTATAAAATGGAGATGGTACAATTTCCACTTCCCAGGGCTGAGATAGGATGTCATGAAATAATGCACCGTGCAAGCACTGATAATCTTTAAAGTAGCAATCCAACATAAATGATGGTGATTGTTTTTGTTACTACATGCTGGGACATACCCCTCTGATTAATTTTATGCCCTAGTAGTCAACTCCCCATGTTCCCAGGCCCCTATATTTTCATTTAGTTCATAGGGCCTCATATTAAACAAGAAAATAAAACTTCCATTTATTGCCTTGTCTGTGACTTGTATGACACACCTGGGAAGGATTAACATTAACAAAATGGCACGCGCCATAAACCATCCACTAATGCCCCTTTATTATTCTTCTTAGATCTGTCTTTTTTCATTTTTCTCCCCCTTGACATTATTTTCTGTCTCTTATGGAATCATCTGGACATGAATCTTGTTTAAGCACAGTTTCCTTCTCATACAAAATAGGAGTCCAGCCTAGAAGTCCAGTAATTTATTTCCAAAGTACTTCTTGGCTGGGCAAGGCAATGATCGTCACCAAATAGCCATCTCCCAGGATCTTTGTTTTATACAACCATCTTAGAAGGAAGCTCTTTGCCCCTCCCCTTCACCAAGACTAGTTCCTTTCCTTTTCATTGCTGTTAAATATGAGGTAGACATTTGGCTCACACATGTAATCCCAGCACTTTGGAAGGCCAAGGCTGGAGGATTGGTTGAGCCCAAGAGTTCAAGACTAACCTGGGTAATATGGAGAGATCCTGTCTCTACAAAAAAATATGAAAATTAGCTAAGTATGGTGGCACACATCTCTAGTCCCAGCTACTCAGGATGCTGAGGTGGGAGTATCACTTGAGCCCCGAGGGTGGAAGTTGCAGCGAGCTGAGATCACACCACTGATCTCCTGTCTGGATGACAGAGCAAGACTCTGTGAAAAGAAAGAAAGAAAGAGAAGGGGGGAAGGGAGGGGAGGGGAGGGGAAAGCCTCACAGGTTTTATGGAAATAATTTCATTTTTCCAGCACGTTCTATTGCCTGTGTCCTTTATGTTCTCCAACTTTATCTCCTAGTCTTGACTGCCTCTCCCTAGGTGTGAGCAACACCAAACTGTTGGTAGAAAGCTGCACAGGGGTTGTGGGTCCTCATTGCTACAGCTTTGCAACAACTGTACCAGTGTTCTCCACCTGGTTAACACTTGGGCATTCGTCAAGATTCAGTGCTGCCATGTCTCCTCCAGAAAGACTTCCAGATCTGGAAAAAGATTTCTCTTCCTTCCCTCTCTCCCTTTCTCTTGGGACCACAGGCACCCACCACCATGCCTAGCTGTTTTGTTGTTGTTGTTGTTGTTTTTGAGACAGTCTGGCTCTCTCGCCAGGCTGGAGGGTAGTAGTGTGATCTCGGCTCACTGAAACCACTGCCTCCCGGGTTCAAGCAATTCTCCTGCCTCAGCCTCCTGAGTACCTGGGACTACAGTCCTGCGCCACCATGCCCAGCTAATTTTTGCATTTTCAGTAGAGATGGGGTTTCACATGTTGACCAGGATGGTCTCAATCTCTTGACCTCGTGACCCGCCAGCCTCAGCCTCCCGAAGTGCTGGGATTACAGGCATGAGTCACTGTGCTTGGCCCTTTTATTGTATTTTTGATAGAGACAGGAGTTCACCATGATGCCCAGGCTGGTCTGGAACTCCTGAGCTCAAGCAATCTGCCCATCTCAACGTCCCAAAGTCCTAGGACTACAGGTGTAAGCCACTGCACCCAGCCTGGAAAAATATTTCTTTTTCATCCTTTTACATTTTAATTCCTGTTAGGTGCTTGTCCCTGCTATTTGTAAGTCTGTCAAGGCACCCACAGAGTCTTGTGGAGCCATCTTTGCATCTCCAGCACCTAGCACAATCTCAACACGAAGAAGGTTCTCAGGAGTTGTTTGCTGAAAACAGCTAAATTTAAATGAATTTAGACGCTAAGCTTTGCGGAGATAAAGGTTGTATCGTTTTCTGTTCATTACTGAAGGCCAGTTCCTACATCAGTCCTTGGAACAAGTGGTCAATAAATATTTGCAGAAAGAATGGACGAAGGCACAAAGGAATGAGCACATATTGGCTTAAACATTAGTGATAGTAAAAAGAGCCTGTTATTTTCAGGTAAATTTGAATTGATTTTGTTCACTACCCTTTCCTTTGATTGAAACTTTGGTCTTAATTCATAGTGCTATGAGATTATTAGGTAAATCTGAAATGATTTTGTTCACTACCCTTTCCTTTGATTGAAACTTTTGGTCTTAATTCATAGTGTTATAAGATTATTCTGGGGACAATATATTGAAGCAGTAGGTTAAATTCATGGATTCTACTAGAAGCCAGACAACCTAGTCTTAAATCCTGACTTTACCACTTACCAGCTATGTGACTTTGGGGAAGCCATTACACCTCTCTGAACCTCTGTTTTCTTATCTGTAAAATGGAGGATAATAACATTACCTCCCAGACTAGTAAGAAGTTTTGCCCTCACTTGAATGTCAAAGAGGCATTTATAATAGTACCTGGCACATTTTAAGAGCTCATTGTATTATTATTATTATTTATATTAACTAGGAGGCAGGTTAACTGTAACATTGAATGTCATGAAAAACATTTAGTAAGTCCCTAATATGCATTTGACACTGGGCTATTTCCTAGGGAGGAAAGATGTTGGAAAGAAAAATTCTTTCCCGCAAGTCACTTGTAGTCTATAAGAGAAAAAAACTGAATTTGGTATTATGAATTCAGTGAGGCCAATAAAACAGGGTCAGCAGACAGAGAGGTGATTTGCTTTCAGTTGCTGGAGCAAGACAAGTAAGGTGTCGCAGAGAATAAGACTTTGAGCTGAAGGGTTAGAAGGGTTAATAGGAGTTAAGCAAGAGAGCATATAAATGGCAAGGTAGCTTGTTGACACTGTGTGTGTGTGTGTGTGTGTGTGTGT
The DNA here is from genome assembly GCA_031835075.1 of Saguinus oedipus. NCBI lineage: Eukaryota > Metazoa > Chordata > Mammalia > Primates > Cebidae > Saguinus > Saguinus oedipus. The sequence goes on along the minus strand of CM063179.1, from coordinate 12,380,676 downwards.
GTGTGTGTGTGTGTGTGTGTGTGTGTGTGTGTTTGGTTGTGAGAGAATCAGAAAGAATAAGACCCAGGCCGGATGCATTGGCTCATGCCTACAGTCTCAGCACTTTGAGAGGCTGAGGTGGGTAGATCAATTGAGGCCAGGAGTTCAAGACCAGCCTGGCCAACATGGTGAACCCCTGTCTCTACTAAAATATACAAGAAATCAACCAGACGTGGTGACAAACATCTGTAGTCCCAGCTGCTTGGGAGGCTGAGGAATGAGAATCATTTGAACCCAGGAGGTGAAGGTTGCAGTGAACCAAGATCATGCCACTGAACTCTAGCCTGAGTGACAGAGCGAGACTCCATCTCAGACAGAGAGAGAAAGAGAGAGAGAGAGAGAGAGAGAGAAAGAGAGAGAGAGAGAGAGAGAGAGAGAGAATAAGATCTATCTGTATTTTGTTTTCTCTTCGCGCCTGCTTAAAGATGGCATATTGACACATATGAACCCTTGGCTTGAGTGTGTTCACACAGCAGGTGAAGACACCACCCTATCCCTTTTATATTTTCATTCTGAAAAATCCACTAAAGAGATTGTGTGAATTGTGGCAGGGGGCTGTTTTGAGTCCCCATAGTCGGAAGCTGCGGGAACAACAAGGGGGTTCCTAGGTCTAGAAAGTGGTTTGGGGTTCCCTATGGATTGTGGATTTGCATTCTACACATTCACAGTGTCCCAAGGAGGTGGCAGGAACTCCAAGAGGAATGACTAAGAGATGGACAGAAAGGCTGGTCACACGTTGCCTCGTCTCTGGCCACACAGTGTGGCTGAAAGGTGGGGCAGCTAACCCAGCAACGTGGGGCAGACAGGGACAGACAGAGCACCCGTCAGACCCACTACAGATGCTGCACATGTGGGCAGACCCAGGCTGCCAGGAACGTCCAGCATCCAGGCATTCACCTTTTTAGTCTCAGTCTAATCTCCATGGAAGTCGAAATCATTTTCTTTGGGAGACAGACATGCATTATAATCAGCAAATCACAGAATAAACACAGAGGCACCAAGAATGGCAGGCTAATGAGACTCAGAGAGCATAAACTCGCCAGCTGCATACTGCGTACACACAAAAAACTCTTTTTTTTTCTATCCCAGATATTGAAAGATCATCACAGAAATGTGATTACTGTTGTGGATAAACATCTCAGCACCTAATAAGGTCTCCTGAAAAAAAACACATTTGCAACAAAAATGATTGCATGCCCTTCATTTGAATGCATGATGAACTTGAAAAAGATACAAAAGTCATTAGGTGCTGGTGACCATCATGCGATCCAAAGTCACTTAGAGAGAAACCTGAAAAGGAAAGCCATGTTCAACAAACACAGGCCCAGGGCGTCTAACGTTAGACAAAGAAGTGTTACTTCCAGGGTGGGTTCAGAAATCGCCTGTTCAGATAAACCTCGTGCTGCCAGATACATACACCACTGGACTTCCTCCTTTGAGTCTTTTGAAAATCTGCCAGAGGTGAGTTTTCCCACTCACTTGGAGAAAAAATTTCACTGGAGCGCTTTTCCTGGAAGTAGGTTTGGAGGTGTCCTATAGAGAGCATGTACACTTACCCTGGTCTTTTATTCCAGTGCAAAAGGCCAGATTTCCTGGAGATGGGAAGGTAATTTTAAATAGCAGAATACGCCTTCAAAGGCCATTATCAAGTCTGACCTAAACTCTAGGTTGGCCCTGATCATTATGCCTCTTAGCTGTGCCCTATGCTGTAATGATCAGTTCGCATGCTGCCCTGATCGTCACAAAGACACCCTCTCAAGCCGCGCAAGTCACAGACTGGGTCTGTCAACTTCTTCCTTCCTGATGCCCATAATGAGATGAGGTGAACGAAACGTACTTCTCTGTAGACAGTTATATAACAGGAGGCCATCTGTGACCCTGCTCCAAGGCAGAGCATACATGCTCCTCATCTGTCCCTCCTACTCCTTTCTCAATGATGGCTCCAGATGCAGAACTGAAGTGATTTCTGAGGTTGCCTGTTTGGAATACCCAAACATGACAGAATATCAGAGGAAAATAAGCCAGTATTGTTCTTCAGGGGGAATACCAAGCAGAACTTGAATTCAAGAGCTTTTCTAAACTTTCCTGGATAGTCTCAATTGTCAAGTAAAAATTGGCACTCAGTGCTGGTAAGTGTTTGGCTCTGTGGGTGCCCTTTGTGTATCCAGGTGATCAGAATGTAAATCTACATACTTTGGATAGCTGTTTGGCAATGGGTTTCAAGCGTTTGAAAAATATGTAATTTTTTTTAGCCCGGTACTTTCACCCCCGTTCTAATAAAATGGTCTGAAATTCAGACAGAGCTTTATGGAAAAAAGATGGTCATTACTGTGAAACCGTGGAAACGAACTAAAATAGCCAATATTTAGGGAACCAGTAAGTCCTTTTTGCCGAATTCCTCAATGAAATATTTGAAGCCATGTGAAATGAAGTTCACAAAGAATTTGTGCTGGGAAAAATGCTAATGTTCTAAGGACTCACTTAAAAAACAGAACATAAAATTAAATATACAGTTGGCCAGGCGTGGTGGCTCAAGCCAGCAATCCCAGCACTTTGGGAGACTGAGGCGGGTGGATCACGAGGTCGAGAGATCGAGACCATCTGTCCAACATGGTGAAACCCCGTCTCTACTAAAATACAAAAAATTAGCTGGGCATGGTGGCACGTGCCTGTAATCCCAGCTACTCAGGAGGCCAAGGCAGGAGAATTGCCTGAACCCAGGAGGCGGAGGTTGCTGTGAGCCGAGATCGCGCCATTGCACTCCAGCCTGGGTAACAAGAGCGAAACTCCGTCTTAAAAAATATATATTAAAAAAAAATTAAATATACAGTATAGTCTCAAGTTAAAATTTTTGAATGTACCACAAAGACAGCAAGAACTAGACCAAAACATTCAAGGAATAGACCAACATGTTCACGCCGTAAGATTACGAGCGACTTAACTTACTCTCTTCTATCTTTTTGTCATTGTCGAAATATGCATGTATTCCTCTTACATTAGAAAAGTGTTACTTTAAAAATATAATATTTGGTGATAAAAGTCAGAAGACTAACTTCCTGGGGGTAAGGGGACGCTATTGATTAGAAAGGAACATGAGGAAACTTCCTGGAGTGATGGGAATATTCTGTATCTTAATTTGAGTGGCGGCTAGATGGTTGTATACAAACAACAAGTCCACTGGATTGCATTACCAGTGTGTGTGTACTCCATTTGCAACAAAGACGTACATTTTGCTTCCATTTTTATTTATTTATTTTTGAGATGGAGTTTTGCTCTGTCACCAGGCTGGAGTGTAGTGGCGTGATCTCAGGTCACTGCAGCCTCTGTCTCCTGGGTTCAAACAATTCTCCTGCCTCAGCCTCACAAATACATGGAACTACAGTCCCACACCAGCACACCCAACTAATTTTTGTACTTTTAGCAGAGACAGGATTTCACCATGTTGGCCAGGATGGTCTCGATCTCCTGACCTCGTGATCCATCCACCCTGGACTCCCAAAGTGCAGGGATGATAGGTGTGAGCCACCATGGCCAGCTTTCAATTTTTAAAGCAGAGCGTATTGGCCCTTCCATTTCTTTCATTGTATAAAACCCCCACTTCACTTTCTTCCATGATACTCATGGCAAACCCCATTTCCATGTGGCTCCCATCACTCCTCTTCTACCCACATGCCCCACCTTCACCTTTATATTGCAGACGTCTTCTGGGAAGAACTCCATGGTCTCTTTCCTGCAGAGCTCTCCAAAGACAATTCCTTCTTTTAGTCCATGTTCTACTACTTACTTGCTGAGTGACCTCAGGTAACAAACTATTTCTTTAGTTTTCTTCATCTTCAAACTTGAGGGTAGGGAGTTAAGAACATCTGCGTCATAGGGTTATATTGTGAAGATTGGAAATTACATCTGTAAAGTACTTCCCAGCAGGGTCTAAGGCATGGCGAGCATCTGGTAAGCAAAGGTGTATATTACTCTTTGCCCAACTGGTCTCCCATCTCCCACGGATCCGTGCTGATCCCACTCATTCTTCAAAGCATAACTAACTCCTCTGGAATCCATCCATGGCCACTCCGGCTTTCAGGGGTCTGCTTGTTTTGTAGTCCAGTTTAACCCTTTGTCACCCACTGCTGTGTAGAACTTGCTGCTATTTCATGGCAAAGAAAAATAAGATTTATTGGTCACCCGCTATATGCAGACACAGTTATAAACTGTATACATTATCTCCAACCATTTTACAACAGTCCTATGAGGTAGAATTGTTATCCCCATTTTACAAGGGAGAAAACTGCAGACTCAGAGAGGGTCATGAAATTTGTCTAAGGTCACACAGCTGAATTTGAAGCCAGCTCTCCCTGAGCTCAAAATCTGTGTTTTGTTTGTTTGTTTGTTTGTTTTCTTCTTTAACTTGTGCTAGTGATCTTCCCTATTAGGCTTGAAAATTTCTTGAGGGTCCGATATGATCAGTGGCAGGAGGCATAGGAATCATGCATCCATTCATTTAACAAATATCCACAGAGTGACAGATGCTATCAGTGTCCCATCCCCTCTTTTTCGTCTTAGGCCTTGGTTTACATAACCCAACTCCCAGCAGTATGTCCACAACTCTTCACATAAAGACTTTCTCTGGCCACCAGAGCCTGCTCTGCCCACAGACATGCCAGAGTGAAAGTGATGGAGAATTCCTGCTTCCTGGGAACAGACCTCCGTGATGGGTGGGAATCGGTGTATAACTACCCCAGCCTTATCACTTCTCAGTTGGGGTACATCTGAGATGTGTGTTCCATGCTGGCACTTGGAGTTCCCAGGAGGATTATTCTCCAGCTGCCCCATGGTAACTCACTGGATAACACACCCTTTATGGCCTGCCTTGTTCTTGCTGCACTGCCTTCACCTCCCAAATCAACCATTTGCATTTGAATTCCCTGACTCAGCATCTGCTTTGGGAAGAAACCAAGCAAAGATAAGCACATCCATCTATCAGGTTACCTGTCTATGCAACTTACTCCCTACTGGTGGAGACTAGTCATAAATAAGCCAACAGCAAATAAAAGATGATTATAGATCATGAAATTCACCAGGAAAGATCCAAGATGTTGTGATATAGAATAAGGTGGAGGAACTATTTTTAGATATGACAGGCAGGCCTGGTTGTCATGAAAAGTGACCTTCAAACTGAAGAGTTCGGAAGACCTGCAGAGCAGGAAGGAGCTAACCACATAGAGGGCAAGAGGGAGAGAATACTAGGAAGAGGAATAACGGAGGACAAAGACCCCCTAGTTGGGAAATACATGTCCCAATATGGGGATATATGTCCCAGGCTCCTATTGCAAACTTTGGGACTGAGATATATTGATGGCATTCATGACCCCAAATGAATGGCTCCCTAGTTAGGAAAATGCTTCGCACATTTATGTACTCAAAGGAGGACAGTACGATAGTAACAGAGTAACTGGGGAATGCAGAGACACAGGCACGTGACAGATCCTTCAGGACTTGTAGACATGCCAAGAAGTTTGGAATCCTGGGAAGTCTCTGATGTGGTTTAAAGGAGATCTTTGCTCTGTACATGACTTTGAGCCATGCATGAAGGTTAGTGCTTCTAAGACCTTTGGATAGAAATTCATTCACCTGGCTTCAGGGAGAAGGGGAAGGGAGAAGGGATGCAGAGAGACTGCTTTTGCAAAGAAGTATGTCAGGAGATGCTGAGGGGACCCTTTGTTTCATCAAGTTAGTTTTCCCTTTGATTCCCCAATACCTCTAATTCTGCATGTCACCAGGAAATAGGTGAGCTGTAGCTCGGTCACAGCCTTCTCCAGTGTCTATGGCAACCTGGGGCTGGGGCCATTTTTCCTTCACTGAATGAATGGGCTAGGTTCCTGAAGATAAGTAAAGCCCCATTGTTGTTCTCAACTGTTAGAGAGGGAGCGTGCACAGGGGTAATAAAGATATGACTGAATACTGCTAATGATATTGCATGAAATAACATGAATTAAGTAAACCATTTCTCTCCAGCTTAATTATAGATGCTTCAGGGAGAAAATGCGAGAAAGAGCCCTCAACCGAGGCTTTGCTTCTTTTTCCAGCCATTATTTCCAGTGTTCTTTTTTTGTGGCCACAGCCCATGTACCTTATTGTCTGATGACTATGAAAAGAGCTGGCTTTCAGGTTTGTGAATTAGAAGCACTTAGCTGTGTTCCTGAGAGGAACAATAGAGCTAAACAAAGCTGGGTAGGTGAAAGAAGGAGCATTATTTGACAACAAAAGTCTCCCAACTTACAGATCAGGTGGGTGTAAGTCTCTCCATCCTCTCCCTGCTTCTTTGGGCAAGGGTTATCTTTCCAAAGAAAAGCTGATCACATCATTCAGTAGCTTAATATTCTTCAATGGCTTCTGGTAGACTGCAAGATAAAACCTAAGCTATTTGGCTCAACCTTTTCAACCTCAGCTCTCACGTTGCCTCTTTGTACTTACTCCACTGAAGTATTACTAGGTCTTTCAGTACACCAAGCTGTCTGGGCCTCTGAGATTCTGCTTGAGCTGGTATGCCCTCTTTTCTCTTAAAGAATATACTCTTATCTTCCAAAGGTTGGCACAAGAATCCTTCGCATTGTACTGCTTTTCTAGTATCCCCAGGGAAAACCATTTGTTCCTATCCTTGCAGTATGGGGATATATGTCCCAGGCTCCTTTTTGTAAACTTTGGGATTGAGAGTAGATTGATTGCATTCATGACCCCAGTGAATAGCCTTCCTTTTTACACACCTTTTGCCTGTAATTCTGTAGCTCTCTGGCTTGGAAACTTGACTTGTTTTGTAAGAGAAGACAATAGCAAACTTCATACAAGCAGAGGCTTTCAAACCTGTATGAGTTTTTTCATGCCTTCTCAATGCAACTGGGTTTGCTCATTCTTGAATCTCTGCCACTGTCATGAAGACAAGCCCAGGCTAGCCTACTGGAGGATGACAGACACATGAACAAAGCCGAATTGCCCCAGACAAGGCCATCCTAGATCAGCCAGCGCCCCCCAGACAACCCTCCAGCTGCCTGAAGATGCAGGAACAAGCCCACTGAATCAGCAGCACTATCCTGATAGTCCATAGACTAGTAAAACATAATAAATGATGGTTGTTTTAAGCCACTAAGTTTTAAAATACTTTGTTTTATGCCCCGTTAGATGATATAGGGGCTCACATAGGAGAAGGCTTAGGTCTGGTTGCTTGTTGTCCATCAGCTGCATGGAAGACTGCAACTCACCTCACTCCCAATCAAGAGTAAGAGATGAGAAAAAGAGGGATCCACTGTCTTTAGCATATGAATTGTTTCCAGTACAGAGGCTGCTCCAATCTACGTTGTAATACCCTCATCTCATATGTTATAATACTGTCATCTCATATATCAATAATAACCTCATCTCATATGTCACTTAAAGAACTCCTTCTTTGAAGAGTAGCAATGAGAGATAGGGAGAAGGCAGACGTATCTACTTCTTTTTTTTTTTTTTAATTGTACTTTAAGCTCTGGGGCACATGTGCACATCCTGCAGGGTTGTTGCGTAGGTACACCCGTGCCATGGTGATTTGCAATCTCCGTACCCGCCTCCCTTACCTACATCAGGCATTTCTCCCCAGCCTCCCCACCCCACCCCCGCTGTCACTCCTCTAGCCCCCACTCAACCTACCCCAGTTTGTGACGTTGTGCCCACGTGTTCTCATTGTTCAACACCCAGCTATGAATGAGAACATGCAGTGTTTGGTTTTCTGTTCCTGTGTCAGTTTGCTGAGAATGTTGGTTTACTTGATTCTAGAGGACAGAAATTTCTCTTTCATGGGACTGATTGTATGGAGATGAGAGGGAAAGGGCTCCCCCTGCAGGACAATGTTAGCCAACCGTGCACAATGATAAAAGGTTGACTTTTTGAGAACCATTGTGTGCCCTGTTTTCCTATAATGTAGGTTTGTTTTGGAAAATGAAGGAGATACTATTTCAATGTAAATTACTAAGGAGAAAATGGAGATGAGGATATGGGCTGGAGGAAAAAGAACTAAAAGATGCAGGCAGAGTAGGAGAAGAACTTTAGGAAAGGCGAATGCCTTCACCGACACCTCTCCACTTCTCACTCTGACTCATACGCATGGGTCCTCTTTTCAATATATTAAAAATCAGAATAGAAAGTGCTTGATGAGTGCTTGCTACAGGCCAGGGATTGTACAAATTTATCTATCTATCACAGTAATTCTATAGGTTGGTACCATTGTCATCTTCGTTTTACAGATGAGGGAGAAAGAGTCAGAAAGAAATATGCCCAAAGTCACACAGGTAGTAATTGACGAAATGGGGATTCAAATTTAAGCAGACTTGCTCTAACACCTGTGCTTCACCTGGACTCGAGGAAAGAAGCCAGACTGTGCCCCGTAGCCCATTGTGTAGTGTTAGGCTTTGGATGTGGATCAGTAAAAATGGACAGAATGAAGGAGAATCATCTTTTCTGTATTGCACCTTAGACCTTCTCCGAAATTGGAGATACCAGACCTGTGTGTGCTACTCTGTCCCTGCTTACTATTTACTTCTAGGCATGTGGCTTCTTCATTATAAACTCTTTTGCTGAGGGAAGGGCAGTCTCATACCCAGATAATATGAAGACTTGCCTGAGTGTTTACCCCACTCTAATTGGTTGAATTCGACCCTGTGTCCCTGGACAATCTCACTACTACAATCACAAAAATGTAATTAGCTACCTTCTTTTTTCTCTTACCCCTAAGTCATTTTCTAATTCCGCTACTTTAGTTTATTCAACTTCTACACCAGAATATGTCCAAATATATGTAACCACATAATTATACCTTTATACACCAGGTATCCAAAACTCATTTTATATACATACCTTAGTAATTTTCCTTCTGCAGAACAAGATTCCACTTCCGTTCCCTGTTTCACATAATCCCCTGCCTCAGCCTTCATCTGGATTTATTTCCCAGTAAATGAAGCAGACTACCTCTGCATTGTCCCAAGTCATTCTCTGCCATTTCCACCATCCCATAGGATGTATCTCTTATTTCCTCCGTAGAGAACAAAGTCAAATTCCATTTTGTCCTCCACTCCAAATTATAATGGCTTCAAGTGCACCTTCAGTGTTTTGCACTCACCAGGGATTTATGCAGAAACCAACAGAAAGGAGTCCAAAGAAAAAAGTGACACAAATGAGCACATGGTAGATGAGAGAAGTGAGTAGAAGCGCTCATTGTCATTGCCGACAGCCTGTGTTTAGGAAGCATTTGCCTGGCCCCAGCTGAATCCTAATATGCATGTGGAAATTGATAATTATGTTCATTCAACCCTTTACAAAGTGTCTTCATGTGTTAAGATGCAAAAACATGAAGCTAAGTGCCCAATTCTTTATTAACTCAGCGTGGAGTTTTACAGTTAACGGCACCAGGTTTACATCTGCAATTACCCCTCAGCTTTTTAGTGAATCTAAAAGGGCAAATGAACCACACTAACTGCAGCTTTCCTCCCCCGATACAATGCATTATTCTTCTGTTTGAAGAAATGAGAGGGAGTTGATAAGAAGCTAGACGCTCGGCTGGTGACTGTGAGTTTTTCTCTGTGATTTAGCTGGAGAAACGTAAGCCCTGTAGGTAGAAAGTTTAAAGATATTTCTTGTGGCCTGAAATTGAAATCAGATTCATTTAACTTGGGAATAAAACATGGCTATCTCGGGCTAAGGACTCTCAGGACCTGGCAGGTGTCTGGAGAAAGACAACTACCGTTCCCCATTGTCTCAGGGGAGACAAACACGAAACAAACAAAATCATTTCAGATGTAAGGAATGCTAAGAAGAAAGTAAATAGAATAGAAATCTGGCTACTGACTCCTCTTTGCCAGTTTCTTGTGAATGTGAATGACTTTGTCACTATGCCCTGGACACATCATTGGACTTTCTCATCTCACCCTTCAAAATAAGAAGTGGAAGCCCCTGGACTATGCCCTTCAACCTCTTTCTCAGTCTATTGCTAGCCTCTGTAACTAGCTAGACCACCTCTCCATCTCCCACCTGCTGTATTTCTCTATTATTGCTGACATCTGAGTCAGCTTAATAGCCATGTTTTTTTCCCACCACCATTCATTTCCCTGACAATACCTAGTACAATATTTTGCACAGAGAAATGAATGAATGAATGAGTGGTTCACTGGGGCAATTCTGAGATGCCAATGTCCATTCTTGAATGCCACTGCACCATGAAGAATTAATCTTATCCAAAGTGAAGTCCAGTCTTTGCCCTTGGCTACTGGGATGTCACTCCCAAGCCCTTGGAATGTCATGCCTTGATAGGGTGTCTTTGTTTGCCTGAGGGTCTTGGCCATTGGACAGTTTAACATTGTGACTTATAATGGAGGCTTTAGGCCATACATTATCAATTCTACCTCCAGAAAAGCTGAAGACTAATGATGAGCACCATGTTGTCAACTTTAACTCCGAAGAAGCTGCCATTCAGGCAGCATGTGATCAAGCCCCAGTAAAAACTCTGGACACCAAGTCCCAGGTAATTATCAAAAGCCGGTTCCAGGTTTATCATCACACATTGATGACAGGAAAGTAACACCATCCACGACTCCATGGGGAGTGGACAACACAGAAACTTCGTGTTTGGAACTTTTCCTGGACCCTGACCATGAGCCTATTCCCTTGGAGAATTATAATCCGCATTCTTTCCCTGTGATAAACTGTAACTATGAGTATAACAGCTTTTGGTGAGTTCTGTGAGTCCTTCTAGGTAATTATCAAAATTGAGGGTGGTTTTGCTCCTCTCCCTTGAACTTGCAGTTGGTGCCAGAAGTGAGAGTAGTTTTGCCTGAACTGTGCTCTCTCTAACTGAATAGTCACTGGACTCTCACAGCCACATGTCTGCTCCATAGCCCCACCTGTAAGGGAAAATCCAACACACACTTCCAGCTCACAGTCTAAGTTTTGAAACATTCCCCTTTGGCTGATCCTCTTTGCAACGCCAGCTCGGTGTAGCCTTTGACCATTCCACCTTCTGCTTGTTCTATTTTACCTAGAACCATTTTATTATCTGTAAGATTATTCCCTCTTGCACTGAGTTTCTTTGCACTGGCTACTTAGCCACCAACAAACACAATCCCAAAAACTTTCTATTGCCACAGTTAATGCTTAGGAGTGTCCTCAAACAGGCTCCCATAATTTACCTGAGAAACAAGAAGGAAATTAAATGAATTCCACATGAGAAGCAATAAATATGGCTAAGACCTCACTAGGCAAGACCTTAAGGAGAATTCTTCCATAGTAAAATACTTTTCCCTCCCTCCCTGCCTCCCTTCCTTCCTTCTTTAGTTAAGTCAATGACAATGACATGGACTAGAAGCCCTGTAAATATTTGCAATATTGTTCAATGAATGGATGAACTAACATATACTGAGCAATCTACCATATCGTATACACCATGCTAAGCATTAGGGATATGGTGAAGGATAACATAGACACATTCCAAATGTGATGTATAGGCCACCAGTCAACCTATCAAACCAAGCAGTATCTGGAGGAAACACAAAGGAGAGTAAGAATAACCTCTTATGGACACTGACTATTACGGGTCACCTTCCCCTTCCAACAACTGTGGCTCTCTGGGGGTCATGGGAGATTATAAAGACTTTTGAGAGTCCACAGGATGAGTCTCATGATCCCTCATTTGGACCAATGTCTGTATCAGCAAATGGGAGCAATCTTGATGAGGCTTTAAGGATGGGAGCAGGATCCAGCATTATTGAAAACCTACAGGCTCAGCTAAAGCTAAGGGAAGGAGAAATTACTCATTGACAGCTAGAAATTGGCAATCTAGAAAAAAAACTCAGTCAATAATGGTTGCAGAACTAGTTAAATGAACAAATCAAAATGATAAACTTGAAGAGAAGGTGAAGAAGATGTCCAGAATTAGAATTCAGCTAAGAGAAAGAGATCTGGATCAAAGATACACTATTCTGCAGATGTATGGAGAAAAGAAGACATTTGATTCGATCTTGAAGAGGTAAAGAAAATGTATAAAACTCAGATAGATGAACTTTTAAGACAGAGGCTCAGTTAACCTGTGAAAACTGAAATCTCATCAAACTGAATGTAATTGTTTAGTATCTGAACATTTAAAGTGGACTTCCAATAAATTATTTTATAAAAGTAAAAAAAATTATTGAGACTCCAAATGAAAATTCTTAGATATTTGTAGCACATGCCATTACCTTACAAGTCACGTGCATCCCTGGTGTAGCCATGCCTTAATGACAATTTTTTTTTTTCTAGATGGAGACTCACTCTTGTTGCCCAGGCTGGAGTGCAATGATGCGATCTCAACTCACTGCAACCTCCACCTCCCAGGTTCAAGCAATGCTCCTGCCTCAGCCTCCTGAGTAGCTGGGATTACAGGTGCCTGCCACCATGCCTGGCTAATTTTTGTATTTTTAGTAGAGATGGGTTTCACCATCTTAATCAGGCTGATCTTGAACTCCTTACCTTGTGATCCACCTGCCTCCACCTCCCAAAGTTCTGGGATTACAGGCGTGAGCCACTATGCCCGGCCATGACAGAGGAATTCTACAAAGACTTTATAAAGCAAACATCCAGTCTCCGTCTCTCAATACCACCCTCCTCCCCACACATCACCATGCACAGGACAAGAGTAGGGGGATACAAAGGGAGTGGTATCAACAAGATACACGTTTACCTTTTGCCTGGAATGTTCTAGCCTATTTATTTTTAATTCTCTTGTTTTTTTGGGGGGAGGGGAGCCTTATCACTTTTGTTACCCAAATAAGCCCTAGTCAGATTATTGGGCACTCTAGGACCCACCTCAAAAACAGGTATCACTGGAGATTATTTATCAGATGGGCAAAGCATACATATCAGAGACAGGAAAATGTACATTTCTCTTCACCTTTTCCAGCCTGGCTCCTGCTAACAGGAAGCTGTAATTGACCCTGCATATCATGGCTGGAGACCTTAATGGAAGTGTTGTAACACAATTAACTTAGAAGCAAAGGGCAAAAGAAAAGGCATTGCGCTGTTATCTGGCTATTAGAAGCTACTCTGCCTTCAGATAAGGATGGGCAAAAAAAAAAGTGTGCTTGAGTCCTTAGATATTTGTGTAGTCAACATTAAGCTTTACAAGGATATGGATTTTTTTTGAGAGGGACTGTCACTCTGTCGCCCAGGCTAAAGTGCAGTGGCATGATCTCAGCTCACTGCAACCTCTGCTTCCCAGACTCAAGTGATCCTCCCACCTCAGCCTCCCAAAGTGCTGGGATTACAGACATAAGCTATCACACCCAGCCTATACAGTTATTAATATTATCCCTCAACATATCTATTTGCATATTCAATGGACAGTGATTAAGTGTCTAATGTATACCCATCAATCCTGGATTCATGGCAAATACCAGAAGAACAAATATAGTCCCTGTCCTCTGTGAGACGGGCATCTATAAGATAAACAACACATACAGGCAACATCAAAATGAGTCTGCTCCATGAACACCTCAAGGAGAATGATATCAGCAGGGTCACATCATAATACTGTCAAGACTCAGTCTACAGCGATCACTTACTGTATGATGGAACCTTTATGCTCATTTCTCTAATCCTCACAACAAGCCCCCTAGATCCATTATATGAGCTCCACTTATCAGAAGTTATGTTAGTTGACAAATGCCACATGGTTGGTGAAGCCAGGATCAGGCCTGGTACTCAAAAATGATTAATTCCTCCAAAGCCCATGAGTTTTCTAGTAGTTTGTATTTTTAGGGTCAACCACAGTGTCTGTGACATGAATAGGTTCAAATAGAACTTGTTTGATGTTAAAAAAAAAAATGGTAGAGCTCCTCAGTTAGAACAAGGGCACTCATGAGGACCCATGGGTCTAACTCTAAAGCAGCCCAAGGTTAGTGAGATCCATATTATGGACAGAATCTACAATTCTTATCTCTGGGGTGACGTGTCCTCAGTCGACTACAGCTGCTCTGGATTTGTAATGATGCAGAATACTATGGTTAGCTCTTGTGGCAAATCCTGGACATTCAGAGAAACTGGAATTGCCTTCCAGCATCATCACCTTCTCCCAACCAGCTGCTCAGTATGGCATGAGCACACCTATCCTTGTCCTTCACTGCTCCTTGTTAAAAGCACCTTCAGCTTTCTACTTGTGTCTTTTACTGTCTCATGCAATAATCCATTTCTCAACATGTCATTTATCCAATAGACAACAGAGCAACAAGACAGTTTTGATTTTGCCCAAAAGTGTTTGGCAAATGAAGGCGGTACCCTTGCTGAGGTGGCGATGATGTTAATAGAAACTCAAGCGTGAAGTTCTGACAGCTTTCCCAGCCTGTGCGTACTCACCCCTCTCAGGCAACTCTTAGTATCCTCAAAGACTGGGTGAGGCACTGTCCTGGTGGCTGAACCCAAAGCAGCTAGCCCTTCAGTTTTAGTGGTTCTTTAAAGGGTTACAGACTTATGGCCGGGCGTGTTGGCTCACGCCGGTAATTCCAGCACTTTGGGAGGCAGAGGCGGGTGGATCACCTGAGGTCACTTACCAAGTACTAGCTCAGTCAGACAGACCCCCTTCTATGCAGCGCTCAAGGAAATTAGAGGCAGACACCCAGATAGAACAGCAAAGTGGATCTGTTTTGGGGGCTGACAACATTCCAGGCTGGAGGACCCAAGCAGCTTCTGATCCATGTAGCTATTCTCTCTGAACAGGTGATTATTATTAACAAACAGTGTTCTGTATTTTCTCATAGCACAAAAATATACCAAGCAGGCCGTTGTTGCCCACTTACTACTGATTACAAAGGAACTAAAGGGTATTATCCACGAGGGGGCCACGGGGGCAGGGTCGAGAGCTCAAAGAATTGTTTTGACTGGTGTAGGATATTTATACATCGTCCTGCCACTTTGGAATGCCCCAAGTAGTTTTCTGCTTTCATGGGGCGGGGCAGGGCGGGGCAGGGGGGCGCAGCTAGGTTGCCCTTGCCATAGTTCTTCCTAGGAAACAATATATTCTATCATACACTCAGAATTCATCGATATTCATAAACTTAACATTTCTCAACATCAGTATTCATAAATTTAACATTTCTCAACAGTCGGGAGTTCAAGACCAGCCTGACCCACATGATGAAACTGTGTCTCCACCACAAATACAAAATTAGCCGGATGTGGTGGCACATGCCTGTAATCCCAGCTACTCCGGAGGCTGAGACTGGGGAATTGCTTGACCCCAGGAGGTGGAAGTTTCAGTGAGCCAAGATCATGCCATTGTACTCCAGGCTGGGCAACAAGAGCAAAATTCCATCTCAAAAGAAATAAAAAGTCATAGACTTACTTTCTTAAGGAAGTATTCACCCATTGCACAAATAATTGTTGCATACTTACTGTTTTCCAGTCTTATTAATCTATTCATGCAGCACTTTGGGAGGCTGAGGCAGGAAGATCACTTGAGGACAGGAGTTCAAGACCAGGCTGAGCAACATAGCCCCACATCTCTGCTTAAAAGAAAAAGGAAAAATAGCGGGACATGGCGGCATCCACCTATAGTCCCAGCTACTCAGGAGCCTGAGGTGTGAGGATTGTTTGAGCCCAAAAGTTTAAGATGAGCCTGGGCAGCATAGTGAGATCCCCAACTCTACCAAAAAAATTCTTTAAAAATAAATAAATAGAGTCAAACCACTTATTTAATCTCATTCAGCTTGGAGAAAGAAGGAAGAATAATTTAGACAAAAGAAACAGCATGTATAGAAGTCACTCAATATGGAGGCCTGAAGAAAACAGGTGTGCGAGGTGAGGTTGAAGGATTAGGTGAGGTCTAGATGGCAGAGGATATTGTGCCATGTTAATGAGCTTAATTTCGTCCTATTGTATTTGGGACCATCTAAGGCACAGGCAAAACTGCAATATAACCTGGGTGCAGTGTGTCATCCCTATAATCCCAGCAGTTTGGGAGGTGGAGGCAGAGACCAGCATGGCCAACATGATAAAACCCTCTCTCTACTAAAAATACAAAAAAATTAGCTGGGTGTGGTGGCACATGCCTATGGTCCCAGCTACCAGGGAGGCTGAGGTGGCAGGATCCCTTAAGCCTGGGGGCAAAGGTTGCAGTGAGCTGTGATAGTGCTGTTGCACTCTGTTTCTGAACTGGGTGACAGAGTGAGACCCTGTCTCAAAAATCAAACAGACAAAAAATCCCTGCAGTGTAGAAAGTTCTCTGTGGCTTTTATGTAAAGGTTAGATGGAAAGAATGAGCATGGCATGACCAGCAAGGAAGATATTGCAATAGTTCAATCCTGAAGAAACTGAGGATGGGAACTAACTAGCAGGGGTGGGGAGGGAGAGGACCACGTGGGCAGGAGTGGGAACATGGAGGTGGAATCAACAGTACGTGGAGACAGACTCCTTGAAAGTCACAGAATAGAGAAAGGAGTCTAGAAATATTTCTGGGGATGCTATGGCTGGAGGGCGTCACCTACTCTTTGAAGAGTTGCTGGCAAGCTCTATTGCCTTCTCGGTTGCAGAAGTGAAGGAATTAAATGTCACCTGTTGAGAGAGATGATCTTAATCTTGGCATGGTGCTGCTGGTAGCCAAGGTCTAGAAGAAGGAAAAATAAAGTTTGTGAGTAATGGATAAGTGCAAAGCAGGAAGCTCTGTTTCCTTAAAGAAGGAGTTTTGGCTGGGTGTGGTGGGTCACACTTATAATCCCAGCTCTTTGGGAGGCCTGAAGAGGGTGGATCACAAGGTGAGGAGTTCGAGACCAGCTTGGCCAATATGGTGAAACCCTGTCTCTACTAAAAATACAAATATTAGACAGGCCTGGTGGTGTGCACCTGTTGTCCCAGCTACTCAGGAGGCTAAGGCAAAAGAATCTCTTGAACCGAGGAGGAGGCGGAGGTTACAGTGGGCCAAGATTGCACCACTGCGTTCCAGCCTGGGTGATAGAGTGAGACTCTGTCTAAAAATAATTTTTAAAAAGAGCTTTCTTAGCAGATTCCATCAGTTCCAGTTGGCAGCATCCTCATGGTTATGGCTGGGACAGGACCATTGGCTGCTCAGGAAATATCGAGCAGATCGGCTAAGCAGCTGGCAAAGAATTGATTCCCATGTCACATCTCTTCCCCTTAGGCCACAAGTCTACAAAATTGCTAAGTGGCAGAAGCTTCTGAATCCTTGCCGTTGGCTGCCTGAAATTGCAGAAACTTGTTAATATTGACTTTCATCTAATTACTTCACTATTTAGTTGGCAGGGTTGTTCTTTTTAAATTTTTTTTCCCTAGTTACCTTATGCCCAAAGGGAGTGCTAATTAATAGAAAGGTCCAGGCTCTCTCAGACTCAAACTACATCCTCCCTTCTCCTCATCCCACATGTTGCGAGAATTACACAGCAAGTTCATCTCTTAAGCTTTCCATGCCTCAGTTACCTTATCTTTAAAATGGGCATAATTGGATTAACTCTGTGACTTTCTTTATAGAGTCATTGTGAGGATTGGAGGAAGCTTTCCAGGGAAGTGTGCTACCTAGCATTTAGGTTTTCATTAAGGGTAGTTCTAAGAATTATCACCTCATCTGCAGGCAGATGTTCCAAGGCCTCCCTGACCTGTTGGATGAGTTTTAGAGTTACACTTAGTCAATTTCACCATTCTTGCGTTGGCCTGTCTTAACCATGGGTTTCTCATGGACAGCGGCCAAACTTTGTCCAAAATCAGTCCGAACCTTACAATGTTGCAGCCCCAAAACTGGTGCTATTTCCCCCAACCCTGGTTCTCCCTATCAGCCTAAGTGCTCAGATGTTTTGAATGTGTATTGTGATTTTGTAACTTGAGCCTGAACCAGACTTCCTTGTCTAAAGAAAACGTCCTTCTTGGAATTTATCTCTATTTTGTTTTGGTCCAAGCTGAAATTGCCTCCCTTTTTCCTAAAACCACTGATTTGTTTTCCCTGAAGAGAGCAACTGGAAATTCTTCCCATTTACTATTTTGACCTCTACTACAAATATACAGTAAAATAATAACGGTAGCTGAGGTTGAGTGTTTACTAAGTACTGGGCACTCTGCTAAGAGATTCACAGTTAATATCCTTTGGTCCTCATAAAATTCCCAAGGTATGTTCTATTTCCCCTCCTCCCATCCCACCCCACTTTTACAGTTCAGAAAAATAAAGACATGAGTAGATTTCCACAAACCCTCAAACAGATAGATAGCTTTTTCTAATGTTGATATTTAGGGGCATAGTGGATTAAAGATTTTCTTATGAAGGATAATGGAGACCTCGTTCTGAAACATACCTTTTATCAAAGAAAAGCCTGCTATTTGCCATGAACCTTATAGCAGTTTCTATGCCTCAGTCCTATTAATATCTTTGTTTTCTTTCTTCTCTATTCCTTTATCATGTGACATAATGTGTATTAACTTTGTATCAGCATTTAAGCATTGTTAATTTTGCATCATAATATTTAAGTTATAGGTTAGCAAGAGAAGTGTAAATGTCACTCAAGAATGTAATCTCCTCTTCTGGGAATGGGATTAGTGTGGTTTGGGTTGTTCTCAGGGTAGTTGTATCCTCTTAAGTTGAATTATGACCTTGTTGTGATCTTTATTTAGAAATTAAGTATAGTTTAAAGAGATGCATATGGGTGCCATGTGGACAAGGGGTGGGTTTCTGCTGGTTAATTTGATGCGTCAGCTTGACTGGATTGAAGGATGCCCAGATGGCTGGTGAAGGACTGTTTCTGAGTGTGTCTGCGAGTGTGTTGTCAGAAGAGATTGATTGACCTGTGAGTCAGTGCACTGAGAGAGGAAGACTCACCTTCTACGAGGGCAGGCAGCATCCAATCTTTTGGGGTCCATTGGGACAAGCTGGTAGGAGAAGGAGGATTCTCTTTCTCTCTTTTTCCCACTCCCCCAGAGCAAAACACTTTTCTCCTCCTGCTTTAGATATCAGACTCTAGGTTTTTCAGCTTTTGAACTCTGACACTTGCACTAGCCACTTACCAGGAGTTCTAGGACCTTCAGACTCAGACTGCGCTTCTGAGTCCAGTTCAGAAGGAAGACCTGACTTGCTCAGAGTCATATAGCCAAGTGCACCATTGGCTTCCCTGGTTAAGAGGCTTCAGGGCTTAGACTCAGCCACACTACCAGCTTCTCTGGTTCTGCAGCTTGCACGTGGCCTATTATAGGATTTCATCAACTCCATGATCATGTGATCCACTTCCCCTAAAGAATCCCCTCTCATATATTTG
The DNA here is from genome assembly GCA_031835075.1 of Saguinus oedipus. Taxonomy (NCBI): domain Eukaryota; kingdom Metazoa; phylum Chordata; class Mammalia; order Primates; family Cebidae; genus Saguinus; species Saguinus oedipus. The sequence goes on along the minus strand of CM063179.1, from coordinate 12,361,351 downwards.
ATTGTTTCCATCTCTCTGAAGAACCCTGATACAGTCTACTAATCCATGATTTAGAGAATAGATCTCAACTTATATTCTCCAGAGGTCACCTGTTGGATGGAGCCTAAGGGCAGCAAGATGTTGAGCTTGCCTCATTTCACTCCTTTGCCCACTCCCACATGGGACCTTGGGGCACCAGCCATATTTCTTGCTTTCTTTCCTATTCACCTAACACCAGGTTTATTTGTCTCCACTAGAAAAAGCCTGTCGCTAAAAAGTGGAAACACTTCAGGAAGGAATACTTGCAACACAAATTTCACTTGTGAGTGCTCCTGAAATTTATCCATTGTACATATCGTTATTCTTCATGGGGTTTCATCTCCTTTCAAAAGAAGTGAAAAACTTAACAGCAACGGATATTACAACAAAACTCATCTCAGTCCTGCCATTAGACAGAGAGGATTTTATTCTTCACGTTCCTCTGTCAGATTTTAAATGGATGTTGTTTTATTCCCCTTCTCATCTAATATTGGAACATATCAATCTACAGCAAGATCTCATTTTAAAAGATGATTTTATATTTCAAGAGGCCTTTTAAAGGGGGAAAAATAGATCCACTTCCAGAAAGCTCATGGCTGGAAACCAAATAGATTTATCTCCATTGATTCAATGACTATTGATGGAGTTCTGGACCCAGATTCTTGATGCCCAGGGAGAAGGGCAGGGAAATGAGGTTTAGAGGGGAGAACTGACTTGCTCAGAGTCACACAGCCAAGTGTGAGTAGGATACCTGTGCTTTTTCTTCCTTCTCATATGTTTGTATCTAATAACCATACATATAAATGTGATGCATAGACTTATCCATCCATTTACCCAAGCATCCATCTACCTCCAACTTTTTAAATATAATACTTTCATACTTTCATTTCTTCCTCTAATTCTATCCTATATTTCTCTTGTATTTGCTTTTACCATATTATCCTAAATATCTTGCTCCTCTCAGAACTAACAGGAGGGCCATTCCTGTACCAAGTAATGAGAAAACTCTAGGAAGTGAACCTGTAGACCAGTCCTCAAAGAAATCGTACCAGAAAGAAGAGTCCAGGTGTTTGGCACACACCTTCAATCCCAGCCCTTTGGGAGGCTGAGATGGGAGGATTGCTCGAAATCAGGAGTTTGAGGCCAGCCTGAGAAGCATAGTGAGACCATGACTCTACAAAAAAAAGTTTTAAAAATATATATAATATATATAGTTATATATTGATTTTTATGTATGTATATAAAACACACATATAAAAGATATATACATATATATACACATACACATATACAAACAAAAAAGAGTCCAGGCACTGTGGTTCACACCCATAATGCCAGCACTTTGGGAGGCTGAGGCAGGTGGATCACTTAAGGTCAGGAATTCAAGACCAGCCTGGCCAACTTGGTGAAATCCCATCTCTAGTAAATATGTCAAAATTAGCCAGGCGTGATGGCAGGTGTCTGTAATCCTAGCTATTCAGGAGGCTGAGGCAGGTGAATTGCTTGAAACCCAGATCTGGAGATTGCAGTGAACCCAGAGGTAGGGGTTGCAGTGAATCATCCTGCTGCACTTCAGCCTGGGCAACAGAGCAAGACTCTGTCAAGAAAAAAGAGAAAGGAGAGGAGATGAGAGGGGAGGGGAGGGGAGAGAAAGAAGAAGGAAAGAAAGAAGTAAGTAAAGAAAGAAAGGAGAAAGAAAGAGAGAAAGAAAGAAAAAGAAAGAAAGAGAGAAAGAAAAAGAAAGAGGGAAAGAAAGAAACTGAAACTCTGCAAATACATAAAGATATGTGGGGTGGGCACATCCTGGCCTTTGAGCCTTGACCTGTGCAGATTGTGTGTCATCTCATCATCTTCTGCCCTATGAAACCCAGTTCCGTGCTCACCCAAATGGCTCTGGCTGTTGTTCTCAAACCTTCTCCCACCCATGCTTCTTTGCCCCTTGGAGACAGAGGCAGTCACTTACTCTCCACATCCCACCTGTGCATCCAGAACATCTTCCTCCTCAGGTTAATCACAGGGTAAGATTAATTATGCTAATCAGCCTCTACAGGCTGACACAATTAGCCAGAGTATGAGATAACAACAAAAATCTATACAGGAGGTATCTACCTGCTGGGTTTAATTTCACCATTCAGCACAGTAATTAAGGGGAGGGATGGGTGGGATGTTTGCTCTTTTCAACTAAAGAGTACATGGTACCATCCTCCAGTAGAAGGTATATGAAGTTTTCCAGGAAATGTTTGGCCACTTCACATCACCTCTTGGGAGCTGCTACTGAACATCTCCTTTTTGGGGCTAGGCACCAGTATTGCAGCCAGTTCTTTCTTCTTCATGGAATGAAATGAGGTGCTTGTATTTTGATGCATTTTAAAATTATTTTCTTTCCCCTACCTACTCTTTTACATCTTTAAACAATTTTTAAGTGTTTTTATTTATTGAAAAATAAGAAACACTGCTTCTTGGAATAGGAGATTTGAAAAAAATAAGAAATGTTATAAATGCTTTAGATCAGGCATTCCTCACATGTGTGTTATGAAGTGTTAATTCTGAAAAGTTGCTTTGGGGAATAAAAGTTTACAATCCAAGATAGAGAAGTTCTAATTTCTGTATTCTTTTGAATTTAACATCAACAGAATTTAATACATACTAAGTCATCAACATCCAAACAAACTTGCAATCTATGTACATAATTTAGGAAACATCACTCTGTTTTTAACTTATTCGTGTTTTTCTATGTACCCCTTTTCCTCAAGGGAATATAAGCTTTGACAAATGCCAGTCAGTAGATTAAGAGGAGATGAGTGTGTATTACTTCCAAGTGAAGTGGAAAAAGTCTCTGCACAACTCTCCCTCTTTGTTTCCCCTCCAGTGACAACCCTGGAATGCATCAATTGAGGTGGCCACAGGAAGAAAGCAGCTCAGATCCCTGAGCAAACTTGAAAGAGACTGCCCCAGTGAGCTACCTGACCTGCAGTGGACTTTGAGTGAGCAAGAAATCAGCTTTCATGTGTCAATCCACTGGAATTTAGGGCTTTTTCTTATACAGCAAAACCTACCCCACCCTGAGTAACACAACAGCCTTAGAGAACACAGCCACAGATAAGCAAAAGTCACTGTAATCTAAGATATTCCTTACACAGAATATCTGATATGGGTCAGCTAGTGTTAGAGCAAGAAAAACAAGCAGAGGACAAAGAAAGATTGACCATTGTCTGTTCTTCTTAGTGTAACTCACAGAGAATCACAAAGACAAGGGAAGAAAGGGTCAGTGAGTGACCCAAGCTCTGCATGGAAATATCCTGTTTCTGAAGAATGAGATGGTCTAGAGGAGGGTATTTCATTTTATGGGAGCAGATATGAACAAACTCTTGAAAAGAAAAGGAGATCTTAATGCTGTGCTTTCATGCCCTGTTTCTGACTCTTTAAGTGGGCTCACTGATCTGTAAAAAATATACTTGCTGGCCTGCAGATGTGAATGATTGAAGCAGTGTCATCTACCCTTGCTTATTCTAGTTTGCTTTCACTACAGTTTCCTAACTAAACCAGCTCTGAAATTTTGGCTCTGGTAACTCTTGCTCAAATATTTTTCTGCTCTGTCCCCTCATTTGGGTAATCCAATTAAGCATATATTTGTCTGTTTGAATTCGTTCCTTCATTCAGTGCTTATTAATGCTCTACTAAAGTTTTTTAATTATCTTGTATCTTTTAATTTCATTTTTGATAGTTTCTCTTGATATATCTTCAAGTCTTTTCTTCAGTTATGTTTAATCTCCCAATAATTCCATCTACTGTTTTTAAAATCTCATTGTAGTTTTCATCTCAAGAATGTCTGTCTTTTTACTATTTCCCATGTGTCTATTTAAAGTTTTGATATCTTGAATACAGATATCATTAAATACATCAAATAATAACTATTTTAATGTCCTTGTATGTTAATTCTAACATCCAGGCCAGTGCTGGATCAGTTTTGATTATTTAATTATTCTCCTCACTCTGCGTCATATTTTTCTGCTTCTTTTGGTGCCTGTTAATTTTTGATTAAATGCCAGTCATTGTAAATTATGCCTTGTTAGATTCTGAATATCCTTGTATTTCTGTAAGTATTCTTGAGCTTTGTTATGGGACACAGCTACATTACTTGGAAAAGTTTTATTCTATCAGAGTTTGCTTTTAACATTTGTTAGGCAGGACTAGAACAGTGTTCAGCCTTGGACTAATTTGGGCTGTTTCCTATTACCGAAGGAAGATACTTCTCTTTAAAGTGATTACTTCACATGTCTTGTACTCTTTACTTTCCTTGTTCTTTTTTTTCCTTTTCTTTTCTTTTCTTTGAGGGGAGTTGTTTCAGGTGAGAAAGTAAATCTAGTCCCTGTTAATCCATGTTGACTGGAAGCAGAACTATGACTGATTTTAATTCTTAGCAAAGTTCCCTTTGGAATTTGTAGTTAAGCATTCCTTCTTGGGTTTGGCCCACTGAGTTGAACAATTGATTTTTCCTTTTTCTGATCTTTCCCAGAGTTCCTGAAATACCCACCCTTCCTCAGTTTCTTTTGTCACACCAACACTCTTCATTAAGCTGTCAGCTATCTAATGCAGTCTTTCTCTGGAAGACACTGACAATTGCCTACCTAATAGTTATCCCTCCCACTTGTTTTCTAGGTAATGAAACTCTGATATTGTTCAGCGAAGCAATTTTTCTCAGCTAAGTCTCACCTCTCTGGACTTCATTAAATCTAGCAGTAGCCACAGAAAAGTTGTGTGTTTGTGTATTTATGGTTTTTTTTAAATAGCAGAGCTATTCTTGCATCTAATTTTTTTCTGCTTGGAATTTGGTTGCAATGCCTGGAGATGCAACATCAATCTTGCAACCAGAAGCACATATATAACACATATTGTGTAATACCAGATAGTGCTATTTATATACAGTAAGAAGTGAATGGTGTCACTGCCTGATGCTGTGCAATGTGCAGTATATGTGGCCATACTCAGAAACCCTAAAAAGAAGGATGAAGAGCAGGAAGATAGAAGGATCCTGGGTATGAGCCCTGGACTGACTTCTTGCTGTGTGAGAAAAAAATACCTCTTGACTGTTTAAATCACATTTTTCTTGGTTTCTGTTACCTGCAGCTAAGCATAATCTTGAGTTACATCCATCTTCCTCATTCCTCTACAGGTAGCAGAATATAGGCATGTACCACTACTCAAAACATAGAAAGCAGAAATAAATCGATTCTGCCTGGAGGACCTCCCCCATCTCAACACCCAGTGGGTTTGACAGAATTGATGTAGAAATAGAAACTTCAAGCTGGGAACTTTTTATTTAATGCAAAGTAATAAATGATTTAGGAAGCTACATTTGTTGCATGTTATGTATGTGTCAGATAGTGGGTTAAGAAGTGCTTTACGTGAATTATACCATTTAATCTTCAAAACTACATTAAGATTCAGGGATTGATATATTTATCCAACCAATATTTATGAATTCTTAGAACTGGTCTAGGTACTGTGAACCTAGCCGTGAATTACAAGGTACTTTCTATCCATGGAGTTACAGTCTGGTGAGGGAGACAGGCAACATCAAACAAATAAATAAAATAAAAATAGAAGGCTGTGAACAAATCTCTGAAGATTATTAAATCATCTGATGTGATAAAGATAGTGACTGTTTTAGAGCAGCTCACTGGGGAAGGCCTCTCTGAGGAGGTGCCTTTTAAGGTAAGAAGTCTGAATGACAAGAATAAGACAACCATGTGGAAATCAGGGCATTTCAGGCAGAGGTTACAGCGAGTGCAAAAGGCCTTGAATTGAGAAGATCATGGTGAGTTGAAGGAACAGCAAGAGTCCTGTATATTTGGGGAGTGAAGATGAAAGGGGATGAAGCTGTAGGTACCGGTAGGAGCACAGTCATGAAGGACTGGGTAAACCAAGGTCAGCTGTTTTATTCATTCTAAGAGGAGTGCTGTGATTTACTTATTTTTTACAAAATCAATCTGGCTGTTTTGGAGGTGGAATTCTCAGAGCTTATTTACGGATTGGCTTATAGGTGATGAGAAAAAGGAATCAAGGATTGCTGTTAGGGTTTTGACTAAGGAATTCTCATTCTCATGTCATATATGAGGAAACCCGTGTATATATATATATGAGAGACAATTATGTATGAGAGATTATGAAATTTGCCAAAGTTCACACAATTAGCCATGACATTCATTTATTGTGTATTTATAAATTCATTTGACAAATATGTGTCAAGAACAGCAGAAATAGCAGTGATAAAGACAGTCATGGTCCCTCATGGAATTGAAACCAACTCAATAGTCCCATAGACTAATAGTCCCCAACCTTTTTGGCACCAGGGACCAATTTTATGGAGGACAATTTTTCCACAAACTGGGGTTGTTGGGGGATGGTTTGGGGGTGATTCAAGCACATTCCATTTATTGTGCACTTTATTTCTATTATTATTACATTGTAATCCATAATGAAATAATTATACAGCTCACCACAAAGTAGAATCAGTGGGAGCCCTGAGCTTGTTTTCCTGCAACTAGATGGTCCCATCTGGGTGTGATGGGAGAGAGTGATGATCATCAGGCATTGGATTCTCATAAGGAGCATGCAGCCTAGATCACTCGCACGTGCAGTTCACAACAGGAGTTCGTGCTCCTATGAGAATCTAATGCTGCTGCTGATCTGGCAGGAGGTTGAGCTCAGGTGGTAATGCCAGCAAAAAGGAGCAGCTGTGAATACTGATGAGTCTTTGCTTGCCCACTGCTCAGGTCTTGCTGTATGGCCCAGTTCCTAACAGGCTGCAGACCAGCACCCATCTGCGGTCTGAGGGCTGGGGGAGAGACCCCTGTCATTGACAGTTTGACAGTTTTGTTTTATTTTGTTTATTCCAATAAACATAGAAATCCACCCTTCTGGTCTTAAAGCTTGAAGCTTAAATTTGTTTTTTTTTTAATCTGAGTTTCTTCCTCAAGAAAGCGCCACTGCCCACCCCCGACTCAGCCACAGCTTTAGCCTCTCAAAAAGTATCAAAGAACTGAAACTCAGCAGATCATCACATCCAGGCAACGAGAAGCCAGACCACTTATTCATCCTGATTGCTTCCTTACCCCTCCCAAGTTACATTTCTTTCCTGCCATATAAACCCCTAATTTTAGTCAGTCAGGGAGATGAATTTGAACTCCCATCTCCTCAGCTTAAAGCCTTCTTCCTTGGCAATTATCATTGTCTCAGTGACTGGCTTTCTGTACAGAGAGTAGCAAAACCTAGTGTTTCTGTACAGAGAGTAGCAGGTCCTAGTGAAAACCCCTGGTATTTTAGAGAATATTCTATTGCATTGTGAAAGTGCTTAGGAGGATTTGAAATTCAAAGGCAGTCATTCTAAGTCAAAGTTCACACTTTGGCTTACATAGTGTTTGATGGAATTTTCTGGTGTTTGAAAGGGGACACCCGGGAATCAGGACTGTACAGACCCTCTCTCCCATCCCACTTAGCCCATCTTGTTTTTCGCTGCTTGGGTTTTCTCACTCAGCCTCAAGCACCCCTGTTTTTTTTTCTCTTGAACACTCTTCTCACATGGTCCACTGGTGATTACTGCAGGAGTCTTGGTAAACACTAACTGCATACCTACAAAGTGTCAGGCACTGAACTTGTCCCTGGAGAAATAAAAGATAAATAAGACGTCTCCGTGTCTTCAAGGAGCCCACCATCTAGTTGGAAAATATAATCATGAACGGTTATTTCAATGCAATAGAATTAGGGCCATGATAGAGGCAAAGGACATTGTTGAGTCACACAGGAAGGTAACTTACACAGATTGGACAGAAGTTAATAGAAAAGCTCTCTCAGAGGAAGTGATAGAGAAAAAGGAAAAGGAAGTGGATATTGTCATTCAAAAGGAAAAGAAAAAGAATTCTAAGGCAGACAGAGCAATCCAAGTAAAATCACGGAGACTTGAAACAACATGGAGAGTGCAGGGAACTACCATGTGCTTGGACCAAAAAGTGAAAAAAAACGGGTGGGAGGAGGTGAGTCTGGAGAAAGAGGTCTCAGCCTGGCCCCAAAGACAGGTCATTCCAAAGCCTCTTTGTACCACTTTTCCTCCCTCCTTTCCTTCTTTCGAAAACAAAACAAAAGTATTTCCCAATGCAGACTGCAACCCGAAACCTACACTTTAAAGGCTAGACTGGGCTGGCGTGGTAGCTTATGCCTATAATCCCAGCATTTTGGGAGGCCGAGGCAGGTGGATCACTTGAGGTCAGGAGTTCGAGACCAGCCTGACCAACATGGTGAAGTTCCATCTTTACTAAAAATACAAAAATTAGCTGGGCATGGTGGTGCACACCTATAATCCCAACTACTTGGGAGGCTGAAGCAGGAGAATGGCTTGAACCTGGGAGGCGGAGGCTGCAATGAGCCAAGATTGCGCCATTGCACTCCAGTCCGGGTGACAAAGAGAAACCGTGTCTCAAAAAATAAAAGCCTAGACTGTGTTAGTTTTCTCCCCTTCTTATTTTCTGGGGGCCTGCTGTATTCTGATCATGGATACTCTTCTGTTTGGGGGACATAGTGTTTTCTTCTGAAATTCTTTCTGTCCCTCTTCCATCCTGTTGTTTCTTTAACCGAAAAAGGAAGCTGCTAAGGGAAACATGTCAGCATCTTGACAGGATCCACTGTCTGTGTATATTTCAAAACACATACTAGATACCCTGCGTCACTTAGGGACATCCTCCTGTCTTCTGTTTCAAAGGTCATCTCCAAAGCTCTCCTCTCAGTGCTGAGCGTTTTGGGGCTTCTTCACGGAGTTATAGAGTCATGTTTGAGAAACTCTACTGGGTTTGGCCCTTGAAAACTTTTGCTTTGTAGGGAAAAATATTTTTAATTTTTCTTCTGAGTGCTCTCATTATCCTTTTATATCTCTAACGCACACCTGTACACACACACACACACACACACACACACACACACACACTTCCAAGTTCTTTTATTTTTTTCCACATAAATGCAAGCTCCTATAGGAATCTCTGAGAACAGTGCCCCATTTTAGAGTTCTGTCCTACCAGGGTTTGCACTGTAAACCTTGAGAAAACTGCCTGCTTCCTGATCCTCCTGCAGAAGCCACTCAGGAAGGACTCCCTATAGTTACTTTATGCTCAAGGTTTATTTTAATGCCTTTTATACCATTTTTTAAGATACTGCTCTGAGAATTTTAAAAATACACCCCTTTTTTCATTCCCAAGATGACCTATAAGAATTTATAAAAGGTAACAATAGACACCTTTTTTTAAAGCCAGGGAAATGAAAGAAATAAGGGAGAGGGAGAGAGAAAAAGAAAGGGGTGGGGGAGAGAGGGAGAGAATGAATGAGGGAGGAAGAGAAGACTGAGAGAAAAGATAAGATGTAAATGTACAGTCTGTAAGATTACATATATGCCAGCATCAAAACTGGATTTTTAATTTGGCTCTGAGCTGTCTGGAATCCTAAGAAAAAATACACACTTGCAAATCAGTGCTGTCTTCACAAAGCAAAAGGTCACACCCCAAGAACCAGGCTTTCCCTGTTGTTTAGGTCAAATTCCTTTTGACATAATTCTTGGAGTCCTTTAGCTCTGGCCTCCTCTGGGCCAGACTTGAACTCTACAGTTTGCCCCCTAGAAACCCTGGACTTCCTCGGGCATCCATTCCTGCCTCTGTAAATGCAAACATTGAACTAGATCATCCGGGAAAGTTTGTTTCGCTCTAGGATTTTATAAATAATTTATTTATGATTTAGTTAGTACTTCTGCCCAGCATATTCCATAAACCATCACCCAGCTTTTGAAAAAAAAAAAAATCAGGTTTTTCTAGATTTCATCTCCTGACACAAATATTGCTTAGCCTTTCTATATTGGTATAACCTAGATAATTGGAAAAGGAAGGGTGTTAAAAATGCAGGCTGGCTGGCTGAACTTGGATCTAATGAATCCTAATATCTGGGGGTGGGGCCTAGGGACATGTACTCAATAAGCCGCCTGGGTGATTCTGATCCACCACCGGTGCATCTGATATTTCTGCAGGTAATACATTGTATTTGTGTCCTATTGCTGCTGTGAAATATTACTATAAGCTTTGTGTCTTAAAACAACACAAGTCTGTCGTGTTGACAATTCTGGATGTTTAGAAGTTCTAAATTAGTTTTATGGGGTGAAAATAAAGGTGTCAGCAGGGCCTCCTACTGAAAGAATCCCATTCCTCGCCTTTTCCAGATTCTACCAGCTGCTCACGTAAAGTGGGGCTTATGGTCCCTCACGGCTCCTGTCTGTTTCCTTTGTCTCATCCCTTTCACTGACTCTGAATCTAACTCTCCTGCTTCCTTCTTTTAAGGGCCCCTGTGATTACTCTGAGCCCTCTTGGATAATCTCGGATAATCTCCCTGTCTCAAGATCCTTAACTCGATCACATCTGCAGAGTCACTTTTGCCATGTAGGTAATATATTCATAGATCTGGTTATTAAGGTAAAGGCATCCTTTGGGGGCCCTTATTCAGCCTGTATCACATACTGCCTTTATTTTGCTAAGGCTAATACAAGGGCCCCAGAATTCCTTGCTGCAAATTTTCTCTCATAAAATTCAATAAATTGACTCTAGGAGATGTCACTGAAACACCTGCTAAAAATAATCTCTTCCACCAGATAATCTGCATTCAGCTGCATCATGTGTCATTTAGAACCCTCCGTTTCATTAATGCAATTAATTTTTCGTATATATTCTTTTAGTATTCACCCATTCGCTCTATAATATGCTAATCACAAGCTAGTTTGTAGCAGTTACATTCCCTTGATCATGGCTGCATGAGGATGTAATTAACTAGAAAACAGGGAGACCGGAGACACGACCAAAGGTGACGTCACGCAGCCCACATCATCGCAATAAATTGTCAGGTTCACTGGCGGTTTGGTAAAGCCGGTTCAGTTCTATTCCCTTTGCCAGGGATTCCCGTGTATGTGAAAACTAGACCAACAGTGGTGGATTCCATTTCCTGGTTCCATTTCCTATGTTCTTCTCAGAAGACAGAATATTATCTATTAAGACAAGATGGTTTAGGAGCCAGACTGACCTGAATTAGTATTCTGCCTCAGCCACTTGCTAGCACATTGGGTTTGGCACATTACTTAACCTCTCTGTGCCTCAGTTTCCTACTCTGATAAATGGGATCTCACAGCTATTAACTAGCAACAAAGACTAGACCCTTATGCCTACCTCTTCTCACTCTTGGACCCACGTTTTGCTTGGTGTGAGATGTAGTAGGCTTTCTTACTCTATGAAACACCTTGATTTTTGTTTTGAGCCTCAATTCTACCATGCAGAGAAAACAAGGCTTCGGCTATTGAAGAGTCTTCTCCCTTTTCTCAAGGGATTGATGCTAAGCTCTGGGGCATAGGGAGTGACGTCATACTGAAGACATCATTAGCATTAGTCTGTGTCAGCTCCTCCTGAGAACTGCTCTATTTCTTCTGGTCAAAGCCAGGACCACTCCAGGCCTCAGTCACTCTTGGCCTCTCTCAAATATAGGAAATATTTGGTTGCTCTTTCTCTAGCCTTGGGGAACAGGGAACGACTTCACTCCCCACTGTGTCAGGTGCACCTTGCTGGTCACTCAGAACCTTGAAACTCTTGGCACATCTATCTCAGAACAATTGGCCAGGTCAATCCCACTTCCATTTATCCTCTGCTATTCCCTGATGATACGGGAACGGGAATGCTAGGGTCTGGCAGGGTCTGGCCATTTTTCACCTGTGCTCTTTCAACTACATCATGCTATGGACCCTCTGGAGCAAACCATGCTAGCTTTTCAAACAAGATGCTTTGGAAGCTTTCTTTCATAGGCAACCAGAGATAAGAGGCTGAGAATGGTGCAAGAAAACCTTCAAGACTAGAGCTCCTAAAACCAGTGATCCCTTTGCTAGAAGACAGCTATATGTGCGTCCATCCCCTGCAGATCGCTCCTTGGCAGAAAAAACTCAGAAGGCGGTGGAGGGGTTGTAGATAGGATAAAACACTTACGTTTAATTGCCTTGGGAGGGTCAGAAACAACTCTCTATTCAGTTTTGTCAAGCTAATTAGTTAGAAAAGAATGTGCTCAGCATATAAACAAAAGCCTTTTTTTCTGTAAGCAATTAGGAACCACCCTATTCTTACTCATTCAAACACACACCCAGTCACAAAGCTGGAAAGACACCAAAGTTGGGGCTGAACAACTGCGTTTGCTAAGCTTCAAACCTTTGCAATTAAAGACTCATCTTCCTTTCAGAAAGGCTCCTACTCTCCGTGAACCCCTGAGCGTTCATTTCCAATTTGTTTTTGGCCAGACAGTATTCTCTGTGTACTTTATTGACATTATTTTGAATTTTCACGACATTCTTGCATTTTTCCCCATCACTCAAGTGTTTATCATATTTATGATTTCTATACTTTGGGTACATTGAAGGTCTTCTGGCTCTTTGGAAAAAGTACAACTCATTTTGTTAACTATAGTCACTTCACTGTGCTAGCAAACATTACAACATATTCCTTCAACCTAACTGCATGTTTTACTCATTGACTTTTAAGTTTAGCAGTGACAGTGTCAGGCTGTCCTCAACTGTGCTGTAGAGGTGCATCCTCTCTGCTTCCACGACAGCCTTCTGTCCTTTCCCCATCTAACATTCACACACTGTTTTGTAACTGATGGTTAGTGTGTCTCTGCCCTATAAACACCGTGAGACCAGTCTTGTGTTCACCACGTGTCCTCAGTGCCTTGCACTATGCCCAACACATACACACTACTGGGCAAATTACTGTTGAATAAATCAATGAGTGAAAGAATACCTTCTCTGGGAGGGAAGGTCAGAGGTGTCGGAGGTCGTTGCTGGGGTGATGAGGATTTGCAAATCTGCAAAACAAGTAACACTTTTTTTAAGAATGGAAGTTATTTTTCCCCAAATTTCTATGAAATTGAAATTCAAAATTGAAGTGGAAATGAATCACAAGATGGTAGATCTCTCACTATACACACGTTTATTGAATAATCAGGGCCAATATTTTTTTGACCAGTTATCAAGTGCTAACCACTAACACAGTACTCTACATGCATTCCTTCCTCCACCGGTAGTTGAGCTGAATGTCTTCCACTGGCCTTTCCAGATCCACATCTGTGCTTTTCCATCCCTGCCCTGGTGCCGGAATGCTAACCTGTACAGACTGCATCAGTCCTCTTGTGGATTAAACCATTGGGCAGTATCAGCAGAAGTCAGAGGAAGAGGGTAAAATGTGGTCTGTGGTATTTAGTCTGCTGGTTCGTTCCCTGCCAGGTCACCATGGGTGAGTTATCTGCATCTGCTGAAGACCGCAGTGCCTGTCTCTTCTGGGTGCCAGTAACCACCTCTTCCTCTTGCCCTTGCAGGCTTAGAGACGGTATCAGCTGCCTTCTGTTACTACCCCAGGGGCATTCACCATGCCTTGGGGGTTTCTTAAACCCTGCCCAGCCTTTCCTCGTAACAACAGTTCCATGGCACAAGTCATTAATAATTCCGTTTTAAAGAGAGGATGCTGTGTCTTAAAAAGATTAAGAGCCAAGTATGGTGGCTCATGCCTGTAATCCTAGCACTTTGGGAGGCCGAGACGGGTGGATCACTGGAGCCCAGGAGTTCAAGTCCAATTTGAAAAACATGTAAACCCTCTCTCTACAGAAAAATAAAAAATTTAGCTTGGCATGGTGGCACATTCCTGTAGTCCCAGCTACTCAGGGTCTGAGGCAGGAAAACCACTTTAGCCCAGGAAGTCAAGGCTGCAGTAATCCCCGTTCATACCACTGTACTCCAGCCTTAGCAACAGAACAAGAGCCTGTCACTAAAAGTAAAAAGAGAGAGAGACGTGTCCAAGGTCACAGAGTCAGTATGAGCAGATCCTCAAACCTAGATCTGTCTAATTCCACTGCTAATGCTTTCCTCCTGTGATATTCAAAGGGAGAGGTGGCTGGTGCCCCAAGGCTGAGATGTAACTCGGAGAAAAACTAAATGGAGCAATGTTTACTGGGAGCCAAGAGCAGAATTCTCATTTCAGAACTCTGCTTCCACAGATGGGCACTTAGAGTTTGGCTCCGAGGGGTGGTGGTGGTTCATTGAGAGTTCAAACCCCATCACAGACACATGTGGGTGAATAAAGTGGCAGGGTCTTTGGTTCTTCCAAGTGCCTGATACAGGCCTGCAGATGCGTGGGGGTGTGAACAAGAGAGCCTCAAGTGGATTTCACTCTTGGATGTGGCCTATAAATATGTATGTTGGGTACCATGAATCATTTAGGGCTGGATTGGTTGCAGTTTTTTCTTTTTTAAGGGATGGTTTCATGACTCAGAGATATTGGCATGCACCCCTGAGGCCAGAGTAGAATCAAACACTTTACAGAAATTGGAAGGAAACAAAATATTTGCTGCCTAGCCTTATTCTGAGAACTTTTTCTAAGTTTGGAAAGATACAGGGGAGGGGAGAACGGGTCACAAATGAGCTTGGTTCAGGGTTGTGGTGTTTTGATATAAATATTATTGGTTTTTGACCACAGTTCCTGGCTCATAGCTTCCACCGCCTTTGTTTCAGTCTTTTGTTAGGATGTCAGGTGTGTCAGGCCCTGGGAAACAGAAGCTCTCTGCCTTTCCCCAACCCTCCTTTTACTCTACTCTTTCCCTGATCTTTCTGATTGCGGATCTTAAGACCAACCCTCCCCAGAGAATCCCGCTTTATTTTTTATTTTTTTGAGACTGAGTCTCACTGTGTCACTCAGGCTGACGTGCACTGGCTTGATGTCTGTTCACTGTAACCTCCGCCTCCTGGGTTTAAGCAATTCTCCTGTCTCAGCCTCCCGAGTAGCTGGGATTACAGGCACATGCCACCACACCTGTCTAATTTTTTTTTATATTTTTAGTAGAGACAGGGCTTCACCATGTTAGGTAGGATGGTCTCAACCTCCTGACCTCATGATCTGCCTGCCTTAGGCTCCCAAAGTGCTGGGATTATAGGCGTGAGCCACCACACCCAGCCGAGTCCTGCTTTATATCCTGGGGAAAGGAGTGTTGAGGTCATGAATCTTCCCAAAAAACACAAGAGGACTGGGTCTAGAGATCTTCTGGATAACCGAACATGTGGAGGTTCCTGAAGGGAGGCCCCCAGGGAGAGCTTGGAAGCTCTGTGACCCTTCCCCCATACCTCACCCATGTGCCTCTTCATCTGTATCCTTTGCAATATCCTTTATAATAAACCAATACATGTGCTTCCCTGAGTTCTGTGAGGTGCTCCAGTAAATTAATTGAACTCAAGGAGGGATTCATGGGAACCCCAGTGTGAAGCTGGTCAGAAATTTCAGAGGCCTGGACTTGTGACTGGTGTCTGGGTTAGGGGTGAGGGAGGCAGTTTGGGGAACTGAGCCCTCAATCTGTGAGATCTGATGCTCTCTCCAGGTAGATGGTGTCAGAATCAAATTAGAGGCCGCCTACCTGGTGTTCCCTGCTTGCTGTGTAGGGGCAAAAACATACATATCTGATCACGGAAGCCTTCCATGTTGATGCTTGTTGTGGTAGTGTGAGACTAGAGGAGAAACAGAGGTGGAGAGTTTTTCCTAAACACGAGATTCTAGCACTTGGAACCAAGAGTCAGCATCCAGGTGGCAGACTAACATCTATCAACTTGGTTTAACTTAACTATTTGGAAATAATTTTAGACCTGCTGCCAACTTGTTTTTACTCCATACCATTTCTGATTTTATTTTGGCCACTTATAAAATGGAAAGAAATATTTTCTAGAACCATTCTTTTTTCAGTAGAATGCACATACGCATCTGCTCTAGAGCCTGGCACAGCAGGTGCTCAGTGGGGATCTGCAATAATCCTCTCCATACCTTCTTTCTCTTAAAGATATTTGCTTCTTGGTTCTGCACCAGGCTAGGCTAAGTAGTTGCCAGCCCGTTTTCCTGGTTCCTTTTTTGAATGAATGATTTTCACTTCCTTCTTCATTGTCTGTACAGTCATCCCTTAGTATCTGAGAGGGATTTGTTCCAGGACCCTGACACATATAAAAATCTGCAGATGCTCAAGTCATGTGTATAAAATGGCATAATATTTGCATATAACCTATACATATCCTCTGTGTGTTAGGCCATTCTTGCATTGCTACAAAAAAATACCTGAGACAAGGTAATTTATAAAGAAAAGTGGTGTAATTGGCTCACAGTTCTGAAGGGTATATAGGAAGCACCATCCAGGAATCTGCTACCAGTGAGGCCTCAGGAAACTTGCAATCATGGCAGAAGGTCTCACATGGCAAGAGCAGGAAGGAGGCGGAGGGTGTCTGTATGCTTTTAAATGACCAGATCTTGCAAGAACTCATCAACCAAGGGGATGGTCCAAGCCATTCATGATGGATCTGCTCCCATGATCCAAAAAGCTGCCACCAGAGCCCACCTCCAACATTTGGATTACAATTCAACATGAGATTTGGCTGGGACATCTAAACCTTATCATTCCATATACTTTAAATCATCTCTGGATTACTTATAATACTAATATAATGTAGATGCTATGTAAATAGTTATTATAATGCATTGTTTTTAAATTTGCATTATTTTCATTGTTATATTGTTATCTGTTTTTTTCCGGGTATTTATTACTGTGGTTGGTTGAATCTGCAACGTGTAATCCTCGGATACAGAGGACTGACTACAGGTGCATGTGGGCCAAGACACTTTCCCAAATAATTGCATCGGCTCAACCCAATTGAGCCGACAGGTGCATCGGCTCAATTGGGTTGAGCCGATGCAATTATTTGGGAAAGTGCTGGATGGCGGGGACAGTTTGGAATAAGAAGGGAGAATCCCTCTGAAAGCAAGGGATCTCACTCAATGAGACCAAAGACAACTCTTAACAAGGGTTCTCTTTGTGAACTTGACTCACATCCAAGGTAATAAATGCTAGTGCCCATTTAAACCCTTTCATGTGATGTTTCAGGAAGATAATGTACCACCAGAGAGGTTTGTTAGCCTGTGAACTGGGCCTCCACAGTCCTCCTTCCCCACTCTTCCCACCTGAGCCCCTAATGGCTTTGCCTTCCGACCATCCTTCCCTCCAAATTAAATATATGTGGTCAAAGGATATCAAAATTCCTCAAGATGTAAAATGAGAAATTGGTTATAATTTTATGTCAAAGAATGTGAAATGTATATTTAAGGACGATGTTTTAGTTATTAATTATGAATTGTTATTGACCCACTGTCACACTTCAACGTAAATGCTACATTTTCCTCTATCATCTCGGAAGCTTTCATATGAAGGCTTCCTTATTCTCGTGCCTGATAGCTGATTCTATAAGTACCCGCTTGCATATACATTACTGCATATACAACAGTGGTCCCATAAGATTATAATACTCTTTTTCCTACATTTTTTCTATGTGTGATATGTCTAGATACACAAATATTTACTTATCATTGTTACACTTGCCTACAGTATTTCATAGAGTAACATGCTGTACAGATTTAATAGGCTGTACCAGATCGCCTGAGTATGTGGTAGGCTATATCATCTTAGTTTGTGTAGGTAAAAGTTACAGTGTTTGCAGAATGATCGAAACATCTAACAGCACGTTCTTTTTGTTTGTTTGTTGTTTTGTTTTTGAGACAGAGTTTTGCTCTTGTCACCCAGACAGGAGTGCAATGGCATGATCTCAGCTCACTGCAACCTCTACCTCCCAGGTTCAAGTGATTATCCTGCCTCAGCCTCCTGAATTAGCTGAGACTACAGGTGCATGCCACCACACCCGGCTAAGATTTCTGTATTTTTAATAGAGATGGGGTTTCACCATGTTGGCCAGGCTGGTCTTAAACTCCTGACCTCAGGTGAGCCACTCGCCTTGCCCTCGCAAAGTTCTGGGATTACAGGCCTGAGCCACCGTGCCCAGCCTAACTACGCATTCTTTGGAATGTATCTCTGTTGTTAAGTGACGTATGACTATATGTATATATATATTTTTCTCATTTGATCCCTGATATGGTTTGGCTGTGTCCCTACCCATATCTCATCTTGAATTGTAGCTCCCATAATTCCCACATGTTGTGGGAGGGACCCAGTGGGAGATAATTGAATCATGGGTGCGGTTTCCCCCATACTGTTCTCATGGTAGTCAGTAAGTCTCATGAGATCTGATGATTTTATAAGTGGTTTCCGCTTCTGCTTGGCTCTCATTCATTCCTTGCCTTCCACATGATGGTGAGGCCTCCCCAGCCAAGTGGAACTATGAGTCAATTAAACCTCTTTTTTAAATAAATTACCCAGTCTCAAGTATGTCTTTATCAGCAGCGTGAGAACAAACTAATGTAATCCCCTGTGAATGTTATGAGATAGATTATATCGTCTTCATTATATAAACAAGGAAACTGAGGCATGGGTTGGTTAAGTAACGTTCCCAAGGTCACACTGCAGGTAAACGGCAGACCTGGGACTGGACCAAGGAAGTCGGACTCCGGAGCCCACATGTGTACGCATTGCCTGTGTTGCCCCCGCAGTGCACAGTGTAAAAGAGGCACGCATGGGGTACTAGGGGTCTGGTGAAATCAAATGACATTGGCAATATTCAACCACTTTAACATAAAAGGTATCAATTTCATATGGTAGGAATATAGTAGGCACACAAGATAATAAGTCAAAAAGGGTATCTCTGGGAGATGTGGGGCTGCAGCTGAGTTTGTGACGATAAAGAGACAAAGAAAGTTTAGGAACAGACGGTGTTGGCAGAAGCCATAGCAGGAGCGCAGTTAGTGAGGCATGGAAGAGCACAGCGCAATATGCTGGCTGGGATGTTGGGTGCTGGTTGAACAATGGTGGGAAATGAGGGCTGGGCACAGTAGCACCGCACACCTGTGATCCCAGCACTTTGGGAGGCTGAGGTGGGTAGATTGCCTGAGACCAGCTTGGGCAACATGAAGAGACCCTAACTCTACAAAAAAAGCTGGGAAAACTGGTGTGGTGGTGTGCCCCTGTAGTCTCAGCTCCTTGATAGGCTGACATGAAAGGATCACTTGAGTCAAGGCTGCAGTGAGCCATGATTGTGCCATTGCTCTCCAGCTGGACAACAGAGCAAGAGCCTGTCTCATAAAATAAAATGGGGACAGAACTTGAAGCCCTTTGAGTAAACTGAGTCTGAGTCTTTCATCTGGAAACTACAGGCTCTCATTTTCTGCCCAATTTTCTTCCTGGTGCAATAAATGTACTGATCCACTCAAGCTCTTCGGGACCTTCAGTGTCTTCTTCCCTTCTGTAGTGTACCAGGCAAAGCACTTAGCACTTAGAAGGTGCTTAACCAATGTCTGTTAATCGGCCAGCTGACTGCTCAACACTATATTGTGGTGATGGCAATATTACGTGTCGGAGAAGCCAACAGAAGGTTAACTTTATTTCTAACAGGTTATAATATCTTCTCTACTTTTCACTATTTGGGAGAGGGGAATGTTCTTATTTTTTTCCTTAATTAGGAAGGTCCTTTCAAGTTTTAGCAGTGGAAGCAGTCCTAAAATCAAAGGCTATATTACTGCAAGATATATATTGAAGTTCAGGTTCAACTAATTTGTCTTAAGCACTTATAATATGTCCAATACTTCCATTTAACTATGTTCACTGAATCTTAAAAACCCTGAAAAATAGACTCTATTGCCTCCATTCTTTACATAAAGAAACTGAGAAGGATGCATTAGTAGGCTTGCTCACAAATGGTGAAGTGAGATTTTGAACTTCATTCTCTTTGTTCTTTGCCATGGTTTTTCCATTTACAAAGATGCTACTGGGAATCTATTGGTGGTAATGATGCTGATGACGATCATGATGGTAATGAGGATGATGGCAGCAGTAGCCATAATACTAGAAATCACTGGTTACCCTGTTGTGTAGCAGATAGTGTCCTTAGCACTTAAAAGAATAATTTTATTTACTTTTCAGAGCCTTTTTTTTAACCTTTCAGGGACTTCCCTGATGGGCTAACAAGTGTTAAGTAACCTGGTAGGATTATATAGCTTACTCATAACAGGGCTGGTTTTGTTTTGTTTTGTTTTGTTTTTTTCAGACTTAGTCTCACTCTGTCACCCAGACTGGAGTGAAGTTGCACCATCTCAGCTCCTGCAACCTCCACCTCCTGGGTTCAAGCAATTCTCCTGCCTCAGCCTCCCGAGTAGCTGGGATTACAGGTGTGTGCCACCAGGCCCAGCTCACTTTTTTATATTTTTAGTAGAGATGAGGTTTCACCATGTTGGTCAGGCTGGTCTCAAACTCATGACCTCAAATGATCTGCCCGCCTCAGCCTCCCAAAGTGCTGGGTTTATAACATGAGCTGCTGCACCTGGGCTGGGATTAAAAAAAAAATTATTTTATTTTATTTTTAGTTTTGTAGAGGTAGGGGCCTCTCTGTGTTGCCCAGACTGGTCTTGAACTGCTGGGCTCAAGGCATCCTCCTGCCTCAGCCTCCCAAGGTGTGAGCCATCATGCCCAGCTAAGGGCTGGGATTTTAAACCAGAGCTAGTGGCCTTTCAAATAGAGGTATCTGCCTGTTTTAGATTCCAGACCCCACCCTTGTCCCTACCCATGTCACTCCTCCTTCATCAAGAAGGAATAACAAAGAAAACCTTCCCTTGGAGCATCAGGAAAGGCTCTCTGCTTCCAGTGTCACCGTGATAACCAGCCCTAGTCAATTTCCTCACAAGGAAGGGAGGGAAGGCAAACGTCAAACAGAGCTTCCCCGGCAACATTTTGTGGGCAAACACAGGGCCAATGTGCTTGAGCCTCTGTGTTCTCACTTAAATGAGGTGAATCACTCCTGGAATTGGAGCTGGGAAGCAGGCCGTGTTCCTAAGTAGGTAAGGTTAATGGTGTTCTTGGAGAGCCTCTGGGTCACTTTGAAAATTAATCCTTTTTACTTGAGAATCTGAGCTCATAATGAGCAGATTAGAAATCAAAGGGGGAAACAAATGGGAGTTCTTGGAGAGGGATTTTTAGAGCATTAGAGAGCCTCCTATTTAGGCTGACATCATCTTCTCTCACCTCTCCTGCCCACCTTCTGTTGAGGTCTTGTCTGTTAGAAGACTGTTGGCTGCCAAAATAATGTAGACTCCAGGAAGCTGGGGCCATGTAAGCCATTCGCCACTGTTTACACAATATCTAATATCGTCCCTGACTTAGAGTGGGAAACTTACTAGTTATTGATCAACTGATTGACTAATTGCAGCTATCACAAACAGTGCTTTGGTTGGGACAGAATGCTTTGTTTCCAATATTTGATTATTTAAAGCAGAATGTTTTGACCTTTCTAGCAGGTGACATTTAAGCTGAGATTTGAAAGACAAGAAACAGCAAGTTATTTGAATATGGAAAAAGAGCATTATAGGGTAAAGGAGTAGCAGGTTCTGGGATCAGAAGGAGCTTAGTATGTTTGAGAAACAGTCAGAGGCCTCTGTGGCTAGAGAGAAGCGGAGAATGAACAGAATGTGCGGAGATGAGATTGGAGAGATAGGAATGGCTAGCTCCTGCTGCAAGGGGGTGGATCTGAATTAGTATTCTACATGTTATGTGAGAGAGTGCTATTGGAGAGTTTTAAGGGGGAAAAGTGAGGGAGAGGGGAATGTGTTATTCACTCTGTCCCTATTCCTTGGCACATAACAGGTGCTCAGAAACTGGATGAATGAGCTGAGATAATGCATATAAAGTGCTTTTTAAACAATGAAGTGCTTCAGAAATGACACTTATCATCAGTTGGAGGAGAATAAGACACTGCCCCCAATACCATTCTTTTAGATCACAAAGCTATTACAGATTCCTAGTTAATGAGGGTGGAAATCTAGAGGCACCTGATTTTTTACAGTGCCTTATTTCTGTTAAAATAACTTCAAACCATACCAACATGCATGATTGCAATAGCACTAGCCAGATTCCAGACAAAATTCCCATGAAGAATTCACTCTTGGCCACTTCAAGCAGAACAGCAAGACCAGGAAGGGAAAAAGGAATCGATTTTTCATGAACCCTGATATCTGAGACACATGGAGCTCTGATAGGTAGGAGATATATTCTAATGAGGTCATGGCTTCTATTGACCTAATGCCCCCAGTACTGTCTTTCTTACTACTTTTCACTTGGAGACTTTGATGGCTACGGTGGTGACATGGTGAAGGATGCAACAGAAATAGTAAACAGTGCACGATTATTGCAACCTGAGATGCAAGACATGCAAACTAAGAGGGAGGAATGAAGAAGAGAGAAGGAGTGGTAGAAACCGTGTTCCCTGGGTAAGATTTAAGGCACCTCTATGTGTTAAGTGCTTTGCCTCTCACATTATAGAAGTGAAGAAGACACAGAAGGTCTCAGAGAGTTTGAGTGGATCAATGCATATATTGCACCGGGAATGTAATTGGGCAGAGAATCAGAAGAGCCCATAGTTTGCAGATGAAAGATTCAGACTCAGTGTACAGCAGGGGCCTTCAGGTTCTTGTCTCTAGTCTGGAGACTGTGATGGCTGCAGTTGTGGCATGGTGGAGGATGCAATAGAAAGAGTGAACAGTGGATGCTTATTGCAACCTAAATTGCAAGATGTAAGAACTGAAGTGGGAGGAACGAAGGAAGAGAGAAAGAGTGGTAGGAACAGTGTACACCAGGTAAGATTTAATGCGCTGGGTGCTGATGAGACAAGAGCTAGATAGCACGTTAAATAATCCATGAATAATTCCCCACTGTATCATCAGTGGAGCAAATATTTCTCCTCTGCCCACACTTAATATACAGCCACCAGGCTTCAGAAGTCTGACCAGCAGCAGAATGGATTCATCAGCCATTCACCAAAGGTCTGAGGGATGAGGATGAAACAGGATACAGGTGAACAATTATGGACACTAAAAAACACCCAAAACTCCACTCCATGTGTTGATAGACAGACACCAAGACTGCCTAAATGTTTTCTTATCTTTAAAAAGAAGGAAATAAAAAACCAACAACCTGGAGTCTGAGAAACAACTTCCAAACTTCAAGGAACATTGCACTCAAAATACAGAGAAAGTACACACATTTTAAAGAATTTGTTGTAAGAAAGAGAAGAACATTCTACAAAGCATCTGGTACACTGCCAATAAAATTAAAGGAAACATGAACTTAGAGGGGAATGGTTAAATAAATTGAGATACAAGCATATGGCAGAATATTTTACAGCCATTATAAACCATGTTTTCAAAAACTAAATAATGACATAGAAACATGCTTACAACAGAATACTATATTTTAAAGGGGGGATTTAAAACCCGTGAATACCAGAAAATCCGTATCTATTCATAGAAGCTTTGTTCACAATACCAAAAAACTGAAAACAACCCAAATGTCCTTTAATACCTCAATGGTTATATAAACCCTTCTATCTATACGTTGATAAATGCGACATCCTGCATGAATCTCCAGGACATTGTACCTTGCAAAAGAAGTCAATCTGATAAGAGTACATACTCTATGATTCCTTTTATGTAACATTCTTAAAATTACAAAGCTATAAAGAGGAGACATATTAGTGTTTGCCAAGGTATAAAGACGGGGTGGAAATATAAAGGGGTAACGTGGGACACCTTTATGATGATGAAACAGCTCTGTATTTCGAGTGTAGTCGTGATTCCATGAATCTACATATGGGCTAAAATTGCACAGCATGATACACATACATACACATGCAGTAACACATGCATGTAAAAAAATTGGTGAAAACTGAATAAGATCTGTAGTACAGAAAACACTATTTTACCATTGGTCAATTTCCTAGTTTTGATATTCTGCTAAAGTTATACGAGAAGACACCTAAGAAGCTGGGTGAAATATACATGGAACTCTATGGCATATTTTCACAACTTCCTATAATTATTTCAAAATAAAAATTAAGAAAGACAATATATACCAAAAAAAATCCCAATTTTGTTTAAGAAATATAAATAAAGAAATCCAAATTTTGACTAGAAGAAAATACTCCATTATATTAATAGTGACTTTTTTTTCCTGGTTAACGGGGATAATGGTCATTTTTATTTTCTTCCATGTATTTTTCTGTACTTCCAAAACTTTCTTCAGTAATATATATTACTTTTGTAATCTGAAAAGAACTTATAAGTTCTTATTTAAATATTTGGTGAATGAAAAAATAAACATTTAAAGGAAAAATATATGCTAATGTTATAAAAGTGAATTGAGAAAAAAGGGACAGACAAGAAAATGACTTGCTAAGGTACGAAAACATGGCAAGGAAACACTAAATATAATAGAAAAATTAAATCATATATTGAAATAGTACAAAACACTTTAGAAACTAAACCAGTGGTATGTAGGACAAACACAGAAACCCTGCCCAGAATTCAGAGTCAAAGATCAAAGACATGAAATAGAGACAAAATAAACGAAGAACCAAACATAGAGATTCAGCATACCACTAGCTCGTGTTTCTAAAGCAGCTGTCCTAAAAAATAGGACAAAAGCAATAATCACAGAGACAAAATAGCAAAACACTGTCCAGATATGTGGATGACCTGAATCTGTAATTCAAATAGATACACTAAATGCCACTGTCTGAAAATATACATGGTAAGATTTCAGTATTTCAAAGAACAACGTTTTATCTTCTACATGTAGCCGGGCAGAAAACAAAACAACTCAAAAAATGGTTAACCTAGAAAGATGAAACATCCAATTGGTCTCAGTTTTTTCCTCCATACCATCAAGCTTTGAGAAGGAAAGATGATGACCCAAGCATCTCTACCAAATTTCCAAGTTGTTATAATAATAATAATAATAAAGTAAGGAGGTAACCATGAGTAAGTATAAGTCACTTGATAACTCATCAGTCATTACTAATTAAAAGTCAGTATAACTAATACAAGACGAAAGTACCTCAATATAATTATTTAACCATCTTAAGTCCATGGTCAGCATCATATAAGGAGTTTCAGATAGACTTGACTGGGAAAATGCGGCACATATACACCATGGAATATTATGCAGCAATCAAAAATGATGAGTTCGTGTCCTTTGTAGGGACATGGATGAACCTGGAGAACATCATTCTCAGCAAACTGACACAAGAACAGAAAATGAAATACCGCATGTTCTCACTCATAGGCGGGTGTTGAACAATGAGAACACATGGACACAGGGAGGGGAGCACTACACACTGGGGTCTCTTGGGGGAATAGGGAAGGGACAGTGGGGGTGGGGCGTTGGGGAGGGATGGCATGGGAGAAATGCCAGATGTGGGCGAAGGGGAGGAAGGCAGCAAATCACACTGCCACGTGTATACCTATGCAACTATCTTGCATGTTCTTCACATGTACCCCAAAACCTAAAATGCAATAAAAAAGGGAGTTTCATTTATTAATAAGATAAGGAAACCACTATTACTGTTAAGAATTTTCTAGTCCAATAGGTCATGAGAAAAAAAGATAAGGAAGTTCATTACTACTTCGAATAGGTATGATTGCTTACTCAGAAACAAAATGAGATGAAAAACAAATGGAAATAGTAAGTATATTCTGGAAGTGATGAGTCACAAAATGAACATGTCTACATTTTTCCTCTGTAGCACTTGATGTAAAGCAGTTAAAAAGTCCAAAACAAATCCATTCACAGTGGAAATAATCAAAATAAAAACAAAACATCCAGAACTGAAGCTCAAAACACACACACACACACACACACACACACACACACACACACACACACGATCTTGGCCACTGGATGAGGTATATCAGTATCTATCTGTACATAAAGATTTGAAGAGCTCAATATGCCATTTTCCTAAATAGGAAAATTTAGTAGTAGTAAAATGTCAGGTCTTCCAAAGTTAATTAATGCATT
Source organism: Saguinus oedipus (assembly GCA_031835075.1). Classification (NCBI taxonomy): domain Eukaryota; kingdom Metazoa; phylum Chordata; class Mammalia; order Primates; family Cebidae; genus Saguinus; species Saguinus oedipus. The sequence continues at coordinate 12,335,419 of CM063179.1, read as the reverse complement.
TAATTCAATGATAATCAGAATTCTAAAAAGAATTGTTTCAAAACTTAATACAATTATTATGAAGCTTATTTGAAAATATAAGTAGATGAGACTGATCAAGAGACACGAGGAAAAACAGGACAGGTAAAAGGAACATCTTGTCCTGCCAGGATTACAGGACAAGTGCTGGGATTACAGGCATGAGCCACAATGCCCAGCTGTGACTACTTTCTTAAGGTAAATTTCTGGAAGAATTTTACCTACAAGTGTTGTTGTTATTCATCTTTTTTAAAATTTTAGTTTTAATTGACAAATAATAATTGTTTGTATTTATAGGGTACAGTGTGATACTTTGATACATGTTTACAATGTGGAATGATTAAATATGGCTAACAAAGATGGAAGCAACCCAGATATTCATCATGATATAAATAAATAAAGAAAAGGAGAAATTAAAATTTTAATAAGATACTATATAAAATATCCTAGCAGACAAGTTGACAGACAGATACAAGATATATAAAAGATGCATCAGTTACCAGTGAAAGAAAAGATAAATGGTGGTGGGACAATTATCTATTTGTTATAGGGGATAACAAGCTTTAATCTTATAACAAACATCAAAATAAATTCCAATCAGATCAAAATAAGTGCAAATACATGAATAAAATCATAAAACATTAGATAAAGATTTTGCATCTGGAGAGGAAGAAATTTGTAAGCAATAGAAGAAATCACAAAGCAAACACTCAAAAAAATTGACAATATTAATCTATTTAAATTACAAAGAAAATAAAACAAATTTTAAAATTTCAGATAAAAGTTCAATGTATTTAGTGTGAAATATGGGGAAATATTAAAATTCATCAGAAAAAAATAGACAAAGGAAGTGAACAGGTGATGGAGAGCAAAAGGACCCTAAATGACAAATTGATACCAAAAAAACTCAGCTCTATGATTATTCAGATAAACAAAAATGAAAAAAAAAAAAAAACAAGCTGCATTTAAAATCAAACAAAGAGAAGAAAAGCTTGAAAGTGATACCCCTCAATGCTGGTGTAGAGACAGTGAAATGGTTAACTGCATACGTTGCAATTGACATAAACTTTGTAGTAAACAAGTTGGAAGAAAGTTTCAAAAGTCTTAAAAATATTCAATTTCCTTTGCACAGTAATTCTTCCAGAAATTTACCTTAAGAAAGTAGTCATAGCTGGGCATTGTGGCTCATGCCTGTAATCCTAGCACTTTGGGAGGCCAAGGTGGGAGGCTGAGGTCAGGAGTTCAAGACCAACCTGACGGATATGGTGAAACTCTGTCACTACTAAAAATACAAAAATTAACTGGGCATAGTGGTGGGTGCCTGTAATCCCAGCTAGTCGGGAGGCTGAGGCAGGAGAATTGCTTGAACCCAGGAGGCAGAGGTTGCAGTGAGCCAAAATTATGCCACTGCACTCCAGCCTGTGCAACAGAGCAAGACTCAATCTCAAAAAAAAAAAAAAAGGAAAAGAAAAGAAAGTAGTCATGGATTTGTGTTCAAGGATATTCAACATAGTAAGACGGAAGACATCCACTACGATATTACTCTGTGGTTGCGCCAAGGAAAGGGGAGAGGTCAGTCTGGTTTGTGGATTTAGAAGACACTGATCTGGCCAGTCCTGTCTTCCCTTTCCTCCTCCTTTTGGAAAGTATCTGCCTTCTTGCTGAGAGGGTACCTTCTGGTCTGTTCGGCAGACATAAGGTGAAAAGTCTGCCCCTGAGCAGTAGGCCTGAGGTTTGCCAGCAGTGCTCATGCGTGCCTTGGGTAAGCCTGTCCACTTCTGGGGTACAGTGTCAAAGAACTCCTTCTCCCCACCTATGCAGCATCCTGTAAACTAGAAACCAATCAGTAACCAAGTTGACAGTTTGATTCCCACCTGTCTGAATTTCCTGTGTGTGTCTAAACCTCATTGTGCTCTGAAGTTGGGCAGGAACAAGAAAAGTTATTTTATCACCACCCACCAAAAATAGGAAAATGACATAGTTACAGCAAGGAAAGAGATTGATTAAATCAACATTAGCTTACCTATAGGATGGAATAGCTTGCAGATTCTAAAAGTGCTGCTCTATAAGAATACATAAAGTAAATGAGTGTTATTTAAGATCAAATGAGAGAAAGCCTGTAACAAAAATAGTATGTAAATAAATACCTCTATAAATTGCAAGTACAGAGGGAGAAAAAGATCAGAAGAAAGTACTTCAAAATGCCAGCTTTTCTCTCTGGGTTCTGGGTGATTTTTATTTTCTTCTTTATGCCTTTTTGTGTTATATAAATTTTCTATAATATATTTGTACTGTTTTATAATTTTTAAAAACCGTGTTATTTTTGAAGAAAGCAGAATCTCAAAGGTCACAGTGACTTTGTACCATTTGTCCTCTGCACATCAGGAAGAATAAACTCTTTGATTTTGGCCCAGGGCACTTGGAACATATGAGTGCAAACCCACTAAAGGTTTATTCTGAGACAATTCAGCACAATTGCTCTCAGTCATGGAGGAGAGGCATTCTCAGACTTTTTTTCCTTGCACGGGGGGCAGTGCATCTATCCATCTCAAACAAAGAACAACGGCTGAGCAGGAACTGTGTGCCTGGTACTGTGCTCAGTGTCACACATGCAGCTCTCAGAGGCTTGATCCTCACCCCAAAGGAGTGCTGCATGGCAGGGACACAGATGAGCAGGCAAATATATAGCAGCGTGGTATGACAGGTGCTTGATATGGCTTGCCTGTGTCACCACCCAAATCTCATCTTGAATTGTAATCCTCAGGTGTTAAGGGAGTGATAGGATTGTGGGGGCAGCAGTTTCCCCACACTGTTCTCATGATAGTGAGTTCTAACAAGAGCTGAGCTTATGGTTCTTTTTTGTTGTGTTATGTTGTGTTTTTGATGGAGTCTTGCTCTGTCATCAGACGAAGAGTGCAGTGGCACGATCTCAGCTCACTGCAACCTCTGCTTCCCAGGTTCAAGTGAGTCTCCTGACTCAGCCTCTTAAGTAGCTGGGACTACAGGTGTGTGCCACCACGCCCAGCTAATTTTTGTATTTTTAGTAGAGATGGGTTTTTACCATGCTGGCCAGGAAGGTCTTGATGTCTTGACCTCGTGATCCACCTGCCTCGGCCTCCCAAAGTGCTGGGATTACAGGCATGAACCACCACGCCCAGCCAGAGTGGATGTTTTATAAGGGGCTCTTCCCTCTTTGTTCATCACTTTCGTCTCTCTTGCGGCCATGCGAGAAGTTCTAAGCTTGCTTTCCCTTCATCTTCCACCACGATTGTAAGTTTCCTGAGGCCTCCACAGGAACTGGAAGTCAATTTAACCTCTTTCCTTTCCAAGTCACCCGGTCTTGAGTATGCCTGTATAGCAGTGTGAGAATGGACTAACACAATGCTGCTCTCAAGGAATGTACACAGCCCCGGAGGGGAAACAGAAGAACCAGTGTAAAGTCTCTGGAATATTCTTGGAAGGAAATAGCAATTGATCTGGGTCTTGAAGGATGACAGGCCAGGTGAATGGTAGGATTTTCCAGGCACAGCAAGGGAAGTGAGAGAAAGAGCAATAAAGAGAAGGAAAAAGACAGTGAGAGAGATGGTGGGGGAAGGGAGAGGCAGCCAGAGAGGGAGAGAGGGAGGGATAGAGAGAGAGAAAAACACAGAGAATATGTAACTACTGGTATACTAAAAAACTGTAAAGTATGCAGGAGGATGTACCAGTTAGTTATTCTTTGGTCGTAAATCAAAACACTGACTCTAACTAAGGGAGAAAGGAAGCTTACTGGATTAATATAGGGAGCTCTAAGAAGCACCAAGACAGTGAACTAGAACTCAAAACGTGCAGTTTCAGGAAACTTTAGGTAGCTGGATTCCTCTGGAAGCTGCAACAGGATAGGATAGATCACCCATTTTCAATCCGATGTTTTACCAAAGAATAAATTCCAGAGAGGGAGCACTTTAGGAGCCTAGTGTCCGTCTTGCAGCCACCCCTTAGCTGGAGGGCGGGTGCACTTTGATTAACAGTAGAGAGTGTTCAGCAAGGACAGGATATACTTCCCAGTGCCAAACCCCATACTCTTTTCTCTTATCTTTTTTGAGACAGAGTCTCGCTCTGCTGCTGAGGCTGGAGTGCAGTGGCGCAATCTCGGCTCACGGCAACCTCCACCTCCCAGGTTCTAGCAATTCTCCTGCCTCAGCCTCCTGATTACCTGGGACTACATGCCACCACACCCGGCTAATATTTTGTATTTTAGTAGAGACAGGGTTTCACTGTGTTGCCCAGCCTGGTCTCAAACTCCTGAGCTCAGGCAATCCACCTGCCTTGGCCTCCCAAAGTACTAGGATTACAGGCATGGGCCACTGTGCCCTGCACAACCCCATATTCTTAACCTAGAACTGTAGTTTTCAACCAGGGTTGCATTTGCCTCCCAGGAAACATTTGGGAATTTCTGCAGATATTTTTGCTTGTCACAATTTGGGGGTAGGAGTAGTGCAAGTGGCATCTAGTGGGTAGTGGCAAGGAGACTGCAAACATTCTACAATGCTCAGGACACCCCATACGGCAAAGAATTACTTAGCCCTGGGGTTGAAAAACCCTGATCTAGAGGTGAAAATGTATGTGAAAACAGAAACAACAGAAGTCATTTAGGAAAGAGGGAAAAGGGGAGGATGGAGCCATGAAAGGACTATAAGAAAGATGAGTTTTATGTCAAGGACAATGGGAAGGTCTTTGAAAGGTGTTTAAGCCAGAAAGAGAAGTGATATATTCATGGAAAGCATGAACATGTTAGTACATATGACAACATCTTCTTCACCAATTTCACAGCAGTGTTCTCCATTTGTAATTACACACTTTTCACATTTTTGTTGTCTTTTTATGGCCAGCCACTCATCAGTAATCTTTATTAGAGACAAGACCACATCTGCTTTATTTACTGTTGTATGCTTGTAACTAGAATGGTGCCTGATACATAAAAGAGGCTCAATAAATATTTGCTGCAAGAGGCCAGGTGCGGTGGCTCACACCTGTAATCCCAGCACTTTGGGAGGTGGAGGGGGGACTACCTGAGGTGAGGAGTTCAAGCCAGCCTGGCCAGTGTGGTGAAACCCCATCTCTACTAAAAACACAAAAATTAGCCAGATGTTGTGGCACACTTCTGTAATCCCAGCTACTCAGGAGGCTGAGTCATCCATCCATTCATCCTTCTATTCATTTAAGAATGAACAAATAAATGAATAGATGGATGAATGGATGGATGGAAGAATGGATATGTATATGAATAAATGTGTGGATGACATAAAGGAATATATTTTTAAACACTTTGTATAGCAGCAAGTATAATATTTTTAGGTTATATTTGTAAAGATTGCCTATGTAGCTGTCAGATTCCCACCTGCAAAATAAACCAAAGCAAGTATTTGGACCAAAAGAAAGGAATCCAAATGATTCACACCCATGATGTCTGCATTTTACAAGCTCTGGCTGGGTACATATCCTGCACGATCCCACACTAACATCTGCCCAATGTGCAAAGGGAGAAAAATGTCCATGTGCCAGATGTAGCGTTTGTCTAGGAAGGCAGAGATACAGCCCTAGAATAACTTGAAGGCACACAATTAACAGGAACTGGAATGCATGGCATGCCAATCATTTATTTATTCAACAAACGTATTTATTGTATACCTACCATGTATCTGGGCACAGTACTAGATACAAAGTAACCATTGGTTAAAAAAGCAGAACGGGTCTTTGCCAATGCAATATTTAAAATCTTTTGGGAAAGACAGGCCAGGTGCGGTGGCTCATGCCTGTAATCCCAGCACTTTGGGAGGCCAAGGCAGGTGGATCATTTGAGGTCAAGAGTTCGAGACCAGCCTGGCCAACATGGTGAAACCCCATCTCTACTAAAAATAAAAAATAAAAAATGAGACAGGCATGGTGGCACGCACCTGTAATCCCAGCGACTTGGGAGGCTAAGGCATGAGACTCACTTGAATCCAGGAGGCAGAGGTTGTGGTGATCACCACACTCCAGCCTGGGTGACAGAGTGAGATCCTGTCTCAAAAAAGTAAGTAACTAAAAAATAAAATAAAATCTATCTGGAAAGACAGATAAGTGAGTCTACGGAGAAATATGCAGTTGCAATTATAACAAGTGGTAGTGATAAAACGATCAGAATATAGTGATAAATTGAAAAACAGGTTGGGTGACTGACTTAATAGGGACAACACGGCAGTTCTCAAAAGGAAGGATATTTAAGCCAGAAGGACGAATAGAAGCCTGCTATGCTAAGAAAAAGAAAATAATGTCCCAGGAAATGGGATTGATAAAGCAAAAGCTTTGAATCAAGAAAGGGTTGATGTGTTTAAGAATCTCTAAGGAGGCCAGTTTGCTGGGAGCGTAGTGAGTAATATGGAAAATGGCATGATACTAGGATGGCGATATAGCCAGTGCTCAAATCATGCAGGGCCGTGAAGGCCATGATAAGCTTCTGGATTTTGTTTTGGTTATCTATTGCTGCATAACAGATCACACCAAAACTTAAGGGCTTAAAACAATAATAATTTATTATGATTCTATGAATTGGTTAGGTGGGTTTTTTTTGTTAGCATTACCTGGGCTCTGTCATGCTGATGCATTCACCTGGATATTGGCCGGAGTTGGAATGTTTAAGACATGGCTAGCGTGGGCTTCCTCACAGCATGGCAGCTGGATTCTAGGAATATTCCAAAGAGGCAAAACTGGGAGCTGCCAATCTCTTGAGGCCCAGCTTTGGATGAGCCACTACCACTTTTCTAGTCTACATTGTACTGATGAAAGTAAGTCACCGGGCCAGCATTGTTGATGGAATGAATGACAAAAAGAAATTGTAGCCATATTTCATCCACCACAGATTCATCCTAAATGCAATGGAAAGTCATTGAAGATTATAACGCATGGATGTAATATAATGAGATTTATGTTTTCCAGATGGTCACAGTAAAGCTGCTGTGGGGAGAATGAATTGCAAAAGGGCAAGAATGAAATCAGGGATGTAGCTTTACATGCTGCAAAGAGCCCATGATAGAATAAACAGGGAAGGTAAGTTAGAATAAACCTTGAAAGCCAAGCACAATATTAAATTATCAACAGAAGAAAACCTCCCCCTCCGGTGGCATATATGCCTTAATCAAATACCCTCAAAGTAGATATTAAAAATCATCAGAGCAGATTTGCAGAAGCAGCCTAGTTTGTCAGAATGAGCATGGGCTTTAGAGTGCAACACACTGAGGTGTGAATCCTGGTCTTGCTACTTACTACTTAGCTTCCTGATTTATAAAGTGGAGACCTTCACCTTTAGCCCTTGGAGTTTTGATGAGGAAATGCACAACTCACGTAAGGCATTAGATGGCAATACCCAACTTGCAGTAAGATCAACACGTAAGGTTTCATTGAGATATAAAAGAGAGAACTTACAAGCAGAAAGCATACACCATTTACATGTCATTTAACTGAAATGACCACAACTAACTGATTCTCTTTTCGGACATGTCCAAAACCCATATGGTCCCTGTACAGAAAGTGGCCTCACACGGAAAATGCAGGCCAGCATTGCTCAGGCTCCTGGGAACACTGCTCCAAGCCAAAGCCAAAAATAATCCCATTAGTCACATTTGAAGTGCTAAGCAGAAAAAAAAGAAATCAAAATTAATTTCACTACTTACAGTGACAGCAGCAATTAAGGTGACAAGACTATGGAAATCATCACCATCACCGGAGATCTTTGCCTAAGGGAGAAAAATAACCAGTAATACAAAGAACTAAGAAACAGGAATTGGAGTTCTGTTCACAATATATGAACCACCAGCCCTTAGGGGATTTCAAATGGGCACTTCTGCGTGCAATAATAATGTATTCTATACCCATTATATATCAACGTCTTTGAGTAATTACCTCTAGTACTCATTATCAACTCTATAAGAAGTATTATTGTTCTCATCTGTGCAAGAAACTGAGTCACAGAAAGGTTAAATGAGTTACTCAAGTTCACATTGATGAAAAGTATCGGAACCTTGATCTAAGGTCTTCCTCAGCTGGGACCCCACTACTATCCCACTGCTCTGTCTTTGTAGATAACAGCCTCAGTCCCTGAAGAAGATGTGATTCTTCCAGCTCCCTCTTATCTGCCACTACGTGCCAGGAATTAGAGAAAGGCTGCTCGATGTGGTTTGAATGCTCCATAGATCGTCCATTTTTCCCTCTTTGTGCTTTCTGCTTTGTGTCACTGCACGTGATTGCTAAATAATTCCAGTACAGTTATCTGAAAAAGACCCAAGCGTGAGAGTGGAGCATCCTGTTCTGAAATCTCAGAAAAGATAAATTGCACGTTGCTGTGCAGAATGGCAAAAACAATCATTAAAGTCAAGTGGGCCTGGCATACAGAAGTCCAAGCAAGACAAATAATCTTTCTGTGGCTGGGCCTCTGGTCCTCTGTCCTGGGAATGCTGCCCTTCTGGGGGCTTCATATAATCTTATTGATCACCTCCACGGAGACCCGGGCTAATGGAGAAAGAAAGCTCGTCTTTTATCTGGGTTAACAAGTGGCTGAGCTGGGCTAATCATATCACTCAGTCCAATCTGGGGCAAATTGGAAGGTTTTCAGAGCAAAGAAGTAGCAACAGTTACCAAGATCTTCAAGGGTATTGATGAGGACAAATCATAACAATAGCAGTAATTAGAATGCCAGCAACATCCACTGCTGAGACTGGAGTGTTTCACAGTCTGTAACACTTCCCCTTTATTCACATTTTGATTTCCCAGTCAGTAGTTCCGTTTTCTGAGGTTCTTCAGGGAGACCTGCAAAGGGCAGAGAGCCAGAACTGGTTTTACTTACTTGGGAAATTATATTAACTTCATGAGGTCAATAGGCTTCTTCGGTGAGATGAATGTGATCGCTAAAGCTTGTCTTAACAGAACAAATCATGGCCTCCTGGGTCTGGGTAGGTTACAGAAAGCTTTGTCCCCCCATGTCTTTGGGAATGGAGGTGTTGACGCCTCTTTTTCAGTCATTTGATTGTTGTTGTTTTTCATAAACAATATTCATGGCAAAATCCTTGCCCAATGGCCCATTGTTGAACAGTTTAAGTCATCTGTGCCTATAACTAGGTCCCTCTCAGAGACACAAAGGCTTTTTTGGCAAGAAGGATAGGGGAGATTAATGGGGGATTTCTGAAGAATTAGCTAAACCCCAGATAAAACAAGAGGCAAATAAGTAAATCCCTGAACTTTAGTCATTCTGCCTTAAGTAACTATCAGTCTCCCTGGTAAATGAGAGAGTGGAGATTTGTCATGTTTTTTTCTTTTTTCATTCCTTCACCCATGCATTTATTCAACAACTATATCCTGAGTATCTGCCTTGTGCCAGACACAGTTCAAGGGGCTTGGGGACATCAGAGAACCACAACAAAAAAGACAATGACTCCTGGATTCGTGTGGTTTCCATCCCAACAGAGGTGTGTGGGAGGTGGGGGCAACAACAATAAGGATGACACAAAGGTAATGATATAGCATGTTAGCAGGTGACAGTGCAATCGAAAATTAAGAAAAGCAGGGGAGGAGAGACAAGGAGAGTGATGAGGAGGAAGGGGTTGAAATTTCAAAGAGGATGGTTGCATGGAGAGGGTAACGTTGAGCAAAAGACGTGATAGAACTAGACATGCAGATATCCAGGCAGAGGGAGCAGCCAGTTCAAGTGCGAGCGTGCCTGGCATGTTTAAGCAAAAACAAGGAGGATGGAGTGCCTGAGTGAAGTGAGAGAAAGAGGAGTAGAAGATGCTTTCAGAGAACTTATGGGGAAAGAGAGAGTGGGTCATGGAGGATCGCTTGAGGCCAGGAGTTTGAGACCAGCCTGGGCAAAATAACGAGACCCCAACCCTATTAAGAAATTTATTATTGGGCCAGGCGCGGTGGCTCAAGCCTGTAATCCCAGCACTTTGGGAGGCCGAGGAGGGTGGATCACAAGGTCAAGAGATCGAGACCATCCTGGTCAATGTGGTGAAACCCCGTCTCTACTAAAAATACAAAAAATTAGCTGGGCATGGTGGCGCGTGCCTGTAATCCCAGCTACTCAGGAGGCTGAGGCAGGAGAATTGCCTGAACCCAGGAGGCGGAGGTTGCCGTGAGCTGAGTTCGCGCCATTGCACTCCAGCCTGGGTAACCAGAGCGAAACTCCATCTCAAAAAAAAAAAAAAAAAGAAAGAAATTTATTACTAAAAAATTAGCTGAGCATGGTGGTATGTGCCTATAGTACCAGCTACTTGGGAGGTTGAGGCAGGAGGATCATTTGTCTGGGAGGTTGAAGCTGCAGTGAGCTATGATTGCACCACTGCACTCATCGCTGGGTAAAAGAACAAGACCCTGTCATAAAACAACAATAACAAGAATATATATATTATATAACTATATATAATATATAATATGTATATAAAGTACATAATATAATTTATTTGTATATACATTACATAACTATATAATGTATATACATATATAGTTATGTAATGTATATACACATAAATAATGTATATACATATATGTTACATAACTATATAATGTATAACATAATGTATATAATGTATATATAACATATAATGTATATAATGTATATATAACATATAATGTATATATGTATATACATTGTAACTATAATGTATATACATATAAATATTACATAACTATATAATGTATATACATATATATTACATAACTATGTGTATATATATAGTTATATATTATATATAATGTATATATTATATAACTACATATGTATATACGTATATGTATAGCTATATATATTATATAAGAACAATGAGACTCAGGGAGTGAAAGTAATTTACCAAAGTCAAGGTCAACCCAAATGGCAAGGAACAGTCAGATTTTAGTAGAAAGTTACTGACCTGATGTGATTAGAGGGATTTTCTGCCCCCAGGTATCTGCCCTGGGGGCAGAACTTCGAACCGTGTTAAGCATTGCCTTCCTTCTTTTCTTTATTTTAGTGGTAAGTCCCTGGGAGCAGTGATTGTCTAACAGTGTAGATGAGAATCACCTGGAGCTCTTGTTCCAGATGCAACCTTCTCAGCCTCATCCTGATTTGGGAGATCTGAAAGGCCCAAGAATTGATATTATTAAGAAGGAACCCAGGTGACTCTGATGCTGGGTGTTCCTGGATGATGCTTTTAAGAAATGCTGCTATTAATGCCAGAACTCTGAGTGTGTTTGAATTTACCAGATGCTTTGTTCTGCAACAAGAAATCAAACATAGTGAGAGGAGACAGCTGTACAGAGAATGCCAGCCCTGATTCAGGTCAGCCTTATCTGTGTCTGAACTACCCCTACCCAGAGGCCAGAGCAGCCAAGCAAGATTGTGCTCAAGTTTGCATGTTTGAAGGCTCGAACTGGGGTAGTAAATCCTGCTTCATGTACCCAGCTCAAAAAATAGAGTTCTTTTACAAAGCTGTCTGTGCCTTAGGTGCACAGAATATTTTAAATATATTTATTCTTTTCTGATTGCAAATGTAATGCATACTTATGGTGGAAATCACCAGCATGCATAAAGAAAACACAATTGTTTCTGGTTCCCGCTTCTCCATGGTAACCAATAAATTTTGTGTCTTTCCAACCAGAATTTTTTCCTCTCTTTCTTTCGGTCTCTACCTCATATCTAAATTCTCTTAGCCTTTGTTTCCTTTTCTGTAATATGGGAATAAAAACACCTTCCTTTTAGAGGTACATAATGGATGCTTAATAAATTACATTACACTTATTATTCAACTATGATTGTGTTTATTTTTTCTACTTGACATTCTATAATGAACATTTCCATGTGTCATTAACTACTCTTCAAAAACAAGACTTTCAATAGCTTCATAATGCACCATCATTTAATGAACCATAATTTAGTTAACTATTCTCCTATTATTGAGCTTTGAAGTGTTTTCTAATATTTTGCTATTGGAAATAACAGTACTTAAATCTTTCTTTTTTTTAATATCTAAATTTTTTCTTAGGGTACACTTCCAAAAGAGAAATGACAAGTACAAAGAGTATAAACATTTTAGGGCTTTTTATGCATGTTGTTAAATTACCTTTCCAGGGTGGGATGGGAAGTGTATACTTCTTACCATCACCAGCATTAAAAATCTCATAGACTTTAACACATGTCAGAGATGTACATGTGACAGCATATAAATTAATGGAAATAGTGAAAAGATAAAATTTATTGTAGATTTCAAAATCCATCCAACCTTTTAGGTACATACAGTGCATTAAACTCTTGAAGGGAAGAAACTCAGAAATGTATATGCATTTTCTTTCTTTTTTTTTTTTGTACTTTAGGTTCTGCGGTACATGTGCAGATCATGCATGACTATTGCATAGGTACACACATGGCAATGTGGTTTGCTGCCTTCATCCCCCTGTCACCCACATCTGGCATTTCTCCCCATGTTATCCCTCCCAGACCTCCCCACCCCTCCACTGTCCCTCCCTTGGCACCCCAATAGACCCCAGTGTGTGATGCTCCCCTCCCTGTGCCAATGTGTTCTCACTGTTTGACACCCACCTATGAGGGAGAACATGCAGTGTTTGATTTTCTGTTCTTGTGTCAGTTGGCTGAAAATGATGGTTTCCAGATTCATTCATGTCCTTACAAAGGACACGAACTCATTGTTTTTCAAGGCTGCATAGTATTCCATGGTGTATATGTGCCACATTTTCCTTGTCCAGTCTATTGTCAATGGGCATTTGGGTTGGTTTCAGGTCTTTGCTATTGTTCACAGGGCTGCAATGAACATACGTGTGCAGGTGTCTTTATACTAAAATGATTTATAATCCTTTGGGTATTTACCCAGTAATGGGATTGCTGGGTCAAATGGAATTTCTATTTCTAGCTCCTTGAGGAAGCACCACACTGTCTTCCACAATGGTTGAACTAGTTTACACTCCCACCAGCAGTGTAAAAGTGTTCCTATTTCTCCATATCCTGTCCAGCATCCGTTGTCTCCAGATTTTTTAATGATCACCATTGTAACTGGCATGAGATGGTATCTCACTGTTGTTTTGATTTGCATTTCTCTAATAATCAGTGATGATGAGCACTTTTTCATATGTTTGCTGGCCTCATATATGTCTTCTTTTGAAAAGTGTCTGTTCATATCCTTTGCCCACTTTTGAATGGGTTTGTTCGTTTTTTTTTTTCTTGTAAATCTGTTTGAGTTCTTTGTAGATTCTGGATATTAGCCCTTTGTCAGATGGGTACATTGCAAAAATTTTTTGCCCATTCTGTTGGTTGCCAGTTCACTCTAATGATTGTTTCTTTGGCTGTACAGAAGCTGTGGAGTTTAATTAGGTCCCATTTGTCTATTTTGGCTTTTGTTGCCAATGCTTTTGGTATTTTAGTCATGAAGTCCTTGCCTACTCCTGTGTCCTGAATGGTTTTGCTTAGGTGGATGCATTTTCTAACCACTGTTGACTTACTAAGAAACTTTCATGAGGAAAAATACATAAGTTCTCATTGGCAGTTTTCTAATATTACTGCATATCTTGAAAAACCTTCCACTCTTCTGGTCCCTATTGCTAAATTCCAATCATCCTGAAGGGGATTGATAATTGTGGCAACAGCACAAAATGATTGCTACCTACGGAGGCAATCACTTCCATCTCCTGCAGAACTGATGAGCAATTCATTATCAAGGATTTAATTGCTATAGACCTGTGAGGAAAAGGGATTTCTCATATGATTTCCAGGATTTTGTGTATTCGACCCTCCTTGGGTCCAAATTAACTTTTGTGAATAGGAATTTGAAATCAGGCTGTGGCAGGAGGGTAATCGCACAATGGAAGTGCTGTGGAAATATTTGCATAACCTGTCTTAAACTTGTGATGTTACCTATAAATAGGATGCTACACTCATGAGTGGGGTAGAATCTTCTTGAATAATTATGACAATTCTGGCAGCAAGCCCACAGCTGGCTTCAGTCAGAAATGAGAAAAAAAACCTAGGTAAAAATAAGGCATATCAAGAGCTATGATGAGGCTTAGAGGCTTCGTGGTTAGAGTCAGAATTCGGGACTCAGACTGCCTCGACTCAAAGCCTGCCTCCATTTCCCAGCCCCTACTGGATAAACCTCAATAAGGCAGGCATGTCCTGCACAATTCTCAGTAGGAATGGTGCTGATAACAGTGCCTGCCTCACATAATTGCTGCAAAGATTATTGTAGAATATCCATGTAAAGCCTCAGGCATGGAGCCCACATAAAGTAATATTATTCCTAAGGTATCTTAAAAGTTTTCTTCATTTTCTGAATTTGAATTTGCCCATGGATTTCAAGTATTTTCACCAGTAAAAAACTGTATTTTTTTAATTACCATATCTCTTCGTATGGACTCCTTCTTTTAACAGATTGCAGTGAGATAATGGGGAATATCACTTACTAAAGACCCACTATGTGTCAGAAACAATACATTATGACATTTAATTTTTACCAACTACTTCTTATAGGTGCCATTTTGTCTATTTTTACATGATATTGTTGTGAGCCAAGCTTCAAATCCTGGTTCTCCACTGATTACCCATATCATTTAGAGCAAGTGATCTCTCTGTGTCATTTTCCTCATCTGTGAAATGGGAATAATAGAAGCCCCCACCTCACCTTACAATGGTGGCTATCACACTGTAAGTTCTGATATGATGCCAGCTATTATTATTAATGATTTGTAAAAAAAAAAAAAAAAAAAAAAAACCTGGGGCCAGGCTCAGTGGCTCACACCTGTAATCCCAGCACTTCAGGAGGCTGAGGCAGTTAGATTACCTGAAGTCAGGAGATAGAGACCAGGCTGGCCAACAAGGGGTAACTCTGTCTCTACCAAAAATAAAAATAAAAAATTAGCTGGGCATGGTGGCAGGCACCTGTAATCCTAGCTACTCGGGAGGCTGAGGCCAGAGAATGCTTGAACCTGGGAGGTGAAGGCTGCAGTGAGCCAAGATCACATCACTG
The DNA here is from genome assembly GCA_031835075.1 of Saguinus oedipus. Lineage (NCBI taxonomy): Eukaryota > Metazoa > Chordata > Mammalia > Primates > Cebidae > Saguinus > Saguinus oedipus. The sequence goes on along the minus strand of CM063179.1, from coordinate 12,320,384 downwards.
CATGGCAGCCTGAGTGACAAGAGTGGGACTCCAGCTCAAAAAAAAAAAAAAAAAAAAAGAAGTGAGGCTCATTCAGATAAGTGATCTTCCCAAGATCACAAAACTAATTAGTGGCTGAGCTGAGATTTGAATCCACATCTGTCTGATCCCAAAATGATCTATTTTACTATATCACATGAACAAACTCTACTGTGGTAGAGAAGCATTCATACTAAATAATAATTCATTCATCTTCATAACTGTAACATCAAGTAAAACTGTGAAACATTTTCTTACTGCTTCATCATCACCAGTGTCTTCACATTGTGCTGAAGACAGTGACTCACTTTTCTCACTTGAAAAGAATAGATAATAATGCTTTGCTTGCAGTTGTTTCCAGGCTTAGATGTGATTGTTAAAAAATAATATTTTCTTACTAACTAGCAGCCATTATTTTTATATTTTATAGTTCTACCCCATAGAAATAATGATAAATGACACTTTAGTTATTTGGTGTAGTTTATTGTTGAGAAATGTGAATAATCTGGGTTTTTTTTGTGAAATAAAAATAATAGATTAAGAGTTGTCATCTCTGCAATCAAGGACTCTTGTCATCTAGGTCACAGACTCGCACATTATAATCAGGTTTCAAAGAAAATGCACCACTTGTATTTCCTGAATTTGCCAGAAAATCCTCACAAATCTTTGTCCTGAAGGGTAGTGGTAAAAATTTAAATTTAGTTTAATCAAGTTAGCTCAATGTGATGCAATACTTTAAACCATCTCTGAAGGTAACTCTGTTTCTTTCCAGTGTTCCCAGGTTTCTCCCCGTCTCCTTACACATCCTGTTCATTGAATATCTGGATGGGGATCTAGAATTGAAAGTACATGGCAGTATGGTGGCAGAAAAGAGAGAAACCTCAGATTCTATTTTACCTCCCAATTACATGGCAGGCTGCCCAAAAGCCTTTCAAAGTTCTGCATGGAGACACCCTTCTGCAGGGGAGGTGTCCTGTGTAAGCTAATCCTCAATCCAGATAAACAATGGAGCAAATGGAGGGTCAAAGGATGTGAACAGGGCTTTGGCCTCTTCCCACCATGCAAGGTGAAGAATAAGTGTCCTCCATGTTTCCACCCAGGCAGGCACCATTTACAGAATCCCTGCTCTTCTGGTCTCCATGGCAATGCTCCTTATTGCCGGGTTGCTGAGCACCTGCTGGCAGTGAAGGAGGAAGCCTGTGTCTGGTGAATTGCACTCTGTGCTCTCCCAGCCCAGTCAGGACCCGTGATACCTCTCTCTCTGCTTCTCCCCAAGCTGTATATTTCTCTGAGGCTAACTACTCTCACTTAGCTCCCAGGCTAGGAGAGCTGCCCTGTGACACACATAGATCCCTTTGCCTCTGGGCAGCAACCCCTAAGGCAAGCCCCCTAGCCCTTCTCAGCTAACCTCCAAATGCTCTCAGTGGTTCAGAATAATTCTGGCTCTTTCCATTTGAAGAGCCAAGGGAGGCTCTAGATGCTATATCAGACTAGCTAGACTTTATCTTGCAGTGTGCCTCCAACCTGGTTCTAAGGCATTCACCCCATGTTGACATGGGAGGCATCTTACAAATCCCTTTCCTCTCGGATAGGAAACAGGACTAGAAAAACCTCTTTTTTTGCTATCATGTTTTTCCTCAATCTATCTTGCTGATTTTCCTTCCCTGCTCTTCAGCCTGGAAAGTTTGATTAAGATGCATGTGTTTTATTACCTGCTCCATTGAGCTGCTAACTTATTCCCTCCCAATCCACCTGAAATGAGAAAAATGGGACTTCAGCTGCGTCTTCTTCTCTCTCCCCAGGATGATACACATTCTACATCCTTGTGTTTCCCAAGGTAGCATCTTTCTTCCCTCTTCCTCTATAGATGTATTGAAATAACATTGTCTTAGTCCAGTTTATGTTGCTGTTATAGAAGATAACAGACTGTGCAATTTATAATGAACAGAAATTTATTTCTCACAGTTCGAGACTAGGAAGTTTAAGATCAAAGGGGCTTCTTGCTATATCATTCCACAGTGGGAGGTGGAAGGGCAAGAGAGGATAAGAGAGAGAAAAAAAGAAGCTGAACTCTCGTAGGAAACCCACTTCCACGATAATCCATTCATGAGGGCAGAGCCCTGGTGGCTTAATCACCTCTCATTAGGCCCCACCACCCAAAACTGTTGCACTAGGGATTAAGTTTCCAATATATGCTTTTGTGGAGACAAATTCACGTGATAGCAATTATTATTTATCACAAAAAGGAGAAAGAAACCCTAAATTTTTCAAAATCTCCTAATTACATGAGTAAACAAAGATGCAAGGAAAACATTTAATGAGTATTAAGAATAACACTCATCAAAATAAAGAGTCTAAATGGCAGAAAATAATCAAAGATTTCTTAAAATAGTTAACGTATTGAAGGCATAGTTAGCCTCAGTAATTTCTTTTATTATAGTTGTAGCATTCATTATAGCATTGTTAGGGGCAATTCCACCGTGAAACATAGCAATTGATGAGATGTGAATTGATGAATGAGCCTGTTCACAACTCAGCTGGTGATGGGTAGGTGGCTTGACCGGTGCTTCAAGAAGTATTTCCAAACATAAATGCCATTCATTGTCAAGATGCCGGCCACATCTTCAAAATTCGCACCAAGCACCATGTCTTTATAAATTGTATTTCAGTAGGTATAGCTGTAGCTATTTTTGTTTTTATTAGTTACAACATGTGTGTTTGTCTGTTCGCTCACTGCTGTGAAGAAATACCCAAAACAGGGTAATTTATAAAGGAAAGAGGTTTAACTGGCCCACGACTCCACAGGGCTGGGGAGACCTCCAAAAACTTACAATCGTGACAGAAGAGAAAGCAAAGACGTCCTTCTTCAGATGGTGTCAGGAGAGAAAAGTGACGTGCAAAAGGGGGAAGAGCCCTTTATGAAACCATCAGATTTTGTGAGCACTCACTATCATGAGAACAACGTGAGGGTAAATGCCCCCATGATTCAATTACCTCCTACCAGGTCCCTCACCCCCACAAGGACACTTGGGGATTGTAGGAACTACAATTTGAGATGAGATTTGGGTGAGGACGCAGTCAAACCATATTAACACCCCTTCACGAAAATTTACTGCAACCTAAAAAACAGTAAGCTCTCTTTTCTGTCTCAGCCAATGGCACCCAGCCAGACTAAAGAAGTCCCAGAAACTCCAGGGCCGTGAGAACCACAAGAGCCACATCTACAAGAACCAGGAATAACTGAATGCTAAGATAATGCTGGTGACAGGCATTACAACAAATGTCACCCATATGATGTGGGAAGATTGGTCTGAGACAACCCACTTCAAAAGGAAATAGCTTCTACCCTACCGCTATTCTTACAAATCTTGGTCAGTGCGCAGACACATCAGTGGTACCAAAACAGAGCTAGAGCTGCCATCGCTGATGGTGATGGGCAACTAAAGAGTTCTGGGGGAGGGAAAGCCCTACAGCAGTCCATCATCCCAAAGACAAAATTCCTCAGCAGAAGAGCCCAGAAGAGTAATGGCATATGTGTGTGGAGGGGAAGGGATCTGTGCCCTGTGGGCCTGAAGCCACAGGAAGTCAATTAAATGATAAATACTTTGGAAAATATGACCAGCGCAAGAGATTAGTTGTTTTTCAATGCCCTGTGACATCTTGTTTTTTACTGACATATAATAATTGCACATATTTATGGGGTACAATGTGATGTTCTGACATATGCATACCTTGTACAATGACCAAATCATGGTAATTAGCACATTCATTACCTTAAACATTTATTGCTTTGTTGTGAGAACACTCAGAATCCACTCCGGTTAACCTATGAAGGGCATCTCTGTACACATTCTTCCCTCTACCTCTCTGTTTAAATTCTCTGAGCGCCAGTGGTTAGCCACTGATGGCTCACAAGTGAAGAGCGGCTTCCAAGGTAGGTGTGATCATTCTGTACAACTCTTCCACATCTGATCATTACTGGGTGGAAAATTTCCAGCATCTTCCTGGTCTTTCTCTAATTAGGTGCAGAGCATGTGAGCTTTATTCTCCCTTGAATCTTCTTCCCTGCTCACCATGTTGCTAAAATTCTCTATCTTCTTCAAAATTATTCTGACATCATCTCTTCCCTGAAACATTCTCTCATCTTCCCAAGGAAAATTTGTCATTCTGTTTACTCCAAAACCCCTATACCTTATACAGTACACATTACCATTGGCACATCTAATGCCCTGTGTCACAAGTATTTATTTACAGAGTTGCCTCTGCTCATTTTCTTGAGGGAGTAAATTATATCCCATTCAACTCTGTCAGTTTAGGTCAGTGGTTCTCCACCCTGACTTCACAATGAAATCACCTGAGGAGGTTTAAGAAATGCAGGTGCCTTGAAGAAACCTCAGGGGTTCTGGCTTCCTTAGTCAAGGTTTGGCATTAGAGTGGATTTTTTAAATTAGATTGTTTTTGAATGTGACAGACAATTTTAATGCATAACCAGGGTTGAGAGTCACTGCCCTTTTTCCCAGCACAGGACTTGGTGTGTTAGATTCTTTGCCATGTAACTGTTTCATCTTTCTTATGTTCAATGCTCTTAACCTTTAGCAAATTTTCCCCTACTACTGTTAGGATGAGTCACCAAAATATCACTTGTCCCTGAAAAATTAAACAAACCTCTGAAATGGAAGTCACCATCCATCAGTGCTGTCCTTGAAGCATAGCTCATAATAGCACTTAATATATAACTCTTCTTGAAGAAGTCATAGGCTGGCTGTTAACTTTATGATTTTTGCATGAAGCCCACACATAACCTGAAAGATATTCTAGAAACGGAACTCTAAAACAACAACAACGAACCAGACAGGCACTTCCTGGAAAGTTCTAATTTCCCACACTCTGTCCCCCACCCAGGCATGGAATCTGAAGACTGTTCAAACTGCTTTCCTATAATCCCACGTAAGAGGAGACCATTGTTAGCAAGAGGGCTGCATTGGTATCTGTGTGAGATTTCCCCTTTTGTTTGGTTTTGACTTGGAGAAGATTTTCCTTTGTGATGCTCAGATGTAAAGGCAGAAAGAAGCTTTTACATCAGGTAGTGGATGGTATAAGCTGAAAGCCTGTTGGGAGACCTTTGGCATATTTCTGAATTAACATGGAAAAAAAGAACTTTGAACAGTTTTCATCCTAATGACATGTTCAGAGCTTCCCCCCATTGCCTCCCCCCGCCCCGCAGTGGTTTGATCATCTGGACACAAATTGGGGATGGTTTCGTATTAATGATGTTGACCCCATTTTCTTCCTTGACCATCAGTGAGGAGTCCCACCCTGATTTCCTTTTCCCTAGTTTGACCTGAAGCCCAGCTGTCATTCCACCTGTGCCTATTTCTACATATTTTAATATTCAGGCAAGGGTTAGACTTAATAAGAGCAGACAGATTCTGATTCTCCTACTTGATTATTTTGAAAGCCATATTAACCTGGTCTAGGCTGACCTTATGAAAGCTGCAGCGAGAGCCTTATAATGTGGGCCAAAGCCATCCCTTGCTTGAAAATGTCTTCTCTGATGCTAATAACCCATCATTTTAAATTAGTTCTTTAGAATTTAGGGCAGCTAGCTTAGAGCCAGACACCTGCCCCATCCCCATTGGTAACAGCACCCACCTTCCAGGGTCAGAATGAAGTCCTAGAAACAGGGGGAATATGATGCAGTTCATTACCTTATATATTACAGGTATAGGAGAGAAAAGGCTGATTGTAGTTAAGCAACATTGAGTATCAGCTTTGGGGAGGAAAGAGGAGACCAGTGCTTCCCAAAGGACTGGATATCAAGGGTTCTTCTTGAGCATTAAGGGGACAGACTTGTCATTTAAAAGATGAAAGACCCAGGCTGGGTGTGGCAGCTCACACCTGTAATCCCAGCACTGTGGGAGGCCAAGGTGGGCAGATCACCTGAAGTCAAGAGTTCGAGATCAGCCTGGCCAACATGGTGAAACCCCGTCCCTACTTAAAAATATATAAAAATTAGCCAGGCATGGTGGCAGGTGCCTGTAGTCCCAGCTACTCAAGAGGCTGAGGCATGAGAATCACTTGAACCTGGGGAGGTGGAGATTGCAGTGAGCCAAGATCCTGCCACTGCACTCCAGCCTGGGCAACAGAGCAAGACTCCATCTCAAATAAATAAAATAATGAAATGAAAGATGGAAGACCAAAAGAGATAATACAGCGTATTAATCGTGTATTTGTCCATTTTTGCATTGCTGTAAAGACACACCTAAGACTGGGTAGTTTATAAGAAAAATGACTTAATTGGCTCATGGTTCTGCAGGGTGTACAGGAAGCAGAGCAACATCTGCTTCTGGGGAGGCCTCAGGAAACTTACAAACATGGTTAAGGTGAAGGAGGAGAAGACATGACACATGGCAAAAGCAGGAGCAAAAGAGAGTGAGTTGGGAGCTGCTACACACTTGTGAATAACCAGATCTCACAAGAACTTGCTCACTATTATGAGGACAGTACCAAGGGGGATAGTGCTAGGCCATTTGCGAAGATCCACCCCCATGATCCATGATCTAATCACCTCCCACCAGGAACTACCTCCAACACTGGAATTATAATTCACTATGAGATCTCAAATAGTAATTAAAAACAGATGGCAAGCATTTTCCATGGCTCTCGGACTGTTTTAAAAGCTCTATATGCATTCTCCTATTTGAGCCTCATAACCATGTTAAGAGGAAAGTACTAGTATTATTATCACCTTGATTTACAAATGGAGACACTGAAGCTCAGAAAAGTACAGAATTTGCCTAGAGTCACACAGTTGACAAATGGTGAAGCTGGGATTTGATGACAAGGAATTTGACTTCCTACTACCCCAAATGGTGCTGTTGACCATTATGCTATACTGCCTCAGTGACAGAAACATGGTTATACATTATTTTCTGGAAAGGTGGAATCTTAGCATGCAGGACACAGTTTGAAGTCCTGAATGCCAACAGAGTTAAGGTAGGGTGCACCAAACACAAGCCTAACACATTGCCTCCAGCTTCCTGGTTTATCGGGCTGGACTCCACCGTCAACTCTGTCTATAATTTGCTATCTATTTCAGGAATCATGAACACGGCCAAGAGTAGACTGGAGAAGATGTTTGCCCACTAGCCATAAATCTCTGAGCACTGACAAATAAAAAATAGGCAACCCAGTCAATCAGAGGCAAAAGTAAGCAGCGATTTCAAGAGTGCTTTTGGCCTCTTGAAGGTAGTTCCATCGGCTGAGCCACAATGCTTATCAAGCCAAGATTAGTTAGTTTGGTGTAGTGTTTTTCAACCTCAGGATAATTGACTTTTGGGGCTGGGTCAAAATAATTATTTGAGATAGTCTTGCTTTGTCACCCAGGCTGGAGTGCAATGGTATGAGCATAGCTCACTACAGCCTCAAACCTGGGCTCACACAATCCTCCCACCTCAGCCTCCTGGGTCGCAGGAACTACAGGTGAGTGCTACCATGCCCAGCTAACTTTTTAATTGTTTTTGTAGAGACAGGGTCTTGTTATGTTGCCAAGGCTGGTCTCGAACTCCTGGCCTCAAGTAATTCTGCTACCTTGGCCTCTGAAAGTGGGCAGGACAATTCTTTATTATGCAGAACTGTCCTGTGCCTTTCCAGATGTTCAGCAGCATCCCTGGTCTCCAATCACTAAATGCCCATAGCACCCTCTGCCCCATTTGAGACAGCCCAAAACGTTTCCAGACGTTGCTAAATGCCTCCTGGGTGGGGTGGTGGGAGATCAACCCCCCACTGAGAACTACAGTACAGTTCTCAAACTATCTCAAACTTTAGCGTGCCTCACAATTACACCAGGCATTGATAAAACAGAGGTTTCTGGCCCTACGCTATAGTTTCTAAGATGTTGGTTTTAGAGCAGTTCTAAGAACTTGCATTTCTAGTAAGTTTCATGTGGTGCTGATGATGCTAACCTGAGAATGACCCTTTGAGAACCACTGAGTTCATTCAGTTTGTTATGTAGTCAGAGCTACACATATTAATCCTGAAAAGGGACAGTAGAGACAGGGCGAATGACTCAGAGATGCCCTCTCTCACTTGTTAGGAAAAGAAAGGCTCTGTCTTAGACTTTCTGTCGAAGAGTCTGGGAGTGGAAAAAAACCTGTAATTACATTAGAAAGACTGGAATTTAAGCCCATAACAAAAAACTGGATGAGTGATTTAAAATCTCAAAGCCTCAATTTCCCAACCTATAAAACAGAGCTAAGACCGAGTGACATTTTATTTACACTGAATTGTTGGGGACTCAAAGAAATTATGAAATAACAATCCCAAACTTTGATCATCCTCAAAATACATTACAGTTTCTTACCACATCCACCCACCACTTGAAATTAATACTTCTTTAAACCAATTCACTAAGTGGGAAAAAAATCTTAATTATCCACTTTATCATAAGACATATCTACAAAAATCATCATTTTCACTTGCTAATTATGTTTTCCCTAATATGCATTAAAATAACCATTAATCTCCATGTACCAGCTAAAACTATCTGTATCTCTTATGGTTCATGTTCCACGCTTTGGAGAACACTGAGATATTTGTAAAGAAGATTTAGATATTGCGAAGTGTTGTATAAATTCAACGTGTGGTCACCAACCTTGCCTGGGCAGGGCGGATGCTGTAATTGTCTTAGAAAGTGAGCAAATGGTGAGATCAAGGTGGCCCTCCCTGGTGTAAACCCATATAGCAAGCAGGTGTTCTCTTTCTGCTCTTGAAGTTTGGCTGTATATCAAAGTCAGCCACTTGAACCTGTTAGCCTATCGCTTTTGGTCTTGGAGAGCTCTTCCTAATACACTTTGATACCCTTTCAAATGGGAGATGGTGAATTAAAAGGGCAGAGAAGGGCAGAGCACACTGGAGCCAGTAGAAGGGTACTTAACACTAACAAGATCCACCTGAGTTTCGGTTATTTCTCTTGTAGTTATCAAAACAGGTCTTCCTCCAGAAGAGACCCATCAATGACTTTAGCACAATACCTCCTGAGGACATCACCCTGAAGCCTTCTCAATGTTGGCAAACTAAGCCTTCTCTGTCTGCCTGTGATAATGTGACATTTTAGTCTCGTGTCTTCTTGGAATTGGCTCAGGTCCTCAGCCAACTGCTTCTCATTTTTATTTTTCGCTTTTTGGGACAGAGTCTTGCTCTGCTTCAGCCTCATGAGTAGCTGGGATTACAGATGTGCACCACCACATCTGGCTACTTTTTGTATTTTTAGTAGAGATTAGGTTTCACCATGTTGGCCAGGCTGGTCTCGAACTACTGGCCTCATGTGATCTGCCTGCCTCAGCCTCTCAAAGTTCTGGGGTTACAAAGTTCTGGGAACTACCACACCCAGCCTGCTTCTCATTTTAAATCAGTGGTTCTCCCCTTTGCACATCTTAGACTCGCCTTAGAAGATTTTTGAAAAATTAATGCATGGGCTCCACCCCTGAAGATGAAACCCAAACCTAAGTGGTTTTAAAGCACCTCAGGCTATCCATGGTGAAGAACAGTTTTAAAGGAAGGAGAAAAAGTCCCCAGATACTTGGGCTTCCCATAACGGAATGACTTTTTTTAGGGACAAACAGGAACCAGTTTCAGTTCTAAGAAGGATGAAATGGCCATTCCCCTTTGAGCTCATACACTGACTTACTCTCTGCCCCCAATAGCAACCCATTCTTTTCCACATCTAGATTCAAAGAAAGGAACAAACAAAGCTTGTTGAGCACCTAATACTATAGAGCAAACAAAGCTTGTTGAGCTAATACTATAACCTGCTCCAGCTTGTGACATGTTTACTTCAACAAACACTGTTCCAAGGCTTTTACGCGGAGGTCACTGGATCCTCATAATGAGTAAATATTATTATACATTTTCTTGTAAAGGAGAGCTATTAGGTCGTCCTTCCAGCACAACGACAACTTCTGGAATCCCCTTCACCTTTTTTGGAAAACACCTTCTTCCCTCCGTCTACAAGTTTCTAGCGGGAGCCGCCATTTTGATACCACACCACTCCCAGTCTTTAGACACACATAATTGTGCTAGAAATGAATGCACACGATTTAGTCAGGCTAATTAACTTCTTCCCTGAGAGCCCAGAGTTGAAAGGGGCAGAGACAGAAAATGAGAAAGAGGTAGGAGAAAGTGAGAGAGAAGAGAGCATCTGCATAGTCATGTGACTAGTCTAGTTAAATATAAGGTAGAGGGGTCAGCAATCAGTATTTTTCTTGTGTGTGTAGGTAGCAAAGGAAGCTAGTCTGCAAAGAGCAAAAAGAGTGAAGCAAACACACTCAGAGAAGTTTATATAATAGATAAAGTCCAATGGAGTTAGAGTTCCTGGTTATCCCTGTTTATAGATCTGCTCTTGGGCTCAGTGAGAAACCCCTGTATCTTGAAATAAATTCCCCACTTTTGCTTAAACAAGTTTGAACGGGTTTCTGTTACTGGCAAGCAAAAGAGCTTAAACTAATATGACCACATGTAGGATATGGGGAAGGAGTTCAAAAACGTATAAGACTTTGGCAGGTGCCCTATAGGAATGGAATTCACAATTCAGAAAACATGATAGAAAAATCTAACATTTCGAGTCAGACACAGGGCAGCTCCAGACTCTCACTCAACAGGCTGTGTCATCTTGGATAGTTTTTTTACGTCTACGAACCACAGGTTTTTTTATCTGCACAAAGGATACCAATATTTCACATGGCCGTTGAGAAAATTAAACACTAGTATACTGCTTGGCACTTCGGTGGGGCCTCAATTAATCAGAATCTCTTTTCCTGTCTTAAAACTAGATCTCAGGGAATAAAGAGAAGAGGCTTCTGAGAGCTTGCCCCACAAGATCGTAGACCCCAGCACGAATGAGTTTTATGTGATCATAATCCCCTCACCTTTCCCCTTGCTCATGGCTAATGGAGAGGAGGAGGCACACCATTATATAACCTAAAGAGTCCATTTCCACAATTCTGACTCCCTGCAACCCAAAGAGCATCAGAGCAACCAATTAAGATGTTTTATTCTAAAAGTTCTCAGTGCAGGAAAGTGCAAAGAAGAGGTCACAGAACTTGGAGTGCAAAAAGAAAAGAAAAAAGTTCACTGGAGCATGTGCTCTGAACGTGTCTTATTCTAAAATAAAAATTATTTTAAAAAACTAGGTCACTGAATTGAAATTCATTAGGATCCTCATTAAAAGTATGACTTTTCCTCATATGAATCCCAAAAAGAAAGAATGGCATTTCTTTTATTTTTATTTTTGGAGGTCATAGTAAAAATTGGGGCTTTGGAGCCAGACAGATCTGGGTTTAAGTTTTGGCTTTGCCTCTTGTTAGATGAGTTGCATGTAACAAGGTATGTCCCCTGTCCCAACCTCAATTAATCCCCCCACTATTACATGGACCTAAAATGCCCAATTAATTGAGTTGATAAAGGAATTAAATAAGATTCTCATAATGTGCCTACATAGTGTCTAGCTCTCAGCATATGCTCAATAAAAGTGGTCACAACTCCTTTCCACACCACAAAGCTTTAGTATGGCCCTGAAGAACAAGTTCATTATGATCAGACTCAGTCAGGGAAAAGATCTACTTTTGATTTGATGATGCTGTGAAATTACTCAACTTTTTAGACCCCCAGTTTTGTAAATAAAAAATAAAATCATAAGCCCTCCAACTGACTGAACAGACTCCCTCTTGGGAGGGAGATCCTCAGAGAAAACATGAAAAACTGAGTTCTCCCTGTGACAAAGTAAGTGGTGAAACATGCCTCTTGACAGCCCTCTCTGTTTTGCAGTTTAGACACAAGAATTAACCAGCATGAGTGTTCAAACAGCAATCATAAGACCAACAGAATGAATTCTTTGTGGCAATAGATATCTCCCTCTAGCTGCTAAACAAAGTCAAGGCAAATTAGGAGGGTTCCTGAGGAGCGACCACCATGAGGTGGAGAGGAGGCTGATTTTGGAGTCAAAGATGTATGAGCAATCTCAAGTAAGATGCACAATCCCATGGGGACTGAACTGCATAGCTGTGAAATGGTGGGGGGCAGGGGATACTCACCTCTTAAGATTATTATAAGGATTTAGAACAATTCATGTTCAGTGTGTGGCACAGAGCCTAAATGAAAGCTGTAAAGATGAATTATCACAGTACTCCAGCACTTTCTTACCTTTCTCCCATTTACCAGCTGCCTGCTTTGTCTCATTTGGTGAAGACATGAAGCAGAAGAAAGACTTAAGGAGATGGAATGCCAACCAAATCGGCAGTTACCACTTGAATTTAAATCCCCTTTTCTGCTCTCCCCCCTAAGGAGTCATGATAATTCCCTTCTAGGGCTTCATTTCATAACCTGAGCCAATTTGACTCATTATCTCCCTGTCAGCACGAAGAGAATGAAAATCAGCTGTCAGGACCAACTAATCCCTGCTCTGAATAGATATGAGATGGGGTAGAAGTCGAGGGTTGTTAACCCCCGAAAACAAATTCAAGGATTCTGGGACAAGCCCAGCCCTGGATCAGGCTGCAGATTTCTGGAAGCTTCTGGGTAACCTCAAGTGATGACCTTTGAAGGAGGCGGGACACAGGGCTAAGGGCAGAGGAAACAGCTGGAGGAAGTCAACTTAGGCAAAACTGAATGGAGCATGGTGTTCAGAGCCATGGATCACACCAAACCAGAGCACGGGTTCCAGACTCAGACTGGCCTGGGCTTGAATTCAAGCTGCTGCCCTGTGGCCTTGGGCAGGTTGCCTAATCTCACTAAGATTCCGTTTTCTTGCCAGTAATAATGAAATAATACTACATGTGTGTATTCTGATTAAAATATGACCATCCTCTGAGAGCAATTATTGTTTATTCCTTGTCCCCCTTACTTCATCTGGCTGCCTCCTGACCATTTCTTTTCCTTCCTGCTTCCAAAATTTCAGTTCTTTTCAAGACCATGCCAAACCTTCACCATCCACAGATCCTTCTTTCAAAGTCTTCCGCTGATCTCCAAGCCACTCACTCTTTCATTCCCCGAAGATTCCAGCATCTGTATCACTGTCTTCCTGTCCTCTGTTATTCCTGTCTTCCATCCTGGTGACTCCAATATCCACATAAATTGTCCATCCAATCCCTTAGCTTCTCAGGTCTTTTGCCACCTACCTCCGCAAGTCTGGTTTTCTGCCCCACCTCAGCCCCTTACTCACCTAGTTATTCTGTGGGACTTGGAGTGTACGAGATCCAAGATCTCAAACTTAAAACATTCCATTCTCCAATGACACCCTCTTATTTTTCCAGGTCACCCTTATGAGACCCTTCATCTGACCATTCTTCTCCACCTCTGAGACCTCTCATCCATGGTTGAGACCTCCATCGCTAACTCATTGCTGATCATCTCTGGTCTGCTGCTACTTTCTTCCCCACACAGTTTAGATTCACAGTCAAGCACTGTATATCATGTTACTTGGGGACACCTTTAACGCTCTTTTCTCCTCTCTATTTTGTTTTCTCAGCCAAGCAAAGTCTAGACTAAACCCAGTACTTCACTTATTCTGTGCCTGAAGCCTAGGCAGCTCAGAATGGTTGGAGAAAACATACACCAAGCTTACTGGACTCTCCTTACCCTTATGACCACAGTCCAGCTAAAAAGTTCCACTGCTTCCCTAGAAAGTTTGCCTTTCTGTTCCTCCAAAATAACTGTTTGGTGTCTTCTCTCCCAACCTCCAATGCTTCTCCAATTCTTAGAAAACCGATGACCATCCTCTTGTTTAAGGATCTCTTCATCACCCCACCCCCACACCAAATACACAAGTATCTGTGGGGACTAATTCTGACCTTCCCTGTTATATTGTGTGGACTGTTTATCTAAAGCCAACCCCTCCACTTATGAAAAGGCCTTGCTTCCTCAAGGATTTCACTGCTTCAGTTGTCCCCTATCTCTCCTGTATCAATTTTCCCGTCTTTGTGGATTATTGCTGTTAAGTGTACATGCGTGCTATAATAACTCTCATTTTTAAAAACACTTTCCACTCTGGGAGATTGAGGCCGGTGGATCATGAGGTCAGGATTTTGAGACAAGCCTGGAAAACATAGTGAAACCTCATCTCTACTAGAAATACAAAAAATCAGCCAGGCCTGGTGGTGGGCAACTGTAATCCCAGCTAATTGGGAGGCTGAGGCAGGAGAATCCCTTAAACCTGGGAGGCAGAGGTTGCAGCGAGCTGAAATCGTGCCATCACACTCCAGGTGACAGTGTGAGACTCTAACTCAAAAAAAAAGAACATTTTCATTAATACCATCTCTCCTTCCAACCACCATTGCATTTTTTTTTTACTGTTTACAACACAATTGCCCCACATTCTAGCATATTCTATCTCCATATTCTATCTCCAAATTCTTAGAAAAATGGCCCTTGAGTCAAAGCCAGTCTCTTATCCACACCGTTTCACATAATCTTTTTTTTTTTTTTTTTTTGAGACAGAGTCTCAATCTGTTGGACTGGAGTGCAGTGGTGCAATCTCAGCTCACTGCAACCTCTACCTCCCAGGTTCAGGTGATTCTCATGTCTCAGCCTCCCAAGTAGCTGGGATTATAGGCATGTGCCACCATGCCTGGCTGATTTTTGTATTTTTAGTAGAGATGGGGTTTCACCATGTTGACCAGGCTGGTCTCGAACTCCTGACCTCAGGTGATCCGCCTGCCTCGGCCTCCCAAAGTGATGGGATTACAGGCGTGAGCCACCATGCCCAGCTCACAGAATTTATTCTTGTCAAGATTGCTAATAACTTCCAAACTGCCAAAATTAATTAATTTTCAATCCTCTTCTTACAAGAATTCTCAGCAATGTTTGACACATTTGACCACATTTCCAATGTGAAAACACTGTGCCCCTGACTTTGAAGATGCCATACTCTTCTTCAGGTGAGACTCCTCTTCAGTCTTTTTTGGTGGATCTTCCTCATATATCAACCTCTAAATGCTGAAACGATCCAAGGTTTAGCCTGACCTCTTCTCTCCACACATTTCTTTTCCTTTCCTTTCTCCTCTCCTCTTGTCTTTGGCTTCTAAAATCTTTCCCTAGGTGACCACATCTGTTCTCATTATTTTTAATATCACCTGTATGTTGATAATCTAGAATTAATATTGCTAGCCAACCTTTCCACAATATTCTGCTTCCCGGCCAGATGCAGTGGCTGACACCTGCAATCCCAGCATTTTAGGAGGCCGAGGCAAGTGGATCACTTGAGGTCAGGAGTTTGAGATCAGTCTGACCAACATGGTAAATCCCCCGTCTCTCCTAAAAATACAAAAATTAGCTGGGTATGGTGGTACATGCCTGTAATCCTAGCTATTCTGGAGGTTGAGGTAGGAGAATTGCTTGAACCCGGGAGGCAGAAGTTGCAGTGAGCAGAGATTGTGCCACTGCACTCCAGCCTGGGGGACAGAGCAAGACTCCGTCTCAAAAAAAAAAAAAAAAAAAAAAAAAAAAATCTGTTTCCACTCAACTCTC
Source organism: Saguinus oedipus (assembly GCA_031835075.1). Classification (NCBI taxonomy): domain Eukaryota; kingdom Metazoa; phylum Chordata; class Mammalia; order Primates; family Cebidae; genus Saguinus; species Saguinus oedipus. The sequence goes on along the minus strand of CM063179.1, from coordinate 12,304,847 downwards.
CAAATCCTAAGTCAAAATCTTTATGTAGACATCTAATGAGCATCTCAAATTTCTTAGATCAAAAATAAGAATCTTGATTTCTCTGAGAAAACCCACTCCACGTGGAAAATGTATGCTCAAACTGGCCACTTATTACTATGTTCATTATAACTCTAACAGCCTAAGCCAAGGATATACAAACTATGGCCCTTGAGTCAAAGCCAGCCAGCTACCTGCTTTTGGAAAACAGTCACCCTCATTCATTTACATATTCTTTACAGCTCTGCTCATGCTACAGTGGGAGGATTAAGTGCTTGTGACAGAAACCATTTGACCCACAAAGTCTAAAACTCTTACTGTTTGGCTCTTTACAGATAAAGTTTGCTGCCCCCCGATCTAGACCCTCAATGTTTGATGCCCATGAGGCTGCCCTGGGCTCCTCCTTGGTAGTCTGTGATAATTTTCCCTCTGCTGCATCGAGAAGCCAGTATAATATTCTTAGGACAGAAATCATATCTTACCACTCTCCTAATCAAAAAGCTCTTAATTGTTCCATCATATCTGCACTGTCTCATGGTCTGCAAGGCCTGAAGTGATCTGGATCTGCCAACTACAAATTCACTTCCTATATAACTTTTCTTCTTACCAGATCCCAGACACTGAGCCTTTGTACTGTTCCTCCAACAGGCCAAGAACTTTCACCCTTCAGGGACTTTCCATTTGTTTTTCTATCTGCCTAAAGAAGTTTTCCTCTACATATCCCTTTGGCTACGTCATTATTTAGATCTCTGCTGTAGCATCCTCTTCTACCCTGTGAGAATGACATTTCTCCTTTAACAGGGGTTTTATCTCTCTCATTGGTTGCCATGTCTATAGTACCCAGAACACTGCAGACTCTCAATTTATCATTGTGGAGTATAAGAACAAACGAGGGCTGGGCACAGTGGCTCACACCTGTAATCCTAGAACTTTGGGAGGCTGAGGTGGGCAGATCACCTGAAGTCAAGAGTTCAAGACCAGCCTGACCAACACGGAGAAACCCTGTTTCTATTAGAAATACAAAAAATTAACCAGGCATGGTGGTGCATGCCTGTAATCCCAGCTACTTGGGAGGCTGAGGCAGGAGAATCACTTGAATCTGGGAGGCAGAGGTTGCAGTGAGCTGAGATCATGCCATTGCACTCCAGCCTGGGCAACAAGAGCAAAACTCCATCTCAGAAAAAGAAAAAAGAAAAGAAGACAAGAAAAAGAACAAATGAACGAGCCCTAACATAGAGATAAGCATACATAACAGTGAACACACAAAGCAAGCACACCCAGCACATCTCAGCGTTGCAGAATGGCTAGCGAAATAGAAGACACTGGAGGGGAAAGGAAGTGTTTCAGAAAGGAGAACAAAAATGTACCCAGACGGGAACCATGAGAGGAGCTTGCGTTGTGTGCAAGTACAAGGCACATAGCATATACCATGGGTATAGCTACAGATATGGATCAGGATGTGGGGGTGGAACTAGGTATAGGGCAGATAATAAAAGATTTTAAATGTGAAGCTACAACACTTACATCTTTTCTTGGGTCATTGAGAAGTTATTAATGGCTAACCAGAATAGTGGCATGATCAATAATGCTGGGATCCAATACTAATGTGGTCCTACAACTCCAAATTCCAGTCTTTCTCCTATACTAGTTTCTTTTAGCATCAAGGATCTTAATGTGGTGTCTGGTTCTTCAGTCAAGCTTAACATGTTTCATAACTCTGAACTACCAGCTCCACTTCTGGAATCCCATAATAAGGTAGTGACATAAACATATGTCCTGGAAAAAAAAAAAGTCCTGGATAACATATATGAGCAAAAATGTTTAACACAGTATAATATATATTAGAAAAAAAATTAAGGGCTGAGTGTGGTGGCCCACACCTGTAATCCCAGCACTTTGGAAGGCTGAGGCGGGCAGATCACTTGAGGTCAGGAGTTCGAGACCAGCCTGGCCAACCCGATGAAACCCCATCTCTACCAAAATACAAAAATTAGTCAGACATGGTGGTGGGTGCCTGTAATCCCAGCTACTCAGGAGGCTGAGGCACATGAATCGCTTGAACCTGGGAGGTGGAGGTTGTGGTGAGGTGAGATCACACCATTGCACTCCAGCCTAGGTGACAAGAGTGAAACTACCTTTCAAAAAAAAAAATATATATATATATATATATGTGTGTGTGTGTGTGTGTGTGTATATATATATATATGCACACGCACACATATATGTATAGTCATTAACTGATGTATTCCTCAGGGAATGGAGGAAAGATTTGTGGTTACCAGGCACTGAGGGTGAAGAGGGTTGTGAGGGAATTTTTGGCAGCAGTGGAACTATTCTGTATCTTGATTATGGTACACATTTGTCAAAAATTCATAAAACTGTGCACCAAAAGGATGAATTTTACCATATGTAAATTATACCTCAAAAACCTCAGGAAATCTTTAAAACTATATTTCTGATGATTTTGAATGCATTGGGGAAATTATAAAATTATGTAATATGAAACAATATTAAGCACATTAAAAAATATGCAGAGAAAAATACTAGAATAAACTATGTCAAAATATTGTACTAATAGTAAATTATATTTTGGACATAGGAGAAAAATGGTGTTTAATTTTGATGATGAAATAAGTAAATTTTATTTTAAAACTATGTTAGGCTGTTGAAGTTTCTCTAAACTTTCTTTCAATTGTTTTTGAGTTTAGGGTTCTTCAAGCACCACAAACTACTTGGCTTGTTGCCTGTGATATACTGGAAACAATACTCAGAACCAAGGACAGCTCCTGGATTTATTGGGGTGGCTTTAGCATGGGCTTGGAATGGGACTTAAAAGCTGTTCTCTCTTGTGATCCTCATAGCCCCAAAGCAATAGCTCAGGTCAGGAGACACAGCTTTTCTCTCAAATTGCTCTGTAATCGTGTGTCCTCTGCTGGTAAAATACACATTCTAGTCCCTGCCTCCTTTCTCAGGTTTTTATAAACATGAGACACACAGAATATTTGGTAACAGTAAGAGAAAAATGGTATTATTATCCAAACACTTGAAGTAGACAATCTCTTCAAAGCCATTTCATAAATCACATCTTAGAGCTTGTCATAAAATACATAAAAGAAAAATAACAATTGTGTCCTTTGGAAAATGGAATTTAAACTTTCAACTAAGTTCACCAGAACCTTTGTTTCCAAAGGCAATATATGTTTTTGCTTCCTAGTCTAAATGGCGATGATGGACTGAAGTGGTGGTGAGGAGACAACATTCATTCTAATGAGGACAAGCAGAGAGACCAAGAAACAAGATGAAAAAGCTATAATAAATTATGGATTTTGATAAATTGCCCCACACTGTAGCATTTCAATTACAGAAACACATAGTTTACACAAGTAATTACTGAAGAAATTACCACAGAAGCATATCCATTCATTGAATTATGAGGCATCAATTCTCTCCTCTGATTGCATCTTCAGTTCCAAGAATGGCAATCACAGCTCCACACAAAATTTTAATAACACAATCTTTTTTGGATTAAAAAAAAAGCACTATTGGATGAGAAATGTGTAAAGGGATGATAAGAAAAGGATGTAGATTCATATTGAGAAACAGAATGCCTTCAATGAGTTAACTGTAAAGCCAGAACTTTGACGATTCGAAGGTGATCACTTGAGAAGCCTATTTTGAACATGAGTCCTAACGTTCTCTGAGGATCTTTGGCATCATGTTGAGGGTCAGAAGAGATTATCTATTGAGGATAAGGTCAGCAACAAATGCATTATTTTTCTTTTCTTTTCTTTTCTTTTTTAAATAGAGTCTCACTCTGGCACCCAGGCTATGATCATGGCTCACTGTAGCCTTGACCTCCCAAACTCAAGAGATCCTCCCACCTCAGCCTCCTGAGTAGCTGTGCCACCATGCCTGGCTAAATTTTTTTTATAGAAACAGGGTCTCACCATGTTATCCAAGCTGGTCTTGAACTCCTGGCCTCATGCAAGTCTTCTGCTTTGGCCTCCCAAAGTTCTGGGATTGCAGGTGTTGACCACTGAGCTCATTCCTAATGAATGCATTCTGTTGATGTTAGCATGTTATGTGATAACACTCATGGGAATTTTAAGGGTATTTAGTCTCATTGTTTTTGCTATTATTTTGAACAAAATGATAATTTTATTTGATTTTACTTTCCAACTTTTAGGTTCAAGAGGTACATGTGCAATCTACATGAGCAAATTGCATATCACAGGGGTTCGATGTACAGATAATTATGTCACCCAAGTAATAAGCATAGAACCCAATAGATGGTTTTTGAATCCTCATCCTCTTCCCACCTTCCACTCTCAAGTAGGCCCTGGCATCTGTCATTCCCTTCTTGGTGTCCATGTGTACTCACTGTTTAGGCACTTAAAAATGAGAACATGCCTTGTTTGGTTTTCTGTTCTTGTGTTCATTGGCTGAGGATAATGAACTCTAATTTCATTCATGTTGCTGCAAAGAACATGCTCCCAGTCTTTTTCATGGCTACATAGTATTCCGTGGTATATATCTACCGTATTTTCTTTATCCAGTTCACTGTTGATGGCTGTTTAGGTTGATTCCATGTCTTGGCTACTGTGAACAGTACTGTGATGAACATAACACATGCGTATGTCTGCCTTCATGACAAAGGCTCCAAAAGCAACAGTCTTACTTTCAGTCCAGTGCTTAAATCCTTTCAACTCACTGTCCAGTGCATATGTACACACACTATGTATATACATACACAGATATATGCATGTGCACACTGCACACACACACACACCTCCTATAGCAGACATTCCTGGTGCTCCCTCGTTCCCTCACTCATAACTTCAGTGCAGACCAACCTAACTTGCAACTCCAAATTCAACCCCTGAGGACTTTCTTTGGCACCAAAGCACTTTGTCCATCCACTGGGCAGGCTAGACGTGCAGCCTGCAGCCAAGGACTATTGGTAGTTGGTATGTAAATACCCCAGCTCCCTTTCCTATCACAGGAATAACTCTGAGGAATTAAGCTTCAGGTGCTCTCAGTTGCAATGAGTTTTAAAATACCCACTTTATTTCTGCCTCCTCTTTACTGTCTCATTGTCCGCTCCTGTACTGATTTTTCCTGGGATGATTTCTAAAATATTTGCCTTTAATCTTTATCTTAGGATATTCTTCTGAACCCAAGTTTGGAGAACCCAAAGTAAGACATTCCTCATCCTTCACTTTAGGATAAGGATGCTCCCATACTGAGCATTAAGTGAGAAAATGCATGTAAAGTGTCAATCACAGTGCCTGGTTCAAGTACGTGATCATTAATATTTATTATTATTACTGCTATCCCCGTTTTTGTTAAAGTACATGTCCTCACTATCTTTTGCCCTTACCACGTTCTCCCCTTCTCATTTGCTGTCTCTTTCCAATGCTGTGGCTTTCATCCCCAACCACTAAAATCCAGGTTGAGTAAAGGAGGACAGTAGCCCTGAAGGCATTCATTGCCATCAATCACTTGTGGCTTCTAAACAGACCTACCTGGGTGTCCAGATACCTCAGAAATCTTTGGGAAGCAAAATCAATGGGGACGTCAGTGGCCACAAGCTGTTTTCTTTTTCTGTATTGTAACTTTGCATCTGTGTTTCCCCTCGTGGCTGGAGCAGAAGCAGGAGCCACTTCATGCTGTTGGATGCGGGCTCTGGTGATGATGCTCAGAGAGGAAAGGTTATTGGTCCCAAGAAGACAGTTTCCTCTCCAGGGGCCATAAAATGCAGTGGCTCCAGATTCCAAGCAAAAAGGTGAATGAGAAAAACAGAGCAATGTAGTGCATAATGAGCTGGAGAATGGGAACCCAGCCTAAAGAATTTTAAATTAAGATGTTTAAAAAGTGTGTGAGAGCCAAGAAATCCATATATAGTCCTACAAAATGTGCACCCCCGCCTTTGTCTGAACCCAGCCTTAACAGTTTATGGAGTTTTGTTATAGTCTACAAGCCATTTACAAAGCATTTGGTCCTCTTTATAATCTTGTGTGGTCAGCAGCAATTTGTTATCGGAATCTCCATTTTAGAGAGCAGGGAATTGAAGACCTCAACATGTAAATGACTCTTATAAGAAAAGAGCACACAGTTAAAATGCATGGAATATCTGATTATAAATACTGTGCTGTTTCTATGAACACACTCAGAGGTGGTGTCTTTGGAAACAGAATCTCCCTCACAAGGTTGTAAAGAGCTGAATCACCATGAACTCAACTCCTGTTGAAAAGAGTGAGTATGATTCACGGGAATTCATCCATGTGAGCTGATCAGTCACTCAGAAGATAATAAACTCACAGAATAAAGGACAAGAGGATATTCCACGCAAGAGCAGGACTTTTTATTTATGGGGTCGAATAATGCCCCTCAAATTCATGTCCACCCAGAACCTCAGAATGTGTCCTTTTTTGAAAATAGGGTCTTTGCTAACTTGATTAAGGTAAAGAGTGGGGTGAGATCATATTGGATTTTGGACCCTAAACCCAATGAATATCCTCATAAAAGACATAAAGACACACATAAGAAGGCCATGTGAAGACAGGGGCAGAGGTTAGAGTGAGGCTGCCATAAGCCAAGGGACACCTGGAGCCAGCAGAAGCTGGAGGAGGCAAGAATTCTGCCCTAGAGCCTTTAGAGGAAGCATGGCCCTGCTGACACCTTGGTTTCTGACTTCTGGCCTCCAGAAATGGGAGATAATCTATTTCTGTCATCTTAAGCCACTGAGCTTGTGGTCATTTGTCCCAGTAGTCCCAGAAGTCTATAACATAAGATGATTTCCTAGGCGCAAGAGCATGAGGACTCGCCATGCACTTTCACAACCATCCTGACATGGAATCATGAGAAAGCTCCTATAGGACAGATAACGTCATGCTCATTGTATAGGTGAAGGAGCTTAGGCTCAGAGAGGGTAAGTGACTCACTCAAAACCACACAGTTCCTCAAGGGCAGAGCAGGGATCTAAGCTCACAGCTATGTTTTCAATCAGCACTGAGTTGCAGTGTGATTGTGGGACTCACAAAGAATAAGCATGTCCCCGCTATTGCATGCTGAATGGGCTATCCTTTCTGCTCTGTTCCCCCAGCCCTATACCCCAGGGACAGCAAAATGCACACGTGTATCAATCTGGGCTCTTTAGACTACAAGTGGTGTAAGTTAACTTGCTTAAATCAAAATAAGCAACTGAACTGAAAGGGAGATTCATTGGATCCATTGACTGACAAAATGAAAATTCAAGAACTATTCCAATGTCAGGGATGGAGTTTTCGGGGGCTTAAGCAGCATCACTGAGAACATCTCTGTCTCCTTCATCCCATAGGTTGGCTTTTCTGACAGGTAGGTTCCAGTGGAATCGATGACCACCAACAGTATTGGGTTTATACCCTACCAGCTTAGCAACTCCCATGGCGAGTTTAACCTTGGCCTGTCTGATTCCAGAGCTTCCCTTTGCCGTTTTTACTGCAGCGTACTGATTTCCAACATTTTTTCCCTTTATTTATTCCACAAATATTTTTTAAGCACCGAAACTCTGCCAGGTGTTTTGCAAGATGCTGGAGAAACAGCAAAGAATGAGACAGATGAGGTCTCTGGCCTCCTTGAGAGCACTTCTATGCCTAAAGGTAGATGGGGTGGGGGATATAGAGAAAAGAAGATAATTATATACAATACAATATGGTGTAATGTTAGATGGCCATGATATAAACTATAACAAGAAAGGGGTGTGTTTATTTTCAATACAGTGGTCGTGGGAGGACTCTTGAAGAGGGGACATTGTATTTACACTTGAATAGTAACTGGCCTACAGAAGGCCTTGAACAAATATTTGAATGACGGTGTTTAATTCAATTCTCTGCACAAAACTATGATGTCAGTTCATTACGATATCCATTTTACAGTCCAGTAAACTGAGATTTGAGGAATTTAAAACAACCTGACCAAGACCACTCAGACGGCCAGTGTAAAACTGGGATTTGACACCAGAGTCCTTGATTTGAGCACTGTGATTTTGCTACCCCCAGGAGCATCACTGCCCACACTCTCAATGCTGTTTCCATCAGTGATGCTCAAGTGTCCCTGAACATAGTCCGTTGGCACAGTGGCCCCAGAAGCCCAGGAGTACAGACAAACACCTCAGGCAGAGTTTGTACCAAAGTTCCTCTGCACGCCTCCTTGCCTCCCAAATGCTGCTGCAGAGCCCACAGGTAATGTTCACCTCCGAGTAACATTGACCCTTCCTTCCCAAAGGCATCCATGGTGTCTACATCCCGGAAAATGCTCCCTGACAGTAACCTAGAAAGCCCTCCAGATTAAGGATGAAACATGTCAAGTATCTAGCTCTTTTTCTGTGTAACCCTTGCTCAGAGAATTTCAGGGCTAGACTGAAAATTTTCTGTCTCCTTGTGAGCTGAAAACCCAGAAAGGGAAGTGATGTGGCTAAAATTTTATAGGGAGGAAGTAGAAACCCCATGGACATGAAAGTGTTAAGGGTATGAGATTTAGAGTCGGGCAGTCTCCATTACAAATTCTGGCTTAACACTTAACACCTCTTTGAGCATCTGCTAAGTACCTACTGCCTGACTAAGCGTATTATTTGAATTATCTTATTTAAATTAATTCAATCAACAGCATGATGCAGCATTAGATAGACACAATAATATATATCTCCCCTATAGATCTAGAGATGTTTATATATATATATACATATATATCTTATCTATGCATCTTATAGATAAGAAAATCTTAGTCTCAGAAAGGTAAAGTGCCAGTTAATTCATGGTACAACCAGAATTTGAACCCCATTCTGACAGACTCTGCAGCTCTTGCTCTTAGTTTTGTTGTTATTATTATTATTTGCCAGAATATACTCTCAGTTTATGTGTACAGACATTGTTGCATGTCTACTTTGCACTGATATAAGTCTGGAAGTTTCGAGGGAGATTGCATGGATGAGAAGCCAGATGCAGCCTTGGCTGAAAAATTAATATCCTGGCTGGGATTTCCTTCACCAGTTGCTATGCAAAAAGAACACATAAATTTTAGAGCAACCACCTTTTTAGGTGTGAGTTTGGAGTCTTTCAGAATAGAAGACTGGGCTGGGTGCAGTGGCTCATGCCCGTAATCCCAACACTTTAGGAGGCTAACGCAGGCAGATCACTCGAGACCAGCCTGGCCAACATGATGAAACCCCATCTCTACTAAAAATAGAGATATTAGCTGGATATGGTGGCACAAGCCTGTAATCCCACCTACTCGGGAGGCTGAGGCAGGAGAATTGCTTGAATGTGGGAGGTGGAGGTCGCAGTGTGCTGAGATCGTGCCACTGCACTCCAGCCTGAGGGTCGGAGCGAGACTCCATCTCAAAAGAAAATAAAGAATAGAAGACGGATAGTGTCAACAGTTTGGCATTGGCCAGTAACATCCTCATCATCCTAGTTTTCCTCTTTGTCACAGTACCATCAGGACCACCATTTGTTAAAGGCCTAGCAAATGTCAGATCTCATCCCATGTGCCTTGTATGTACTTTCTAACTTCATCCTCACAATAATTCTGTGATGTTGATGACACCTACCCAGTTTTTACCATGGAGAAAACAAAGATCCAGAGAAGAAGAATAATTTGTCCAAGATCACAGACTGTTCCGTGAAGTACAGCTACAGTTCTATTCAAGGTCTCCTCGAATCTACAGTATGCCAATTTCACCAAATGGTCTGATTGTTAAGAAACGGGATAAGTATCCCTTTAAACATGACCAAAAAAGCAAAGAGAAATGCCAGCATCCAATTAAATAAGAACGCTGCATGGGTGATCAAGGAGAGATGAGTGGACGGACACATATGTCTTTGAGCCCGTGAGTTAAAACAAGTGAGTCTTCCTACAAGGGAGTCTGTGGACTTGGCTATTACCCCTGGCAGCAGACACATGCAATTGGTTGAATAGACTCTCCACCCCAAGCATGGGAAAGGCTGGTCTTGGCAGCGGCAATTGTTTCAAACACTGCCTCTGCTTGAGGTCTTGCTGCTTGTGCGATAGTTCCCTCTCTCTTCCTGCACATTCCACCTACTGCTTCCCCTGGCAGGAGCCAGCAGCCTAGCAAAGAGGAAGCTTCTCTCATGCCATGGCCTGTCACATGGACATCTGAGGTTCTGCCCTGCTCAGGATCCTCTCCCCATTTTTTTGCATCAGAACTCTCCGTGATGGCACCACGAGATTGGTCCCGATGCACTTCTACTACCACAGTGTATGTACAGTCTGGCCAATCAGAGCAGCTCATTCAATGGGCCACAATAATTTGTTCAGGGAGGAACATGTGACAGAAGCTGAGATTCCTTCCTGGAACTTTTAATTTGGATTTGAGAGAGAGAGAGATGATTGCTTGCCAGACTGTTAGGACATATATTTGAGGCTGTCAGAGACTATCTTGCCTGTCGTGTGGATGGCCCCTGAATTGACAATGCAGGAAGGGGGCTCAGAGAACACTAGGCTCATTCATTCAGCCCTCTTGCCTAGAGCCAGCAGGATCCATGGACTTCTCTGCTGTATATCTCAATAACTTTGTGTTTTTACTTAACTAGTTTGAGATAGACTGCCACTTATAACTGAAAACATCCTGGTATGTGTCTCGTCCTTCCAAGCAGAATGTAACGGGCTTTGTGTAGAACCCTGATTCCCATGATAATGTATCTTCATTCCCTGACACTGTGCTCTGCTCTAAAGACTGACTCAGGAAAGGACTGCCCTTCATAAACAAGGTGGGGGTGGCGATGGTGACAATAATGATGAAGGACGAAGAGGAGGAGAAGAACACTATGATAGCTCAATTTACTCTTATTCAAAGCCTGTCTTTGGCGTTTTCTTCACCATGAAACTAACTTTCAAAGCCCACACTGACCCCCCACTTTCTCCAAACACTCAGAACTTAGCCACTGAAATCACACCAACATTAACGAGTTTTTTTTCTTTTTTTCTTCATATACTTCTTCATTCTGAGAATATTTACAATGCACCAGGCACTGTTGACTACCTTGGAGTTTACACAACTATTTCATATGTGGAGTTTTGTCACATCGACTCAATTATAATTTTTACCTTTGTTGTTGCCACTCCGAGCTGGCCATGCCACTTAGAAGGAAGTGAGTTTTGGAATCACATCAACCTGAGTGGGAATCCTAGCTCCACCTCTCACCAGATGTATGGCTTTGAGCAAGTTATTCAATGTCTCTGAGCCTCAGAGTCTGCAAGATGCTAGTACTTACCTCACAGGGCCTTGAGGAATAAATGAGATGTTTAGATGATTTATGTGGCACACGGTGGCTTCAATAAACTATTTTTGCCAGGCGCGGTGGCTCACACGTATAATCCCAGCACTTTGGGAAGTCAAGGCAGGTGGATCGCTTAAGGTCAGGAGTTCAAGACCAATCTGGCCAACATGGTGAAATCCCGTCTCTACTAAAAATAAAGAAATTAGCCAGGCATGTGGCAGGCACCTGTAATCCCAGCTACTTGAAAGGCTGAGGCAGGAGAACTGCTCAAACCCAGGAGGCAGAGGTTGTAGTGAGCCAAGATTATGCCACTGCAAGTCAGCATGGGCGATAGAGTGAGACTCTGTCTCTAAATAAATAAACAAATAAAAACAATAAAAAGTGCTGTTATTACAAAAAGCCTCTTAGGCACCTAACATGATGCCTAATCAATATCACTGAATGACAACACCTACAATAGGAGAATTGGCCAAGCACTGTGCTCAGTCTAGTAGGGATAGCAAAATAAATGGATTTGTCCCTTACCCTGAAGGCTTTTACATATCCAGAAGATGACAAATAGAGCCAGAATAATTAGGGTTAAGAATTCAGGCTCTCAGAGCAGGATATTTACAATGCTTCATTTTCCTCCCTCAGCTAATAATAATGCCTATTTCATAAGATTTATGTGATGGTTAAATTTTCTAATAAAACAGTAAAGCATATAATAAACATTTGATAATAATTGATTATTGAGTGTTTCCTGTAAGCCCTTTACATATAATAATGTAATAATTATGTTTATTAACACTGTATTATAAATTAATAGTTAATGTTAGATAATCAAGGTGTCATCTGTGATGGGAATGTTGGCATTCAAGCATAAGACACTGCAGTTTTCTGATTCTCACCAGTTCTTCTCACAAAGTTCAATGTTTATTAACACTTTATTATAAATGAATAGTTAATATTATTAGGTAATCAATACAAGTTGTCATCTGTGATGGGAATATAGGAGTTCAAGCATAAGACACTCCAATTTTTTGATCCTCACCAAAGTTCTATAAATCCAATTTGAGGAAGGGAAGGATCAGAGAAACTGAGCCACCTGTTCAAGCCCACATCGAATTTGAATCTAGGTTTGTCTTACTGTAACTTTGAGGTCCACATGCATATGTGTGTCTGTGTATTTATGTATGTGAATGGTGTGTAGTGTGTGTGGTATGTGGCATGTGTATAAGAGTATGTGTCTGTGTGTGCATGAAGGTCTATTGTGTGTGTGTTTTTTACATTTCCTCCTGAGTGTGTGTGAGCTCTTAGCCTCTCTAGCTTGTAAAACAAAGCTTTAGGCTATGTTTGGCCAGATGTGGGATCCCAGCACACTTTGTTCAGAGCTCCCCTTCAGTTTTCAACATTGCAGAAAGTCCAAACATTCCATTTTGCAGGTGGGACTGTTATAACTTGAAGGGATTAAGGAAGGTGAATAAGACGGTCAAGTTTAGGTACATCTGAACAGTGTTGGACTTGTCTTTGGAGATATCTTTGGTCTATAAGAAAGGCAGTCAGTTAGCAGAGATAGGAGTTAGAAATGTGCAGCTCTGTCCAAGTCTCTGCAGACTTTCTCAGTGCTACAACTTTAGTCCAAGCCACTACCATCTCTTACTCAGAAAATGGTAAAATTATTGTTCTCCCTGCTTCTTCCCACCCCTCCATTTCATTCTCCTCAGACTACAGAGTGACAGTTTTTAAAAATGCAAATCAGTTTTGCATGTTAGTGTCCTTTTCTTTCATAGTGAAGAATTCCCATTAGCATTTCTTGGAAGGCAAGTGTAGTGGTGATGAATTCCCTCAGCTTGTGTTTGTCTGGGAAAGACTTTACCTTTCTTTCATATTTGAAGAAAAGCTTTTCTGGGTACGTACAGTATTCTCATCAGTAGTAAGTCATTATCATTAGTAACATTAAATGTAAATGGACTAGATTCTCCAATTGAAAGACATAAAGTAGCTAAATGGATAAAAATGAGAATCAGATTATAAGATTTCCTGATGCCTTGAAGATAAAACACAAACTCCTTTCCACTGACTATGGAGCCCTACGTTAGAGGTCTGCAAACTATCATGTGGGCCAAATCCAGCCCAATGCCTGTTTTTATAAAGACAGCTTTATTGGCACACACTGTATCCATCCATTTTTATATGTTCATGGCTGCTTTCTCTGTCAATAGAAGATTTGAGCAGTTGAAAATAAAACTATGTAATCTGTAATGCCTAAAATATTTGCTATCAGGCAATTTACTGGAAGAGTTTGCTGACCCCTCCTGCCTTATATCACCTGGCTCCTGTGTCTGGTTCATCCATGCAACTTTCTAATTTCCTGTGTGCCACAGCCATACTCCATAAAGCTCATCCCCACCCTGGGCCAACATTCATCTCTTCCATCTTTACATGGCTGACTCTTAACCACTAAGATCTTACCTTGAATACTTTGTAGACATCATTATGTTATTTTATTTTCTTCATAAAACCTGTTGCTTTGTGAAATCATGTATTTATTACTTTACTTAACTAATTCATCCAAAAAATATTTATTGAATATCTACTATGTGCCCAGTAATTGGTGAATGCCAGTAATGGAAAAAAAGTTATTCTTTTCTGTTTAGAGCTCCCATTCTGCTTAGGGAAGACTGAAGATAAAGATGTAAACACATAACAAGTGGGGTTTTTTCCCAGTGAAAAAGGCTATATATTAGTGTTCTCCAGAGAAAACAGAACCAATAAATATATAGAGATGTCTAAGGGGAGATTTATCATGGGAATTAGCTCAAGAGATTATGGAGGAAGGATAAGAAGGCTCACAATATGCCATCTGCAAGCAGGAGAATAAGGAAAAATGGTAGTGTAATTTAGTTCAAGTTTAAAGGTCTGAGAACCAGGATCTCTGATATATAAGGGCAGAAGGAGATTTATATCTTAGATGAAGAAGAGAGGGAGAGAAATTGCCATTTTTCTGCATTTTTGTTCTATTCAGGCTCTCAGTGGATTGGATGATGCTAACTCACATTGATAAGGGGAGATACTCTTTGCTTAGTCTACTGATTCAAATTTGAATCTCTTTTGGAAAAACTCTCACTGAAAATTTAAGGGAACACAAATAAATGAAAAGATATCCCATGTTCATAAATTGGAATAATTAATATTGTTAAAATGCTCATATTGCTTAAAAGTGATAAACAGATTTAGTACAATATTTATCAAAATACCAAAGACATTCTTCATAGAAATAGAATAAAAATAACATTTGTATAGAACCACAAAAGACTGAGAATAGACAAAACAATTTTGATCTAAAAGAACAAAGCTGGCGTCATCATACTACCTGACTTCAAAATAGATTACAAACCTATAATATTTGCAATAGCATGATACTGGCATAAAAACAGAGACATAGACCAATGGAATAGAATAGAGAACAAGGAAATAAATCCATGCACTTAAAGCCTGCTAATTTTTGACCAAGGCATCAAGAACAAACATTTGGGAAAGGAGAGTCTCTTCAACAAATTATGCTTAAAAATCCACATGTAGAATAAGACTGGACCCTTATCTCTCACCATATAAAAAAATCAACTCAGAATGAATTAAAGATTTGCATGTGAGACTGAAAACAATGAAACTACCAGAAGAAAACATAGAAAACACTTTATAACATTGGTCTGGGCAAGAATATTTTGGATAAGACCTAAGAAGCATAGGCAACGAAAGCAAAACTGAATAAATAAAACTATATCAAACTAAACAGCTTCTACACAACAAAGGAAACATCAGAGTGAAGACACAACCTACAGAATGAGAGAAAATATTTGCAAACTATGCATCTGACAAAAGGTTAATATCCATAATATATAAGGAACTCAAACACCTCAACAGCAAAATAATCTAATTAAAAATGGGCAAAAGACCTGAATAGACATTTCTCAAAAGAAGACAAACAAGTGGCCACAAATATATTTCTTTAAATGCTCAGCATCATTAATTATCAGACAAATGCAAATCAAAATCACATTGAAGTATCACTTCACCCCAGTTAGAATAGCCATTATCAAAAAGACAAAAAATAACAAACACTGGCAAAGATTTGGAGAAAGCACAATGCATACCTTTTTGGTGGGAATGTAATTTAGTAAAGCCATTATGGAAAACAGTATTAAGGTTTCTCAAAATATTAGAAGTAGAATTACCATGTGATCCTGTAATCCCACGGCTGGGTATATATACAAGGAAAATAAAATGACGGTATGAAACTCCCATGTTTATTGCAGTACTTCCCACAGTAGCCAAGATATAGACACAACCTGTGTCCAACAATGAATGAATGGATAAAGAACATATAGTACATATAGACAATAAAATACTATTTGGCTACACACACACACACACACACACACACAATGTACTGAAACAGTACACTGTACCCTATAAATATGTACAATTATGTGTCGATTAAAAACAAATAAAAAATTGGTGCAAAGTTTAGAATGTAAGTATAAGATCTTTCAGAAAACTAATAGGTTGGTTTTATATTTAACAAAAAAGAAAAACTCTAATAGTAACAGTTTTTTTACCAGCTATCTGGACACCCCTTAGGTCAGTCAAGTTGACGCATAAAATTCACCATTGCAGGTTATGAAGACAATAAAACAGAGTGATCTATTAGGAAATGACTGTAGGCGTGGGGAGTATTTAGAGCATGTATATGAGGAAGTGTTAATATTAGAGCTGAGAACTGCATGATAAGAAGGAGTGACTCGGGGACGATCTGGAATATTTTAGAGAGATGAAACAACATCAGTGCAAAGTTCCTGAGGCAGGAGAGAGGTTGGAACAATGGAAAGAAAGCAGTGTGGCCGGACTAGAGACAGAAGGAATGAGGCATTCACGACTCCCTCTCTACATTTTAAGCTCCTTAAAGACCTTGTTCATTTTGTTCACGGCCCTATTTCCAGCCCCTAGAAACTCTCCCACTCAGTTTTACTCGTCCGTGCAAAAAGAAAGTTAAACTAGGTGATGCGTTAAGTGCCTTGCCAGCTCAAACCTTCTACAATTTGAACTTCCTGAAATAATAGAATTGAGTCCACTGGCTTCCCTTTCCAGCACCAGCAAAATGTCCTCATCATCATTTTACAAACTGTCCAAGTGGCAACTCTTAACCATAGATCAGCAAACACACAGCTAAGCCGGGGATTTCTAGCACGTTCTCTTGGATGTGCAGTTTGTTGGAATGTAAACAAAGCAAGATTCTGTTGGTCAAAGTCTCGCCCCTTCAACTCCAGGTCTTCCTGAGAAAGTCAGATACACAAGGAAGCTTTTAAAAATAGCTTCCCCACTGCATTTTTAATGCATGCTCAGTTTTTTAAATGTTAGTAAGTATTCACTGCGAAAGGAGGGGGAACAAGTGACTGATAAAATTTTTCCCTCTTTCCCAGTTTACATGTCTCTGTCCCTGCTTCTTTCCCAAGTTGATTTATGGGAAGAACACGTTCTTCTTCACAAAATGATGGGCACAGGCCAGGTGTGGTGGCTCACACCTGTAATCCCAGCACTTTGGGAGGCCAAGGCAGGAGGATCATAAGGTCAGGAGTTCAAGACCAGCATGGCCAACATAGTGAAACCCCATCTCTACTAAAAATACAGAAAAATTAGCCAGGCTTGGTGGTCAGTGTCAGTAATCCCAGCTAATTAGGAGGCTGAGGAAAGGAGAATTGCTTGAACCTGGGAGTGGAGGTTGTAGCGAGCTGAGATCGCTCCACAGCACTCCAGCCCAGGCAACAGTGCGAGACTCCATCTCAAAAAAAAAAAAAAATGTGATGGCCACAAAGCTAAAAATCCACTGAAGATCTTTGCTCTTCTTATTTCTTACACACAGATGCACATGTGCACGTATACACTTCTATGAACACAAAGAAATGTACCAGATGCACAGCCATTGATACTGTTCACTAAAATACACTTAAGCACCAACATGAACTTATATTCACTACCTTCAGCACATGCGCAAATATTCACATGCACACATGCCAATAAGCACATGTATGCCTATTCATATGCATCCTGACACACTTTGTATTTGTGGTTTAAGAACATGAGTACATGACTAAGTTTGCCTATTTGCATACATATATCTTACATGTAAGTTACAAAGTACATACATATGGGCTTGCATATAAATCCTGAAAGACACACATATAAGGACATAGGAGACAAGCCCTTACAAACAGAGGCATATGTGACTGTGGGCACATGCATACAATCATGTACATAGTAGCTTAGAAACACAACATGCATGCAATCATTACTGCCCACACACAGCATGCAGACACAATCACTGCACACAAACATACGCACTAAGGGCCTTCATACAGTTTTCCTGCATGATCTGGTGAAAAAAAAATACAATTGGTAAATAGTTGCGGATGCATTCTTGCTTCTGCTTTGTGCTTTTTTCTGCTAGAAAATAGAAAATCTGTTGTGGTGGAATAAGTGAACTAGTCAGAAAATAAGATGCAGGCTTCTCCAGAAAGAGGAGGTCTGGTGTTTGTCTCTGCAAAGAAACCCAGAGCGAGGAGCTTAGGCTCCGCAGGGAGCTGGATATGCACTCCTGAAATTCATGAAATCCTCACCAGAGGGAGTCTCCCCGGCTGTTCCTCAACATCCCGCAAATTAATATTAACAACTTCCTTACATTTATGATTTCTTTTGACTTTGGAGGAAATGCCTTCCTGTCTATGTTCTGCTTGTATTTTTAAGCATCCACCCAGGTGGGAAGGGCAGGTGGGAATGTCACGATGCCATTTCAGAGGCAACAACCACCAAGGCGTGGCAGTGGCCGTCGTGCGCCATCTATGGCGTTGGGCTTGTGGCAAGTGCTTTTGCAACAACCCTAATGGGTAAATATATTAATATCGCCATTTTGCAACTGAGTAAAGAGGGGATAAAAACAGTAATAACTTTTTCAAGGTCACAATGGATGAGGCTGCTATTTAAACCCAGGTTGGCTTTGAAAAGACCGGCTCAGAGGGTGGTGGAGCCTGGGGTGCTTTAGAATAATGAGGTTTTTTTAAGCTTTATTTTTAACAGTTTTTTTTTTTTTTGAGTGAGCATAGCCAGACCCACTTCACAAGGCCAGTCTAGCCGTCTTCTCTTCTAATAATTGGCCTCTGTCCCATGGGAGCAGTTCTCTGTGGGAAGCAGAAGTTACAAAAGCCACAGAAGGAGCAAAAGATAAGCATGTTCAGGCTGTTGACTATAGCGGAGTCTCTCAACCTCAGGCACTGTTGATCTATTGGGCCAGATAATCCTTTGTTTTGGGGGCCTGTCCTGTGCACTGTGGGATATTGAGTCACATTTCTGGACTCTAAGCTGTAGATCCAATAGTACCCTCCATCCATTGTGACAAAAATGTCTCCGACATTGCCAATGACCTCTAGGAGATAAAATCACCCCTGATTGAGAACCACTGGACCACAGCCTGCTTTCTGAACACCTGCTGTGTGCCAAGCATTGAATGATGTGTTTTAATTCACTTGCTCTTCCCAACAACTCCATAAAGTAAGACTATTAATTTCCCCATTCTATAAGTGAAGAAACTGAGGCACCAAGAGGGCAGATTACTTGAGATGACACATGTTTTTCCACCATCTTCTATTATCACTCCTGATATTAGCAAATACTATTGATCACTCTATCTCACTCTGCGCTAGGCACTGTGCTTTATATGATCTGTTTTAAGTTTTACCACAATTCTCTGCAGTAGCTATCACTTCCATTTTACAGATGAGAGAACACAGGTCCACCTAGCAAAAAAGGTAGAGCAGGGATTCAATCTTGTGTCCATGTGATTTGCAGCCTGAGTGTTCACCAGGTCTAAAACACCACGACCACAGCAGAGAGAAAAGATTCGATTGGAACTCCAGAACCGAAACACACGCTTTCATTTGAGCATTTCCTGGTTTGTGAGCCAGGCACAGTGATTTTAAATAACTGAGCTGCTATTAAAAAAAAAAAAAAAATCGTGCTACTGAATTCTAAAGCAAATTTCTTATGGCTTCATTGTTAAACCTTAACCATCCTTTCCCTGTGAATCACCACCAAATTGTTCACTGTGCTTTAGTTAGCGCCAATTAACTCCTTACAATTGAGCATATTTTCCACTATTATAGGGGCCGCATAAAATCTTCCAGCAGGGAGGCCCAGAAACCTCAGAATCCAAACCAGATGATGATCCTCAGCTCATTGTGACCCAAAATAAACCAGTCACGGCTGTGAAGGATTACAAATAAAATCCTATTAAAATCTAGCATGCACCAGGTCCTCTAAAATAGCACAAGATCACAACTGTGAGTGTTCTGGGCGAATATGCTTACTCTATTTTGGGGGGAAAGTAAAAAGTATTAAAAAAATAATAATTAGCATCTATTCCTTTTTCCTCTTGGTAATAATAGCACAGGTTTTGGCTGGGTATCTTCTGCCTCTTAAATACACAGCCTCTTCCTCACCTCCAGGGGTGGGTTCTGATTGCCTTAAACCAATCCACATACTCCAGGAAGCCATCCTGATTGGTTCAAACCTGATACAATGTGAACCGACGAGATAAGAGATCTATTTGCTGGAGGTAAAAAAACATCCTTCATACCTACCTGAGATAACTATACGGAACAGCATGGGGACAAGGAAACAGAGGACTTATATGCTGTAAGTTTGTATTTATTTTTGCTATAAATACCGTAATAAATTCCTGAAAATGTAAATCATAGTAAAATATCTGTGACACAAGAGCTCTCTTTCTCTCTCTTTCCTTCCTTCCTTCCTTCCTTCCTTTCTCTCTCTCTCTCTCTTCCTTTCTTTCATCTATCAGGGTCCTGCTCTTTTGCCCAGGCTGGAGAGCAGTGGTGCAATCTTCTCTCACTGCAACCTCTACTTCCCAGGTTCAAGCAATTCTGTCTCAGCCTTCCTGGTAGCTGGGATTACAGGTCTGCACCACCACACCCAGGTAATTTTTGTATTTTTAGTAGAGAGGGTGTTTTACCATATTGGTCAGGCTGGTCTCAAACCCCCGACCTCAGGTGATCCACCCAAAATGCTAGGATTACAGACGTGAAGCACTGTACCTGCCCATTTGTTTTCTTAATGTCCCAAGTTGCACCCAAGAGAAGACTGGGAAATACAAAGGACTCCTGCAAGCTTCTGGGAACCATTTTGAATCGTGAGGGGTGTCACTTTTAGGATGAGGCAGAAAAGAAAGTGGAGAGAAGAGATGGGAAACATCCTTGTGCCTTAGATCAAATCCCATTTGAAGCCATATCTCCTGGGGTAAATATTGACTCATTTACCCAAGTCAATAAATCCCTTTTGCTGTCCAAGGCAACCTGAATTGGACTTTCTGTTAACTTCAAACATCAGATTTCTGGTATAAAACTTGTATTAACTAAGACAAGGATTTATTGAACAGGTTCAGTGGCTTATGCCTGTAATCCCAACACCTTGGGAGGCCAAGGCTGGTGGATCACTTGAGTACAGGAGTTTGAGGCCAGTCTGGGTGATATGGAGAGACTCTATCAAAAAATACCAAAATTAGCCAGGTATGGTGGTATACAGCTGTGGTCCCAGCTACTGGGGAGACTGAGGTGGGAGTACTATTTGAGCCCAGGACGTGCTGCCCAGTGAGCCAAGATCATGCCACTGTACTCCAGCCTGGCCAACAGAGTGAGACCCTATCTCAAAACAACAAGAGGATTTATCACTATGCATTGATAGCCTATGAGGGGAACTGGAGGAAAGAATGAAACAGAACCTTGAAAAACATGTTTATGTCAGAAGCTTTCCATGCATTACTGCATTAATCCTCAAACAGCTCTGAATGGTTAGATACACCCATTATCATTTACAGTTGAGGAAACTGAGACTCAGGAAGGTAAAAAAAAAAAAAAAAATCATGCCTGAGGACTCACAGCTGGTAAGTGGTAGAGCCAAGATTTGAACCCCACTCTGACTAGTTCTACAGAAGCTTATTATTTCATTAAACTGCTTAACCTCAGCCATATTCCATGAACAGATTCTGACATCCTCACTGATGGGGAATTCTAAAAATCAGGAAAATAAGTACTGGAACTGGGACCCAAACACTCCCTAACTTCAAAATACTATATCCTCCTCCTTCTGGAAGCCCCTTTTTGGGATATCTACAACTCATGGTGCAACTATTCCAGGTAAACTCTTTAAATGGCATTGGTGACTTATGAATACAGCCACTTAAAATGCTTGTACTCCTGACCTTAACTTGGCACCGTCACCACGATCCCTGGGAACATTGCTAACTTTGAGTAGTTATGGGCACACTGATTCCAAATTCCAGCTGGACCTTTCTCCAGACTTCCCACCTCTGAATCACCAGGTCCTACAAGACATATTAGTCTAAAGAATGAAGCAGCATGCATTCTGCTGTTGCTTCTAGCAAAATTAATGCCCCCCACGCACATGCATTCCATAGCTGGGCCAATGAATAAATGAATGGGCTCTGAGAGTATGTAAATGATTCATAGCTCATTGGTTCCTTCCAGTACCCTATTTATAATAAATTCATGAAAAAATAAATAGCAGTAAAAGTCTTTGACACCAGAGCCCTCGCATTTGTTTTCTTAATGCCACAGGTTACAACTAAGAGAAGACCTGGGAATTACCAAGGTTAATCAATGCAGTTGGGGAATGAGAGTCATTACAGGCTTCTGGAATCCAAAAGATGCTCCCAATTCCCCAAGGACAAAGCTACTCTTACCAAGGATGTTTCCAAAATTCCTATTCCAACAAATTAAGCTTGGATATTTAATATTACTTTTGAAGGTCCATAAGGGAAATTGACTTTTTTTCAAAAGCAAAATTAAAAAGCCACACAGAGGCTGTGCCAATCCTATGCATGAGGTCACTCATCCATCCATTCATTCATTCATTCATTCAATGTTTATGAAGTATTCATCATACACCAAGAATGTCACTAGGCACAGAAAGAAACTATTAGTCTTGCTAACAATAACATAGCAACTTAGAGTCCATACAGTTTTTCTCTTTCTTTCTTTCTTTTTTTTTTTGGAGACAGAATCTTGCTCTGTCACCAGGCTGGAGTACAGTGGCATGATCTGGGCTCACTGCAACCTCTGACTCCCTGGTTCAAGTGATTCTTCTGCCTCAACCTCCGTAGTAGCTGGGATTACAGGCACCCACCACCATGTCCAGCTAATTTTTGTAGTTTTAGTAGAGATGGGGTTTCACCATGTTGCCCATGATGGTCTTGATCTCCTGACCTTGTGATCCTCCTGCCTCAGAAGCTGCGGTCTTTCAGATAGCATGGGTTCAAAAAGATGACTATACCGCTTACTACATGTTACTGCATAAGGAACTTGACTTATCTCAGCCCTAATTTCCACATCTACTAGTCAGAGCTAATCAAAGTCTTTAGGGCTGTTGGGAGAATTAAATGAGCAAATAATCTATACAGAGTGTTAGTACAGTGCTTGGTTATAATAAGCACTTCATAAATTTTAACTATTATTATCCCTAAAATAATATACCCATGCAAAACTGTATCATGAACATGACATTTTTTTCTGGGCTTAGGAACATTAATCCTGACTTCCACATAGAGGCTTTTTCTGATAATGAATAAAGACAGTACTCCCTCAGAGCTTTCTCAAAAAAAGAGGAAAGAGAACACATTCTTCCACTTAAATCTATGAAGATTTGGTAGTTAGTTCCTTTATATTCCTAGGAAAACAAAGGATACATGAGAGTTACATGAGAAGAAACAATTTTGAATGAACAAGGAATCAAACTGGTTTAAAAATGAGCAAGAGAGAGAACTTGCCGAACAAGCATCTCAGACAAGCCCAGAGGTCTGCAAAAAGATGGACTGCTTGGGGAGGCAGTGGGTTCCCTACCCCACCCCACCCCAGCCCACCCCCCACTAGTGTGGCCTTTTGTCATAGTGGAACATAAAGTGAGTATTGGCCACACTGAGCTGTAAGGCTACCTACTAGACTGAATTCCCTTGTTCTCTTCCTGTAGCCCTTTGTCCCATGTTACTTAGGTGGAGGGAAGGGGAAAGGTATTTTGTATTTATGAGTCAAATAACTATTCACCTCTCAGTGCCACAGTGCAGTTTTACCTGGGAAGGTAGAACTTTGTAGAATCAAACCTTACCTAGGTTCAGTTCCTCACTCTGCTACTCAGACCTTACTCTATATGCTCAGTGGCAAATGACCTTACACTCCTGGTTCTGTTTCCTCATTTGTTAGGGGAAAAAAGAGAAAAAAATATGGTCAAACTTGAGATTATACAGATTTAGATGAGAAGAGCTATACACAGCGCTTAGCCTAACCAGACGAAGCCAGTTTCCTTTTCCGCTTTTCAGATCCCGCTGAATTCCTCCTTCAGGACGTGCATTTATTTAGTTTACTCACCAAACACCACCAATCCATTTTGTACTAATGTTAAATATTAAGTCATTCTGCTAAATAAGTGATGACTCAGATATCCTTATTATTTCCCATTTAACAGGTGAAACTGAGGCACAGGAAGGTGAAATGACTTACCCAAAGTTATACGACTAGTAGGTGCCAGGGTTGGTTGGAATCTGAACACAGTCTGACCCCAGAGTCCCCTCCCTTAACTAGAGCATCATTCCACTTTTCACTTAATTATTATTAAACAGTCAGCACTCCATATCTTTGGCTTCTGCCTCCTCAGATTCAACCAATCACAGATTAAAATATCTGAAAAATAAAAACAACAAAACACAAAAAGGAATACAAAATTTTTAGATATACCACAACAAGACTTGCATAGCCTTTACATTGTATTAGGTTTTATAAGTAATCTAGAGATGATTTAAAGTATATGGAATATGCATTGTTTACATGCAAAGATGATGTCATTTTATATAAAGGCCTAGAACATATGTGGATCTTGATATCTCCTGGGCTCCTGGAATCAATCCCCTCCAGTACTGAGGGTGACTGTAACTTTCTTGGGAGTGCACCATTTGGTACTCCACTCTATTCCCAGCACTTAAAATAGTGCCTGGCACATAGTAAGTGTTCAATAAACATTGAAATAATGAATGAAGGATGAACTAATAAGCAGAATATTGCTCAACAAGTATCAATTCCCTCTTCTCTCCTCTCCCCTAAGGAGCTGGAAAAACGTGAATTCAAATCTCTTGCATTCTCCTTCAATCTTAGATTTTGCACAAAATTTGTCCAAATTACATATAATCATGGATCCATCATAAAGATGAACTCAGGTAATTAGATCAAATATATAATCTGCAAATCCCCATGCAATGGATTTGTCTGAGAAGGGTATTTGCCTGGAATTTCAGCTGAACCAAATGTCCCTTTGAGGCCACTAAGGAGAAGCTCAGCCTGGTGAAAAACAGGGCATTTGAGTACTGGGATTGAATGATGATTAGAAGACACCCGTGGCTTGCAGTTTACCCATCTGACAAAGGGCTGATATCCAGAATTTACAAAGAACTCAAACAGATTTACAGAAAAAAAACAAGCCCATTCAAAAATGGGCAAAGGATATGAACAGAAGCTTTACAAAAGAAGACATACATGAGGCCAACAAACATATGAAAAAGTGCTCATCATCATTGGTCATTAGAGAGATGCAAATCAAAACCACATTGAGATACCATCTCACGCCAGTTAGAATGGCGATCATTAAAAAATCTGGAGACAACAGATGCTGGAGAGGATGTGGAGAAATAGGAACACTTTTACACTGTTGGTGGGAGTGTAAATTAGTTCAACCATTGTGGAAGACAGTGTGGCGATTCCTCAGGGACCTAGAAATAGAAATTCCATTTGACCCAGCAATCCCATTACTGGGTATCTATCCAAAGAATTATAAATCATTGTACTATAAGGACACATGCACACAAATGTTCATTGCAGCACTGTTTACAATAGCAAAGACCTGGAACCAACCCAAATGCCCATCGAGGATAGACTGGACTGGGAAAATGTGGCACATCTACACCATGGAATATTATGCAGCAATCAAAAATGATGAGTTTGTGTCCTTTGTAAGGACATGGATGAATCTGGAGAACATCATTCTCAGCAAACTGACACAAGAACAGAAAAAGAAATACCGCATATTCTCACTCATAGGCGGGTGAGAAAAATGAGAACACATGGACACAGAGTGGGTGTCTACTATACACTGGGGACTGTTGGGGGAAATGGGGGAGGGACAGCAGGGGGGGGCTGGGGGGGATAGCCTGGGGATGAATACCAAGTGTGGGTGAAGGGGAGGAAGGCAGCAAAACACACTGCCATGTGTGTACCTATGCAACTATCTTGCACGTTCTGCACATGTACCCCAAAACCTATAATGCAAGAAAAATTTTTTTAAAAAAAGAAGACACCTGTGGCAAAGCTGCCTCATAACAAGATTAGTTTGGGGGAGAAAGAGGGGGGTTATTAACATATCCGGGAGACAACTCCCGGCACTGTCTCCCTGATGGGAGCAGAATCTCAGGTTATTTATAGCCACTTCTGAGGAGGAACATGGCACAGGGCGTCCGAGGAGAGAACCATGCCAAGGTACTCTAATGGAACTTGGAGGATAATTTACTGCTCAAGTTCAAGGACTTTTGCAACAAGAAAGAGCCTCTCAAACTCCCAGCAACCTCTACCCAGGAAGGAGATGCATGTGACTGTGCGGGTCTGTCATTCAAGATTCACCATCTCATCAATCTCATCTTCTCCCACAGTCCCTCTGGCTCACTCCTCTCCAGCCACTGCAGCCTCAGGCAGCTCCTCAAACATGAAAAGCACACGCCCACCAAAGGGTTTTCATTTTTGCCCTTTCCTTTGCCTGGACACACTCTTTTGACACCCTTTTAAAATACAGATTTCTGATCACCCTGACATTAGTAATTGAAGGCTGTGGTGAGTTATAACTGTGCCGCTGCACTCCAGCCTGGGCAACAGAGTGAGACTGTCTCAAAAACAAAATAGAATTAAACTAAAAGTTGAAAATAACAAAATACAGACTTCCTTTTCTGCCTCCCTGCTTTGCATTCTTCAACAGCTCTTACCAAATCCATGTTTGCTTTGCCCCCAGTTTGCTGTGTGATCTTGGGCTAATCACTATCCCTCTCTGGGCTTTAGCTTCCCACCTACAAAATGAGAGCAGTGGTTGACAATTCTCTAAAATCCTTTCTAGCATTAACACCCCACATCTCTATGTGCAAATAATTTAAATAAACTTGATGCTGTGTCTGGTCAAAATAGACAGCTTCAGGCTTATTTCTCAATAACAAGGAAGTGACATAGTACATAGTCACTTCTTGTTATTTTCAGTAAAGTCACCCCAAACTCCCAATTAGCAAATCCTGACCCATGGCTCCTAAGAGAAATACAAGGTTGGGTTCCTGCAAGCCCTGACCACAACATTTTTGTCAAAATAGATACATAACCTTGTTTTTTGTCCATTTATGTTTAAAGACATTGTTTATAATGTATACTGATTCATTAACAGTGAGCTCACAATCAACAGTACAGTAACACATGCCTGAGCAACACCTATCCAACACACGGATGTCCTTCTCCAGGCACATCACAGCATTTGCAACACAAGGTAGCACTTCTGCATTTTATTTGGGGAACAATTTTAAACAGCAAAATCACCAATAAAAAGCACATAAATGTGACAAATGTGGCACTAAATAGACTATAAAAAAAGATATTTGTTTAGCATATGAGAGGTGAAAGAAGATGGCGGAGTGTTGCCCTGTTTACCCTAAGCTGGGAATGTTTCCATCACATGATTAAAATGTTTCAGGGCTCTGTACATGCCTGTGAATGACTGTGAAAGTGCCATGAGTATTGGTTTGGGGGTTAAAAATAAATTTTAGCAAGTAAGCAAATTCACAACTACAGAGTCTGGGAATAATTAAGATTGACTGTATAGTTTGCAAAGGTAATTCTTATCTGCCTTCCCCACCACAATGTAAGCTCCAAGAAAGGAGGTGTTGTTCTGTTTTGTTCACCACTTTCTCACTAGCTCCTAGAATATACTACACTCTTAACAAATATTGGTGGGATAAATAAGCCTGAAGCTATTTTGACCAGACACAGCATCAGGTTTACTTCAATTATTTGCACACAGAGATGTGGGGTGTTAATGCTAGAAAGGATTTTAGAGAATTATCAACCACTGCTCTCATTTTGTAGGTGGGAAGCTAAAGCCCAGAGAGGGCTAGTGATTAGCCCAAGATTGTACAGGAAACTGGGGGCAAAGCAAGCATGGATTTTTTTTTCTTGTTCCTTTTCTTTAGACAGATTCTCACTCTGTCACCCAGGGTGGAGTGCAGTGGCACGATCATAGCTCATTGCAGCCTCAAACTCCTGGGCTCAGGTCATCCTCCCACCTCAGTCACCCAAGTAGCTAGGATTATAGGCATGTGACACCATGTCTGGTTAATATTTTCTTCTAGAGACAGGGCTCACTATGTTGCCCAGGCTGGTCTTAAACTCCTGGTCTCAAGCAAGCCTCCCACCTCGGCCTCCCAAAGTGTTGGGATGACAAGCATGAGCCACCGCACCCAGCTGAGCATGGATTTCCTAAGCCATGGCTCGGAGCTCATTCCATTTCACTATACTGCCAGCTCCTTACAGACATGATCTTTGTTATCATTGGGACGTCTCAGAGCATCTGGCTCAGGGCTTAGAACAAAGTGAGTGTTCAATAAATGCTGACAGGCTAGATTACAGAAAAGGTAGGGGATATTCCTGGAAGATGAAAAGGCAGACTGCATCTTCAGCTAAAGTCAATCCCATCAATTGGAATGATTGACTTGATTTTCGGCAGTAGCTCTCTCTGGAAAAAGTTAACAGGGAAGAAGGAAGAACTCTGTGTATTAGTCAAGACTTCATGTTCCAAGTAATGAAAAAAATAAACAAATTTGCTTTAAAATAAGCAAGAGAGAAAATTTATTGACTCGTGCAACACAGAAGTCCAGAATTATGATGAATTTCAGATGTGGTTTGCTCCAAAGTTTGAAAATAGCATTGGGGTAGCAGTTTTGCGGCTCTGCTTTTTGGCAAATCTCTTAGCTGCCTCCCCAAGATGGCTTCTCTCACTAGTAAACTGCGTTCAGGAGTATGAGGCTTAGTATCTACCGAACACAACCTCCAGAAGAAAAGAGCTTCTGTGATCCAGAGTTCCCTCTTAAGAGATTCTCACCTAAGATTCACTGTGATTGGACTGGCTTAGGTCATATGCTTACCCTGAACCAATCACCATAGCTAGGAGAGTGCTGATTGGCTGAGCAGGATCACATGCTCTAATCATAGAGCTAAATATTGGTATCAGTACCTGAAGAATCTTCTATCAAAATTCGGGGATGGTAGAAAGAGGGGAGAGGGGAATGAATACCAGGAAACAGTAGCAGAGATGGGGTTTCACTATGTTGGCCAGGCTGCGAACTCCTGACCTCAAGTGATCAGCCCACCTTGGTCCCCCAAAGTGCTGGGATTACAGGCATGAGCCATTGCACCCAGCTGAGCCTCTGTCTTAAGCCCGCCCCGCCAACTTCTGAAGTTGTTCTTGCATCTGCTCTTAAGTTTTAACTCCTAGTATGCATTGCAACAGGAAGTATAGGGAAAAGAGTACAGAGTTCTAACTTACACAGTACTTAGATACCTGTTATACCTGGTCCAGCTTTATAATGACAAGTTCACAAAAATTAGGAGCCAAGGAGAACTTTAAGGGAGAAATAGGAGAATGGAATCATCATCTTGACCTCCAGGCACATGCCAAACACAATGCTAACCCATTTTTTTCCAATTTTTTTGGTTACTTCCCCATGACAACTCTATTATCTTTTATATAAAAGTACTATTGTAGCCTAATAAATTTAGGCATTCTTTTGGATTCTCAACACATACAGAAACTGGGCTCAGAGACAATGGCTTGATTGAGCTCATTTCATTCCATGAAAAAGGTTTTGGAATAAGAGATTTGTATCTCCTCTACACTGATATTTCATACTTCTTTCAGCCATGCAGTATGCTGCATCTCCACGAAGCTCTCTGCTTCTTATTTTAATGCCTGTCAACCTCTGCCCCTCTGCCAAATTTCTTCTAATGAGTAGCATCCGGGAAGCTCCTGTTCCCTTGGTGTGCCCCCACTATCTTCCACATTATGTTTGATCTCAGCATCCCACTGAAAATTGGATATTGACAGTAACCTGCTATGATAATGAACCATTCATGTCTCAATGTGAAGAGGCATTTAAAACACCTGTTTTCATTAGTAATTATAGATAATTGCTATGGTGGATGGAGGTTTTTTTTATTGTTATTACACAGAAAAGGTCTTGAGAAACAGAGCAATTAATTTTCCGATACCTTACCAAGAGTGAGTATGATGTTAACTCTCACTTTGGGAAGTATTTGTAGGTAATTGGGCTTGGCTGCTTGCAAGTGGGGAAAGTGAATCATATTCTAGAGTAGACTCCTGACATATTCCATCCATGGATAACTATTTTGTTTAATGTTTTGTTCGGCTTTACTCCTTCATTCATTCATTTTAAATATTAAATGACTCCTGTTGGCCAGTTGCCTTGTTAAATAATATAAGAATAACATAAGCCAAAATGGAAGCAGTGGTTAGATTCAGGGAGTACTTTGGGAACAGAAGTTATATTTGTGGGTACTGTTAGGGCACATTTTATCTGGTGAACTTTTCTGCGTTTCCATAGTTCCAACAATAAACATGTATTGCTTATGTAATTAGGAAGGAGAAGCATAATAAGTAATGTAGAAGGTTTGGTTCTGCAGACTACTAGCCTTGGAAGGTACAGAGCTAAGTCCAAAAGTGATGCTAATGTTCCCAATGACAACGGTAAGACTTTACAAGGTCTCTGGATTGGAGAGAACCACATAGGTTGAGTCTGTCTGCAACTCTGATTCCCAACCTTGGCTGCAGATAATCATCTCTGAAGCTTTTAGAATGTAGAAATGCTCAAGTTCATCCCCACAATACACACATCTCAAGAGATTAGGCCTTCAGTAGGGCTGGCCATTGGTACTTTTTATATTTCTCAGGCGATTATAAGGTATAGTAGCCATGGTTGAGAGCTACCACATCAAATATGACTGCATATTTGTCAAATATGTCAAATATGACTGCACACAGGAATTATCTGAAAGACTTTACAAAAACCCTGATTCCTGGATGAACACACTCGTGGTTGTAATGTCAGCACTTCGAGAAGTCAAGGTGGGCAGATCACCTAAGCTCAGAAATTTGAGACTATCCTGAGCAACATGGCAAAACTGCAAAAATTACAAAAATTAGCTGGGTGCCGTGGTGCACACCTGTAGTCCTAGCTACTGGGAGGCTGAGGCAGGAGGATCACTTGAGCCTGGGAGGCAGAGGTTGCAGTGAGCTGAGATTGTGCCATTGTACTTCAGTCTGAGTGACAGAGCGAGACCCTGTCCCCCCCCAAAATGCTGATTCCTGGGTGCCACCCAGAGATTCTAAGTTAACTAGTCTTGGTGTGATTTGGGCATTCGGATATTTAAAAGCTTTCCAAGTGATTTAATATGCATCCAAGCTTGGGAACCATTGCTCTACACCCTTGTATTTAAAGAGTGGCCATCAGTGTTGGCAGCACCTGGGAGCATGTAAGACATGCCAAATCTCAACCCCCACCCTTGGCCCGCTAAAATCTCATCTGTGCATTCACAAGATGTTCAGGTGAAGTGTGTGTTTATTAAAGTTGGGGAAACACTGCCCTAGAGCACCCCAGAAAATAAACACCACAGCTCCAGCACTCTTCCAAGTCAAATTGTCACAGACCCCCATTTCTATTCCCTTCCTATTCCTACGTCCTTGAAAAGAGGAAAGATCTAATTTAGGATAGTTCCGCCGCAGATAAAATATGGCTCTGTCCTTCTCCGTCTATATCCAGACTTTCAAACCCCCACACAAGCCAGCCAGAGGGCAAGCATCTGCTTCTTCAAGCTGAAAGATCCAGATTTTTTATTATTCCATAGGACCACCCTGGGAGGGAACAGAACAACCCCTGAAGAGGTCATTTCACCACTGATCAGCTTCAAGAGGCCTCCCCGGAGTCCCCACATCTCCCTACAACAAAGCGAGCTGATTTTAATCAGCAGCTGCCATCTCATCTGCATTTCAGATCCCATGAATATGCAAGCCGGGTGGATGGCGTCTCAAGAAAGAGGAGTAACTGGCCCCTTACACTTGATATTCAGGACCGCTGTTCTCTTATGGTGCAGTTTTCCTCTCCAGCAATCTTGTGAGGGATTTAGGTCGCAGCAAATACCATGGGCATTATCCATCAGAACAGGATCAAAGGAAAGAAGGAGTGCATTTAAAAAAGTCCAGTGTGTGGTGTGATTACTTGATGATAATATTAAATTTCTCCTGTGTTTTGCAACCTCTCTAGAGAGGGTTTGCAAATACCTTATGCCTCATTAGCCTTGAGCCAAAGCAGCCCTCAGCTTGCAGTCTGGTGGGAGGTGTGCACTAGTACCTATCCCTCTGTAGCTTTTCTCCGACTTTAGGAAAGGAGAAATACAAGACCTCTCTAAAGGCAAGGTTACATGGTACTGCTTATAGACCCAAAGCGTACAGATGTGGTCTCCAGAGCAGACACCATTTTTGTCACCAGCATTTATTCTCTCTTCCTTCTTTACGGACTCACTCCCTTCTCAGTTCTAAATTTGCATGGTTTAGAGGGACCGATTGAATCATGGATGGGTGTGACTCAGGCCCAGCCAATTAGAGCGTCTCATTCTTCCAGCCACAGGGATTGGGTAAGGGATGTGCATGTGACCCAATGAGAACCAATGAGAATTTAACTGGGACAGTTTGGGAAAAGGCAGGAGTATTTATACCTGAGGAAATCTAACGTCAGTCTGCCAGCAGTCATCTTACTACCACATAGGGAGATCCTGTATGAGACTAAAGCCAATACAGGGGAAAATAGAGTCAAAAGACAAGAAAGACAATTTTGAGCCTCTGGATTCAGCCATACCTGAAGCCTTGAGCTTTATCTGAGCCAGCAAATGTCCTTTTTTGTTTTGAGTTGGGTTTCTATCAAGTGATCGAATGAATGAATGGCAAATAAATGAATCCTATCTGATAATGGGCTATTTAGTTCATATTTTGTTATGACACTACCTGGGGTTCTGCTTGTCACAGCCCTCGCACCGAAGACAAAATAACATAATATTTAGTCTTTTTGGTAATATCATTGAGCCCCGATGTGCCCAAGACACTGTTCTAGGTGTGAAAGATAGTGCAATAAACAAAATGGGCAAAGTCGCTGCTCTTGTGGAGCTTACATTAGCTTTGTGTCAAAAGCGAGGTTCCGTTTTACAGATAAAGAAATTCATACTCAGAGATATCCAACAACCTGCCCAAGGTCACCCAGAAAACCTGTGATGGAATAGAACTCAAACCTAGATTGGTTTTACTCCTTACGTCCATGGGGAAATCTAAACCAGAAATTGAAAATTGGCAAAATCAGACCAGATCATGCCAAAAGATGTGTTTTATTTTAGACCATGATTTTTTTTCTAAATTTAGAATTGTTAGCCATTGCTAAAACTCAGATTTTATATACAGATCCATATTTCTCAGTAGCACTGGAAAGTCAAAAGGTCTAGCAGCAGCAGACTAGAACCCTCACATGGTAATAGCTGGATGGAGGGAGAAGAGGCTGCCCCCCTGGAAACACAGCTGCATTCTCCTGTTTGCCACCATCTCTGCCTGGGATACTTCTCTCACTTAAGTTTGTGCCTTGGGACATTTGAGTTTGCAAGCCCTGCTGCGAGTTTTGTGAAGGCTTCAGTGTGCTCGCCATTGTTTGATGTTCCAATGCTTGGCATCTAGCGCAGGATCAATGGCGGATCACTCTCATTCCTACCACATGAGAAGTGAGATGAGAAAAGAAACTTCGTTCAAGATGGAACTGATAGAGGCTATCCATCCACTTGCCATTTGCATATGATTAAACCTTCTGGAAGCAGAGCAATTAGACAGAATCAGCCCTAGGAAAACATATGTGTGCCCTGCTGGTCTTATTTTCTGGAGAGGAAGCCCAAGCATGCCCAAAGCTTTGCAGGTGTTATAGACAATTCAGTATCAAAGGCCAACAATATAAGGGAAAACCAATATAGTGATAGAAATAAATGTGCCTCAGCTGGGTGCGGTGGCTCACGCCTGTAATCCCAGCACTTTGGGAGGCCGAGGCAGGTGGATCACGAGGTCAAGAGATTGAGACCATCCCGGTCAACACGGCGAAACCCCGTCTCTACTAAAAACACAAAAATTAGCTGGGCATGGTGGTGCGCGCCTGTAGTCCCAGCTACTCGGGAGGCTGAGGGAGGAGAATTGCTTGAACCCAGGAGGCGGAGGTTGCGGTGAGCTGAGATCGTGCCATTGCACTCTAGTCTGGGTAACAACAGTGAAACTCCCTCTCAAAAAAAAAAAGAAAGAAAGAAAGAAATGTGCCTCTCCAATGTACCTGAACAATGAAATGACAGATCAGAAGGGCTTGGTTGTTTTTCTCACAGTGGAGAGAAATAAAAATGTTTGGGGTAGAGTACCTCATTTATTACTGAGCATCTGCTGTGTGCCAGGCACAGTGCTGGGTGTTTAGGACACAGAGGTAAGGTGTCATCCCTGCCCTCAGAGAGCTCACACTCTGAAGGGAGTTAAGGTGTGGGTGTTTAGGACACAGAGGTGAGTAAGATGTAGTCCCTGCTTTCAGAGAGCTCACACTCTAGAGAGAGGTCACACTCTACAGGATGCTGTAAAATGTGTGAGAGCCATGGCACACTTCTTCCTGAAGTACAATGGTCACTTCCAGACAGTGTAAACAGTGTGAGCAACGGAATGGGACGGTCAAAGAGCAAAGCACATTAGGGGGACATGAGGTATGGCTGGAGCTCAGGTTGTGAGGGGAGTTAGGGCCCCAGATTAGATGGGAGAGATTGGCAGTGACCAGATTGTTATAGGACTAACAGGTTCATAGGCCCGCTGTGCGGCAATAGACCAATACACTTAGACGACAAGGAGGGGATTTGCAGCAGAGAAGAGTTTAATTATCACAAGGCCACCAAGCAAGGAAACATAAGGAATTCTCAAGTCTCAGATCCATTTCCTCAAGTGTTTCTGGGCAAGGATTTTTAAAGGGATCATGAAAGGCAAAAAGGTAGAATACTGTCGCTTGGTTGGGGTAAGTGGGATAGAATTATAAGGATGTGGAAACTGTATTCTTCTACGAGTCATCTCTTTGCTGGGCTCTTCAGACAAGCTGGTGTGGGTAGTTTTATTAAGTGCAACCTAAAGAAGAAACTCAAATGGAAAGCATATCCTTTTACAATGTCTTAAATTTTATCTATAGAACAGAAAAGAAACAGAGGATCTTGTGACAAGGTCTGTTACCTTCACATAGTAAACAGTGACCAACTGCAAGGAAGTGGGCCAAAGGGCAAGCTGGCTTAATGATTACTGCTGACCATGCTAGAAGCCTGGGTAAATTTTGTTTTTTCCCCTTAATCAATTTTATTTTATTTATTTATTTTTTTGAGGCAGAGTCTCGCTCTGTCACCAGGCACCAGGAAGGAGTACAGTGGTGCAATCTTGGCTCACTGCAACCTCTGCCTCCTGGGTTCAAGCAATTCTCCTGCCTTAGCCTCTTGAGTAGCTGGGACTACAGGCGCACACCACCACGCCCAGCTAATTTTTGTATTTTTTTAGTAGAGACGGGGTTTCACCGTGTTGGCCAGGATGGTCTCGATCTCTTGACCTCATGATCCACCCGCCTCGGCCTCCCAAAGTGCTGGGATTACAGGCATGAGCCACCGCACCTGGCTTATTTATTTATTTTTCATTATTATTATTATTTTTTTTTTCTTAGAGTCTGGCTCTGTCTCCCATACTGGAATGCAGTGGTGCGATCTCAGCTCACTGCAACTGCCACATACCAGGTTCAACTGATTCTCCCAACTATTCTCATGCACCACCATGCCCAGCTAATTTTTGTACCTTTTGTAATTTTGTATCTTTAGATGGGGTTTCACTGTGTTGGCCAGGCTGGTCTCAAACTCTGACCTCAGGTGATCCACCTCAGATGAACAGTGTGAGCAAGAGAACAGAAGTATTCCTGTTCCCAAAGTGCTGGGATTACTGGCTTGAGCCACCACACCTGGCCCACTTCATCAATTTTATAAAGTTTTTTCATGGACCGTTTCAAGATCGTGACAGGTGCTTCATGTCATGTTGAATTAGTTTATCACAGGGAGTAAAGGGAAGTACTCATGCCGACCTGGTGTGAAATCTATGCTTCTTTTCTGCCTTGCTGGGTCACATTGGGCAAGTGACGTCACTTCTCTGAGCCTCAGTTTCCTCATCTATAAAATGGGAAACTATCAGGGCTTACCTAATAGAGTTTTGGCAATGATTAAAATAATGTGCTCTGTTGCTCTTGTGATCTTGTGTCTTTTTTTCTCTCTGGTTTTATTTTGAATATTTTATATTTCTGTCTAATTTTTCTCTCTGCTGCATCTCAATTCACTAATCTTTCCCTCTGTTACGTCTAAATTCACTAATGTTTTCCTCTGTTGCCTTCTGTTGCATTCCATCCTTTCCTTTCTAGAAGTTTGAATCTTTTAAAATGTCTTTTCACTTAATATATTTGAGCTTTTCCACGTGGAATGTAGCAACAACAGCTTTTCCACGTGGAATGTAGCAACAACAGCTTTTCCACGTGGAATGTAGCAACAACAGCTTTTCCACGTGGAATGTAGCAACAACAGCTTTTCCACGTGGAATGTAGCAACAACAGCTTTTCCACGTGGAATGTAGCAACAACAGCTTTTCCACGTGGAATGTAGCAACAACAGCTTTTCCACGTGGAATGTAGCAACAACAGCTTTTCCACGTGGAATGTAGCAACAACAGCTTTTCCACGTGGAATGTAGCAACAACAGCTTTTCCACGTGGAATGTAGCAACAACAGCTTTTCCACGTGGAATGTAGCAACAACAGCTTTTCCACGTGAATGTAGTAACAACAGCTTTTCCACGTGGAATGTAGTAACAATAGCTTTTCCATATGGAATGTAGTAACAATAGCTGTTCCTTTTCCTTGTCTGCATAGTCTCTCATCTGTGTCATTTGTGGTTATCTTTCTATTGAATAATTTTTTTTTCTCATTATGAGTGATATTTTCCTACTTCTTTGTATGTCTGGAAATTTTTATTGCAATCAGCCACTTTGAATTTTACCTTGTTGGGTACTGAATATGTTTGTAACCCTATAAATATTTTTGAGCTTTTTTTCTGGGACATAAATTTACCAGTACACAGTTTGATGCTTTTTGGGCTCACTTTTAAGTTTTGCTCTAGAGGTCCTTTAGTCCAGGGCTAACATTTCTACCCAATTAATATTATACCCTTTTGAGTTCTCTAACTCATATCCCATGAATTATGAGGCTTTAACTCTCCAGCTTGTAGAAATATAAACTATTCCTGGCTGTACGTCAGCTTAGAAAACTGTTCTGAGGTTGAACTTTTGACAGGACTCCAGAGGACTTTTAGGTACATCTACTCGTGAATTTTGTCCTTGGAAATCTGAGGATATTGATAGAAACCCAGAGGTGGTCAGGATGAAAACCCTAGTTAAGACAGTTAGTAGACTGCACTCATCAAGGAGAAATGGAAGCGTATGTCCACACAAAGAAAGATTTGTATACACATGGTCAAAGCAGCTTGATTTGTAATAGCCCAAAATGGAAACACCCCAAGAGTCTATCACTGGGGAATAAACAAAGTGTGTCCATACCATGGGAGCCACCTCGGCAAAAAAAAAGTGTGTGCACTATTATAGCATATGACAATGTGGGTGATTTTCAGTAGATGCCACCTGACTATGCTAAATGAAATAAATCAGACAAAAGAATATATGTTAATATTAATCTATATACACAACGTTCTAGGAAATTATGAACTGATATATAGAGAGAGCAGATCCATGGTTGTCTGGGGATAGGAGAAGTGGGAAGGTATGGGGAGGAGGGCAGCTTTACAAAAGGACACAAGGCAACTTCTGAGAGTTTTGCATATGCTCATGATCTTGCTTGTGGCAAGAATTTTACAGGTGCATGATAATATCCAAATACAATAAATTGTATACTTCATGGCTGGGTGCGGTGGCTCACGCCTATAATCCCAGCACTTTGGGAGACCGAGGCGGGTAGATCACGAGGTCAAGAGATGGAGACCATCCTAGTCAACAAGGTGAAACCCCGTCTCTGCTAAAAATATAAAAATTAGCTGGGCATGGTGGTGTGCACCTGTAGTCCCAGCTACTCAGGAGGCTGAGGCAGGAGAATTGCTTGAACTCAGGAGGCGGAGGTTGCTGTGAGCCGAGATCGTGCCATTGCACTCCAGTCTGGGTCACAACAGCGAAACTCTGTCTCAAAAAAGAAATTGTATACTTCAAATATACAAAGTTACTATATGTAAGTTACACTTCAGTAAAGTTGTAAAAAAAAAATATGCAAATACCAGTTTCATTCGCAGAGATGCTGATTAACTGGCAGTAGGTAAGGTCCAAGAACATACTAATGTAGGTGTTCCCTGAACTGCACTTTGGAAATGCTGCTGGAAGAAATTAGTATTATAAACCTTGGTGATACCAGTCCCAGCCTGGAGTACCACATGCTGGCCATGGTCAGCCAGTTTGCTCTAATCAGCCAGGCAGGCAGGCCCCACATAACTGGAATCCATATCCACCCTTTTTCCTTCCCCTTCTTCTATCTGCACTGGCTCATCCACAGGTTCCTTTTTCCTTCATATCATTTCTTGGCTAGGGTTTGTCACTCCACTGGTTTGGGCTGTCCCTCGTCAAAAGTCTTCCCCTTGTGGCTTTAGACTTCTCATTTCTCTAAACATACCCCCAAATTGCCATTGGCATCCCCATTCCTAAGCTGGAAAAATCCTTTGACTAAGAGAAAAAGCATTAAAACTAAAAAACTGATTCACAGAAAAGACGTTCTTTTGTCTGGAAAGGCTAGGAACTAAGCTCATTCTAATGGAAATTTGTTAATGGCTCACTAAAACACCATTTTTGTACCCACAGATTTTTGTAGGTGTCTCTTTTGTGACTGCATATGTACCGTTTTGAGATTTTGCAATTTGAGGCCGGGGGCAATGTAAGTGATGCAGGATATTTTCTTGACCCCTTCACCGGACTCGTGAAAGGGATGCCCTGTTTACTCACCCTGCCCCACTCAACCCCTCGAAGAAAGGAGTGTGCAGGCAAACAAGCAGAGGAA
This sequence comes from Saguinus oedipus, assembly GCA_031835075.1. Lineage (NCBI taxonomy): Eukaryota > Metazoa > Chordata > Mammalia > Primates > Cebidae > Saguinus > Saguinus oedipus. The sequence goes on along the minus strand of CM063179.1, from coordinate 12,266,127 downwards.
CTGGCCAGCTGCTTTAGCACTGGCAGGAGCAAACTCACCACGGCAGCATCCAGGCGGAGGTGCCTGCAACCCCAAAGCCCCAGAGAGTGAGTTACAATGCTCTTTTAGCTCTGCTGTCCTCAGACAGCAGTGTGTTATCAGCTCAGTGGGCCCTTTGCCTCACCATATGGGGTGGCTGCCCTCCGTCAGCAAAGGCAAAGGGCCAGTGTGACAGCCTTTTTGGGTCTCCATACTTGATGTGTCCTGAATTCTCGTCTGGTGCCCAGAAAGAATGAGGTCATGCAGAGAAAATGACGGATGGTGAATGTAAGAATTTACTAAGCAATGAAAGCAGCTCTCAGCAGAGAGGGGAGGTGGAAAGGGGATGGAAAGGGCAGGTTGCTGTCCCGAGAAGTCAAGTCGCTTCTCTGCCGATTCAGCCACCGTCTCTGAAGTCAAGTTGCCTCTCTTCAATGTCCACCTGCTTCTCTCTCTCTCTCCCTGCCAACTAAGTCTGGGTTCTTTATAGGCACAGGATGGGGGTGGGGCAGACCATAAGTAGTTTTGGAAAAGGCAACATTTGATAGGTAAAAAAGATGTTATTCAGAAAGAACCAGTTGGGAAAGAGCAGGTACACAGGGATAAAAGATGATCAGGTTTCAGGCTTTTCAGCTGGAAGATGGGTTTTGCTGGGGATGCTCCTGTCTGCCCAGAATTTCTCTGCTTCTCTCTGTCATAAGTGTATATTATATTAGTATAGAAAATAAAGTTTTCCTAAAAAGAGTAAGAGATGCAAATGAAAATACAATAAACTTTTTACAAAATGCTGATAATAAGTAAGACCAATGCATTTTGCCTTATCAATAAGTGTGTTTGTGCAGATTAAGAGGGCTTTATTTTGTTAATGAACAGTTTCTGTCCGTAAAGATGCTGTTCATTTGTCTACCCCACCCCACTTTTGCCTCCTTTCCTTCAGCAATGATTTCTCTGTCCTGGTTTCGGCTGTCAGTCTTTCAATGGCCACTTTGTTGGAAGGTCACCTCCCTAGATCCTGGTCCTCTGCTATCAGGGAAAGCTGGCTGGAAAATATTTTTGTGGAGCTACGGCAGCACTAGTGTTCTTGGATCTGCCTAATGTACTTCTCTATCTGAGACAATGAAAACCCAGTTAGAAAAGCTGCCCTGGCTTGGATGTCTCTGCTCACTCAGTCAAAAGAAGACTTTGTATACTTGACAACAATGATTCTAAAATTGATTGACTGCTTCTAATTGACATGGTGCTTCTGGGTTCATTATAGAAATAACATCAGGCCAGGCATGGTGACTCATGACACCTAGGACTTTAGGAGGCCAAGGCGGGCAGGTCACCTGAGGTCAGGTGTTTGAGATCAGCCTGGCCAACATGGTGAAACCCTGTCTCTACTAAAAACACAAAAATTAGCAAGGTGTAGTGGTGGGCACCTGGTAATCCCAGCAACTCAGGAGGCTGAGGCAAGAGAATCACTTGAACCCAGGAGGTAGAGATTGCAGTGAGCCAAGATTGTGCCACTGCACAGCCTGGGTGATAGAGCGAGATAATAGGCAGGACTCTGTGTTGCAGGTACCCAGAACTCTCAGCTCAATGAGTTAAGAAAAAGAGAAAAAATTTGAAAAAAAAATTGAAAGTGTAAGGGTAGAGTCAACTTTAGGCATGTCTTAATCCAGGGACTTGTTTGGGGACCCTCTTATTTCTCTCTGTCTCTCATCTCTGCTGTCTACTAGGCTGGCTTCTATCTCAGGCCCCATGTTTGCCCCCTGGCTGGTAATTGCTAGCAATACTTTCAGAAAAGACTTTGAAGCTCTCTCTCCATATTATTAGCAAAGCTTCCTTGTATCTCACTGATTCTCGTTAGGCTACGCGATCATCCCTGAACCAGTGACTATGGACAGGCAAATCTTCATTGCCTCTAACACAGAGAATTCCTCATTCCCTTCTTACAGCCAGACTGAAGCTTCCAAGGACATTCAAGTCAGCAAAGACTGTGACCATTCTGAACATTTAAAAGAATCCCTCTAATTGGCATACACTTGTTCTTCAAGACTCTGTCTCAAAAAAAAAAGTGAAGTGGATGCTCCCAGTGTCCTGCCCAGATCCTCAACACAAGGCCCATGCATCCATCTTCCAGCTCCCAATCCATAGCTCCTATTGCATTCTTCTCTGTTCAATCACTTGCTATTGATAGGAGCCTTCTTACACAGTCATGCCTGGGGAATTATGTCCATCTGCTGAGAGCGGCCATTAACCTATGTCTAATGGAGATGGGGTATTAAGCCCAGCTCCCTGGCTTCTGAGTAGGACAACTGTGTTATAATTCATGCTCCAAAGTGATCAGGCTTAGCCCAGATTTCACCTGAAACCACTTCTTTACATCCTTTCCTGTCTGCCTCTTCTGCTTCCCTTAATGCGTTACTCCTTCGTCCAGAGAGCATGCCCTTAATAAAACACTGGCACAAGATTTTCTATTGCAAACTCTGCTTCCAGGCAACAAAGCCTATAACACATCAAAATAACAGAAGCAGGCCAAGTAGCAAAACAACAACCAATCCAAAGAATGATGATGATGATGACAATAACACCGTGTATCAAGGACCATGACACGGATGGGCTTTATGCTAGATGTTTTACATGTGTTTGTTTATAGTCTAACTACAGCCCTGGAAAATAATCATCATTCATTATACTTTGCAGAAGAGGAACCTGGGGCGTAGAGAATGGAATTGAACTGCCCAGGCTCATATTGCTAGGAGTTAGCCAAGCTGCACAGGAAACAACTATGACTTGCTGCCAGTGGCTGCTGTTCAGAAACCAGTTCAGTAATGTAACTCTCCTGGCTCCTATTATCCACAATATTATGGGTTGTTCGTTTGTTTGTTTTTTGAGATGGAGTCTCGCGTTGTTACCTGGGCTGGAGTGCAGTGGCGCAATCTCAGCTCACTGCAATCTCTGCCTCCCAAGTTCATGTGATTCTCCTGACTCAGCCTCCCAAGTAGCTGGGATTACAGGCGCACATCACCACATACAGCTAATTTATTGTATACTTAGTAGATATGGGGTTTCACTATGTTGGCCAGACTGTCTTCAAATTCCTGACCTTGTGATCTGCCTGCCTTGGCCCCGCAGGTGCTCGGATTGCAGGCGTGAGCCACCCCACCCGGCCAGCAATATTATGTTCTTAAGCATGTCATACATATCGAACACTTTGCTAACACTTCATATGAATCATCTCATTTAATTCTTAGAACAGCCCTAAGGAGTGGATACTATTATCACATTTTGCAAACAGAGACATGGAAAGGTTAAAGATCACACAGCTAGTAAGTGGTACAGCAACTACCTGGATCTGAGAAATCTGACTTCAGGACCCATATTCCTAATCTCTCCTTTAATACTGTTATTAAAATTCTTCCAGAATGTCCTAAAATACCAAACTTCATCTAAGCATAGAAAAAACAAAACAAAGAAGGTTTCTCTTTCCTTCTCCTGAGCACAGACCTCCTGTATGTGTAAGAAGGAACGGTAACCTTGGGTCATCAATTCACAGCTCTTAATCAACTTAAGTCAGCTTCAACAATGGCCAGAGATGGACATGAAATTGTCTGTCTGCTCCATGTATTTACAATCCAGGGGGGGAAAAAAACCTCTGAGAGTTGTGTTTAAAATTGGGATCCATTTCCTTTAGCTAAGCAAGAAGTTGGTTCTTTTTTTTTTTTTTTTTTTTAGTATTTGTCACAATTTGCCTAGTACTTCCTTGCTTGTCTGAATTTCCCTAAAAGTAAGCTCCATGACTGCCTGGAGTGGTATTATTGTATTCCCAATAGCTGGCACTGTCATGGCACAAAACTAATACTTTTAAAATATCTCTGAATATGCTTTTTATTTTTTGAGATGATGTTTCACTCTTGTAACCCAGGTTGGCATGCAATGGTGCAATCTTGGCTCACTACAACCTCTGCCTCCCAGGTTCAAACAATTCTCCATCCTCAGCCTACTGAGAAGCTGGGATTACAGACGCCTGCCACCACACCTGGCTAATTTTTCATATTTTTAGTAGTGACGGGGTTTCACCATGTTGGCCAGACTGGTCTCTAACTTCTGACTTCAGGTGATCCACCTGCCTAGGTTTCCGAAAGTGCTGGGATTACAGGCGTGAGCCACCATGCTCGGTCTTGAAAAATGTTTTTTAAATGAAAGAAAGTAACATCTACATCAGGCTGTGTGTTGCTAATGCAGAAACTTCCTGTTAAAGGGGAGAATTAAATGACAAGGCTAGGAGTCTACCAACTTCCCATGATTCTACCAGTGATTAAAAGCCAATTGTTTCATTATTTTGTTCTGTTCTGAGGTTTCCAGAACTTAATTCTGCCTCGTAAATTGAGATCAGAAAACTGGCAAAGAATTGAAATCCTCTGGGCCATTTCTCTCTTCCAGAGACTTCAGTCGCCATCAGCACTTTCTTAATGAATCTCCACTCTATTAAATTGTTATTGGGTCTCGAAGCAGGTCATTTGTAGCCCCTCTTTCTCAGAACAGAAGGCAGACTGTGGAAAGGAACAGGGAAACAGAAAGAAGAATGAGATTAAGATGTACTTTCCAATGGTGGATCTGCATGTAATTAACTGTTTCTGAACAAAATGCTCTCACACAGTAGGGTCATACTGTCAAGGAGGTGGTAGGTGGTGGAATCTTCTTCTCTGGGACTGCCTAGGGATGGAAGGGGTAGAAAACCCAGGGGTGGCTCCTGTATTTGGAGAACTGGATCTCTTGCTGCCAGGAACCTGGAAAATTTAAACTTCTTAAGTCAATTTAATTCAGTCAAGAACTAATTCCTCTTTCCCCCATCTCCCAATCACTATGCCAGATCATGTTCCTGTCATGTTTCATTACCTCCTTTCAGCTGGCACCCCTGGTTCACATCTGTAATCCCAGAAGTTCGGGAGGCCGAGACGGATGCATCACTTGAGGCCAGGAGTTCAAGACCAGCCGGCCAACACAGTGAACTCCTGTCTCTACTATTTTTTCCATCTACTATTATTTCCATCTTTGTGTCCATGGGGGCCCATTGTTTAGCTTCCACTTATAAGAGAGAACATTCGGTATTTGATGTGCTGTTTCTGAGTTATTTCACTAAAGACATTCCAGGCAGAGGAAAGAACATACGCATCTGTCTCTCCTATCTCCACCAATGTCCCTGTGGTTTCTCTAAAGCCTACCATACCTCTCTTATTAGCTTTCTGGGATTCTCTGCCACCCAATTAATGAAGTACATTTCTTTATTCTAGCAAGTTTCCAAATTGGGCTTATATCTAGGCCCCCATCTCATTCCCAACTCCCTGACACTCTCTCCGACGTACCTGCCACTCCAACCCCTCTAACCTTATCCTATTTCAAACATACTACTTTGTCCTATTTATGCACCTTTTGTTAATTTTCTGTTTTTTTATTTTAGATTTTTTTTTACGTTTTATTTTTATTTTAGATTTTTAAAATTTTATTCTTTATTTTAGATTCACGGGGTACAAGTACAGGTTTGTTACATGAGTATATTGCATAATGGTTAGGTTTGGGCTTCTGTTGAACCCATCACACAAAGAGTACACATTGTGCCCACTAAGTGATTTTTCAACCCTTGCCAACTCCCACCCTCCCTACTTTTGGAGTCCTCAGTGTCTGTTATTTTCATCTTTATGTCCATGTGTACTCATTGTTTAGCTTCTACTTATATGTCAGAACATACAGTATTTGATTTGCTGTTTCTGAGTTATTTCACTTAGGACAAAGGACATGCCAAGCAGAGGAAAGTGCATATGTAAAAGGTGCATAACCTTTGCACACTTTTATGGGCTTAGAATGTCCTTCCCTTCTTTCCTCTCTGGGGAATACTAAGTCATCATCCAAGGCCCCAAAGGCACATCCCCTCACCATTGCATTCCAGCCGAGGCATCAGAGCAAGACTCCACCTCAAAAAAAAAAAAAAAAGCCTTATTTGACTGTCCAAGAAGCAGGTCATCCCTCTTTTTCTGGCTCCCATTGCACTTTTGCCAAACACTTCCAGGGCACTTGAATTTTGCACCATAATTACATTGTGTTGTTTTGTTTTGTTTTTGAGACAGAGTCTTGCTCTGTCACCCAGGCTGGAATGCGGTGATGCCATCTCAGCTCACTGCAACTTTACCTCCTGAATTTAAGCAATTCTCCTGCCTCAGCCTCTCAAGTAGCTGGGATTATAGGTGCCTGCCACCACACCAGGGTAATTTTTTGTATTTTCAGTAGAGACAGGGTTTCACCATGTTAGCCAGGCTGGTCTCAAACTCTTGACCTCAAGCAATCTGCCTTCCTCAGCATCCCAAAGTGCTGGGATTACAGGCATGAGCCACAGTGCCTCACCCATAATTACTTATTAATGTGTCTCCCTAATAATGACTTGCTCAAAGACAGAAAGGATGGTTTGTTTGGCTTGATATTGAGTGCCTTTTCTAGTAGTTCTCAACTGGTATTAACTTCACCACACCTCCAGGGGATATTTAACAATGTCTGGAGGCATTTTTTGCAGTCACTATGCGGGGAAGCAGGAGTGTGCTACTGGCATCTAGTGGGTAGAAGTCTAAGATGCTGCTAAATATCCAACAACACAAAGGACAGTCCCCACAACAAAGAATTATCCAGTCAAAAAGTCATAGTGCTGAGGTTGGAAAATTCTGATTTATCAAGAGCATTGTTATAGCAGGTAAATTGACCGGTGTGTCTATTAGGGCAAATACACCTAGGAACTTAAGTTGTAGTTGATTTTGGTGTTAGAGAGTCCAGGTTCCATCCTTTGGAAGCCAACTCGGACATAGTCAAAGATCTTAAAGTCCCAGGAAGCGTCTAAGGAAAACATCTGAGACATACATGTTCTTCAGTCCCTTTTATTGACCTGGGATTTTGAAGAACACTTAATGACATAGACATGGCAGAGTATACAAACTAGCCCTGTTCAGAAGAGAAGTTAGGTTTTTTTTTTCTTTGCAGGAGCTACTGCCAATGTCTGTCCATTATGGGCGGGAAAAACAGGAGATTTATCAGAGATGTAGGAGTTGCTGAGGAGAACGATCTCATGGCTGCACTCCAGAATATTTCCAAGAGTGTTTTAGATGAGAAGTATGAGTCATGTCTGTCTCCAAAGAAACAAAAGATATATTGTGTTAAGATCTTTTGAGCAAAATATTGAGAAAACCGTGGCTCAGGTAAAGGAGGATGTTGGCTAATAGTAAGTGATCAGAGCCCAAGAGATTTAGGAATATTTCTTGAATACACCAATTAACTAAAGATAAGTTTGCAAGAAATTTTTCTAGATAGTTATATAAAATATATGATCCAAACTGGGATACTCAGAAATGAAAGGTAGTGCTATGTTAACATGAACTGATCATTTATAACAGGCTTAAACTGGGACTGTCCCAAGAGAATTAGAACTAGCAATAATCCTATCAAAATACTGCATTTGATTTATTCTACTTAGGCCATAGGGATCATACGCACAGCATGCATAATGCCATTTCTTCCTCCCATGCCTGTAGCAGACATTACTAATAGATTACAGCACAGTTCCCCTCTGAATGAGTGTGTGATCCCGAAATCTTTCTCAATGGAGCTTCCCCACCCTTCTTTACAAAGTAACAGGCAATGGCATTAGACATCAGGTCCCTGCTATGGGCAAGCACCCCGTTTTTTTACTCTACTCAGTTCCTCCCTGTCTTTATTCTTTGATTTCTCTCCTTGCTGAAGTTACCATTCTTGGGAATCTAGAATTCTGCCTTTTCAAATTCCTGGGAGACAAGGCCCTAGACATAGCGGTTCTTTTAGAGATAAGTTCAGAATTATTTGAACATCTTGTGCTTTTTAAAATAAATGTTTTATGCTGTTTTATCAATTTGGTGTTTATGGCCAATTAGGCCTGATCTTGTTTTTAAAATTAATGGTAAATAAAATAATACCATCAAATGCATTTCAGCTTGTTGGAAGTTGTACGGTTTTATTAACATGGTGATGTTTTCCAAGGAGAGATCTGATTTTTATCTTGGCAAATATATCAGAGAAAACCAATTTCCTTGGTTTGCAGATTCTGAACAGAATGGGATGAACCAAGAACAATGATGGATGCACCCAAAGCTATAAACAACTATAGAGCTCATCACTGTGAACATTGATGTCTAACCATTGGGAACATGGAGGACAAGAACTGGAGGTATGGCAAGAGCTTTTCAAGAATACACTTCTTCTATATTTCAGCCACAGTGGAGATCAGTTATCTGGAAGTAAGACTGACCGAAGGTATTCATTTTATTTAGCACCTACATATCCAAGTTGCTAGAGACGGATCTTAATTCTGGAATCTTTGTTCTAGAATTGCTATCCAGAAAATGCTTTGTAATGTGTGCCCTCTAAAATCTAACCTCAATCTAGACCTTAACTGAATCACTAGCCATGTAATTAAGCTTGTATTGTTCAAGAATAAACATGGCATTTCATATTACTCAAGGTTGTTCATTGTAAATTAAATGTGCATTGCAAACTAAAATATCATTTTGCATGTAACAAGTTTAGTTATCTTTCTTGCATCGATGACCTGAGTATATTTTACTTGGCGCACATACTATTTTACAAATTATGTTTCAGAGTTTCCAAACTCTAAACAAAAATCTAAAAATTATGAATGTTTACATTTTTTAAAGCACACTTTAAAATTATACATATATATTTTTTAATTCTGGAAAAGTAGATCTAGCAACACTGAGTATCCACTTCTGTAAAACTGCTGAGTATTATGCAGTCTTTCCTAACTATATTTATTTATTCGGTTCCTTCCTAGCCCCACCAGGTATTTTAGTTTGCAACTCCTGGCTTAGTTTAACAAGTCAATCACAAAGGAATCAACCATGAAATTGAAGATGTAGTCACCCAACAGCATATTTTAATTTCAATTTAACATTAGCCAGTGTTTCAGGGTAATGATGAACACTATCTAGCTCTTCCAACATACAACACACACATACACCATGGCTTCAGAATGAGTTCTATTAATTCAACCAAATAAATACTTACTGAGTACCTACTCTTTGTCAGAAACAATGTCAGGTGTTTTGATAATAACGTCAGCTTAATCCTTGCTCTCAAAAAGCCCAGAGACAAGTAGAGCAAATACCCAACTGAATAGAAAATTGCAATGCAATCAAATAATCACTGGATTAGTGAGTGTATTATGGAAATTTTGATGTGAGGTTTGTTACCCCAATTTTTAAAATGTACAGAATCAGTCTAGGAAGCAAAGGTGGGTTGAATAAAAGCTTAAAACTGCCTGTCTCTTTGGGTTTGAAGAAGTCTTTGCAGATTTGGAGACCTTCTTTAAGTGACTCACTTAAGGTCCATGGTTGACGTTAAAGTGCAGGACTAGAACTCAAGAACTGGGCAGGTTTTTTTGTTTGTTGTTTGTTTTTGGCAGCAGAGATACTAATTCCCACCTACTGACTTGAAAAGTGAATTGCCCCATTGCTAACAAATTTAGAAAGCATTATTAGGACACATTTAGCTTCAGGCCACGCCTAATATCTGCTGATTTCTCTGATATTATGATGATGAAAAATGTGGGCTGAAAGATATTTCTGTCTTGTGGGCATTCATCTAGAATATCTGCCTAAGTAATGATCATTTGTGTTCTTGAGAGTCAGCATGGAAGTCAGTCTTTAGTTGATGCCACAAGATCATCACATAGATCAAGGGCTTGGAGGAGGCTCTAGTGGTCATGCTGATCTAATTTATATTTGACAAAATTCGGAATAGAATAGCTAATCCTCAAAAAGAAGGAATTGAGAAAGATCTCACTAGACTGGAACATTGGGCAAAAGCCAAAAGATGGGCATCGACCAGGATAAATATTACCTTTTAAAAAAATCAGTTGCTCAAGTAAAAAATGGAGAATATCTGGCTTGGCTGTGATTCCCATGAGAAAGACCTGGGATGTGTTAGAGGCTCATCTGAGCCAAAAGTGATACAATGCCATAAAAAGACACCAAAAGAGAAAACTCTTCGGGTTAATAAATAAAAAAAAAAAAATCCAAATCACATTGATTAAAGTAATATGGAGAATTTATTGGATCATATATCTTAAAAGGCCAGTAGTGAACTCTAACTATTAGTAATTTTTTTTTAAAACGAGTTTCGCTCTTGTTACCCAGGCTGGAGTGCAATGGCGCGATCTCAGCTCACGGCAACCTCTGCCTCCTGGGTTCAGGCAATTCTCCCGCCTCAGCCTCCTGAGTAGCTGGGATTACAGGCACGCGCCACCATGCCCAGCTAATTTTTTGTATTTTTAGTAGAGGCGGGGTTTCACCATGTTGACCAGGATGTTCTCGATCTCTTGACCTCATGATCCACCCGCCTTGGCCTCCCAAAGTGCTGGGATTACAAGCGTAAGCCACCGCGCCCGGCCAGTAATGTTTTAATGTGTAGCAACGAACCTCCAAATCTCAGTGGCTCTCAAGAGCAAACATTTAGGTCCATGGGGCACTTTGGTTTAGCTGAACGAAGCTGGACTCAGGACTTCTAGTTGCTTCTGAGGGCTCCATGGGTCTTCAGTCTGGCTCCCACCGAGAAAGACAGTGGCAACTTGGGCAGGGTCATTTCATGGCTAACCACAGGAGATAAAAGGGCAAATGGAAATATGAATGCTTTAGGGTCTCTGCTTAGACCTAGCAAACATCACTCCTGCTTACATCCTGTTGGCCACAACAAATCACGTGACTAAGACCTCATCAGTGGAGCTGGGAAATAAAATCCATCCTGTTTATTAGGAGGTATTGTGGTTGCATGGTAAAGGTCACAGATGTGCAATTCTTTTTTTTTTTTTTTAATGGAGTCTTACTCTGTTACCCTGTTGCCCAGGCTGGAGTGCAGTGGTGCGATCTTGGCCCACTGCAACAACCTCTGCCTCCTGAATTCAAGCCATTCTCCTGTCTCAGCCTCCCAAGTAACTGGGACTGCAGTCACAGGCCACCATACCTGATTAATTTGTTTGTATTTTTAGTAGAGATGGGGCTTCACCATGTTGGCCAGGCTGGTCTCAAACTCCTGACCTCAGGTGATCTGTGTACCTCAGCTTCTCAAAGTGCTGGCATTACAGACGTGAGCCACTATGCCCAACCAATATGTAATTCTCTCTTTTTTTCTTTTTCTTTCTTTATTTATTTTTTTGAGATGTGGATTCATCTCTAAAATCCTCCGCTTGTGGCCCTGGCTGGAGTGCAGTGGTACAATCTCGGCTCACCGCAACCTAAACTCTGCCTACCAGGTTCAAGCAATTCTCCTGCCTCAGCCTCTTTGGTAGCTGGGATTACAGGCGCTCACCACTACGCCCAGCTAGTTTCTGTATGTTTAGTAGAGAAGGGATTTCACCATGTTGGCCAGCCTGGTCTCAAACTCCTGACCCCAGGTGATCCTCCCACCTTGGCCTCCCAAAGTGCTGAGCTTATAGGCCTGAGCCACCGCATCCAACAAATGTGTACTTCTAATATAGAGAAGGAGTGATTCAGTCTCCCTCATTCTGACTACAGTGTGTCTGGATTCAGAAATTCAAATGATGCCAACAGGAATTTCCTTCTTCTCTCTGGTTTCCACTAAGTTGACTTTAAGTACTAAAGTTATCTACACTCAGAGCTTACTGTTTACATTAACATGAACTTACTATTCCACTGTTTTCATTAACGTAATTTTACTGTTCCGGAAACTCTTGCCCAACAAGATCAAAGTTGAAAATAACTTTATTGTTCATTCAAGGAACTTCATGAAAGGCCTATCAATTCTTCAATTGGCAACATTTAGACAATAGTTTACAGTCTAGACTTTTAGAATCACTCATCTCACATCTCTCATTTCCCTGTATGTACCAATCCTTATTTATTTTTGTTTATTTATTTATTTGAGCTGCAGTCTTGCTCTGTCACCAGACTGGAGTGCAGTGGCACAATCTTGGCTCACTGCAGCCTCCACCTCCTGGGTTAAAGCAATTCTCCTGCTTCAGCCTCCCGAGTAGCTGAGATTGGAGGCACATACCACCATGCCCAGCTAATTTTTGTGTTTTTAGTAGAGACAGGGTTTAACCATGTTGGCTAGGATGGTCTCCAGCTCTTGACCTCATTATTTGCTCATCTCAGCCTCCCAAAGTGCTGGGATTACAGGCCTGAGCCACTGCACCCAGCCAATCCTTAACTATCATATTGCAATCCTTACCAATTCTGAGTCATTGCATCGAAGTCACACCTCATATCAGACTCCAAAATCTCAATAAATATCTCTATTTTGTCCTTCCTCTTTTGAGATGCTACTGCCACTCTGTCAAGGTAGTACTCTCTCTTCTCAACTCAACTTTGTCTCATCAGCTGTTTGTTATGGGGAGCCAGCATTCCATAGCTTCATTCTACACCACTGGACAGCAAAGATGACCACCAAACCCTTCAGGTTTATATTATTAAAACAGCATCCCTAAAAGAAAAAAACAAAAGCTGTTTCTTGGAAGTACCAGCAAAAGTCCTAGGTAAGGCTTTCATAAGCCCAAGTCAAATCACATGCCCAACCCAAATCAAGGAGTCCAGGGGGATATTGTGCTCTGATTGTCTGTGCCTAAACTCTTGGCTACTGCTGAAGGTGAGAATGGAATAAAACCTTCCTGAATCACATGGACTGAAAATAGAGGAGATATGCTTCCCCAGATGAAAGTGGAGCATCTATTGCCAGGAGAAGGAAGAAGGATGGTTGTTGAGTAGATAAAAATGACAAATATTTGCTATACTATTTTAGTCACCCTTACCAATAAAAACTAGTAGGTCACAAATAAGAAGAGAAAGCTTAATTGCATTGTTTAATGCTGATCTCTACAGCATTAAACTATCGTGTATCCAGCATTAAGCTATAGTGTATCCAGAAGACAGAGCACTACTAGTTAGGGAGTAAGTACCAGTTTAACAGTGTAGCCTCCAAAGTTTATCAAGAACGCGGGTGCGGCATCACAGAAAGATACTTGATCTTTATTTCTGGTTTATGGCACAGAGCTCCTAAAACCCTTTTAGGGTGATAGGAGCATCTTTGCTTTCAATGAGGTGACTATTGATGGGTTTCCAGATAGCTCTAGGGTGGGGCTAGTCCATTACTTTTATTGATGAAAACCACAGTTACTTTTGCACTGACCTTAACAATTGGAAGCTTGGAATGTTCAGCCTCAGGCCCCAACTCCAGGGAGGGGAGAGGCACTGACATTGAATTAATCCCCAGTGGCCAATGATTGAATCATCATGCCTACATAAGGAGATCTCCATTAGACCTCTTTAACCACAGGGTTCAGAGAGCTTCTTTTTTTTTTTTCCTGAGATGGAGTCTCGCTCAGTCATCCAGGCTGGAGTACAGTGATGCAATCGCATTGGCACAATCTTGGCTCACTGCAACCTCCACCTCCCGGGTTCAAGTGATTTTCCTGCCTCAGCCTCCTGAGTAGCTAGGATCACAGGTGTCTGCCACCATGCCCAGCTAATTTTGTATTTTTAGTAGAGATGGGGTTTCGCCATGTTGGCCAGGCTGGTCTCAAGCTCCTGGCCTCAGGTGATCCACCTGCCTCGGCCTCCCAGAGTGCTGGGATTACAGGTGTGAGCCACTGCAGCTAGCCATAGGAGAGCTTCATTCAGGTGCTGGGAGGGTGGTGCACCTGGGGAAGGCATGGAGGCTCTGTGCCCCTGCCCCCATACCTCATCCTAGGCATCTCTTCCATTTGTCTGTTCCTGAGTTGTATCTTTTATAATAAGCTGGCAATAGTAAGTAAAATATTTTCCTACTTTCTGTAAGTTGTTCTAGCAAATTTTCAAACCTGATGGGAAATTTGAGGGAACCCCTGAATTTGTAGTTGGACAGAAGTGTGCAGAATTGAAGTCCTGATACTTGCAACTGGTGTCTGAGTTTCTGGGACCACGCCCTGAAACCTGTGGAGTCTGACACTGATGCCAGGAGGTTAGTATCAGTAGTGAATTGAATTGCAGGAAACCCAGTTGGTTTTGGAGAGATGGAGTGGTGTTGAAAATAGCATCATTTATTGGTATAAGAAGAAAATCAAAGTTCAAAGGGGAGACCTTAAAGGTACGTCAAATGTAAAAGAAAGTAAACCTGACCCACACCTGATTCATTCCATTCAATCAAAAAAAAAAAAAAAAATTAGCTTCAAGTTCATTTGCTACACAGTGTTTGATTTCAGTAACTATTTGACAACTTATCTGCCAGATCCCCACTATAGCAAAACTTCTGTGCCAAGCACTGGGTTAGATGCTAGAGCCCCATCTTAGAAAAGACCGTGATCACATCGTTTGTGGTGGAAGAGGTCTGAGTTACCCTGAGTTACCAGCAGCATCTCTGTGCAAATCTGCAGCAACTTCAGTCTGTGCCTCCTCAAAGGAAATAACTCAACTGAGGGGCATAAAGCAGAAGAAGAGACCGAGGCAAGTTTCAGAGCAGGAATGGAAGTTTCTTTTAAAAGGCTTTAGAATAGGAAAAAAAGGAAGGTGCGCCTGGAAGAGACCCAAGTGGGCACATGAAGGTTAAAGAGAAAAGAAGGGTGTCTAACCTTGATACTAGAACTTTATAAGCTCTCCTCTTTCCCATGATTCTTCCCTTAGAGTGGGCTTCCCACCTGCATAGTGTCCTCCCTACCCTTGGGAACTGAGCCCATGCAGTGTGCTTAGGAAGTTGCATGCACACCCATCTGAGCCTTTCTTCCCTTTTTCTGGTGGAGTGTCACTGAAAGGTTACAGTTCACCATTTTGTCTCTTAGTGTGCATGCCCAGGAAGGTTTCCTCCTTGGCATCTGCATTCAATTAATACTTTAATGTCAATAGCTGTGGCCAGGCACAGTGGCTCATGCCTGTAATGCTAGCACTTTGGGAGGCCAAGGCAGGCAGATCATGAGGTCAGGAGTTCGAGACCAGCCTGACCAACATGGTGAAACCCCATCTTGCATGCCTGTAATCCCAGCTACTCAGGAGGCTGAGGCAGGAGAATCTCTTGAACCTGGGAGGCAGAGGTTGTAGTGAGATCACGGTACTGCACTCCAGCCCTGGGCAACAAAGTGAAACTCTGTCTAAAATACATATATATACACGGCTGTGGATCATCAGGAAATGGCCTTTCCCTGGCACCCTGGGTGGGCTTCTGAATTATCATTTTTAGAGCACCAGTGTGATAATCATCAAACCATCACCTGACATTCTTAGTGGGTGTAGGAAGAGTCCCTCCACCTATCTACCTGGAACAATATGAGCTATTAAAAAAATATCCAAAAATTAGAAATAAGGCCAAAAAAAAAAAAAAAAAATAGCAGCACAGCGTGACCCTTGATATCATGCCAGGGCATTGCCTAACAGTCCTGTTCACTCAAGGATTATTTAATTCTCTTAGAAAATGTATCTACATTGGCTTTGCTATTTAGTCTATGATTAGAAATGAAATACTATGAAGTTATATTTTGTCTTGTAGATTCCTATGAAGTAGAAAAGACAGCTCTACAGGTATACTTTTATTGCTCTGTAGGACATTGCCCAGTTTTGTATCTAACCTAGCAATCTTATCTTAACATTCTTTACAAAATGCCTATAAATACCCAGTTCTTCAAACTGCTCTTTGAACAAGTTTTACCATTGTTACTGATTCTTTCAATAAAGAGTGAAATAAAATCTTGGCATGTGTTCAATTTATATTTGCATGAGAGTCATGGGTTTCACTTTTTGAAAAGTATTCTTTGACAGAGTTTTCTAGGCTACTAAGAGAGAGACATTAAACAAATTACAATTGTTATTAAGGGTATTAAGCAGTAACTATAGTGCGCTATCCTGCAACGAAAGGATTTATCATAGTCTAAGAATTGGGAATGGCTTCCCTGAAAAAGTGGCATTTATTGAAGCATGAATGAGAACCAAGTGATGGAAGGAAAAGTCAGAGCCAGGCATGGACCTGCTGCATGACCAAGGTCATGGGTAAATAAGAGGTGCATCCAGGTAGCACCAATAGGGGGCACTTTATTTTTTTTTAAGACAGCGTCTGGCTCTGTCACCAGGCTGGAGTGCAGTGGCGCAATCTTGGCTCACTGCAATCTCCACCTCCTGGGTTCAAGCAATTCTCCTGCCTCAGGCTCCTGAGAAGCTGGGATTACAGGCGTGTGCCACCACACCCAGCTTTATGGGTTTCACCACGTTGGCCAGGATGGTCTCCATCTCCTGACCTCGTGGTCCGCCCACCTTGGCCTCCCAAAGTGCTGGTATTACAGGCATGAGCCATGGTGCCTGGCACAAAGCACATTTTTCACTAGTGGGGTTTGAATCAGAGTTCCTGGGACTCTAGGGATGTCAGAATCCCCCAAACAAGAATGGACTCTCATGCCTCTGCATCTCTGATCAGCTTTGCACATGACTTTGGCTCCTGTGTAAGGTGTCAAATGACTCCCACAAAATAGCTCAGAGGCTCATCCCTGGACTCAGCATCATTCGAACTAATTCATAGCTCAGCTTCTGGGAGCAGGAACCAATTTCCTTCTCCTGGACTGCAGGACTGCAGGAGAAGGGAAGCACATTGCACAGGCCCAACAGAAAAGACAGTGCTCTCGTCGCCTGCATCACATGAAGTCTTCATTAAATCTGCATCTGGTTAAAGGGAGCAGCTGCTGCCATGTGAGCTCACTCTGATCCCTGTCTCTGCTTTACAGATCAGGGGAGAGTAAGCCCAAACAGCTTCTGATTTGGTGGCAAATTTCAGGAGACAAGGGAAAATAAGAAAAGCCAGGGTTACTGTTGCCAGTATATTAAGGTACTCTTGATAACACAAGATAACTAGAATACAATAGAATGAGGTGGCTTGTCATCTGGGCTGGCTGGACCCTGACTTCTCAGACAGAAAGGTCTTTGTCAGGGAGTTTTGACCTGGGGGATTTCAGGACAAAGTACTTTGTTCATCAGGCAATCAATCCAGGCAATTATCAGCCACAGAAACAAGTCTATTTGGATGTTTGACACTTATAGGAGAGAAACAGCCCATTGATTGGTTGATTGATTGATTGAGACAAGGTCTGGCTCTGTTGCCCAGGCTGGAGTGCGGTGACACGATCTTGGTTCACTGCAGCCTCTGCCTTCTGGGCTCAAGCCATCCTCCCCCCTCAGCCTCCCAAGTAGCTGGGACTACAGGCATGTGCCACCACACCCAGCTAATTTTGTCTAGTTTTTGTAGAGACAGGGTTTCACCATGTTGCTCAGGCTGGGTTCAAACTCCTGAGTTCAAGCAATCCGCCTATCTTGGCCTCCCAAAGTGCTGAGATTACAGGTGTGAGCCACTGCACCTGGTCAAGAGAGGAGCAATTTAGAATGGCAAAAATAATCATAATAATAATAGTGCAGACCCTGTTTGGAGATGTACAGACCCGATTTTGAATCCTGACTCTGTCTTTAACCAGCTCTGTGAACTTTCATGAGTATCCCCAACTTCATCTCTATGGGGGATAACAATAGTTCCCAGCTCTTATGGAGTAAATGTTAGTACCCCTCCCATCAAAGCCTAGGCCTGAGGTGATGGTATTAGGAGGTGGAACCTTTGAGAGGTGATTAGAAGTAGATGAGATCATGAGGGTGGGGCGTGCATGAATGCGATTAGTGCCTTGTAAAGATCAAACGAGAACTTGCTTCTTTTCTGTGCTCTCTGCCAAGTGAGGACACAGGGAGAGGTCAGCAGTTCGCAATTCAGAAGACAGCCTCCATCAGAACGCAACCATGCTGGTACCCCGATATCAGACTTCCAGCCTCCAGAACAGTCAGAAATAAATTTCTATTGTTTGTAAACCACCTAGTTAATAATATTTCATTATGGCAGCCCAAGGTGATGAAACACTACCTTATGGGGCCAATCTGAGCATTAGGTGAAATAATGCATGCAAAATGCTTAGGTTAGGGTCTGGCATGTAGGAAGGATTCCATCAATCTTGTCTGTCATTATTATAACTGTAATAATAATACTCGGGTTTTCAGTCTGTCTGTAATTTTTCATTATTGTCAAGTCTGCCGTTAGCACTTGCTGTTATTTTCCAAAATGCTTTTCCTCCAGGTAATCATGTGGACCATGCCCTTGCCCCCTTCAGAGCTTTACTCAGATGTCACCTTTACAGCAAGATTGGCCATTAAAATTCAAAATTTACAATTGCCACTGTTGACCAAAAAAAGTCCACCTCTATAAAAATTTTTGAAGGGATTTTATTCTGAACCAAATGTGAATGACCAATGAATGGCCTGTGACACAGCCCTCAGGAGATCCTGAGAACCTATGCCCAAGATGATCAGAATTCAGCGTGACTTTATACATTTTAGGGAGACAGAAAGCATCAATCAACGCATGTAAGATGGACATGGGTTTGGTCCAGAAAGGTGGAGCAACTGGAAGTGAAGAGCTTATAGGTAGATTTCAAGTTGTTCTAATTGATAGTTAGTTGAAAGTGTTAAATTATTATCTAAAGACCTAGAATCAGTAGAAAGGAATGTCTTGGTTATGATAAGGGGTTGTGGAGACCAAGGTTTTATTATGCAGATGAAACCTCCAGGTAGCCCACTTGAGAGAGAATAGCCTGCAAATATTTCTTACCAGAGTAGATTCTCTCTTGGATCAGCAAAAGGAGTAAAAAGGAAGTAAAATCTACATTCTAGATTTTCATTCCAAGTCAGCTTTTCAGGACTATTTCAAGATATGGCTAAGAAAAGAATATTTGGCATTAAAGTATTTTTATTTACAGTCCAAGTGCAGTGGCTCACACCTGTAACCCCAGCACTTTGGGAGGCCAAGCTGGGAGGATCATTTGAGCCCAGGAGTTCAAGATCAGCCTGAGCAATATAGTGAGACTTCCATCTCTAAAATGTTATATATACACACATATATATATCTGAACATGTATATATATAATATATGTATCATAGATCATATATGTATATATGTGTATATATACAGATAATCATATTCAAATATATATATTTGAATGCCCACAGTCAGGTTGAAAAGTAAGTCATATGGGAAACTGTGAGGCCATTAAACCTCTTTTCTTCCTAAATTACAGTCTCAAATATGTCTTTATTAGCAGCCTGAAAACTGACTAATACAGGCACATTGTTTCTCTCCATGCTCAGAATCACTCTGTGAGGTTCATTTGCCCCAAAGAAAGGCACTAACAACATTTCACGAGGACACACATTGCTTTGAATGATTTTGGAAGCTCACACGCGGTCACTTCCTTTTTTTTTACTTTAAGTTCTGGGATACATGTGCAGAACGTACAGGTTTGTTACATAGGTATATATGTGCCATGATGGTTTGCTGCTGCACCTATCAACCTGTCATGTAGGTTTTAAGACCCGCATGAATTAGGTATTTGTCCTAATGCTCTCCCTTCCCTCACCCCAGCCCCCCAGCAGGCCCTAGTGTATGATGTTCCCCTCCCTGTGTCCATGTATTCTCATTGTTCAACTCCCACTTACGAGTGAGAACATGCAGTGTATGGTTTTCTGTTCCACAGAGAAGGGTAACTTCTCTGTGGTTGGTAGAATCCCCAATGCCCAGCGTCTACTGCCACAGTCATGCTCTTCTCCATGAATCTGGGCTGGGGAGTTGCATGAACGCAGGAATGGGGTGCCAGGAATGGAAGTAGAGAAGAAAAGTGGCAGTACTGTGGTGCTTTTGCCACGAAGTGTCTCAGTGTCCTCCCAGCTCCCCACATCAAGCACATGGTGAGTGGGCACTGACAAATGCCTTTTTTTTTTGAGACGACGAAGTCTTGCTCTGTTGCCCAAGCTGGAGTTCAATGGCGAGATCTCAGCTCACTGCAACCTCCTCCTCCCAGGTTCAAACGATTCTCCTGTCTCAGTCTCCGGAGTAGCTGGGACTATAGGCATGTGCCAACACGCCCGGCTACTTTTTTCTTTCTTTTATTCTTTCTTTCTTCCTTCCTTCCTTTCTTCCTTCCTTCCTTTTTCCTTCCTTCCTTCCCTCCCTCCCTCCCTCCCTCCCTCCTTCCTTCCCTCCTTCCTTCCTTCATTTCTTTCTTTTTCTCTTTTTTTTTGTATTTGTAGTAGAGACGAGGTGTCACCATATTGGCCAAGATGATCTTGATCTTCTGACCTCATGATCCTCCCGCCTCAGCCTCCCCAAGTGCTGGGATTACAAGCGTGAGCCACCGCGCACGGCTGACAAATTGCTTCTTTAAAGCCATATTTTAACTATTTGATGCAGCGGCGTGTGGTGATTTTGATAGAGAGAGGAGACAGCCAAGGGTCCCTGATGAAACCCCCAAACCAGACTGCTGGCCCCAGATGAAGGCTGCCCTTTCCCTATGGATTCTCTCTAAATAATGCCCACCTGTGCACTGAGGGAATGGAGTGGAGCCCGGGGAAGTGTGCACTGTTTGCAGCCGGAGGAACATGGCCTCAGCTCCTGTGCGGTAACCTGGGAATCAATCTGTGAGGTGGGAGACTTGCTAGCGGGACTCTCTCTTGCTTTGCTGTGAGTTATTTTTCCTTTTTCCTCTTAGCCCAGTAAATTCAACTACTCACCCCTCTATGTGTCCGCAAGCCTAATCTCTCCTGGTCGTGTGACAAAAACCCGGTTTTAGCTGAGGAAGTTCTATAACAATTTGACTGGCTTCAGTTCAGATCTTGCTGGACAGCCAAACCTTCATTAGAGGATGTTATCTGCTCCTCTGTTATAACATAGACACTATTTCCATTAAAACCTAAATCCTGTTTGAGTGGCAGTCTCTCATTTTCAGGTTTGGGGATTCAAAAGCAAAAACAAAGGAAGAGAAAGACTTGTAAGGAAAGGGAAAACAGGATGGGAAATGGAGAATATGAAAGCGAATATATTTAGTCAGAAGAAATGGCTCACAAAAATAGTCCCTGGGGATTAAAAAGTAGGATGTACTGCTTCCACTAGCAGTGATTAAGGAGCAAGAAATGTTCGGTGTTAAGCGCTCTGGAGAATATAGAGGAAAGAGCTTCTGTTTTGTTCATAAGACATATCTGACTTTAAATCCTAGCCCTTCTGTTTCCCAGCTGTGTAGCTTTGGCAGTCATGCTGCCTCTCTATGCTTCCAGGATTCATGGAGCCTATTTCAAAGCACTATTGTGAAGAGTAAGTGAGAGATATAATTTATATATCCAAATTATATAATGATGTGGAGCACCTAGCATGTTTCTAGAAGACAGTAGGGTCCTGACTGAAGACGAAGGTGTGTATGGTCGTATCCAGGAAGTGTAGGTGGGTGGGGGTACAAGTCCCCAGGTCCAAACCCTGAAAAACCTCAGCATAGGAGTGCTGGAGAGGAAGGTGAAAGATAAGGAGGCAAAGTATACTGAAGTAACAGGTCACAGAAAAACCAGCCAAGAATAGTATTCCTGAAGCCAAGGAAAGAATGTTTCAACATGATCCCAGGGTGTAATAAAAAGCAAGGACCAAGAATAGCCTTTTTATAACAGGCGTAGCCATTAAAAATGAGGTATTGCTAAAATGGTGAATGTTGTACTCATGATATCAATTGCTTCTGGGAAGAAGCAGATTACAAAATAGTTATATATTTATAGGTAAAACCTGCTGACTCCTCTATATAATTATATATGTTACCTATAAATAGATTTATAATTATATATATTACCTATAAATATATTTATATTTTAAATTTATAAATATATTTATAGGTAACATATGTAATATTATATACAGAGAGAAGCTATATAATTTTTTTGGCTTCTACTCTGCAGTTTTATTTGTTTGTTTGTTTGCCAATGTTAACTATCTTGACAAGAATTCTACAAAGTTACTTCAGACCACTTCCTTGGACAGAAGGCTGTCTTGGCCTTAGTTCCCCACACTGGCCATGAGTAGTGTTCTCCTGTTCTGGAGGTGATTTGTGTGCCAGTTGCATAATAAAGAGTGGTACTATGGGTCAAGGAGGAGGCAGAGCCATGGGAAAGATTGTTTCTTGGCACTGATCTCCACGCAGGCCACTGAAGGGAAGCTATATAATTATATATATTAATTAAAGCTGCTGACTTAATACATAGAAAATTTATAAATTTTATAATATATTTATAAATTAACAAATAGAAAATTTATAAATAGAAATTTGTAAAATTCATAAATATATATTTATAATAGAATAAATAGAAAAGAGCTTCTATTTATTAAATGTATTCATTCAACAAATATCCATTGAGTGTTTGCTATATTTGGTGCTCTGTTCTAGGTGCTAGGGATATGAGGTTGAACAAGACAGTCATGGGCCTTGTCCTCATGGGGTTTATATCCCACTGTGCAGGTGTGCATGTGAGATTATACATACATATGCACATACATATCTGTGTCTTTGGTTAAAAATGAGATATATGCAATGGATAATGAAATTGGACAAAATCAGATTTATGCATATGCATATTCCATATACCACAAAATAAGGCAGACTATGTACCAAATATTCATAATTCATCTGAGTGGTGGGATACCGTTTGAGTTTTAGGGTAGGACAACATGCATTCAACTTAGTTTTATTACCTAATAGCTGCCTAATTAAGGAAGCTATTTGACTACAGTCAACCTGTTTTCTTTTCTTTAAAATGAAGATAATGCAATTCCTTACTATAAAGCCTTAGTTTTAACTTCTTAATTTACAAAATTTGAAATGGCACTAGCGGAAATGGGTTAATTATTATTATTATTTTTTTAAAAACCAGCTTTACTGAGATGTAATTGACACACAACAAACTGTGCATATTTTAAGTGTACAATTTGATATGTTTTATTGTAGGTATGAAACCATTACCACAATCAAGACAATGAAAAGGGCCGGGTGCGGTGGCTCACGCCTGTAATCCCAGCACTTTGGGAGGCTGAGGCGGGTGGATCACGAGGTAAAGAGATCGAGACCGTCCTGGTCAACATGGTGAAACCCTGTCTCTACTAAAAATACAAAAATTAGCTGGGCATGGTGGTGCATGCCTGTAATCCCAGCTACTCAGGAGGCTGAGGCAGGAGAATTGCCTGAATGCAGGAGGCGGAGGTTGCGGTGAGCTGAGATCCCGCCATTGCACTCCAGCCTGGGTAACAAGAGCGAAACTCTGTCTCAAAAAAAAAAAAAAAAAAAAAAGACAATGAAAAGTATTCATTCAAGTTTCCTTGTGTTCCTTTATAATTCCTTCCTCTCAGTCCTTCCCCCTTGACCTCAGGCACCCACTGATCTATTTTCTGTCACTGTAGATTAAAATGTGTGGTAAGTAAAATTTTAAGATAACCCACCAATGACCGTAACACTTATATAATCCCCTTCTCTTTGAGTGTGAGTGGAACCTGTAAATACAATGAGATATAATTCCCGTGATTATGTCTTATGTGTTGAGAATGACTTGACGGATGTAATTAAGTTTATTTATCAATTGACCTTAAAATAAAGGAAAGCCTGAGTGAGTCTAACCTAACCTAATGAGCTCTCTTTTTCTTTTGAAAAATTACTTTGGCTATTCTAATTTCCTTGCATTTCTATGTGAATTTTGGAATAACTTTCCAAATTTCATCATGGATTTTAAATGGCATTGTATTGAATCTATAAACAAATTTTTGGAGAATTGATATCTTCATATTGAATCATTAGACCCATTATCATGGTATATATCTTAATTTATTTAGTCTTTAACTTCTCTCAGTAATATCTGCAGTTTTTCAATGTTCAAGTATTCAGGTTTACCACTACATATTGTACTGTTGATGGAATTATAAATGTATTGTTTTTAATTTAAATTTTTGTTTTTTTTTTTGAGATGGAGTTTCGCTCGTTACCCGGGCTGGAGTGCAATGGCGCGATCTCGGCTCACAGCAACCTCCGCCTCCTGGGTTCAGGCAATTCTCCTGCCTCAGCCTCCTGAGTAGCTGGGACTATAGGCACGCGCCACCATGCCCAGCTAATTTTTTGTATTTTTAGTAGAGACGGGGTTTCACCATGTTGACCAAGATGATCCACCCGCCTCAGCCTCCCAGAAGTGCTGGGATTACAGGCTTGAACCACCGCACCCGGCCTTAATTTAAATTTTTGATTGTTAATTGCCAGCAAATAAAAATAAATTTTTTTATTATTGAAAAAAATAAAAAATAAAGTAAAGCTAATGATGGTCTCTATCTTGTAACATTGTGGTGAGAATAAAATTATATAAGAATACACTGAATTCAGATTCTGACACATAGGAAGTACTTGATAAGTAGCCATTATTTTTGCCAGTGTTTTACTTGCTTGGATATAATTTTTTGTACAATATGAATATGTTCCTTTTGTATTTAGAAAACACCATAGAAGTTGTTTAAAATCATAATCTTTTGTTAAAGAGCAATGAGGAGCCAGTTGGCTGGAAACTGAATGCTTGCTTAAAGAAGGAGGCTCACACTACATGACACTTTGGTTGTGTCAATTACTGGTACTTTGCAAATTCTTCTATTGACGGTAAATCACAGAAGAATCTACCCATCGCCTCGCCAAGGAAGGAAAGTGAGATGGACTAAACAAAGCAAAAAGCCCATTTCTCGACAATGATGTAACAAGGTGTCCATGAGAGACACAAACATCACGGGACAGCCATGAAAGCCCAGAGATGACAAGTCACTTCCTTTATGAGTCCTTTGTCATGCTGCTAATAAAGATATGCCTAAGACTGCATAATTTATTTTTATTATTTATTTATTTACTTATTTATTTTGACTTGGAGTCTTGCTCTGTCGCCCAGGCTGGAGTGCAGTGGTGTGATCTCAGCTTCCTGCAACCTCCACCTCCCGGGTTGAAGCAATTCTCCTGCCTCTACCTCCTGAATAGCTGGGATTACAGGCACCCACCACCACACCCAGCTAATTTTTTTGTATTTTTTAGTAGAGACAGGGTTTCACCATGTTGGCCAGGCTGGTCAGAAACTCCTGACCTCAGGTGATCCACCTACCTCAGCCTCCCAGAGTGCTGGGATTACAGGCGTGAGCCACCATGCCCAGAAGAGACTGGGTACTTTATAAAGGAAAAATGTTTAATGGACTCACAGTTTCTCAGGGCTGGGGAGGCCTCACAATCATGGCAGAAGGCAAATGAGGAGCAGAGTCACATCTTACATGGCGGCAGGAAAGAGGGTTTGCACAGGGGAATTACCATGTATAAAACCATCAGATATCATGAGACTTATTCCCTACCATGAGAACAGTTTGGGAAAACTGCTCCCACGATTCAATCATCTCCACCTGGCCCTTAACACGTGGCATTATTACAATTCAAGGTGAGATTTGGGTGGGGACACAGCCAAACCATATCATTTCCCCAAAGTCATTCAGTTCTGTAAGAGTCAAGACTAGAATTTAGACCACTGGTACCCATGCTAGGACCTTATCTATCACAGTCACTGCCAGGGTTTTACTAATTTCAAAGATGCTCTCTGCTATAGGAGGTTCCTGCCGCTCATTCTAAGAAGCCAGGTGCATGCACAGTTTCCGGAAGACTATGTCTCATATTCCTATATTAAAAGTCAACAAAAGAGAAAAGGCAACAAAGGGTCTTTCAAAGAAATAACTATGTGCTCAAATCTATGCCTTTTCAATTTTTCCAAACAGTGAAACAATAATAACAAAAAGTTCTAGCAGATGAGTCAGGTGGTACCAGGAGTGCTAGCATCAGAGGTCACTGAAACAGGGAACTGTAATTGATTTAAAATATTCCTTGGGGGATAATCATGTCAAATTGACTTCCTAATGCACAAATCTTTGCTGAGACACTTACGAAAGGCGGTAATTGAGCTGCTGATTGAGCTATTATTTATTTAGCAACTATTATTTCCAGGCAATGAATTAGAATCTAAGCCCCACAGAGCATTCAGAGTGATCTTATTAAAACCCAATGAGGTCTTACCTTTTTACAACGGCATTTGGAATGCAATCTAAATCCTTTCCCAAGCTCACAAAGTAGGGCACTGCTGCTGCTCCTCTGACCATGTCTCCTTCCATTCTCCCATCATCTGTTGCACTTCATACTCTGGCTGTTTTCCAGGCCTTCAAACATGCCCAGTTCATTTCTTTCAAAGGTCTCTATTCCTTCTGCTTGAAATGCTTCTCCCCAGGTCTCCCTTGCCATTCAGATCTCATTCAGTTCTTAACTCAAATACTTCATCCTCCAAATGGGCGTCCTTGATCCCTGATCTTCTTTCCTAGTCATCTGCAGTCATACCTCCCTGGTTTTATTTCCTTATATACCTGATCACTATCAAGTTTCTTGTATCTCAGGCCAGATTCTTTAGAAGCAGAGCCTAAGGATTCTTGTGCAATTAATGAGGGAATGCTCTCAATAGAAACTTGTAAGGGACTGAGGGAGGTAGGACAGCACATGAGAAAAGCCAGGCAAAGATGTACTGCAGATGACATCCAGCCTCCTTTCTCCTTCTGGGAGCTCCGGAGCATAAAGTGCTCCACACAGTCTGTCCTGCCTTGTGAAAGGGAGCTTGTCTGTTGTATTGTTACATAGTGAGTCACTCAACTGAGGGCTGCCCTGGAGACTGGGACAGAAACTTTGAGGCAACCCCAATTGTCCAATGGCACACCTTTGCACAGGATGTAAATGTGAGCTGTCAGGCAAAACTAGGGGAAGGATACACCAACCAAGAGGCTGTGAGTAGGGTGCCCACTGCACCCACAATATCCTCCTGCTCATTTATTCGTTTCATTGATTCATGTCTGTCTACCCTGCTAGACCTTAAGATCTATGAAGGCAAGAATTTCATCTGCCTCATTCACTGTGTGCTACTACTTAGCACATAATAGGCACTCAGTAAAAACTGGTTGAATGTTCAAATAATAAGTTAATAAGCTAAGGCACTTTACTTAGTCTAGCTGCATAATTCTTACCATCACCTGGGGAGGCAGGACCTTCAAAGCTGACTTCTTTCCAGGCTCAGATCCAAGTATGTCCATCTGAGAGCCAATTAACCAGACAGGCTGGATAAAAATAAATTTTGAGAGCAAACTTCACTTTAGCCTCTACCTGGAGTCTTTATCCCTTTTCCCCACAGTTTCCTGACACATATACATGGAGATTTTCTTTTGTTTTTTGAAATGTTTGTTCCCCAATTCTGGACCATGAGACCAAAGAATCACAAAGAATCAGTGCAGGGATTGTTTTCCTTGATGCTTCATTTTGTTGCCATGCATGTTAAGAATATTTTTTAAGGGCTGGGCATGGTGGCTCATGCCTGTAATCCAAGCACTTTGGAGGCCAAGGCGGGCAGATCACCTGAGGTCGGGAGTTCAAGACCAGCCTGACCAACATGGTGAAACCCTGTCTTAAAAAAAAAAAGAAAAGAATATTTTTTTAAACAAACACTAGCTGTCATTAACACAGCTAATCAGGATTGTAGTATAGATGCTAACAAGATGGGCTAGTATGCATTAAGGTGATATAGTGTTTTAATATTACAAATGACATGAAATTTATTATCTGGACAAGAGAAATGTTGAGAATATTTTTTATCACCCATTCACTGCCAGGAGCTTGTCAGTCATCTTAAAACAGAATGCTTTAAGACTTCATTCCTCTAAGACCGATTTGTGTACCAGCGGCTTAAGCGCCCCTGGAAGCTTGTTAGAAATTCAGTGTCGCTCTTCCCTTTTGCGGCCATCACCTAAGCGGGAGCTGCCGAAATGAAGTTCAATCCCTTTGTGACTTCCGACCGAAGCAAGAATCGCAAAAGACATTTCAATGCACCTTCCCACATTCACAGGAAGATTATGTCCTCCCCTCTTTCCAAAGAGCTGAGACAGAAGTACAACGTGCGATCCATGCCCATCCGAAAGGATGATGAAGTTCAGGTTGTACGAGGACACTATAAAGATCAGCAGATTGGCAAAGTAGTCCAGGTTTACAGGAAGAAATACGTAATCTACATTGAACGGGTGCAGCGGGAAAAGGCTAATGGCACAACTGTCCATGTAGGCATTCACCCCAGCAAGGTGGTTATCACTAGGCTAAAACTGGACAAAGACCGCAAAAAGATCCTTGAACGGAAAGCCAAATCTCGCCAAGTAGGAAAGGAAAAGGGCAAATACAAGGAAGAAACAATTGAGAAGATGCAGGAATAAAGTAATCTTATATACAAGCTTTGATTAAAACTTGAAACAAGAAAAAAAAAAAAAAGAAATTCAGTGTCTTGGTCCCACTCCAGGCCTGCTGAGCCAGAATCTGCATTTTAACCAGATCCCCAGGTTGGAGAAACATTGCCTTCAGACATTCGCTATTGTTTTTTCTATGTCCTGTTTGCTTCAGTCTTTCCTATTGTCCTTCCCTTGGTGAAGCTGACTGTTTTAGAACATCCCTGTTAATTTCTTAGATTCCCCTTGCCTGGAGTCCTGGAAGACCACAATGAGAACCTACATCCCTCCTTCAACTGTAAAAGGTAGCCAACTTGGGATTTTCAAAAGTGAGATAGATACTTGACTTCGATCCAGATTTGTAGAAAAGGTGAGCATAAAGAATATAAGATTCTGAAAAGTGGGGCATCAACAGATTTCACTGTCTCTGCCCTTTTCTCAAACTGTAAAAAGATAAATTTCTCCATAAGCATATGGATTCTGTCTTTGTCTTTTTTAGGAAATCCGGAGACCCTCCAGAGGCCAGTTGCCCAGAGGCAAATTGTAAGTCTTTATGATTAGAAAGAATAGGAGTAGATGGCTGTCACTGAGAGATTGACAAGCCAGAGTCCAAATCAGGCATCGATGTCATTTCTTTCAAACCCAGGAAGAACTTCCAGATGGCCTGTGCAATGGACTGAAAAGTTTCCCTTGCCTTAGGAATGCAGATTCAGCATCTCAGAGCAGAACCTTAAAATCTGAATTTTTAAAGAAGTTCAGCAGTTTAGTTGGGAATGAATGAGTTTGGTAATTACTGTAAACCAAACTTTTCCAAACCTCATTGATGATTAAAACAAAACCACATGGGATGCTTATTTTAAATGCTAATTCCCAGGTTTCTGTCTTGGAGGGTCTAATTCAGGGGGACCCAAGAATCTGTACACTACTGAACCAACTATTACTGTAGGGAAAAGGCTCTAAGCTTTACCACCAGCTTCTTTTGCGATCCTTAATTATGTCACTCAAGTGCTCCCAGGCTTAATTTCTTCATCTGAACACCGGATATGAAAATATCCATTTCACAAGGTTGATGTAAAATATTACTGAGTTAATCTATGGGGACACGGTTTGTAGTTCTATCAAGTGCTATATGCAGGCATAAGGAGTTCCAATTTTCAACTGGTTTCATTGTAATGTGTCTTTCCTTATATCCAGGACCAATTAAATAATTTGCAGTAAATGGAAACGAGGGGCTTCTTGTTAAAAATTTATTAAGTATTTGAATATAGAGACAGCAGTGTTAATTGTTAAAGTAGTTATGCATGAGCAGGGCAGGAGAAGGCTCTCTGTGCCCCTCAACCCCACTACAACTGTCAGGTGCTGATTCCCATTGCTTCTCTCAAATCAGGAAGAGGCAATTTCCTGATGGTCCACACCTATTAACATCAAAATGTTAATTAAGTGCAGACCCCAGGGAGAAGCAACTTCCTGGGCATGTTAACAGACAAAAATGACTTTTGGGAGGCCAAGGCGGGCAGATCACTTGAGGTCAGGAGTTCCAGACCAGCCTGGCCAACATGGTGAAACTCCGACTCTACTAAAAATACAAAAAATTAGCCTGGCGTGGTGGCTGCCGCCTGTAATCCCAGCTACTGGGGAGGCTGAGACAGGAGAATTGCTTGAACCTGGGAGGCGAAGGTTGCAGTGAGCCAAGGTGCAGTGAGTCACTGCACACCAGCCTGCATCGTCCATATCCTCCACCAGAGAAAGGAAAAAGCCTCAGATGGGCACGTATACAACTCCCAATTGCACATGCTCAATTCTAACGGGTACAGAAAGCACTGCGCATGCGGAAAGCCCATCCTAAGGGAGGAATTATGGGAAAGCGGCGAGTTTATAAAAGGCCTGGGTTTGGCCCGGCTCCGTGGCGTACACCTGTTACCCCAGCATTTTGGGAGGTCGCTGTGGGCGTTATCAGGAGGCCAGGAAATCGGAACCATCCTGGCCAGCATGTTAAGACCCCATCTCTACTAAACATATGCAAATTAGCTGGGTGTGGTGAAGGGCGCCTGTAATCCCAACTATTCGGAAGGCTGAGGCCGGAGAATCGCTTAACCCGGGAGGCGGAGACTGCATTAAACCGAGATGACGCCACTGCACTCCCCTCTCCCGACAGAGGGGGGTCTCAAAAAAAAAAAAAAAGCCCTAAGATCCTGGTTAACCTGCACGTGCCGGCTTGGGACTCTTCCAAGCGTAAGAGACCCTTTCCTGTTGTAAGGCTTTTCTTTCCTGTTGTAAGGCTTTTAAAAATAAACTTCCATTCCTCTTCTGGAGCTTACCTCAATCTCTTTTTCTGCCTTATGCCCCTCAGTCCATCTCTTTCTTCTGAGGAGGCACAGACCGAAGTTCTACGGACCCGACCCGAAAGGATAGTCTGGAACTCGGGGCAACTCGGATCTCTGCCACCACCAACAAAAGTAAGTATGTTTTCCTTTTAAGTGTGGGGGGTTCTCCTGCACATATCACCTGTCAGCTGGCTCTGGATGCAGGTTAGTGATAGGTGGTGAAAATGGCAACCATCATAGAAGTTAGCATTTGACAAACATTTAACATTTACAAGTCTCTTTTCCATATAACGGTTCAGTGTGTATCAAACTGGCTTCGTTACCAGAATTGCTCCCGGACAAAATCGAGGATCAGGCTGCTTATTCTCTGGGCCCCATAACGAGATGCAGATGAACTGGGAGAGGGAGTTTTTATTTCTGTAACCAGTTATAGGGAGAAGGCCTGGAAATTAGCGCCAGACCAACTCCAATTACACAGTTTCCCATAGCTTGTATCATCCTAAGCTATATGTCTGTGTGTAAGTGTGCATTCATCTAAAGATGTAAGTGATTAATTTTAACCTGTTCAAGATCTGAGTCTTGAAGACCTTCCTCTAAAGCCTCAGTAAATTTACTTAATGTAAATGGGTCCAGGTGCTGAGGTGATTACCCTTATCTTGTCTCCTGCTAAATCATGGAGGTTTGGGGACTTCCTTCAGACCCCAGTAAACTTGTTTGTGGAGGCCTGGGGAGCTTCGTCAGACCCCCAATAAAACTTGTTTAATCTTAAACGGGTCCTGTTAAGAATTACTTTCTTAGCTTGTTTTGCTTCAAGGCCCAGGAAAGTCCAGGCAAAAGTCTTGGTGGGCTTTTGTTACATTCTAGTTTTTGTATTATTTCTGTCCTTTCAATCCTATTTCTATATAGCTGTCTATCCTTTGCAGAACCTAAGCATAAAAGTGGACAATTCCCCTGTATATTTGGATCTTCATTCTGAAGCCTCCCATATCACATAAAACTATGATAAAGTGGCCGGGCACGGTGGCTCACACATGTAATCTCAGCAGTTTGAGAGGCTGAGACAGGCAGATCACAAGGTAAGGAGATCAAGACCATCCTGGCCAACATGGTGAAACTCCATCTCTACTAAAAATACAAAACTTAGTTGGCTGTGGTGTCACGTGCCTGTAATCCCAGCTACTTAAGAGGCTGAGGTGAGAGACTTGCTTAAACCTACTAGGCGGTCATTGCAGTGAGGTGAGTCAAGATCTCACCACTATACTCCAGCCTGGTGACAGAGCCAGACTCTGAGACTCAAAAAAAACAAACTGTGATAAAGTAAACTTGTGCTTTTGTCTTGTTAATCTGCCTCTTATTCATGATTGTCAGTCAGCAAACCTTCAGAGGTTGAAGGGGAAGTTTTCTCTTGGCCCTGATAGTACCAACTATGTGCGGGTTGTATTCTGGAGACAGGTGGGCAGAAGCAAATGGGGGAAGGGTAGATGTAGCCGGGGAGCAGGGAAGCTTCAGAAGGCAGCTGTCGTTTGAGCTCGGCTTCCAGCTGGTTGAAATTTTTAGAGGGAGACGTGGGAGAAAGAGATGAGCCCTCCCCAGACAGAGGAATTAGTAATACAAAGGACATAAAATTCAAATTGTGTTTCAAAAAATTGCAGGCAGTGGGACAAAGGATGCAAGATAGGGGGTGTGTGTGTGTGTGTGTGTGTGTGTGTGTGTGTAGAAGGTACAAAAGGAAAATAAATCTTTCGACCCCGAAATCACTAAGCCAAGGGAAAAGTCAAGCTGGAAACTATGTCAGGCAAACCTGCCTCCCATTTTGTTCCTAAATAAGACAGCTAAAAAGATAAAAAGAGCTACATACCTCCCTCACAGTTTGTCCACAAGGAAATTCGTTGTGGGCCTTAAGATCTTTACCCTAAGACATTTCGGTTGAATTTCACTCTGGCAATGTAAATTGATAGACTTCCAGGTGCAGGACAGGAAGTCATCCCTCTGCACACCTGAGACAAATGCATATCTGATCGCTTTCTTGGCCTCATTGTTTAGGTAAAAATGCAGATTCACTGACTACATTGCATATTCAGTGAAAGGCTGATCAAGGACTTGAAAGAATGCAACCTGTTGACTCTTATCTACCTCTGACCTGGAAGCCCCTCCCCTTCCAGTTGTCCCACCTGTCTAACTGGACCAAACCGATATACACCTTGCACATATTGATTGGTGTCTCACATCTCCCTAAAATGTATAAAAAGAAGCTGTACCCTGACCACCTTGGGCACATGTCATCAGAACGTCCTGAGGCTGTGTCACAGTGCATCCTTAACCTCAGCTAAATGAACTTTCTGAATTGAGACGTGCCTCAAATATTTTAGTTTCACAAAGGTAAGACTGCAGTGGAAAAAAACAGACACCAGGGGTCCAGATGAACTGGGAAATTTCAGCTCAATTCAGCCTTCTGTTGGCTGGGCTCCACACTGCCTTGTTGATCAGCTGTCTCTTTCCTGTAAGACTACCTCCTCTGTTCTCTGAAGTTCCTTCACCCTGAGGCCCTCCCATGTTTGGCAGAGCAACCTAGACCCAGACCTATCTTCATATTCATAAACACAAGAAAGACCTCTGTTAAGGCCAAGTCTCAAATATCCTGAGCTTCAGCCCCTAAGCAGCACAGAAGGTCAAGTAGAAACTTTAACATTGGGACTCTTCCTTTTCTACACCAGCCTGTCTACATGAAAGAGATTTATTTTACCCTTGCTATAACATATATAGACTCCCCATCCCCATTCCCCGGGAAGCAAATTGGCAATAGTCTGTTTGGGTTTGTAAGGTTCAGAATCTGATTTTTTAAAAAATCTGGCTGCCCAAGACTATTTTGCTGAATTCTTAATGTACCCTTGTGAGGTAAGTATTATCCTGCTTCTTACAAGAGAAAACTGAAGCCCATGGTCACATAGTACATAAATGACAGAGCTGGAGCTAAAACTCAGTTCTGTCTGAGTCTAAGAATAAAATAGTTACTGCCCAACAGCATTGAGAAATAGTACAGTCTATCTCATAATCAAGAGATTAAAGGCTGATATTTTAAGACGATTGAAGGTTCAAAAACACTGCAGAGAATGGATTATTCCCCTCTCCTTCCACTGTAGCCATATTAAATATTAATTCCCTTTGTCTTTGCAAATACAGAAGTTGACTAAGACACACATCATAAAAAATGCAAGGTGAAGTTTCAGTCTAATTTCAGCTTTTGTATTGGAAATGCATTCAGATGACTTTCTTCCCTGCTGCTGGGATTGAACATTTGATCTTCTTTGCCCTTGGTCAGTGTCGACTGGAAGGACGTGGGTGTCCACAAAGTTGCAAGAGATCAAGGACAAGTTCCCATCAGGAGCCTGACAATCCCAGCTCCAGGCGTTAACAAACACTGTGTTTTAAATATTTTTAGGAGACAAGAGGACCTGAAAAGGAGTCTTTCTGGCCAGGGGTTATCTAGGTCTTTGGAGAGGTGTCAGGAGAGACAGCTGAGGCTGCTGGCGTCAAAGGACCCAACAAGACAAAGGAGGGCCACTGACTGCAAGTTCTTGAAGGGCCTTTTTTTTTTTTTTTCTTTTTCAGTGCAGATTTCCACTATCACTGTTGGATCTGTAAAAAATAATAACTTTTACAGCTTTTATTTCTTGAAAGAAATACATATTCACGGCAGGATGTTTCAAAGATGTAGGCATGCAAAAAGAAGATAAAAATTAACTATAATCCAAGAAATGCCCAAGGATGACAAACACGCAAGTTACAGTAGTGTTTATCCCTAAGGGAAAGGGGAGGGTTGCAGCTGGAGTGGGGTACCGAGGGCCTTTAATTGTATTGGTAATATTTTATCTATTTGGCTATTTTTCTGGGTTCCTAGATACTTAAATTTTTCTTTTAACACTTTGTTAGTATGTCTGAGATAATTCAGAATTTTTTTTTCTTTCTTTTTGAGACAGAATTCTGATCTTGTTGCCCAGGCTGGAGTGCAATGGTGTGATCTCAGCTCACCACAATCTCTGCCTCCTGGGTTCAAGTGATTCTCCTGCCTCAGCCTCTCGAGTAGCTGGAATTACAGACATGTGCCACCATGCCCGGCTTATATTTTGTATTTTTTTTAAGTAGAGACAGGGTTTCTCCATGTTGGTCAGGCTGGTCTCGAACTTGTGACCTCAGCCCCTCAACCTACGAAAGTGCTGGGATTATAGGTGTGAGCCGCTGAACCCAGCTTTAAATTTTATTTTTTTCAATGGAGTCTCGCTCTGTCACCCAGGCTGGACTGCAGTGGCATAATCTTGACTCAGTGCAACCTCTCTCCACCTCCTGAGTTCGCACAATTCTCATGCCTCAGCCTCTGGAGTAGTTGGGACTACAGGCAGCAGCCATTACA
Organism: Saguinus oedipus; assembly: GCA_031835075.1. NCBI lineage: Eukaryota > Metazoa > Chordata > Mammalia > Primates > Cebidae > Saguinus > Saguinus oedipus. The sequence goes on along the minus strand of CM063179.1, from coordinate 12,231,153 downwards.
CTCAGATAATGTTTGTATTTTTCGTAGAGATGGGGTTTGACCCTCTTAGCCAAGTTGGTCTTGAACTCCTGACCTCACGTGATCCACTCACCTCAGCCTCCCCAAATACTGAGTTTACAGGTGGGAGCCACTGTGCCTGACCAAGAATAAATGTTTTAAAGTTATCTGTTTTACTCATCATGAAAAATTCAGTGCCTGGCATAGCCTCTGCTATATAGTAGATACTTAATAAATATTTCTTGAATGAATGAATGAATGAATGAATAACTTGACTGTGTGTTACTTCTGAGTTTCAGTTTTCCCTCTTCTGGAAGGTAAGACTGGCAATATATGGCTTCTAAATTATTGTGAGAGTTAGATGCACTAGCTTCTAGAAGATGTCTCACGGGGTACTCATTTGAGCATGGTTGACAGGTGAAAAATGGGTCTTCCTGGCATGATTCTTTTACTCCTCAAATACCTCTGGTGTTAGTTTATAGAGAGAAGTACCCACTATATTTTAAATATTTTTCTTTGCTTTTTTCAAGGCAGGTGTGAAAGGGAACACTGGGATATTCATTTTAATATCATTCCTTTGACCTTAAAATGTGTATGATAAAAACAGGATGACATACACAATTTTACCTTTTCTTCCGTTTAACTGCTGTTTACAAATGTTAGATGCTATGATTTCGCTCAGAAAATCTTTTCAAGGCTTAAGCAGTTAATTACAGCTGCTTCTGGGGCTGTGGAACCTGCGCCACACTCAGAGATCAATAGCTTTGACTAGACTTGGAGGGAATAATTGTCACTCAGGCAGGAACAGCTGAATGCCAGTAATCCTAGGAACTACTAGTGTCTTTGTAAGTCACATGCCTCACTCCACGTTCCATTTGCAATAACTTTGAAAACAATAGTCCGTGCAAAAACACCTCTTATTTCCCAAAGGAAGATGGGTGTATTAGGGGTTTTCAGAGAAAGAAATAATAGAAGATATTTAAAAGAGATTTATTATAAGGTAGTGGTTCAGGGGATTATGGAGGCTGGGAAGTCCCATAACCTGCTGTCTATAAATAGAAGACCCAGAAAGCCCATGGTATAGTTCCAAGGCCTGAGAGGCAGAAAGTCAATGGTATAGATTCCAGTTCCAGTTTGTCTGCTTGAGAACTAGGAGCATTGAAGTCAGGAGAAGATCAAAGTTTCAGATCAAGTGTTCAGGCAGAGATGGCTAATCTGCCCTTCATCTTTTTCTTCTATTCAAGCCTTCAGTGGATTGGACAACACCCACCCATGTTGGTGACTGACACAGCTACTTTACTCAGTCTATTGAATCAAATGTTAATCTCATGCAGAAACACTCTCCCAGACACACCCAGAAGTAATGTTTAACCAAATATCTGGGCATTCCTTAACCCAGTCAAGTTGACACATAAAATTAACCATCACACCTAGCCTGCAATCTAAGGTAGAGGGAACATACATCTATTTGACCCACAAATATTTATTGAGCACCTACTATATTCGAAGCAATGTACTAGGCTTTAAGCAAGAATATAGTGGTGAACAAGAGATAAGATCCCTGCTCTCAAGGAAGTGCCATCTTCATGGAAGAAAACAGAAGATAAGGAAGAGAAACAAAAAATAGAGAAGAGTGTTTTATTTAATCAATTATGTTAAAATAGAATGAAATAGTGGCCACTTGCTAATGGATGAGAAAGTGAAATTTAAGATCTGAATGACAAGAAGAAACCAGCTATGGCCGGGCGTGGTGGCTCAAGCCTGTAATCCCAGCACTTTGGGAGGCCGAGGCGGGTGGATCACGAGGTCAAAAGATCGAGACCATCCTGGTCAACATGGTGAAACCCAGTCTCTATTAAAAATACAAAACATTAGCTGGGCATGGTGGCGCGTGCCTGTAATCCCAGCTACTCGGGAGGCTGAGGCAGGAGAATTGCCTGAACCCAGGAGGCGGAGGTTGTGGTGAGCCGAGATTGTGCCATTGTATTCCAGCCTGGATAACGAGTGAAACTCCGTCTCAAAAAAAAAAAGAAAAGAAAAAAGAAACCAGCTACACAAAAATCTAAAAGCATTCCAGGAAGAGAGCACAGCTCATACAGAAGGCCCTGAGGTAGGAATTTTAGATTTTAGAAGCTTAGTATGTAAATGGAAGAGAGAAAATAAAAACTGTCAGGAGGTAGAGATTCACCTTGCAAGGCATGTTAATGAGTTTTCATTTTGTTCTAGGATAAATGGGAAGCCATTGGACAGTTTTAAGCAAGTGAATAATATTGGCGTGGTTTATGTTTTTTACAGAATTACTCTGGTTGCTATGTATGTGCAGGTTATACTATAAGAGATGAGTGCGAAAGTAGTGAAATCCTTCAGGAGGCTGTTGAAGTAATATCAGTGAGAAGTCATGGTGGCTTGGACAAGGGTAAGCTCAGCAGAGATGGGGAGAAGGAGACCTGATACATTCCAGATATGTTTTGAAAGGCCTGGCTGCGGATGGAGCTGATATGGGAATAGCGCCTGGGATTTTCTTTTTCTTTTCCGGCAAAGAAAGTAATTTCGTAGCATCCTTTTCCTTTAACTATCATTGAACCTACCCCACCTCATAATGACCAAAGTGAATCATTGATTGATTGATTGATTGATTGATTGATTTAGAGACAGAGTCTCACTCTTGTCACCCAGGCTGGAGTGCAATCAAGAGATCTCTGCTGACTACAACTTCCACCAACTGGGCTCAAGCGATTCTCCTGCCTTATCCTCCCAAGTAGCTGGGATTATAGTCGCGTATCACCACACCTGGCTAATTTTTGTCTTTTTAGTAGAGACAGGGTTTCACCATGTAGGCCAGGCTGATCTCAAACTCCTGACCTCAGGTGATCCGCCCACCTTGGCCTCCCAAACTGCCGAGATTACAGGCCTGAGCTAATGCACCCACGTGTGTTTGTTTATTTAAATATGTCTGTATCAAGATAGTTCTGGTACTAAGATTTCTTTTTGCTACATGCTTCCTGCCTCTGATTTCCTGGATCTTTTCTCTGACTTCAGATGCATTCAGGCCCTCCTTCCCCCCAGTTTCTTCTCTCTGATCAGTTTTCTGCTCTGTGTGTTTCCCTGATTTGGGCCCCTTCTTGCTAATCAGAATGCAGTCTTGATGGTTGGACACCAAGCAGCCATGTTAAATAACTAGGTGGAAGCCATTGCTGAGGATGATGGTGTAGAAAGACAGAAGGAGTTATGTTCATGAAGCATCCCTCACAGCTGTAGACTGTCACTGGACAATTTCCTGAAAGAGAGAATAGAACTTCTATCTTCTTTTAAGATAAAGTTACATTGTTATTCCCAGGCAAACAGCCTGAACTATCACCATGCTAGGAATGGTGGGTTTTGTTTGGTTTGTTTTGTATTTTATTTTGTGACGGACTCTAGCTCTGTTGCCCAGGCTGGCATACAGTGGCACAATCTCAGCTCACTGCAACCTCTACCTCCTAGGTTCAAGCAATTCTCCTGCCTCAGCCTCCTGAGTAGTTGGGATTACAGGCATGCACCACGACACCTGGCTAATATTTTTGCTTTTTTTTTCTTTTTAATAGAGGCAGGGTTTCACCATGTTGGCCATGCTGGTATCAAATTCCTGATCTCAAGTGATCCACCTGCCTGAGCCTCCCAAAGTGCTGGGATTACAGGCTTGAGCCACTGTATCCAGTGGGAATAGTGAGTTTCCTTCCTATGTTTCTTCATCTGTCAAGCACAATTATTTGCTTCCTTGTTGGAGCAATAACTTGGTGTTTCAATCCATTTCAGATGTATCACTTTTTTAAATGCATTGCTCACGTATCTTACTATGTATCCTTTGAGAGGAAGCATTTCTTATTATCATGTCTGGCTCATTCCCATCCCAAGCATAGTCCCCCTCACACCTAGGAGAAAATAAATGTTTGCAGAATGAATAAATGAATTCAGTCATCAACTATAGTCTCTTGATGGAGCTTCCTAACTAGAAGAAGGGGTTTCACCTACTGCAGCTTGAATCCTATTTTAACAAGCACTAGTAGATTTAAAACAACTGCATATCATAAAGAGATACTCTAATTCCTACCAATAGCTATCGAAAAACAAACATACGTTCATCAAGTGACCATGACATTCTCAGACCTAAGAATCCACGTAAATGATAGGTAAACCCTGTACACAGAGGGCTTAGAGACAGTTGTGGTATAATTTTTTTTAATTTATAGATGGGGTCTTGCCATGTTGTCCAGGCCAGTGTGCAGTGACTGATCACAGGTGCAATCACAGCTCACTGCAGCTTCGAATTCCTGAGATCAAGTGATCCTCCCACCTCAATCTCCCAAGCATTTGAGATACATGTTTACACACAGAAAGGAAGGATATAAATCCTGCAGGAGGTTTAGCAATAAAATAAAATCATTGGTTGATTTGGACAGTAAAGTTCAAACCTCTCACCTCCCCAAAGTCTCTGCCCAAGCTCTCCAGAGAAAAATGGCTTAGAAGAGATGGGGTGCATATAATTGTCCTTTTCATCCTTTCATGGATCATCTTAAGCGTCACCTATTTAATAATCTGCCTGCAGGCCTTGGATACAGTCATAGCCTTTGGAGGAACAAAGTTTAAAGGCAGGTAAGATGAAAGACAGGTGTTTCTCCTTTGAGGCATAGAAATTCAAGAGGTTTGAGAAAGAGGTGTCGAGGTCAGAGTTTATCTGAATGAATATAGCTACCATACAAGTTTGAGTTGGAAACCTCTCCTTCTGCCTGAGGTTATGAGGGTGAGAATCTGTTTGATTAAGGAGGGAAGGCTGCAAATGCATTTAGCAAGTGGTCCTGATGGTGTTCACCTGGGCGGTTAGGGAGTGGAAGAACATTGATAGCAGGAGATTCTTGGAGAAAGCCATTCATGGTTGTGCTTGATCCAGTAATACCTCCTAAGACTTTGCCAGGCAAGTGGTCTGTTTTTTAGCTTATGTTACCCCAGGGCCCTGTGGACACAGACACTAAGTAGGCCTTAACCAATATGTTAGATAATGTGTCTGAAACATATTATAGATCAGTAACCATCATTGGGATGAAAGGAACTGAGACTCGCCCCTGGAAATACATAAAGAAGGAATAATAGTGTGTGTGTGTGTGTGTGTGTGTGTGTGTGTGTGTGTCTGCATGTCTGTATAATGTATATATAAAGTAAATGTAATATGCAATATATATATATATATCAAGAGAAAGACAGAATAAGACTTACTCTAAGACTTACTCTAAAATCAAAATTCAGTATCTCTTAAAGGCCTACATTTGGAAAGCCCTTTTCCATTTTTTTCGGATGTCTGAATTAAGACATTGTTCTATTTCCACTAGGAAAAAGAAAATCTGACACATCACAATCAGACAGGAAGAAACAGAACAGGAGAGAGAAAGTGAATGGAGAGAGAGGCAGAAATTACAGATGACACTACTGGTGCCTCTAACCATATGAAAGGTTCTATCTATCATCTGTCTATCTATCTATCTATCTACCTATCTATCTATCTGTATATCATAGAGTCATGTATCTCACATCCCAGTTCATAGAAGTAACTCATGAATCTGGTTCATAGGAAATTCATTGCAATTAATACTAAGCTAGAGTTTAGAATTAATTAGATGTGAGCCTTTGAAACAATTGTAAATACGTATGTGTGTGTGTGTTGGATTTTTTGGACTTTCTTTTCAATCTTAGAGCAAAGTTCCTATATGGGAACTAGCCCAAAATGTATATATACACACACACATACACAAACTCACACGCATACACACATACATGCAAACACAAACACACAAATACACTCATCTACAAGGTATATATTCTCAGATATGATTGTTAAAATTGATAAAAGATCACAAGTTGCAGAACCATTAATTGGCAATAAAACATTCTGATAAGAAAAGAAAAGTACAAAGTCTAGATGCCAGGAAGCTGATTTTTCACCACATGTGTGTGGCATGCCTGCCAGAGTGCCTTTTTCAACAGAAAAATGTCAAATCAAGCTACCTTAGTTCCCCACCCTCTCCTGTGCCATAATTGTTTCACTTTCTCCATGTGGTAGCCCCTTTTCCCTGGAAGACCACTGCCCCACACCTTGGGAATGCCTTTCTTGTTTGCTAGCCTAAGAGAAAAATTACTCTTTGCTCCCCCGGGAAACATGCTAAAACTGAAAGCCCGACTCTGAGTCTCAGAGTCATTTCAGAGCAGTAGAGCTTTCGACCTTGATGGATGACCACCTTCAGTGTCATATACTTGCTTTTAGCATGTAGCGGGGCAGAAGAGACAGGTGGCATTGGGAGCATCAGATGCTGATGGCAATGCCAAATTCCATACTGATGCTTGTCAGCATAGGATGTTCTTAAAAGGTATGTGACTTAAAACTGATTCTGCAGTTCACATAAACTGATTGAAAATAAGCATTGAGAGGCATGCATGCTCTCTTTATCAACTGCACTTGTCTTGTTCAATTATTTGTCTTTCTCCCCTCCCACCAATTAGAATGTCAGCTCCAAGAGGTCAGGGTCCTGGTCTGCCTTCTTCATTGCTATACCTGCCACTGGCTGACACATAGCAGGTACATCATAAATTCTTAAGTGAACAGATGCCAAAAAAACACCAGAAGGAAATAAATCAGAAATTAAGAGTAGCTACTCTGGAGACAGATTATGGGTTGGTTAATATTCTTAACATATTTTTATCTTTTCTACTTTTCTAAATATTTTTCTCTAATTAGAAAAAAAAGAATATGGCTTGGGCAAAATTCAGGTTAAACATTGACATTAGTTAGGAAGTTAATGCGCACACTTGGACTGATGGTGTATTGATGGCAATGAGCTTAAAATTCCTGTTTTTCTTGTATTCATTCTCAGTCATTCATTTAACACATATTTATTGCACCTAGCCATGCATTGCTCCTTGTACTAGGCAATGAAGAAACTCTTAAAGGATTATTTTCAAACTTTCCAAAAAGGTGAAATCATGACTATTATACAGATGTAAAGTGAAAACATGTTAAATAATATATTTAACTTACTAATAAATGAACTGGCAACACTTTATCACCAGTTCAAAGGGGAATGCAAATAATAGACTCAGCATAGGGAAGAGATACTGAAATGGAAACCACTTTTGTAAAAATTATGACAGAAAAATCTGACAGGGAAATGATGATGATTGATATGGTTTAGCTATATGTCCTAAATCTCATCTCCAATAGTAATCCCTCCGTGTGGAGGGAGGAGTCTGGTGGGAAGTGATTGGATCATGGGGCAGTTCCCCCCAGGCTGGTCTGATATTGAGGGAGTTCTGAGATCTGGTGGTTTGTAAGTGGCAGTTTCTTCTGATCCCCTTCTCTCACTCTCTCGCTCTCTCGCTCTCTCGCTCTCTCGCTCTCTCGCTCTCTCGCTCTCTCGCTCTCTCGCTCTCTCTCTCTCTCTCTCTTTCACCCTCTCACCTGCCACCATGTAAGATGTGTGTTGCCTCCCCTTCACCTCCTGCCATGATCATAAGTTTCCTGAGGACTCCTAAGACATGTGGAACTATGAGTCAATTAAACCTCTTCAAAAATTACCCAACCTCAGGCAATTCTTTATAGCATTGTGAAAATGGACTAATACAATGATGGAAGAAATCAAACCTAACCAACTCCATCTTGCCTTTAACCTCCAAGATGCCCTTCTTCACTCCTGGGCATAGTGCTTTCTAACTTTGGGAGGAATTCGCTCTATAGTTTAACTTTAAAACAAAGATTATATAAGTCCCTTTCTGAAATAAGCCTTCTTCTTGCTTGGGGATCTGACGGCCCTTGTAAGACTAGTAAATTAGTTAAAAGATTAGAAATTGTGGCTCAGGAGTCATGCAGCCAGGGGCTGCCAGATTCCCAACTCCCAAATGGCTCCTGTAGATAGCATTTTTTTTCTTTCTTTTTTTTTTGAGACGGAGTTTTGCCCAGGAGTCCAATGGTGCGATCTTGGCTCCTGGGTTCAAGTGATTCTCCTGCCTCAGCCTCCTGAGTAGCTGGGATTACAGGCATGCACCACCACGCCTGGCTAATTTTGTATTTTTAGTAGAGACTGGGTTTCTCCATGTTGGTCAGGCTGATCTAGAACTCCTGACCTCAGGTGATCCACCCGCCTCCACCTCCCAAAGTGCTGGGATTATAGGTGTGAGCCACCGCACCTGGCCAGATAGCATATTTTTTTTTTTTTTTTTTATAAATTGTAAGATTGGTGTTTGAGATATTTTTCAAACTTTGCATTCTAATGAACAAACTGATGCCACTCAGACTCAAACAGGCTCATTTGTTCTCATGTCCCCTCAGCCCCCACCCCAGAAACTGACTCAGCACAAGAGGGACATATAGCTTTGACCCTATATGATTTCTTCTGCAACCCAGCCAATCAGCATTCCATAGTCCCTAGCCCTGTGCCTGCCAAACTATCTTTAAAAAACCCTAGCCTCCGAATACTCAGAGAGGCTGATTGGAGTAATAATAAAACTCTAGCCTGTTTATTCCACTCTATGCATATTAAACTCTTGTTGCTTTTCCCTTATCTCAATAAATAGGTTCTATCTGGGCAGTGGGCAAGAAAAACCTCTGGGACGGTTACAGATTGAATATGCAACTGGGGGCAAAACTGGCCTCTTCCACAGTGGGGAACTTCTATTGTACAGTATTGAACCTCTACAGAATTTTTCATGTCTACAGTCAGGAATTATTTTACTGTGCTATCAGTTATCTATAACTTACAGAGTTGTCAAATGACTTGACACATTGAAAGGCTAGCATTCAATAACCTAGAAGAGCATGCTTTAGACAATGGGTAATTTTCCATTGAAGCACAATTTTTTTCTTTCACCAGAAAGATAATTAAGATACAGTCTCTGACTTCTCATGTGGTAGTTGGGAAAACTGGCATAAACAAAAGACCTGCCTTGCTCTGGACAGGAAGAGAATAAATCCTTATGCTGCTCTTCTTCTGTTTAGAAGGTCACTGTGGAATAAACTCCTATTTAAAGATTGGACCTTGTCCAAAGAACTGGGAAAAAGTATAATTTGTTTATAAAGGGCACTTTAAACATTTTTGCTTTAACAATGTTTAAATTAATAAACCAATATACACTCATCAAATAAAATGCAAACCGTAAAGAAATACAAAGGAAGAACAGGAAAAAACATCCTTGACTGCCTCCCTTCTACCAATCCTATTTTGTCACCCATTGGCAATGCTACTAGTAAAAACCAATAATGCAGACTGGGTGAGGTGGCTCACATCTGTATTCCCAGCACTGAGGGACCAAGGCAGGTGGATCACTTGAGGTCAGGAGTTCAAGACCAGCCCGGCCAACGTAGTGAAACCCTGTCTCTACCAAAATTAAAAAAATTAGCCAGGGGTGTTGCTGGGTGCCTGTAATCCCAGCTACTCCAGAGGCTGAGGCAGGAGAATAACTTGAACCCAGGGAGCAGAGGTTGCAGTGAGCTGAGATTGTGCCACTGCACTGCAGCCTGGGCACACAGTAAGACTCCATCTCAAAAATAAATAATAATGCCCACACACTGAATGCATTATGATGCTAAGGGGACAGACTTGGAATGGGGGCCCTTTTTCAGCAGGCCACCTGAATTAAATATTTGGATGTGTAAAATAGGCTAGGAATTAGCTTTGGGTACTAGTTTGGGGAGAGTGGAAACTTAGAACACTCTGTACTTGAAAGACAGTAGAATGCTCGAGTTCAAGGCTGGCAAACGAAGAGGACAGGAGACATCCAGGGAGGTGGAGAAGATGCGGAAAGCTAAGTCTTCAGCACAGATAGAGCCAGTGAGAAATTCCCAGTGCCAGGAAATGTTTGATGGATTGTTGGGATCATGATGTCTAATATTTCATCTCAGGTTCCTGCCTACTTTGCTTCCTGTGTCATCTCCAAGTATTAGCAAAAAATATCCAATTAAATAAATTAAATATTTCCTAGACAGGGCACCTTGTATCAGCAGTACTTTGAAGACCATGTCAGTCTTGGTTAGGGGAGTGGAAAGAAGAGAGCAGTTTGTAGGAGGTAAGAAGGAAGAGGTGAGAAATTCATCCATGGCAGAGACTGAAAGCAAGAGATATCCTGGAGAGTATAAGTTCCTTCCACCCCAAGTTCTGGGAAAAATTCTTGGAGATACAGGACAAAAACACTGGATTTCCAGCCTCCTATTGGATTGGAGCTCAATACATTTTTTTTGTTTTATATAATGTATTTTTGTACTGTATGCATTAAAGGTGTACAACATGTTTTGATGTACATATACATAGTGAAATGGATACTACTACATCAAGCCAATTAATATATCCATCATTTTAAATAGTTACCGTGTGTGTGTGTGTGTGTGTGTGTGTGTGTGTGTGTAGCATCTAAAATCTATTTTAGGAAATCTATACATTTTAGATTAATATTAAAGGACATAATTATCTAAAAAATCTGAAGTTGCCAATGAAAGCATGGAAGGCTTCCCGTAGGAAGTGACATTTAAACTGAGTCTGGAAGGAAGAAGTTCTCACTGCACGCATGGGACTGAATAGGAAAGAAAGAACCACATATGCAAAACTAGGAGGCAGAAAGACCACCGAATGTTTGGGGAAACCCAGAGATGTTTGTTATTATTGGAGCCCAGCCTATGTGGAAGTAGTGGGGTATGATTTAAAATAATGTACAGACCTCCCTGGCTATGTTGATATTGATTGTTAAAGATGTCCCCAATGCAGAGAAGGAAAGCTTTGTGGCAGAAAGCTGATGATCGCACAAGGGTTTGAAGACCCATATTTTAATCTTCATTCTATTGCTAACTTAAGCAATCAGTTTTCCTGATTTTCAGTTCCTTTATCTGTAAAGTAGAGACTTTGAAACCTGACAAAGATGTGTTTATACTCTCTCGATACTGTACAAATACAACATACTGGAATCAGAGAAGATTGTCTTCTCTGAACTATGATGTAGGACAAGCCTATAAAAGAAGAAGATGCAAAAAAAAAAGGCCAGGTGCGGTGGCTCACACCTGTAATCCCAGCACTTTGGGAGGCCAAGGTGAACAGATCACAAGGTTAGGAGTTTGAGACCATCCTGACCAACATGCAGAAATCCCATCTCTACTAAAAATACAAAAGTTAGCCAGATGTGGTGGCAGACGCCTATAGTCCCAGCTACTCGGGAGGCTGAGATAGGAGAATCGCTTCAACTCGGGAGGCGGAGGTTTCAGTGAGCTAAGATTGCACCACTGCCCTCCCCTGGGCAACAGAGCAAAACTCTGTCCCACCCAACTCACCCAAAAAAAAAAAAAAAAAAAAAAAATTGCCGGGCATGGTGGCTTACAGCTGTAATCCCAGTACTTTGCAAGGCTGAGGTGGGCAGATCACCTGAGGTTGGGAGTTTGAGATCAGCTACTCGGGAGGCCGAGGCAGGGCAATCACTTGAACCCGGGAGGCAGAGGTTGCGGTGAGTGTAGATGACGCCATTGCACTCCAGCCTGGGTAACAAGCAAAACTCTGTCTCAAAAAAATAAATAAAACTGCTCAGAACAAGTAAATGGGCTGTGTTTAGGTCCCTGTGCTGGACCTGAATTGAAGCAAAATGAATAAAAAAATACCTTTCAAAAAAGTGATGACGGTATTGTCTGGTCTGTAAACTAACAAGGTGCAATTTTAACAAATTCCATCCCATGTTATATTTCCTGCCCTTTATAGGCAAAAGACATAAAACATATAATTCCGAACCTCACACTTAAGTCTTTTGACTTCCTTGGTTGTTTCTCTTGTTGATGTTGTTAATGTTAATCCTACTTGATTCTCTCAGATTCTCTTCTCATTATCTGTTAGGTGAAAGAAAATAAAAATCTAGTACCTGGTATTTGGTACTAGGGATGTTGTAGCATAGGAGAATGCTCTTCCAAGTCATAAATCTTAAAGATACAGATAGTTTTTCTTAGGATATATGAGGGCATTACATTTTAAATGTGGCAATAGAAATATGTGTTTAACAAGAATAGTCTTACAGAAGTGGGTATACATATGGCTCCTCTGATGAACAGGCACTCTTTTAATCTTCCTGTCTTTTTGTGAGATGTTCCAGGTCTAAGAGCCAGGACTGGCTGGCCCTGCACACTTCTCTAAAGCCCCCATGCTCCCTGAAGCCATATTATATCAGTTCAGCCCCCAAGACTCATTCATCTGCTTTAAAAGAACTTAAGGCCTCAGATGAGGTCCTTCAAATGGTCTTTAGATACTGAAGTCCTACTTCCTCAGTGGAGACATCAAAGTCTTCAAAAAGTGGGTTTTAGCAGTGTATCAAGTGGATCTCTGGACATGGAGTTAGGAGTTAGACTCATGGACAAGTCCCTAGGTTTAGCTTCGCTTGGCACCGTGTCTCAAATAAATTCTCTTGTGGGTAACACTTCAACAGTCAATACAGGACAAAGTCTATTAAGCATCTTCATCATTAAATGCTAATAAAGCAACTATGATGAGCTAAAGGTTAAAAGAGATAACCAAGAGCAAAAATACAACCATTCCCTGAAAGGCATATATAGTTTATATGAGGATGCAAAACACATGCCTAAGAAGATAAACAATAGCATGCATCTAGGACCTCTGAGGATGTGGATAGCAGTGCATCAGAAGGTCATATTTATTAGCCTGACAAGTTTAGGATATTGATCAATATATCCCCAGAAATTAACATAAAGTGTGACACATAGTACAGGACCCTAAAAATATTTGTTGAATTGGAGGATAAATGTAAAGATCTGGAGTGGTGATCAGGTAATATATCAAAGAGGCAGTGGCATACCATTTTTATTTATTTATTTATTTATTTTTGAGATGGAGTCTCACTCTGTTGCCTAGGCTGGAGTACAGTGGTGTGATCTCTACTCACTGCAGCCTCCACTTCCTGGGTTCAAATAATTCTCCTGCCCCAGCCTCCTGAGTGGCTGGGACTACAGGCATGTACCACCACACCTAGCTAATTTTTGTGGTTTTAGTAGAGAACCAGCCAGGCTGGTCTTGAACTCCTGACCTCAGGTGATCTGCCTGCCTCAGCCTCCCAAAGTGGGGTGAGCTATCACACCCGGCTGGCTTACAGTTTTTAGAAGAGAGATTGTACAGATGAATTATTAAGAACACTGACTCTAGAACCAGACGTTCTGGATTTGAATCCTGATTGTGTCACTTATAAGGTAGGTGATTTCGGGCAAGTTGTGTAACCTTTCTGGGCCTTGGATTCGTTATTTGTGACATGGAAACAAGCATAGAGTAGGAGGAAAGATTGGATACTTGTAAAACACTTAGAAAAAGACTGGAATGTGATAGGTACTCTTTAGAGGTAATTGATGATGATGATGAGGATAGGATTACCATAAAAATACTGAGGTTCATGAAGGATGAGCTATAGCTTGAGGAGTATTTAAGGGTTGGAAACAGCGGCTTGGTGGTGGGCATGTAGTGTGGCATGTGTTGGGAAGCAGTGAAAAATAAAAATGTATATACATATATATGTGTGTATGTGCATATATATATATATCTGTATATATATGAAGCCCAGATCAGAAACACTTCCTCTGAAATGCCATTTGAACTTGATAGTGCAAGCCCCTGAAAGTTGTATAAAGGAGTGTGCATTGAGGGATAATTTAGAAGATGCCAAAATAAATTGCATTGCTTTTAGTAATTGAAATATATTAAATGCCCATCAACAGGAAAATAGCCTAATAAGCTTTGAAAATTTTGTACTATGGAGACAAAATTGACAAAGTCAATATTGGGCAGATAAATATGGAGCAGATAAAAATAATGAAGTCAGTCTATGTGAAAGAATGTGGAAAGATCTTCAAGGTGAAACGTTGGGTGAAAAAAGCATGTGGCCACATGATAATTTTCTTACTAAGTTTTTGAAGAACCACCATGCTGTTTTCCGTAGTGACCACATTTTGCATTTCCACCAACAGTGTAGCAGGGTTCCAATTTCTCCAAATCTTCACCAACACTTCTGTCTTTTGTGGGTTTTTTTTTTTTGTTTGTTTGGTTGGTTGGTTTTGGAGACGGAGTCTCGCTTTATCACCCAGGCTGGAGTGCAGTGGCATGATCTTGGCTCACCACAACCTCTGCCTCCCAGGTTTAAGCGATTCTCCTGCCTCAGCCTCCCAAGTAGCTGGGATTACAGGCGCCTGCCACCATGCCCGACTAATTTTTGTATTTTTAATAGAGACGGGGTTTGGCCATGTTGGCCAGGCTGGTCTTGAACTCCTGACCTCAGGTGATCCACCTGCTTCAGCCTCCAAAAGTGCTGGGATTACAGCTATGAGCCACCATGCCTAGCCTGTCTTTTGTTTTTAAAATTTTGTTCGATAATAGCTATTCTTACAGGTTTGAGGTTTTATCTCATTGTGGTTTTGATTTTCATTTCCCCAAGGACTAGTGGCTTGGAGCATTTTTTCATATACCTGTTGGCCATTTTTATGTTTTCTTTGGGAAAATGTCTATTCAGGTCTTAGACCATTTTTTAAACTCTTTTATATCTCTCTATATATTTTGTTGCACTTTAGGTTCTGGGGTACACGTGCAGAACATGCAGGATTGTTGTATAGGTACCTACATGGCAATGTGGTTTGCTGTCCCCATCCCCTCGTCACCTATATCTGGCATTTCTCCCCATGTTATCCCTCCTCAACCTCCCTACCCCCTGCTGTCCTTTCCCTATTCCTCCGCAACAGACCCCAGTGTGTCATGCTCCCCTCCCTGTGTCCATGTATTCTCATTGTTTAATACCCGCCTATGAGTCAGAACATGCAGTGTTTGATTTTCTGTTCTTGTGTCAGTTTGCTGAGAATGATTATTTCCAGGTTTATCTGTGTCCCAATAAAGGACACAAACTCATAGTTTTTTATGACTGCATAGTATTCCATGATGTATATGTGCCACATTTTCCTTGTCCAGTCTATCATTGATGGGTATTTGGGTTGGTTCCAAGTCTTTGCTATTGTAAACAATGCTGCAATGAACATTTGTATGCATGTGTCCTTATAATAGAATGATTCATAATCCTTTGGATATATACCCAGTAATGGGATTGCTGGGTGAAATAGAATTTCTATTTCTAGCTCCTTGAGGAATCACCATACTGTCTTCCACAATGGTTGAACTAATTCACACTCCCACCAACTGTGTAAGAGTGTTCCTATTTCTCCACATCCTCTCCAGCATCTGTTGTCTCCGGATTTTTTAATGATCACCATTCTAACTGGCGTGAGATGGTATCTCAGTGTTGTTTTGATTTGCATTTCTCTAATGACCAGTGATGATGAGCACTTTTTCATATGTTTGTTGGCCTCATGTATGTCTTCTTTTGTAAAGTGTCTATTCATATCCTTCGCCCACTTTTGGATGGGTCTGTTTGTTTTTTTCTTGTAAATCTGTTTTAGTTCTTTGTAGATTCTGGCTATTAGCCCTTTGTCAGATGGGTAGATTACAAAAATTTTTTCCCATTCTGTTGGTTGCTGATTCACTCTAATGCCTGTTTCCTTAGCTGTGCAGAAGCTGTGGAGTTTGATTAGGTCCCATTTGCCTATGTTGGCTTTTGTTGCCAATGCTTTTGGTGTTTTGGTCATGAAGTCCTTGCCTATGCCTATGTCCTGAATGGTTTTGCCTAGATTTTCTTCTAGGGTTTTTATGGTGTTAGGTCTTATGTTTAAGTCTTTAATCCATCTGGAGTTTAGTGTAAGGTGTTAGGAAGAGGTCCAGTTTCTGCTTTCTGCACACTGCTAGCCAGTTTTCCAAACACTGTTTATTAAACAGTGAATTCTTTCCCCATTTCTTGTTTTTGTCAGGTTTGTCAAATATTAGATGGTTGTAGATGTGTGGCATTGCCTCCAAGTCCTCTGTTTTGTTCCATTGGTCTATATCTCTCTTTTGGTACCCGTACCATGCTGTTTTGATTATTGTAAACTTGTAGTATAGTTTGAAGTCAGGTAGTGTGATGCCTCCAGCTTTGTTCTTTTGGCTTAGAATTGACTTGGCTATGCTGACTCTCTTTTGGTTCCATATGAAGTTTAAAGTGGTTTTTTTCCAGTTCTGTGAAGAAGGTCATCGGTAGCTTGATGAGGGTAGCGTTGAATCTGTAAATTACTTTGGGTAGTTTGGCCATTTTCAAGATACTGATTCTTTCTAACCATAAGCATGGAATATTTCTTCATCTGTTTGTGTCCTCTCATTTTGTTGAGCAGTTGTTTGTATTCTCCTTTAAGATGTCCTTTACATCCTTTGTTAGTTGTATTCCTAGATATTTTATTCTCTTTGTAACAATTGTGAATGGCAATTTGTTCTTGATTTGGCTCTCTTTAAGTCTATTATTGTTGTATAGGAATGCTTGTGATTTTTGCACAGTGGTTTTGTATTCTGAGACTTTGCTGAAGTTGCTTATTGGTTTCAGGAAATTTTGGGCTGAGATGATAGGGTCTACTAAATATACAATCATGTCGTCTGCAGATAGAGACAATTTGACTTCCTCCTTTCTTAATTGAATACCCTTTATTTCTTTTTCTTGCCTGATTGCTCTGGCTAGAACTTCCAATACTATATTGAATAGGAGTGGTGAGAGTGCATCCTTGTCTAGTGCCAGATTTCAAAGGGAATGCTTCCAGTTTTTGCCCATTCAGTATGATATTGGCTGTGGGTTTGTCATCAATAGCTTTTATTATTATGAGATATGTTCCATCAATACCTTATTTGTTGAGAGTTTTTAGCATAAAGGGCTGTTGAATTTTGTCAAAGACCTTCTCTGCATCAATTGAGATAATCGTGGTTTTTGTCTTTGTTTCTGTTTATGTGATGGATTACGTTTATAGACTTGTGTGTGTTGAACCAGCCTTGCATCCCCGGGATGAAGCCTACTTGATGGTGATGGATAAGCTTTTTGATGTGCTGTTGCAATCAGTTTGCCACTATTTTATTGAAGTTTTTTGCATCTATGTTCATCATGGATATTGGCCTGGAGTTTTCTTTTCTTGATGAGTCTCTGCTGGGTTTTGGTATCAGGATGATACTGGTTTCATAAAATTGTTTGGGAAGAATTCCCTCTTTCTGGATTGTTAGGAATAGTTTCAGAAGGAGTAGTACCAGCTCCTCTTTATATGTCTGGTAGAATTCAGCTGTGAACCCATCTGGACCTGGGCTTTTTTTGTTTGGTAGGCTATTAATTGCTGCCTCAACTTCAGCCCTTGTTACTGGTCTATTCAGGGTTCTTCCTGGTTTAGGCTTTGGGAGGGTGCAAGTGTCCAGGAATTTATCCATTTCTTCCAGGTTTACTGGTTTATCTGCATAAAGTTGTTTGTAGTACTCTCTGATGGTGGTTTGTATTTCTGTGGAATCTGTGGTGATATCCCCTTAAACATTTTTTATTGCATCTATTTGATTCTTCTCTTTTTTCTTTTTTATTAATCTGGCTAGTGGTCTATTTTGTTGATCTTTTCAAAAAAACAGCTCCTGGATTTATTGACTTTTTGTGTCTCTGTCTCCTTCAGTTCTGCTCTGATCTTAGTTATTTCTTGTCTTCTGCTAGGTTTTGAGTTTTTTTTTATCTTGCTCCTCTAGCTCTTTCAATTTTGATGATACGGTGTCGATTTTAGATCTTTCCTTGCTTCTCAGGTGGGCATATATTGCTATAAATCTTCCTCTAGCACTGCTATAAATGTGTCCCAGAGATTCTGATACGTTGTGTCTTCATTCTTACTGGTTTCAAAGAACATCTTTATTTCTGCCTTCATTTCATTTTTAATCCAGTCAACATTCAACAGCCAGTTGTTCAGTTTCCATGAAGTTGTATGGTTCTGAGTTAGTTTCTTAAACCTGTGTTCTAATTTGATTGCCTTGTTGTCTGAGAGACTGTTTGTTATGATATCCATTCTTTTTCATTTGCTGAGGAGTGATTTACTTCCAATTATGTGGTCAGTTTTAGAGTAGGTGTGATGTGGTGCTGAGAAGAATGTATATTCTGTGTATTTGGGGTGGAGAGTTCTGTAGATATCTGTTAGGTTTGCTTGGTCCAGATCTGAGTCCAAGTCCTGGATATCCTTGTTAATTTTCTGTCTTGTTGATCTGTCTAATATTGAGAGTGGAGTGTTAAAGTCTCCCACTGTTATTGTGTGGGAATCTGTCTCTTTGTAGGTCTTTAAGAACTTGCTTTATGTATCTGGGTACTCCTGTATTGGGCGCGTATATATTTAGGATCATTAGCTCTTCTTGTTGCATTGATTC
Source organism: Saguinus oedipus (assembly GCA_031835075.1). Classification (NCBI taxonomy): domain Eukaryota; kingdom Metazoa; phylum Chordata; class Mammalia; order Primates; family Cebidae; genus Saguinus; species Saguinus oedipus. Next base: position 12,212,845 of record CM063179.1, on the reverse strand, counting down.
TTTCACCATTATGTAATGCCCTTCTTTGTCTTTTTTGATCTTTGTTGGTTTAAAGTCTATTCTGTCAGAGACTAGGATTGCAGCTCCAGCTTTTTTTGCTCTCCATTTGCTTGGCAAATCTTTCTCCATCCCTTTATTTTGAGACTGGTGTGTCCTTGCATGTGAGATGGGTTTCCTGGATACAGCACACAGATGGGTTTTGACTTTTATCCAATTTACCAGTCTGTGTCTTTTGATTGGGGCATTTAGCTTATTTACATTTAAGATTAATATTTTTATGTGTGAATTTGATCCTGCCGTTTTGATGCTAGCTGATTGTTTTGCCCATTAGTTGACACAGTTTCTTCATTGTGTTGGTGCTCTTTATCATTTGGTACGTTTTTGGAGTGGCTGGTACTGGTTGTTCCTTTCTGTGTTTAGTGCTTCTTTCAGGAGCTCTTGTAAGGCAGGCCTAGTGGTGACAAAATCTCTCAGCAATTGCTTGTTCGTAAAGGATTTCATTTTTCCTTCACTTATGAAGCTTAGTTTGGCTGGATATGAAATTCTGGGTTGAAAGTTCTTTTCTTTGAGGATGTTGAATATTGGCCCTCACTCTCTTCTGGCTAATAAGGTTTCTGTGGAGAGATCCACTGTGAGTCTGATGGGCTTCCCTTTGTGGGTAACCCGACCTTTCTCTCTGGCTGCCCTTAGCATTTTTTCCTTCATTTCAATCCTGGTGAATCTGACGATTATGTGCCTTAGGGTTGCTCTTCTTGAGGAATATCTTTGTGATGTTCTCTGTATTTCCTGGACTTGAATATTGGCCTACTTTTCTAGGTTGGGAAGTTCTCCTGGTTAATATCCTGAAGAGTGTTTTCCAGCTTAGATTCATTCTCTCCGTCACATTCACATACACCTATCAAATGTAGATTAGGTCTTTTTACATAATCCCATATTTCTTGGAGGCTGTGTTCATTTCTTTTTTTTTTTTTTTTTTTAATTGTAATTGAAAATGTGTGTAGTACGTTAGTCTGTTCTTACATTCCTATAAAGGAATACCTGAGCCTGGGCAATTTGTGTTAAAAAGAGGTTTAATTGGCTCATGGTTCTGCAGGCTATACAGGAAGTGTGGTGCCTGCATGTGCTTCTAGAAAGGGGCTCAGGGAGCTTATAGGGAACTTAGCTCATGGTGGCAGGGAAGGGACATAGTGTCACAAAATGAGAGCAGAAGCAAGAAAGACAGAGAGAGAGAGTGGGGAGGCACCACATATTTTTAAACAACCAGATCTTGCATGAACTCAAAGCAAGAACTCACTCATTACCAAGGGGATGGCACTAAGCCATTCATGAGGGATCTGCCCCCATGGTCCAAACATCTCCCACCAGGCCCTGCCTCTGTAACCGCCCAAGGGGTTCACCTTGCCTACTCCCTAGGCAGAGCCAATTCATCAAGACAGGAGAATTGCAATAGAGAAAGAGTAATTCATAGTGAGCTGGCTATGCGGGAGACTGGAGTTTTTTAATTATTATTATTATTATTATTATTATTATTTTAAGGAGAGGAAGAAAGAGGAAGAAAAAGAGGAAGAGAGAACAGGAATATTGCTTTATTCTAAAAATGGGTATTAATAATGGCCGATCAATATTTTGTGTATTTAAAGTGGAGAGCTCTATAAATACTTATTAAGTTTACTTGTTCCGGATCTGAGTTCAAGTTCTGGATATCCTTATTAATTTTCTGTCTCATTGAGTCTAAATCTCTTTATGGGTCTTATGTATCTGGGTGTTAGGATCCTTAGCTCTTTTTATTGTATTGATCCTTTTACCACTGTATCTTTGTTGGTTTGAAATCTGTTTTATCAAATGTGTGAATTGCAACTCCTGCTTTTTGTTTATTTATTTATTTTTGCTCTCCATTTGGTTGGTAAATCTTTCTCCAACCCTTTGTTTTGAGTCTTTGTGTGTCTTTGGATACAAAACGAGTCTGGATGTAGTATACCATTAGGTTTTGGCTGTATCTTTTGATTGGGGGATTTAGTCGATTTAAATTTAGGGTTACTGCCATTTGATGTTAACTGGCTATTTTATCCATTCGTTGATGTAAATTCTTCTTTATGTTGATGCTCTTTACTTTTTGGTATATTTTTTTAGAAAGGCTAATACTGGTTGTTCCTTTCTGTGTGTAATGCTTCTTTCAGAAGTTTTTGTAAAGCAGGCCTGGTGGTAATAAAATCTCTTGAGTACTTGCTTGTTCATAAAAGATTTTATTTTTCCTTCAATTGTGAAGCTTAGTTTGGCAGGATATGAAATTCTGGGCTGAAATTTCTGTTCTTTAAGGATGTTAAATATCGGCCCCCACTCTCTTCTGGCTTGTAGGGTTTCTGCTGAGAGATCTGCTGTAAGTCTAATAGGCTTCCCTTTGTGGGTAACCTGACCTTTCTCTCTGGCTGCCCTTAGTATTTTCTCCTTCGTTTCAACCCTGGTGAATCTAACGATTATGTGCCTTGGGGTTGCTCTTCTTGAGGAATGTCTTTGTGGTGTTCTCTGTATTACCTGGGGTTGAATAGTGTCCTGCTTTGCTAGATTGGGAAAATTCTCCTGGATAATATCCTGAAGAGTATTTTCCAGCTTGGATTCATTCTCTCCATCACATTCAGGTACACCTATCCAACATAGATTAGGTCTTTTCACGTAGTCCCATATTTCTTGGAGACTTTGCTCATTCCTTTTTATCCTTTTTTTTCTATTCTTGTCTTCTCGTTTTATTTCCTTAAGTTGGTCTTCGACCTCTGATATCCTTTCTTCTGCTTGATCAATTCGGCTATTCAAACTTGTGCATATTTCACTAAGTTCTCGTGTTGTATTTTTCAACTCCGTTAGTTCATTTATATTCCTCTCTATATTGTCCATTCTTTTTAGCATTTCGTCAAACCTTTTTTCAAAGTTCTTAGTTTCTTTACATTGGGTTAGAACAAGTTCTTTCAACTCCCAAAAGTTTCTTATCATCCACCTTCTGAAGCCTACTTCAGATAATGGAACACAGTCCTTTTCCATCAGGGCTTGTTCAGTTGCTGATGAGGAATTGCAATCCCCTGTATAGGGAGAGGGGTTCTGATTTTGGGTATTCTCAGCCTTTTTCGGCTGTTTTTTTTCCCTTTATTATGAATTTATCCATCTGTTGTCTTTACAATTACCACCTTTCTAATTAGGTTTCTGAGTGGACGTCCAATTTATTGATTCCCAGTGCTGGAATCCAAGCAACCCACTGCGCCAGCCAAAACAGCAGCGATAAGACTGATGGTGCTCTTCTGCCAGGGAATCTCCAGTCTGGCTTCCCTCTTGAGTCCACAACAAGCGGCTCTGCCTTCCCAGAGCTCCAAACACCGGTCAGTAGGGAAACCAGTCCCGTTTACTCTGCACGAAGAGCTGCCATGCCGAGGTGACGGCAAAACCACTGCACCGGCCACAAGAGTTGCACTAGCGACCCGCAGGGCTTCTCCACTGGAAATCTTCTGGTCCGTGAGTGATGAAAATTCGTCTGAAGGTGTGGTGTCCTCTCGTTTTCTGGGCTTTCACTGGGAGCTACAATCCCGAGCTGTTAGCGATCAGCCATCTTGGATCTCGTTTTGTTCATTTCTTTTAACTCTTTTTTCTCTAATCTTGCCTTCTTGTTTTATTGCATTGAGTTGATCTTCAATCTCTGATATCCTTTCTTCTGCTTGGTTGCATTCAGCTATTGAAACTTGTGTATGCTTCTTGAAGTTCTCATGTTGTTTTGTTTTTCAGCCCCATCAGGTTGTTTGTATTCTTCTCTAAGCTCTGTATTCTCATTAGCATTTCGTCAAACCTTTTTTCATTGGGTTAGAACATGTTCCTTTAGCTCAAAGAAGTTTGTTATTACCTACCTTCTGATCTGTTTCTGTCAATTCATCAGACTCATTCTCCATCCAGCTTTGTCTCCTTGCTGGTGAGGAGCGGTGATCCCTTGGAGGAGGAGACATGTTATGGTGTTGGGTGTTTTCATCCTTTTTGCGCTGGTTTCTTCCATCTTTGTTGCTTTATCTACCTATGGTCTTTGTAGTTGGTGACTTTTGGATGGGGTCTCTGAGTGGACGTCCTTTTTGTTGCTGATGAGGTTATTTCTTTATGTTTCTTAGTTTTCCTTCTAACAGTCAGGCTTCTCTGCTGTAGGACTCCTGGAGGTCCACTCCAGACCCTGCTTGCCTGGCAATCACCTGCAGTGGCTGCAGAATAGTAAGGGTTTCTGCTGGTTTCTTCTTCTGGTATCTTAGTCCCAGAAGGATACCTGCCAGATGTCAACCTGAGCTCTCCTCTATGAGGTGTCTCTTTGGATATACGGGGGTCAGGGAGCTGCTTGAGGAGACAGTGTGACCCTTATAGGAGCTCAAGTGCTGAGCTGTGAGCTCCATTGTTCCATTCAAATCTGCTGGGCAGGTACGTTTCTGGGAAGGTGGGGCTTTATTTATAAGTTCCTCACATGCTGCTCCCTTTTTTCAGAGATGTCCTGCTCAGCTAGGAGGTAGCCTAGTCACAGTCTGCCAGCAGAGGTGTTGCTGAGCTGATGTGGGCTCTGCCCAGCTGCTGTGTGAACTACCTTGTGGTTTTGTTTATAGAGGTATAGTTAGAACTGCCTCAGTAATCATTAAGTTTTTATTTCTTTGCTATGGAATGTAGAAGCTCCTTATAGATTTCAGAAATCAACCCTTTATCAGATACATGTTTTGCAGATATTTTCTCACTTTCCTGAAGTTGCCTTTCTCTGTTATTTCCTTTGCTGTATAGAAGTTTTTTAGTTTGGTGTAGCCTTATTTGTCTAGTAATGCTTTTGTTGTGTATGCTATTGTTGTCCAATCCATGAAATCATTGCTGAAACCAGTGTCATGAAGCTTTTCCCCCACTTTCTTTCAGGAGTTTTGTCCAAAAGGATTGAAATCAGGATCTTGAAGTGATGTTAGCACTCTCACTTTTACTGCAGCACTATTTACAATAGCCAAGATGAAGAGACACTGTAAGTGTCCATCAGCAGATGAATGGATACGGAATAATCAAATATTATTCAGCCTTCAAAGGGAAGGAAATTCTGCAATATGTAACACCATGGTCTAAACCTTGAGGATATTATGCTAAGTAAAATAAGCCAGTCAAAAGGACAAACTCTGCAGGGTGCCATATATATATTTATATATGTGTGTGTGTATATATATATTTTATATATATGTGTATGTATATATATATATAATGTGTGTGTGTGTATATATATACACGTATACATGTATATATGTTTATATATGAGGTATTTAAAATAGTGGCTGAACATCATGGCTCACACCTGTATTTCCAGCACGTTGAGAGGTAGAGGCTGGCAGATCACCTGGGGTCGGGAGTTTAAGACCAGCCTGGGCAACATGGTGAATCCCCACTTCTAGTAAAAATACAAAAATTAGTCGAGCCTGGTGGTGCACACCTGTAATCTCAGCTACTTAGGAGGCTGAGATGGGAGAGTCACTTGAACCTGGTAGGCGGATGTTGCAGTGAGCCAAGATCGCGCCACTGTGCTCCAGCCTGGGCATCACAGTGAGACTCCATCTCAAAATTTAAAAAAATGATAATAATAATAAACTAAAATAGTGAAATCACGGAATTAGAGACTGAAATGGTAACTTAGGGGTTGAGGGAGGGGAGGTGGAAAGTTGTTAATAATCGTAAAGTTTCAGTTAAGCAGAATGAATACATTCTAGAGATCTGCTGTACAACACTGTACACAGCCAACCATCCTATGCACTTCAACATTTCTTAAAAGATCTCATATTAAGTGTTCTTATCACAGTATAAGATTTTTTCAAAAGCATGTTCTAAATAAATAAATCATGATACTATTTACACATACACACATGCAGGCACATACATTTCAACATATTTTCTATTCTACATATTTTCAGTTGGCATGTGTTTTTACAAATACAAAGAATTGGCTGGGTGCGGTGGCTGATGCCTGTAATCCCAGCACTTTGGGAGGCCGAGGCAGGAGGATCACCTGAGGTCAGTAGTTCGAGACCAGCCTGGCTAACGTGGTGAAACCCCGTCTCTACTAAAAATATAAAAATTAGCTGGGCATGGTGGTAGGTGCCTATAATCCCAGCTTCTTCAGAGGCTGAGGCAGGAGAATCCCCTCAACCCGGGAGGCAGAGGTTGTAGTGAGCCGAGGTCACACCATTGTACTCCAACCTAAGTGACAAGAGTGAGACTCTGTCTCAAAAAAAAAAAAAAAAAATCATGTGTAGAAGTTCACATATGCAACTGCTGCCTTTGGAGAAGCGGGAGGAAGAAATAGTACTGTGATCAGGTAAGAAGACTGTCAAAGGGACTTTAGCCACATCCATGAGGTTTTTACTTTTAATAAGGAGAATATGCTTTATTTATGTCAACAAAGGTAATTATTTTTAAAAGAAATTTGTTTGCATGGAGGAGAAACTAGAAGGTGGAAGCTTAATTGGAAAGTATTGTAGTTGTCTGGATTTGAGGCAGTGGGTAGCAATGTTAGAGATGGAAATGACAAAAGAAAATTACAGGGTTTGAGTCAACAGAACATAGTGGAACAGAAAAGAGAGGCTACAGAGTGAGAGTCAGGGAAGAGAGTGAGTTGGGCTTTATACACCAAAGTCCTGAGAACAGCTTTTATGTAAACCTCTATTGCTTGCATGCAGATTGCTTTCTCTCACATAATAATGACCAAATTGGATCAATTAATTTTGTCAATTAGTTACTTGGCCCACAGCTGTGTTAACAGCTTTATGAAACAACCACAAAGAAACCCCTAGACAGTTGATTTGATATTGAGTAGCTACAAGCTTGATCTTGTTTAATAAGAAATAGACCAAATGAAACTATAAGGTATTTATCAGTACATTGAGTCTGATATACTAAATGGTTCACTACTGATCCGGGGAAGTTATTTTTATGCCATCAAAAGAGAGTAGTTCAAACCCTGGGTTGACTTGCATTTAAGCACGTCTGGTCAGTACAGAGCCAAAATGCTTAGTTCACTTGCATCCAAGCGAAATGGAATTTATAATGTCCTGACCTTTGCGTGGCTCACGGGTAGCTCCTTTTCTTTCTGACAGCAGATCAATTTAAAAATACAGTTATTGAGGCTGGGCGTGGTGGCTCCTGCCTGTAATCTTAGAACTTTGGGAGGCAGAGGTGAGTGGATCATGAGGCCAGGAGTTCAGGATCAGCCTGGCCAATCTGGTGAAACCCCATCTCTACTAAAAATACAAAAATTAGCTGGGCCTGATGACGCGTGCCTATAGTCCCACCTGCTTGGGAGGGTAAGGCAGGAGGATTGCTTGAACCCGGGAGGTGGAGGTTGCAGTGAGCCAAGAATGTGCCACTATACTCCAGCCTGGGTGACAGAGCAAGACTCCATCTCAACAACAGCAACAACACATACGCAGTTATTGAATCAAGTTTTGTATGAATTTCATTGACAGTCTTCTGTTGGCAATACTAAACATAGTTCCCTTCACTTCAAATAATGTAAGATGCCAGATGATTATGGAAGCAAAGTACTTAATCTTGGGCAAATGAAGGTGATAGCCCATGGATGGACTTCACAGATCCAAGCACATTCTGAAATATGATCAGGCAAAATTCTCTGGAGTTTTGCTTTCTGAATTTGTCAGGGAGCACAAGTTCATGGTTTAAATGAGTTCTTTAAAAATAAAAAGTTTAAGAACTGCTACAATTTTTTCCTCTACAAAATAGGTCATCTTAGCTAATTGAATCATTCTAAGTGGACCAGAAATTGCTGATTCTGACATATAAAATTATAAAATCAAAGTTATTCTGACTGGGTACAGTGGCTCATGCCTGTAATCATAGCACTTTGGGAGGCCAAGATGGGCGGATCACGAGGTCAGGAGTTTGAGACCAGCCTGGCCAACATGGTGAAATGCTGTCTCTATTAAAGATACAAAAAAATTACCCAGGTGTGGTGGTGGGTTCCTATAATCACAGCTACTCAGGAGGCTGAGGCAGGAGAATCACTTGAATCAGGAGGCAGAGGTTGCAATGAGCTGAGATCGCACCATTGCACTCCAGCCTGGGCAACGGTGGTGAGACTCTGTCTCAAGAAAAAAAAAAAAGTTATTCATAATAAGTCAGTCCTTTAAGGGGACTATGACATGTGAACCAGTTACTTTTTTAAAAGTTACAGTCTGTGAAAAGTTAAACGTTTCTCAGAAACAATGTCTAAGTAGAAAAGTTTTAAGGAGCAAAAGGTTTCATCTGGTTGATAAAAATTCCATGAGACTTTTATAAGAAGAAAGCACTTGAAATGTCCTATGTAGAATAGGTAAGAATTTAGACAAAATGATGAAAAATCAAGTTCTCAGTTTAAAAAATAAAAAGGTAGGGAGAGGTTTAACCAGAGTCATGGAGACAGGAAAAGAAAAGTCATGTTCAATAGCAGAAATTTCCAGAACAAAAGTAGGAGTAAAGCCAGGAAATGAAGCCCTAGTTAAGAAGGCTAAGTCCTATTCAATAGGAGGTTTAAGAATTGAGGCATTATTTAATGTTTCGTATCAAGCGAATAACATGAAAAGTAGATCCATCTAGTGTGGAAGTAGAAAGATTGGAAGAGACAGGGCCATTTTTTTGGTACAATATCCAGGGTGGAGAAGATGAGCCATTAAGACCAGCTAGGGCTCATGCAGGACCAGCTAGGGTTTGAAGTAGCTTGTGGCCAAAATCAAAATTACTGCTTTAGTTTATTGCCTTTTTCCAAAGCTTAGTTGACATGTGCAAACATAGACACAAACCCTCAGCATCTGCTGGGCTAAGTCCTATGAGTATGCATTTGCAATATTCCTTCCCCTAGTAAATGACCTTTATCCTGGTTTGTCCTGTGCACTCAGTCCAAAAGATACAGTTGCAGCCAATCCTAGAGGACAGCAGTGAGTTCCCTCCAGAACTTTCTGTTCCTTGGCTATGATCTTTTTCTTTTTTCTTTCTTTGAGGCAGGGCTTCACTCTGTTGCCCAGGCTGGAATGCAGTGGTATGATTACAGCTCACTGCAGCCTCCCAAGTACCTGAAACCTCAGGTGCACACCACCACACTTGGGTAATTTTTGTATTTGTTTTGTAGAGAAGGAGTTTCACTTTGTTGGCCAGGCTGTTTTCGAACTCTTGGCCTCAAGCCATCTGCCCACCTCGGCCTTCTAAAGTGCTAGGATTATAGGCATGTGCCACTGTGCCTGGCCTCTTGGCTATTAGCTTGACATCCTGCCTTTCTTATCACCATAAGACACCTGTGAATGTTGCAATTTCCACCTTATCCCTGCTTGGAGAAGAGTTGCCCTGTCTTCACCATCCACTCCCTTCTAGCTATCTATGAGAATGGGAAAGCTATTCCTCAAAGTTTATATCTTAGACTATATTATAAGGAATTAAAATCTCTTGCTCTATGGCCATTATCTGCTATTAGCATAAACATATACCCATGTGTGTATATATATATATGTATACTCTCTAAATCAGCTATGTCTTAAATCAGCTACCTTGACTCTCTCCAGCATGTCTGAACAGGGCTGGGCAAGCTCCAAACCCTGGTGCATGCCATGCCTTATTTGGAAACCCTCCTGACCTTCTTCTGACTGGCTTCCTCTTCTTCCTCGTCTTCTTTCTCCTTATCTCTTCAGGAAATTTCCAAGATTTTAGCCATTCAGGTCAAGCATAGACTGTAAGGTCCCATTCCAGCCAGTGGAAACTGGACACAGCAGTAGGGTGATTGCGTCAGGTTATAAAAGTTATAAATGTTCCTGTCTCCTTTGTTCAGGTGTGCCCTCATGGCAAGACTGCCGGCAAATTGCAGCCTTCCTGCAGGAAGTAAACTAACCTTGCTGAGTGATCCCTTGTCTCAATGTGGATTTTTCCCGATGTTATAAACCCATTTCCAACACTATCATTTGAAGGGTTAACTATATAACACTCTCAGGCTGACTAGTAAATAATTGGCCAGAGGGCCAGAGGCCATGTGGAATAAAAAAACTTGCACTTTCCTAGAAACCGTGGCGCTAAAGCATAGGAAGAAAATCTGAGGTCTGTACATCACACCACCAGCAGAACACAGGCTACTGAGATTATCGTTTTGCATGTAGTCATTGGGACAATTCAACAGAAAGAAAAGGAACTGTAGGATGGAAATCTGATTGTGTGCAGAGATTTCCACAAAATTCAGTGGGTTTGCATGGTGTTCTGTAAGAATAAGTGTTCTTTGAGGGGAAATACTAAATCTCTTGTTTAATTCACAGGTGATTATAAATGTGACTTTTTGCTTTTGGCAAACATGAGAAAGGAAAATGTCTATAGAAAATCAAACACTGCATGTTCTCACTCTTGGTGGGTCTTGAACAATGAGAACACGTGGACACAGGAGAGCATCATACACTGGGGTCTGTTGCAGGGGGCTAGGGGAGGGATAGTGGGAGGGATAACGTGGGGAGAAATGTCAGGTATAGGTAGGTGATGGGGGGATGGAGGCAGCAAACCACCTTGCCATGAATGTACCTGTGCAACAATCTTGCATGATCTGCATATGTACCCCGGAATCTTAAGTACAATAGAAGAAAAGAAAACGTAGGCTAAATATTAAGATCTGAACCTAATTTTATCAATTAGCGGCTGAACATGCATTAGATAAGGCCAGTATCTTTGAACAGAAACCTTATGTTTGACCTAATTTGATGAGTAGCAACTGATCATATGGGGTCCAGAGACTCTCTGAGACCTCCACATAATGCTGTGTCCTCCTGAAGAGAACATTACTTTTGAACAGGGTGCTCCAGAGTCTATGTGTTATTTCTAAGATTATCTGGCTCCTCTGTAATAAGGAAGAATTGTTCATTGTCTGAAGGTTCTTTGCTTAATGTTTCATTTTTTCTGGCTAATTGTTTCAGGTACAAAAGTTCCTCATTTAAGAATCTTGGTCAGTAAAATGTATTTAGGTGTGAAAGAAAAATGAATCTTGGGTTCCCAAAATCACTAAGCTAAAGGGAAAAGTCAAGCTGGGAACTGGGTCACTTGCCTCCCCTTTTGCTTCCTAAATAAGATGGCTACCAGATGAAAAGGTACATGCCTCCCCTGTATTTTGCCCACGAGGATACCTAGTGAGTTCCTAGATCTTTACCCTAAGGTATTTCTATTAAAATGTCACCATGACAGAATAAATTGGTAACTTACCTTTAGAGGTGCAGTCACCCCCTGCCCACCAGACACAAATGCATGTCTGATTGTTCCCTGTCTAATTTTTGTCTATGGTATCTTATGTAAAAATGTAGATTCCCTGCATTTTTCCTCTGCCCCATTTGTCGATGTCATCTTATATTTTAGAAATGCAGGTTCATAGAGCCAGACAAAGTAATAAGTAATTACTTTCCCATTTTCTCCACCCCCTTCTTACATAAAAGTTGTTTACTTCTCAATATCCTGCCCTTTCTCCTTTAAATTTGGAGTCATGGAAATCATCTTCAGAGAAAAGCATAGAACTGTGTCCTTAACTTTGGCAACTCCTAAAATGATTGAGATTGTCTTGTTATTTTTCTCAATTGACATAAGTAACTGGGTGGCGGGGGAGAGAAAGAGAGAGAGAGAGAGGGGGAAAAAAAAAAAAAACAAATCTTGGGACCACAAAACCACCAGGCCAAAAAGAAAAAAGTCAAGCTGGGAACTGCTTAGGGTGTACCTGTTTCCATTTAATTCCTAAATAAGATAGCTACAAAGATAAGGAGCTACGTACCTCCCTCACAATTTGCCCACAGGAAATTCCTTGTGGATAAAGGACAGACAGAACTCAAACTTGTCCCTCTGAGGCTCACCTGAGACAAATGCATATGCAATTGCTTCCTCTGCCCTACTGATGATGTAAAAATGCAGATTCACTGAGCCAGACAAAATTCTGTATTCAGTGGAAGGCTGATCAAGGACTCAAAAGAATGCAACTTTTGTCTCTTATCTACTTCAAACCAGGAAACCCCCACTTGGAGTTGTACACTATGGGTGTTACACATTTTACACATATTGATTGAGGTCTCATGTCTCTCATGTGTAAAAGCAAAACTAACCCAACCACCTTGGGCACACGTCATCAGGACCTCCTGAGGCTGTGTCACAGGCGCATCCTTAACGTCGGCAAAATAAACTTCCTAAATTGAGACCTACCTCAGATATTTGGGGTTCACAATAGATATGTTACAGGAAAGTGGTCCCCATCCAGACCCCAAGAGAAGGTTCTTGGATCTCACACAAGAAAGAAAGAATTCAGGGTAAGTCTGAAAAACTGAAAGCAAGCTTATGAGGAAAGGCAAGGAATAAAGAATGGGTATTCCATAGAGTAGCCCCAAGGGCTGCTGATTGCCCATTTTTATGGTAATTTCTTGATGATACGCTAAAGAAGAAATGGATTGTTCATGCTTCTCCTTTAAAGACCATGTAGAGGCATTTGTAAACTGTCATGGAGCTGGTGGGAGCATAGCAGTGAGAATGACCAGAGGTCACGCTTGTTGCCCTCTTGGTTTGGTGGCATTTAGCCGGCTTCTTTACTGCAGCCTGTTTATCAGCAAGGTCTTTATTACCTGTATCTTGTGCTGACCTCCTATCTCATCCTGTGACTTAGAGTGCCTTAATTTCCTGGAAATGCAGCCCAGCAGGTCTCAGCCTTACTTTACCCAGCCCCTACTCAAGATGGAGTTGTTCTGGTTCAAATGCCTCAGATAGGTAGGTAGATAGATTGATAGATTGTTACCACCAATGTCAAAAATAAGATTAAAGAACGCTTGTGAGAGGCTAAATAATACCCCTACTCTAAAGGTGTCCACATCGTAATCCCCAGAACCTGTGAATATGTTACCTCACTTGACAAAAGGTACTTTTCATATGGGATTAAATTAGATTAACCTGGATTATATGTTTATATTTTTGCCCAATGTAAGCAAAAAGGTCCTTATAAAAGAAAGGCAGAGACTAGAAGAGATGTGGCAACAGAAACAGATTGGAGTGATACACTTTGCAGGTGAAGGAAGGGGCCCCAAGCCAAGGAGAGCAGGCAGCCTCCTAGAAGCTGGGAAAATAAAGAAAATTCGCCCTCCTCTAGAGCCTCCCAAAGGAATGTAGCTCTGCCAACATTTCAGTTTAAGGATTCCTGACTTTCAGAACAGTAGATAATACATAGAGTTGTTTGGAGATGTTAGCTCGTGGTCATCCATTGCAGCAGCAATAGGAAACTGATCTAACCCTATAATTGGAATCATTAAGGCCTCGTACTTCTGTGCAAAGGAAACAATTAAAAGGTGTAAAAGCCCCCCCCCCCCCCACCACCACCACCACTTTCCCACCACAGGCCTGTGGCAGGCTAGGTCTCCCTAGCAGCTGAACAGGCAGGCCTCCCTAACAGCTATCTCAGCACTGACTGAGTGGTTAAATAAAATATTAAAAGCGGAGAGAGCCAATGCTGGAATGTAACAGAAGCCCACATAGAGTTTGCCTAGGTCTTTCCTGGGCCTTGAAGTGGTGCATGGAGCTTCTGGTCTGCAGTTACCATATCTCCGATGCCTGTTATGATACTGGAAGCAACCATAGCAGGTCCTCAGAAAAAGTAGGTAAGAGTGAATTAAGTTATGAATATGGTTTGGTTGTGTCCCCACCCAAATCTCATCTTGAATTGTAGCTCCCATAATTCCCACATGTTGTGGGAGGGACCCAGTGGGAGATCACTGAATCACGGGTCAGTTTCCCTCCTACTGTTCTTGTGGTAGTGAATAAGTCTCACAAGATCTGATGGTTTCATAAGGGGTTTCCCCTCTTGCCTGGCTCACATTCTCTCTCTTGCCTGCTGCTGTGCAAGACATTATGTTGCTCTTCCCTTGCCTTCTGCCGTGATTGTGAGGCCTCCCCAGCCATGTGGAACTGAGAGTCTATTAAAACTCTTTTTCTTTATAAATTACCCAGTCTTGGGTATGAATTTACCTGCAGCATGAGAACAGACTAGTACAGTTATTTTCCACTGCCCTCTCCCTTGTATTAGTTTCCAATGACTGCTATAACTAGTTACTTCAAACTTAGTGGCTAGAAATAATAGAAGCTTATTGTCTCCCAGTTCTGGGGGCCAGAAGGTTCAAAATCAAATTTCACTGAGTCAAAATCAAGGTGTCCATAGGACTGTGCTCCCTCTGGGGCTCCAGGGGAGAATCGCTTCTTTACCTTTTCTAGCTTTGGTGGCTCTTGGAGTTCTGTGGCTTGTGACAGCATCATTCCCATGTCTGCCTCTGTCTTCACATGATCTTCTCCTCTGTGTGTCTCTCTGCATCCTCTCCTCTTTTTATAAGGACATAAGCCATTAGATTTAGGCCCACCCTAAATCCAGAATTTTATCTCAATTGTTAACTAATTAGGTCTTCTAGGACCCTATTTCCAAATAAGGTCACATGCCAGAGTTCAGAGTAGATACCAATTTTGAGGAGACATAATTCAGCCCCATCACACTCCCCTCTTACTCAAAGTGACAGGATTCTTGGGTCAGTTCTGGGGCTCAATGGAAGGTTGCGATCAAAGGCACTCCAGGAATAATCCAGAAAGAGACACTGAAAAGCTAAACTAAGAAGCAGAGGACTGAAAAGAAGCAAGGGTTGGATAAGAAGTACTGCAGAGTCAGGCACAGTGGCCCACGCCTGTAATCCCAGCACTTTGGGAGGCTGAGGCAAGTGATCGTGAGGTCGGGAGTTTGAGACTAGCCTGACCAACATGGTGAAACCCCATCTCTACTAAATATACAAAAATTAGCCAGCCATGATGGCGGGTGCCTGTAATCCCAGCTTCTTGGGAGGCTGAGGCAGGGGAATCACTTGAACCCAGTAGGCAGAGGTTGCAGCGAGATCGCACCACTGCACTTCAGCCTGGACGACAGGGCGAGACTTTCTCAAAAAAATAAAAAGAAGCACTGCAGAGAAGGAAGTAAAAAATGACCCTGAGGTTCTGAACCTGAATTACCAGAAAATGGAGAAGGGATCATTTGTGCTGTAATGGAAAACTGTGCCCTTTCAAGGGGATTCCTTCCTGGTTATTTTATTTTATAGGAGTTATTTTACAACTGTGTAAGTTGCAAATAACCAATGTCAACAGAAGTAATTCTGATTCATAGATATGTAAATGAATTATGTCCACAGAGGAAAAACTTCTCCCCCTGACCATGAAAAAATCAGTTTTGTATCTGTTTATACATTCATTTCAACCTTCCTTTTCTTCTTACAAAGCTGTGTTTCTTTGGCTTTTCCTTTGAACTGTTTATTGCTTGTTTTCCTCATTTAATTCATGGGTTAAATAAAATCTTTAACATGCATATTAGTTTGCTGAGGCTATGGTAACAAATTACTAAAAGGTGGGTGGCCTAAGACAATAGAAATGTATTATGTCACAGTTTTGGAGGACAAAATTGAGGTATCTGCAGGTCTGAAATCCAGGTATCTGGTTCTGCAGATAACAGGTCTGAAAGAGGCACTGAAAAGCTAACCTAGGAGAGAAGCAAAGGAAGGAAAAGAAGCAAAGGGGTAAGAATCACTGCAGAGCTCTAAAGTCTTTCTCTAAAGGCTCTACAGAGCCTCCTTCCTTGCCTCTTCCTAGCTTCTGGAGGTTACCAACCATTTTTGGCTTGTAGACACACCTCTCTCATTTCTATCTTCACCTTCACATGGCATTCTATATGTCTGTCTCCAAAAGGATATTGGATTTAAGGCCCACCATCATCTGGTAAGACCTCACCTTGTAATTTGATTACATCTGCAACAACCCTATCTCCAAAGAAGGTCACATTCATAGGTTACAGGTGGATATGAATTTGGGGGAGACCACTCTTCAAGCCAGTACATACATGTTTACTTTGTATCAGAATGGGAGGCATGATTTTACTTCTTTGGAAAATTTTCCTGTAACAATGGTGATGCCATTAAAAGCAAAATCAGCAGGAGATGATGGGTTAGTGTGGGAGAGGCGAAAGAGAAGGTTTTTAGAGTTGAACATGCTGAACTGGCCTAATCTCAGGTGGTGCTGGAAGTCAGAGAAGGAAGAACTAGATGTAGAGGAGCAGGGACCTCAGTTCCATCCAGTGTGCTCATTTTATAGGTGGGAAAACTGAGGCCTAGAGAGGGGTAACTCTCCCAAAGGCACAGACGGAAATGGAAGAAGTAGACTGCAACCCAGACTATTGACTTCCAGCCAGGATATGCACACTGGTTAGAAAGATTTTCAATAGTTTCAGCATTTGGATGGAGACTCGTATTTTCCATGGACAGCTTCTCACATATAACATTCTTCACATTTCGATGTGTGCACTTGCATACATACACATACAAGAACAGTTTCTGCCCACACAGAGCCACAAAGTGTCATTGTAAAAGCTCTCATTAGAAAGCTGATTCTTTTTTTTTTTTTAATTTGAGATGAAGTCTCCCTCTGTTGCCTAGGCTGGAGTGCAGTGACGCTCTTGGCTCACTGCAACCTCCGCCTCCAGGGTTCAAGCTGTTCTCCCACCTCAGCCTCCCAAGTAGCTGGGACTACAGGTGACTGCTACCATGCCTGGCTAGAAAGCTTATTCTGAATCAAAATTCAAGCATAGATAATTAGCTTACATTACCTCCCTGATTACACCATTGTGAAATCTTTGGGCCACAAGGAAATGTCTAAACTGTAAACAACTCTATTGCTACTAGTACAATAAAATAGTTTTCGAGACAAGGATTTTAGTACTTGATAATGGTACAGGTACAGAGGATGTCTAAATTCTTAGAATTTACAAAAGAAAAAGAAATTGTGAAAATGGAAAGTATTACAGTCTCAAGTGGCACTTTTTTTCTTAATTATTGTACTGCCATGACAGGCCTGGAAATATCATAATCAAGCATCATTTTCTTGTCTAACCCCACAGTAATATTCCAGCTCCCAAGAGTTTATATTATAACCAAGTCATAAAATGTAGCATAATTTCAACTTTCTTTTACTCTATGCCCCTGTATGCATTAGTCACATAGTGATATTTCTTCACCAGAAAGGGACTTGAGAACATGTTCCCATTTGTTTCATAAATTTTTTCAGAACTTTGGTGCTTCAGAGAGATGTGTCTCCTATTCTGCATGTACAATTAAATTTCTAGCAGGATGATGTTTTTGCTCAAATGTTGAAAACACTTTGGGAATACATATAAAAATAATATCCATGGAATGTTTTATATTTCTAGTCTTCCTATGATGTTATCTTATTTGATTGTCACAACCACTCACTGAGCTATTCTTGTCCCCATTTCAGAGATGAGAAAACTGAAGTTCGGAGAAAGTTGATTGAGTTGTCCCATTAATGTCATACTGTAAAAGCTGCTGAACTGGTACCCCAATACCAAGCCTCCTCCTCTTTCCCATGCCCCAGTCCACTGTCCACCACCTTAAATGAGGCCAAAAAACATGTTCTTTAATGAACATGTACTGTCTAAAAATGAAAGGGTTTGTTTGTTTGTTTTTGAGATGGAGTTTTGCTCTTGTCGCTTAGGTTGGAGTGCAGTGGCGCAATCTTGGCTCACTGTAACCTCCACCTCCCAGGTTCAAGCAATTTTCCTGCCTCAGCCTCCTCAGTAGCTGGGACTACAGGCATGCACCACCACGCCTGGTGTATTTTTGTATTTTTGGTAGAGACCTGGTTTCATCATATTGACCAGGCTGGTCTTGAACTCCTGACTTTGGATAATCCATGGCCTCCCAAAGTGTTGGGATTATAGGCGTGAACCACCATGCTCGGCAAAAGAGGGGCTTGTTTTAATAACACATTCGTGAGATGACATATTTGGAGTTGTTTGAAGAGCAAACAAGATCTGTTCAGAGAAAATGATAATGCCATAATGGCACACAGTAGGTACACAATAAAAACTACCACATGCATTAAAATGACTACAAAAACCATAAATGTCTAGAATGCCACATGTGGAAAGAGCAAAAACATCTAGATCAATGGTTCTTAACTGGGGATGTCAGCTGACACAACTGTGGGAGGGTGCTATTGGCATCTACTGGGTAGAGGCCGGGGATGCTGCTAAACATCTGATATGGTTTGTCTGTGTACCCACCCAAATCTCATCTCTAACTGTAATCCTCATATGTTGAGGGAGGGACCTAGTAAGAGGCGATTGCATCATGGGGACAGTTTCCCCCACACTGTTCTCCTGACAGTGAGTGAGTTCCCAGAAGATCTGATTGTTTGATGATTATGTGGTGCTTCCCCCTTCTTGCTCACTCACTCTCTCTCCTGTTGCATTGTGAAGCTGTGCCTTGCTCCCCCTTCACCTTCTGCCACAGTAGTAAGTTTCCTGAGCCCTCCTAGTCATGCTTTCTGTTAAGCCTGCGAAACTGAGCGTCAGTTAAATCTCTTTTGTTTGTAATTTACCCAGTCTCAGGTATGTCTTTACAGCAGTGTGAAAACAGACTAATACAACATCCTACAACATGAAGATCAGACTCAGCCAACCAAGAATTATCCATCCCAAGATACCAATAGTGCTGGAATTGATAAATCCTAATCTAGATCAGTGGTCTACAGACTTTTTCTGGGGAGGACCAGAGAGTAAATACTTCAGGCTTTGCAGCAAATGAAATAGTGGGTAACTTAAACATGAATGGGTGAGTCTGTGTCTCAACAAAACCATATTTACAAAAACAGGCAGCAGCCTGAAATTGGCCCATAGACTGTAGTTTTTCAACCCTGATCTAGATGAATGGTTTCCTAATTTTCTTTTCTTAAAATGTTGAAATGTTTGATTCATTCAAATGAAATACTGCATTAAATCCAAGGTGTGAAGCAGATTAAGGGGATGCTGCTTTGGTTTGAAGCAAGGGTGCATTCAAGGTGGCTCTCAGAGAAACTCCTATAGTAGCCTGGACAAGTCTACTCACTGTATTGTTTAGAACCTTGTAATCTTACCCAAATGTCACTTCAGAATGATCATGGCATTTCCTGCTATCAGTGGCTTCCCATTGCTTCTGGGGGAAATCCTTCCCCCAGCCTATATGGCCTCATATAGGAGTGTAGCTCACTGGCTCCAGACCCTGACTCAGAAGCTTCCAGTTCTAACACTTACTAGCTGTGTGACTGTGGGCAAGTTACTTCACCTCTCTGGGCCTCACCTTCCTCATCTGCATACCAAGAATTATTAATACAACCTACCTCACATGATAGTTTTGAGAATTAAATGAGATGACGGATACATAGCCTTGCACAATACCTCATAATCTCAATAATTTAATATGATTATTGTTAAAAATTATATTTATTGGGCTCTTATATCTCTTGAAGCAATGTATAAGTCAGAGCAAGTTGGTTGAGGTTCCAGGTAGAGGGAGAGGTGGCTGATAGAGGGAAACAGGCCCTAAGGAAGCCCTCTCTTGGGTTTCTACTTCGTTATTTTTTTACTTTATTTTACAGAAATGTCAATCATGGGAGAAGGTCAGATCAGGCTCCTTTTTCCAAGCCTTTTGGACCCCAGGTGGATACAAGTATTGACAAGTTTGTCAGTTGAAAGGTTCCTTCTGTATACTGAGGGATAACTATATATATTGACATTAGATTTTCTTAATTACAGCTGAAGACATCCTCACTCATACATATGGTCGTTAGAATATTATAGTTTGAGATCCAGTTATCAGGGTATATAGCAACTGAGAGTTTTTGAGGCAACCTGTACTCCAATATGAAGCACACCTAGATAGTAGTAGCAGAGTCACTAATTTCATTAGGAGTATATCTACTTCTGCAATTTACAATATGGGCATAGAAGAAGTCTCAACGTGGGAGACTGAAGATAGGGGTTTGAAGTTTGATTCTCTCCATTCCTCACCATGTGACCTTGAGCAGTTCACTCAATTGTTCTGAACCTCCATTTCCTCCTCTGAGATAAAAACCAAACAAAATTCACCTAAATCTCAGCACTTTGGGAGGAATTACATGAAATTCTTGCTTATAAGGGACATAAATCCAGTTAAAATTATTCCACAAGAGATGAGACAGAATTCATCTTGAGGGGCAGTCAGTACCTATGCAAATTATTTCAAAGCCATATGGAAGGGCTGAGCTAGACTACCCAGGATTTTAAGGAAGCATATATAAGGGGTGCTTAGCCCAGTCTTGGGTGAGGGAGTATTTCCCAAGTTGAATGTTAGAGAGTAAAAGTTAACCAGATGATGAGGAGTGGGAAGAGTGTTGTGGAATGAAGGAAGAACATAGAGGTAAGGAATGGCATGAAGAACATACATTCAAGTCTGCCTGACTTCAAGTCCCAATTTCAGTCATTATCTAATGCTGCAATACAAAAGAAAAATTCTGTTGAGCAAGTTTCTACTTTAATGGCAAGCAGGTTGAGCCATTGCTTTGTAAATACTGCGTGCCATAGATGAACTTGTTTTCTACATTTTTTAAGCGGTCTCATCCCCCAGTGAATCTTATGAATGGAGCAAAGTTGTCAAGTTTTACGGTAAATGGCATGCAGTGTGATGTTGCCAGAATTCAAGCTTTCTGCTGCTAATTTTTCACTGGGTTGCAAGCTTTAATTTAACTGTCAGACCCTGGGTCTTTTGCCAGCACTAATGGAGGATTGTGGCAGTGATGGTAATTATTTCTAGACTTGGTACCTCCTTCATTTACCTTCTGGTCGCAGATACTCAGCAGCTTCAAGCTAATTTCCTTTCTGATTTTCTTCATTAGTTTGCAAACTCCCACTGCCAACAAAACAACCCATCTGATAAAAATGTCAACATGGAGTGTTCGAAATATTAAAACTGTCAAATAAAAATTGTGTTTTTGCAAGGCAGTCCAAATATGTCACACATGTGGAAACCATTTTTCAAAGACAGATTGTATAGGTCAAAGAGTTGTTGGGCTATTTTTTTTTAACCCACAAAAATGAACCCAACCATGACAGGTTCTTGTATATTGGTTTGATATCTTGAAGATCAGCTTCCAATCTACTCTGGACAAATTTGATTAAAAATACTGGCATCAAATGTCCTTTCCTCAAATGAAGACGACAAGTTTTCTCCTCTCTATTGAAAGAAGATACTACCATTTAGCTTGCTGTTTATGTTTCATTCTGCCCCCCACTAAACAATGCAGACAGAAGATGGGGCCTATCAACCAGTCCTTATTATCAGGTATGCTATTCTCTAGAAAATCTCAGAAGCCAAACACCCTGATTTAAATTACTGGTAGCAACTAAAGTTGTGGAATGAAACTACCACCAAAGATAAATGAAAACAGAAAGGAAAGGTGACTAACCTTGGATAGGGCTGAGTTGCAGAAAGAGACCAAGAGTGAAACACAAATGGGTAATTTTAAGTCGGTTTTAAAGGGGGGAAAATCCTCCCAAATGGAACACTTTTACAAATAAACACTGACATTTTTATAATGTTTAGTTACGGTCAAGGAGTCATTTGGGGGGACTGCATCTTCCACTTGACCCAATTTAAGGGAGGCTTGTGTGAACAGGTCAGAGAGAGAGAGAGAGAGAGAGAGTGTGAGAGAGAGAGAGATCAAATTCCAGTTCCTTATAATAACATAGGGGGAGGAGTGTCAGTATAACAAAAAGCCAAGTCCAGTCTGGAAAAATACTTATGTATACACCCCCCATATTGTTTTTATGTATATGAGAGAGAGAGAGAGACAAAGACAGACAAAGACAGAAAGAGAGTCAGACAAAGAAGCATCAAATAAAGACAGAAATAGACACGAGTCAGAAATAAAAACAGAGATATACAGAGGCCAGAGACAAACAGAAGCCAAGAAAGAGGGAAACAGAATATATTTTGAAAGATAGTTACATATCTTCATAATCAGGACTTAGTCACTATTTTCACGTATTTTTTAAAGGTTGTAGTACAGCTGGGTGTGGTGGCTCACGCTTGTAATCCCAGCACTTTGGGAGGCTGAGGTGGGCAAACTGCCTCAAATTTCCAAACTGCCCAGTCAGGAGTTAGAGACCAGCCTGACCAACATTATGAAATCCCATCTCTACTAAAACTATAAAATAATTAGTGATGGCAGGCACCTGTAATCCCAGCCACTCAGGAGGCCGAGGCAGGAGAATCACTTGAACCCGGGAAGTGAAGGTTGCAGTGAGCTGAGATCGAACCACTGCTCTCTACCCTGAGCGACATAGTGAGACTCCATCTCAAAAAAAAAAAAAAGTTGTAGTACAGCTTAGCAAGAAGAAATAAAGAACTAACGGGGTTACCTGGGATCACTAAGGGTTCAGTGAAATGAGCAAGAGAGATTTCCAAACTGCCCAAGAAGAGTTTCTGGAAAGATCAGAATTCCTTATTCAATGCAATGAGGTTGAAATTTCATTGCTTTTTAAAGTTACCAGAGTCTAAAGAGTTTGAACTTATTTTTATTCTATCCTCTCATTTTTATTGAAGAACATAGGCATGTAATATCAGCTAACAGCTAGTGAGCACTTAAGTATGAGTCCAGCATTTCTTTTATGTACTAATAAAGATTAATCCATTTAATTCTCATCACAATAGTATTAAGTAGGTTCTACCGTTATCTTCATTTTGCACATGAGGAAACCGAATCACAGAGGGATTAAATAACTTCCTCAAAGTTACGCAGCTGAAAGCCATGGTGCCAGTATAAGTATAATAAAACTAGAATGGGTCTCAGAGTCTGTGCTCTTGATTACTATGCTGCACTGACCCACCCTCATTATACTATATTGTGCATTTATGTATTTCTATATATTCCACAAAAATCAAGGGCCAAGAGAATTTTCATAGAAATAAAATGTCATGCTGGGCGTGATGGCTCACGCGTGTGATCTCAGCACTTTGGGAGGCCCAGGTGGGCAGATCACGAGGTCAGGAGTTTGAGACAAGCCTGGCCAACATGGTGAAACCCTATCTCTACTAAAAATACAAAAAAATTAGCCAGGCGTGATGGCGGGTGCTTGTAATCTTAGCTGCTCGGGAGGCTAAGGTAGGAGAATTGCTTGAACCCTTGAGGTGGAGGTTGTAGTGAGCTGAGCAGGGAATGCACCACTGTACTCCAGCCTGGGTGGCAGAGCAAGACTCCATCTCGGGGGACAGGGAGCTGGGGGGGAAATGTCATAATCAGAAAATGTCTTTTAAGCCAATGGTCTAGTCATTGCTAGGTTAAGTCATTTTAAACTGTTTTCTTTATGGCAGAACTTCTTGCTTACTCTAAGTTAATGTGCATTGTAATTCCCAAGGGAGTAATTTGCAGCATCCTCTAACATGCTTAATTCTTGATTTTTTGTTTCACAGATTCCCTAATAACACAGATGCTCTTTGAGGTCTCCTCCCAACTCCAAGGCTCCTGAACTTTCTAGCTCTTAGTAACTATCAATAACAATAAAAAATTTCAGAAACCAATTTTTAAATTAGGAAAACATAAGCTGTATTCTTCAGCTATTTATTGAGTACTCACTTTGTGTGAAGACCTTGTTGACAACAGTGAATAACACATGAAGCTCACTTTGAGGTGCTGGGAGGAGTGGAGCAGAAATAAACAGTGAACAGCTATCAAATAATATCATCAGGGAGCTACAAGTACTGTGAAACACAGAATAATGCAGAGTAAGGGGTAGAGAGTGACGGGAGTAGCTCTTTTAGCTGGGAAAGTTTGGGAAGGTGACATTTGAGATGGCAGTTCAGCAGAGTTCACAATGAGGTTAGGGAGTGAGCCATGTGACTACCAGGGAGGAAGTGTCCAAGGCACAGGAAAGAGCAG
Organism: Saguinus oedipus; assembly: GCA_031835075.1. Classification (NCBI taxonomy): domain Eukaryota; kingdom Metazoa; phylum Chordata; class Mammalia; order Primates; family Cebidae; genus Saguinus; species Saguinus oedipus. Next base: position 12,189,022 of record CM063179.1, on the reverse strand, counting down.
GAACAAAGACTCCTGAGGCAGATATTTACATGCTCAGGGACCCACAAGGAAGCCAGTGTGACTGGAAGATGAACAAGGAGAAAGTGGTGAGAAAGTTTTGCAGAGAGGCCAGGAGCCAGGTGGTCATGCAGAGAGCCTTGTAGATCATAGGAAGGACTTGAGTCCTTTCTTATGATGGTCACTTAAGTTGCACTGAAAAAAGGAAAGGAAGGTTTTGCTCTACCATGCGATGAATCTTGAGAGCCCATTTCTTCCGGGAAGATGGGTTGATAGTGTTAACCTCAAATGGTGTCTCAGGAGAGTAGCAAAAAGACTTCATCTTTAAGGCATCAGGCATCTAAGAAAAGAAAAATTTGTCAAGGGGGTACTTTGGGCAGAGCTATAGCATAGAGGCATGGGAGGGTGGGCAAAGTGGGCAGGCAGCAGTGAGATTCTGTGGACTCCAGTTCATATACCAGGTTATCCATTAAGTGAAATGTGAGGCATGTTTATGTGTACACAGTTTTGATAATGAGTTTATAAGTGCTTTCTTCTATTTAATTTTACATATATTTGTACACACTCACATATGTGTGTGTGTATGTGTGTATGTGTATATATCTCTATATCTATAAATCTCAATACTCTGTATATGTAACAGAGTATTGCTGTGTTGCCCAGTCTGGTCCTGAATTCCAGACCTCAAGCAATCCTCCTGCCTCTGCCTCCCAAAGTGCTGTAGTTACAGGTATGAGCCACCACGCCACACCTGTAAAAGTTTTTCAAACACAGAAAAAGACACTGGTTGACTCTTTCTCATCTCCCATTCACTCTGTAACCTTCTACATCATAGCTCCTTCCCCTTCTTCATGGAAACTTCTCTTGCCAACATTACCAATGACCTCCATGTTGTCAAACCCAATGCCCACATTTTGGTCTTATTTTACTCAGTTTCTTAGCAGTGCTTGCCATAGGATGGTGTGAAGCTCTCAGCTTCTATGACCTCTTCAGTTTTTCCAACCTCCTCGACCCTGCCTTTGCATCTCTCTGTTGCTCTTCCTCTTCTGCTTGACTCCAAAAGGTGGAATTGTTCAGGATTCAGTCCTGGGCCACCTCTCGGGTCCTCCCCTTCCCTTCATTTTCCGTGCCAGATACCTGATGAATCCAAAAGATCTCAGAGTCAGACTCAACCGGGCAATTTGACCGTTGTATCTGCCTGTTTGCTGGCTGGAATACGAGAAGAAAATGGGCCTCTGTGGGTCTTAGGCAGGTGCCAGTGGAAAGTGGGATGACCAGAATAGCAAAGGATATTTAGCTGCTGTGTGGCTTTTCTCAGTGTGATTGTTAAGTTTTGAATATTTATTGCCAAACTGCTTGCAAGGATTCTGCAATATGGGCAGCTATATTGAATAATAAAAGCCATATTCCTGACTCTAGGCTTCAAAGCATCCAGAATTATCAGTGATTTCTCAGCTGACCTTCATGACACCAGTAAGAAAACACTAATTTTTCAATTCATAAAATTATTAATTGGAGGCAGTCATTAGATAGAGACAGCGTCCCTGGACTTGGCTTTATTTTTTACTCTAAATTCAAGACACCGAGAATGTAATAAATCCACAATTTCAGTATCATTTAAAACTAATGGTTTTCCCTTTAATTATTGCAGGTTAAAGCTTCCCTCATTTATATGCATTGTTTGAGAGTTTTATGTGGAACACATGAATATCAAAGAAGGCCTTTGAGCTTTTTCAAAACACATTCCTTCTCACTGTTTAAAACAATTGCAAGTTTATGTGCAGAAGATTTTCAAGCTCTATTTTGTTAATCAAGTTTAAGGGTACTTGGATTCTGCTTGTTTAAATGATAAAAATAAATAGATAGGAAAATTAGATACATAGTTAAATAGTTATTGGTGGTAGATGGATAAAAACAGGTAGATATATATCCAAACAGATATATTCAAACACGAGAAAACACATAGTAAAAGCATTTCTCTGTTAGTTTTCATAACAACTCTATATGGAACATACATTTTTTTCACAAACATTTCCCAAAAATACGTAAATTTGTTTATGTATTTTTTAACTTTTTTTTTTACTTTAAGTTCTGGGGTACATATGCTGGATGTGCAGTTTTGTTACATAGATATACATGTGCTATGATGGTTTGCTGCACCTATCAAAACTATCATCTAGGTTTTAAGCTCCGAATGCATTAGGTATTTGTCCTAATGCTCTCCCTCCCCTTTCCCTCCACTCACCAACAGGCCCTAGTGTGTGATGTTCCCCTCCCTGTGTCCATGTGTTCTCATTGTTCAACTCCCAATTATGAGTAAGAACATGTGGTGTTTAGTCTTCTGTTCCTATGTTAGTTTGCTGAGGATGATGGTTTCAGGCTTCATCCATGTCCCTGCAAAAGACATGAACTTAATAACTTTTGTTTTTTAGATGGAGTTTCACTCTTGTTGCCCAGGCTGGAGTGCAGTGGCATCCGCCTCCTGGGTTCAAGAATTCTCCTGCCTCAGCCTCTTAAGTAGCTGGGATTACAGGTGCCCACCATCATGCCCAGCTGTTTTTTTCTATTTTTAGTAGAGATGAGGTTTCACCATGTTGGCCAGGCTGGTCTCGAACTCCTGAGCTTGGGTGATCCACCTGCCTTAGCCTCCCAAAGTGCTGGGATTACCGGCATGAACCACCATGCCCGGCCTTAACTTGTACTGTAAATTCAAGGGTGCATGTGCAAGTTGTTATATAGGTAGATTTCAAGTCACAGGGTTTTGGTGCATAGATTATTTCATCATCCAAGTAGTAAGCATAGTACCTGAGCGGTAGTTTTCCAGTCCTCACCCTCCTCCCACCCTCTTCCCTCAAGTATGAGCTGGTATCTGTTGTTTTCTTTGTGTCCATATGTACTCAATGTTTTGTTCCCACTTTTAAGTGAGAACATGTGGTATCTGTTTTCTATTCCTGAGTTGGTTTGCTTAGGATAATGGCCTCCAGCTCCATTCATGTGACTGCAAAGGACATGATTTTCTTTTCTATAGCTGCTTAGTATTCCATGGTGTATATGTAGCACATTTTCTTTATTCAGTCTCCCATTGATGGGCATTTAGATTGATTCCATGTCTTTGCTTTTGTGAATAGTGCTGCAATAAACCTATGCATGTATGTGTCTTTATAGTAGAAGCATTTATATACCTTTGAGTGTATACCCAGTAATGGGATTGCTGCATCAAATGATAAGTTTGCTTTATGTTCTTTGAGAAATCACTAAATTTTTTTCCACAGTAGCTGAACTAATTTGCATTCCCACCAGCAGTATAAAAGTATGGAATACCCCGGGCATGGTGGATCACGAGGTCAGAAATTGGGACCATCCCAGTCAACAAGGTGAAACCCCCGTCTCTACTAAAAATACAAAAATTAGCAGGGCATGGTGGTGTGCGCCTGTAATCCCAGCTACTCAGGAAGCTGAGGCAGGAGAATTGCTTGAACCCAGAAGGCGGAGGTTGCAGTGAGCTGAGATCGTGCCATTGCACTCCAGTCTGGGTAACAACAGTGAAACTCCGTCTCAAAAAAAAAAAGTATGGAGTATGGGTTTTTATTCCCATTTTAGATGAGCAAAATGAGGTGAGGGATATTGAGTAATTTGTCACAGCTTACAGTTTGAAAACAGGACCTGTTGAAGATGATGATGATGATGACACCTTATAACCTTCTTTTCAGAAACTCTCCTGTGTTTTAGGAACTACACGTCGTATTTTATATGTATTATGTCACTCAGCCACCGCAATGCATATCCTTATTTAGAGTAAGGAACTTAGGGACAAGAGAAGTTAAATAGCATGGCCTGGGTGTCAAGATTAAACTTCTGGCATCATAATTAGAGCCCAGGTCTGTCTGACATCCATGGCCAAGATCTTTCCATTAAACCATGCTTCTGTCTCTACTTGTTTGGTCTTTTAAATTTTTAATCAAATATTTAGGTCAAAAGCCATCAACTTTATGTACGCAGACTCCAGAAGGCTGTTGGGAAGTCAGTGAGTCCATTTTTGTGTGGCTCTTATTTTTGTGTCTTGCTTATGAAAGTCACAGATACAGAACATCAAAAAAGGCTCTGCTCAGAAATATCTCCTGGGTATTATATTTGGAGATTTGAGTAAATAAGAGCCTCTTTTAAAATGTAAATACCACCTGAAAATGTTAAGCCTATTAGAAAGTTGCACCTTAGCTTTAATAGTTAGATAATCTGATTTATACTAGAGCATACTGAATGGGTACGGCAGCTGTGGTAGAATGACTCATTTTCTCCTTCTCCTTTATTCTGGGATATTGCAAAGAAGAAGAACCATGAAAGTGTCTGGATAGAATTTTTTTTAAATAAGATTTCTATTTTAAAATAATTTTGAATTTACAGAAAAATTGTGTAGATAAGACTGAAGTTCCTGAATACCTCACACCCCAGTCTTCCTGTTATTAACATCTTATATTAATATGGTGCATTAGTCATAATTAATGAACCAATATCAGCACAGGGTTATAAACTATGGTCCACAGTTTATTCAGATTCCCTTACTGTTACTAATCCATTTCAGGATCCCATCTAAAATACCACATTATGTTTAGTCATCCTGTCTCCATCCTAAGGCTCCTCTTGGCTATGAGAATTTCTCAGAGTTAACTTGGTTTTGATCACCTTCAGAGCCAGAGGAGAACTCATCAAATGTTTTGCAGAATGTCTTTCCATTGGGATGTGTCTCATGTTTTTTTCCTGATTAGACTTACTGTATTAGTTTGTTCTCATGCTGCTAATACAGACATACCCAATATTAAGTAATTTATAAAGGAAAGAGGTTTAATGCACTCAGTTCCACATGGCTGGGGAGGCCTCACAATCATGGCAGAAGGCAAAGAGAAGCAAAGTCACGTCTTCCATGGTGGCAGAGAAGAGAGAGAATGCCAGCCAGGCGAAAAAGGAAACCCTTTATAAAACCATCACATCTCCTGAGACTTATTCACACCACAAGAACAGTGTAGGGAAAACTGCCACCATGATTCAAGTATCTCCCACCAAGTCTCTCCCACAACACATGGGAATTATGGGAGCTACAATGCAAGGTGAGATTTGGGTAGGGACACAGCCAAACTATATCAGTAACTTAATTCAACCTTACCTACTTTTTCTGAGGACCTGCGATGATGGCTTCCAGTATCATGCCAGGCATTTGAGATACAATAACTGGAGACCAGGAGCTCCATGCACCACTGATAACATGTCGTATTGACCACGCAATATGGACAGCAGCAGGCAGAGAGAGCATGTTTAGGGAAGCTCCCCTTTATAAAACCATCAGATCGCATGAGACTTATTCACTGTCACGAGAACAGTATGGGGAAAACTGCCCCCATGATTCAGTTATCTCCCACTGGGTCTCTCCCACAATGTGGGAGTTACAGGAGCTACAATTCAAGATGAGATTCGGGTGAGGCCACAACAAAACCATGTCACTTTAATTATGGGTTTATAGGAGGAGGAACATTGGAGTAAACTGCACTCAGGGTTCCCTGCCATCAACGTGACTCATCACTGTTGATGTTCGCCATTATGACATGCTGAGTAGTGTTTTTCAGGTTTCTCCACTGTAAATTTACTCTTTCTCTCCCTTTTTTTCCAATTGCATTTTAGGTTTTGGGGTACATGTGAAGAATATGCAAGATAGTTGCATATGTACACATGTGGCAGTGTGATTTGCTGCCTTCCTCCCCTTCACATATATCTGGCATTTCTCCCCCTGCTATCTCTCCCCAACTCCTCACCCCGCACTGTCCCTCCCCCATTCCCCCCAACAGACCCCAATGTGTAGTGCTCCCCTCCCTGTGTCCATGTGTTCTTGTTGTTCAATCTTTCTCTCCCTTTTTATGCTGTACTCTTTGTTTGGAAGGAAGCTACCTGCAGCCTACACTTAAGGAGTAATGTTCCCTTTCCTTCAAGAGGGAGTATCTATATACATTATTTGTAATTCTTCTGCAGGGGAGATTTGTTTGTTCTCCCCCATTTATTTGCTTATTAAATTGTTTACTTATATCAGCATAGACTCATGCGTCTTTATTTTAGGCTTTGGGCTAGAATCTGAAACTACTTTCTCCTTTTTTTTTTTTTCTGAGACAGGGTTTTACTCTGTCGCTCAGGCTGGAGTGCAATGGTACCATCTTGGCTCACTGCACCTGCTTAACCTCCCAGGCTCAAGCAATCCTCCCACCTCAGCCTGTGGAGTGTGGGACTGCAGGCACATACCACCACACCTGGCTGCTTTTGTATCTTTTATAGAGACAAGGCCTCACTATGTTGCCTAGGCTGGTCTCGAACTCCTGGACTCAAACCCTCCTCCCACTTCAGCCTTCCAAAGTGCTGGGATTACAGGCATGAGCCACTATGCATGGCCTGCTTTATTCTCTTATTTCTCAAACTGTTCCAGCTTTGGCCATTGGGAGTTCTTTCATTGGACTCCTGTGTGCCTTTGACATACCCTTCTCATTGTGGGTGTTTTGTTTTGTTTTTGAGCACTTCTTGGCACTACAAGATGCTTCAAGTTTATCTTATGTATTTTTTGCCACAGTCTTAGAATGACTCATCTCTACCAGGAGCACTGGTTCCTTTTACTAGAGAATGGTATTTACTTGAGAATAATATTAGAAATTGGATATGGGCTCTATGAGTGCTTGTTGCCACTGGGGTGTCATTGCTTCTAGGACCTCTCAATTGACAGAGAAGTAAATACATGTATGTATTATGTATTTTAACTGAGTAAATGCCCACTTATCTATAAATACTTCTATATGTAACCATCTGCACCTGTAGTAAGTTAGACGTGAGTTCATACTAGCACCTTAGTATGTTTTTAATTATAGTAATGCCAAAAGTCTAGCTCAGCTCAACCAGATTAGAAACAATTAAATTTGAATCTAGGCAGATGGGGGAAGGAGTAGAGCCCAGGCCTTGGTAATGGTTTGAAAAATTGCCAGGTGATTGAAATATGCCTCTAGCCTTGAGAATTACTGATGGAAACAAAAAAGCAGACATGAAGCTAATGTGAGATTTTTCTGGGAAATCACATATTAAAATTACTAATAGATGAAAGAATTAGTTTTTATTATACTGTTTTCTAATATTTCACACCTTTATATCCTCAGAGTTTTCCTAAATTTTTCACTTTGATCCGATATTCATTTATCAAGTCCGGCTGCAGAAACACTGAGGTATTATAAATGAGGAGAAATGGAGTCATCCTAATCTGGAAAAGAAGCAAAGTGAAAGACAAAGTATAGATGTATAAAACTTCTGCACCAATAATATGAAACAACATGCTTATCATAAGTCTCAAAAAGACTATGATCAAAACAGATAGGTAGGCGAGCACTTTTGATGTGCAAAATACTATTCTTTATACCTATATTAGGACACTGTCATAATACCAATATTCACTATTAAAAAATAACATTAGATTGAAAGTTAATATGTGATATTATATATAAGCATATATGTATGTATACATGTGTATGTGTACATACACATATCAGGTCTTTGTACCTGACTACTGGCATAGAGTTTCAAAAATCTTTCAGTTTTCTTAGGTGACAAAAATGTCATGCTTATGTGATATGGGCTGGCTGTGTCCCCAACCAAATCTCAAATTGTAGCTCCCATAATTCCAACGTTTCATGACAGGGATCCAGTGGGAGGTAATTGAATCATAGGGACTGGCCTTTCCTGTGTTGCTTTTGTGACAGTGAATAAATCTCATGAGATCTGATGGTTTTATAAAGGGGAATTCCCCTGCACGTGCTCTCTTGCCTGCCACTATGTAACACATGACTTTGCTCCTCCTTTGCCTTCCGCCATGATTGTGAGGCCTCCCCAACCATGTGGAAATGTAAGTCAGTTAAACCTCTTTCCTTTAAAAATTACCCAGTCTGAGATACGTCTTTTTTAAAAAAACATTTTATTGCCTTTTAGGTTTTGGGATACATGTGAAGAACATGCAGGATTGTTGTATAGGTACATACATGAGAATGTCGTTTGCTGCCTTCCTCCCCATCACCTATATCTGGCATTTCTCCCCCATATTATCTCTCCCCAACTCCACACCCCCCGCTGTTCCTCCTATAATTCCCCACAACAGAACTCAGTGTGTGATGCTCCCCTCCCTGCGTTCTCATTGTTCAACACCCGCCTATGAGTGAGAACATACAGTGTTTGATTTTCTGTTCTTGTGTCAGTTTGCTGAGAATGATGGTTTCCAGGTTCATCCATGTCCCTACAGAGGACACAAACTCATTGTTTTTTATGCCTGCATAGTGTTCCATGGTGTATATGTGCCACATTTTCCTTGTCCAGTCTATCATCGATGGGCATTTGGGTTGGTTCCAAGTCTTTGCTATTGTAAACAGTGCTGCAGTGAACATTTGTGTACATGTGTCCTTATAGATTTATTATAGAATAATTTATAATCCTTTGGATATATACCCAGTAATGGATTGCTAGGTCAAATGGACTTTCTAAGTCTTTGAGTAATCGTCACACTATCTTCCACAATAGTTGAACTAATTTACACTTCCACCAACAGTGTAAAAGTGTTCCTACTTCTCCACATCCTCTCCAGCATCTGTTGTCTCCGGATTTTTTAATGATCACCGTTCTAACTGGCGTGAGATGGTATCTCAATGTAGTTTTGATTTGCATTTCTCTAATGATTAGTGATGATGAGCATGTTTCTTAGCCTCATATATGTCTTCCTTTGAAAAGTGTCTGTTCATATCCTTTGCCCACTTTTGAATGGGTTTGTTTGTTTTCTTCTTGTAAATCTGTTTTAGTTGTTTGTGGATTCTGGATATTGACCCTCTGTCAGATGGGTAGATTGCAAAAAATTTTTCCCATTCTGCTGGTTGCTCTATTACTCTAATGATTGTTACTTTTGCTGTGCAGAAGCTCTGGAGTTTAATTAGATCCCATTTGCCTATTTTGGCTTTTGTTGCCAATGCTTTTGGTGTTTTAGTCATGAAGTCCTTGCCTATGCCTATGTCCTGAATGGGTTTGCCTAGGTATTCTTCTAGAGTTTTTATGGTGATAGGTCTTAGGTTTAAGTCTTTAATCTATCTGGAGTTAATTTTAGTGTACGGTGTCAGGAAGGGGTCCAGTTTCTGCTTTCTGCACGTGGCTAGCCAGTTTTCCCAACACCATTTATTAAACAGGGAATCCTTTCCCCCTTGCTTGTTTTTGTGAGGTTTGTTAAAGATCAGATGGTTGTAGATGTGTGGCGTTGCCTCTGAGGCCTCTGTTCTGTTCCGTTGGTCTATATCTCTGTTTTGGTACCCGCACCATGCTGTTTAGATTACTGCAGCCTTGTAGTATAGTTTGAAGTCAGGTAGTGTGATGCCTCCAGCTTTGTTCTTTTTGCTTAGAATTGACTTGGCTATGCGGACTTCCTTTTGGTTCCATATGAAGTTTAAGGTGTTTTTTCCAGATCTGTGAAGAAAGTCATTGGTAGCTTGATGGGGATAGCATTGAATCTGTGAATTACTTTGGGTAGTATGGTCATTTTCATGATATTGATTCTTCCTAACCATGAGCATGGAATATTTCTTTGTCTGTTCGTGTCCTCTCTTCATTGAGCAGTGGTTTGTAGTTCTCCTTGAAGAGGTCCTTTACATCCTTTGTTAGTTGCGTTTCTACATATTTTATTCTCTCTGTAGGAATTGTGAGTGGCAGTTTGTTCTTGATTTGGCTCTCTTTAAGTCTGTTATTGGTGTATTGGAATGCTTGTGATTTTTGCACATTGATTTTGAATGCTGAGACTTTGCCAAAGTTGCTTATCAGTTTCAGGAAATTTTGGGCTGAGACGATAGGGTCTTCTAAATATACAATCATGTAGCCTACAAGTAGAGACAATTTGACTTCCTCCTTTCCTAATTGAATACCCTTTATTTATTTTTCTTGCCTGATTGCTCTGGCTAGAACTTCCAGTACTTATATTGAATAGGAGTAGTGAGAGAGGGCATCCTTGTCTACTGCCAGATTTAAAAGGGATTGCTTCCAGTTTTTGCCCATTAAGCATGATATTGGCTGTGGGTTTGTCATAAATAGCTTTATTATTTTTACTGATGGATACATTCCATCAGTACCTAATTTATTGAGAGTTTTTAGCATAAAGCACTGTCCAATTTTGTCAAAGGCCTTCTCTGCATCTATTGAGATAATCATGTGGTTTTTGTCTTTGGTTCTGTTTATGTGGTGAATTACATTTATAGACTTGCCTATGTAGAACCAGCCTTGCAACCCTGGGATGAAGCCTACTTGATGGTGATGGATAAGCTTTTTGATGTGCTGTTGCAATCGATTTGCCAGTATTTTATTGAAGATTTTTGCATCTATGTTCATCATGGATATTGGCCTGAAGTTTTCTTTTCTTGTTGAGTCTCTGCCGGGTTTTGGTATCAGGATGATGCTGGTCTCATAAAATGATTTGCGAAGGATTCCTTCTTTTTTGGATTGTTAGGAATAGTTTCAGAAAGGGTAGTACCAGCTTCTCTTTGTACATCTGGTAGAATTCGGCTGTGAACCCATCTGGACCTGGGCTTTTTTTGTTTGATAGGCTATTAATTGCTGCCTCAACTTCAACCCTTGTTATGGGTGTATTCAGAGTTTCAACTTCTTCCTGGTTTAGGCTTGGAAGGATGCAAGTATTCAGGAATTTATCCATTTCTTCCAGGTTTACTGGTTTATTTGCATAGAGTTGTTCGTAGTAATCTCTGATGGTAGTTTGTATTTTTGTGGAATCTGTGGTGATATCCCCTTTATCGTTTTTTATTGCATCTATTTGATTCTTCTGTTTTCTTTATATATTTTCCCCTAGACACTACTTTAAATGTGTCCCAGAGATTCTGATATGTTGTGTCTTCGTTCTCATTGGTTTCAAAGAACATCTTTTTTTTCCTGCCTTCATTTCATTGTTTATCTAGTCAACATTCAAGAGCCAGTTGTTCAGTTTCCATGAAACTGTGCAGTTCTGAGTAGTTTCTCAATTCTGAGTTCTAACTTGATTGCACTGTGGTCTGAGAGACTGTTTGTTATAATTTCCATTCTTTTGCATTTGCTGAGGAGTGATTGACTTCCAATTTTATGGTCAATTTTAGAGTAGGTGTGATGTGGTGCTGAGAAGAGCGTATATTCTGAGAAGAGTGTATATTCTGTGGGGTGGAGAGTTCTGTAAATGTCTATTTGGTTTGTTTGGTCTGGATCTGAGTTCAAGTCCTGGATATCATTAATTTTCTGTCTTGTTGATCTAATATTGACAGTGGAGTGTTAAAGTCTCATATTATTTTGTGGGAGTCTAAGTCTCTTTGTAGGTCATTAAGAACTTACTTGCTTTATGTATCTGGGTGCTCCTGTAATGGGTGTGTCTGTGTTTAGGACTGTTAGCTCTTTTTGTTGCATTGATCCTTTTACCATTATGTAATGCCCTTCTTTGTCTCTTTTGATCTTTGTTGGTTTAAAGTCTATTTTATCAAACTAGGATTGCAACTTCTGCTTTTTTTCGCTCTCCATTTGCTTGGTAGATCATCCTTCATCCCTTTATTTTGAGCCGATGTGTATCTTTGCATGAAAGATGGGTTTCCTGGATACAGCACACCAGTGAGTTTTGGGTTTATATCCAGTTTGCCAGTCTGTGTCTTTTGATTGGGGCCTTTAGCCCATATTCATTTAAGGTTAATATTGTTATGTGTGAATTTGCTCCTGACATTTTGATGCTAGTTAGTTGTTTTGCCCATTAGTTCTTCATTTTTTTTTGATGCTCTACCATTTGGTACGTTTTTGGAGTGGGTGGTACTGGTTGTTCCTTTCTATGTTTAGTGCTTCTTTCAGGAGCTCCTGTAAAGCAGGCCTGGTGGTGACAAAATCTCTGAGTACTTGCTTGTTCGCAAAGTATTTTATTTTTCCTTCACTTATGAAGCTTAGTTTGGCTGGATATGAAATTCTGGGTTGAAAGTTCTTTTCTTTGAGAATGTTGAATATTGGCCCCCACTCTCTTCTGGCTTGTAGGGTTTCTGCTGAGAGATATGCTGTGAGTCTGATGGGCTTCACTTTGTGGGTAACCCAACCTTTCTCTCTGGCTGCCCTTAGCATTTTTTCCTTCATTTAAACCCTGGTGAATCTGACAATTATGTGTCTTGGGGTTGCTCTTCTTGAGGAATATCTTTGTGATGTTCTTTTTATTTTCTGGACTTGAATATTGACCTGCTTTGCTAGGTTGGGGAAGTTCTCCTGGATAATATCCTTTGGTGTTTTCCAGCTTGGATTCATTCTCTCTGTCACATTTAGGTACACCTATCAAACATAGATTAGGTCTTTTCACGTAATCCCATATTTTCTGGAGGCTTTGTTCATTTCTTTTCACTCTTTTTTCTCTAGCATTCTCATTTTATTTCTTGAGTTGATCTTCAATGTCTTATATCCTTTCTTCTGCTTGGTCAATTCAGCTACTGAAACTTGTGTATGCTTCGCAAAGTTCTCATGTTGTATTTTTTAGCTCCATCAATTCATTTATATTCTTCTCTAAGCTGTATATTCTTGTTAGCATTTCATCAGACCTTATTTCAAGGTTCTTAGTTTCTTTGCATTGGGTTGGAACATGTTCTTTTAGCTCAGTGAAATTTGTTATTACCCACCTTCTGAATTCTGTTTCTCTCAAATTCTGTTTCATCAGACTAACTCTCCATCCTGTCTTGTTCCCTTGCTGATGAGGAGTTATGATCCCTTGGAGTAAGAGAGGCATTCTGGTTTTTGGTCATCCTGTTACACTGGTTTGTTCCCATCTTTGTGAATTTATCTCTCCGTGGTTTTTATAGTTAGTGACTTTCAGATGGGGTCTCTGAGTAAACGTCCTGTTTGTTGATGAAGTTATTTGTTTCTGTTTCTTGGTTTACCTTCTAACAGTCAGGACCCTCTGCTGTAGGACTGCTGGAGGTCCACTCCATACCATGCTTGCCTGAGGATCACCTGCGGTGGCTGCAGAACAGTAAGGGTTGCTGGCAGTTTCTTCTTCTGCTATCTTTGTCCCAGAAGGATACCTGCCAGACGTCAGCCTGAGCTCTCCTTTATGAGGTGACTCTTTGGATATACAGAGGTTGGGGGCTGCTTGAGGAGACAGTCTTTCCTTTATAGGAGCTCAAATGCTGAGCTGTGAGTTCTGTTGTTCCATTCAGAGCTGCTGTGCTGGTACATTTACGTTTGCTGCAGCAGAGCTCCTAACTGCCTTTTTTTCCCAGGTGCTCTGTTCTGGGAAGGTAGGGCTTTATTTATAAGTTTCTGTCATGCTGCTGTCTTTTTTCAGAGATGCCCTGCCCAGCAAGGAGGTAGCCTAATCACAGTCTGCCAGCAGAGGCATTGCTGAGCTGCCATGGGTTCTTTCCAGCCACTTTGTGAACTTCCTTGCAGTTTCGTTTATAGGGGTATAGTTAGAACTACCTCGGTAATGGCAGTCTGCTTCTGTAATGGCAGACCGTCTCGGTAATGGCGGACTGTCTCTGCAATGGAGGGCTGCCTTGTTAATGGCAGACTGCCTCAGTAATGGCAGATGCCCTTCCCTGACAGAGCTGGACTCTCCCAGGTCCAGCTGTGCTTGCTGTGAAACTCTCAGTCCATAGCGTTTGAGATTGCTGGTCTTGGCGGGGGGTGGGACTGGCTGAACCAGATCACTGGGCTCCCTGTTTCAGTCCCCTTTGTTTTTCAGTTGCATGGGTGATTCTGTCTCCCAGGTGTTCTAGTCGCCACTTGAAAAGGTGCCCTTATTTGTGTGAGTTTTTGTGTGGAGACCTGCTGTGCTAGCTGAAACAGCCATGCTGGAGGCTCGTGGCAATTTTCCACCTGGGAATCTCCTGGCCTGGCTCCCTGTTTCAGTCCCCTTTTTTACAATTGAACAGGCCACTGTCTCCCAGGCGTTCCAGTTGCCAGTTGAAAAGGTGCTTGGATTTGTATGAGTTTTTGTGCGGATACCTGCCACGCCAGCTGAAACAGCCATGCTGGGGGCTCGTGGTGCTTTTCTGCCTGGGAATCTCCTGGTCTGTGGGCAGTAAAAATTTGTTTGGAAATGTGGTAATCACTCACCCTCTGCGTTTTCACTGGGAACTGCAATTCAGAGCTGTTCCTATTCAGCCATCTTGGATCCCATATCCTCAGGTATGTCTTTATTAGCAGTGTGAGAACAGAATAGTACCTTACGATAATAAAGTTAATTATGGAGGAACCTCTAGAAAGCTTCAAGATGGGAGCTGGTCACCAGAAAAACCAACTATATGATTAGAGGTTTGGAACTTTTAGCTACCAGATCTCTAAGAAGAGGAAGGAACCTGGAGATCTAATTAAATCAGGTGGTCAGTGATTTAGTCAATCATGACTATGCAATGAGATCTCAATAAAAACTCTGAACACTGTGGCTCAAAGTGGCTCCCTGATTGGTGAACATACCACTACGTCAGGAGGTAGACACACTCTGACTTCACAGAGACAGAAGTTTCCATACTCAGGACCCTTCCAAACCTTGCCACTATATATATCTCTTCATCTGACTGTTTTTTTGGGGGTCCTTTATATTAAAATGATAGTCGTAATTGTGTCACTTTCCTGAATTCTAGGAGTCATTCTAGCAAATTATTGTACATGAGTGGGTTGTGGGAAGCCCTAAAAGTGTGGTCAGCTGAGCAGAAGGTCAGGTAGTCTGGAGACACCACGTATGGCTGGTCTCTGAAGTAAAGATAGTCTTGTTGCAGACCCTAGCCTTTAACATGTGGGATCTGATGCTAACTTGGGGTAGTTAGAATTGAACTGAGTCTAATTGTAGGATATCAACTTGGTCTCATAGAGTTGTCTGCAGAATGCAAACTCAAACATAGAAACCTCACTGTATGTGAAGTTGTTGGCATAATCACACAGAGAATTATATTAAGTGACTTTGACACAGAATATTCTGACTTATATTCCAAGTGTCATAATCCTGAAAACAAAAAGAACTTAAACTATTTCCAGTAGTCTTAACATTAATAATAGTATTGTCACTTTTATTTTGAAATTATGCATACACATGCATAAATATAAAATGTACGAAATATATATGTGAATGTTATTTTGTCCCTAAATTATCAACATGAGAAAATAGACGCAAATATAAAATCAAAACAGGTAAGTTAAAATAATACCTTTTTTTTTTAAGAAAGAAAGAGAAAGAGAAAAGGGGAGAGAGGACAGGAGTCTTGCTCTATTGCCCAGGCTGGAATGCAATCTAAAAATATGTATTAAAAACCTCTTTTATGCCAATAATTGTGCTTAACAGCAGAGACAGGAAGGAAAAAGGGAAGAAAATAACAAACAGCCAAGCAGTATTTCATTTAAGTCTGTGAAATGCTGTGCAAATGCACAAGAGTGATTTAGTTCCAATTATGTGGTCACTTTCAAAATAGGTGTAATGTGATACTGAGAAAAATGTATGTTCTGTGGACCTGGAATGAAGAATTCTATAAATATCCACTGAGTTTACTTGTTCCAGGTCTGAGTTCAAATCATAGATGTCTCTGTTAATTTTCTATCTTGTTGATCCATCGAATATTAACAATGTGGTGTCAAAGTCTCCCGCTATTATTGTGCAGGAGTCCAAGTCTCTTTATAAGTCATTGAGAACTTGTCTTATGTATCTGGGTGCTCCTATATTGGGTGCATATATATTTATGATCATTGACTCCTGTTGTTGCATTGATCCTTTTACCATTATGTAATGTCCTTCTTTGTTTCTTTTAGTCTTTGTTACTATTAAAGTCTGTTTTGTCAGAGACGAAAGTTACAACTCCTGTTTGTTTTTTTTTTTTTTCTCTCCATTTGATTGGTAAGTCTTCCACCAACCCTTTGTTTTGAATCTTTGTATGTCCTTGCTTATGAGACGGATCAATGGGTTTTGGTGGGTTTTGACTTTTTATTTAATTTGCCTGTGTCTGACTGGGGCATTTAATCCATTTAAATTTAGGATTAATATTGATATTTTTTAGTTTAATATTGTCGTTTAATGCTAGCTGGGTATTTTGCGCATTAGTTGATACAGATTCTTCATTATGAAGATACTTTTTACCTTTTGGTAAGTTTTTGGGATGACTTATATTGGTTGTTCCTTTCTGTGTATAGTGTTTCTTTCAGAAGCTCTTGTAAAGCAGGCCTGGTGGCGATGAAATCTCTGAGTGCTCGCTTGTTTGTGAAAAATTTTATTTTTCCTTTGTTTATGAAGCTTAATTTGGCTGGATGTGAGAGATTCTGGGCTGAAAATTCTTTTCTTTGAGGATATTGAATATTGACCCCCACTCTCTTCTAGTTTGTAGGGTTTCAGCTGAGAAATCTGCTGTAAGTCTGATAGGTTTCCCTTTATGGGTAACCTGACCTTTCTCTCTAGCTGCCCTTAAAATTTTCTCCTTTATTTCAACCCTGGTGAATCTAACAATTATGTGTCTTGGGGTTGCTCTACTTGAGGAGTATCATTGTGGTGTTCTCTGTATTACCTGGAGGTGAGTACTGTCCTGCCTTACTAAGTTAGGAAAGTTTTCCTGGATAATATCCTGAAGAATATTTTCCAGCTTGGATTCATTCTCTTCATGACATTCAGGTACACCTATCAAACGTAAATTAGGTCTGTTCACATAGTTCCATATTTCTTAGAGACTTTGCTCATTCCTTTTTACTTTTTATTCTCTAATCTTGTCTTCTCATTTCATTTCATTAAGTTGGTCTTTGACCTCTGATATTTTTTCTTCTGCTTGATCAATTCAACTGTTAAAATCTGTGCATACTTCGCGGAGTTCTCGTATTGTATTCTTCAGTTCCATTAATTCACTTATATTCCTCTCCAGATTGTCTATTCTTGTTAGGATTTCCTCAAACCTTTTTCAAGGTTCTTAGTTTCTTTACATTGGGCTAGAACATGTTCTTTTAACTCACAGAAGTTTCTTATTATCCACCACCTTCTGAAGCCTAATTCTGTTACTGGAACGCACTCGTTCTCCATCAGGCCTTGTTCCCTTGTTGATGAGGAACTGTGATCCCTTGTAGAGGGAGAGGCATTCTGATTTTGGGCATTCTCAGCCTTTTTACGCTGGTTTCTTCCCATCATTGTAAATTTATGCACCTGTCGTCTTTGTAATTATCGACTTTCAAATTAGGTCTCTGAGTGGAGGTACAACTTGTTGATTCCCAGCGCCAGAATCTGAGCAACCCACTGTGCCAGCTAAAACAGCAGCATTAAGATTCATAGTGCTTTTCTGCCCTGTAATCTTAGGTCTGGCTTCCTTTTTGAGTCCTTTTTCAATCAGCTGAACAGGCGATTCTGCCTTCCTGGAGCTCCAAACGTCAACCAAAAGGGGACCTAGTCCCATTTGCTCTGCACTAAGAACCACTGCACTGGGGCGCTGGCAAAACTGCTGCACTGGCCACAATTGTCACGCTGGCGACCCGTGGGGCTCCTCTGCTGGGAATCTCCTGGTCCATGAGCAGCAAAAATTTGTATGAAAGTGTCGCGTCCTCTTGTTCTCTGTGCTTTCATTGGGAGTTACAATCCTGAGCTGCTAGTAATCAGCCATCTTGGACCTCTCTCAATAATACTTTTTATTTAAATTGAGAGTATCAGAATGAACTCAGGATCTATTTTTTTCTTCCAAAACGAAAATACACATTTTCTAGTTGTGAATACTAAAAAGGCATTTGCAGTCCATTAGTAATTAGCTCCCTAGGCCCAGACTCTGGTCTCTACATGCCATTGTCTATAAGAAGGAAAAGTAGGGCCACATGGGGAAATGGTTGACTCCAGAACTAAAATAGGAAATAATAAGAGCTTGGGACATTCTCTATATTCTCTGTCTCTCTCTCTCTACCTTTCTCTGTCTCTCTCTCTCTGTCTCTCTGTCTCTCTGTCTCTCTCTCTCTCTCTCTGTGTGTGTGTGTGTGTGTGTGTGTGTGTGTGTGTTTGTGTTGTGTGCATGCACCTGAAAGCAAGGAAGCTATCAAAATAAATGTTTGTATCAAAATGACACAAAGGTCAGCCTGAAGGGACTTCCACTGGCCAAAAATGAGATAATCTGAGCATTAAAAAAGAAGATCACAAAGGATTGAGCACAACAACTACATAAAATTTGTGCATTCTTAATTATAACGAACCTAAAATGCAAGTGGACCCTTTGGCAGTTGGTAGGGCACCAACTCATTATTCTAAACTGATAATTAAAGGAAAAGAAATCAAGCATCTCTCCTGCTTTTTGTCAATAGATGATACTTCAGAGTCAACAAATAGGTTGTTGTTTTTTTAAACAGGACAACTACAGCTAACAATTACAAAAAAAAAAATTATTTAATTTGAAAAATCACTGTTTTTCAACCACAAAAATTGGGGTAATGAAGTGTCACCAGATGCATGCAATAGGAAGCACACAGTATCACCCAAGAGGTACGTTTTTTTCCAAAAATTGAACAAGAAAATAAGGCTTCTAGGCCTAACTTCTAGTTTATAGAAAATAAAAGGAATAGAGAAAGATTTTATAGAACCACAAGATGACAGTCAGTCAAATCCAGAATCTGGGATTGACAATAGAAAATAGACAAATCACTCAATTTCACCCCCTCCACTCAAGTACATGGCATGAACAAAAAGAGGGGCTAGGGAAGAGGATTAATGTTTACAGTTTTATTTATATACCACTTTTATAGTTAAAATATAAGGATAGATGGGATCCTGATCTAAAAAAAAAACATAAAAAGATATTTTAAAGACAAATGTGGATACTGAATAAGAACCAAATAGTTGATGATTTGTAAGAAATTGTGGTTAAAATTGTTGGGAAGCCAGGTACAGTGGCTCATGCCTATAATCCCAGCACTTTGGAAGGCCGAGGTAGGCACACTGCTTGAGTCCAGGAGTGCAAGACCAGCCTGCGCAACATAGTAAGACTTCATCCCTACAAAAAATACAAGAAGTAGCTAGGCATGGTGGTTCACGTCTGTAGTCCCAGCTACTGGAGGAAGGAGAAGGCTAAGGTGGGAGGTGGAGGCTGCATTGTGTTGAGATAGCACCACTGTGCTGGCCTGAGTGACAGAACAAGATCCTGTCTCCAAAAAAAATTGTTAGGTGTGATGATTATATTGTAGTTATGCTTTCAAACCATCCTCATCTGTTGTTGAATACTGAAGTACTTACAGGTGAAAAGCTCTATCTTACTTGCTTTAAATTATTATAGAAAAAACAAATCAGTGAGATTAGATGAAACAGGATTGGCACATACTAATCATTATTGAAGAGAGGTGATTATATGGTCACCCTATTTTGTGTGTGCTTGAAACTTTCTATAAAAATATACTAAAAACTAAAAATAACAGTTAATCATTGATCCATTCAAATAACTTACTGAGCCCTGTCCCTATGCCTCATCTTGTGCTAGAATTAGAAATTCAAATGTGAGCATCCTATGGGTTGTAACCTCAAGAGCCTTATGTTGGAGTACAGGAGTCCAAGGTATGAAGAGATCATTACTATACAGGTGCATGGCAATGACAGTTCCCACAGTGAGGATTTTGGTAGGCTCCACATTCCTTCTGGCGTTCCACTTAGGATTATCTTTCTAGTTCTCAAATAATTTCAGCTGTAAGCCTCCTGCCAGTCTTGCAAATACTTTCTGAAATCTAAAGATAGTGAAGCCTCGGAGACCAAGTATGGGCAAATGCAGAGTGGTGGACAAGACAAGATTCTCCAAAGGGAGTCATCACAGCTATTTGACTCACTCAGAGAAGGAGCAATTTCTCCAAAGGACATTTGGTAAACCTCAAGCCATATTGGCACCTGATGGGTAGATGTACTGGGCTGGTACTTGACTGTTAGGTAGATTGGCTAAACCATCAGCAGCACTTCACAGCTGATCAAACCGGAAACAGATTCACTGTGAGTTAGCCAAGTGAAAGTCTCTGACACACTCTGTGGTGAAAAACACATTCATCACTGCATTTACTATGTTCCCTAACAGAAGCTACCATTTCCTATGCACCTAGGATGTGCCATGCTTTGCAGTGTGTGCTTTGCATTTGTGATCTCATATAGTGCTCATAAAAAATTTGCAAGCATTTTAACCCCAATTTTACAGATAAGAAAACTGAAGTTCTAAGATGTGAAATAACTTGTCCAAAGTGAAATGACAATTAGGAATTTTTTTAATTGATCAAAAACATTTTAAAACAATGTGCAGGTCACATAAAGCCCTCATCTGTGGGCTAATTCAGCCCTGTAGTTTCCAGGTTAGGACCTCTGCTCTACCTCATGCTACTGCCAGACGTACCTCTTACTAAAGCCCTTTTCTGATTCCTCACCTAAAAAGTTAAGGGTTCTAGAATTCTGTGTTCAAGAGAATGAAACCTAAACCAGCTGTATTCCATTCTTCACATTATATGGAATGGACAACTTATACTAGGAAATTTACATTTCTTTGGAAAATACTTTATACATCAGACATACATATTCATAAAATTTTTGTATATAGCTACCTGCAAATATATGCACAAATTGAGAAGTTTCATTAGATCAATAAATGCAATTGTAATATGAGGTTTTTAAAAAATTTTCAGACACAACCAAAAGTTGGAAGAGTTTTTAATTGTTCTTTTCACTAATTTTCTAAAAATATAAGTCAAGCATAGTTCTAAAAAATCAAACAATATGAAAGAGTATACTATATGCAATACTAGAAATACAAATAATAGCTATGAATTATTAAGTACAAATTATATGCCCAGGATTGTTCTGAGCACTTTTCATGTATGAATTCATTTAATTTTCACTATATCCCTATAGGTAGGTTCTATTGTTACTAGCTTTTAACATATGAAGTGGAAAACTTTAAGGAACTTCCTCAAGTTCATATAGCTGAAATGAGTGTCCTCCTTACTTCCAGCAATGCACTCAAGTCTACCAATTTCTCTTCCAAAACAAGCACTGTAACCAGTCTCTTGTGAGTTTTCCAGAAATATTAAATGCATACCCAAGCATTATTTTAGATGACATGAATAAATATATGGGAAAGTATAGAGAATAATGTAAACAACACCTATATACTCACCATCTACACTGAACAAAGTGAATGTTTGATTATACTTGAGTCATATTGTATTTCAATTTTTTAAAAATCACTCAATACTCTTTTTTAAAAATCTCCCTTTTAACTTCTTCCCAATTCTATCAACCCTTTCCAGACAACTGTTATCTTGATCAGGTGAGCATTTTCTAAGCTTTGTTTTTATTCTAGATATCCCTAAATCCCTGTGTAAATCCATAAACGATGCATGGTATTGTTTTGCGTATTTTATCTACTTAATGTTATATTTCTGCAACATCCATTTTTCTATGACATTATCTTTGAAGATCTATTCATGTTTATACATACTGATCTCATCTATTTATCATCACTGCTATAGCATGTTCTATAAAAATCATGTTTTACTTATTCATATCCTTACTTTGATGTGATATGTCAATACAGTTTAAAATTTTTTAAGATAAAATTCACAGAACTTAAAATTCACCATTTAAACCATTTTAAGACATACAGTTTTAAAGAGGACTGGGCTTGGTGCCATGGCTTATGCCTATAATCCCTGCACTTTGGGAGACTGAGGCAGGCAAATCACGAGGTCAGGAGTTCAAGGCCAGCCTGACCAACGTGGTGAAACCCTGTCTCTACTAAAAATACAAAAGAATTATTGCCAGGCATGGTGGTGCACACCTGTAATCCCAGCTACTCAGAAGGCTGAGGCAGAAGAATAGCTTAAACCTGGGAGGCGGAGGTTACAGTGAGCCGAGATTGTACCACTGCACTCCAGTGTGGGTGACAGCACTAGACTCTATGTCAAAAAAAAAGGACTAATTTTAAAACAAATTGAGCACCTGACTTGAAATACAATGATTATACGAGGACAGGTGGAGAGGCACAAGTTCCCCCGATATTCCTTTCCTTCAAAGTTATCTTTTCAAACCCTCCAAACCCAGATATATTGTAGCCACCTCAAGTCATCTACTGCTTTATTTCTTCTGCTTTGTTTAAGTCAATAACTGCACACCTACCTTTGCAAGGTCTTAAGTGAATCTGTATGTTTGGTTTGGCTTATCTGGCCAAAGAGTGGTATAGCTTTCTTTCTTAGCCCAGGCTGCCATAACAAAATACAAAGACTGAGAGGCTTAAAAAACAGAAATTGGGTTCTTACAGTTCTGGAAGATAAAAAGTTGAAATCAGGAAGCCGGCAGGATTGGGTTCTAGTGAGGGCTCTCTCCTTGGCTTGCAGACTGCTGCTGTCACACTGTGTGCACACATTATGGAGAGAGAGAAACAGGGCTCTGGTCTCTCTCTCTCTCTTCTTATAAGGACCTTAATTCTATCAGATCAGGGCTCCACTCTTGGGATCTCATTTAGCCTTGATTACTTTTATCAAGGCCCTATCTCCAAATACCATTACATTGAAGGTTAGGACTTCAGTATATAAATTTGGTGTGGGGGAGGGTGGTGGCCACAAACATTCAGCTCATAGTACGCTCTATAAATGTGAGTTTTCATAGCTGAGCCTGACAGGTATACAAACCAGCTGGCATGGATGAAAAATATGGGGATGAGTCACATGTCCATGCAATATGCAAATTATGCACCTGGACACAGATACAGATGCAGAGAAGCCAAACCATCGCTCCCTGTTTCAGGCCTAGGAAGCAAATCAAACATTTGTATCTGGGTGGAAAACTCTGCTTCTCTATTTGTTTGTGAAAACTGCCTCCCATAAATAAGAGATCAGACTAGAAGTGCACATCAAACCTGATGCAGCCTGAGCTGGCCCAGCCAGGAGAGAAATACAGCAGATTATAAATTCTTCAAGAGAAGAATAAAGGCTGCACAGTTCCTTTGAGTGAAACCATGACAATGAAGGAAGAACTAGCACTATTCAAGAGCCTGGGTATTGAGCACACTATTCAATGTGCTACCCAAAGGCTGTTCTGCCAACTGAGATGGATCATCCAATTAACTTCAACCACCACTTTTCACCAAAGAGATGGTGAAAAGTGAATTGACCAGTTATCTGACTAAGCCAGGTTTGACACCCTTTCTGCTCAACTGTAGCAGGCAACTATATGGGATAGACAGAGAAACCAAAATGTTAGGATCATTGTACGCTTGAATTCAAATACACTTGCTTCACTGACAAATTACCTAGAAAATATACCTTGCAGTGAATTTGGCCCACATGAATCAGATTTTCAGTTTTGCAAAAGAGAAATAATAGTGTATTTCTCCTAGGGTCCATTGGAAAGAATATGTGTTAAGTGCTTACCATGTTCCAGCCATTGTGCTAAACTTACATAACCTTCACAACAACTAAAAGAGGTGCTTGAGCAACTGCAAACCCCCAAAAAAGAAAAATAAAGAGGTGCTGTGGTTACACTGTATTATGGATAGGGAAACTGAGTCATGGGGAAGTTAAGTAAATGACCTGTCCAAGTTCACCCAGCTAGTGGGAGGAAGATGAGGTAGAGTTTGTGAAATTTAGCTGTTTTCAGGAACCAAGGAGGCCCTCAATAAATGCTTCCTCTTCACTTTGTGTGGTTTCCACAAACACTAATAAACTTTGAGTTTAGGCAGTCCAGACCTCTTTAAAATGTAGATGTTTTAACTAGAACAAATAGCACATCAAACCATACCAACCATGAAATCCAACTAGCTTAGTGTCTTGTTTTCCAAACACCCCTGAAGATAAAAATCACTTGGGGCACTTGATGTCTCTCCCCACTTCCCAGGCCCCTGTCCTGGGGATTCTGAAGCAGTGGATTGAGATAGTGCCTGGGAATTTGTATTTTCAATAGGCATCTCAAGTGATTCAGATACTCAGGAGAGCTAGGAAAACTGGCATGTTCAGCCCAGTCAACAAGGAAAGAGACCTGTGGCAATTAGATGTCTATTCAAAGAGTACTATAGAATCTTACAGCAAGAAAGAATGGTAGCTTAAGTTGAATCCCATCCTTTCATTTTATTAATGGGAAAACTGAGTCCCAGTGAAGGGAAATGGCTTGCCCAAGGTCACACAATGTAGGTAGAGATTGGGGATTTGAAGCAACGGTTCTTGACTCTGAAGGCATTTTATTCTATTCGTACACCATTAGGACCAGCAAGCATTGGTTGAAGTGAGGGGTATAGAGGGAGAAGCAATGAACATCACTGGGAAGTTCCCAAGTGGAATAAGTGTGGGTGATACAACATGGTAACCATAGTTAATTACAGTGTATTATGTACTTGAAATGGCTAAGAGAGTAGAGTTGAGGTATTCTCACCACAAAGTGAGGGTAAGTATGTGAGGTATTGCATATGTGAATTAGCTTGATTTAGCTGTATTTCTACATATATCACATCATGTTGTTTGCTATAAAATATACAATGTTTATTTGTCAATTAAAACATAAAATAAGAGCAGGTGGAACACCTGCATGAATGGCCATAAGTAGCCTAGGAGATAGCAAGAGATAGAAAAAGGTGATACGGTTTGGCTGTGTCCCCACCCAAGTCTCATCTTGAATTATAATCCCCCACGTGTCAAGGGAGGGGATCTGGTGGGAGGTGATTGGATCATGGAGTGCAGTGGGTTCTCCCATGCTGTTCTCATGATAGTGAGTGAGTTCTTGCAAGACCTGATGATTTTATAAGCATCTGTCATTTCCTTTGCTTGCACTTCTCTCTCCTGCTGCCATGTGAGAAGGTCCAAGCTTGCTTCCCCTTCACCTTCCACCACGATTTTAATTTTCTGAGGCCTCTCTCCAGCTATGTAGTACTGTGAGTCAATTAAACCTCTTTCTTCCTTTACAAATTACCCAGTCTTGGGTATTTCCTTTTGAGGTTTTGGGACTCACACTGAGCCACTGCTGGCTTCCTGGCTCTTCAACTTGCAGACAGCCTATCGTAGGACTTCACCTTATGATCATGTGATTCAGTTCTCCTTAATAAATTCCCTTTCATATGTATGTATATCCTATTAGTTCTGTCCCTCTAGAGAACCCTGACTAATACAGCTCTGGTGTGAGTATTGCTTTGGTTCAAATCTTGGCTGTGTAATTTATCAGCTGTGTCGTTTATCGGCTGTGTGGTCTGGAGGAAGTTACTCAACCTCATTGAGCCAGAGTTTTTCATCTGTAAAGATGGGAATGATGTTAATAAGAACTGTTTCAGAGGGATGCTGGGAGGATTAAATGAGGTGACATTTATATTACAAATATTATACATGGAACACACTTAGAACCATAGTTAGAACTTAATATTCCAGTTTTATCTATTATTATTGATATGTGTGATTTGATTGAAGTATGAAAATCTATTCTGTTACTTCACAGTCAGGAAAAAATTCAAAGATCCAAATTATGGACTACAAGTAGCAGAGATTCTTAGCAGTCATTTGCCAACTTCAAAGCCATGGCCATGAAATGCAGCCTAATTAAGTAACCAAAAGCATAACCCAAATATTTCTAATGCAATTTCAATATGACTTTGATTTCCAAGTTTTAATATATAGTGGCAGATTTACCCTCCTTGTACTAGTTGACTGTAATTAATATTAAAATAAGTTTTATTCTCAAGAATGCTTGAGTAGCTTATGTGTGTGCTGGGTTTCAGAGGAAAGTCAGCCCGGGATAGACCCTTACTTGTAATAAACCAAAATATGTATATGTGACATTTATCCAATATGTGACTTATTTAAGTAATGGAGTCTGTCTAACCTAGGTTAGAATTCTGTTTCTGGTTTTTTTTTTTTTTTTTTTTTGCTACTTAGCAGGCAATTTGGGGCAATTACCTAAACTTTTCGAGCCTTGACGTTCTTCTCTAAAATGAAGATAATGACAACAATAATATCTTTCACAGTTTTGTGGGTGATTAACTAAGAGGAATACAGGCTTTCAAAAAATGGCCATTTATTTTGTTTTTCCCCCTATTCCTGTAACTGCCCTCCACCCCGAAGACACTCTGGAAGCTTTCACATTCTGCTGCTTTGTGAGATTCACAGGGGCAGGGATCATGTCTGTTTTTGTTTTTGTTTTTGTTTTTGTTTTCCATCATTGGATCCTCAGTGCCTGGTGCATAATAGGTGCTCAATAGGCATATAATAGGTGCTCAATATATATTTGTAGAATGGATGACAGATTAAATAAGCACCAGCTTCCTGAAGAGCTTGAGGAGCTGTGTGTTTCATTTCCACCTGCCCCGTTTCACCTTTCTCCCGACTCCATTTCCTTCCCTTCCTGAAGTTATAACCATTTGAACAATATCCTGATGGTGGATATTTTTGGCTGAAGATTCTGGGTATTGTACTCTTTCCCTCTCTCCATCTGTCTTTATTCCTGTGCTGCTCATAGCTTTGTGGGGTTTTGTTCCTCTAGGATGAATGGCAGCTCTTGGCTGAAAACATCTGAAGTGACCCTAGTGACACAAAGTTATTTTAAACCTGTAATATCTCATCTAGTTAGCAATCAAAGATGAGATCCACAGGCCCTCCCAGAAACATACAATAGGTTGGTTGTTTGAGGGGCACTAGGAAACAAGCCTTTTCTTCCATTCCAAAATGTGTCAGACAAGGTCAAATAAAAGGGCCATGTGTCCAGGTACAGCTCCAGTCACAGCTGGCATTGGATACCCACCTCCATGGACCCAAAGACTGAGGCAATATTGAAAAGAAAAAAAAATTTTTTTAAATCAACTATCCTATTTCACCTTCCCTTAATAGCTTCAGCCTTCACTGATCCCACAAACATCTAGGGCTCCCCCAGATTCAAATCTCATTTCATTGCCCTATATCTCACTCGCACAGTGCCCCAGCTTTCATTTTGCTAATCTGATCTTTTAAAATCACATTTAGGCTGGGCACAGTAGCTCACAGCTGTAATATCACACTTCAGGAGGCTGAGGTGGGCAGATCACCTGAGGTCAGGAGTTCAAGACCAGCCTGGCCAACATGGTGAAACCCTGTCTCTACTAAAAATACAAAAAAATTAGCCGGGTGTGGTGGCACATGCCTGTAGTCCCAGCTACTTGGGAGGCTGAGGCAGGAGAATTACTTGAGCTCAGGAGGCAGGGATTGCAGTGATCCAAGATCACACCACTGAACTGCAGCCTGGGCAACAGAGCAAGACTCCACCTCAGTAAATAAATAAAGAGATAAATAAATATAAAGAAAATAAAAATCACATTTATATGTTGGTTAATGAACTAGTATTCTAACTACCTTGACAAACAAATGGCTCTTACTTTGGTAGTTCTCAGTGGTGTTCCATTAAATTTTGTTATTTTTTACCATTCAGTCCCCAGCAAGTAGCCCAATGCTAGGCTTACAGGATGTTCTTAATAAAGATCTACTGAAAGAAGGAAAATACCATGAACAAAGGACTTAAATTAATTTGAATGATGAGTAATGGAAGCCCCAACTATCAGTGGTTTAAACTGAATAGTTTTATTTCTCTATCGTACAAAGGTTTAGAGGTTGGCAGTTCAGGGATGGTATGGTGGTTCTGCTTCAAAGGAAAACATACCTACTAAAGAAATTAGGGCCAGGCACAGTGGCTCACAAGTATAATCCCGACACTTTGGGAGGCCGAGGTAGGAAGATTGCTCGAGCCCAGGAATTCAAAATCAGCCTAGGCAACGTAGAGAGACCCCGTCTCTACAAAAAAATTCAAAAATTAGTCAGGCATGTTGGCATCCACTTGTAGTTCCAGCTACTCATGAGCCTGAGTGGGAAGATAGCTTGAGCCCAGGAGGCTGAGGCTGTGATAAGCTGTGATTGCGCCACTGCACTCCAACCTGTGCTTTCTGAGTTATAAGAACAATATAATTATTACAGTAAGCAAAGTGCAGGCACTTCAGTCACCTATAATCAAATCCAGGCTCCAGAACTTACTACGTATACAAACTTGGGCAGTGACTTAACCTCTCCAGGCCTGTTGTCTCAGGTGTACAAAGAAGAAAAAGGAGGTGGAGAAGAGGGAAAAAGAGAGGAAGAAGAGGAGGAGGAGGAAGAAAAGGAAGAGGAGAAAGAGAAAGGGGAGGAGAAGGAGGAGGGGGAGGAAGGAGAAAGAAGAAGAGGAAAAGGAGAGCTCATAAAAACAGTAGGGAAAAGGAAAGGCTCATGCCCCACAGCTTCCCAGGGAAACCATGATCTCCCTGGCCATCTCTCTCACTTGTCTCCACTTGAGCATATCCCTTCTCTCCCACCAATGGTTTCTTTCCTATCATGGTTCCAAATTCCTAACAAAGGGTGAATCAATACCTCTGGAATTGGGAAAACCAATGAAATAACAGAAACACAAGAGTTTGGGGAAGAGTTCCCCCAAATCTTCCCATTACTTTCACAAAAACATACTAAGGTTCCATAGAGTTTAGATGCTGAGTGCAAGACTTGTCACGTGTTAATGGTGACTAGTATTTTTTAGATTTCTTCTCTTTTATTCCTCAAAATTTGTGGTGTTGATTAGATTTATTTTTTCTAATAGTCTGTTACAGCTTCAGATTTAAATCCAGTGTAATCCCAAATCCACTCGTTGATTCTCAAGAGTCTGGCTCTTGATCTTCTATAATACCTTTAAATGAATAAGGGATGTTTTTAATTCCTGTTGCATTTAGCAGTGAAGAGTTATTTTAATATCATGTTTTACTAGATCTCTGGAGTGAGCAGTTCACTGAGAGTAAATGGATCAGGACACTTGAAATAATAACAGTTTTAGTTTCCTGTGCCCTTGGTTTCCCAATCTAGAATTGGGAAAAATGGGTCTGCCAGGTTCAGAATTTTTGGAGCACGCCAATTTAGTCATATCCAGTTGGGGTGTGGGGAGAGGGGGCAAGGACCCAAATGAGAAACATGTAGAGATATTTTATCCTATTACTTTTAATCCTGGGAGTGTATAGTAGGTGTATGTATTTATTGGGTACATTAGATTTTTGATACAGGCATGCAATTCATAATCCCCTCATGTAAGATGGAGGGGAGGTATCCTTCCCCTCAAGCACTTATTCTTTGTATTATAAACAATCCAAGTATTCTCTTTCAGTTATTTTAAAATGTACAATTAAATTATTATTGATTATAGTCATCCTGTTGTGCTATTAAATACTAAGCTTTATTCATTCTTTCTATTTTTTGTATCCATTAACAGTCCCCACCTCCCTCCAACCTCAACTACCCTTCCCAGCCTCTGGTAGGCATCCCTCTACTCTCTATCTCCCTAGGTTCAATTGTTTTGATTTTTAGATCCCACAAATAAGTGAGAATGTGTGATGTTTTTCTGAGCCTGGCTGATTTCATTTAATGTATTGACCTTCAATTCCATCCATGCTGTTGCCATCCATGTTGTTGCAAATGACTGAATTTCATTCTTTTTTGTGGCAGTGAATAGTACTCCACTGCATATAGGTACCACATTTTCTTTACCCATTTATCTGTCGATAGACACTTTGATTGCTTCCAAATCTTGGCTATTGTGAACAGAGCCACAATAAACATTAGAGTGCAGATATCTCCTTGATATTTTACTATTTTTATTAAAGACAATTCTGCAGGAGTCCTACTTTCCTCAGTTATCATCTAGCATTGTTAAGACCCACTGCACAGGTCTTCAGCATTCTGGAAACTCCTTCATTAACCTGGAAATTCCTATATTTGTTCATCCTCACATTGCTATAAAGAAATGCCTGAAACTGTGTAATTTATAAAGAAAAGACGTTTAATTGGCTCATCATTTTGTAGACTGTACAGGAAGTATGATGTTGGCATCTGCTTGGCTTCTGAGGAGTTTTCAGGAAACTTTCAATCATGGCTGAAGACATAGAGGGAGTTGGCACTTCACATTATTGGAGCAGGAGGAAGAGAGAGCCGGGGGAGGTGCCACACACTCTTTAACAACCAGATCTCAGGATAACTAACTCACTCACTAGCACAAGAACAGCACCAAAGCGAGAAATCTGCCCCCATGATCCAATCACCACCTCCCATCAGGCCCCACCTTCAACACTGCAGATTGCCATTCATGTGAGATTTGGGCAGGAACACAGATCCAAACAGTGTAGTTTCCCTTGGCTCTCTCCTAAGTTGGAGTCTCTTTCCTGAATTCCATATATTTCTTTTTCTTGGCTTACTTCCTTGATTTAAGAGAGCACATACTTTTTGTGTTTTTATTTTTACTTTTTTGGCTTTGTTTTGTTTTTAGTTGAGAATGTTTATTTTAAATCTTGCAGCATTAAAAAAATTTTTTTAAGTTCCAGGATACATGTGTGGAACATGCAGGTTTGTTACACAGGTAAACGTGGTACCATGCATGTTTGCTGCACCTATCAACCCATCACCTAGGTACTCAGCCCCGTATGTATTAGCTATTTGTCCTATGCTCTCCCTCCTGCCATCCCACCAACAGGCTCTGGTGAGTGTTGTTCCCCTCTCTGTATCTATGTGTTTTCATTGTTTAGATCCCACTTATGAGAGAGAACATGCAGCGTTTGGTTTTCTGTTCCTGTTAATTTGCTGAGGATGATGGCTTCCAGTTTCATCCATGTCCCTGCAAAGGACATGATCTCATTCCTGTTTATGGTTGCATAGTATTCCATAGTGTATATGTACCACATTTTCTTTATCCAGTCTATCACTGATGGGCATTTAGGTTGATTCCAGGTCTTTGCTATTGGAGCACATACTTTTCAAGAAAGGATGCTTTAAACATAAATTTAGTGAGACCTGTATGTCTGAGGATTTCTTTTTTTCTACCATCAAACTTGATAGGTAATTTAGCTACATAGAAGCTTTTAGATTGGAAATTATTTTTCCTCAGAATTCTGAGGACATCCTGCATTGTCTTCTAAATTTTAGTGTTTAGATTTCAGTGTTGCTCTTGAAAAGCACAAGATCTTTCCAATTCCATATTCTTTGAGGCATTTTTTAAATCTTGGAATGCTTTCACAACTTCTTTGTCACTACTGTTCTAAAAGTTCACAATGAGGTGTCTTGGTATGTGGAATTTTTCTTCATTCATTGAGGCCCTGGGATATTTATGTGTTCTTCTCTTATTTTTCATCTTTTTATCACTTTTGATGCTTTTGAGTCAGTACCTCAAATTAATCTTCAAATCCCTATGTTGAAATTTGGTATATATCCTTTCATATTCAGTTTTGAAGAGTTGCTGCTTATTTTCTTGCTGTTCCTTTTCTAAAGCATTCTGTTCTTGTTTATAAATGTAATGGTTTTACTCTAATACCTCTTTGAAGATATTAATTGCTGTTTTTGTGGTCCAGGTATTGGGTTTCCTCTGCATTTGTTTTCTCTATTTATTTAGGTTATTGACTTTTATATGAAAGGCTTTTCTTAAATATCTAGCAATCTAAGGATTTCATTCTTATTTAGTAGTGAGGCACTAAAATGGTGTTTTGGGGGTACTTTAAAAATTGTTTATGTTATGATATCCAATATGATGTTTTGACATACATGTACATTGTAGAATGACTAAAGCAAACTAATTAATATATCCATTAAGATGATGGTTGATGTTAGCTCTTTGGGATGCCAAGACAGACAGATCACCTGGGATCAGGAGCTCGAGACCAGTCTGGCCAATGTGGTAAAACCTCCGTCTCTACTAAAAATACAAAAATTAGCCAGGTATGATGGTGGGTGCCTGTAATCCTAGCTCTTTGGGAGGCTGAGGCAGGAGAATTGCTTGAACCCAGGAGTCAGAGGTCGCAGTGAGCCAAGATCACACTCCAGCCTGGGTGACAGAGTGAGACTCCATCTCAAAAAAAAAAAAAAAAGATGACAGTTGATGTAATGAAGTTGTACATTTCTAGAAAAGACTTGACACTTGATAGGATTAAGGATTCTAGGATTAAGGACCTAACTATTTCTTTTGGGTACCTTAAAATACCAGTATGTTTGTAGGTATTATCTCTTTAGGTGATCAGTTTTTACAAAGATGACTTCTCCATTCTCCAGTCTAGATGGTCTAAGACTGGCTGGCAAAGCTCTGGGAGGTGAGAGGAAGAGGAGACTGAAAGTCTCACAATTCAACATGTAGATATTTTCTTAATACCTTGCTTTTAGAAATCATCTTACCCCAACCTCATCTGAATCTAATATCCTGATCCAGAAACTCTCTGGCTGTATTGCTCTAGAAAAAATTGTCCCTTCCTCCAAGAAGAGAAAAGACAACAAGGTAACTTTGAGGTTTGTAATCGGGGAACAGGTCTCATTATTTAACTTCTTAGAAAAACTTCTATTCGGTCCTGATTTTCAGTCTGTTCCCACACCCATTTTTCTGAAGCCTTTCTTGGCTTCTTTAGTGCAAAAAAAAAAAAAAAGCTTGGTTCTTGTATTCCTTCTCCCCTTGTAAGGACCTAGTTTTCAGCTTTCTCAGCTCATATTTATCCTTTTTCCACAATTGAAAATTATGGTTGCGGAATATTATGCAGCAATCAAAAATGATGAGTTTGTGTCCTTTGTAAGGACATGGATGAATCTGGAGAACATCATTCTCAGCAAACTGACACAAGAACAGGAAAAGAAATACCGCATATACTCACTCATAGGCGGGTGAGAAAAATGAGAACACATGGACACAGAGAGGCGGTCTACTATACACTGGGGTCTATTGGGGGGAATGGGGAGGGATAGCCTGGGGATGAATGCCAAGTGTGGGTGAAGGGAAGGAAAGCAGCAAAACACACTGCCATGTGTGTACCTATGCAACTATCTTGCACGTTCTGCACATGTACCCCAAAACCTATAATGCAATAAAAATTTAAAAAAAAAAAAAAGAAAATTATGTTTGCATTTTTTGCCTGCTATTATAGCTTCTCAAGTTCTTTTTGTTCTTGAAAGTTTTGTTTTTTCTTTGTTTACTTGTTATCATTTTATTGTTGTTTTAGAGGGGTTCAGGTGGACACATATAAAGGCATGTGTTCAATTCCCCACATTGTACTTAAGTCTCCTGAGATTTTTTTCAAAATAATAGACAACACTATTTTTATCGGTGACTCAGAGTCAAATACTTAGACTGAGAAGACCCAATACTAGGCACCAAGATACCATAAACAAACCCATTCCTCAAAATACATATGTAATAATAAAAACAGACTTGGTATAATAATTTATTACTTAAATACATTTGAAGCAAATTATCTCATTTAACATTTATAGAATCCCTATAAGATAAAAATTTTAGTCTTGTTATCATTTTACACATGAAGAAATTGAGATTCAGAAATACCAAGTGATGGCTCAGGATATCATAGTAAAAGGTAGGGGTTGACTCCAGACTTTCTAAATCCCAGTCCTGTGCTATTTCCACATCACCATTGCTGTGGTCTGAATATCTCTGCCCTCCCAAAATTAATATGTTGAAACTTAATCCCCAGTGTAATAGTTTTTAAGAAGTAGGAACTTGAGATAATCAGGTCCTAAGAGGTCCACCTCATGAATAGGATTAATGTCCTTTTAAATAGGGCTTGAGGTAACCTGTTTTCTTCTTCTGCCATGTGAAGACACATAGAAGGTGCCATCTATGAGGAACAGGCCCTCACTAGACACCAAATCTGCTGGTATCTCGAGCTTGGACTTTCCAGCCTCCAGGACTGTGAGCAGTAAATCGCTAGGGTTTGTAAAAATAATTATGCAGTCTAAGGTATTTTGTTATAGCAGCCTGAAGGTGGTAACAGAACCTTGGGCAAGTCACTTTGCCTCTCTAAGACACAATTCCTTCATTGATAAAACAGTGGGGAAAAGAGAGGGTTGGATTAACTTGACAGTTTCTAAGGTTTGGCACCTAAGGCAGTAATCTCAAATATAAATTTATATTTTATGTTTAAAAGCACTAAATCCAGAGCAAGATACATTTGGGTTAGAATTTCTAGCTATGCCACTCACTATCCATTGTTTTATTTTTAATTGTACTGTAGGTTCTGGGGTACATGTGCAGATCATGCAGGATTGTTGCACAGGAACATACATGGCAAGGTGGTTTACTGCCTCCACCCCCCTTTCACCTGTATCTGGGATTTCTCCCCATGTTATCTCCCACCAACCTTCCTACCCGCTGGTGTCCCTTGCCTAGCTCCCACCCAACAGACTCCAGTGTGTGACACTCCCCTCCCTGTGTCCATGTGTTCTCATTGTTCAGCACCGACCTATGAGTGAGAATATGCAGTGTTTGATTTTCTGTTCTTGTGTCAGTTTGCTGAGAATGATGGTTTCCAGATTTATCTGTGTCCCTATGAAGGACATGAACTCATCATTTTTTATGGCTGCATAGTATTCCATGGTGTATATGTGCCACATTTTCGTTGTCCAGTCTATCATCGATGGGCACGTGGGTTGGTTCCAAGTCTTTGCTATTGTAAACAGTGCCACAGTGAACAACTATCCATTAATTCTTAGAAAATTTCCTTAATCTCTGTAAGCATCTACTGCTTTTAAATGAAATACTACTATTACCTGTAAGACAAGATTATTGTAAAAATTGAATGAGATAATTCACCTAAAGCAATTAACATAATGCCTAGCCTATGATTCATCTTTCATAGCTGTTAGCTCTTATATGATATTATTATTAATTGTAACTGCGATAGTGGATTTTCCTAGAGCTAGCTGGAGGACTGGAGGACATTGAATCACATTGCCAGTGACACTCATACTTCATAGCCTCTTCCAAGCTATTGCTCAGAAAATGCCAGTCCTTCCCCTGGGTACCTGATCTTTAGAGAAATATCTCATTGTTTTTGAAGGAAATCGAGAGAGTTTTTAGTAAACCCGTAATTTAGAAAACAGAAACAAAAGAAAAACCCTCAAAACTGGCACAAATAGTCCTTTAGGTTTGTCGATGTAGCTCCAACATTTTAAGACCCTTAATTTATCACTGGCCTTGTCTGTGTTAATATAATTTATGGACTTTTCTTTGGGAGGCCAAGGCGGGTGGATCACAAGGTCAAGAGATCGAGACCATCCTGGTCAACATGGTGAAACCCTGTCTCTACTAAAAATACAAAAACTTAGCTGGGCATGGTGGCACATGCCTGTAATCCAACTACTCAGGAGGCTGAGGCAGGAGAATTGCCTGAACCCAGGAGGCGGAGGTTGTGGTGAGCCGAGATCACGCCATTGCACTTCAGCCTGGGTAACGAGAGAAACTCCGTCTCAAAAAAAAAAAAAAAAAAAATTCATGGACTTTTAAAAAACAAAACTATTATCTCTAACATGTAGATTAATAGATGCCCAATCATTTAGTCTGGTGCTTACACAAATGCTTTTGTCTTCCTCTGGACAGCGGGGTCAGGACGGCAAATGGCGAGGGAGAACTTGTGTTTATGATCATTTGAATGGCTCTGTGGGTCATTTTAGCCGTCAAAGCTGATTTTCAAATTAAAGAATCAGAATCATAAACTGTACCCCAAATCTAGTGCAATAATTCCCTGCTTGCCTTTTTCCTTTGCTCATTATGCAATGTTGTTCTCACAACAAGACAATGACCAGCTAGTACCCAAAACCCCATAATGGCTTCCTTTGGAAAACCTCCTTGTCGTCTTTTTGAAGTGTTATCACTAGTGGACTTAGGCGATTTTCGAACTCTAGTTTCACTTTGGCAGACGGTGTCTCCAAGCATCATCTACTCTAGTTTGCAATAAAGATAGAATTGAGCCAGGTTTATTGGGCAACTCCCTTCAACCTCTACTTGTAATTTTTAACAGAAAAAAACTGGTTGGTTGATGTACATTTTCAGCAATCTCAATTAATATTGTCCACTGCCTCGTTTACATTGTTCCTCCACTAAAGAATTAGAAGGAGGGAGAGAGAGAGAACAGCCTATTTGGGGCTAGACTACTTGTATCCACAACCTGTCTCTGTTTTTTATTAACTGACCTTAAACAAAGTGATGGACCTTTTAAAATTAAAATGCCCTTGTTAGGCACCACATTCCATCCATCCGCAACTCCTGTCCTATCTCCAAAGTAAATCTCAGCTCCCCTTCCTTCTTTCATCTCCACCACTACTCCAATCTGCCTGTCGTCATCTCTTTGCTGGACCCTCTTGTCCAGCAGTTTCCAATCTGGCCTCCCTGCTTCCTCCTCTGAATGTGTATGATCCAATTTCCACACACAGTGATATTTTTTCTTTCTCCCCTGATTGAAATTACTTTTTTGCTTTCTTCTCCAAAGTTTCTTACCATGGCTTCTGAGTCACTGGGTAATCTGGCCCCTGCCTATCTCTCAAGCCTTATTTTCTTCTTCACTCTGCTCTTATACCCTAGCCGTCTATTTTGTTCTTCAAAAACTATAGTCTATCTCATCTCCATGCTTTTGAAAGTGCTGGTCAGTCTGCATGAAATGCTCTTTCTCCAGATTTCTATCAGGGTGGCTTCACTTTATCTTTTATATTGCTTTGTATAAGTGTTATCCCACCTAAAATATCACTCCTGAATTAGTATATTTGATAGGACTCTGGATTTTTCATAGCACTTATTACAAATTAAGAATATCTATTTATAATTTTCTGCTATCCTTGCAAATGTTAAGTACTACTGGGGCAGGGACCATGCATGTTTTACTCATAGTTAGCTCTCCACTACATAGCTTTAGTAGGCAGATGTCTAAGCCGCAACATTCCTGCCCTGCAAGGTGTACACTTTATAACTCCCTCCCCTTGCATGTACCAAGGATTTATGAGCAAGAATGATATTTCACTTTTATGATGAGGATATATTATATGGTACAGATGAAGCCATTTTGCATGTGTAGGTAAGGTCCCTAATCAGAGACTTTGAGTTAATCAACTGAGGCATTATCCAGACTGACTTAATCTGGTGAGTCTTTAAAACCAGAGAGATCAGCAGCAGCAACAGATGTTTGCCCAGTGTCTTGAAGAAGTTAGTTCTCATGTGAGAGGAAGAGGACATATAGCAAGGACCTGAGGATGACCTCTGATTGCTGAGAGTGGTCCCCAACTCACAGCTTGCAAACAGTGGGGAATCTCAGTCATATAACCACAGAGAAATGGATTCTACCAACATCCTGTGAGCTTGGAAGAACCCGCTGAACACCAGGTGAGACTGCAGCTCAGTAGGCACCTAGATTTCACCCTGATGAGACACTGAGTGGAGGACCCAGCTGAGCCACACCTGGACGCTCGACCTAAAGAAACTGTGAAATAACAAATGCATGTTTTAAACCACTTAGTTTGTGGCAATTTGTTACAAACCAGTAGATAGCTGATACAAATAGCAAAGTACCTGGCACTTAGGAAGCCCACAGTGAATACTGTTACATGAATAGATATTCAATTTTATTTTCATATACACTGCTGGAGTAAGAGGACATATTTATGTATGGAGAGGGAGGAAAAGATAAGGGAGGTAAGTACTTTAATGGGAGGATGAAAATGGAATGGGAAAAACCAAGTATGGACTAACACTTCATATTAAGTTGGTGCAAAAGTAATCGTGGTTTTTTGCCATTTAATGTCAAAAACCATTAACACAAACATACTTTTCCAAGGGTAAGCCCTGCCCTTACATCTCAGCAAAACCAAAACAATCCAAGGTATATTTGCCTAAATGTCAGAGAATATTTGAAGGAGAAAGTATTAGAAAGGCAGACATGAAAGGATGGGTTTTACTCCCTGTAAATTAAAGAAGGTTGGCCAGGTGTGGTGCCTCACACCTGTAGTCTCAACACTTTGGGAGGCTGAGGTGGGCAGATCATGAGGTCAGGAGTTCAAGACCAGTCTGGCCAACATGGTGAAACCCTGTCTCTACTAAAAATAGAAAAATTAGCTGGGTGTGGTGGCAGGCATCTGTAATCCCAGCTACACGGGAGGCTGAGAATTGCTTGAATTTGGGAGGTGGAGGTTGCAGTGAGCTGAGATCATGCCGCTGCACTCCAGCCTGAGCTACAGAGCTAGAATCCATCTCAAAAAAGAAAAAAAAAGATCACATTCAGAAGAATGAAACAGAAGAAATCAAACAAGTATTCCAATCAATGGTAGAAAAAAATGCAAATTTTATTTCTAGTGTTTCCAAAAACTCATATAAAGCAGACTTTAACTCCTGTAAACCTCAGTACACTTGGAACCCCTTAAGTCAATGCACAAAGCAGAAGAGATTTGGACATTGTTTGGTTTTGTTTTTTCCTCTTTCCCAGAGATGCACAAACCTAATATGTAACATCTTAATTATAGCAGCAAGCACTACTTCCTAAGATTTATCAAGTTGCTCACGGAGACCTCGAAGGAACCAGCCTGTGTGAGTAGAGAGAACCGCAGCAAGATTGAAAGGCATTGATTTTCTCTGCAACTCCTGGATATGACACCAGCAACAAGTCCTTCCATTTCATTCTGGATCCCAGTAGTTATAAAAAAGAAATCATAATTCAAGCTATCCATCGTCACTCTGGAATTAGTGTGAGGGTCTCATGAATACATAGCGTCTGGATCTCCGTAGGTGTGCAACTTATTAAAAACTGGTCACACAGAAGAGTCAGTAAAATGTTTACTGGCATAGATCTTATCTTTGTCTTCTGCTCAACAATCACTAAAAGGCTGTGGACCCAAGAAACAATCAGTCTTCCAAGGCTATTGAAAAACTTACTTCATTGGCATGCTCAGGGAGCTAACACATCAGGGAAACGTAGAAGAACTGTTTTCCTACCAACAATGCACTGAGATTCATAGGCTGTTTCCCAGAGTACAATGTTATGTCACTGATACAAAGTTTGATTTGTAATTTATGCAGTGGCCATTATTGGGCACTTTTCTTCTGGCTGTGAACATTAGGAATACAGTAGCAAAGAAAACAAATCCCTTATCTTCATGCAGGTTGCAGTATTCTTTTTTTATTTTTATTTTTATTTTGAGGCTGAGTCGCCCAGGCTGAAGTACAATAGCACAATCTCTGCTCACTGCAACCTCTGCCTCCTGGGTTCAAGCAATTCTCCTGCCTCAACCTCCTGAGTAGCTGGGATTACAGGCACCTGCCATAATGCCTGGCTAAATTTTCTATTTTTAGTAGAGGTGGGATTTCATCATATTGGCCAGGCTGGTCTCGAACTCCTGACCTTGAGTGATCTACCTGCCTTGGCTTCCCAAAGTGCTGGGATTACAGGCGTGAGCTACCACGCCAGCCTGCAGTATTCTTTTAAGACAATCTTTGCCTGTCACATTTCTCCCTGACTTTAACCCATCTATACATATCTCCAGTCTTTTGATCATACTATGTTGTTGAGTTATTTCCTTCATGAAGACTTCCCTTGGTCTTCCAGCTGAAGGTGTCCTCAGAATATTGAGGTTCTCAGTTTAACTCATTGTGAGGTATCTTGTGTTATATACCTTCCTACTACACTACATCAAACCGTTTGAAGGCAAAGATGGCTTGGTATTTATTGCCCACAATACTTTGAAAAACATCTCACCTGAGCTCAATGAATGCTCATCAGTATCAGTGACTCTCAGCCTTGTTGTTTCAATGCATAGTGTTTCAAGTAATTTGTTTTCAGTAAAAACAAATACTTTATAGAAGCCTTTAAAAGTAAATTAGAAGGCTGGGCACAGTGGCTCATGCATGTAATTCCAGCCCTTTGGAAGGCCAAGGCAAGAGGACTGCTGGAGCCCAGGAGTTCATGTCCAGCTTGGGCAACATGGCAAAACCCCGTTTATACAAAAATTAGCTGGGCATGGTGGTGCATACCTGTGATCCCAGCTGTTTGGGAAGCTGAGGTGAGAGGATTACCTGTACCCAGCAAGTCGAGGCTGCAGTGTGCTGTGATTCTGCCCCTGCACTCCAGCCAGGGCATCAGAGTGAGACCCTGTCACCAAAAAATAATAAAAAGTAAATTGGATCATATTTTCAGTTATCAGTTATCCCTATAATCACATTACCTTGACTCAAGTCATTTTGAGTGCTCTTTTGAATAGA
The DNA here is from genome assembly GCA_031835075.1 of Saguinus oedipus. Lineage (NCBI taxonomy): Eukaryota > Metazoa > Chordata > Mammalia > Primates > Cebidae > Saguinus > Saguinus oedipus. The sequence goes on along the minus strand of CM063179.1, from coordinate 12,148,977 downwards.
TGAAAGAGTAGAGCTATCACTTGGGAACACAGTATACTGTTTGTTTTTCTTGATTTTTCAATATTAGATCTTCATTGACTACCTTTTGCAGAAGATTAGAATTTAATTTTTTTATTTCAATACTTTTCAGGATGCAAATGGTTTTTGGTTACAAGGATGGATTATGTTGTTTTTTTTTTTAACTTTTATTTTTTAAGTTCAGGGGTACACGTGCAGGTTTGTAGCATAGGTAAACTTGTGTCATGGGGTTTGCTGTACAAATTATTTTACTACCCAAGTATTCAGCCTGGTACTTATTAATTATTTTTCCTCCTCCCACCTCCAACTCTCTGAAAGGCCCCAGTGTGTGTTGTTCCCCTCTATGTGTCCATGTCTTTTCATCACTTAGCTCCCATTTATAAATAAGAACATGTGGTATTTAGTTTTCTGTCCCTGTGTTAGTTTGCTAAAGATAAGGGCTTCCAGCTCTATCCCTGCAAAGGATATGATCTTGCTTTTTTGCGGGGAGGGGGTATAGTATTCCATGTTGTATACGTACCACATTTTCTTTATCCGGTCTATCATTGAGAGGGGCAGTTAGGTTGATTCCATTGAATAATGCTGCAATGAACATATATGTGCATGTGTCAGTAGATCAAGCAGAGGAAAGAATCTCAGAGCTTGAAGACTTGAAATAAGACAGGAAGACAAGAATAGAGAAAAAAGATTGAAAAGAAACTAAAAAAACCTCTGACACGTGGGATTATGTAAAAAGACCGAATTTACAACTATTACTGTACCTGAAAGAGATGGGAGAATGGAACCAACTTGGAAAACATATTTCTGAAAACATCCATGAGACTTCCTCAACCTAGCTAGAGAGGCCAACATTCAAATTTGGATAATACAGAGAACCCCAGTAAGATACTCCGCAAGAAGACACATAATCTTGTCATCCCAAAGACACGTAATCACTAGATTCTCCAAGGTCAGAATCAAAGAGTAATATGTAGTTTTATTATCCCTCACCCCATTCTTCCCTTCTGAGTTTCCAATGTTCATTAAACCACTCCGTATGCCTTTGTGTACCCATAACTTAACTCCCACTTATAAGTGAGAACATACAGTATTTGTTTCTCCGTTTCTAAGTTACTTTGCTTAGAATAATGGCCTCCAGCTTTATCCCAGTTGCTGCAAAAGACATTATTTTATTCTGTTTTATGGCTGAGTAATATTCCATGATGTACACATACCATAGTTTCCTTATCCACTCATCAATTGATGGGCACTTACATTGATTCCATATCGTTGCAATTGTGAACTGCACTGTGATAAACATGTATGTGCAAGTATCTTTTTGATACAGCAACTTATTTTCCTTTGGGTAGATACTCAGTAGGAATTGCTGGATTAAATGGTAGATTTATTTTTAGTTCTTTGAGAAATTTACTGTTTTCCATATAGGTTGTACTAATTTACATTCCCAACAGTAGTGCATAAACATTCCCGTTTCACCACATCCATGCCAACATGTATTATTTTTAACCTGATGATTAGTGATGTGGAGCATTTTTTCTTTTTTTTTTTTTTGGCCATTTGTCTAGCTTCTTTTGAGAAACGTCTTTTGATGCCATTTGCCCACTTTTTGCTGGGATTTTTTTTCTCTTGCTGATTTTTTTTTTTGAGTTCTTTGTATATTCCAGATTAGTCTTCTGTCAGATGCAGAGTTTGAAAATAAATTCTCTCCCATTCTGTGTGTTGTCTGTTTACTCTGATGGTATTTCCTTTGCTGTGCAGAAACTTTTTAGTTTAATTGGGTCCCCTTTATTTATGTTTATTTTTGTTGCATTGCTTTTGGGGTCTTAGTCATAAATTCTTTGCCTAAGCCAATGTCCAGAAAAGTTTTCTCTAGCTTTTCCTGTATAATTTTTATGGTTTCAAGTCTTCAATTTAAGTCCTTAATGCATCTTGAGTTGATTTTTGTACTTGGTAAGAGATGGGGATCCAGTTTCATTCATGTGGCTATGCAGTTTCCCAGGACCATTTATTGAATAGAGTGTCTTTTCTCAATTTCTGAGTTTTTAAGACTTGTTTAAGATCAGTTGGTTGTAAGTATTTGGCTTTATTTCTGGGTTGTCTGTGCTGTTCCATTGGTTTATGTAATTACTTTTATACCAGTACCATGCTGTTTTGGCTACTATACCTTCATAATATATTTTGAAGTCAAGTAATGTGATGGCCTCCATATTTGTTTTTTTAATTTAAGATTGCTGTGGTTATTCAGGCTCTTTTTTGGTTTTGTACAAATTTTGGGATTGTTTTAATTTCATAAAAAATTCAACAGAAATTGTGTTGAATCTGTAGATTGCTTTGGACAGTATGGTCATTTTCATGATACTGATTCTTCCAATCCATGAGCATGGGATGTATTTTCATTTGTTTGTATCATCTATGATTTCTTTCAGCAGTGTTTTGTAGTATTCCTTTCAGAAGTCTTTCACCTCCTTAGTTAAGTATATTCCTAAGTATTTTGGGGTGTGCGTGTGTTTGTTTGTTTGTTTGTTTGCAGCTATTGCAAAAGGGATTTGGTTCTTGATTTGATTCTTAGTTTGGTCATTGATGGTGTATAGTGCCGCTGGTTTGTATACATTGATTTTGTAACCTGAGACTTTACTGAATTCGTTATCAAATCAAGGAGTCTTTTGGAGAAGTCTAGGGTTTTCGAGCATACCATTGGCAAATGATTTAACTTCTTTTTTTCCAATTTGGATGTGCTTTGTTTCTTTTGCCTGATTATACTGGTTAGGACTACCTAAATGCCACTTTTTATTAAGACAAACAATGCCGCAGTAAACATTCATATTCACACAGTTTTGTGCACTATTGTGACGTTTTGAAAGACAAAATCTTTAAAATGTTATTTGGCAAGATCACAATTTAAAATTCACCTTTTATTTGACTTCACAATAACACTTTTTGGCTACTTTTTAACAGATTGTCATCTCCTCAGCAGTGTCTAGCGGTCTCTCTCTACAACTCTAAACTGTTGATATATAGTAGCTTTAGGTACAAAGTTTGGAAGGAAAAGAAGAAAACTCTTTATGTAGTAGTAGAGAGGCATGATGATTTCTCTTCTACCAAATGACCAAGGAGGATGAGCAGTCATAGTGTTTACCAGAGATAGAGAATAGAAGCTCAATGATTATATTTATCATTCCATTATATGCAGCTTCTCTGAGAACTGTAATCCAGGAAAGCTTTAATGATTTGAAAGATTTGAAACCTGCTTGCCTGAAAGTTGGAAATTGACCGATAAATAGTATGATGCTAGGCAGTGTCTCCTTTCCCTCCCCTGCTATCTGTCTTTTATTGTCAGATTCAGCTAGTGATACTTTTAGATCTGTTCCATGGTGCTATCCAAGCCTTTTGGATTACATTCGTCTTGCAGCCTCTCAGTAGGCAGTGAAAATTGGGGAAAGGGGGCAGACAAACCTTTCATTTCTTTTGGAACATACACCTCTGAGTTGGGCAAATGTTCAAAGATGTTTTCTGATATTTTTCATTTCTGCTGCACATGCAGTAAACTTAGCACTTCAAAAGAAATCTATGTTCATTATACTCTCTGAAAGTGAGCCTATATGCTGCAGTTGAAGTCTTCTGTGAACCTGGACTGTTCTTGGAACACCACTTGGTTGAGCCTATAAGAAGGAATGATCAACCACCAAAAGATCATCAGCTTTCAGCAGGCTCCTGTAGCAACAGAGGCTGCTGGCCTTCAGAGAGAAGAACCAAGCTAGGGATTTGAACAGTTGAAATTGTGCTGCTGTGTAAATCTAGGGTATGACTGAGTGTTTTCACATCTTCCCACATGATATTGACTCAGTTCAAGGAACACCCTTTAGTTCCTAAGCATGGATGATCCAAATCAAAATAGAGAAGCAGGCACATTTCCATCTTCAACCCCTAACTGCTTAGTGGAGTGACTCTGAATGGCAGCTCAGGTGAGAAAATGATAACTCATCAAACCACTGTAGCGGGGGAAAGAAGATCAGAGAGTCTATTATAGCATAAAATTAAAATTGACCCATGGTACCCATAATCATCTATCCTACCACAGCCACCAAGGTGGTAGTCTAGTCTACTGTGAATATAAAATAGACAAAAAGTCAACCTTTATCTGCTGCAGCTGAGGAGGATGCTTAATAGTGTTACACAGAAAGTGACACAGTGGGAGAGCCTTTTCTGCTTGGACATGCTGAAAATTATCTTTTCTGCCTCCAAGGAATAGAAATGAAAAGTCCTCTTCCTTTCACCAAAGCTCAAACAGAATATAGGAGAACAGAATGTCCTATATTCTGTAGAATATAGAAACAGAATATAGATTCTGAATGGCAGCTCAGGTGAGAAAACAATGACTCACCAAACTACTGTTGAGGGAAAAAAGATCAGAGAGTCTATTATAACATAAAATTAAAACAGACCCATAGTACCTATAATCATCTGTCCTACCACAGCCACCAAGGTGGTAGTCTAGTCTGTTGCAAATATAAAATGGGCAAAAAGTTAACCCTTATCTGCTACAGCTCAGGGGGATGATTAATAGTGTTACACAGGAAGTGACACAGCAGGGGATCCTTTTCAGCTTGGACATGCTGAAAATTATCTTTCCTGCCTCCAAGGAATAGAAATGAAAAGTCCTTCTCCTTTCACCAAAGCCGGAACAGAATATAGAAGCAGCAGTAGGTGAGATACAGAAGATTACATAGCAATAGAGAAGTTATTTCTGGATAATTGGCAGCAGACGTTATAGAGCACGTGGGAGGAAGGATCGCCATGGCAACACAGTTGATGATGGCTCCATATTTAAACTAAATGTTGAGCTTTTATACTTCCAGAGTGAGGATTTTCTGTAATTTTTGATATTAAGTTACCTAACTCAGGAAAGCAAGCATTCCAGCAGAGGTCCACATAAGGCAAGAAGAGCATGAGATACACAGAAAATAATTTACAGATTTTAGAGATTTTATTAAAAGGAAGAGAAATTCAGATCACATGAGACCAGCATCACTGGCTAAAACTTTTCAGCCATTTCTAGTGGGATCATTGGTTATTAATTACAAATCCTATTATACTGCATTTGTAGTTTCTTATATATGACTGTGCTCATGCCAAGTGTATAATCAAGTTGTACATAATATTCCATTACATCATTTATTCTCAAGGAATACTTTTTCTTTTGCTTTTTTAGAGTTCTATGTTAAAGATAGATAAAATCCCATCTCATTCAAGGTTCCAGCCTCTGTGGAAGGCTCAGGTTGATAGACCTTTTGCAGAATTGTTCCTTTCTTGCATTACCAAGTCAGAATAAACAGTTTTATCCTTCCATTGCAAAAGCACATCAGGGATATCCTTGTTCTCAGTGTTTATTTTGATCTGCCTTCACTCGTTTGAAAATATTATAATGGGCATGGAATGTAGTACTGATCTTGATGCCCCATCCAATTTACTCCCCTATTCATTTCCCTTTAAAGATGGAGCATATTGAAAATTGGTCCTTGGTACCTCCTGGAATCCATTCCAATGCCATATGCCACAGCCCAGTAACACCTATCTGCTGGTAACCAATCATGTTATCCTTATCCTACTAGTCATGCTATCCCCACTAATCAGTTCTTAGTTAAGGATCCAAGAAAATGATGTTTTTTCTTGATATACAGTTGTAAACTTTTACTACTCCAAAGGATATTAATAGTTTAACAGAAGAACAAAGCCATTAAATAAATTAAAGACATCGACATGAGGCTGACAGTCTTTTTATTCAACACAAATGGGTATTACAGATATTCAGACAATTAATAAATACATGGCAATATTTTTAAAGATCTGACCTGTTCTTTTTATGCTTAATTTTTATAAAATTATACAGCAATACAATCTAACCCAGCACAAGAAAAATATCTTATTTTTTTTTAAATATTTTTTGGACTGGAATTTCGATTTCTGGTAATTCATCCTAAGTCATCCAAAATAAGAAGGGGTTTTTAGCAATGTTAATCAATGTGTCATTTTAATAGCTAAAATTGGAAATAATCTAAATGTCCTGCAATAGGAGAGTTATTAAGTAAATTATGATACATTCATTTATGATGAGATAATATGAAATATTAATATTTGTGCTTTTATTTCCTGTAATCTGTTATACATGACCCTTCTCCTAGTTAATCAGAGGCATTCAAAGGAAATTGGAATTATTATGGTTAAAATGGAAAGAAAGATAGTCAATATTCAGTCTTTTTAACTTCCAAAATAAGTTTTGATCATTACAAAGAATGGCTTTGGGGGAAAGTTGACTGATGGAGTGTACGAAACAATGATTGGCTAGAAAGCCATGAGTAGGCAATCATGCCTGCCATCTCCATTCCTGGTTGAGAAAAGAGACAGAGCAAATGATCTTGGAGAGATCTTGGAGGGCAGATGCTGCCTAATACTAGCTAAATGGTGAATGGATCTAGGGAGACCACATGAAGAGAATCAGCATCAAGAGACAGGCTAAACATGGCTATTCAAGGAAGCCCATCTTGGGGAAGATACTGAGAACCCTAGTGAGCAGTTCCCACTGCTGTCAGTGAGAAGCTCCCAGCAAAGGTTACCCACAGGGCTCCCGATTATCTAGCAGAAAGACAACCACCTATGCCCTAAGCATCTAAAGACCTCCAAACTACTCCATGTGAACTATCCTTTCTATGCAGAGGAAAATGAGAAGATACAAATGAAAGCCTAGCACTGGCATTTGAGTGAGACTGAAAGGAGGTGAAGCTCACTCTTTTACACACACAGTAATAATAACTATTAATTATTACTTGCCAAGTGTGATTCTAATCTGTTTATAGGTATCAAATTGCATCTTCACAACAGCCCCTCCTACAAGGTAGATACTGGTATTGGTTTATTTAAGGAAGTTTATACAGATGGGGAAACCGAGGCAAGAGACGTCCAGTGGTTTGCCCATGATCACACCGCTGATAAGTAGTGGATTCAGTATTCTAATGTAAGCACTATGACCCTGGAGCCTCTGATCCTAATGCTATGGTATGCTGCTTCCCATGCTCTGCCAGTAAAAATGATGTTTCTCCCAAATTTGTAACTACATGCAGAGGAAGTTTGTGTTATGATCTTGAGTAACTCAGTCAGAATTTAATACTGAACTACAATGTGATCCACATTTTAAAAAAAGCATCAAAATATTAATAGTTGGTATGGTAGGAGGATTCTGAGTGATTTAAGATTCTTTTTAAATTTTTCTGCATAGCACATTTTCTCTTTAATGGGCTCTTTAATGGGCATATATTAGATTTAAATCCTGGGGTAAAAACTCATTCAGTGTTCCTTGAACTTCTCAAACATAAACATATAGACACCCATTTTTGAGTTACAAACTCCAGTTCTCTGAAGAAATTGTCTATTTTGGCAACAATGAGAGATGCCACAAAGCAGGTTTCTAACAAGAATAGTTCAAAAGCACTTTAACACACCACAGAACAAGTAAGGAATAGCAGCAATAAGCTACATTTATCCTTTCAGACAATTACTTCGACAGGAGGGACAAGGGGCACAGATGACAGAGATGAGGTCAGCACAAGTTGTCACATCTGAGCAGCCCTGCCATTTTTCTACATTTTATAGTTTTGGAAGGTCTTAATATACCAAAATTCCCAAGGAGAATCAAAGTAAGTTAGCACCAAATTTTTCATTTCCACTCTTCATATGATGTCTTTTGATGAATACATATGCTTAGTTTTTATGTGGTTAAACTTATCAATCATGTTCTCTATGGACTGTACTTTTTGTGTCTTGTCTAAGAAAACCTTTCATGTTTTAAGTTTATGAAGATAAGCATCTCTGTTCTTTTCTAAAAACCTTTACAGTTTGCCCTTTTTACATATAGGTGTTTAATATCCTTGGGATTCATTTTTGTGTATAGTCTAATGTGGGGTCAAATTCCATGATTTTCCACATGGATAATGAATGTCTCAGCACCATTCATTGAAACATCCACCTTTTCTCCACTGATCTGTGATGCCACCTCTTTTATATGGGCTCTCCTTTCTGTTCTAATGGTCTCTTTGCCTATAGCTATGCCACTATAATACCAATTTAGCATTGTAGATTTATAACAAGTCTTGAGATATGAGAGCAGCACTGAAGTTTAAACGAAGTGCCAAATGCTGAGAACGAGAGAATTCACTTAGAACCTCCAGTATTTAAAAAAAAGAGAGAGAGAGAGAAAGAAAAGAAACCTGGCAGACATTTGTGCTTCATTGTTAGATTTCATTTGCTTTGCATTTATTTATTTGTGGTCTCCATTGTCATCCTTACCCTGCCAGATAAATATGCAACCATTATGAATTCATAGATTTATCATGTACCAGGTCCACTTAGATAAAAATAGGCAGAAAAAAAATGAAAGATCTTAAGAGAAACAGCATTCTTGGGTAAAATAACAGAATTAAATTACTATTAAGGCTTCTATCTGACACTGTCCAATGCAAGAGCGAAGGCATATCCAGCCTTCCTGGAAGCATTAACATCTCGGTGTTCAGAAATATGATAGGTTTGATGAGCCTAATTAAGGCATGTGGAAAAATTAGTTTATCACCCAGATTATGGAGACTGCCAAACCGCTCCCAAGGCTGGAATCTCTGTATTTGGCACTGGAGAAGATAAAATATTGCCTGGATCGTCTTATTGCTGCTATTCATCAGGCAGTACTGTGTGCCAAATTGTACTTAATAGAGCCCAGGATAGTCCATCTGTTTAAAAAATGGACAGCATAAGAAATTATGTTTTGAAACACATGCACACCCACCTCCATGTTGCATGAAAATTAGACTTGGCTGAAGAGTGAAACAAACAACATCTTATAGACTCTGCTGTTGCTGTTATCCTTGGGTACATTTGACTTCTGTCTGGTAACACCAAGGTCACTCCTTATTTCATCTTCTATGAATATTCAAAACATTTTCTCTTATCAAAGTTTCTCCATACCTGCCTAAGAGACATTGCATAACAACAGCAGCAGGTAAATTAGGTTCCTGGGGACTCACTGGGCAATGACCTAAGAATAAGGAGGTCATGGATGAGCTCACTGTTTCTTGCTTAACTATTGCCTTGGAATACATCAGTATTTTCTTAGTCTTACTCTGGAGTATTTTCTCAAAAGAGCTGGTTTGGCCTTTAAAAAATAGTTTCAAATTTTATTTTAAAAACCAAATAGGCTAAGTTATTACACAAATGTACTCATCACAACTTGTCTTATTCTTGATAAAACATTCATATATGATGGAATTTGGTATGGATGATTCATTTATCAGAGAGAATAGGAAGCATATTGATTCACTACTCTATAATGAACTGGCCTGGGCCTCTCTCCAGAAAACTTGCACATGAAGGTAATGCTCACAGCCCCAGATTATCCATCACTCTTACTATTTACCCAGCTAGCCCATCTGGTCTACAGAGAAAAGGATAAGAATATCTAACAAATGTTCAGGCAAAGTGATCATTTGGCTGCTCATTTCCATCATTCCCTTAGCAAGTCTCAAGCTTTGGTCAAAGTTTTCATTTTGAGGAAATACAAAAGCTTGTTAAAAGGCAATAAAATCATAATAGTTGCTGTATGCCTAGATCCTTCCTTTTGGTAATTTGCCCATCCCCATGAATGTGTGCAGTTGACTTCCACATCTATACGTCTACTTATGACTTCTCCCTTGAGCTCCAAACATGAACTACAGCTATTTACATGATAACTCTATTTTGATATCAAATAAGCCTCTCTACTTTAACAGGTTCAAAATAAAATATTTTCTTTTTCTGGCAAATCTCTGCCACTCCTTTAGTTCTGTCTCTTGACAAAAACTTCACGATTAAAAAGTCTAGGAGTCACTCTTGATTCCTCTTCTTTACTCTGCTTATCAGTAAGTTCTGTAGCCTCTTCTTCCAAAACATTAGAAATCTTCCCGTTTCTCTTCTTTGCTTCCATCTTAGCCCAAGTTAACATCATTCCTTGCTCAGACTATTAACAATAGGCACTTAATTGGCCTTTGACCCACTCTTAGAACCCTTTGATATTCTTTATATTTAAAGCAGCCAGAACAATCTCTTTCAAGCATAAATCATATTGCTTACGTGTTCCTTCCTTTCCTCGTCTCGTTTTCTCTTTTCTTTTTTTTAAATCGAGATAGGATCTTGCTCTGTCACTCTGACTGTAATGCAATGGTGGAATCATAGCTCACTGCAGCCTCAAACCCTGGGCTCGAGCCTCCTCTTTCAACCTCTCAAGTAGCTGAGGCTATAGGCATGCACCACCACATCCAGATAATTTTTTGTTTGTTTGTTTATAGATATAGGGTCTCTCTATGTTGCACAGGCTGATCTCAAACTCCTTGCCTCCAGTGAGCTTCCCACCTCTGCCTCTCAGAGTGCTGGGATTACAGATGTGAGCCACTGTGCCCAGCCCCTCCTCTCCTATTAAAACATTCCAGTGGCTTCCAATCACAATTATAATATAATCCAAAGTTCTTCTTACTCTGGTCAACTAGATCTTCCATCAGCCAACCCCACCTTCCTCTCTATACTCATCTCATACCCATCTCATACCCTCTTCTTCCCACTCACTGTACTCCAACCACAGTGATTTTCTCTCTGTTCCTTAAATACCCTAAGCTCGCCCCCACTTCAGTGCCTTTGCCCTTGCTGTTCTCTATGCCTGGAATGTTCTCCAGACCACATGATTAGCTTCCTATCATTCAGCTTTTCTCTCAAGTGGCATCTTCTGAGAAAGAGCTTCTGTAAATCTTTGCTCAGATCAGGATCCAAGAAAAGCAGAAACCTTTCTAAGTATACAGAACAGAGGGAATTTAATATAGACGATAAGTCATACATGTGATGGAAAAGCTTCAAAGTCAGACAAGGAAGGACAACACAGATATTTACAACAGCAGGAAAACTAAAGGAGAAAGTGGTATTACCAGATCCCATGAGCCAGGGTCACCAGTTAAAATCTGGGAAAAGCTTTAGACATATCTAGCAGAAGCAAGACCCACAGGAGAAACACAACCACTACCAAGAACCCAATGAGCACAGGAAGGGTGAGAAAAATATCCTACTTTCTCCCTTCCTTCCACCCTCTAATCTTCCACCAGTGCTTCCACTAGCTAAACCCACTTGGAAACAGCTAATTTGGAACTTTGGAAAACATCCCACCATACCTACATACCCTGACCATATAGTTTACAACAGGTGATAGAAATGATAGATCTGAGGGTAAACAGCCCAGGACCAGGCATTCCATTTCACCTTTCCACCTCCTCTTTCCCACCCAATGTTACTAATAAAATTTTGTTTAGCTATTTTCATAGCACTCATTATTACCTCAGCTTATCTTTATTACCTGTCTATTCATCTTCCCAAATTAGAATATAAGCACCATGGTCCTTGTCTGTATCTTCAGCATCTTGAACAGTGTATGCAGGGCACTCGATAAATATTTATTGAAAATATATTGAATGAGTCATTACTACATAGTACCAAGGGTTTTACATAAATTATCCCACAGAATTCTTATAACAATCTCATGACTGTTTTAACTATGAGGAATCTGGAGATTAGGAGGGTATTATTAAGCACTATGCCTTGGAAGGGTTCCAGTACTCAACAGACTGTCAATATAAACTGAAAGAAAGACATAACCCACCTACATATAGAATCCATCAAGGTGACATTTTGCCAATCAAAAATTCAGTTCTGCTATTAACGAGTATCTTATTCAACACCTTCACTGAGCAGTGTTGGATAAAGTAGTTGGTATTTGCCCATCACTTTCACCTCTCCCAGAGAGAGAAAGGAAACACATCTGAGTTATTTTCAGTTTTTACAAGTTACCAAAACACCTGACCTTCACTAGGAATCCTCAGACAACAAAGGCTTATTCCAAGCCTTTCAACAGTATCTTCATTCTAAGCTGGACATTGGACAATGTAAAATACTGTGTCTTATTGTTATCCATTAACAGACATTTCATTTTTTTTTTTTTGGTGTCGTGTTTATTATTTTTTATTTTAGTTTTTGTGGGTACATAGTAGGTGTATGTATTTATAGAGTACATTGTTGTGATACAGGCATGCAATTTGTAATAATCACATCATGGAAAATGGAGTTCCCTTCCCTCAAGCATTCAACTTTTATGTTACAAACAATCCAGTTATACTCTTTTAGTTAGGGTCAGGAAGAACAACTAATGAGTAGAAGGCTTAATACCTGGGTGATGAAATAATCTATACAACAAACCCCCATGACAGAAGTTTATCTATGTAACAAACCTGCACTTGTACTCCTGAACTTAAAAGTTAAAAAAAAAGACCACCAGTATGACTAAAAAAAAAAAAAAAGAAAGAAAATAAAAAGTGGTACTTATACACAACAGAGTACTATTCAGACATTTTAAATCTAATTCTAGGTGTTAGGTGTCTCTTGGTGAAATACGCTTATCTAAGAAATGGCAGACACCTAAGTTCCATCCACATGGCTTCATACAGAATGAAACAGGAATTACAAAACCACATAACATTTTGGGCCAAGTGTTTTGCTCATGGAATCTGACCATGGAGCATCTGTCCTTTGAAAAAAAAGAAAAGGCCCTAGGGAGGCTCTGCTTTTGGAAACACCAGCTCTTTTACCCTAACAGAGCTCCATGTTGGTATCTGCTGTGTGTGAATCATGGATACTCAGGCTGTCTCAGGGGAGAAGCCAAGCTTCTGTCTTTAGCTTCCGAAGTAGCTCTTCATCTTGTAAGAATGTCAGCTGTTCATTTTGAACACAGCCAAGCGGGGACAGTTTCAGACCTTTGTTCCATTAAACCATGACTTAGAAAAGATAATCAAATTTCCAGAGATAAAGATATAGTTATACAAATGTACCATCACTCCTGCCTTTAAACCCAAATCTAGTTGAGGCTGGTTTATTTTAAAGCCACAGAATTTTATTAGACTTTACATTAAATCAGTAAAGAAAGTCTGGACCAAAGTTTGGAGAGCTTTGGGTGTAGCAATGGATTCCTTGGAAACCTACGAAGTGCTCTGAAATTGCTCTGAAATTGGCTTGGGATTTCTGCCATGCTCAGATAAAATGACAATAGTTTCAGCCAAAGCTCCCCAACTAATATTCATCACTGATTGTACTCCACAGGGTCATATAGGAAAAAAGTATGATTTTCTCTTAGAATGTGATATTTCCAGGTCCTATTATTGATCTTCCAGGTGAACTCTTACAGGACACGAGATCCTACGTGTTAGTTTTAGTAATTTATCCTCTAGTCTATTTCAAATACTTGGAGTGGTTTATATACATGTGCATAGTAAAGCCATATAAGGAAAATTAACTGCAAAAAAAATCAAAGTGAATATGCTATAGTATATAGAAACAATGCAGTACTCTACATCAATTAAAGATGATGCAGCCCTCTGTATTTTGATACAGAATATTCTCCAAGTTTCCTCATTAAGTCAGGAGAACAAGGTACACAACAATGGATATATTATGTTATAATTTGGCTTACAGAAAGGAAGAGAACAATACATACAGACTACCTTTGACAGGGTATACTAGAAATGCTCAAGAGTGGTTATCTCTGGGGAAGAAAACTGGAGACAGATTGCACACCTTTTTAGTTGTCTTTTTCACCACATGCATTTGTTACTAATAAAATAAATAAATAAATTTATACAAACTAAGTCTCTTCCAGGCTGGGCACAGTGGCTTATGCCTGTAATCCCAGCACTTTGGGAGGCAGAAGTGGGAAGATAGCCTGAGCCCAGGAGTTCCAGACTGGGCATTGTGGTGGGACCCCATCTCTAACAAGAAAAATAATTGTTTTCCAATTCAAGAAAAGATAAATAAAGCCCTTGCCATTAGCACTGTTGTTACCTCACTCAGATCTCCTTTAACAGGCTAGTGTGCCCGTTTGTACTGTGAGTACTGGCTGCTGAAGTCTCACAGTTGACTCCTGTGGTTTCCCTTGCCACAAGGTGGGGTTAACTGCAATGCAACACAGACTCCAGAGTTTACCTTGAGATCAGGTGAAAGCCAGTCTCCAGCTGACCCACACTTGCTGAGAGCTCTTTTCCCCTGCCCTTCTACTCCCCTTCTTCTAAGAGCATTCTCAATAAATCACTTAAACAAGAACTCCCATCTTAAGCTCTGTTTCTAGGGAATCTGGTCAAAAACAGTATTAAAGAGATAAAGTTAAAGGTTTACAAAATATTCAGACTCTAAAATCAAATATATGCTGTCTCTACATTATAGTCAACAATAATTGTTTTTTCTTAAGGTAAAAATGCCTCCCCTCCTTAAAAACCTTTTGGAGAAAACCTAGAATAAATAAATAAATTTGTGGAAACAAAATCTCATATGATTGAACCAGGAAGAAATTGAAACCCTAAACAGACCAATAACAAGTTCCAAAATTGAATCAGTAATACCGTAACAATCATAAAAAGCCCTGATCTAGACAGATTTACAGCTCAATTCTATCAGACATACAATGCAGAGCTAGCTAGTACCAATCCTACTGAAATTATTCCAAAAAATTGAGGAGGAGGGACTCTTTTCTAACTTATTCTATATGTCAAAATATGGCAGAGTCACAATGAAGAAAGAAAACTTCAGGCCAGTATTCCTGATGAACATAGCTGCAAATATCTTTAGCAAAATACTAGCAAACCAAATCTAGCAGTATGTAAATAAGTCAATTTACCATGATAATAAAGTATACTGTATTCCTGGGATGCAAGGTTGGTTCAACATATGCAAATCAATAAATGTGATTCACCACATAAGCAGAGTTATAAACAGAAGCCATGTAATCATCTCAATAGATGCAGAAAAGGGCTTTTGATAAAATGTAACATCCCTTCATGTTAAAAACACTCAATAAATTAGGCATCGAAGGAACACACTTCAAAATAATAAGAGCCATCTATGGCAAACCCACAGCCAACACTGAACTGAACAGGCAGAAGCTGAAAGCAGTCCCCTTGAGAACTGAAACAAGACAGGGATGCCCAGTGTCACCACTCTTATTCAGCATAGTACTGGATGCCCTAGCCTGAGCAATCAGGCAAGAGAAAGAAATAAAAGGCATCCAAATAGCAAAAGAGGAGGTCAAATTATCTCTCTTCACAGATTATATGATTCTACCCCTAGAAACCCCTAAAGACTCCACCAAAAGCCTCCTAGAACTGACAAACGACTTCACTAAAGTTTCAGGATAGAAAATCAATGTGATAAAAATCAATGATGTTTCTAGACATCACCAATACAGTTCAAGCTGTGAGCCAAATCAAGAATACAATTCTATTTACAATAGCCACAGACCCAAAAATACCTAGAAATACATCTAACCAAGGAGGTGAAAGATCCCTACAAGGAGAACTACAAAACACTGCTGAAAGAAATCATAAATGATACAAATAAAAAAACTTTATATGCTTATGGATTGGAAGAATGAATATTTTTAAATGGCCATACTGCCCAAAGCAACCTACAGATTTAACATTATTCCTATCAAACTATTCTAAAATTCATATGAAACCAAAGAAGAGCCCAAAATAACCAAAGCAATCCTGAACAAAAGGAACAAAGCCAGAGGCATCACATTACCCAATTTCAGACTGTACTACAAGGCTACAAAAACCAAAACAGTTATTGTGCTGGTACAAAAACAGACACATAGACCAATGAAACAGGATAGAGAACCCAGACATAAAGCTCTACACCTACAACCATGTATCCTTCAACAAAGTTGACAATAACAAGCAATGGAGAAAGGACTCCCTATTCAATAAATGGTGCTGGAATAACTGGCTAACCATATGCAGAAAAGTGAAACTGGACACCTTTCTTTCACCATGTACAGAAATCAAGATGGTTTAAAGACTTAAATGGAAAATCTAAAACTATAAAAACCCTAGAAGAAAATCTAGGAAATACCATTCTGGACTTAGGCCCTGGCAAAGATTTTATGACAAAGGCTCCAAACGCAGTTTAAAGGAAAACAAAAATTGACAAATGGGACCTAACTGAATTAAAGAGCTTCTGTACAGGAAAAGAAACTATCAACAGAATAAACAGACAACCTACAGAATGGGGGAAAATATTTGCAAACTATGCATCCAACAAAGGTCTAATATCCAGAATCTATAAGAAACAAATTAACGAGAAGAAACAACACCAATAAAATATGGGCAAAGGACATAAAAAGACACATCTCAGAAAATTACCATGCACCTACTAAGCTCTCAGCACTGTGCTGTACTCTGGGGAGGAAACACAATGGTGAATATAGTATATTAAGTTCCTGCTCTCATGGATTTTATCTTCTGAAGACAGAAGCAGACAGAGCTGACAAAGCACAGGACTAAATGTAAGTGCAGTGAAACAGAGATACATTCAAGCTTGAAAGCCTATAATAGATAATTTAACTTAGACCAGGGGAATAGAAAATTCTTACCCTGGGCTGGGCACAGTGGCTCATGCCTATAATCCCAGCACTTTGGGAGGCCGAGACGGGTGGATCACGAGGTCAAGAGATCAAGACCATCCTGGTCAACATGGTGAAACCCCGTCTTGACTAAAAATACAAAACTTAGCTGGGCATGGTGGTGCGTGCCCGTAATCCCAGCTACTCAGGAGGCTGAGGCAGGAGAATTGCCTGAACCCAGGAGGTGGAGGTTGTGGTGAGCTGAGATCGCGCCATTGCACTCCAGCCTGGGTAACAAGAGCAAAACTCCGTCTCAAAAAAAAAAAGAAAAGAAAAAATTCTTACCCTGAAGAAGACCTGATTGACTCAAGATCTGAAGGTTGAGTAGGTTTTCCTATGCAAAAGGGAGGGAAGGATGTTCCAAACAGAAGGTACAACATGTGAGACTGCCCCACGGAAGACGGCTGCCATAGTGGGACAGTCTTTGGACTTCTGAGTGGTATTTGAACCACTTTGGCTGAAATGGGGGTGGAGTTTGGTGGAAGAGGCTGGTGTAAGCAAGAGTCAAACAATGCAGCATTTTTCCTTAGACCAGCAGGAAGCTCCTGATCAGTTTTCAGCAAGTGGATGACACCATCAGACTTTCATTTGAGAAGATCACTTGGTATCTGAGTAAGAATTGGTTGTATGGGACCCACAGATAATATTGGAAGGCCAATGGGCAGGGAGTTGAGGGTAGGTGTTATAATAATCCAGATGAGACATGATAGCAATTTTGCCTATAGTGATGATAAGATGGAAGGAAGGGGTATATTTGATGTTGTTGACTACCACACAGCCAAAGCAAGTGTCCTCAAAAGCAAAAGAGCATGTGCCAAACACACAGCTCTCCAATAAACTGGTTACAACATAGTCTAAAGTTTAGAGGATCTGAAAATTAGATTGATAATACTTCACATATGTGTCTTGTAATTGAGCTTTTGAGAGGGCCTAGAGTTTAGATTTAAATTATCTACCAGGAACTCAGATATTATGTCCACAGACCCATTGGTGACATTCATAGTTTCCTCTGGAGCTAGAGGTATAGTTAGAAATTAACATCCTCCTGTAAAAGTCAAAGATCCTTCCAAGATGGCTGATCGCTAACATCTCAGGATTGTGGCTCCCAGTGAAAGTGCAGAGAACAAGAGGATGCCACACTTTCAGATGAATTTTGGTCACTCATGGACCAGAAGATTCACAGTGGAGGAGCCCCACAGGTCGCCAGCACGACTCTTGTGGCCGGCGCAGTGGTTTTGCAGGCGCCTCGACACAGCAGCTCTTGGTGCAGAGTAAACGGGACTGGTTCCCCTTCAGTCCAACATTTGGAGCTCCGGGAAGGCAGAGTCACCTATTACGGACTCAAGAAGGAAGTCAGACTGGAGATTCCTGGGCAGAAAAGCACCATCAGTCTTAACACCGCTGTTTTGGCCGGTGCAGTGCGTTGCTCAGATTTCGGCCCTGGGAATTAACATCTTGGACGTCCACGCAGAGACCTAATTTGAAAGTTGGTAATTACAATGATGACAGGTGGATAAACTTACAACAATGGGAAGAAACCAGCATAAAAAGGCTGAGAATACTCAAAATCAGAATGCCTCTCCCTCTACAGAGGATCACAGTTCCTCATCAACAAGGGAACAAGGCTTGATGGAGAATGAGTGCATTCCACTAACAGAATCAGGCTTCAGAAGGTGGATAATAAGAAACTTCTGTGAGTTAAAAGAACATGTTGTAGCCCAATGTAAAGAAACTAAGAACTTTGAAAAAAGGTTTGATGAAATCCTAATGAGAATAGACAATTTAGAGAGGAATATAAGTGAATTAATGGAACTAAAGAATACAGTACAGGAACTCTGAGAAGTATGCACAGGTTTTAACACTTGAATTGAACAAGCAGAAGAAAGGATATCAGAGGTCAAAGATCAACTTGAGGAAATAAAACAAGAAGACAAGAATAGAGAAAAAAGGATAAAAAGGAATGAGCAAAGTCTCCAAGAAATATGGAACTATGTGAAAAGACCTAATTTACGTTTGATAGGTATACCTGAATGTGATGGAGAGAATGAATCCCAGCTGGAAAATACTCTTCAGGATATTATTGAGGAAAACTTTCCCAACCTAGCAAAACAGGACAATATTCAACCCCAGGTAATACAGAGAACACCGCAAAGATATTCCTCAAGAAGAGCAACCCCAATGTACATAATCATTAGATTCACCAGGGTTGAAACGAAGGAGAAAATACTAAGGGCAGCCAGAGAGAAAGGTCAGGTTACCCACAAAGGGAAGCCTATCAGACTTACAGCAGATCTCTCAGCAGAAACTCTACAAGCCAGAAGAGAGTGGGGGCCAATATTCAACATCCTTAAAGAAGAGAACTTTCAGCCCAGAATTTCATATCCAGCCAAACTAAGCTTCATAAGTGAAGGAAAAATAAAATCCTTTGCTAACAAGCAAGTACTCAGATTTTATTACCACCAGGCCTGCTTTACAAGAGCTTCTGAAAGAAGCATTACACATAGAAAGAAACAACCAGTATTAGCCTTTCTAAAAAAATATACCAAAAAGTAAAGAGCATCAACATAAAGAAGAATTTACATCAACGAATGGATACAACAGCCAGTTAACATCAAATGGCAGTAATCCTAAATTTAAATTGACTAAATCCCCCAAACAAAAG
This sequence comes from Saguinus oedipus, assembly GCA_031835075.1. Taxonomy (NCBI): domain Eukaryota; kingdom Metazoa; phylum Chordata; class Mammalia; order Primates; family Cebidae; genus Saguinus; species Saguinus oedipus. The sequence goes on along the minus strand of CM063179.1, from coordinate 12,129,742 downwards.
ATACAGCCAAAACCCAATGGTATGCTACATCCAGACCCATTTCACATGCAAATATACACAAAGACTCAAAACAAAGGGATGGAGAAAGATTAACCAACTAAATGGAGAGCAAAAATAAATAAATAAATAAATAAAAAGCAGGAGTTGCAATTCTCGCATCTGATAAAATAGATTTTAAAGCAACAAAGATATAGGGGTAAAAGGATCAATGCAACAATAAGATTTAATGATCCTAACACCCAGATACATAAGACCTATAAAGAGACTTAGACTCAATGAGACAGAAAATTAATGAGGATATCCAGGACTTGAACTCAGATCCGGAACAAGTAAACTTCATAAATATTTATAGAGCTCTCCACTTTAAATACAAAAAACATACATTCTTGTCAATACCACATCACACCAACTCAGAGGTTTAAATGAAATATTGATCGGCCATTATTAATACCCATTTTTAGAATAAAGCAACATTCCCGTTCTCTCTCCCTCTTTTTCTTTCTCTTTCTTCCTCTCCTTCATTACTTTTTTTATCTTTTTTTCTCTCCTTGCAGAAAAAAAAAGTCAAAGATCCTGTTGTATATAATTGCATATATACATATAAGTGTAAATTTATGGGTATGTATGTTTAAGCTAATAACAACCTGTTATTCCAAAAGGTGAGGACAGATCTTCCCGGTTAAATGAGAATTTGTGTGTGTGTGTCTTTGTAAAGTACACAGGTTAAAAACAACATTTTCAGGTGTTTTGGCAGGGTGTCATCTATGTCAGGTAGAACCATCACCATTTACTATCAAAGAGACTTTTCCACATAAATCTACCTCTTGAACAGTATTATCCAGACAAGAATTATTCTTTTTCCGGTATGACTCACTTTAACATGGGCAAGAAGTTTTATAGCTACCTTTTCTTTTTTTACAAGGAACACTTTATGTGGAATATTAGCGTAAGAAATCGGTAAGATCATAGATTTAAAAGGGCAAATTTTTGGATTCAGTTCCTGTGTGGGCCAGCCAGCTCCAAATCAGATTCAAAGGATTTACAGCTTGAAGGAATTTCAGAGGTAATTTCATTCAAACACAAAATTTTACAAATAAGAAACAAGACAAAGGGGATGACTTCCCCAAGGTCACCAAGCAGTCTAGTGACAAACTTGTTTTCAAAATATACTAAACACCAGGTCACTTGACTCTGAAGAACATTACACAACTAAGCTCTTGCATGAATACAAGTTGCTCCACTTATCCTGATGAGCCACCTGACAGATGTTTTATGTTTATGGTTTGCAAGTATGGAAAATAAGACTAAGGAAAAAGAGGTTTTATTGGAAATATACTGGGTAGGTCACAGATTTAAAGGAAGGTAGGAGCAATCAACCCCAGGCAAGTACTGTAACTAGGGCATCATAAGAGATTTCAGTAGTAGAGGCCCCAGAATTGGGTCTCTAGGAATTACCACTGGCCTTTCCATTTTTATGTCACAGGCTAAAAACAAAATTTCCAGAAGAGAGTGCTGCTTCTATTTAGAATGGTCTAGTTTATATCCGACCAATAGTGCCAACAAGAATGACTACTAAACCTAGAATTTTAATTTTTATTTTTGCGATGGAGTCTTGCTCTGTCACCAGGCTGGAGTGCACTGGCATGATCTTGGCTTACCACAACCTCCAACTTCCTGGTTCAAGCAATTCTCCTGCCTCAACCTCCCGAGTAGCTGGGATTACAGGCATGTGCCACTACACCCAGCTAATTTTTGTATTTTTAGTAGAGACGGGGTTTCACCATGGTGGTCAGGCTGGTGTTGAACTCCCGACCTCAGGTGATCACCTGCCTTGGCCTCCAAAGTGCTTGGATTACAGGCGTGAGCCAGTATGCCTGGCCTAAAATTGTTTAAGACTTTGGGTAGAAGGTGATTCATGAATTGGACAGTACCAGACTGCATGTGATTCAGGATCCATTGTAGGAACATGAAAGGAAGGCTTATAGTGTGAGTGCAAAGGCAAGGCAAAATAGAAAATACTGGCAAAAGGAAAATATTGATTGGATAAATTGGAGCAGTGGCCTTATTTACATCATTCCAGTGGAAAGTCCCTAGTTAAAGGTTAGTTGGTGATTTCTCATTGATTATACTTAAAATTTGTTTTACTCTTTTCAGTAAGTTGAGTTTCAGTTTGCTTATGTCGCAACCCAGGGTGCTGGAGCACCTTAGCCTAATAGTCTCTCAAGTAATTTTGACAATCCTTCCTAGAAAAAGATACCATCCAGAGTTTCTACAATGTTTTACACATTTGTCTGGCATTTAATGAAGTTATCAGGTACATCAAGAGATGGAACAAGAAGAGGATAAAACAGTGTACTTGCTTATCAAATAGAGATTTTAAAATAACTAATATATTTAAGCAAACAGATGAAAAGATGAAGAATCTAATCAAAGAACTGTCACCTACATCAAAGAAGCAAATGTAAATTCTAAAACTAAAAAAAAAATACAAAAACCAAAATTAAGAATTAAATAGATGTTTAAACATCAGAGTAGGCATTGTGGACAGAGAATTACTCTATCTGAAGATATGTCAGCAGTACATATCATTAATGCAACACAGATTAAAATAATAAGTGCATACAAATACATAAAAGATAAAAGAGACTTCTTGAAAAACTCTAACATTAATGTAATGGGATTTCTAGTAGAAGAGGAGAAACAGACTGGTGCAGAATAGAAGAAGCAATTTTTTTTAAGAAAAATTTCCAAAACTGACAAACTAGGAAACCACAGAGTTAAGAAACTCTATGAATCTCAAGTAGGAATAATATAAAAACTGAATAAACAAAATTCCTAGACACATCATGGTAGAACTTCTATAATCTAATGGCAATGAGAAATATGTAAAAGCAGCCACAGGAAAAATTAGTGTCACCTTCAAAAAAGTAATAATAAGAATTATTGATGATTCCTCAACAGTAACAATGAAACTTGAAAGGCAATGGAATAACATCTTTGAAGTGCTAGGACAAATTCCCATTGACAAATACTTTTAGACTTTCTTTGACCAAATTTCCATCCCTGTGGAGGGTTGGGCACTATAGAATGAAAGTTTCCCAAGAAAACAGGGACTATGAACAGTATAAGAAATAGAAAAGAAATAGTCAGGGCAAGCAGAAACAAGCATTATCTATGCACTGATTTAATTCTAACAATTTTCTATGGAAGGCAGAGAGGTAGTTTGCCGAAGGGCATACAGTGAGGTGTCAAGATGGGACTCATATCCCAATTTAACTTCCAGCTCATTCTCTTAACCTTTATTTCCCATAGAATGCCTTTAAGAAGGAAGAAAGCTAGCAGTCAGATGAGCTGAGTCAAATCTGGCAGTTCCAGGAAGGCAGATTTTGCAGCCTGATCACCCACTTACCCAAAGAGGAATCTTTTTAGCACTCGAGGGAAAAAAAAGCAATCTTTCTTAGAGATTAAAATATCAAGAGCTGGCAGTGCTACCCTTATGTAAAATGCCTAGCTTATCTATTTACCAGCTAATGTACAAAATTGTGATTCCAATGAAGAACCTAACTCAAGAGAAGGGACTCATGGCTGTCCTGTTTATAAATAAAACAAAGACAACACGCATCAGAGTAGCCCAAGTAAATTAAACTCACTTCCATGAAAATATAGTGATAACAAATAGTGTGACTACTGTAAACCCATTTGTCCTACTTGGTTGATATTGTGTCCCAACATATAAAGGGATTGATGAAGCTGTGTAGCTGATGAAATTGCTTAATATCTTGCTGTTTTGGTCTACTACATCCATAGTGAGGTGAAATAAATACGAAGCTAAGGACTCCCGTTAGAAGTTTGCCAAATATTCATTCTTCTTATGTAGTGATTAAGAAGTCACAGAGGGGTTATTTTTTCAACCTTCAAAATCAGATTAAATGAACATACATTAAAAGACGGCAGCACTTCAAAAAAATTATACAGGCCCTTCAGAATAAATTCCAAATCTACTTGTCTGGCAGAAATGACTCATTTAGTTTTGAGTGGTGTTTTCTTATTTGGAGCATCCATTTCATCATCCAAAAACACCCTGTCAGATCAGTCTTAGACACTGCCTATTAAAATGTTAAACTTCACCTGATAAAATGTAATTATAGCATTCCTGACATTTTTACATAGCACACACATGCTTCAAGCCAATTTTGCTGGAGTTAAGATTATTCCTTTAGATGTGTGAATGCATGATGAATCTGTAAGGAAATATCAATATTTCAAACTCTAATATAGTTGAGAACCTAGATCCAAAATAAATATGAAAACTAAACCAGAACATGCATAAAAAGAATAAAAATGGTGACAAAGGCCATAAAAATACTTGGAGAGCTCACCGATTTATGTAATTAAAGACAATGATGGCATTCAATAGACAGTTACTTAAATGTTTATGAATCAGTATTTCAGTTTATTGGGGCAGTGGTTCATCACCTGGGGAGCTTTGTAAAAGCTTCATATTTATACACCATTATCACTCACTCTGGGAAAGTCAGCTGTCCTGTTATAGGGGCATTGGAACTGCCCTGGAGGCACCAATGGCAAGGAAGTGAGGCCTTCTGCCAACACACTCCATTGGATTTTACTAATATTCATTCTCCATTTCATACTGTTTGAGTTAGGATTTCTAGAGACAGGACCCAAGTACCAGTATTTTTAACTAGCTTTCCCATCCCCAGTTATTCTGATATCAATATTGGTCATATGTGGCCATGATCAACAATTGCTGTAATCATCATCATATAATTAACATCTGAGAGTGGCTGGATGGTTAGGTCAGCCTGCTTATACATCATCCTTAAGTCTGCATTCGATACTATTCATAGTCCAACTAACAAAGTCCTTTGGATAAATTGAGGGGCAATGGTATAAAAAGATGGTGGCCGGGCGCAGTGGCTCAAACCTGTAATCCCAGCACTTTGGGAGGCCGAGGCGGGTGGATCACGAGGTCAAGATACCGAGACCATCCTGGTCAACATGGTGAAACCCCGTCTCTACTAAAGATACAAAAAATTAGCTGGGCATGGTGGCCTGTGCCTGTAATCCCAGCTACTCAGGAGGCTGAGGCAGGAGAATTGCCTGAACCCAGGAGGCGGAGGTTGTGGTGAGCCGAGATCGTGCCATTGCACTCCAGCCTGGGTAACGAGTGAAACTCCATCTCAAAAAAAAAAAAAAAAGATGGTCCACAGGTTCCTTGATATATTTCTCCATTTAAAAAGTGGGGCCTAACTCTACCTCTTGTGTGTAGGCTGGACTTAGGGATACAATGTGGCAGAAGTCACAGTATGTAACTTCTAAGATTAGGTCATAAAATAAATTGTACAGAAAGCAATCCTCCTTGCTTTTTCCTGAATCACTCACTCTGGGAAAAATCAACCACCATGTTGTAGTGGCCTCTCAGCCGCCCTATGGAGAGGCCCACACAGCAAAGAGCTGAGGCCTCCTGCCAACAGCCACATGAGTGAGCCATCCTGAAAGTAGATCCCTCAACCCTAATCAGACTTTCAGATGACCACACCCTCAGCCAACATGTTGATTTCAATCTCATCAAAGACCCTTAAACAGAACAGCCAGGCTTAGGCTGCTCCTGAATTCCTGACCCAAAGAAACTGTGAGGTAATAAACATTGAATATTTTAAGCTAAGTTTGGGGATACTTTGTTACATCAAAATAGACAACTAATTCAGGCATTCAGTCTTCAAATAGAGTTACCAAAACATTAAGATTGTCCACCAGTCTGAAAAGACGCCTAATATTATGCCTAATGTGTGACAGGCATTCAGTGAATATTGTGTAATAAATGAATGATTGATTAAATTATTACCTTCTACTTTTAAACAATGAAAGTTTCCCTTCTCTAGCATTCCACAAAGTCGTAGAAGTCTATGTCTATCTTGCAGTAATCACCAAGAATTTTGTCTGCATAAAGCCTAAAATTTGAAGGAATTAAGCCTCTAATCAACAGAAATGTGTCTGTTACTAGAAACAACATACATTATACCTTCTTGTTATTTTTGCCCATTTGGGAAATCTTCACTGCTCTGAATATTGTTTTCTTAGCTTTTTATTCTGTAAATTGATAGAACTTTTCTTGCCTCCAAAAATTCCGAATCCAGCATCAAACAATCCAATTGCCTTAAATAATTAATTACCCACATACTGTTGCTAATGCGACATTCCTCACATCACCCATTGTAATCAGCTTCTTTCTTCCCATTAAGTCTTTGAGGGATAAAATTATTCTCATTCCTTGCTCAACACACCTTCTTACTTACCCATTTCTTGGATAGAGAGGTTTGTTTTCTTCTTTCTCATTTGGGAAGCCGGCGAGCTCTCCACATCTGTGGTTCCCGGATCTTAGAAGAATCACCTGGTGAACTTGAGAAAATTAGCTACCTGGGTGTTGCTTCCAAAGATCCTACTATTGTGGAATTAAGGAAGGTTCCCCGCATCATATTTTGTAACAGACTCTAAGTTGTTAAAGAAACCATTGCATCTAAAAATCCCTATGCCTTTGTTTGTTAAAAAAACAAAACATGATCCTTTTTATCCATTAAAATATTCTTGTACTTCTGTAATTTTAAAAGAGTGACACTAGCCAAAATGTTTCTTTCCTATTTTGGCTAATGTTAACGTGGTTTGCATAGGTAGAGTTTTTCTTCTTCTTACTCCTTTTCCTGGGCCTGGATATTCCAAAGATAGTTTAACAAATGGGGCCAGGGCACATTTGGTAATGTAATCAAACGGGGTAGAATAATAGTTATTCTTTTAACTTAATAATGCCAAGCACTTGAGCCAAGAGGATTCATTAACATAATAATGTACATGAGCCAAAAGGAGAAACATCATGGCAAAATAAATGGTTTAATTGTTCAGGAGGGTAGAGATGCTCTACCCACATGGTTTAAAGTCACCATCTTCTTTCAAACCAGCAACACCTTCCCTGGGCTTATTTTCAGCAGAACCCAATGTGGCTGAGCAACCAATAGCCCATGTTTAAACACGGAACAGAAGAGGCAGGATCATGAAGGCAGTAGAGGGAGAGCCAAATGGTTTTGAACAAAAACTAGTCCAGCTGCGCATCATGGCTGACACCTGTAATCCCTGCATTTGGGGAGGCCGAGGCAGGCAGATCACTTGAGGTCAAGAGATCAAGACCAGCCTGGCCAACATGGTGAAAATCTGTCTCTACTAAAAATACAAAAACTATCAGGGCATGGTGGTGCATGCCTGTAATCCCAGCTACTTTGGAGGCTGAGGCAAGAGAATCTCTTGAAACTGGGAGGCAGAGGTTGCAGTGAACCAAGATCGCACCACTGCACTCCAGCCTGGGCAACAGAGTGAGACTCCATCTCAAAAAAAAAAAAGTCAAAAGTGAAGAAGAGTTTAGTTCTGTAGTAACCATGAAGAAGGTCTTTGCATCAATCTTACTTAGAGGACTCATCCCTGTTGAGACACTGGCAACAAGCTGAGAAAAAAAGAGGAATCACTTCTCACCCATACCAGTTGTCAATGGCCTTTGCATTGTTTAAGATAGGACTTGGAAAAGGCATACATTTTTTTTATTCTTAGGACTATATTCGGGTCACTTTTGCTACTATTGAGATTGTTTCATAATAAACTGGGGCATCACTCCCTTACACTCTTAAGGGGTTGGTTACGAGGTTTTAGTAACACCCTACAGTACTAGCAGTGATAAATTATCTATCATTATTAAAGGCAAGTAACACTTTCCACTAACTCAGACATGAACAAAATTTGCAGATATTCATAACTTAATCTTTTCAAGCTGATGGCTGTTTCCAGGGGCAACCATTTGTTTCTTAATGGGCCAAGAAACATTAGACCGGCTACAAATCCCAAAGATCTGTCAGCTCACGCACATAGGTTTCCAGCCTGATCACACCTCGGAGAAGTTATACCCATGGAAAAACAAATGAAGCCAGTAGCATGTTCTTCTAAATCCACATTTGTCCTGGGGAAGCAAGAAACAGATTGTTTTCAAGGAGGCTATGTGCACTTTAGGCAGGCTAACATACCTTTCCCTCATTGCATTGGCAGGTAGGGTGCCCTCTCACAGCCCATGTGGGTTTTATTTTCCACCTACTGCTGGCAGGAAATTGACTACTCTAATGTAACTTGCACATGGACATGCAGCCTCTCCTTCAGGAGGTAGATCAAGTTGACTTTTAAGAAATATGCTTGCTGTCTCTGCCTGCGTTTGTTTTGTTGGCAGGCTCACAGAATGCCAAGGCTCCCAGGGAGTTGCAGTCTGGATGGCTGGCCAGCAGGTTCTGCTAAGAGGCCTGCCCGCCTGAGCCAAGAGAAGCACATTTCCCCCTACAAGGGGTTGCTTTCTTACCTTCTCTGCCCTCTGTCCAGAATCACCCATGGTGCTCCCTCTTTGAGAGTTTGGAGTCTCACTGGGTTGTTTTGCCTCTCATGTGCAGTTGAGGATTTGGAAAATTGAAGATTTTACCTTTTTTCAAAAATCAACAGTAAATGATATCTTTGGTTCCAGAGAGTTTCAAACTTTTTTTTAAGTAGGAGAACTATAATAGAACTTTCTAAGATGATGGAAATGTTCCATATTTTGATTGGGGTGATATTTATATGGGGATATACTTTTGTCACAGTCTATTGAATGTATACTTAATATCTATATATTTGACTACAGATAAATTATACTTTGATAAAAGTGACTTTTAAAAACACAGGACTTAAGCCCAATAAATAAGAGAGATTTTTTAAATCATTTGGGTTGTCTCTCCCATAGACTACAGCTAAAAACTCTGGACAATGATGCATGTTACAGCACCTGAGGACTCTGAAAAGGAAATTGTAGCCAGCTGATTGGGAACAAAAGAAAAACAGAACTTAAAGCAAGACAATCCAGCAATGAGTTTTAGGCTTTTTTTTTTTCTGCTGCTATTATCTCCAGCCTGAACCTGAAAGCATGCCAAAGCCCAGAATTTGGCACTAGGTGCAGAATGTTAAGAACTCCAAGAGAACCCTCTCTTTCTAGTCTAAGAAATGATAGGGGTATCCCTAAGGGTCAGGGGTGGGAAGTGATTTCCCCTACTTAGGCCTTCTCCACTCTCTCCTGCCCAGCCCACAAGCCATCCTACAACAGCAATGGCAATGTTGATGGCAGCAGCCACTGCCTAACCTAAAACTTTGAGGGAGGAAGACTCTTCTGTCTGCCCAGAGGAACTATGGCTTCAAGAGCATGGAAAGGATCTGTACTGCTCTTTCACTGTCTCTATCCTACCTCTTTATCTTGGGACAAAGTCATGGGAAGTGCATAGAAGAGGGGAAAATAATAAAGCTCTGTATGGATTTCTAGTCAGAAGAGAAAGAAGGTGCAAAGGGCCTATGGGAGCCAGAAAGTGTTAGGGAAATTGCAGAGAGGAGACAGCTCAAAAAAGTGAACTCTTCAAGTTGTATGTGAATTCCTAAAACCATTTCCAAGCTGTACATGCATAAATCTGCCCCTAACCAACATACCAAAGGCTTTGAAAACTGAGAGATGAGGTAGCCCATCAACCAGGTTGTCAGACAGGCAAAGGGGTATTACATACATAACAGATCTGAGTAGTGCTAAGAACCCACTTAAAGGACATTAGAATTGAAGCCTTTATGAAGTAGGTCAGAACTTGCAGCGTGAATCCACCTGGGTTAACTGCTTGTATTTTTTGTTTTAATCAATGCTTTGTCAGGAATTAAACAAGATTCAGAGTCGTATAACACAGCATCAAAATGTCCAGAATAGAATTCAAAATTACTTGACACATGGAAGAGCCAAGAAAATTTCAAAAGCTTGCAAGTGAAGAGACAGTTAACAGATGCTAACCCTTGATGACAGATGTTGAATGTCAGAATTATTGAATACTTTAAAGCAACTGTTTAATTATGCTCCAAGAGGTAGGCAGGAACATACTTAAACAGAAAGTCTCCATAGGGAAATAAATGATCTAAATAAAGAAACAAGTGGAAATTTAAGAACCGAAAAATCCACCACCCCAAACAAAAAATTTACTGTAAAGACTCAATAGTAGAATGGTGTAACAAAGAGAACGTCAGTGAACTTGAAGAAGGACCAATAGAAATGGTCCAAACTGAACAAAAAGGAGAAAAACTGATGATTAAAAGAATGAACAGACTCAGGGGCAATCAGACAACCCCAGAAAGTCTAATATTTATTTCATCAGATTCTCAGAATGAGAGGAGAAAGTGTAGTGCAGAAATATATTTGAAGAAATAATGATTAAAAACTTCACAATTTGGCAAATTTTTGTAGTTAAGAAGTTTAGCTCCTCCAAACATGGATCCGTAAACCTAAAGAAATCCATGCCTACAAATGTGATAATGTGCTGAAAACTAAAAACAAAGAAAATACCTTGAAAACAGCCAGAGAAAAACCAATCATTATTTACAAAGAAACCACAATCTGAATGCCTGTGGATTTCTCATCAGAAAACAAAAGTAGCAAGACATTCTTCAAATGCTATAAAAAAATAATTTTTGAACTTCAAAACAGAATTCTATGTCAAGTGAAAATATTTTTCAGAAATAAAGATTATTTTTACAAGACATTCTCAGATGAAGGAAAACTAAGACAATTCATTGCTACCTTCTGTGAACAAAATGCTAATACCAGATGGAAAGTTGGAGAAGGAGCAACAGAAATGGTACACATCTGGGCAAATATAATAGACTGTTTTCTCTGTTCAAGTTCTTTAAAATATGTTTGATGTTTAACAGTTAAAATCAAAGTTTAAATATTTTTTTCTGACTGGGTTATATATAGACATAATACATGTGACAACTACAATAGAAAGGTGAAAGATAAACAAATTATGATACATCCATGTGTTGGAATACTATTCAGTCGTGAAAAGGAATAAACTACTCAATCTCAAATGGGTTATGCTAACCTGAAGGAAGGCAGTTTCAAGAGGCTATGTCCTGCATGATTTTATTCATATGACATTCTGAAATAGGCAAACTATGACAATGAAGAACAGATAGGTGGTTGTCAGGGGTTACTATAAGGAGGAGGGCTTGTCTGCTGCAGACGAGTATGAGGGCATCTTCTGTAGTAACAGAACAGTTCTGTGCCCTGGTTATGGTAATGGTTACATTAATCTACCTATATATGTGCAAATCTTTTTTTTTTTTTAAATCAAGTTACACTATCTGGGAAACGTGCTAATCTTTATACCAAGAAAAAAAAGTTACTGTTTATAAATTTTAAAAATAATTTTTTAATAAATCATTTAGCTCTCATTCAGACTTTTTTTTGGTGGGGGGAGACCACGTTTCATGCTGTCTCCCAGTCTGAAGTGCAGTGGGGCAATCTTGGCTTAATGTAACCTCCATCTTCCAGGTTCAAGTGATTCTCCTGTGTCAGCTTCCCAAGTAGCTGGGATTACAGGTGCGCATCACTATTCCTGGCTGACTTTTGTATGTTTAGTAAAGACCGGGTTTCACCATGTTGGCCAGGGTGGTCTGGAACTCCTGGCCTCAAGTGATCTGCCCTCCTCAGCCTCCCAAAGTGCTGGGACTACAGGTATGAGCCACCATGTCCGGCCCACTTAGTCGTCATTCAAAGAAACATAATACAAAAGAATTCATGAGACAACAAGAAACATTTGAACAACGCCTGGAATACTTGATGGTATTAGAAAATCACTGCTAATTTTGGGGTGTAATCATGATATTGTGGTTGTATTATCTAAAATAGTTCTTAATATCTTTCAGATCTTATTGAAAGGTTTTTAACTAATGAAATTATATCTTGGGGTTAGCTTCAACATATCCTCAAGGAAGAGGGGAATGCAAGTGGGTGTGTCAATGAAACAAGATTGACTAAGAGTTGATAATTGTTGGAGCTGGAAAATGAATACATGAGGTTTCTCATACTTTCTAGAAATGTTTATGTTAAAAAGTTTCCATCATTAAAAACTCTTTAAAGAAATGGAAAGGGTTGCTTCAAGTTAAAATGAAGCTGGAGGCCATGGGTATATTTATTTGCTCCCATCTCTCCTATAGTTCCCATTTTTACTAATTTCAATTAACTTCTAGCACTCTACGACATAGGTCCCCAGCCCCTGGGCCATGGGCTGGTATCAGTCTGTGGCGTATTAGGAGGAGCTGGGCCACCCAGCAGAAGCTGAGCATCGGATGAGCAGGCCAAGCTTCATCTGTATTTACAGCTACTCACCATCTCTCACATCAGCACCTGAGCTCCCCCTCCTGTCAGATCAGTGGCACCATTAAATTCTTATAGGATCATGAACCCTATTGTGAACCACGCATGGGAGGGATGTAGGCTGTGCATTCCTTATGAGCATCTAATGGCACTGTCTCCCCCAGATGGTACCATCTAGTTCTGGGACAACAAACTCAGGGCTCCCACTCATTCTACATTGGTGAGTTGTAGAATTATTTGATTTCATAATACAGTGTAATAATAGAAATAAAGTGCATAATAAATGAGATGTGCTTGAATCATCCCAAAACCATTCCTGCTTTCGGGTCCATGGAAAAATTGTCTTCCATGAAACAGGTCCCTGGTGCCAAAAAGGTTGGGGATCACTGTTTTATGAAGTACAAATGAATTTAATTAGTTAAGGAAAAAGTCCTCAAAACCGACCTTGCTTGAAACAGAAAACGTGGTCGGATGTGGTGGTTAACGCCTGTAATCCCAGCACTTTGGAGGCTGAGGTGGGTGGATCATCTGAGGTCAGGAGTTTGAGATAAGCCTGGCCAATATGGTGAAACCTTGTCTCTACTAAAAATACAAAAAAATAGTTGGATGTGGTGACGAATGCCTATAATCACAGCTACTCAGGAGGCTGAGACAGGAGAATCGCTTGAACCCGGGAGGCGGAAGTTGTACTGAGCGTAGATCATGCCACTGCACTCCAGCCTGGACAACAAGAGTGAAACTATCTCAAAACAAAAAACAAAAAAAACTTGATTCTGACAGCAAGATTGGTCCTGTTTGCCCATCCTCCCTTGGTGACAACCAGCTAATTTTTGCAGACACCTCACATTGAAGACTTTGTACTTGACCCTTCATTGGGTGCAAGAGCATTTATCAAAACACATGCATACCCTGTAATCAACATGAAAGTCGGAGTTTGTTTTTATGTCATTGGGAGGAGATGTTTCTCCCTTTTGTTGTGCCTGCCATTGGGGAGGAGAGAAGCCTGTTATTGTCATCCCTGCTCTATTATTCCTCTTGATATATAAATGAGTAACTGACCTCCCCATAGGATCACAGGTGAAATCATGGTCACAGTGAAGGTGCAGGATCTGCTAACGGGCAACCACTGCATTTTCCTGAGCCAAACCAGCCCTTTAAATATTGGTGGAACTAGCTGGGTTGAATTGCCCTACTGGTCCTTTGAGAATCCGTGAAAGAAATGAGTCCTGTTTGCTGCTCCCTGGTCTGCTGCAACTAAGCTTCACTGTTTCAAAATGTCTCAAAATTCTACATCATAGGTAATCACTGGCAATCTCTGGGGTCTCCTGATTTTCCTTGGTGTCCATTCTAAGTTTCTCTTTTATTAGCATCAGGCACAGCAGCCTGTTGTGGCTGCTGACACCAACACCCTTAAGGGAGCTCAGAAGTTCTTCCTTGGTACTGCCCAATAATTCTCACTCTAGTGCTTACTGTAGCTTTCCTCTTCAATTAGCAATGTAAATGTGATTGCCTGGGCTTGATAATGAGCTTTTCAGGGTAACTGAAAAAGTCACCAGCCCCCTAGAGGGCAAAGCCTTCTGGCTGCTGGAATGGGGGGCTTCTGTTTATTAGAGCAATTTTTCAGGATGATAGATAGGGGTCCCCAAAGAGGACTATTATTCAAAGAGGGCAATTAAAGGGGTGAACTACAGCAAGGGCTTTCTGTGGCTGGCAGTTCTGTTTACTCACAAGAGGAGTTTAATGTGGTACTGAATTGGAAATTGTCTCTGCCTTCTCCTGTACCCTTAGCCTTTCTTCTAGAAGTAGAAGTGAAGGAATAACCTCACTCTCTAACCTCTCAGAGGGAGATGCTCCGGCACACACCAAGTTCTAAGTTGGCAAATTGATTTAAGATGCAGCCCAGCCTGCCCCTTTTAGAGAAAATTTTTCTAATAACCCAATTAAAGCAGAACCAGAATTGTTTATTGGTCTTTTGTTGACTCATTTTCTTTTAGTTTGGTTTGGTTCTTGATATGGTTTGGATCTGTGTCCCCACCCAAATCTCATGATGAATTATAATTCCCAATATTAGACATGGGGCCTAGTGGGAGGTGATTGGAGTGTGGGGGTGAATTTCCCCCTTGGTCCTGTTCTCACAATAGTGAGTTCTCATGAGATCTGGTTGTTTAAAAGTGAGTAGCACCTCCCGCTTCCCCTCTCTTGCTCTTGCTTTGGCTCTGGCTCTGGCCATGTAGGATGTGCCTGCTCCCCTTCACCTTCCGCCATGATTGGAAGCTTCCCGAAGCCTCCCCAGACACAGAAGCCACTATGTGTCCTGTATAGCTTACAGAACTGTGAGCCAATTAAACCTCTTTTCTTTATAAATTACCCAGTCTCAGGTATTTATTTACAGCAGTGGGAGAGCCAACTAATACAGTTTTGTTTTATCACTACCAGAACATTGCATCGGCTTCCCTTTTCAAGAGCTGTGTTAACTTACCACTGCTCTGCTGAATTAATTTGCCTACCTGATCTCTCCCCGGCTACTTTTCCATCCTCTTTTCTTACTTCTCCTTTCATTTGCTCTCTTCCAGCCACACTAGCCTTCTGTTTTGTTCCCCCAACCCGGGCCAGATCTTCACACCTGCTGTTGCACCATCCTGGAAGATTATTCCCTTCCTTCATCTGGCTAACTCTTAGCCATTCTTACTGTCTCTGGTAATTACCACTCCCCTGAGGGAGGTTTTTCTGGCTCTTCAGTCTCATTTAGTCTCTCTGTTATATCTTCTCATAGCTTCCAGTATTTTCCCTTCCTAGAATGAATTGCAGTGATCACCATGTAGTCATGTATATGATCTTACATTTTTCTAGGCCTCTTTCTCATTAGCTTATAAGCTCCTTCATGGCTTATAAAGCCCTATCTGTCATATTCCCTGCTAGACGACTCAGTGCCCAGCACATGGTAGTGATACCAGTGGTCTGGAGATGGTCCCAAAATGCCAGTGAGACTGCTGTCCAGGCTCTTGACACCTTAGCAAGAAGCAATTAAAGGATGAGTCAGAAAATTGAGAAAGTTTGGAGATTTATTGCAAAGGGAAAAGTACACACTCAAGAAAAGGGAGTAGGGGTGTCCTCAAGAGGGAGCTATGCCTAAGGGGATTTGGAGATGCTACCTTAATGGGTTTCTTTAACCAAGGAGTGAAATATTCATGAAAATTTCAGATAAAAGGTGAAGATTTCTCAGTGGTGCCATCCATTTTTATACCAACTATGAGTGTTCTTAGAACTGTCCTGATGCTGATGGCTGTGTGATATAGGATATTAATGATCATATAATGAGGTCCTGGGTAAAATGGAGGTGGAATCCAGCACCACGTTGGGTCGAGTCGGTCATAATCAGCTTGGTCCACATGCAGTTTTTCAGGATCTTCTCAGCCCATAGCCTGTAGTCATGTGAAACTGCTGTTGGGAATTTTTATTCTCCTGTGACCACCCTGTATTATTCCTGACTCAGTAGGTATCATCATAATTGCTGAATGAATTTGATAAAAGTGGGGAGGGAGAAAAAGGCATGGGGAGATAGGGATAAAAGTAAAGGCATTTTAGCACAATGATATACATATGAGAAGAGTTTCAAACAACGCATGCGATGAGCTTAATAATTAAAAGAATAGATGTATTATTGATTACCCACTCTTGAGTACCTCTTACTGCTACCAAAACTGTAAGAATGTTTTCATATGTGATCTCCTTTGGGTTTATTTAGTCCTCTGAAATGGTTGACCAGAAATTGTCCCCACCTGTCATATTCTTGCTAAGGTGCCTGAGGCTCAGCAAACTCCCGTGACCTGTTCAAGGTCATGCATCTGATAAAAGGCAGTACCCAGACTTCAACCCAGAGTGTGTAGGGCATCTGCTGCCATAGCACAAATTGGCCCTTCTCTCCTGCCTCTTCTCCATTCTATCCCCAGAGGAAAATGTTCCACAACCATTATTTATCACTTCTCCACCTGTTCCTTTGGAAAAGAGATTTTTGCCACTAAAGGAGCTGTTAAAATTAGGAGGAGCTGCTTGATTTGCAGGTGCTGTAAATAAAGATGAGACTGTTCTGGTCCCAAAGGTGATATAACTTTAATTGCAGCCTGAACAGATCAGTGAGTGAGAGGTGACTCAGATGTGATGCTTGGGAGGAGGGGGATGACAAACTAGAACACAGTTTATTTTTCCTTCCATCTTAGCACAGAAGGCTGATAAAAACTGGTTGGCTCTTGATGACGTAAAATGTTAGTGCTTTGAAGTACAAAGGGGCTTTCATACCAAAACACTCAAAGTGGCCATCAAAGACAAATGGAGATATTTGCACAATCTGCCAACACACACCTTAGCCTTCTCTGACTCACTTGCTGACACTGCATTTCCAAGAACGCAGGAGGTGGAATCAGACATAGCATTCACACAACATATTTGTATTGAGTACCTGCTTTCTACCAGACAGTTCTAAAGCACTAGGGTTAGATCATAAAGCAAAGTAAAATCCCTGCCTTTGTAGAATCGTACCCGCTTGTTAAAATGTTGCTGCACACAGCTATGCATCTTGCACGTGGCAAAACTCTAGGATTGCCAATCCTATCACATCCATATGAATGGGTGCCCTAGATGTGCTATGCCCAACCTGTTCAACTGTACACAGCGACCCTGAGCCACTTCCACCACTCCTACCCTGGACGAGAGGAATGATGGCTATACCTTCCAATGTGGTCTCCCTGATACTACCTTGCCCCTCTATTGTCCATCCTCAACACAAAAGACTTGTTCTGTTAAAAACATAAGACAGACCCTATCATACCTCTGTTCATAACTTCCAGTGGTTCCCTGCTTCATTCAGAGACAAAGCCAACCTCCCATGGCTGATCTGACTTCATCTTCTGCCCCTCTTTTCCTTGCCCTCTCCTCCGACCACCCTGACCTCCTTCCTACTCCCCACACCTGCCAAGCACTCTCCTGTGCCTTGGGGCCTATCCCTAGCTTCCCCATCCTGCCGTGCTCCCTCCTCAGACATCAGCATGTCTCCCTCTGAAGTCTCCTTCTAATGTCATTTGCTCAATGGGGCATGCCCTGACCACCTTATTCAAAACAATGCGCACACACACACACACACACACACACACACACACACACAAACAAAGCCCCTCAGCTCTGTTTCTTCTTTCAAAACACCTATTACTTTCCTGCATACCAAATGGTTTTTGATGATGTAATTCATTTACTGTCTGTCACCTGCCCCTGCACCACCAGAATATAAGCTCCACGAAGGCAGGGATTTTTTATCTGTTGCATGCCCTGAACTGTCCCCAGGGCCTAGAGAAGTGCCTGATACAGTAGGCTTTCAGCAAAGATGGGTTGAATGGTTGAATTGTAGCTGGAGAGACAGATGACATGCTGACAGAAACATACACATACACGCACACACGCATACATATCTAGATGCTCCCCAACTTATGATTGTTTGGCTTATTTTCTGACTTCATAATGGTGTGAAAGAAAAATGCACTCAGTAGAAACTGTACTCTGACTCCCATGCAACGCATTCTATTTTTTTTTTCCTTAAGACCAAGTTTTGCCCAGGCTGGAGTTAAGTGGGGGGATCTCAGCCCACTGCACCTTTCACCCCCTGGGTTTGAGTGATTCTCCTGCCTCCACCTCCTGAGTACCTGAGATTATAGGTGCCTACCACCATGCCCAGCTAATTTTTGTTATTTTTAGTAGAGATGGAGTTTCACCATGTTGGCCAGGCCGGTCTCCAACTCCTGGCCTCAAGTGATCCACCTGCCTGAGCCTCCCAAAGTGCTGGGATTACAGGTGTGAACCACTGTGCCCATTCTATTTTTCACCCTCGGTATTCAGGAAATTACATATGATGGTCAATACTTTACTATAAAATTGTCTTTGTGTTAGAAGATTTTGCCCATCTTTGGGCTAATGTAAGTATTCTGAGCACCTTTAAGGTAGGCTGGGGTAAGCTAATGATGCTCAGTAGGTTAGATGCATTAAATGTATTTTGACTTCTGATAGTTTCAACTTAAAATGGGTATATTGGGATGTAACTCATCGTAAGCGGAGGAACATTAAGTATATGTTATACTGATTATAAAACATATATAATTGCATGCAATAGATGTGTGTTTATAGCTAAGGAGACCATAAACAAGCAAATACATATATATATATGTATGTGAATACAGATATACATATCATATGTATTACATATATTACATATTATATGTATGCAATATATATTATATGTATTATGTGTACGTGATATGTATTATTCATTCATAGCTGGGGAAACAGATAAAAACAGGCACATATAGATACACATACACATATATGTATCACATGGATATGTACATCGTGGCTCATGCCTGTAATCCAGGCACTTTGGGAGGCTGAGGCTGGTGGATCACTTGAGGTCAGGAGTTCGAGACCAGCCTGGCCAACGTGGCAAAACCCCATCTCTACTAAAAATACAAAAATTAGCTGGGTGTGGAGGTGTGTGCCTATAATCCCAGCTACTCAGGAGGGTGAGGCAGGAGAATTGCCTGAACCCAGGAGGCAGAGGTTGCGGTGAGCCGAGATCGTGCCATTGCACTCCAGCCTGGGTAACAAGAGCAAAACTCCATCTCAAAAAAAAAAAAAAAAGAAGCAGAGCAAACTCTGGAGTAGGGTATCCACCTCCAATAGCCTCCAGGAAAGCAGGCGCTCATCAGCATGGCAGGGACCACAGGGAAGAGGCAGCCTTCCATGACACTTGCTCTCTCCTGACACTCTGTAGCGTCACCTGGCTTAATTTCTTGAGTCCTCAAAACTACACAGAAGATAGGGTGAAAGTTGTCAGAATCAAATGGAATCACTCATGTTAAGAAAACCCTGACAAAAAGAGCTGGAAAAGACCGCAAAGAGTATTCTCATACTTGTATGCCACATAACAAACAAGCAAAAAGACTCTACAAAAAACCTAACCTTGCACAAAAGCCATGGCAACCTTAAACAAAAAATACTTCTGCAAGACATCTGTCCAGAAACTGACTGTTCAAATCAGACTGGTGTCACCCTTGTTATTATAGATCTTTGTTGCCAAGGATAAATTATTTTAAGACAATTACCTAATTCTTTTCACTTTTCCTTTAAAAATCTTAGTGGCAAGGCAAGTGGCTTTTGCCTGTAATCCCGACACTTTGGAAGGTTGAGGAGGGAAGATCACTTGAGCCCAAGAGTTCAAGACCAGCCTGGGCAACATGGCGAAACCCCAGCTCTACAAAAAATACAAAAATTAGCTGGGCCTGGTGGCATGTGCCTGTAGTCCCAGCTACTCGGGAGGCTAAAATGGGAGGATCACCTGAGCCCAGGGAGGTGGAACTGCAGTGAGCCACTATTTTACTCACTCCAGCTTGGGCAACAGAGTGAGACCCCATCTCAAAATAAATAAATAAATCTTTGTATTCATTTTCCTCCTTCAATATGCACACAGTTTACTACAGCAGGCATATTAATTCCCATGGCAATGCTCTGTTCCCAAATAAACATCTTTTCTTTTAGAGAGTCTCTGTTTGTTTGTTATTTAGGTTGACAAGGGGGATATTATCATCAGCCCTTTTTATAGATGAGTAAATTGAGGCTCAACAAGGTCTAGTTTCTGCCCCCAGGTAACAGTGATCTAGTGTTAGAGCTGAGACTCTCTAAACCTTTGCTACTCAAAGTGTGGTCCCTGAACCAGCAGCATCTGCATCACCTAGGAGCCTGTGAGAAATGCAGAATCTTTAGCAAACAATGTGTTTTGGGGAAAAATTAAAAAGAGAAAAAGAAAAAGTCAGACTCTCAGGCCCCACCCCAGACGCTCCCCCAATCCAAATGCATGTTATAATTTAAGAAGCACTAAACTAGACGAGTGATTCTCAACTGGGCTGAACATTAAAATCATGCAGAGAACTTTAAAAAGTCTAGATACCCAGGCTGAACCCCAGACCAATTAAATCAGATGCTTTGAAGGTAAGATCCAGACATTAGTCAGTTTTAAAACTCCCCAGGTTATTCTAATACAAAAAAAGAAAGTTGCCCTAAATCAGTTTTTTTTTTAATTCCTCTATCAATAAAATTACAAGACAGAATCACTAGGCACCTGACAATTTGCATATGTAACAAAAGCCTTAGGTCATATTTAAGATCTTGAAAGTTTGGGAAACACTGGCCTAAACACTAAGATAAACGTCACCTCAGTATCTGTAAATTGTCTTTAGGAAACTGAATTTTTAAAATATGTTTTATTGTAAAATATAACAGGTTCACAGAAAATTGCATAAGGCCACAGTTTAGCAAATATATTTAAACTTGCACATCACCACCACTCAGGTGAGGAGTAATTAGGGAATATGGCCAACATTCCTTAATAACAATGCCTCTTTCTCCCCCAGAAGTAATCACTATCTTAACTTTTATGGCAATTATTTATTTTCTTATATGTATAGCTTTTTATGCTTTGTATGCATACCTAAACAATATATTTCATCTGTTTCTCAATTTTATATGAACAGAATCATGCTACGTGTTCTCTTTTGTGCACAGTTTCTTTACTCAACATTATGTATATTAAGGTTCATTCATTTTCATTTCTGTATAAGATTTTGTTTATTTATTTTAGACAGAGTCTCGCTCTGTCACCCAGGCTGGAGTGCAGTGGCGCAATCTCGGCTAACTGCAGCCTTCACCTCCCAGGTTCAAGTGAGTCTCCTGCCTCAGCCTCCCAAGTAGCTGGGATTACAGGTGCCCACCACCACGCCATGCTAATTTTTTTGTATTTTTGGTAGAGATGAGATTTCACCATGTTACCCAGTCTGATATCAAACTCCTGACCTTGGGTGATCCTCCCACCTTTGCCTCCCAAAGTGCTGGGATTACAGGTGTGAGCCACTGTGCCTCACCTCTGCTTGAGATTTTTCTCTTACACAGGCTGGAGTGCAATGGCACAATCTTAGCTCACGGCAACCTCCCACCTGCCAGGTTCTAGCGATTCTCCTGCCTCTGCCTCCCCAGGAACTGGGATTACAGGAATGCACCACCATGCCCAGCTAATTTTTGTATTTTGAGTAGACAAGGTTTTACCATGTTGGCCAGGCTGATCTCAAACTCCTTATCTCAAACAATTTACCCACCTTGGCCTCCCAAAGTGCTCGGATTACAGGCATAAGCCACCACACCCAGCCTGCACTATTATTTTCTTTCTTTTTTTTTTTTAATTTATTTATTTAACTTTAGGTGCATACTATATCTGGCATTTCTCCCTGTGTTATACCTCCCCACTCCCCTCTCTCCCCATCCTCTCTGTCTCTCCCCTACTCCCCCCAACTGCCCCCAGTGTGTGATGCTCCTCTCCCTGGATCCACATGTTCTCATTGTTCAACACCCACCTTTGAGTGAAAACATGCAGTGTTTGGCTTTCTGTTCTTGTGTCAGTTTTCTGAGAATGATGGTTTCCAGATGCATCCAAATCCCTACAAAGGACATGAACTCACTGTTTTTTTTATGGCTGCATAGTATTCCATTGTATATATGTACCGCATCTGCTTTGTCCAATCTATCATTGATAGGCATTTTGGGTGGTTCCAGGTCTTTGCTATTATACACAGGGCTGCAATGAACATACTTGTGCATGTGTCTTTATAATAGAATGATTTATACTTCTCTTTGGGTATGTGCAGTATAGTAGAATGATTTATACTTCTGTGGGTATGTGCAGTAATGGGATTGCTGGGTCAAATGGAATTTCTAGATCCTTGAGAAATCGTCACACTGTCTTCCACAGTGGTTGAACTAATTTATACTTCCACCAACTGTGTAAGAGTGTTCCTGTTTCTCTACATCCTCTCCAGCATCTATTTTCTCCAGATTTTTTAGTGATCGCCATTCTAACTGCCATGAGATGATATCTCAGTGTGGTTTTGATTTGCATTTCTCTAATGACCAGTGATGAGCATTTTTTCATGTTTCTTGGCCTCATATGTGTCTTTTGAAAAGTGTCTGTTAATATCCTTTGCCCAGTTTTGAATGGGGTTGTTTTTTTCTTGTATATCTGTTTTAGTTCTTTGTAGATTCTGGTTATTAGCCCTTTGTCAGATGGGTAGATTGCAAAATTTTTTTGCCCATTCTGTTGGTTGCCAATTCGCTCTAATGATGGTTTCTTTTGCTGTACAGAAGCTCTGAATTTTAATTAGATCCAATTTGTCTATGTTGGCTTTTATTGCCATTGCTTTTGGTGTTTTAGTCATGAAGTCCTTGCCTATGCCTATGTCCTGGATGGTTCTGCCTACATTTTCTTCCAGTGTTTTTATGGTGTTAGGTTTTATGTTTAAATATTTAATCCGTCTGACGTAATTTTAGTGTAAGGTGACAGGTAGGGGTCCAGTTTCTGCTTTCTGCACATTGCTAGCCAGTTTTCCCAACACCATTTATTAAACATGGAGTCCTTTCCCTATTGCTTGTTCTTGCCGCGTTTGTCAAAGATCAGATGGTTGTAGATGTGTGGTGTTTCTTCTGGGGCCTCTGTTCTGTTCCATTGGTCTATGTCTTTGTTTTGGTACCAGTAACATGCTGTTTTGATTACTGTAGCCTTGAAGTATAGTTTGAAGTCTGGCAGTTTGATGCCTCCGGCTTTGGTCTTTTTGCTTAGGATTGTCTTGGCTATGTGGGCTCTCTCGTGATTCTGTATGAAGTTTAAAGTGGTTTTTTCCAGTTCTGTGAAGAAGGTCATTGGTAGCTTGATGGGGATAGCATTAAATCTATAGATTACTTTGGGCAGTAGGGCCATTTTCACTATATTAATTCTTCCTAACCATGAGCATGGAATGTTTTTCCATCTGTTTGTGTCATCTCTTATTTCATTGAGCAGTGGTTTGTAGTTCTCCTTGAAGAGGTCCTTTACATCCTTTGTTAATTGTATTCCTAGGTATTTTATTCTCTTTGTAGTAATTGTGAATGGTAGTTCACTCTTGCTTTGGCTCTCTTTTTATCTGTTATTGGTATATAGGAATGCCTGTGATTTCTGCACATTGATTTTGTATCCTGAGACTTTGCTGAAGTTGCTTATCAGTTTGAGAAGAGTTTGGGCTGAGACAATGGGGTCTTCCAGATATACAACCATGTCATCTACAAATAGAGACAGATTGACTTCCTCCTTTCCTAATTGAATACCCTTTATTTCTTTTTCTTGCCTGATTGCTCTGGCTAGAACTTCCAATAGTCTATTGAGTAGGAATGGTGTGAGAGGGCATTCTTGTCTAGTGCCTGATTTCAAAGGGAATTCTTTCAGCTTTTGCCCATTCAGTATGATATTGGCTGTAGATTTGTCATATATAGCTTTTACCATTTTATGGTATGTTCCGTCAATACCTAGTTTATTGAGAGTTTTTAGCATAAAGCACTGTTGAATTTTGTCGAAGGTCTTCTCTGCATCTATTGAGATAATCATGTGGGTTTTTGTCTTTGGTTTCATTTATGTGATGGATTACATTTATGGATTTGCATATGTTGAACCAGCCTTGCATCCCGGGATGAAGCCTACTTGATCTTGATGGATAAGCTTCTTGATGTGCTGTTGCAATCTGTTTGCCAGTATTTTATTGAAGATTTTTGCGTCGATTTCCATCATGGATATTGGCCTGAAGTTTTCTTTTTTAGTTGAGTCTCTACCTGGTTTTGGTATCAGGATGATGTTGAATTCCATTTTATCAGAGACTAGGATTGCAATCCCTGCTTTTTCTTGTTCTCCATTTGTTTGGTAAATCTTCTTCCATCCCTTTCTTTTACATATATGTGTGTCTTTGTATGTGAGATGGGTTTCCTGAATACAGCACACCAATGGGTTTTGACCTTTTATCCAGTTTGCCAGTCTGTGTCTTTTGATTGGGGTGCTTAGGCCGTTTACATTCAATGTTACTATTCTTATATGTGAATTTGATCCTGCAATTTTGTTACTGGCTAGTTTTCTTTCCCATTAGTAGACTCATTTTCTTCATTGCATTTTTGGTCTTTGGCAACTGGTTTGCTTTTGCAGTGTCTGGTACTTGTTCCATTCTGTGCTTAGTGTTTATTTCAGTAGCTCTTGTAGGGCAGGTCTGGTGGTGACAAAATCTCTCAGTAATTGCTTGTCTGTAAAGGATTTTATTTTTCCTTCACTTACAAAGCTTAGTTTGGCTGGATATGAGATTCTGGGTTGAAAGTTCTGTTCTTTAAGGATGTTGAATATTGGCCCCCACTCTCTTCTGGCTTGTAGGGTTTCTGCTGAGAGATACACTGTGAGTCTGACTGACTTCCTTCTGTGGGCGACCTGACCTATCTCTCTGGCTGCCCTTAGCATTTTTCCCTTCATTTAAACCCCAGTGAATCTGACAATTATGTGCCTTGGGGTTGCTCTTCTTGAGGAATATCTTTATGGAGTTCTCTGTATTTCTTGAATTTGATATTTGGACTGCCTTGCTAGGCTTGGGAAGTTCTCCTGGATAATATCCTGGAGCGTGTTTTCCAGCTTGGATTCATTCTCCCTGTCATATTCAGGTGCACCGATCAAGCATAGGTTTGGTCTTTTCACATAATCCCATATTTCTTGGAGGCTTTGTTCATTTCTTTTCACTCTTTTTCTCTTGTCTTGCCTTCTCTTTTTATTTCATTGAGTTGATCTTCAGTCTCTGTCTAACCTCTCTTCTGCTTGATCAATTCGGCTATTAAAACTTGTGTTTGCTTCACATAATTCTTGTGCTGTGTCTTTCAACTCCATCAAGTCATTTATGTTCTTCTCTAAGCTAGTTATTCTACTTAGCATTTCGTCTAACCTTTTTTCAAGGTTTTTGGTTTCTTTGTATTGAGTTAGAACGTGTTCCTTTAGATCAGAAAAGTTTGTTATCATCAACCTTCTGAAGCCTGTTTCTGTCAATTTGTTGCACTCCTTCTCAGTCATGCTGTGATCCTGTGTTGTTGAGGAGTTGTGATCCCTTGAAGGAGAAGAGGTGATCTGGTCTTTGATAGTTTCATCTTTTTTGCTCTGGTTTTTTCCCATTGTGGATTTACCCGGCTGTGTTGTCAGGGAGCTGCTTGATGAGGTCGCTTGTCTGCCTGTGGAGTCACTACTGGGTTTCTAGGGACTCCTTCAGGCTGCTAGGGAAGCTTGTCTTTTTTGTTTATACTGGGAGATTAGGCCTGCCTCTTCCACTGACCTGTAGGTGCTGCTGGGTTGTCAAGTATGCCACCCGTTGCTTAGGCTTTCTGTGTTTTTTCTTAAAACATGTAGCCTAGTCCCACCCTTCTAATGGTGGGTTGTGCCCTTCCTCCACTGGGCTGGATCATTCAGAGTTCAGCTCAGACTGTGGCACTGGCTGCACAACCCACTGGAGTCAGCTTCAGCCCTCTGGGGTTTGTCGGGGGTGGGGGGGCAGTAGGGACCCGCCCAGCTGCTATGGCTTACAGCTCCCTCTCTCTCCGGGCATGGGGAGGGGACAATAGCTAAGTCCGCAGGTTCTCCTGGCCGCCTTTTGGGCTTATGCATCTGTTTAGATCTGTGCACCAATCCAGGACACCATCCTGGATTATTATTCAGCTCCATGATTGTAATTCCCAGCACTTGACTGGCAAAGATCTCCTATTCTGTGTATTGTTGAGGCTTTTGGGGAAGCGCTGTATCTGGACCGGAGTGCCAGAGGGGGATCCTCTGACTCGCTGATCAGAGGCACTTTCTAGGTGGAGCAGCACCCCTCCCCTCCTCTGTCTGCCCTGAGTGAGCTTTGCTCAGGGTCGGATCAGACCCGTTGAAATGCACCTGGTACCTCGTTTGGAGCTAGGAGATCTCTGGATTTCTGTGTCTCTCTCGCTGGATGTTGTGCGCTGGAGTATCTATTCAGCCGTCTTGGATCTGCATTATTATTTTCTTAACATCTTTTTCTTTCAGACAACGCACTTTTTTCAATTTAAATAATTTATTAAAGTTTTTTCTTTCAGATGGCTCACATTTTTAGATCTAAATAATTATTATAGTGTGAAATCATGGCTCTAAGTACTACCAGTATTACTTGCCATCAATTCTACTAACAGTGAAAATTTTAAAACAACGAAGAGAAAACAACATTGAATTCTTTCTAGATACTGTTGCCTACTAAACACTAAGAGGTCATGTTCTGTTCTTTCTTTATTAAAAAAGGGAGATTTGCAAGTTTTAGAGAGGTGTTAAATACAGACTAACACCAAACTGAGACTCTGCATTTGATATAATTAGGATTAAAGAAAATTGGAATAGAAATATATTTTCACTATGTGATTCAGTATTTTATAATGCTGAGTGGATGTAACACTTAAAATAAATGTCAAGTACTACCATATTGCACCTCTTGGAAAACATTGCCTTAAATTATCTGGTAGGTGAATAAGATGAGAATATGTAGCTAATAGTATAATTAATAGCAGCTACTATATATTGAAGTATTCACTAGAATAGTTCTACATACGTAGTTTCCAGGCTTTGAAAACACTGAGAAAAGTGGTCATTATCCCTATTTTGGAGATGTGGAATGCTGAGGCTCATAGAAATAAAATTATTCTCTCAAGATTACAAAGCTACTAAGGAACAGATCCTGAGTCTAAACCAGGGCTTCTGACTTCAGAGAACATCAGAAAGCCTAAGAGAGAGCAGCAGAGATTCTCATATAATTTCAATGGTGGCATAACACGGGACATCCATTTTGGAAAACAGTTTGACCATTTGCTGAAGCTATGTACTATAGCATTCCATTGACATAAATTTCAAGAATAGTTAAAACTAATCTATGGTGTTAGGAGGGAAAATAAAGGTTATCTCTTGGTGGGGGTGGCATTAATGGCAAAGAGGAACTTTCTGGGCTGAAGAAAATTACTATATAATGATCTAAAGATATAGATTATATCTGTATGGTGCTTATACACATATTTAGACATGTAAAATTTTAACCAAATTGTACATTTAAGATTCGTGCATTTTATTCATGTAAATTATACCTCAATAAAGTACTGGGGGGCGATTTGCATAGCTCTATATAAAAGTAAACATGGCTCCAATTAGAACTCTAAGCAAGTCTGCAAGTTTTCATAGAACTCCCCTGCATGCTAGAGTCAAAGAATGCCCAACTGTGCTTAGGATTTCATCACTTTAAACCTTAGTCTTGGGCCTCTTTCTTAACTACATCTCTCCCCTCAATAGATTTTAATACTCTTGAGGTAAGTACTTTGTCTCATTCATCTTTCTATCCTCAGTTGTGTCTTCCATTGACCCTCGCACATAATAGTTCCCAAAAAATACTTGCTAGATTGAATTTTCATTATTTCAAATGCCATTTAGACAGTTCTGTCTGATAGCTTCATAAAGAGTTAAAATCAAATTAAAAATTAACAAATGCAGCATTACATTTATTTCTAAGTCCCCTTCCACCCCCACTGTCCTCCAATGCAGCTATCCTGGAGTTCAGGTGAAGGAAAAGGGAGCCATCTTTAAAAGAAGAACAAGTCCAGCTTCATCAAAATAGTCCTCTAGTTTTGTGTACACAACTCCTAAAGAGGAAATTTCTTAAAGTTATGTTTGTAATGATTATACCATAGACTATGGAGATAGAAGACCAAAAGTCAAGTTTTATTATTAATAATAAGCCCTATGGCAATAGAAGAAAGGGAAAAGTAGCAATGATACACTGGCTACTGTCAACCAGCCTGCCAGAATGCTTTAGTTTCTGATGTTAATAAACTTTGCCCTTAAGCAACAAAAAACTGTTGCATCAATTTAAAAAATGGACATTAAGGTCATTATTTAAAAGGCAGAAAACAATAGGTGTTGGTGTGGATGTGGTGAAAAGGGAATGCTTATCCACTGCTGGTGAGAATGTAAATTAGTACAACCTCTATGGGAAGTATGGAGATTTCTCAGAGTACTAAAAATAGATCTTCCATTCAATCCAACAATTCCACTACTGGTTGTTTACGCAAAGGAAAATAAGTCACTGTATCAAAAAGACACCTGCATACATGTATTTATTGCAGCACAATTCCCCATTGCAAAGATATGAAACCAACCTAAGTGCCCATCAGCTGATGAGTGGACAAAGAAAACATGGTATACATACACTATGGAATACTACTCAGTCATAAAAAAGAATGAAATAATGCCTTTTGCGGAAACTTGGATGGAGCTGAAGGCCATAATCCTAAGTGGAGTAACTCAGTAACGGAAAACAAAATACCATACGTTCTCATTTAGGAGTGGGAGCTAAGCTCTAGGGTACATGAAGGCATCCAGAGTGGTATAATGGACATTGGAGACTCAGAGAAGGGGAGGGTGGAAAAGTGATGAGGGATCAAAAACTATATATTGGGTGCAATGTACACAACTTGGGGGATGGGTGCACTAAAATCTCAGACTTAACCACCACACAGTTCATCTATGTAACCAAAAGCCACTTGTACCCCTTAAGCTATTGAAATTTTAAAAAACAGACATTGAGGGCTGGGTGCGGTGGCTCACGCCTGTAATCCCAGCACTTTGGGAGGCTGAGGCGGGTGGATCACGAGGTCAAGAGATCAAGACCATCCTGGTCAACATGGTGAAACCCCGTCTCTACTAAAAATACAAAAAATTAGCTGGGCATGGTGGTGCATGCCTGTAATCCCAGCTACTCAGGAGGCTGAGGCAGGAGAATTACCTGAAGCCAGGAGGCGGAGGTTGCGGTGAGCCGAGATCACACCATTGCACTTCAGCCTGGGTAACGAGCGAAACTCCGTCTCAAAAAAAAAATGGACATTGAGCTTATACTGCGTGGTCTTAGGAGTGATTTTTAAAAAGCTTGTGCGAAATAACCTCCAGTACTTCAGTAGTGACCTTGGAGGACATGGGAAGGTGAAAAGAACAGATTCTGATGAGAGAGGCTTTGAAGTGAGGAGGATGCTTCTGATTGAGCCATAGTCGTGGATGGAACCACAAGGAGTGCTCATCTCACTTTTTAGATAACCATTGAGATTGGGACAGATCCCTGAAGATGGAAGCCTAGTAGTAGTCCAGTATGGTCCTCATATATCTCAGAGAAGAACACTCAGACTATCGCAGTATTCTGACCTGGTGTCGGAGTCATTTAAACCAGAAGGACTTCATCATGAGTAGGGGCTGAGTAAAATTAGGCTGAGGCTTAATGAGCTGCAGCCCAGAAGGTTAAGCATGCTAGTCACAGGATGAGATGGGAGATTGGCACAAGATACAGATTACAAAGACCTGGCTGATTAAATAGCATGTCATAAAGAAGCCAGCCAAATCCCACCAAAACCAACGTGGCAATAAAAGTGACCTCTTATCCTCACTGCTCATTATTCACTAATTATTATGCATTAGCATGCTAGCAGACACTCCTCCCCACGCCATGACAGTTTATAAATGCCATAGCAACATCAGGAATTTATCCTATATGATCTAAAGGGGAGGAACCCTCAGTTCTGGGAATTGCCCACGGCTTTCTTGGAGAACTCGTGAATAATCCGCCCCTTGTTTAGCATATAATCAAGAAATAACTATATGTATTTTTAGTCGAGCAGCCCATGCCACTGCTCTGCCTATGGAGTAGTCATTCTTTTACTCCTTTACTTATTTAATAAACTTACCTTCACTTTACTCTATGGACTTACCCCGAATTCCTTGTTGCGCCAGATCCAAGAACCTTCTCTTGGGGTCTGAATCAAGACTCCTTTCTGGTAACATGGGACTAAGGGTAAGGATTAACATGGAGGTAGAAACTAGGTGCTCCTACATCCTTCTTTGACTATGTCTTCTGTAGTCCCTACAGCCAACATATCTATTATTCTTTTTTTTTTTTTTTGAGACTGAATCACCAGGCTGGAGTGCAGTGGCGCAATCTCAGCTCACTGCAACCTCCACCTCCCAGATTCAAGCGATTCGCCTGCCTCAGCCTCCCAAGTAGCTGGGGTTACAGGCATCCATCACCGCACCTGGCTAATTTTTGTATTTTTAGTAGAGATGGGGTTTCACTATGTTGGCCAAGATGGTTTTGATATGACCTCATGATCCACCCGCCTCGGCCTCCCAAAGTGCTGGGATTATAGGCGTGAACCACCATACCCAGCCTCTGTTATTCTTATTAAAAAGCCTGTTTTCAGAGTCAAATTAATAATAATGTTCATTTATTGAGTATGTATTATAAACCAGGTACTATCCCAAGTACTTTAATTAGCTTATGTAATCTTTACAACATCTCTACGAGAAGATAATATCCCCCATTTTATAGGCAGGGAAAGTGAGGCTAAAATAAATTTGACAAAGGTTATGTGGCAAGTAAGTGATAGACTGAAATATACACCCGGTTTGCCTGACTTCAGAGACCAAGCAAGTTAGTAAAGATTGAAGTAAACTCTTCCCCATGCTAAATCTCTTGGGTTACTGCAGGTAAAATCCAACCTGGATTTCTGTTATATAGAATAGAAAGATGGAAAGCCTGTAAAAGACTAAATCAGACCTTTCCTATCACTACTAAAAATAAAAGATCACCTTAATTCCTGAGGTAGATTAGTATTGTAATAACTGTTATTGTCAGAGAACATAACAAGGGGAGACATCTGATGAACTTATGCCAATTTCAAGTGTTAAGCTTCTCAGAATCCACCAGACATCCAAAGGAAGGCAATGTTTATAACATCTTTATAGTTCATCACTCAATTTTCAGAGCATTTATGGCAGATCCCTGTAACATCTTCCCTTGGAATTACACAAGGAATAGGAATTGCTCAGACTTCCTAATTTGTATTCTGAGCACTGCCCTATATGAGGTTAGAAAAAAATAGTCACAAGGTGAATCTGTATCTTCTCCCTTTACATGGAAATATATGAAAATCTCTGTGCTAGAAAGAGTTTTCTCTCTCCTCTTCCTGGGGAATTTGACTGTATCTGCAGCACTCATTTCATTACAAACCTTGCAAGTGTCTCACAGTGATAATCACTCAGGGCATCTCAGGTTAACACACTACTGGTTTTTCTTTTTTTCCAAGTCTTCCAGCCACCTGTGCTAGGGGGATTTTACCCTTGTCATAAACTCTTTGGCTGCAACCTAATTTTTCCATCTTACAATGGACTGAAAACTGTCCTCTGAATGCTCCCACCTAAAATGTAAAATAAAAACACATGTCATATGTGTTAATTTCATATAAGAAAATAACTTGCACTTGTTTTTAGTAGAAATTTCAGTGAAAGGAAAAATGAAGCATAGAGCAAAGAAGCCACCATATAAGCAAAGTGATAACCGCCATAGTATGTAAAATCTCAAGGTCATTTGTCATATAAGCAAAGTGATAACCGCCATAGTATGTAAAATCTCAAGGTCATTTGTCAGATCTTGAAAACACAACAGTCTCTACCCACTCCCATTTCTGGTGTCTGAAGTTTTACCACTAAAAGTACTATTTGTTTAATTTAGAATAAAAATCAATACTAATTGAATTTTTACTGCATCCAGATGTTTTTCTTTTTTCTTTTTTTTTTTTTTTTGAGACGGAGTTTCGCTCTTGTTACCCAGGCTGGAGTGAAATGGCGTGATCTCGGCTCACTGCAACCTCCGCCTCCTGGGTTCAGGCAATTCTCCTGCCTCAGCCTCCTGAGTAGCTGGGATTACAGGCACACGCCACCATGCCCAGCTAATTTTTTGTATTTTTAGTAGAGATGGGGTTTCACCATGTTGACCAGGATGGTCTTGATCTCTTGACCTCGTGATCCACCCGCCTCGACCTCCCAGAGTGCTGGGATTGCAGGCTTGAGCCAATCCAGATGTTTTTCTAATCTTCAAAACAGTGCAGCAATTAGTATTTTTAATCCTCATTTTGCATATGAGGAAGCTAAGTTTATCTGACTTGCTTAAGGTTATGTAGCCGGGAAACACATGAATCAGGATTTGAACTGAGAAATTGAGTTCCAGACTTCAGTCCTTATGAACATGCATTTTTCAGTGTGTGTACTACTGAGGTATTGTCAGTGACATTTACCCTAGGATAAGTAAGTTAAAAGTCCAATCTTTTTAAAGAAGAAAAAGTGAGTTCCAACATGTGATACAGGAGAACTGAGGGTGGCAATAAAACAACTCCCATACACAACTTCCCAGTGACACTGAATGAATAGCTTTATAGTGGGGCAGGATGAAAAATGCAGCCATTGAAAACTGGTTTTCAACCAAAAAAATCTTGAACTAATAGAAACTGGTACAAGTGGGGTTTAATTTTGACTCCAGTCTTTGTACTAGGGCTGCCACCCAATAGAACATGAAAATCATGCTTAACTATTTCCTCCGTCACTCCTTCTGTCCAATTAGCCACCATGCTATGGATTCTACTTCTCACATATTTTCCAGATTGTCCTCCACTCTCAGTTATCCCCTTTACTTAATTCAGACTCCTTGACTCCTGTCTGGCACCTGTCTCATTTTCTCTGACCATCTTCCCTATGGGAGCTAGAATGAGCTTTACAAAGAGCTAATTCAATCCTTTCTCTCCTTTATTTATAGATTCTTTAACTGACTGACTACTATCTGTAGAATAAATCCCAAGTTTTTTGCCCTTACATAAAAAGTACACTATAATTTCACTTCACCTCAATGTTTAAACTCATGTCACTCCAGCTTTATCCTTCCAATGTATGCTTGGAAGATTCCAAGATACTTAACTGTTCTCCAGTACAACAGGTTGTTTCCAGATTATGTCATTCTAAACACACAGTTTTACTTATTTGAAATGTACTTCACCTCCATTTTTAAGCCTCTTTACTGAGGTATTGTTGACATATACAAAGCTATGTATGCAATAAATACATCTTGATGACAATGGAAGTAAGTATATACCCCTGAAACCATCACCACAATCTGTATCAGAAACATACGTATATCACCTCCAAAATTTTCCTCCTACACATTTTATCTGTTATTGTGTGTTTCTGTGGGGGGGGGGGTGGGTATGTGTGTGTGTGTGTGTGTGTGTGTGTGTGTGTGTGTGTGTGTGTGAGAGAGAGAGAGAGAGAGAGACAGAGACAGAGACAGAGACAGAGACAGAGACAGAGACAGAGAGAAAACACTTAACATGATCTACCTACTTAGTAAATTTTAAAGTATACAACACAATATTTGCTACACTGTTCGGTAGATCTCTAGAGCATAATCATCTTGCTTAACTGAAACTTTACACCTTTTGACTGGTTCCTCCCCATCTTCCCATCCCCAGACCAGTCCCTGGCAACTACCACTCTATTCTCAGCTTCTACAAGTTAGATTATTTTCGATTTCTCATATAAGTGGGATCATATGCCTTTTGTCCTCCTATCTGGCTTACTTAACTTAGCATAATGCCCTTTAGTTCAGGTTCATTTATATTGGCACAAATAGCAGGATTTTTATCCTTTTTAAGGCTGAATAATATTTTATTGTATATATAGACCACATTTTATTCTTCCATTCATTCATCAGTGGACATTTAGGTTATTTCCCTGTCTTGGCTATTGAGGTAATGCTGCAGTGAATGTGGGAAGGCAGATGTCTCTTCAAGATCCTTATTTCAATTCCTCTGAATACATGCTGAGAAGAGGGGTTGCTGGATCATATATATGATAGTTCCATTTTTAATTTTTTTAGGAACCTGCATACTGTTTTTCATGGTGGCTGCACCAATTCCCACCAATAGTGCATATGAATTTCCTCTTCCCCACATCCTTGCCAACACTTACCTTCTTCTTTTTTTTTTTTTTAAATAGGCTTCCTAACAGGGATGGAGTGATATCTCATTATGGTCTTGATTTGAATTTTCCTGATGGTGAGTGATGTGGAACACTTTTCAAATACCTGTTGGCCACTTATATATCTTCTTTGGAAAAGTGTCTATTCAGTTTCTTTGCCCAAGGGTTATTTGGGGCTTTTTGTTTATTTGGTAGGTTGCTTGCTTGGTTTGGTTTGGTTTGGGTTTTGCTATTGAGTTGTATGAGTTCTTTATATATTTTTAGTACTAACCCTTTATCTGGTGTATGGTTTGAAGATATTGTCTCCCATTCCACTGAATGCTTTTTCATTTTGTTGACCATTTCCTTTGCTGTGCAGAAGCTTTTTAGTTTGCTGTAATCCCTCTTTCCTATTTTGCCTTTGTTGACTGTGCTTTTGATGTCACATTCATAAAATCATTGCCAAGGCCAATATCAAGAAGATTTTCCCTTATGTTTTATTTCTAGGAGTTTTATGATTGTAGGTCTTATAATTAAGCATTTAGCCCATTTTAGTTGATTTTTTGGTGCAAGAAAAATGGTCGTTTCATTATTTTGCATGTAGATACCCAATACTACATGCAATTGAATTCTCCATACTCAATTGAAGAAACTGTTATTTCCCTGTCATGTATTCTTAGCACCCTTGTTAAAAATTAGCTGATGACATATAAGTGGGTTTGTTCCTGGGCTGTCTATGCTACCCATTGGTCTATGCATCTGTTTTTATGCTAGTACTGTAGTTTTGTAATGTATTTTGAAATCAGAAAGGGTGAGACCTCCAGCTTTGTTCTTATTGTCCACACTAGCTTTGACTATTAGCAGTCTTTGTGGTTCCATACAAATTTTAAAATTATTTTTTTCCATTTCTATAAAAAATGCTATTAGAATTTTTTTTATTGCATTTTAGGTTTTGGGGTACATGTGCAGAACGTGCAAGATAGTTGCATAGGTACACACATGGCAGTGTGTTTTGCTGCCTTCCTCCCCTTCACCCACATTTGGCATTACTCCCCAGGTTATCCCTCCCCATCTCCCCCACCACTGTCCCTCCCCTATTCCCCACAATAGACCCCAGTGTGTAGTACCCCCTTCCCTGTGTCCATGTGTTCTCATTTTTCCTCACCCACCTATGAGTGAGAATATGTGGTATTTCATTTTCTGTTCTTGTGTCAGTTTGCTGAGAATGATGTTCTCCAGGTTCATCCATGTCCTTACAAAGGACACAAACTCATCATTTTTGATTGCTGCATAATATTCCATGGTGTGATAGGAATTACAATGAATCTGTAGATCACCTTGGATAGTATTAACATTTTAACAATATTAATTATCCTAATTCATAAACACTAGATGTCTTCCCATTTATTTGTGTCTGCTTTAATTACTTTCACTAGTGTTTTACAGTTTTCAGTGTACAAGTCTTTCACCTCCTTGGTTTAATTTATTCCTAAGTATTCTTTTTGATACCATTGTGAATGGGAATTGTTTTCCTTTTTGGATAGCTTATTGTTAGTGTATAGAAATGCAACTAATATTTGTATGTTGATTTTGTATTCTGCACCTTTTCTTTGAGATGGAGTCTCACTCTGTTGCCCAAGCTGGAGTGTAGTGGCATGATCTCAGTTCACTGCAACCTCAGCCTCCCAGGTTCAAGGAATTCTCCTGCATCAGCATCTCAAGTAGCTGGGATTACAGGCACCCACCAACACACCCGGCTAATGTTTTTGTATTTTTAGTAGAGACAGGGTTTCACCATATTGATCAGGCTGGTCTCGAAATCCTGACCTCTGGTAATCCACCCACCTCAGCCTCCCAAAATGTTAGGATTACAGATGTGAACCACCGTGCCTGCCTGGCACCATTATCAGATCTATTTTCCTTCACCTCCTTTCCTCTTGAAGAACACCAATTCCCTCTTTAAGCCACAGCACAAATGTCTCCTCCTCCAAGGAGCCTGTCATGATGAGCTAGCCTTTGTAACTTGTAAAAGCTATGAATCGGTTAATCTAGTGCCCACGATAAGCACTCAATAAATTGTTATTGTTACTAGCATTTTGTTGCAGTATGCTGAGACATTTGTTTACAAGTCTACCTCCACTGTCAGATTGTGAGCAGTTTTTAAGCAGGGGACTGATTATTATTTACATATTATTACATATTAGTATGTACATCAACTTAGTAAAAAACTCAGCATGAAGTAGGTTTAGCAAGAACAGAAGGTTCAAAACAGCTCCTTATTCAATTCTTCTTCCCCTTCCTCAAGAAAAGGAACTACTAATCCTATAGCTGTCCAGATTCTACAGCTATGGCTGGGTTATGGTTACTAGGAGATAGCATCATTCTTCCTCAGCCTGATGCACCCGGGAAGCCAAATCCTATAGGGCAGTGAGTCAGGTCATCTTGTTCCCTTTGCTCTTTTCCTCAAGCATATCTTGAGACATGCTCATCACTTCCTCTGATAGCAGATAGTAAGATTTTAGGATTTAGAGGTTAATAGAAGCCCCAGTTGATTTTTATGTAAGGCCACATGTTTATTTTCACCTACTTTATCAGCAAATTCTAAAATCACCACTCTCAGCAGAATCTTAGCCAAACAGTAAAATAGTACCTCATTACCCTATTTGTTACAATTTAGGTGATAGTTTTACTCCAGAAATCTTGTCAAAAGGAACTATTATGGTGTGGGTAAGGGTTTCCCAGAATTGTCTGGTCATAATGCCTTTGGGTTTCATGCATTCAAACAGCACAGTCATCCCATCATTGGTTTTAAGACTATATATACCCAGTGCATGCTTGTTAATTTGTGTTTACTAGGAAGCAGGTCTTTAGTGGACCCTGGGAAATGGTAAAACACTCCCATTGAAGATGACACATTTTGAAGACATTTCCTGTGTGCCTTCAGCCTTTGACATACTGAGAGAAAGAATACCCACCCGATTTCTGCCCAAGCAGACTTTAGGAACTACCACCAAAGCTTTCTACTCTTATATATAAAGTAGATTTCAGAGTTTTAACTCTTAAGAAAGATTAATAATATGTCAGGAATATAAAGGCAGCAGGAGCATAAATGTAATGGCAAACATAAAATCAATGTTTCATAATGTTTTTAAAATAGGAGGATATATAAAGTCTGCTCTCTGTAATTTTTTCCCAGACCTCCTAAATAAATAATGACTTTTTCCCCATTGTCATCTGATTTATAGGCAGATCTTTAGGTAAAATGCTTTCATTCATTACTAATGCATTGCATAATGTGCTGTAATAAGTGAATATAACTTGAGTATGGTTGTTTAACATATTAATAAAGAATAATTGTAATTTAAAGCAACAACTCTTTCACTTTATACAAACAATCACTGGATAAGAAACAGGGAGAGTTAAAAGGGAGACACGAATGTGCAAAGTACAGGGACCTCAGAAATTCCCATCCGTCACAGGTAACTAGGAGAAAATTATGAAGCATCAGTTACTAGGGGCAAATTCTCAAGACCATTGCTGCATAGCCTGGCTCCAATCATGCCTCTGGTTTCTCCTGGTAACAGCAGGAATCAGCTTGGTTTTCCCATTGCAAAATCAAGATTCATCAACATAGCCATGGTGCAAAACCTGCCTGAAGAAAATCAGGACAGGCTATTACTTTAAGCCTAACACACTGACCTGTTGTGCAGCCTTATGGGAAATTAGACAGGAGCTCTTTGCTGAGAACAGAATTAACCCTTGTCATTTAATATTTCATGTCATCCACTGGTTCCCTAACAAGAATGAATGACTATAGCTGAAATGAGGCTGATGTATTCTGTGTGACAGTAGGGCAACGCATATCATAAAACCTGTATTACCTGCATTCATCAGTACAGTGTCATTGTATTCATCCTGCACTAGGAAAAATTAATGCCCACCCTTTCAGGTTTGGAAAAACAGCTATTAGCTTAAAATGAAACATAATTAAACAGGAAAAAAAAAAATGGTTCTTTCCCCCTGGAGGGCAGAATGTAGGAAAGAAGAGAATGTATATTACTTTAGGGATGTTGTGCTTTTTATTCAAGGTAGTTGGCTACTTTCCTGGGCTTTCAGTTTCTCTAGTTGTGTTTCTCTTTTGCTCTTATCCACTGAAAGAACATGTGTTTTATGACCAGGGCCTTGGCAGCTCTTCCTCCTCATTTTTCAGATGATGAATGGCCTCTGAATTGTGATTTATAAACCTCAGAGCTCTCATGGTGAGCCTGTCTGGATGGAGAACTCAGCACTTCCATTTTCATTCATAGGACTTCTTCAGGGGCACAAGCCTCTCAATAAAACACAATGAATTGAGCTCCAATTTGGTGAGAAATGGGAGAGAAAGAATGAGATTCACTGAAAGGTGTGAATTGTTAAAAAATGGCTACTTGGCCACAAAACATTGGTTCTTCCCTTGCAGAGTAGAGAATTAGTGCTGGGAAGTATTGCCGTTCTCAGAACTGCATATCCCAGCATCTCTTGCAACCAGGTGGGGCCATGTAATTCATTCTCACCAATTAAATACAGTAAAAGTGGTGTTTATTTTCTCTAACACAAATTGGGTGAGAAGCAGGTGTGCCATCTCTGGCCTCTTTTTCCCCATTGATCAACAGGACAGAGCATATCTAAGACCCAAGAAGAAGACAGAACTACAAGAGGAAAGGAGCTTGGGTTCCTGAGTGACTTCATGGAAGGCTGCCCACTTGCAAAGCTCTTTTTGTTAGCAAGAAATAAATTCTAGTGAGTGAAGCTTCTGAGAGTTCAAGGAATGTTCATTACAACAGACTAGCCTGACCAATATGGTGAATTTGGTTTCTACTATAAATACAAAAATTAGCCAGGCGTGGTAGTGTGCGCCTATAGTCCCAGATACTGGGGAGGCTGAGACAGAAGAATTGCTTGAACCTGGGAGGCAGAGGTTGTAATGAGCTTAGATCACACCACTGCACTCCAGCCTGGGAAACAGAGCAATAGTCTGTCACAGAAATAATGATTACACACACACACACACAATTACATAAGCTAATACTATCTTTATTAGTACACAAATCAAAGCACTTTCGTAGAAACCACAAAATTGGAAGGGAAGACACTAACCCCATTTTGCCATGATGATTCAGAACAAACCCATATGCTTTTCACACTTTCCAAATCACCACCAATTGCCTTTCTGTTCTCATGATGCTGCTTTAGCAGCTCTAATATATTCTGCACCTAGCTAGCCATGTCCCTCCATCTTGTGTTCTGCCATCTTCAGCAGTGCCTTCAAAATTCCTGCCAAACCCCAAAATCCTTCACATACATTATTACCCTAATTATCTTCCAGATTTCGGTTCAATACTGCTTTTTCAGAGAATCTAGTTTTCCCTGTTCTAGAACTTCACAGAAATAGCATCATTCAGGGCCAGAAGCAGCAGCTCATGCCTGTAACCCCAGCAATTTGGGATGCCAAGGTGAGCAGATAACTTGAGCTCAAGAGTTTGAGACCAGCCTGTGCAACATGACAAAACCCCATCTCTACATAAAAAGTTTTAAAAATTAGCTAGGCATAGTGGTATATGCCTATAGTCCCAGCTACTCAGGAGGCTGAACTGGGGGACTGCTTGAACCTGGGAGGCAAAGGTTGCAGTGAACCAAGATTGCACCACTGTACTCCAGCCTAGGACACAGAGCAAGACCTGTCTCAAAAAAAAAAAAAAAAAAAGAAACAGAATAATTCAGTATTTCTATGTGTCGCATGAATCAATAGTTCTCTTTGTTGCTGAGTAGCATTTTATTGCATGCATATATCATATTTTTTTAGTCACCTGGTGAAAGACATCTGGGCTGTTCTCAGTTTGGGGCTATGAATAAAGCTTCTGTGAACATTCTTACATCTTCTTGTAGACTATGACTTCATTTTTCTATGGTGAAAACTAGAAGTAGAATTCCTGGGTCATAGGCTAGGTGTGTGTTTAACGTTTTAAGAAACTGCCAAACCCTTATTTAAAAGTAGATATGCCTTAGTACACTCATGACAGCAATGTAAGAGAATTCCAGTTGACTCACATTTACACCAATATTTGGGATGGATTATCGTTCTAGAGGGTGTATTTGTATCTCACTGTTATTTTCTTTTCTTTTTAGATATTGAGGATTTATTTATTCTTTCAATCTTTTATTCTTTTTTTTATTATACTTTAATTTCTGGGATACATGTGCAGATTCTGGGATACATGTGCAGAAAGTACAGGTTTGTTACGTAGGTATAATGTGCCATGGAGGTTTGCTGCAGCCATCAACCCGCCATCTAGGTTTTAAGCCCCACATGCATTAGGTATTTGTTCTAATGCTCTCCCTCCCCTTGCCCCCGACCCGCCAACAGGCCCCAGTCTCGCTGTTATTTTCATTTGCATTGACCTGATGGCTAAAGATGCTTAGAATTTTTTCCTATGTTTATTGGCCATTTATGTTTCTTCCTTTGAGTAGCTTCTGTTCAAGTTCAAGTCTTGTTCTCCATTTTACTGAGCTCTTACAAACAGGAAGGAAAACTGCTTTCATCAGGCAACTCCACTAGTGGCTCTCTCCAGTGGCTTTCCATCAAACTGGGATCTGAGCCAGAATCGAGCTTCCAGGTCCAATATTATATTGCTGGTCCCACCAGGTAGTTTTTTTCAGTGGGACAGAAATAGAAACCTCCCTAGGTCCGTCTGAATGTCAGAAACAGGGAAGTCATACATAAGGGCACTCTGGATGGAGAAGGAGAATGTTCCCGCCCTTGGAGCTAGAGCTTCCCACTTAATGGAGATACACAACCAGAGGGAAGGCATTGTTACCATCTTGCAGGCAAAGGCGATGCCCAAGGTAGGCAGAGACATCAGCATCTGTTGAAATTCCTGATGTTCCAGTGGTGCACACAAGAACAAGAAATCCCCCAAAAGTCCAGTCAAATAACTGCAATCCTCATGTGGAAACTCAAGATCTAGTAGCTCCTTAAGTTACTTAACCACCATGCTCAGCTGTGCTGAAGTGGTATCACCATTCATATAGGAAAGGGATCTTTAGCTGTCAGATGCTTTTAATTCTAACTTGAAACCTAAAAGTGCCACCTTTCCTAAAAGGAAACAAATTGTGAGTGCTTAGCCATTTTAGGGCTCAATTGCCATGTTTGCCCCTGCAATTAGGAAATGATGCTCACTAATTGGATAATTGTGTACCTAAGTTCTCAACTTGTATGGACAAATTGAAGGCATGATATATGCAAATCAACCTGCATGTAAAATTTTTTGTTCCATTGAACCTAACTATCACTAAATGTCAATCACAGAAACAGCCAATTGTATCCACCTCTGAGCGAAGGCTTTTAATCAAAGTGATTTTTGATATCTGAGTCTCACTGATGACATGAAATAAAAATATATAGATTATATAACACTTAGTATTAAATATGAATTAGGCCATCTTCCTGGCAAAGAAGTCGCCTAAGCTGTGGATTCTTGCAAATAGTTAATGCTGCCTTCCTCGAAAAAGATATCAGCCCTTATTGCTGAATAAAGAGGTATCAGTCTCCAAGAAGAGGGTGCTTAGTAAAGTGTGAAGGAAATCTAAAAGGTTCTGAGGTTCTATTTATGGGTCTCAGTAGCTACCATACGCCATATCCTGTGCTAAGCATTTGACATGTATTATCTCATTTAATCCTAGAATTTACCTATGAAGTAGATATTGTTATTATCCTCATTTTACAGATTTACAGAGACATTAAGAGAGATACCAAGTAGTAGAGTCAGGATTTTAACCCACCTCTTTCTCTCCCACCTCTCACCTCCTCCAGTCCATCTTCAAGTTCTGTGGATTCCATCTCCCTAATTTCTTTTAAATCTGGTTATTCTCTGCACCACCACTGACACTAGTCTTGGCTCTGGCCATCACCCTCAACAACAGTTTTCAAGTTGACTTTCCTTCTGCTGTCTTGCATCCAGGGTACTCTTTCTGCAATGCAAATCTGAGTGCATCTCCTCTCCTGCTAAAATGCTTTTTCCCTCATGGTGAAGTTTCAACCCTTTACATAACAAATTGCATCATGATCTCTCCTACAAAACCTTAGAGAAGGCATTAGAACTCTACTACTCCATCAGGCTCTCATCCCCCACACATCAATGAACCTGCTCTTGTTAACATCCCCAGTGATTTCATAATGCCACGGCAATAATAAACTCTCAGTTCTCTTTGCAATCAAGCTTTGAGAATCATTTGATAAAGTTGATCATCCCCTGTTTCTTGGGCTTTTTCTCTACTTTGATTCCTAGATTCCACATTCTCTGATTTCTCCCTTCTTCATTGACCGCTCCTTCTCTCTATCCCAGGATCTGGTCATGGAACCTCTCCTCCATTTATATTTATTCTCTCAATAATCCCATTGAGATCCATGGCTTTAAATATCATCTATACAGTAAGGACTTTAAAATGTGATTCCCCAGCCCTAATAACCTAAATTCGAATCTTCAGACTCAAAGTTCCAATTACCTAATTAGGTCTCTACTTGAGTGTCCAACAGGTATCTCAGACTTAACATGGCCCAAAACTATTGATTCCACCACTTGCTCCCAATCTTGTTCCTTCTGCAGCTGTCCTCTAGATAAATGATAACAGCATCATTCCCATTGTTTGAGAATTATCTTTGCCTCCTCTCTTTCTCTCAAGTCCCATATACAAGGCATCAGCTAGTTCTGTCTGTTCTACCTGCAGAATGTATCTTCAATCAGACCACTTCTTCATACATCCAACACCAGCACTATGGTCCAAGACACCATTGTTTCTCACCCTACTACTAACATAACTGACATAACCTCCTCCACTTCTCTGCTTTCATCCTCACTCCCTACTCTCCATGCTCAGTACTACAGAGTGAGCTTTTCAAAACACAAATCTGATCATATCACTCCCCTTCTCAACACTCTCCTCTCCTAGGCCTAATGATTTCCCTTCACACTTAGGAAAGGAATCCTAAATCATCTCCAACTCAGTTATTTTCCTCTATTCTCCTCCCTTGCATATAGAACTGTAACTATCCTTTAGCCAACATCCTAACAAGTATATTCTATATTTTTCTTGATTACACTAATGCAATTCCATCCTACAATGCACCAGATTTCTCTTCTAATCTATATTACCCATTAAACAATAATAACTACAGTTACTATTTATTGAGTGCTGACTGTGCTATTTCTCTTGCTTGACCAGCTACATTCTAGAACTTAGAAAATCTCAGCCATATCTGAAATTGCTCTATGTTGGTGCAGCATGATGCTCAAGTTTCTTTTCTTTTTTTTTTATTTTTTTGAGTCAGGGTCTTGCTCTGTTATCCAAGCTGGAGTGCAGTGACATACTTCTGGAAAAGCGATCTTCCTATCCTACCCTCCCTAGTGGCTGGGACAACAAGGGTACACCACCACATGTGGCTAATTTTTATATTTTTTGTAGAGATGTGGTTTCACCATGTTGCCCAGGCTGATCTTGAACTCCTGGGTTCAAGTGATCTACCCTCCTCAAATTCCCAAATTGCTGGGATTACAGGCATGAGCCACTGTGCCCAGCCACAGGTTTATTATTCTCCAGACATATGTGATGTCTGCAGTAAGTAGTGATCTCATAGTGACCAAAAAGCAGGCACAAACACAGCTGTATTAATTTGGTCTCATTTGGCACCTATATCTCCTAGGCTCCTGAGGGCATGCTGGTTCTCATCATGCTACCGTTGGTAGAGATCAAAGCCCACTTCCAAGTTGGTGTCAAACAGATGTTGTTTTACCAAAGCTCTATCCTGCTTTGCATCCTGATTTCAAGCAAGTCAGGCAGACTGGAATCAGGCTTCCTTGTTGACCTGCATTTCCTACTGTAAAAGGAAAATATCTTGAGCCTCCAAAA
Organism: Saguinus oedipus; assembly: GCA_031835075.1. Taxonomy (NCBI): domain Eukaryota; kingdom Metazoa; phylum Chordata; class Mammalia; order Primates; family Cebidae; genus Saguinus; species Saguinus oedipus. Next base: position 12,085,766 of record CM063179.1, on the reverse strand, counting down.
TCACTAAGGAAAACTCAACCTGAGAACTGTGTAAGGCAAACCTGCCTCCCATTATATTCAGAGTCACTCATCTGCTCACTGAGATAGATGCATATCTGATTTGCCTCCTTTGGAAAGGCTGATCAGAAACTCAAATGAATGTAACCACTTGTGTATCACCTGTCTGTGACCTGGAAGCTCCCTCCCCTCTTAGAGTCTTTCTGCCTTTGCTTCAAGTTGTCCCACATTTCCAGACAGAACCAATGTACCTCTTACATATATTGATTGATGTCTCATGTCTTCCTTAATTTATAAAACCAAGCTGTGCCCTGACCACCTTGGGCACATGTCATCAGGACTTCTTGAGGCTGTGTCACGGGTGTGTCCTCAACTTTGGCAAAATAAACTTTCTAAATTAACTGAGACCTGTCTCAGATTTTCTGGGTTCACCCTAGAAATAACTAGGCAAGTCATTTCCATAATGTGGGCCTCGCTCCTCTTAAGTGTGAAATTAGGGATGTGTGGTAGGCTCTGCCAGCTGTCCAGCTGTCCAACTATCCTCCACCTTCACCCTCTTCTTTACTAACAGAACATAGGTTTTCTCCAGGGTGGCTAACAAACATTCTTCCCAGACTCTCTTGCAGCTAGGATTGAGTATGTGACATCCTTCTGGCCAATGAGATGTAAGTAGAAATCTATGGATGGGACTTTAGGAAGAGCCATTGTTTTACTGATAATAATAGAATAGACTCAACAAATTTTGCTTTTCCCTTTTATTTCTGTCTGGAATGTAGACACAGGCTTGGACATAGGGCAGCCATCTTGTGTCCACTATAGCAAAGATATAAGCAGAGAATAGTTGGTGGAGTAAAAGACAGAAAGATCCCAGGTCCCCAGTAGCATCTCTGGGTTGCCACACCAGTGCTGGACTTCCTAAATGTCTCAAACATTTCATACATAGGGAAAATAAACCTTTTCCTTATTTAAATTACTGTTTTAGATATTTTGTTTCATGAACTGATTATAAATCTTACCTGGTATATCCTATTACTATCCCTCTTAATTATCTATTTCTCTTAATCATCTCATTGGGCAAAGACTAGAAAGATAATGTCATCTTTCTCAATGAGCATATTATCCTTTCTCAGCCTCACAAATCAATCAAATTTGCCTTTGCACCAATTTCTTTAAACTCTTCAACAGAAATTTACTGAGTGCCTACTATGTGCAAGCACTATTAAAAAGGATTCAGTCTATGGTAAACAAAATTCCCCAGTGTACCTTTACCTTAGTCTTATGTGGATTTAGATGCCAAGATGGTCCCTTCTTTTTTTGGATTAAACAACAGAAAATAAATTACTGCTTATTTATCTGTTTTAGTCTCCAGAAGGGCAAGAAATTTATTTATTTCAAGACTAAAAATCCAAGATCAAGAAGGCAGCATGGTTGTTTTCTAGAGAGGATCAGTTTCTCTTCCTGGTTTGCAGAATGCCACCTTTTCACTGTGTTACCACATGGCAGAGAAGGAGAGGGTATCTAAGCTCTTGGATATCTCCTTTTTTGTTTGTTTATTGTTGAAATAAAATTTTAATAACGTTTGTGGGGTTTTTTTTACTTTTATTGTTAATTGAGAAGAATTGCCTAACATAGCATTAATAATTTTGGAGACTTGCTAATGTCACAATGCTGCACACTCTTCCTCTTTCCTCCTTGGCAAACACCTATTAGCTGCTAATCTCCTTTAGGCCTGCAAAGTTCAGGCCAGTTTTATATCACTGTTCAATTTTCCATGAAATCTCTTATACTCTCCCAAGTTTGGCGAAGGAGAGTAGAAAGCTAGTCAAGATTTACTTATTGAAAGTATCCTGGGCCAGGTATGTTGGTTCAAGCCTGTAATCACAGCAATTTGGAAGGCTGAGGTAGGAGGATCTTTTGAGCCCAGGAGGTCGAGGCTGCTACTGTGCTTAAGCCTTGATGACAGAGCAAGACGCACTCAAAAACAAAACAAAACAAAAAAACAAGTATCCTATTACATAGAAATAAGATTCAGTGATTTCTAAAGCTCTTTAATATTCTGAGTTCTACATAATTTTCTCTCCTTCCCAATTGCCCTCCGCTGTCCACCCTAACATAAACTGCTCATTAAGAAAAAAATTTCAGTAATATAGAAATGCCATATTACCTTTGAATCCATATGTGAGATCAAGAATAAAAAATGTGTCATTTTTCAGAATTTTTGAGAGGAAAGAGGATAACAATTTTGGAAACCTTGAATAATGAAAACTAAATCCACCATTGATGTTTCTGTCTTTATAATCATCGTTCAAGACATAGATTCAATCTCTCTTTCTTAAAAAAAATAAAATAAAATAAACCGTATGTCCAAGCTACTGAAATTATTCATCTCAGAGATACCTTGAGATGCCGATGTGTAAAATATCAGTCTAGGGAATCATTTCAGTCAACTCCCATGTGTGGTCATAGACGCTCCTAGGAGACAAGGACCACCCTTTGGCTTGGCAGATTTCTCTTTTCCCCAAAGAAGGCCTTTCAGGAAGAAACAATGAAATTTCAAGAAGTAACTTATCTCTGTACTTACTGCAAAGAGTTGCTCAGCCAACCCTGTTGACATTAGGGGCTGGATAAGGTTTGTTGTGGGTGCCATCCTGTTAACTGTAGCATACCTAGCATCACCCAAAAGATGTCAGTAGCTACCTTGCCCCACTAACCTCATTTGTGACAACTGAAAATGTCTCCAGATACTGCCAAATATTCCCCAGGGCACAAAATTGCCCCACTGAGAACTATTGCCCTACATCAGGCAGATTTCAGCTATGCTGATATTACTTGAGGGTGAAGTTAGCGTTTTAGGTCCCATACATCCCTGAGTCACATCTCGCCAACACCCACCACTGCCTGTACAGGCAACTGGTCACTGTGGCAAGAAATGAGCGAAACCCTCTTCACACAGAGAAAAATAACATCAATGCAATTGTATTACCAGAGACCAAAATGCATAGGTTTGTGTTTATTATTTTAATTAAAAATGACTCCCTAGGACAAAAATTACCCATGTTTCTTGTCTAATACTGCACTCTTCTAATTTCCTCCTCCTAGTTCACATGGGGTCCTCTTCTGTCTTATTATTCAACTCTTCCTCTTCTTACCCTACCTAGCCAGTTCCTCAATTTCAGTCTCAGCACTTTTTTGCTTCTCCCTCTACGTGACTTCAAGTATCATCTTTATGCTGATTACTCCACATTTTATATCTGGCCTAGACTCCCACTCTGAATTCTAGACTTGTGTGTCCAACTATCTACTTAACATTTTTCCTTGTCTCTCTCCCCATATCTCATACTTAACGAATCTAAGAAAACTCTCTTGCTTTGTCGCTCCCAAATTGTTTTATATCCAGTCTTTGCTCATGTGAGAAAATGCCACCAACATCCCTGACGTTACCCAAGTCAGTAACCTAAGAGTCATCCTTAAACGTCCTCTCCATCCTTTCCCTCCTCACTATCTAATCCATCAGCACATCCTAAATCCAACCAATCCAGCCACTTCTCTCTGTGTCTCTCTGCTGCTACTCCTATCCCAGATCTGGGGCCAATCCACTGCTTAACTTCAGAAGGCATCATTTTCATTGTTGTGCAGGTGAATGATGTCCCTTGGACCTGTACAAGGATCAATTTGCAGGACTATAATCATCATTTCTGATTCCTGACTCCAACCTACCATCATCTCTCATTAGGATGAATGCAACAATTTACTGGCAGGTCTCCCTGCTTTCACTCCGTCTCCAACTATCCACTTTTCACCCAACCACCAAGAGTTATCTTTCAGAAAAATATATAGCTCAAATCAAAGCACTCTCCAGCTTAAAACCCCTCAATAGTTTCTCATTGTTTTTTACATAAAATTTAAATTCCTTCCTGTGATCCCAGAGCTTGCCTATCTGGTGCCTTGAAATCTCTCCAGTGCTTTTTGTTTTGTTTTGTTATTTAACTTATATTTTAAGTTCAGGGGTACATGTGCAGGTTTGTTATATAAGTAAACTTGCGTCATGGGGGTTTGTTGTACAGATAATTTTGTCCCCTGGGTATTGCGCCTAGTACCCGTTAGTTATCTTTCCTGATCCTCTCCTTCCTCCCACTCTTCACCGTATGATAGGCTCTAGTGTGTGTTGTTCCCCTCTATGTGTCCATGTGTTCTTATTATTTAGCCCCACTTATAAGTGAACAGACAGATGAGAGAAAATTTTTGCAAACTGCATCTGACAAAGGTCTAATATCCAGCATCTATAAGGAACCTAAACAAACTTACAAAAAAAAAAGGAGTCAAAAGATAAGATTCTTGCTTGTGGCCTTTGCCCACAGATTAATGGGCAAAGAACACAAACAATCTCTCAAGTCCTAGCTCTTAACTCCTTTGCTCCATCCTAACAAGTTTTCTTACAGTTCTCCAAATAAAACGAATTCCTTCCTGCCCTAGGGCCTTTTCACGTGCTGTTTTTATCACCTAGGACTCTCCTACAAATCCCCACCGCCAATACTCTTCACACAACGGAATCCTCATTTCTCTTTCTCAGTCTGGTTGACCTGACCCCACTATTAGAAATTTGATGCTTCCCTTTTTTATTCTTTATCATGGCACACCATTTCTCTCAGAATATTCCTCACATTTGTAACCATGTAAAATCATCTGTTTTGTTCACAACTGCATTTCCAGCATTTAGTGCAGTACTGAGATTATATTAGTTGCTCAATAAATGCTTCTTAAGTTAAATGAATATGTGAATGGTACCACTAGAAGATAACCGGCGTTCATGTCTTGGTATATGCCATTTCTAGACCTTAATTATATTTAATTGTAATATTGTTGTTTCTTTAATAACTCTAGGGCTTAGAATCTGGGTACAAAAAAATACATGGACTTAAAAAGTATATATGGGCTGAGCACTGTGGCTTATACCTGTAACCCCAGCACTTTGGGAGGCCAGGGCAGGCGGATCACTTGAGTGAGGTCAGGAGTTGGAGATCAACCTGGTCAACGTGGTGAAACTCCGTCTCTACTAAAAATACAAAAATTACCTAGGCATGGTGATAGGTGCCTGTAATCCCAGATACTTGGGAATCTGAGGCGTGAAAATTGCTTGTACCCAAGAGGCAGAGGTTGCAGTGAGCTGAGATTGTGCCACTGCACTCCAGCCTGGGCAACAGAGAAAAACTCTGTATCAAAAAAAAAAAAAATTAAGTATGTCTGATTCAGGTCTTAGCTCAAATATCATCTCCCTAGAGAGCACCCCCAGCTGCACCAGTGTAAAGAGACTTCAGTTTCTATCACTACCTCACCTGGCTTTAGTTCTTTCATGACATCATTGCTAGCTGAATCATCTTTTATTGGTGTATTTACTTACCTGTCTCCTCTGGCTGGAATTAAGTTCTGTGAAGCCAGGGACCAAGTTTATATTGTTTGATGCCGAATGCCCAATGCCTAACAGTTCCCAGCGAACAGTAAGTACTCAATAAATGTTAGTTGAATGATGAATGAATGTCTGAAGTTTCTCTACCCAGAAAGTGTTCTGAGCCAGATGTGAACTGTCAGGTGGACTTAGGAGGAAACCTTGAACTGCACTTAGCATTTTAAGGCCATCACCAGTTGCACAGACGCTGACATGCTAAAGATGGGTTCTGTCCAAGCTGTCACACACACTTGCTTCAGCCGTGCCAGAATGCAGAATGGCATTTGTGCAGACACTTGATGAAAACTTGGCCTTTCCAGGCTGAAAATGGGGCCATGTCTCATCTGTTCAGAAGAGCATCCACTTCCCCTATCTGTTGATCAGACTGACAGCAAACTCCAGCCACAATCACTGCATTTGATGCTGTGATGCCAGGACCACAAGACCAAAAAATGAAAGAAGTAGAACAAGAGGAAGGCTGAGACTGTCTCAAGCCAGAGGTAGGGCAGGGAGAGAGGAAAGAGGCCAAAAAATTCAAATACCAAAATGTTGAAGAATCTTCTTTCTTTTTATCCTTAGAAATAAGGGCTCCTATCAGCAGCCTAACCAGGGGTTTTTTTTTTGTTTTGTTTTTTTAATGAAGCTTTATTGTTTCGACGGGTGATGCTGCAAACCAGAAGTCACAGATCAGTTACTCCTGGGCCAGGTCCAGCACATAGCTATGTTCTGCTTGGCCTACACAGCATTTTTTCAAAAGTTGGATTACTTGTCAAAATTTCTAAATTGGAAAGTTTCAGCATTTAGAAAATCAAATTCTTGGCTTCTCCTGAAAAACTGGAAGATCTGGCAACACCAAGTTTATATTCTTCCCATATGTCCACATCACGTGGGCCTGAATAGGCATTGCAGGCTTGGGACAGGGTTTGTCACCTGATTTTCTGCCTAGTCCCTGAGGGCATTGACTTTGTGATCCCTGCTTCCCAAGGGGAAGATCCCTTATTCCCCTTTCCTCATATTTCCAAAGGAGTGTTTATGGAGCCAGCTGGGTGAGACTACTCAGAGGCCATTTTGTCACCCAGTAGTGTCAGAGGATCATCCAAGAGCTAGATATGGGGAAAGGTAACAGGAGACATCAATCTAAGCTTTATTCGTCAATCCTCTTTTACCAGGGAACCCCATTCTTTGGGATCAGATGGGCCTTGGTCATAAATATAATATTTTATTTTCTCCATCTATATTCTTATGTTTCTGATTAGAACGAGGGTAATAGAAGGAACAGTATTCAGAACTCCTATCCTCCAATAAATCTCAAAACAGATTCCTTCATGAGATTTGGGGGAAAGTTTTTTAAGTCAGAATAAGTATGGTGTATCCTCCTGAAGCATTCATTTCACTCAAAGCTTTAGGAAATAAGTTTTAGAATTTTTGAGCTTTTATGTATACCGAAGTACAGTTAACAAGAGATCATTTTTCTGGATTGACCAATTTTGTGGTCAGCCTAGAAAATTTCACGTTTTTCATGTGTGAAGCTGCAAAGCATATAGCTTTTTATGTGCAGGGAAGCAATTGGATAATTAGGTGCTTTGAGTTATTAGGGTATAATCTGAAGATGCAGAAGAGTGAATAGGGGCTGCAGGAAAACCAAAGGTCATGATAATGTCCCAAGGTTTCAGAATGCCTCATAGAAGAGCAAAGTTTTGTTTCCTCAGTTTATATCCATTGCCTATAATTACTGAGGTCTCAATAACACAAATATAGCAAAACTTCTTAGTATCACTAATTATTTTTTTTTTTTTGAGACAGGTCATCATGCTGTTGCCCAGGCTGGAGTGCAGTGGCCCAATCATAGCTCACCATAATTGTGAATTCCCAGGCTCCTGCCTCAGTCTCCTGAGCAGGTAGGACTACAGGAACACACTAGTATGCCCAACTAATTTTAAAATTGTTTGTAGAGATGGAGTCTTTCTATGTTGCCCAGGCTGATCTCAAACTCCTGGCCTCAAGCATTCCTTCCACATTGGCCTCCCAAAGTGCTGGGATTGCAGAGATGAGCTGCTGCTCCTAACTGTCACTAAGTTTTAGTGTAATTTTTCTATTTTCTGGTTTTTTGAGACAAGGTCTCACTTTGTCACCCAGGCTGGAGTGCAGTGGCATGATCTCGGCTCATTGCAACCCCTGCCTTCTGGGCTCAAGTGATCCTCCCACGTCAGCCTCCCTAGTAGCTGAGATTATAGGCACACACCACCACACCTGGCTAATTTTTTGTAGAAATGAGGTTTCGCCATGTTGCCCAGGCTAGTCTTGAATTCTTGAGCTCAAGGAATCCTCCTGCCTCAGCCTCCAAAAGTGCTGGGATTACAGGCATGAGCCACTACACCCTGTCAAGTGTCACTTTTTGTGTACCTTTTTACAGAATAGTAACTTGTAAATTATATTGTCAACCTGGAATATAACCTAGGGTTTGAAAGCCAGAAGTTTGAAAACTAAGCATGAAACCAGTGAAAACAAGCACGGTTATGAGGGAGATTTAAAATAACATGGAATTCTCTTTTCCCACAAGAGTTTGACAGTAACACAAAGGAAGCACCTCCTGTCCACACACCTTAACTGGCAGGAGGTCACACAATATGGATTGCAGGTCAATGCCTACTTAAAATGAAGGTTTTAAATAAACACCTATAATGCCAAAGTTTTGATCTCCAAATACTATTCCCTGATAAAAGGAACCTAGGCTTTTTGCAGAAATGGCTGATCTAAGGTCTGGGGCATAATGTGTACAAGATGAGCCAAAATCAAGGAAGCTATCAAAGTTTAATGACGTTCATTAATAAGTGGGCAAAGGATATGAACAGACACTTTTGAAAAGAAGACATATGCACCCAAGCATAAGAAGAAATGCTTGGCATCACTAATTATTAGAGACATGCAAATCAAAACCACATGAGCTACCATCCCACACCAGTCAGAATGGGTATCATTAAAAAAAACAAAAAATAACAGATGCTGGTGAGGTTGCAGAGAAAATGGAATGCTTATATATTGCTGGTGGGAATGTAAATTAGATCAGCCATGTGGAAAGTAGCATAGTGATTTCACAAAGAACTTAAAACAAAAATACTGTTCAACCCAGCAATTGATTTATATTGAAAGGAATATAAATCATACTACCAAAAAGACAAATATATGCATGTGTTTGTCTCAGCACAATAGCAAAGGCATGGAATCAACCTAAATACCCATCAGTGGTAAACTGGATAAAGAAAACTTGGTGTATATGCACTCTGAATACTATGCAGCCACAAAAAGAATGAGATCATGTTCTTTGCAGCGACATGGATGGAGGTAAAGGCCATTATCCTAAGTGACGAACACAGGAACAGAAAACCAAATACCACATGCTCTCATTTGTAAGTGGGAGTTAAACATTCAGTACACAGGACAAAGAAGAGAACAGCAGATACTGGGGCCTACATGAAGGTGGAGGATAGGAGGAGGGAGAGGATAGAAAAACTATCTATCAGATACTATGCGTATTACCTGGATTACAAAATAATCTTTACACCAAACCCTTGTGACACACAATTTACCTGCATAACAAACCTGCTCATGCACCCCTGAATCTAAAAGTCAGAAAAAATTTAGTGGGGTCAAGTCAAGAGGACCCAGAGGCCAGCCTGAAGGGACCCCAACTGACAAAGATGCTTTACTTCCTTACATCAGAGGATATGACTGTGCTGGTTATTTATCTAGTGTCTCTCATCCTCAAGTCCACTCTCCTATAGTCTGCATGGGATATTGATTAGGACTCTGCAAACCAAATTTCACAGACTCCCTTACAGGGTGGCGTCCTATTAAGTTCCTTTTCTGGGGATGAAACCATATCTCTAACCCACAGATGAGTGAAAAAATCTCCACCCATGGTTTGGCTCTTTTATTTGTCTTTACCCTCTCTGATGATAATGATATTGTCTTATAGTTAGTTAATCATATTAACTGTTAATTTATATTGTTTTTTATTATAAAATAACCATAAAGAATTTTTTCAACATTCATTTACATGACATTATATATTTTTTGTCAAACATGATAACTCCTGGAAAAAATGTTTGCAAGGCTTCATTTGCATACCTTGAGGAGATCAACAACCACTGCATTATTCACCGATATACATTTTGTCCTAAGAAGCTTGCCTCTTGGTTTTCTCACTATTTTCGTAGAGTGATTTTTAAGAGTAGCAAAATTACTTTAAGTGGTTTTAATGCTAGCTTTTTGACAAAATGGGAAGATACCTTGAAAGCTTATTCTGTTACACAGCTATCTACTGCAGGAAAATGTTGGTTAGAGTTTTCAAACTCAAGACTAAATCGTTATGTTTCTTCTAGGGGATTAGAAAGACATTAAGATAAGGCACGGTCTAGAAAGGGTGAATTAATTCCTTGCTCAATGTCAAGGAGGGTCTCATGGAGTTGGTTTGTTGATCTGTTCTTTTAAAGTCCGAACACTTTCAGCAACAACTACAAGGTCAGTCTAGGGACATTTTTAGCACCTGTGATAAGCCACTGCAATAGAAACGGTAGTCGGGAGTTGAAGAAAAAGGGTTTGTCATACTGATTAGGCATCATCTGTGACTCTTCCTTCATTTATATGTGATAAAAATTACAGCCTTAGAAGTGTTTAAAATCATCATCCACTTTCTTCACTGCAAAAGTCCTGTGATGAATATTTCCTGGGACAGGCCTGTGGGTCAGTGCTTGCAGATGTGTCTCCCAAGGAATGTGACTTCTCTGCTAGAGGGTATACTTGGCAAAATCACCACCAGAGCCAGGCTCCACTCCTCTGGCAGTTATGCGTGAGCTTCTCGTCTCTGTGGCTAGCCTGATGTACTTCATCAGTCAGTGAACAAACCATTCTATTTCCATCCACACAACCGAACTGGTTGGGGCTCTGAACATCAAGACAGAAAAGAGAGGGGTCCTGAATACTAAAGATCTCTACAGTCTCATCCCTGCTCAAATCAGCTAATTAAATAAGTCAATCTGGTCTTTAAGATTCATAAAGCCGATCCTAAAACCATCTGGTATCTTCCCACTGTACTTCAGACAAAATCCAGATTTCTGACCATGGCCAGGGAGACCCTGAAGATCTGATCCTAAGAGTCTTACCATGTTCTTTGCGTGTCAGCCACACTGGTCTCTTCATTCCTCAAATGCAGTACATATACACCCTGGAATACTACACAGCCATAAAAAAGAATGAGATCATATGCTTTGCAACAACATGGATCAAATAGTTGAGCTATTTCCCAAAAAGGAGACTCACCATGTTTTCTTTCCTCTGTTTGGAAACCTCTTCCCAGTTCTTTCCATTCTGGGTCCTTCTCATGCATTGAGCCCCTAAAAATCCGTGTCCCTAGGATGTATCCTCTGACAACCCTGCCGAAAGTGACCCCATGATGCATTTTATCATAGCACTTATGTACTTTTCTGGAACACTAATCACAGTTAGGAAGTTAATATCCATCTTCGCTGATAGATGGCAAGCATCATGAGAGTAAGAACCATGATGGTTAGCAAACATTTATTCTGTGAAGGATCAGATAATAAATATTTTAGGCTTTGCAGGCTATACAATCTCTATCACAACTACTCAACTCTGCTGTCAGGGTGCAAAAACAATCACATGTAATTCACAAATAAATAAGGGTAGCTGTATTCCAATAAAACTTTGCTCACAAGACCATGCAGCGGGCCACATTGGACCCACTGGCCATAGTTTTCTGACTCCTGGTCTAACTTACTGTTTATAATCTTGGAGTCAAGCATAACACCTATCACAGTGACCATGACAAATATTTATTGGATGGATGAGAAAATTAATGTGTAAGCTGTCAGTTTAGGCTAATGTTTAGAAAAGCTTTGGCTTCAGAGTTGAAATTTTTCTCCATGTTGTACTCAAAGTTCAATTTTATACCTTTGTCTTCTTCAGCATTTCCCAACCTGACTTTCATTTACTGTTTGATAAGTTGTTTTCCCTCCTTGAGCTCCCCTAAATCTAATCTCAGAACTATTATTTTGCTGTTGAATCATCTGTCTATGATTCATCTTTCATTGACTTCGACTGAACACAATCATTTTCACTCTTATTACTTCTACTTCACTGTATTCAGCAGTTATATGCATAATGTTTTTTCCAGTAAAAAGAACAAAAATAAAGAAGGATTTTGAATTCTGTATATAAAAATTGTTACATTCAGCCAGGTGCAGTGGCTCATGCCTATAATCCCAGCACTTTGGGAGGCCGAGGCGGGCAGATTAACTGAAGTCAGGAGTTCGCGACCAGCCTGGCCAACACGGTGAAACCCCGTCTCTACTAAAAATACAAAAATTACAGGCGTGTATGTAATTCCAGCTACTCAGGAGGCTGAGGCAGTAGAATTGAGCCCAGGAGATAGAGGCTACAGTGAGCCGAGATCATGCCACTGCACTCTGGTCTGGCTCAGCCTCCCTGAGTAGCTCTGTCTCAAAAAAAAATTGCTACATCCTTTTTGAATGGCAATTTACCAGTATCTATTAAAATTACAGATATGCTTCCCCTTCAGTATGGCCATTCTTAGGACCTCTCCTCCCGTGGGACTAAATTGTGACTCTAGAAATTGGCATAATGTCAAGATAGGAGGTAGACCTTCTCCTCCTGTGATTGGCCAACTATCCACACAGACTAACAGTGACATCCCCAGTGTCCTTGACCCTAGGTTAACTTTAGTTTTTGGCCACCTCCAAGTGAGGCTTACACGGAACCATTTTGTAAGCATGGCTGTAGTCCTCTGTGTTAGAGCTCCAGACATGTAAATTCTCTTACACGAACCATTTTGTAAGCATGGCTCTACCTCTGTGTTAGAGCCCCAGCAGTACCCATCTCCTGGTATTCATGCCCTTGAGTAATCCTCTCCCTTTGAGTGTGGACTGGACTTAGTAAGTTGCTCTAAAGGAATGAAAAAGGACAAAAGCAATGGGATGTCCAGCCATAAAAAAAAATCAAATTTATGTACCATGGAACACTATGTAGCCATAAAAAAGAATAAGATCATTTCCTTTGCAGAAACATGGATGGAGCTGAGGCCTTTATCCTTAGCAAACTAACACAGAAACAGAAAGCCAAATATCGCATGTTTTCACTTGTAAGTGGGAGCTAAATGATGAGAACACATGGACACTTAGAGGGGAACATCACACACTGGAGCCTTTCACAGGGTGGAAGTTGGGAGGAGGGACAGGATCAGGAAAAAATAATCAATGGGTACTGAGTTTAATACCTGGGTGACAAAATAATCTGTACAACAAACCCCCATGACAAAAGTTTACTTATGTAACAAACTTGTACTTGTACCCCTGAACTTAAAAATGTTTTTAAAAAATGAAATTCTGTCATTTACGGCAACATAGATGGAACTGTAGGTCATTATGTTAAATGAAGTAAGATGGGCACAAGACAAACATCATGTTCTCACTCATATGTGGGAGCTTTAAATAGGTTATCTCATTGAGGTAGAGAGTAGAATAATAGATACTAGAGACTGGGAAGGGCATGTGATAGGGGGTGGAGAAAGAGGTGGGTCAGTGGATACAAACAGATAGAGTAAGTCATAATGTTTGATAGCAGAGTAGAGTTACTACATTTGATGACAATGTAGGTACCTTTCCAAACAGAAGAAAGAACTTGAAATGTTCCCAACACATAGAAATGATAAATGCGTAAGGCAGGGAATATCCTAAATGCCCTGCCTTGATCATTACACAGTCTATGAATATAATAAAATATCACATTACCCATAAACATGCACAGATATTTACATCGATTTTTAAAAAGTGATGGAATGTCACTTCCAAGGTTAAGTTACAAGACTGAGACTTTTGTGTTACTAGCCTCTCTTTCTGGCTCCTCTGTGTACTCTGATAAAGCCAGCTGCCATCTTGTGAGCCTCCCTATGCAGATAACTGTCTGGCACGAAACGGAGGGTGGCTTTCTGACCCACAGAAATGACAATAAATGTTTTACTGTTTTGTTGCTGTTGTTTTTAGCCAATTCTTCATTGTGCATGGTACTGCTCTTCTCTACAAATATTTTCCAACGTGTTTATTTGTATGCTGCTCTTGCACTAAAGCAATAACCCTCTGATCATTCATTTCTTCTTTCATTCATTCTAATAAATGTATACTGGACCCATTAAGTACAAAGCACAGTAGCAATGGCGTCTCACTCAATTTGTGTATATTTCCTCTGGTGGTTTTTTTCTCCGATCTGAGACCTCTTTTGATATATGGTATGCTAAATGTTTGCTGTTTCTAAGCCAGTATGTTTGGGGTTATTTATTATGTACTAATAAATAACTAATACATTCTCTCTGCCAAGATACCAACCAGACATGTTTTTCTATGGTCTTGATGTCGCTCAGTTGCATTGCAAGAAAACAGAGCTGTCTTTTCTTCTAGCCAACACCAAAAAGATCCTCTAGTATGCAGAGTAGAGATGGTGTCTTGGCATAGCAAAGACACATTCTTTGCAGCTATGAATCTCCTCCCTGCCTTTTACCTCCTGAACAACACTTCTAAATTCTACTGAGGGTTAGACTTTTTTTCTTTTTTGAGACAGGGTCTCACTCTGGCACTCAGGCTGAAGAGCAGTGGCATGATCATGGCTCACTGCAGTCTCACATCCCAGACTCAAGTGATCCTCCCACCTCAGCGCCACTAGTAGCTGTGACTACAGGTGCATACCACCACACCCAGCTGTTTTTTTTTCTTTACTTTTTGTAAAAACAGGGTCTCATTATGTTGCCCAGGCTAGACTTGAACTCCTGGCCTCAAGCAATTCTGCCACCTCAGCCTGCTAAAATGCTGGAATTACAGGTGTAAGCCACTGCACCTGGCCTAGATGCTTTTAAAACAAAAGCCAGGGTCAGGCGTGGTGGCTCAAGCCTGTAATCCCAGCACTTTGGGAGGCCGAGGCGGGTGGATCACGAGGTCAAGAGATCGAGACCATCCTGGTCAACATGGTGAAACCCCATCTCTACTAAAAATACAAAAAATTAGCTGGGCATGGTGGCATGTGCCTGTAATCCCAGCTACTCAGGAGGCTGACGTAGGAGAATTGCCTGAACCCAGGAGGCAGAGGTTGCGGTGAGCTGAGATCACGCCATTGCACTCCAGCCTGGGTAACAAGAGCAAAACTCTGTCTCAAAAAAAAAAAAAAAAAAAAAAGCCATGAAGACTTGCTGGTGAGTTCTGTTTCATGCCCTGCCACATTCATCCCCAGGGGTTGTGGAATGCTGGGCTGATTATCTCCTCTAGTTAGATAGGGATGATTTCATGTTTAATGTTATCCAAAGGTGGTGACACTTTTTGTCTTAGGTTTCCATTCTTATGGTAGCTTTGCTCTTCAGATATGCAAATAACACAACACAATCATCTCAGTTGCTTCCCTCACTCTTGAGTTCAGTATTTCATAAACTTATAAAAATATTATTGGTGGTGGTGTGGGGAGTAGAATACTGGGCCTGCAAGATCCTTCTCAGAAAGGTTTTTGTGCTCAAAGAAGTTTGTAAGATACTGTATCTTATACTGTCCCTCTTGGAGATTCAAGAGGGACACATGAGCAGATTTAAGATTCTTACTAGTCTTCCAATTTTTTTTAAGTGTGTTTGTGTAACCTAAAATTCAGACCAGGTGCAGTGGCTCACACCTGTAATCCTCGCATTTTGGGAGACCGAGGTGGGTGGATTTTCTGAGCTCAGGAGTTCAAGCCCAGCCTGGGCAACATGGCGAAACCCCATCTCTACTAAAATACAAAAAAATTAGCTGGACCTGGTGACATGAGCCTGTAATCCCAGCTACTTGGAAGCCTGAGATAGGAGAACTGCTGGAACCTGAGAGGCGGAGGTTATAGTGAGCTGAGATTGTGCCACTGCACTCTAGCTCGGGCAACAGTGGACTCCAACTCACAGAGCCCTCTCTTTCCTTTTTACCTATTAACCTCCTGTGAAAAGCACTTTTGGGAAACAAAACAGTGCCTGCCTTACCAAACTTGCTACTCTGTTTCACCCTTCCATGCCTTTTTCTATAGTACTCCCTGGGCCTGAAATTTCTTTCCCCTAACCATAAAGTCCTGGTTTCAAGTTAAAAGCTCCTCCATGACCTCAATCACACCTTGACTGCAGGGAGCGCAGCCATCCTCCACACCATCTGTAGGACCTGGGTACCATTCCATGGTTGCATTCCTCATAGTTAACTAAAACACATGTTAACATGCCTGCCTCACTTCAAAGCCTCTGAATTCTGTGTGGAGCCGGACTGCATCTGGTTCCTTCTGCATCCCAGCATCTAGCACGGTCTTGCCACAGTGCTGAGAACCCTACTTGGCCATCTCATTTGCTCCCCAGAGTCCCGCTATGATCTTCTCCATTCTTTGGGAGAAAACTGAAGTCAGTAGATGATGGAGCTAAGAGCGTTAACCCAGTTTATCAATATCGAAGATTTACATAACCTATCCACCAAGCTCTTTCCTTCTGTTAGGTGAATACACAGTGAGGGTTTGGGATAGATTTGAGAAACTATGACTTAAAACCCAAGGGAAGACCCGTGGAGGAAAAGCACCCCAAGGCTTTGATGTGAAAATAGAGCACTTGCTCCTTTGGGACGGTAAGTTTAAAAATACAGCATGACTTGAGAGAGTTTACAGCTGCTTTGTAGACTTTTCCAACTCAGAGCTAATCCCAAACAGAAAGAGATCCAGCGTCATCCATTCTGAATGCACCCTTGTATGCACCCCAGAGCAGAGATGGTCACAGACCACAAAGCAAATCCCTCTAATGTTATGTGACTCAGGGCTGGGGGATTTGCCCGTCAGCCTCAGCCCCTCATTGTCCATCTTCCTCTCCCTTGTCAAAGCCATTTGACAGCCATAGCAGCCGAGACATTTCCTTTCTCTTTGGATTTGTCTCCTTCACGCTTCTCACCCCCGGCTGTGCCCTCTTTGGCTGTTGCTTCCATTTGGCTCATCATTCTTGCTCTAAAATTGGTTTTATTTCTTGTATTTGTCTTATCTGAGGTTCTCATTACTTGAATCTCTCTCACTTGCACTTAAGAGTTTATCGTCGTTCCCATTTGGCTGCTTTTACTGCTGCCATCCATCTCACTCCACGTCTGCAGCCTCCCTGCCCCCGGTTTGCTTCCTTTGTCAAGTTTACCCTTCATGGCTGTCTTGTTCCTAATACGTGTCATAGGCTTCAGATCATTTCCACAAGGCACAGTTTTTCTGCTTGTTTTATTTGGGATTTTTGTCCTCCCTCAACAATTCACTTCATTCTTTTCCTTCTCTCCATTTTCCCAAGGATCTCATTCCCATTGTTTACAGGGATGAGTTTGCTGAATGTCTTTTCCAGTCCCTTTGCCTCTGTGGTTTTCCCTGCATCACAAAGTGCCTGATTGGGAAGGGTGATCATGACCATTAAACTTCAGGAGCATCTGTCTCAGAAGACTGTGTCTCTGGTTCATCTCCTAAAACCCTATGGGATTGCTGCCAAGGACTAGGAGCCAGCATTCTGGAAAACATCCTCCTCATCCAAAGTGGGGTCACCTGCCCCCATCTCAGAAAGCAGAAAATGAGCTTCCAAGACAGGAAAAACAACTGCTGTGATTCAGATGTGTTCCCCAAAGTTTGTATGTTGGCAACCTCTCTTCAGTGCAGCTGTGTGGAGAGGTGGGACCTTTAAGAGGTGATTAAGTCACGAGGGCTCTGCCTTAATGATGGATTAATGCATTTAAGTTTCCTTATCATGGAAATAGGTTTTTTCTTTTTTCTTTTTTCTTTTTTTTTGAGATGGTGTTTCCCTCTTGTCGCCTAGGCTAGAGTGAAATGGCATGATCTCAGCTCACTGCAACCTCCACCCTGGGGTTCAAGCGATTCTCCTGTCTCAGCCTCCTGCAGATACTTTTAGGATCCCCATTTTATAGATGAGGCAACTGAGGCAGAGATAAGTGTAATAACGTGCCTGAGGCTACACAGCTGTTACGTGACTGCATCAAGAAGAAGACTGTGTGATTGAAGAGTCGCCGCTCTTTGTCACTCTGCCTGGCTTCATCCACTCTCCCGCCAGAGGTGGCCTGGACTTGGCAGGGTCTTAGGCAAACACTTGCAAGCTATTACGTTTGTCTTTTTACATTACATGATTCAAATGATCTCCCATAGCCTTTGCCATCTCCTATTGGTTAAAAGCATGTTATGGGTCCCAGCTGCTCTGAAGAGGAGAGAATTACACAACTGTGTAGCACCAGGGGTGGCTACGTGAGGAATAGCTCAGCCGACCACAGTGAAGGTAGAAATGAAGAAGTAGAGAAGACTTCAAGCCTTCCATATCTCCTCTTATATTTCTCTCCTTTCCAATCAATTATCCTTCCTTTTTTCCTTCCCTCTCTCTATTTCATTCCAGTCTTTACACATGACTAACATTAGTTTTATTATTTTCTCTCTGTTATGAGATATATTTTACAAGCACACTGCTAATTCTCACTGGGGTTCCTAGGTTACTTATCATTGGAAGGAGGGTATATTAGTTTCCTATGGTACTGTAACAAATTACCACAAACTCAGTGGCTTAAAATATCACACATTTGTCTTCTTACAGTTCTGGATGTTAGAAAACTGAAATCAGTTTCACTGGGATGAAATCTAGGTCTTCGCAGGGCTGTGGTCTCTCTGGAAAGTCTACAGAGTAGAAAAGCCATTAGGTTTCCTATTCCAGCTTCTAGAATGACCTCCCTTGCGATTCTTGGCTCATGGCCACTTCTTTCACCTTTAAAGCCAGCAACGTAGCATCTTCAAGTCTCTCCCAGTCAAAGTCATCATATCACCTTATGTCTTCTCTGTAGAAGTAAAATCTCCCTCTGCTTTTGGTCTCTGTCTTATAAAGACAATTTATGATTGCATTTAGGGCATGTTCTGGTAATCCAAGTTAATCTCCTCATCTCAGGGTCCTTAACTTCATCACATCTGCAAAGACCCTTTTGCCATATAAGGTAACATTCACAAGTTCCAGAGATTAAGACCTGGATAGCTTTGGAGATCATTATCAGCCTACCACAGAGGGATCTATAAGCCTTTCTCTGAACCTCTGGAGAAGGAAGAGTGACTAAGAAATAGAATTTTATTGATTCGTCATAAAACAACTATCCATGGAAGAGAGAATCTGCCCTGTACTTTACCATCCCCAATTAAAAAGGCTTCCTGGCTCAATACCCATGGAACAGATAGGCCTATGCTTAGAGAACTCCACAGAATGCCAGGCACAAACAGAATCAGACAATTCTAGAGATAAAAGAACCTTCAAAAATCATCTCACCGCACCTTCTACCTTAAAAATGAGAAATCTGAGACCCAAAGGACAAAAACAGATGACTCAAATCACGTGTACGTTCTGGGGGGGATTTGAGGGAAAATACCAATCCCAGGTTCTTTCCATGATACCATACTACCACTCCAGTGGAGTTTTGGGGAGGTAATTATCTCCCCCACTAGACTGTTAGCTTTATGAGGGCATAAACAAGGAGTCAGAAAACTTTTGCTGCAAGGATTGAGAGTAAATATTTTAGACTTTCTGGTCCATAAGCTCTCTATCACAACTCAGCTCTACTGCTGTAACACAAAAACAGCCACCGACCATATATAAGTAAATGGCCATGGCATGGGTGATATGCAAATAAATGAAAATAAATATTTACATATATCTGCACATAAATGGGCATGGTGGTGTGTAAATAAGTGGGCATGGCTGTGTTCTAATAAAATTTTATTGACAAAAACAGGCAGTGGGCCAGATTTGGTCGGCCAGCCATAGTTTACTGACCCCTAGCAACAAGCAACATTAATAGATTGCTGTCTGCTAACGGCTGGACTTGTATTATCTCATTTCATCCTCACAGTCTGTAGGACATGTATTATTATCCCCATTTTATGAATGAGGAAACTGAGCCTCAGAGAAGTGGCAAAGAATACATTGTAAGTGGCAGAGCTGGGGTGAAAATCCGGACCCCCTCAGTTCAGATTCTCTGATTTTACCTGTAGGTTGGTAGTTCTCAACTGTGGATGCAATTATTACAGAATCACATGGAGAGCCTGTAAACAGTATCATAGTCTCCACCCAACTTTAGACTGTTTAAGTCACATTCTCTAGGTGTGTTCCCTGAGTATCTATATTCTTTTCATTATCCTTGCAGTACTAACTGTGGCCAGAGTTGAAGACTGCTGCTCTGAGCTGTAATGTTTAATTGTGGGTTTAATAAGGAGATGAGGATAAGGAGGATAATAACAACAGGTGAGGAAGAAAGAGGAATGAGGCCACAATATCAGTGGCAGACAGTAACATCCTCCCTAAAAAAAATATACAGAATCCACAAAATTTATAGAACCGATAAAATGGGAAAGATGGGTGATTTGCACTACAAAAGGAATTTTTCACTTGTATGTAAGAATTCTCTGCAGGGTTCTTTTATCATATTTCCTTTTGGATGATTAAGTGCATATCTAAAGACCACTAATTGCTTGAGAGAGAGTCTGGGAGGTGGAGGGCAGAGGTTTTAAACATTAAAATGTTTGGTGCCACTTCTAGTTGATAATTAGCACAAATGAAAATCAAGAACATTTCAAAGTATATCATGGAAATGGGAAAGCATCTTAATCACCCAGATTTTGGACTTGTCTCTCCTTAACATTGCTGGGTGCACCTGCATGCTATGACTGTTAAAGAAGTTAACACCAGAGTACCAGGATCATGGGATTAACAGCTGCCCCAGAGGCCTTGACATCTTCCTTTAGGCTTTAAATCCCTGAACTCTATATAAGAGGTATTTTTCCTCAAAAACCCTAAGAATGGAAGCATTCGTTTCTGGATCCATCCTGGTTCATGGCGGGGGACGGAGTGAAGATGACGAACAGGAAAATGTTGCCGTTTCAAATCACTGAGCCTAAATAGATTGGATGTGTCTCCTGTCAAGGATGAATTAATGCCTTAGACCATTAAAATTCTTGTCATTTTATCAAGGCTTTTATGACTTCTGATTTCATATTTGAGCAAGAGGTGGGGTAGGTGGGAAGAGTCTAGTCTAAGACAAGAGTAGCCAGAGACAAAGCAATACTCGTGTCCTTTTTATTTTATTTGCAAGATTTAGCAAATAAAAATACAGGATGCCCAGTTACATTTGAATTCCAGATAACCAATGAATAATTTTTGTGTGCATGTGATGGAGTCTTGCTCTGTCTCCCAGGCTGGAATGCAGCGGTGTGATCTCAGTTCACTGAAACCTCCACCTCCCAGGTTCAAGCAATTCTCCAGCCTCAGCCTCCCAAGTAGCTGGGATTATAGGCGCACATCACCACATCCAGCTAATTTTGCATTTTTGATAGAGACAGGGTTTCACTGTGTTGGCCACGCTGGTCTCGAACTCCTGACCTCAGTTGGTCCACCCACCTTAGCTTCTCAAATCCCTCAGTGGGATTACAGGTGCAAGCCACTGCACCCGGCCCCAGTGAATAATTTTTTAATATAAATGTACTCCAAATATTGCATGGGACATATGTATATGGAAAAATACTTGCTGTTTCTCTAAAATTCAAAGCTAACTGGGCATGTTGTTCTTACCTAGCAACCCTAGTCCTCCTCCCATTCACACCTGACTCCTTAGTCCCAGAATAAAGGCACATTTTGAGATAATGTTTATTTGATTGCAGTGACTCTACTACTGTAAAGGAAGGCAACTGTGGCTCCATGAGCACCATATCCCATCAAAACAAAGATTGCATTTATCAACATGTCATGTTTAAAAACAGTAATAACCAACATGTGAGCTGCTTCTGAGACAGGAATACTGGGTGTTCCCAGGAGAAGCAGGAAAATATAAAGCAGCAATTTCACAGAACACCAAGAAAGGAGCTGTGAAAATTAGTTTATTAAGGTGGACATACCCAAAGATCATAGACTGGCCGGCTTATACACAACGGGCATTTATTTCTCACCATTCTAGAGGCTGGGAAGTCCAAGAGCAGGGCTCTAGCAGATTTGGTATTTGCAGAGGGTCCTCTTCTCGTTCACAGATGGTGCTTTCTCAGTGTGTCCTCAGATGGCAGAAGGGGGCAAGGGAGCTCCCTGGAGTCCTTTTCAAAAGAACACTAATTCCATCCATGGGAGCTTCACACCTATGACCTAATCACTTCACAAAGGTCTTGCCTTCTCTGATAACACCTCATTAGGCATCAGATTTTGACATACGGATTTTGCCTAAAATTCGTCCTATAGCACAACACAAACCCATCAGGGCAAAGAAGAATTTAGCAGAAAACTAGACTCACCCTCTATTCTCTGCCCAAGGTGGGAAGAGATGAGCCTGTCCATAATTCAGGCTGGTTCCAAGTTCCTTGCCCAGGGCTCTGTGATTCACTCTAGAGATAAACAGAGGCCAGTGGACACTGGCTTACATTTCCACATGGCTGGCAGGCCTCACAATTATGGTGGAAGGCAAATGAGGAGCAAAGCCACATCTTACATGGCAGCAGGCAAGAGTGTGTGTACAAGGGAACACCCCTTTATAAAGCTATCAGAATTGTGAGACTTATTCACTATCATGAGAGCAGAATGGAAAGACCCACCTCCATGATTCAATTACCTCCCACCAGGTCCCTCCCATGACACATGGGTACTGTGGCAGCTACAGTTAAAGATGAGATTTGGGTGGGGACACAGACAAACCATATCAAGGGGCCTCTCAGGTAGGCACTTTTCTTGGCTTGGTGTTGCAGACAAGTTTCTGTTTGTGACTCTGATAGAGCAGAAGGCCTCAATCAACTTGGTATAGCTCAGCTAAGTCTTGAGTGTGTCTCAGTTTTTCAGCTGCAATATGGGGATGATGGTAATACCTACTCCCAGACTTGCTTGGAGGATAGGAAGGCTCAGACCATATGGAGTATCTACAAGGTTGCCTGGTATACAGTGTGCTCAACAAATGTTGCCCCTTAAGCATGTGATCAGGATGGAGGAGGTTAAACTACATCTGCATTCCCTCTCCTACAAAGCAACCATACTGAATACCTCATGTGAAATGGTATTATTTCACCAAAGAATTTAGTAGAAAAGTAGACTTACCCTTTATTTTCTACCTAAGGTAGGAAGAGATGAGCCTGTCCAGCACTCTGGCTGGTTCCAAACTTCCTGCCCAGGCCTCTGTGATTCACTGTACAGACAAACAGAAGCCAGTGGACACTGGCTAAAAATGTGAACTTCACCTAGAAGAAAATTTGAGGGGAAAAAATATTACAGTATCATCTTTTGCTCTGCAGTGCATGAGTTGCTCACTGTCTCCTCTTGTTAAAACTAAAGAGCTAGCTACTGGAAGGGGCTGTTTCTTTTATCAAAAATGATGTCTGTTTTTGAAAGAGTATTTATCCTTTGAAGCAGCCCAGCCTCTAAACCCTCCCACCCATTTCTTTAATTAATTTTTTCAATTTGCATTTATTAAGGATCTGCCATGTAGCAGGCTCAAAGAACTGTGAATTTAGCAACAAACAAAGCAGACCAAAGTCCTGCTGTAGCGGAACTGGGATTCCAGTGGGGGAAATACAGACAGGAGACATTATAGGCAAGTTAGAATCTGCAAGAGCTATGGGAGAAAATAAAGAGGTGCTGAGAGGAAAGAGAAAGGGTGGGTAAGGGAAAAAGCTTCCCTTTCAAAGATTTTATGTCAAGTGTAGTGGCTGACACCTGTAATCCCAGCACTTTGGGAGGCCAAGGTGAATGGGTCACTTAAGGCCAGGAGTTTCAGACCAATCTGACCATGATGGTGAAACCCCATCTCTACTAAAAATACAAAAATATTAGCTGGGCATGGTAGTGCATGCCTGTAATCCCAGCTACTCAGGAGGCTGAGGCATGAGAATCGTTTGAATCGGGGAGGTGGAGGTTGCAGTGAGCTGGGATCACACCTCTGAAGTCCAGCCTGGGCAACAGAGCGAGACTATGTCTCAAAACAAAACAAAGACTTCTCTTAACAAAGGTGGAAGAGACAGGGTGCCTGCTCTTGATACCGGGAAACTGAACATGACGAAAGCTCAGCTAATGTGCCTGTCTCTAGGATCTGGAAGTTGAACAGAGGGTGAAAAGACAGCAACCTTCAAAGATACTCCTGTAGCTGAGGCTGACTTAGTACTACAATTGCAAAATGCCAAGCAGTCAGGGCAACCACACCAGCAGAGACACCCCAGGCCAGCTGGTCCTGGCCAGGCCTTGCCTCCTCTCCTTCCTATTTGTTTCCTAAACCATAGGAATTTCACTAGCATCTCTTCTGTTGGTGAGTTTGCAACCAGAAGCTCACACCAGTACAGTCCGTCCAGAAAAGCATTAGCACCCCACATAAATCTTTTTCCCCAGGGGACACTTTTCTAGGGAGATGACACAAATAATAAAACAAGTGTTATCAATTATTACTTGTCTGGGCAAGAAGTGGAGGGGATAAAGGAAAAGTATGCCCCAGGCTACAATAGTTTGGACACAAATAAACAGAAACCTGGTGGATAACTGGGAGACTTGCTTGGATATTTTAAGCTTCCCATCCTTCAATAATGGATTATCTTATGCAGACTGACGATGTAATAGTTCCATGGGGTTTTATTATCCCCCATGAAAAACCAAGATTGTGCATTTTCCCTTCTGCCAGATACATAAAAAAGCAGGAGACCAAAATGGGATCTATGCAGTGGCGGGGGGGACAGTCAATTTCCCTCTCATCATGGGATCTCTCAGCAGGTAAATATTGATTACATTTTCCTAGTGCCTCAAGCCATTATTTCTGATACAACTGCTTGCTTCCAGATAAGAATTTTCCTCCCTCGTCTCCATGGGGATATCAGACAGAATGAGGGGGAAATTTTCCCTAAAGAAGCTTGGCAGAAAAACACCTTCTAATTATGAGCATTTAATTCACATCCCCAATACTGATATCCTTGGGAAATGACAGCAAGTATCCACCCTGAAGATAATTCTTCACTCAGTGCCACCTGCTATTTAGGAAGAAAAGAGCACCAGCCCTGATCCAGAAGGTGGAGAAAAAGCCAGAAACTCATTGACTGTTGAAAAACATGCCAGAGGCCTGGTGCTGTTGGGTAGTGAAAGTATTAGGGTGAGAAGATGGCAAGAATTTTATAGTGGAATTGGCAAGAGCTGGTGATTAAACCTTTAATCCCATGCATGGTGCTAATACTATTTTGCTAGTATGCTAGCAGGTGCACACTATCAAATCCCGTCTTGAGCAGAAATGCATTGCAGACAAGGTTTATGCACAGTGCCCAAGGACATCCTCCCCTGACAATAGCTCTGAGGTCATGAGTGAGAGAGAGAAACAAATGTTGAGAGCCTTGGTTTCATGCTTATCTGAAGAATCTCCATCTTCAGGGCCTGAGTGCCTACCAAGTACCAAGTTCTCATAGTAAAATTGCAAGACACATTAATTCAATGGAAGAAACATCCCTGCCTTAGTTTGGGTTCCACCTAGCAAGATGGAGCACACAACTTAGAATTATTTGGCACCCCTGGGACTGCAGAGGTTACAGTATTATCCACCAACTCCATCTGCCATTGGGTGAGCTCCAGGGACATTAACTCTTCAGTGTTTCCAGCCTGCCCTCTGTGCTGGGTGTCTGATCTTGTGGCCAGAAAAGCCCTCAAGAAGAAAGCTGCAAATATTAAGTAAGCAACCTTCAGCTTTCAAAGGAGAGTACCCAAGGGATGTGGGTGGAGTACCGAGAACATCTATTCCAGCCCCACCAGTGTATTTGGGGGATCTGTTGTTAAAATTCCCTATTCAGGTGTTGACCCATAGTCATTTAGTATGAACGAAAGAACCCAAATTTCTACTGCAGAAAGGAAGAAGGCCTATGAAGCTAGTTAAACTTCCTAAAAGTGGTCTTTTTTATCTGCCTCATCAGAAAATGACGTTTTTGCTATTCACTTCATGGAATTATGATGAATGAAGTTATGTCACCCCACCTACAACCTTGCTAAAACTATTCAATGACTTCCAACATCTCTTAAGATTAAAGCCTAAATCCATTGTGTGGTCCACAAGGCAGTGCATAATCAATCTCTTCCTACTTCCTCCTCCCTCCTCCCTCCTCCCTCTCCATCCATATTCCTTCTCCCACTGCCCACTTCTTGCACTTCCTATCATGTCCTCCCCATCGCATTCTATGTGCTCAGACTTCAGTGACCATTCCTTCCTCTCTGAGGGTCACTTACTCCCTCCCACCAAGTGGTCTTTACACATGTGTGCTCCTCTGTCTAGAATGCTTGCCATCACAACTACCACCACTATCACCATCTCTGTCCCCTATCCTGTCAATGGATACCCATTTTAGAGTTTTCAGTGCAAACATTACACCTCCAGACAGGCAATACTGGATAGTTTAATTCTGAGGTTAAAATTGCCATACTCCCTGCAGGTATCAGTACAATACTCTCAGAGGGCAGAATCATGAATGCATCAGAAGCCTAAAAAATGGGTACACTCTTTGACCCAACTATCTACATGTAAGAATTTGTTCTAAGCAAATGCTTCCTTCCAATGCAGGTAAAAAGATCAAGGGTGTTTATTTCAGGAGAGACGATGGAAGGGAGGGAAGGTAAAGGAAACCAGGAAAGAAATGAAACTAAATATCCAACACTAGGTTTAGTGTTATATACATATACACACACATACACATATATACATATTGATATGATTTGACCATGTCCCCACCCAAATCTCATCTTGAATTGAAGCTCCCATGATTCCCATGTGTTGGGAGAAGGACCCGCTAGGAGATAATTGAATCATGGGGGTGATTTTCCCCATACTGTTCTCATCACAGTGAAGAAGTCTCACAAGATATGATGATTTCATAAGGGGTTTCCCCTTTCACTTGGCTGTCATACTCTTTCTTGCCTGCCACCATGTAACACATGCCTTGCTCTTCTGCCATGATTCTGAGACCTTCCTAGGCCATGTGGAACTTTGAGTCAATTAAACCTCTTTTCATTTAAAAATTATCCAGTTTCAGGTATGTCTTTATCAGCAGTGTGAAAACGGACTAATATGTATGTATGTATACATACATATTATTATATATATATATTATATCTATAGATACATCTCCAATGGAATACTACTACTTAACCATGAAAATTGATGATACATATGTATAATTACTGATATGAAAAGAGGTTTGTAATATATCAGTAATTTGAAAAATGAATCACAGAATCCTATATTCAGTACTATTATGTTCTGTAGGTATGTTCAGCAAGATCTCAAATATATTGGAGGGATGTGTTTGCAGGCATGACCACAAAATGTTTGGCAATATTTAAAATGAATTTCTTCTCTTCTCCTCCTCTTCTTCCTTTGATTCTGTGTCATCTAAGTTTTCTACATCAAACTTAATAAAAAGGAATTCTGAAGAAGTAATAAACTGGACACATTCAGCCACCCCCAAAAATTGCCCTTTCAGTAATCTGCATCTTTTCCCTTGGTTGAGGGTAAGAAAAATCACATTACAGGGATTAATCATGGAGAAACAGCCCTTCAAATGAAGGAAAACTTAGGGACTGGTCTCCTCTCTTCCCCTTCTATCCTTTTCAACCTCTGTTTTTGCATGGATGACTCCTTCTCCAAGATCCTTTCCTCTCCCCACACACAATTCCATGTAACTCCAAGTGCCAATTAAATCAGAAAGGAAATGCAGAAGATTCAACCTCAAACTAAGAGGTTCTCCATCCTTCACACTCATGGATAATCCCCCAAGGTTATAACCAATTCGAGGCACCTTAGTTCCTTTTCAACTGCATCTGTCAGAGCTGTTCTGAGGAGTTCACGGTCTTTAAAAACCGGAGCCCAGGATGGTCGAAACCAAAAGGGGATAAGCATATGTTTTTGCAAGGTGAAAAAAATTGTCCTATATGGAACAGTTAAAATAAATCAATAAAAGCAGTTTCAGACAAGCACTGCAGAGAAAAACTGCTAATTGCTGGTATTACCATTGATAGTATTCATTTGAGACTTGTGTTTAGTAAAGGCAGTTGCTTAGTCCCATTACATAACCATTTACAAAGAAAGGTGGGGGGAAACATTCTCAGCTCAGAAAAAAGGTTTGAAAGAAAATGAGACAAGTGATATTTTCTGGGGATTTACTGAGACAAGTCTGCACAGAAAACAATATGAACATGCTCAGTTTCATACAAATACCCATTCTCACATGGCTTTATTCTCTGCATGTAAATTTCAAGTTTGAAAGACCTCAGACAGAGACCCTTTTAAGAGACTTCTCTGCACTCTAAAGGTTTCCTCCTTATCAAAAGGGAAATTTGTTCTTAGTTAAGTCCTTTGGGGGGAAAAAAAATATATATATATAAAATATATATATATATGTGTGTGTGTGTGTGTGTGTGTGTGTGTGTGTGTATAAAATATTTTATATATATAAAATAAAACCACAGAGCTGAATGCCACAGAGTGAGGACTCCATAATCCTGAAGACCTAGGTTCAAGATCCATTTCTTCCCCAAAATAGCTCAGTGATACTTGGCAGGTTCCTGGAGGTTTCTGAGCATCTTTCCTCATATGTAAAATGAACATAATACTACCTCATAGAGATATATAAATCTACATCTGCATAATGCACTCCATCAGCCAGCATTTAACCAGGAAAAAGAAACCACTTGAGCATTTCAAACAGCAGGATTTCTAGTTTGTTTGTTTTAGACGGAGTTTAACTATTTTTGCCCAGACTGGAATGCAGTGATGCAATCTCAGCTCACTGCAACCCCTGCCTGCCAGGTTCAAGTGATTCTTTAGCCTCAGCCTCCCGAGTAGCTGAAATTACAGGCGGCTGCCACCATGCCCTGCTAATTTTTGTATTTTTAATAGAGATGGGGTTTCACCAGGTTTGCCAGGCTGGTCTCAAACTTCTGACCTCTGGTGACTCACCCACCTTGGCCTCCCAAAGTGCTGGAATTACAGATGTGAGCCACCACCCCCAGCCAGCAGGATCTTACACAGGGAATTAGTTGCACAGGTGACAAAGGACTGAGATGCTAAATGGGACAGTGAGGCAATCCTATTTTAATGCAAGACCTTTAAAAGTTTAGATTGATGCAGAAAAAGATTCCATGATGAAGAAAACATCAAAATTCTAAATAAAGACAGGATCCAACCCTGCAGTTGCACAATCCAGCGTCATTTGCTTCATCTGGCCCTGTCAGATATTAATAAAGAGCAGAAATCTACTACAACACCTGGAGCAAGGGACAAAGGGAGAAGGGGTATTAACAAAGCCCGGGGCAAAGGCTAAGCCCATGCCATGGCATCTTGAGGCACAAAGGAGACACAGCTGCTGCAGAGATGCCAGGGGAGACAGAGAGAGGAAGGAACGCCGTGGTTTCTCCCTTCCTCCTGCCTCCCAGGCTTCCATCAGCACCTCTCATTGGCCAAATTCAGCTGCAAGTCCACCTAATGTGGGAGCTTGGAACCACGTCTATAGGAGGGAACAAGAAGTAGATCTAAGGCCAAACGGGCCCAGGAAGGCTGGGTTCTTTACTCGGTTTCTCTCTCACCTTCTCACCTTGAATGTCCAGAAGTAACTATTCATAAAGGTGAGCACAAGAGATCAATTCCAAATATGTTTTAAAGGAGGAGTTTGAAGATAATTTTTTGATGAGTTGAATATGGAGGGTAAGAGAGGTTAACATCAAGGCTTTGAGCCTGAGCCTCAAGAAGCATGGACTTCCGTATTCACTAAATCTCCGTATTAACTGAAATCAGGTGAATTGTAAGTGAGGCATAGTGGGAATTCATGAGAATGAATTGGGTAGTGGGAATTCATGAGAATGGCATCATACATGCTGAGTTTGAGATGCATATTAGTTCGTTCTTACATTGCTATAAAGAATTACCTGGCCAGGCATGGTAGCTCACCTCTGTTATCCCAGCACTTTGGGAGCTCAAGGCGGGTAAATCACCTGAGCTCAGGAGTTCAAGACCAGCGTAGCCAGTGTGGTGAAAGCCCATCTCTTCTAAAAATACAAAATTAGCCAAGTGTGGTGGCGGGCACCTCTAGTCCCAGCTACTTGGGAGGCTGAGGCAGGAGAATCACTTGAACCCAGGAGGTGGAGGTTGCAGTGAGCCAAGATTATGCCACTGCACTCCAGCCTGGGCAATAGAGCAAGACTGAATCTCAAAAAAAAAAAAAAAAAAAAAAAAAAAACCAAAAAACTACCTGATGGCCGGGTGTGGTGGCTCACACCTGTAATTTCAGCATTTGGGGAGTACAAGGCAGGCAGGTTACTTGAAGTCAGGAGTTTGAGACCAGCCTGGCCAACATAGTGAAACTCTGTCTCCACAAAAAAATACAGTTAGCCAGGCATGGTATGGTGGCTGTAATCTCAGCTACTCAGGAGATTGAGGCAGGAGAATTGCTTGAACCCAGGAAGCAGAGGTTACAGTAAGCCAAGATCACATTACTGCCCTCCAGCCTAAGGGACAGAGGGAGACTTCAAAAAAAGAAAAAACTACCTGAGATTGGGTAGTTTCTAAAGAAAGAGGTTTAATTGACTCACAGTTTCACACACTATGCAGGAGGCATGGCTTGGGAGGCCTTAGGAAATACAATCATAGCTAAAGGGGAAGCAAATACGTCTACATGTGACAGAGAGAGTAAAGGGGGATGTGATGTGCTACATACTTTCAGAAAACCAGATTTTCTGAGGACTCACTCACTATCACGAGAACAGCAAGGGGAAAATCCACCCCCATGATCCAGTCACTTCCCACCAGGTCACTCCTCCAACACCGGGAATTACTATTCAACATGAAATTTGGGTGGGGACACAGAGCCAAACCATATCAAGATACCACATACAAACCCAAGTGGAACAGTCAAGAGGCAGTTGGATAGATGAGTCCAAAGCCCAAGAAATAGATCTGTGCCAGAAATGTAGCTCTATTGACCTATAAATATATTTAGTAATATGGCTTCACCAACTTCATGTATTCGTCTCAGTACTTGTATTCAGAAATCCAACTCCAGCTAGTTTAAGGAAGAGCAAAAAATGTATTGACCACAGATCTGAATGCCTAGATGCAGTGGTTTCAGATATAGGCAGATTCTGGGGCTCAAACATTGTCAAGTGTCTCTCCCCATCTCCTAGCTCTGCTTTTCCTCTTTGTTGGCTCCATGTGCAAACAAGCCCACCTGCTGTGATAGGAGACATAGCTACAAAAAGCACCAATACATTCTTTTTGACGGAGACAAAATTAGCATAACATAACCTCATCAGTTTAAGTGTACAACTCAATTTAGTACCTTCACAGTGTTGTACAACCATCACATCTATCTAGTTTCAAAACATTTCATCACTTCAAAAAGAGAAACCATATCCATGAAGTGATCTCTCCTCTTCCTCCCTTCCCTCAGTCCCTGTTTTCTGTCTCTGTGAATTTGCCTATTCTGCATATTTAATATAAGTGAGATCATACGATCTATGACCTTCTGTCTCTGGCTTAGTGCACTTAGCAGAATGTTTTCCAGGTTCATCCATATAGTTGCCTGTATCAGTACTTCATTCCTTTTTATGGTCGAATAATATTCTATTATATGGATATATTACATTCTGTTCATCGATTCATCAGTTGATGGACAAATTTGAATTGTTTCCCATTTGAGCTATTTTGAATTGTACTGCTATGAAATTCATAAGCAAGTTTTGTTTGAATGCCTGTTTTCAGTTATTTTGGGTATATACCTAGGAGTGAAGTTGCTGGGTTATATGATAATTCTGTTTTTAACTTTTTGAAGAACTGTCTCACATGGTCCTAACAACCACCAGAGGAATAGAGTTTCTCCATCTATCTAGAAAGATCCAGAAAAGTACTTTTGAGTCTCATTAGCCTGTCTTTGCTCACATGTCCATTCCTGAACCAACCATTGTGAACAGGAAGATGAAATACTCTTTGATTAAAATATGTCCACATCTACAGTGAAGAAAGCTCTCTACTAAGACCACATGAAGTCAGGAAGCAGATTAGGTGGTTCATTCAAAGGAAAAATCAAAGTGGTGTTAGCAGAAGAGAGAAGAGATAGTAGAAGACCAAAACAAGAGATGCTCACCTTGCCAAGGAAGCAATAAACAACTGCTTTAGATCATCATGTGAGAATGTGTGATGGGCACATAATACACGTCAGGCACCATAGTACTTTGCAGAGATTATTTTCCTCATTGCATAGATGAGAAAAATGAAGCTCAGAGAATTTAAGTAACTTGTCCAAGGTCACACTGTTAGAAGGTGGTTGAGCTGGGACATGAACCCACGTCTCTCAAATGCCAGAGCTTCTATGCTTTTCCATATTCCATGCTGGTGTTTTACCAAGTGGAAAGCATTGGGCATGAAATAATCTGGATGACTGCTTAAAGGGTCAGTGTCCTAAAATTCATACTAGGTACCAAAGTCTGTATTTTTTCTTTTTTTGAGACAAGGTCTCCCTTTGTCACCCAGGCTGGAATGCAGTGGTGCAATTATAGTTCACTGCAGATTTGACCTCCTGGGCTCAAGCAACCCTCTCACCTTAACCTCCTGAGTAGCTGGGACCAGAGGCATGCTCCACTACTCCCAGCTAATTTTTTAAGTTTATGTAGAGACAGGGTCTTGCCATGTTGCCCAGGTTGGTCTCCAATTCCTAGGCTCAAGTGATCCTCCCACCTCAGCATCCCAAAGCGCTGAGATTACAGGCATGAGCCACTATGCCTGGCCCAAAAATCTCTATATATTCATTCACAGATACACACACATATCTCCCAGTTGCATGAAAAGAATATACATAACCCTCTTTCTCCCATCACGTGGCACATAAAGCCAATGTTAAAGATACTCTTTTCTCTTCATTAAAATCAATGG
Organism: Saguinus oedipus; assembly: GCA_031835075.1. Lineage (NCBI taxonomy): Eukaryota > Metazoa > Chordata > Mammalia > Primates > Cebidae > Saguinus > Saguinus oedipus. The sequence continues at coordinate 12,053,309 of CM063179.1, read as the reverse complement.
CTAAATCACTTACCAGTCAATGGATCCCCCAAAGTAGTCAGAACTCCGGAAGTCCACTTGAGCACCTTCTCCGCTACACAATGAAATCTGTCATCTCTTCAGAGTGTGAAAATTAAATTTCATTTGCAAAGCTTCTCAGGTCCATCAGAAGTGGAACTTCAGTTGTTGAGCCATATTATTTCTCTTGAACATCAAAACTTTTTTTCCTAAAGCATTTAGAGTGATTCAACTACAAAGGATTGTTTTTCAGAAATGGCAAGAATCTGCCGAGCTCTCTGTACTCTGGGCAAAATTTCAGTCCTGTTGTTAACATGGTACCTTGTCTCCCTCCTCTGTCTGAGATGGGAACAGGAAGAAACCTTACATTACAATGGTAATCCATAATAAGATTGTACTTTTTCTGCACATTACATCTCACGGGATCATTGTCTTTTATCTCCTGCAAATGACAGTCCAGCTTCTCTGGGCCCCTTAGTTGCTTCATGGGAAATGTTACCAAACAGCTTGTCTCTAACGATGTTTTATAATTGTAGCAGAAATCCAATGTTAATAGAGCTATCTGACTGAAGAGGTGCATGAGCCCTGTGTATCCAAATATACATTCACCAACGACACAAAAATATGCGTGATGTTTATTCATTCTGATATTTTGTATATATACATAAAAAAGTAAGTATCTACTTTGATTATGCACAAATATGAAACTATCACAGTCTCCAGGGAAAAAGGTCATCCTGTTTATTCTCCACTAGACATTCTATAGCTCCATGCTGTCATAATTTTTAAGTACTCTTTCATTTTTTTTTCTGAAATATTCCTCCCCTTGTCTCCACTTATCCAAATACATCCTTCAGTTGCCTTCTGAGACCACTCCAGCTTGCAATAATTTCACCCTTCAATGGCATTTGACTGTACCTTCCATTTGGCAATTACTCATGAGCTTCCTTGTGACACTGCCTGTGTTCTTCAACCAAGCTGGTTTTACTGTTCACATTTTTGTCAAGGTCCTGACCCTAGCTCCCTTCCTCCCCTGCACTCCCTTTATCCACCACTTAACTTCAGCCACACTGTTGGATGTTATGTATCTCTATGGAAGCCCCAAACAATGGCTCACATTAACTACAGATATCAAGAGTTCTTGAGGGTATTGAAAAACATTCCATGAATTGTCAGTGGCTAAGCCAAGCAGGAAAGGGATGGAGGTCAATTAATGATAAAGATAGTGAGTAGAAGAGGTTAACCTTTTTCGTAATCATAGCTTTACCTAGCTTAGAGAAACCATAAAAACAGCTCCCTATGTGGCTGTCCATGGTTCTGAAATCTCTGCCACCATAGACAACTTATCACCTACGATTGCCTTGGCCTTTACCTCCTTAACTACAGCTACCATTGATTCGATTCATGTGGTTTGACCCCTAACTTAGCCTGACTTCAACTAAAATGTCTTCTGAACAATCTGTTTCTCATATCAGCAGTCTTGGGAAACAACAGTGAGTAAAAGTATGGACTCTGGATCAGATTGTCTGGGGTGGAAGCCCAGATCCAACATATGAAGAAAGCTACTTAATGCCATCTGTCATCTGGGAATAGTAGTACTATGTACTTCATCGGGTTGTTTAAGGAATTAAATGAGAGTCTATATAAAGAGTTTTGCACAGTCCCTGAAACATAGTTAAGTTCCCAATAAATTTAGCTTTTTGTCATAATGATGGTATCTTGGATCCTTAACTACATGGAAGGTATTTAAAGAAAGACACTGAATCTTATTCTTCATTACCCTCCATATGAATATAGAATAGAAGGACGGGTGAAAGCTTTGAAGTAATCCAGAATGGATCCAAATTTTGGCTTCACCACATAGTAGCTGTATGATATTAAGCAATTTACTTAACCTTTCAGAGCCTCCCTTTCCTATTTATAAAGTAGATTAAATTATATCCATTTGTCAGTTTTAAATATTCTAGAAAATATATGTGGACACCTGGATTGAAATATGTGTGCAGTAAACACTGATTGTTGTGTTTATGGCTATGAATTTTAAATGAATGCAAAAAGTTATTATTTCTAATCATCTATCACAGTCTGTGAGAGTCAGGAGTGCATATTAAGGATGAGCAGTGCAGATCTGATGCTTCCTTTTGAAAGGTCCATTTCTCTGGAAGAGCTTGATGACATTCCTTTGTACAGTAGATCAGTTATTTAAGGCTGCTAGGGCCTTATTTATCAACTCAATTTCTTTACAAAGAAGATAATTTTTTTTTTTTTTTTTGCCAATCAATGAGAGCTTGTAAGGTTGCTGAGGTTGGTTGGCCTTGAACTCTTGGCCTCTCCTTCGCAAGCGCCACGACATCCGGCCGGAGCCACTTTGGGCCCCCAAGAAGATAATTTTTTATGGGGGAATTCTGATCATACCTCTGCACACACTAATATGGCTGAGTAACCTGGGTAAGTTAGGTCAAAAGGGGACTCAATAATGACTATACGTTATTCTGCATGGGGAAAAAATATTTCTGATTGTGGATCTGGTGCTATCATTCAGTGTATTCAATGCCCGAAGTGTTGACTGTAAGTACTTGAGTCAAATTCCTGTTAATTGACACCATTTTAGAGAAATGTGGAGACTGTCAAAAACACATTTGTAAATTATAACTTTGGAAATCATTCTCATACTAATAAACCGCTTCTGAGGCACCTCCTCTAATAGACGGTTCTTTGGAGGTTAAAAGAAGAATTGTCTATTGCACTTCATAATTCCAACTGTGTGCTAATTAGGATCAGATGGGAAATGGCAAAAGAAATGAGGACAGCAAGATAAGTCTTCCAGATAGATTATATGCCAAGTAAAAAAGCTCTAAGAAATGCCTCTAGCATGCAGTGTTATTTTTCCCATCTAGGGCACACCCCTCCATTTATCAAGCATGATCTAAAGAATCAACTTCAGATGTGTTTTCAAAGGAGTAAGGCCTCAGACAGAGTTCCTGTTAGTCACTCAGATCCCATGAAAATAATAAATCTGTGGGAAACATGGCATCACTCTGCCCACAATATGCTCTGCTCCCAGAATCCTTACCCAAGCATGCATAGGACTTGTAAACCTAAGGTTCCAAATGCCTAAGACACCAGAAAGTTAAAAGTGATCATATTGAAAAGTTCCCCCAACCCAAATATCTTCTGCTGCTTCTACCACCCTGAGAGTATCTGTAAAGGTCTAAAACATGTTCTCAGAAGAAAATACTGGCCAGCCACAGTGGCTCATGCCTCTAATCCCAGCACGTTGGGAGGCCAAGGCACGAAGATCACTTGAGACAGGCATCCAAGACCAGCCCTAGTGACATGGCGAAACATCGTCTCTATCAAAAAAATTTTTTTGATTAGCCATGCACTACTTGGGAGGCTGAGGTAGGGGGATTGCTTGAACCTTGGAGACCGAGGTTGCAGTAAGCTGTGATCACACCACTGCACTCTATCCTGGGCCATAGAGCTAGACTCTTGTCTCAAAAAAAAAAAAAAGAAGAAGGAAATATGGGGCGTGCAATCTACCAATATGTCACCAAATACCAAAATTTATTTCTAAGTTCCACAGTGGTTTGAAAAGATCGAGGAACTAAAGGAAATGGAAAAGAGCACAGGAATATGGTTAAGAACATTAACTTGGAGTTAGACAAATCTAGGTTTACATCCTATCAGCACCACAACCTGTCCATGTTGAGTTACTTATTTCTCTATAGCTCAGTCTCAACCTTTGTAAAGTGGGGATGATAATAAAAGCGCATATACAGTAAAGTTGTAGTGGGCATTAAATCACATAATCCATATCAGGCACCTAGCTCAGAGCCAGCAGATGGTATATAGTCAATACATTGTTTATATAAGCATTTTCAGTACATAATATGCATGATCTCATTTAATTATACAACACTATGAGGTAGGTATTATCTCTGTCATCTATTTTGAGAGCAAGAAAACTGAGGCAAAAACGAGAAGGATTTTTGGGTTTAGCAGCTAGGAAGTGGCCAAGACTTAAGCCTAGGTCAGCCTAACTCAGACAACTTTAATCAACTTTTTTTTTTTTTTAATTTTTTAAATTTTTATTGCATTTTAGGTTTTGGGATACATGTGCAGAGTGTGCAAGATAGTTGCATAGGTACACACATGTCAGTGTGCTTTGCTGCCTTCCTCCCCTTCACCCACACTTGGCATTTATCCCCAGGCTATCCCTCCCCAGCCCCCCCCACTGTCCCTCCCCCCTTCCCCCCAATAGACCCCAGTGTGTAGTAGACCCCCTCCCTGTGTCCATGTGTTCTCATTTTTCTCACCCGCCTATGAGTGAGAATATGCGGTATTTGTTTTTCTGTTCTTGTGTCAGTTTGCTGAGAATGATGTTCTCCAGATTCATCCATGTCCTTACAAAGGACACAAACTAATCATTTTTGATTGCTGCATAATATTCCATGGTGTATATGTGCCACATTTTCCCAGTCCAGTCTATCATCAATGGGCATTTGGGTTGGTTCCAGGTCTTTGCTATTGTAAACAGTGCTGCAATGAACTTTAATCAACTTTTAACGCAAAAAGGTGAAGCCCTTGGTATTCTACCACCCCAGTTACACAGCCCTCACTGATGGACATATTTGGCCACACCTACAAGCCAAGAGGAACATGGCTGTGACCTCCAAGTTGCAAAATGGAATAATTATTAAAAATTGTATACTCTGTACAACTTTATCACCTTAGGACACAAGAACAAAATTCAACCTCTTTAACAGAAACACTTCCACATTTCAAAGATTGCAAATGTAAAATTTTCTATTTTCATAAAATCAAGATCCTAAGAGATAGAGTTTCTAGACTGCCAACTCTGCAACCCCTTCATTGTACAGCTCTGAAAAGGCGGGGAAAGTAAGACTGCATTAACTGAGCATTTACTGAGCGTCAGGTGGTGTGCCACATGCTTTATAAATCTTACCACTTCATCCATTAACTAATACTAAGAGATAAGGATAATAGTCGTGCACTGCAAAACAACATTTCCATCAACAACAGACTGCATGAATGACAGTGGTCCTACAAGATTACAAAACCACAATTTTACTGTGCCTTTTCTATGTTTAGAGTCAAAGATACTTACCATTGTGTTACAATTGCCTAGAATATTGAGTACAGTGACATGCTGTACATGTGTGTAGCCCAGGAGCCATAGGCTATGGCATATAGCCCAGGTGTGTAGAAGGCTACACCATCTAGGTTTGTGTAAGTGCACTCTAGAATAGTCCCACAACAGAATCACCTAAAGACACACTTCTCAGAATATCTCCCCATTCTTTTTTTTTCATATATTTTATGTCGTTTTAGGTTTTGGGGTACATGTAAAGAACATGCAGGATCATTGAATAGGTACATACATGACAATGTGGTTTGCTGCCTTCCTTCCCATCACCTATATCTGGCATTTCTCCCCATGTTACCCCTCCCCAACTCCCCATCCCCTACTGTCCCTCCCCTAGTTCCCCCTTGCAGACCTCAGTGTCTGATGCTCCCCTCCCTGTGTCCATGCATTCTCATTGTTCAACACCCACCTATGAGTGAGAACATGTGGTGTTTGATTTTCTGTTCTTCTGTCAGTTTACTGAGAATGATGGTTTCTAGGTTCATCCATGTCCCTACAAAGGACACAACTCATCGTTTTTTATGGTTTGCATAGTATTCCATGGTGTATATTTGCCACATTTTCCCTGTCCACTCTATCATCGATGGGCATTTGGTTGGTTCCAAGTCTTTGCTATTGTAAACAGTGCTGCAATGAGCATTTGTGTGCATGTGTCCTTATAATATATACCCAGTAATGGGATTGCTGGGTCAAATGGAATTTCTATTTCCAGATCCTTGAGGAATTGCCACACTGGCTTCCACAATGGTTGAACTAATTTATACTCCCACCAACAGTGTAAAAGTGTTCCTATTTCTCCACATCCTCTCCAGCATCTGTTGTCTCCAGATTTTTTAATGATCACCATTCTAACTGGTGTGAGATGGTATCTCAATGTAGTTTTGATTTGCATCTCTCTAATGACCAGTGATTGAGAGTGAGTGAGAATAGGCGGTATTTCGTTTTCTGTTCTTGTGTCAGTTTGCTGAGAATGATGTTTTCCAGATTCATCCATGTCCCTACAAAGGACACAAACTCATCGTTTTTTTATGGTTTGCATAGTGTTCCATGGTGTATATGTGCCACATTTTCCCAGTCCAGTCTATCATTGATGGGCATTTGGGTTGGTTCCAGGTCTTTGCTATTGTAAACAGTGCTGCAATGAACATTCGTGTGCATGTGTCCTTATAGTAGAACGATTTATAGTCCTTTGGATATATACCCAGTAATGGGATTGCTGGGTCAAATGGAATTTCTATTTCTGAGGCCTTGAGGAATCACCACACTGTCTTCCACAATGGTTGAACTAATTTACACTCCCACCAACAGTGTAAGAGTGTTCCTATTTCTCCGCATCCTCTCCAGCATCTGTTGTCTCCAGATTTTTTAATGATCGCCATTCTAACTGGCATGAGATGGTATCTCAATATGGTTTGGATTTTCATCTCTCTAATGACCAGTGGTGATGAGCATTTTTTCGTATGTTTGTTGGCCTCATGTATGTCTTCTTTTGTAAAGTGTCTGTTCATATCCTTTGCCCATTTTTGAATGGGCTTGTTTGTTTTTTTCCTGTAAATCTGTTTGAGTTCTTTGTAAATTCTGGATATCAGCCCTTTGTCAGATGGGTAAACTGCAAAGATTTTTTTCCCATTCTGTTGGTTGCCGATTCACTCTAGTGACTGTTTCTTTTGCCATGCAGAAGCTGTGGAGTTTGATTAGGTCCCATTTGTCTATTTTGGCTTTTGTTGCCAATGCTTTTGGTGTTTTGGTCATGAAGTCCTTGCCTACTCCTATGTCCAGAATGGTTTTGCCTAGATTTTCTTCTAGGGTTTTTATGGTGCCGGGTCTTAGGTTTAAGTCTTTAATCCATCTGGAGTTAATTTTAATGTAAGGTGTCAGGAAGGGGTCCAGTTTCTGCTTTCTGCACATGGCTAGCCAGTTTTCCCCACACCATTTATTAAACACGGAGTCCTTTCCCCATTGCTTGTTTTTGTCAGGTTTATCAAAGATTGTATGGTTGTAGATATGCTGTGTTGCCTCCGATGCCTCTGTTCTGTTCCGTTGGTCTATATCTCTGTTTTGGTACCAGAACCATGCTGTTTTGATTACTGTAGCCTTGTAGTATAGTTTGAAGTCCGGTAGTGTGATGCCTCCTGCTGTGTTCATTTTACTTAGAATTGACTTGGCTATGTGGGCTCTCTTTTGGTTCCATATGAAGTTCAAAGTGTTTTTTTCCAGTTCTGTGAAGAAAGTCAATGGTAGCTTGATGGGGATAGTGTTGATTCTGTAAATTACTTTGGGCAGTATGGCCATTTTCACAATATTGATTCTTCCTAACCATGAACATGGAATGTTTCTCCATCTGTTTGTGTCCCTTTTCAATAATTAAACTTTATTTTTAGTGTTTTGTAATTTCTAAGGACATAAAGATCCCATGGGAAGAGAATTTTGCACTCCACCAAGGCTCAGGAAGGGTGAGGACATAGGAGTTATGGAGAAGTTTAGTTTAGACTGCTTAAGAAGAGAAGAAAGAAGCTTCTACTTTACCCAGAATTGTTAATGAGAGCAAAATACATGGAGGAAAGTCAGTGTTTCTGGGAAAGAATTTCTGTTTCTGGGACTTAATGCCCACCCAAGTCTCCATGATGGCATCAACGCCATTCATTCGTTAATTTTTCTTAAGGCATGCTGGCTTTGGGAAAGTCCAGTGTGGTATACTGAAAGAAGCTTTGGGGACATCTCCAGGAGCACAAATCTCATCACAGGCTATGTGAATGGTGCTCCTGAAGTGGTACTGAGTTTAAAAAAATCTGCATTTTAATGCTTGTTTTCCTTCTGAGTAACGTTTCCTTGCCCAGTTCCTTCTGGGCAAGCCACCTTAACTCTGACCCTCCCAGCTTACTCCCAGTGAAACAGGCTAATACAGTCCTGTGTCATGTAAGAATGGGGAGATATTCTAAACAGCTTGGTACTGGTACCAAAACAAAGATATAGACCAATGGAACAGAAGAGAGGCCATCGAGGCAATGCCACACTTCTACAACCATCTGATCTGTGAAAACCTCACAAAAACAAGCAACGGGGAAAGGATTCCCTGTTTAATAAATGGTATTGGGAAAACTGGCTAGCCATGTGCAGAAAGCAGAAACTGGACCCCTTCCTGACACCTTACACTAAAATTAACTCCAGATGGATTAAAGACTTAAACATAAGACCTAACACCATAAAAACCCTAGAAGAAAATCTAGTCAAAACCATTCAGGACATAGGCATAGGCAAGGACTTCACGACTAAAATACCAAAAGCATTGGCAACAAAAGGCAAAATAGATAAATGGGGAAGGGAGCTTGGGAGGGATAGCCTGGGGAGAAATGCCAAATGTGGGTGAAGGGGAGGAAGGCAGCAAAACACACTGCCATATGTGTACCTATGCAACTATCTTGCATGCTCTGCACATGTACCCCAAAACCTAAAATGCAATTAAAAAAAGAAAAAATAAATAAATAAAGTTTCATGTTGTACAAAACTTAAAAAAGAAAAGAGGTGTACTGTGTGAAAAGTTATACTTGAGGCTTTGCCAATGCAAAGGGACAACAGATCTCACCAGTAGGATGATACCTTTTGCTAGTGCTATGGAATTGTGATGAAATTGCCATCAAACAAATTACACCATACCATAGAAAGATGTATCAGCACTTTTTGAGTAAATCTGCTTTCTTGTAGCTTAGTAACTTAGCTCTAAAAATTTGTTCTTGAATACAACCTGACTTGCAAAGTACTATTTTTAAACTCTACTTCCTTTAAGAGCACTAATCTCCCTTTCCTACCAATTGCCAAACTAAAACACTTTCCATTTTTAATTAAAGCAACTTTACTTTTTATATAATGCTGAGCTGACCTCTCCTATATTGGAAATTTGCAAGAACACTTTTAGGGAAAAAAATATATTAAACTATCAATCATGTAGAGTTCCATTTCTACCTAGAATGTAGAAAGCTGGAAAAAGCTTTGCTCCCAACCTAACAAAAAAGGCAGATAAACTTGAAAATCATAACTTTCAAAAGTCAAGGTCACAGAGAAACTTCAATTCCCGAACTCCAAAGAAACTTCCAAGAAAGTCAGGCTCCTCCAAGGAAAGATAGATTTAAGCACTGGATCACGTGTGCAAAGCATAGGAGGAAGAGACATCGGGCACCATTTAAGTGTATCAGAAGAATGTAGTTAAAACTTTTGACAAATTGGTAACAGCCAAGTATGGGCTGGCATGAGCAAGGTCAAATATGGGCTAGCATGAAATTAGAAAAATGTTATGATTAACAGACACAAGGAGAGCTTGCACACATTTACAGCCTCTTCTCCATAGACTCCCACAGTGAGTGTCTCGGAGAAAGATCAGAAGCAGGGGAAGGTACTGGAGAGAGCATCTCTGGGTGGTGCAGTCCTAGAGTATTGCTAGAGTCAGTGCAAGAACCTTCTCCCCAACAGAACAAAAACCTTACGATGATTAGAGTAGGGCAGCAAATTCAGGGCATGGATGAAGACTCATTGCAGCTGGGGAAAGGACAAAAAAAATACCCACTATTCCTAGGGGAGGGGCAAGAAACAGTTACATAACAATAAAGGGGGCCAGGCACAGTGGCTCATGCCTATAATCTCAGCACTTTGGGAAGCCGGTGCAGGCAGTTCAGGAGGTCAGGAGTTCGAGACCAGCTTGACCAGCATGGTGAAACCCTATCTCTACTAAAAATACAAAAAGCTAGGCGTGTTGGCATGTGCCTGTAATCTCAGCTACTCAGGAGGCTGAGGCAGAAGAATCTCTTGAACCTGGAGCAGAGGTTGCAGTGAGCTGAGATTGCACCACTGCATGCTAGTTGCCCAGGCAACACACCACTGCACTGTGTTGCCTGGGCAACACAGTGAGACTCCATCTCAAAGAAAAAAGGAATCAGTTTACCAATAAGACACAACAATCCTAAATGTGCATGTACATAACAAAAGAATTTTAAGATATATAAAGACTGATAGACCTGAAAACTGAAAGGAGAAATAAACAAATCTACATATACTAGTGGTGACTAAACCACCCTTCTCAGTAATTGATAGGACACCTAGGAGGAAAATAAGGATATAGGAGACTTGAACAACACTACCAACCAACTTGACCTAGTTGACATTTACAAGGCACTCCACTCAACAACAGAATACATACATATTTTATTTTCAAGTACACACAGAACATTTCCTAAGATGGACCAGATTCTACATACAGATATACAAAGACTTTTCCAGAAAGTAGGAAAGTAGTAAAGACTCTTGAGCTCATTTTTTTTTCTGAGACAGAGTCTCACTTTGTCACCCAGGTTGGAGTGTGAGTGCAGTGGCACGATCTCGGCTCACTGCAACCTCCACCTCCCACGTTCAAGCAATTCTCATGCCTCAGCCTCCGAGTAGCTGGGATTACAGGAATGTGCCACCATGCCTAACTAATTTTTGTATTTTTAGTAGAGACAGGGTTTCACCATGTTGTCCAGGCTGTTCAAATTCCTGGCCTCAAGTGATCTGCCTGCTTCAGCCTCCCAAAGTGCTGGGATTACAGGTGTGAGCTGCCACGCCTGGCTTTCAGCTCATTCTTTAGGCAGCATTATCCTAATACCAAACCAGATTAAAAAATGAAAGAAAGGGAAATAAAAAAAGGAAAGAGAAAGAGAGAGAGAGAGAAGAAAGCCAACTACAGAATACAGCTGTCCAATAGTGCTTTCTGCTATGATGGAAATTTCTACACTATCCAATATGATAGCCATTAGCTACATTTTAAGTAGTCCTTAAAACATGGCTGATGTGACTGAGGAAATGAATTCTTAATTTTATGTTGTAATTTCATCCATTTATATTTAAATTGACATAGCACATGTGGCTAAAGGTTACCACATTGGATGGTGCAGCTGTTGACCAATGAGCCTAATGAGGATAGACACAAATATTCTAAAACATATGAGCAAATGCTATCCAGCAATATATAAGAAGAGTAAAGCATCATGACTAAATCAGGTTTACCCTAAGAATGCAAGGTTGGTTCTACATTTAAAATTCAATCAGTGTATTTCCCCACATCAGCAGACAAGAGGGAAAACCATATGATCCTATCAATAGAATCAGAAAAAAACTGTCCAAAAAATTCACTATCCATTCACAATAAGATCTCATAGCAAGTTAGGAATTAAATGTAATTCATTCAACCTGTTAAAGGACATCTGCAAAAAACTACAGGAAATATGCTTAATAGTGAAAGTTTGAACACTTTTCCCTAAGATTAGGAGCAAGGTAAGGATATCCACCCTCATCAGTCTTAGTTAACATTGTACTAGAAGTCCTAGCTAAAGCAATACAGTAACAAAAAGAAATAGAATGTATACAGATCCCCCCACAGGATAAATAATGTCCAAATGACTCTTTCTTCAGGACCCCTTCCTTAGAATGCCATAAACCTTTGAATCAAAACTTCAAACCATGGCCACTGAGTGAAATAAATGTAAAAAAAATTTTTTTTATTAAAAAAAATTTAGAAACTTCAAACTAAACCTTCTGGCCCAAGTTCTACAAGTCAAATAGAATCTTACTCTCTTCTTTCCCCCTAAATGATTGTTTGTTTTTAATGTCTCCTTTGCCTTCTGCTTAGACACCTGAGCTACCATATATCTTCATTTCTTATGTAAAAAAAAGTACTTCAGGGTGATTTTCTATTATTAATTTTTTTACTGATACATACCAGATGTACATATTTTAGGGGTACATGTGATAATTTAAGACATGCATATTGTTTGTAAAATCAAATCAGTGTAATTAGGATATCTGTCACCCCAAATATTTATTTTTATGCTAGAAATGTCCAAATTATTCTTTTAGCTATTTTTAAAATATACAATAGATTATTGTAAACTATAGTCACTCTACTGATCTATCAAATACTAAGTCTTATTTCTTCTATCAAACTATATATTTATACCCAGGGTGGTTTTCTTGTTTGTTGATTTATTTCCAGAGGCTCCAAGTTCAGACTAGAATATAATATGAAAAGGGTTAGGTTCTTAGGTTTTATATGCAAACACAAAAGATTCATTCAAGGAATGTTTCCAAGAAAAACCCATGAAAGAAAAGAGAAGCAAGACAAAGGAGAGAAGGCCAATTAGGGATGCAGTTCCAGGAAGAATTCCATAAAGGAGAGTTTGAGGCCCTGGAACTGAAGGCAATTCTGAAGTTAATTTGTACCTCTGAGTTGTCCCAAGCCAGGGCCAGGGCCAGGGGAATGGGTCTTCAAACATGCAGCCTGGGCTTTGTGGCTACTCTCAGGAAGCGCATATGTTCCCAGGCACTTCCTTTATCAGGCTTCAATAACCCAAGAACAGTCTTCAAAAAGAAGAGCTCCAGATATGAGGTCTTAGAAGTAAAAACAAACCAAAAGCCAGTGGTCACACAAAAAAATAGAATCTGCATACATCTGGGCAGAGCATCGGTTTCATTCATCTCATACCCATTTATTGAGCATCTGTTTGGAACCAAATCTCCTGCTAGGCTCTTTACAAACATTATCTCATTTAACCTTCATAAAAACACTGAAAGATCTGTATTGGTTTTTCATATTCTCATTTAATCCTGACAGCAGTACTCTATGAGGTAGTTCTTACTAGTTCCATTTTAAAGACGATAGCATTGAGGCTCTGAGAGGTTAAATAACTTTTTCAAAGTCATATAGCTAGTAAGTGGCAGGGGTGGGCTTCAAAGCAGGGTCTATCTGGCCTCTGCCAAGTTTGTTCCTGCTTTTTCCTTTTATGTGTCATGTCTCTTTTCCTCTTCTCTCACATATTACTCCCATTAAGTACTGAAGTCCCTCTTGCTTCCCAAGCCTATGCCCATAATCCCATGAGCAGTTTCTCCTATTTAGTATGTTTTCACTGTTCACACTCTGGGCCCCTAGCTAAGCGTACCTTCTCATGTCCCAGGATTCTGTTAATTCCCTACCTTCTGCTGGGTGTCTGGTTGGAAAGGACCTCATTGATAAAATTGGAGCCAGGAATTAATGATTGGAGATGGAAGGATAGAACTTTGTCTTAACTCAGATGAATGGATTTCTATCTATTCTCAATAATTCCAATTAGAAACTCAGTGGGAATTGGAATATATGAAGACTCTGATTTGACCATATGCAATAAACAAGGGAATTGAAGAGGATGGTCTTTGAAAAGAGCTTTTATAGAATATCCAAGAATTCTCTCCATAACTGTAGCATTCCCTTACCCACTTCCTCAAAGCATCATCTTTTCTCACTCTCTCAAGCCTTCCCAGACACATGCAGCCTGTGCTTTGTGGCTACACCTTTCTTTGTGGCCAGAAGAAAGGTGTCCAAATTCTCCAGTGGAGTGGCCCAGCACTTTCTGCTCACCTCCTCTCTGGATGACAAACTCTTAACAATGAACAAAGCATTTCAAATCACCAAGCAGTTTTCCTCATGCCTTAAGTGTAAGCAGTAGAGAAACTTCTTTCAGTAGGCATGTCCCAGGTAAATGGAACTGAGCCAAAGAGAGAGTGGAAAGCCTGCCTGCCATACTGTGCTGGGACAGGAGTGACCAGGTAGAGGGAATAACCATAACTACCTCTAGGAGCTTGCCTGGACAGTGGCTTAAAAATGACAGTAGAAACAAAATGGCATTTTGTGAGATGGAAAAAGCTGAGATAAAACAATCTGAGGATATCTCCACAGATTAAAAATAGCTAACAGTCATTGGGTGCCTACTGTGTGCCATGTGCTTTTTATTACTTGTATCATATATAGTCTTTTATTTATATGTCATCTTAATCCTCACATATTCCTATGAAATAGGTATGCTGTAATTCTGATGTTACAGACAAGGAAAGTAAGGCTCAGAGAGACTGAGTAATTTGCCCAAGGTCACACAGTATATGGAAGTTATAGTCATGAGTCGCAACTAACCCTGTCAGGCTTTAAAGCCACACCTTTATTATAAGCACAGTAGTAATATACCTAGCCTCTGAGGCTAAACTCTCTTCAAACCTCAGCTATGCCACATACTGGCTGTGCATCTCTATTCGTTTACTAGGGTTTCTGCAACCATGTAGTATACACTGGGTGACTTAAACAACAGAAATTTCTTACACAGTTCTGGAAGCCAGAAGTCCAAAATCAAGGTGTGATGACAGGGTTGGTTCCTTCTGCGTGCTACCAGAAATAATCTGTTCCATGCATCTGGCCTGGTTTCCAGTGGTTTGCTGGCAGTCATTGGCATTCCTTGGCTTAGTGAGGCATCTCTGCCTTCACCTTCACATAGAGTTCTCCCTGCATGCCTCTCTGTGACTAAATTTCCATTTTATTTATTTTTTATTTATTTAGAGATAGAGTCTCTCTCTGTCACCCAGGCTAGAATGCAGTGGCGCAATCTCAGCTTACTGCAGCCTCTGCCTCCTAAGGTCAAGGGATCCTTCTGCCTCAGCCTCCTGAGTAGCTGGGATTACAGGCACATGCCACCACACGCAGCTAATTTTTGTATTTTTAGTAGAGTCGGGGTTTCACCATGTTGGTCAAGCTGGTCTCAAGCTCCTGACCTCGTGATCTGCCTGCCTTGGTCTTCCAAAGTGCTGGGATTACAGGGGTGAGCCACTGCGTCCTGCTGGGAAGATAATTTTTAACTCCTATGATGGAAGACAGAGGATGTCCCTCACCAGAGCCAGTCCTCATGTGTCCTGGTGGTGGGGGAACCCAGTTCTCCCCAACTCTTCCCCTGAATTGTCTGGTTTCCCCCATGACGTTCAACAGCTGCTCCCCTGGCTACATCAAGTCCAGGCCAGTGAGCTTGCTTCTCTCCCGCTTGTCTCAGCAATTTTGTTTTTCCCTGCTGCACAAGTTCCCAAAAGCTCCAGCGAGTCCAAAGGTGAGCACTTCCAACCCTTTAATTATTGACATCTGAGAAATTCTAAGGACTTTTTCCCTTTCAGTCACATCAGCAGTTGGCATCCCAAGCACAACACTCCTCCCTCCTGTCAGAAGCTTCTGCCTCCCTTCTACAAATTGTAGCAAATTTGCATTTTTTGTGTTCCATTTTTCACTGGCCAAAAAAAGACGTGAAGTGCCATGTTAGTTGGATGGTTCATCTGGGATACCCAGGAGGAAGGGGGCAGAGGAAGGTGGCGTGGACAAGACAGCAGTGTGTGGGGGTGTTTGTGGAGAGGGAAAAAGAATATTTCCATGCGGAGTCAGCAAAACTGGCAAACATGGAGAAAAAAAATTCACAGTTCAGATGGGGAGAAGAAACACTTGTTCTTGCAATGATTTGAAGCGTGGAGAGTTTAATTGCCAAGGAGACCACAATTGTTTCGTTCCACGTTTTCATGGCTGTGTATTGGATGGTATGTGGTGTTCTCTCAATGTTTTTTTCCTTTCAGAATTATAGGATCTAGGAATAAAACCAAGTTATAGGCAGATTAAAGTCTTTAACGCCTAATGAAAGGGTTTTATTCAGCCATATGCATTCAGCCTCAGAATTTCTCATCCAGATCTCCCAGTTGCCATTGAGGAGGAATGAGAAATTCTAAAAATAAGTCAGCTACATGCACAGTCTCTCTGAGGTCAGACCATTGTCCCCAAGGAGGACACAGCTGATGTTATTGCCACTGTTATGCCAGTGTGGCTTGAGTCACACTAAGAAGGGGATGCCTCTGTGATGGGAACATGGGGGAAGAAAACTCTCCCCAAAAAGAACACCAGCATGGTTCCCAAATGACCCCATGTTCTAGAAAAGTCTCTTCCTATGCAAATCTTTGTTTCCCCTAGTCCTGATCACCCTTCAGTTTTTCTCATTTCACTCAATGGCCACCCCAGATTCAATTACTGAGACCAAAAATCTTGGTGTTGTCTCTGATACCTCCTTTTCTGCTACACCCCACATCCAATGTGCTGACAAATTCTGCTAGTTCTATCCAGGACTGGTTACTAATTGGTGTGGTGCAGCCCAGAATAAAAATGCAGAGCCACTGTCCACAGGCCACATGCCCACAGAGTCAGCCCTGGTTCTACCCACAAAACACATCTGAGATCTGACCACTCATGTCCTTCTCCATTGTGAACAGCCTTGTGTGAGCTCCCACCTGGGAGCCTGCAGAGTCCCCTTCTGGCCTCCTGGCTTCTGTGTTGAACCCTTCTGTCTATTTGCAGCACAGCAGCCAGAGTAATTCACATGACATCTCTCTTCTGCTGAAAACCCTCTGCTGGCTCTTCGTGTCACCCAGAGTAAAAGCCAGAGCCCTCCCAATGGCCGGGAAGCCTGTTCCCATCCCCAGGACCTCTCTACCCTCACTTCTGACTGTCCTCCTTGCACTTTGCTTCAGTCACAACAAGATCTCTGATTGTCTCAAACCAGCCAGGCATGTTCTTCCTTCTGTCATTTCACCTTGTTCCTTCTGCCTGGAAGCTCATATGACACCTGTGCACACTATGTATGTATGCTCCCTCTCACATATTTTAAGTCTTATTCATTCAACAAATATATTTTGAGCACCAATGGCATGCCAGATACTATTTTTGGCACAGATGGTTGAATCCAGCATCTCTCTGATCACTGCTGAGGTACAGCATCATTTCCTAGATTTATTGGCCATTTTATAGCTATTTTTTTTTCTGTAAATTGTCTATTTGCCTTATGTAAAACTTACATAGTACTTCCTCTGCGCCAGGCACCATTCTAACAACCTCTTAAAGAGGCACCGTTGTTATTCCAATTTTACAAATGAGGAACCTGGTTAAGTGACTTACCTGAGACCATACACCCATTTTTCTACTGTGTAGTTAATTTTTATCATATTTATTTGTAGGAACTCTTTGTACATAATGGCTATTATCTGCTTCAGTGTTATGAATTCTACTGTCTGCCTAAAAAGGGAAAGACTCACCATGTTGCCTCCAGCTATCCTTGTACCATGTTTTTCATTCACGAAGCTGTATATACTAATCAGTGAGAACACTTCATTTTAGCTTGTGTATTAGTTATCTATTGCTGTGTAACAAATTATCTCCACCCAGCAAAAAACTAGCAACTTAAAATCACAAATATTTATTTTCTTACACATATAATAAGGGACAGGGATTTAAGAATAGCTTAGTTTGATGGTTCTATCAAGCACTGTCAAGTGGTTCTGGTGGTTTGCAGTGAAGCTCTCAGCTGGAGTTGTAGCCATCTCAAGATGCAACTGGGGTAGAACTTCATGTGTTTTCCAGCAGGCCTCAGTTTTTCTCTGGCTTTTGACCAGAGGCCTCATTTCCTCATCACCATGGACCTCTCCACAGGGCTTCTCACAATGTGGCAGCTGGCTTCCCCTCAAGGGGGAGGAGGAGTGAGCTGGTCAAAGCCTCAGTCTTTTACCTATCATCAGAACCTATAATCAGAAATGACATCTCATTATTTCTTCCATTTGCTACTAGACACACAGACCAACCGTGGTACAATGTGGGAGGAGATCATCCTTGGGTGTAAATACCAGGAGGCAAGAATCACTGGTTCCATCTTGGAGAATAGCTACCACATGTTGGGTCCATTATTATTTTCTAATATTTACTTGTTTTGGAAATACACACATGCTGAGTTACACTTTTGAAAAGGAGAAACTCAGAGTCCTATATCTCAGCGATGGAGTCCCAAAACTAAGGGGCTGCTGTGACAAAATACCACAGACTGAGTGGCTTATAAACAACAGAAATTTATTTCTCACAGTTCTGGAGCCTGGAAGTCCAAGATCAGAATGCCACCATGATGAAGTTCCAGTGAAGACTCTCTTCTTTAGATTACAAATGGCATACTTCTCATTATATTCTCACATGGCAGAGAGCAGAGGGAGAAGAAGCAAACTCCTGTGACTTTTTAACTTGCTATGTTGCCCAGGCTGGTCTTGAAACCTTGGCTTCAAGCAGTCTCCCAGACCTTGGCCTCCCAAAATGCTGGGATGACAGGCATGAACCACCATGCCCAGACTCTCTCATGTCTTTTTATAAAGGCACTAACCCATTCACAAGGGTGCCATCTTTATGACCTAATTACCTCCCAAAGGCTTTGCCTCCTAATGCCATCCCACTGGGAGTTAAATACATAATCAGTCCTTAGCAGGATTTATACCTTCCACTATCCCCTAAGCTCAAGACTTCTGTTGCAACTAAGAAAAGCCCTCTGCTTATTTTAAGCAGGAAGAAGGGTTATTTAAAGGATGTTGGATACTTTACAGGATCTACAGAAGGGCTGAAAGATTTGAAGGCTACACAGCCAGGCACAAGGTGGAAAATTCATCCTTAGAGTAAATCCAGTGAAGACATCATAGCTTACATGCCTGACACTACCAACAGTGGACACCCATGTTGCTACTAGAATCTAGAGCTGCAACTAGAATGAGGAAGTGGCTGCTTCTGTTTGCCAGAATTGACTTTTGAGTGGTTCTCCTTCTTCACAAGCTTTTGATTCTAATTCTAGGGCAGAGCCATTTGACTGGTAGAACCCTATGATGAGTCATTTAATGAGTCTGTGTCCTAGTGGCAAATGACACTGAGAAAGCAACTGTCCATCCTTTTCAGCTTATATGCAAGGAGGCAGACCACCTTATATTCTATCATTTGGAAGATTTCTTCAAACACAAAAACTTGAGATGCTGAGCAGACAAAAAAGTATGGCAAATAAATATCTACTACACCTACAAAATTTGGTTAGAGAACAGAGCATATTTACCTAACCTGGAAAAGATCTTAGACACAGAACATCTAGGAAGTTCAGTGACATCACTTTACTAATGAGGAAATCAGGGCCCTGAAAAGTGAAAGGAATTGCCTAACGTAACGTAGGAAGTAAATTGACAAGAGGCAAGACTTTTCCTCTTGGATCCAGACTCCAAGAGGAGGTTCTTAATCTCTATCATGGTATAGATCTCTGTTTAATGATTTGGTGAAGACTGTGGACTCTTTCTCAGTATCACAATTTTTAAAATTATCTGTTTCCAAGCCTCCCCCACAGAGCTTAGTAATCAGAAGAGCACCACCACTTGTTGTACACCTGCTGAGTGCATTAGGCACTGTGATAAGAGAGGCAATATGGGTCAGCCGTGGTGGCTCACACCTGTAACCCTAGCACTTTGGGAGGTTGAAGCAGACAGATAACCTGAGGTCAGGAGTACAAGACCAGCCTAGCCAATATGGTGAGACCCCATCTCTACTAAAAATACAAAAAAAAAAAAAGAAAAAGAAAAAGAAAAAAAAATTAGCCAGGCATGGTGAGGCACTTCTCTAGTCCCAGCTACTTTGAAGGCTTAGGCAGGAGAGTTGCTTGAACCCAACGACGGAGATAGCAATGAGCCAAGATTGTGCCACTGCACTCCAGCCTGGACAACAGAGAAGATTCCATCTCAAAAGAATAAAAAGAGAGAGAGAGGTACTATTGCAGGCTGGTCCAGAGAGTGAGGATCCTGGAACCAGGCTGCCTGGTTTGATAACCAGCTCCATGACTAGTGTGAGTTTTGGCAGGTTGTGCCTCATTTCCTCATCTGTGAAATGGGAATATCACAACCTCATAGGGTTGTCATAAATATTCTTAAGTTAATAGATGTTAAACCTTTGGAGGTTAAACATTCCATAAATGTTAAATTCCATAAATTTAAATATTTATGCCTAAACATTCCATAAATGTTAAATATCATTCTTTACTTATCTTGTTTCAGAAGAATTCTCAGATCATTCTTTAGAAAAAGGAAACAGAGACTCAGAAAAGTTAAAAGAGCCTGCTGAAAGTCCCAGAGGTAGCAGGTAGCAGAGCTGAGAGTTGAAGTGAGGTCGCAGAGACTGCCTCCCTATCCAGTCTGACCACAGTCTGTGTCCTCCCAACACCCAGCCAGCAGGATGCTGTGTCCAGTGCTGTTCTTACATCTTTACATTACAGTAGCCTCCCTCATCCATGGAGGATGCATTCAAAGACCCCCTCAGTGGGTGCCTGAAACCATGGATATCACTAACTCCTGTATAGACTATGTTTCTTCCTGTACATACAGACCTGTGATAAAGTTTAACTTGTAAATTGACCACTGCAAGAGATTAGTAACAATAACTAATAACAAAATAGAACAATTATAACAGTACACTATTCACAATTTCACAGACAGATTTGTTTTTACTGTAGATCTTAGTATCATCAGTGTATTAGTCTGTTCTTGCACTGCTGATAGACATAACCAAGACTGGGTTATTGATAAAGGAAAAGAGGTTTAATTGACTATGTGGCTGGGAAGGCCTCACAATCATGGTGGAAGGTAAAAGGGACTTCTTACATGGTGGCAGGCAAGAGAAAGCTTGTGCAGGGAAACTCCCCTTTATAAAACCATCAGATCTCCTGAGACTTACTATCAGGAGAACAGCACAGGAAGGATCTACCCTTATTATTCAATTACCTCCTACCAAGTCCCTCCCATGACACCTGGATATTGTGGGAGCTGTAATTCAAGATGAGATTTGGGTGCAAACACTGTCAAACCATATCACTCAGCATAAATTTTTCTTTTCTTATTAAATCAGGAACTTTCACCTTTTCACTTAAAAGAAGCACTTTTTAGCCTCTCTTTGGTGTGTCCAAATTGCCAGCATCACTACTTTTGCACTTAGGGACCAGTACTAAGTAAAATAAAGATTACTTGAACATCACATAAGATTCCATCATGTTACTCAGAATGGTGGGCAATTTAAAACTTATGAATTGTTTATTTCCAGAATATTCCACTTCATATTTTCAGACTGAAGTTGACCATAGGTGACTGAAACCACAGAAAGTGAAATTGTATATAAGGGAGAAACTACTGTATTCCTAAAAGTCATACCACTGGAGAAAATGAGACCCTGTCTAGCCACTCCTCTCTAAAATGCTGTTCGACCAAATGCTACTCTCCAAATTGCTCTGCGCATGGCAGAGTTGTAATTATTCAACTTGATGCATGACTGGGGAAAGAGAGACAATGACCTGAGATATTTTATTTCAGTAAAGGCAAGCAACTTAGGAAACTCTCATGCTTGAAATAGACAAACTTCTGAATAACTTAGCAAATGACCCTTCTGAGGGGGCAGGACACACACACACACACCAAGGTCATAAAATCTGTGCCCTTGGCTCTGGTAGGAAATCAATCAAGGCATCACAGATAGGTATCACTCCTATATGCAGAATTCCACTCTATTGGTTTTCTATTACCAACACAACAAATTACCACAAACTCAGTGGCTTAAAACAACACAAATTTATTATCTTACAATCCTGGAGGTCAGAAGTCCAACATGTGTCTCACTAGGCTAAAATCAAGACATCAGCGATGCTGTGTACCTTTCCTTTTTTCTTTTCTTTTTTTTCTTTTTTTTTTGGAGACAGTGTCTCACTCTGTCACCCTGGCTGGAGTGCAGTGATGTAATCTTGGCTCACTGCAACCTCAGCCTCCCAGGTTCAAGCAATTCTCCTGCCTCAGCCTTTTGAGTAACTGAGACTGCAGGCACACGCCACCACACCTGGCTAACGTTTTGCATTTTTAGTAAAGACAGGTTTCACTATGTTGGCCAGGATGGTCTCAATCTCCAGACCTCATGATCTGCCCTCCTTGGCCTCCCAAAGTGCTGGAATTACAGGCATGAGCCACAGCACCCAGCCTGCTGTGTTCCTTTCTAAGGGTACTTGAGGAGAAGCCATCTTGTCTTTTCCAGTTTTTAGAGGTTACCTGCACCCCTGGGTTCTCAGTTCCCTTCTATCTTCAAAGCCGGTAATGGCTGGTGGAATACATCTCACAAGACCATCTATCTGACCCTCATGCTTCTTCCTTCCTCTTCCACAGTTAAGTGCCCTGTGCTCCCTTTGGGTTCAACTGGATATTCCAGGATAGTCTCACTACCTTAGATTCATCTGATTAGCCACCTTAATTCCCTCTGCTGCCTTGATTCCTCTTTGCTGTGTAACATCCTGTAATCACAGGTCCTGGTGATGAGGACATGGACATCTTGGGGACTCATCATTCTGCCCCTGCTCTAGTTTTTGCTGTCCATCTCCCCATTGGCTTGCCTCACTGCTAGTTCCCTGGCATCTAGAACAATAATGTTCTCAAAGTCAGCGCCCAAAAACCATTTGTTTGATACTTTGAACATCTGCGTATTCATTCATCTCCTAGTCTAAAAGCAATTAATCTCCAGAATTATTTTCCTATAGCCTAAAATTGCTTCTATGTTAATGCACAGGTACTTAGGATGAGACAGAAGTCAGAGGCACAAGGGTTACCAGGAAGGAGAATAGCAATCTCACGTGGAAACGTTAGCACCTTTCAACAACCAACTCCGAAGTTCGTTTGGCATTCGTAGTCCATCATTGACCTGGAATAGACATAATGACAAGCAAGGTAAGGGGGATTTAAATAGCTCAGAAGAAGTACAGAGCAAAGACACTCAATAAACATAGATGTTTAGAACTTAAAGTGGTGTCCAAGGATCTCCATCCCTGTGTTTCCCCTCTGGTCCCAACGATGCTAATCGTTTTAGGTGGAACACAAAGCACTAAAACACAGATTCACAAAATGGGAATGTCCCCTCCCTTTCATTTGTCTGCAGTCTTTCCTATCATGTAAGACAAAGTCTCGGGTTGGTGTTGCTCAGCCTTTGATACCTGTCTAACACTGGTTCATCTCCTTTTTAACAAAGAGAGAGCAAGTCTCTGGCTACAGACTGGGTCAGGCTCCATTTCCCTGGGGTTTGTGTCCCAGCAGTGCAGGGGGCAAAGAACAGCTGGTTTGAGGGGCACTAGGGCCAACTCCCTCTCTTCACTATTGAGAAAACTATGGCCCAGAGAGGAGAGGTTACTTTCTCAATGTCGCAGAGCTGATCTCCTGCACCCCGTCTCCTCCATTCTAAACCATTGTCTTCCTCCTGTGTGTGAAAGTAGGTAAGAAATAACAGGAAAGGAAATAAGCCATCCATCCCTAAAGGAATGAAAGAATAGAATGGGAAGGGTAGGAGGATGAATGCTTCCCTCTCTGGGCAGCCTGCTGAGTGCCAGACCATGGAGAAAAGACAGGAGAATGCTGGGGAGCAGAAGGAAAAATGAAGCAGTCAAACTCCCTGCTGTCAGGGAAGCCTGCTCCATTCTGGCTGCAGCTACTGCCAGAAGGGATGCTCAAGGTTTGCAGAGGGAGACGGAAGGGTGATGCCAAGAAGCAGCTGAGGGGTGGGCCAGAAGCTGCTCGGGTTCAGGACTCCCCATGACCTACGAGGGTAGACTTCAGATGGAGGGTGCTAGGCTGATCTTGTGAACCAGGCGGACCCTCAAAAGTTCTACCTTATACCGCTTAACCACCCAGACCTCAAGAAAGCCAGCCCTGCCCCTCCTCCAGCCAAGCAGCCTCTTGGCAGATGCACAGATGGCTCTGAATTACTGACAGCCAAAATTACCTTTCCAGGAAAACGCTTCCACCTTCCGAAAAGGACACGGAGAAAATACTGCATATAGCAAGGGATTTCAACCTTTTTTAAAGCAGATGATTCTGTCAATGAACAAATATGCTCATCATTCAAAGATTTGGCGATCAGAGTTTCAAAAAAAGTATTTGACTAGAGCATAGTGAGTGTACAAAAATGCGTTTTTAGATTAATGTGTATGTAAAAAAATAAAAGTACCACTGCTCATGAAAATTGGAGGGAGAGTAGGTTTCGGGGCTCCAGCTCCTTGCCCCAACTCTGTCACCTCTTGTGAGTAGCTAATTACAGCTTGAAAAGCACTGAGCATCCTCCCTGCTTCCTTCCTTGCCATGCTGAAAGACACATGGGCCTGAGTTTTCATTGAGTTTAAAGCCACCCGTGTTTGAAAAACAGGAGCAACATGAGTCTAAAATTTAAATGACCTTTGTTCAGCAAAGCTTGACTAGATGTCGGAGTTGCACAATCAAAGCTTTTACAATTAAGTCTTGGGTGCTGGCTGTTTTGGCTGGTTGGGCTTTACCTCCCATCCCTGCATAGTTCCCCTATCTGTAATACATTGCTACATAACAAATCACTCCAAAACTTCAGGTTGATTCAAAACAATCATCGTTTATTTCCTTCACCATTCTGACCCAAAAGGGTTAGCAATTTTGGCTGGGTTCTCAGGGAGACTCTTCTGGCCCGGGCTGGATTCACTGGTCTCAAATGAGATTTATGCATATGTCTGAGATCGGTGGTCAGTTAGCCATTAGTTTGATGGTCATCGGTCAATTGATGGTCAATTAGGGTAGCCTGAGGATGGTTTTACTCCTGGGGTTGGCTGGTGGTTGGCTGGCTGCAGCAGGGGCAACCATGGGGTGCAGGGGTGTGAGGATGGTCTCCTGCCATCCATTATGCTAGCCTGGGCTTGTTCACATACTGGTGGAGGATTCCAAAAATAACAAGGGAGAACCATGCAAGGACTCTTGAGGCCTGAGCTCAGAACAAGTACTGATACTTTGCTACCAAGAGCGTCTCCTTCTGAATGAGAGGCACGTGATAGCCAGTTTTGCAGTGTACTGCAAAGAGACACAGAGGTACTTGCCAGAAGTGGTGGGAAGGAGAATAGTTCATTTTGGAAGCCCCAATTGCCTAGGGGTTAAATGATGCACTTATAATCCATTGACTTGTACCCATAAGGCCCAAGTGATGGGAAACTGGATTCCCAAATGTCTCTTACTTCCCAACACACCCCATAATGGAGCATGGCAGAAACCCTGATCCATCTGCTGCCCTCAAGAATCAAAAGCAACCTCATTCTTTCATCAAAGACCAGACTTCTGAGTCTCCAGTCTTCTCTCTACCTCTTCTACTCACAACACATACCACCTATCTAGACCTGCATTCTCCTTCTCTGGCAATGCCCCCATCTCCATGTCAGCCCAACACACACACTGCTGGATATGCAAAGAAAACTGACCACAATGGAGATAATTCAAAATGCAAATTGTCACAAAGAATAGCAGTAATGCTCACCATACCTGCATTCAAATCTTCAGCTCTACCACTTCCCACCTGAATGACCTTGGGCAAGTTACTCAACCTCTCCGAACCTCAGTTTCTTTATCTGTCATGGAGCTGCCTTACTCAGTTGTACCCATAATATAAACGTGCTGAGAATACATACTGTATGCCAGGAACTGTCCTAAGACCTTTGCTATAAAAACCCATTTGATCATTGTAACAACTCTATGAAGTAAGGTACTATTTTTATTCTTATTTTGTGTAGGAGAGAATTGAGATTCCTAGAGGTCAGTCACTTGGCCGTGGCCACATAGCTACTAAATATCAAAGACAGGATTCAAAATCAGATAGTCTGGCTCCCAAATGCTTGCTTTAGCCACTATACTTAATTCTTGTGTGGCAGATAAGCTTTTTTGCAAGTGGCGATTCCAATTACCCTAGAGTAGAGATCAGAAGGGTTGTATTGGGAGAAATCAAGAGGCAGAATCCATGCTCATTGGAGCATATGTGCTGTAATTGATTGGCAATGTCTGCCGTAGACACGGGACTGAGGAGCAGTGGTATGGTCCAGTACATAGTTTGCAACTCTGACTTATCTTCACTATACTGCTTCCAGACATTGTCTGACTCTGAAGAGTCTTCTCTGGATTGGATAAAACACAGGACTTTACAGAATTTCTACCCAATAACTCACATTATGTACTTACACATTGAAGGCACTCCCCCTCCCCTTCCAATCCTCCTGACTTCATACCTGATACCTCTGGCCCCCTTAGTCTGGTCTCAAGGTGGATTTACAATCCACAGTAGCATTTGGGATGGGCACACACACACTCCACTGGTTTTTGGAAGGTGGTACCATGCTCTGTTTGCTCACCACAAAGAACAAATGCTCAGAGGCTGGGGGAAAAGGATTGTGAAACAAACAAGGAATTTCTCTGACATCTCAAATTTTGTCTTGAAAACTCATGTGACTTTTACATTTGATTTCATATCATACCTATATAAGTTAATTTGTATTGCCTTTCATCATAAATAATTGATGCTCTAGGAAGATGTGTCTCATTTATCTGATGGCTTGCCATGATACCCAGGAGCCAGCCCCATCCCTTCTACTCCAGACAAACCTCAACAGGCAAATCAAGATATAGTGGAAAGAAGACAAGATTGCTGAGCCATACAAACCTGGGCTTGAATCCTAGCTCTCCTGCTTACTAGCTGGATGACACTGGACAAATCCCCTTACCCTTTTAAGCCTCTCAGTATCCTCATATGCAAAGTGGGGGTCTTCTGTAATCCCGTTACCCAGGTATGTATCCAAAAGAAAATAAATCATTTTACCAAAAAGATACGTGGACTTTCATGTTCATTGTAGCACTGCTTACAAGATCAAAGCACGGATTGAACCTAGGTGCCCTTCAGTGGTGGATTGGATAAAGAAAATGTGGTGGCTAGGAGCAGTGGCTTACACCTATAATCCCAGCACTTTGGGAGGCCAAGGTGGGCAAATCACAAGGTCAAGAGATCAAGACCATTCTGGCCAACAGCGTCAAACTCCATCTCTACTAAAAATACAAAAATTAGCTGGGCGTGGTGGCACGTGCTTGTTAGTCCCAGCTACTCAGGAAGCTGAGGCAGGAGAATCCCTTCAACCTGGGAGGTGGAGGTTGGAATGAGCTGAGATTGCACTACTGCACTCCAGCCTGGACAACAGAGCAAGACTCTGTCAGAAAAGAAAGAGAAAGAGAGACAGAAAAGAAAAGAGAAGAGAAAAGAAAAGAAAAGAGACTGTTGAGTACTATGCTGACTACCTGAGTGATAGGATCGATTGTACCCCACACTTCAGCATCACACAATATACCGATATAAGCAAGTTGTGCATATACCTTCTGAATCTAAAATAAAAGTTGAAATTTTTTTCAGAAAAAAAAATGGGTGTCTTGTAAGAATGGAGAAAAGCACCTTTGTAAAAAGTTCCTGAAACAAACAAAAAAATACTTCAAAAATGCTGCTTTCTTTTCCCCTCTTTTTCTACCATTCCAGTTTTTTCAAGCTTTGTCACAAGCCTTGGTGTACATCATCAGAACGTGCCTGGATGCTGAATTCATGTGACAAAAGGATCAGAAGCCTCTCCCTGCCCCCTTATGGACTTCCCTCCCCTTTATTTTGATTTGACCCAAAATAACTCAACTTGGATTGAAGTTGGGGTCTCTCTTTATGTCTGGCATCTTAGAAAGAAGATGAAAACCTTAAGCCCTACAGCCACAGTTCAGTAAAAACCAGATTCTGCCTGGTTAATTGACTTTCACCTTTAACCCTAGGTGCCATGTGTCTGTGTATGGCTGGATTTTTTTGTTTTATCTCAAAAATATGTGTTTTAATCCAATGGTTTCTAATTTTAAAATTTAAATGATTCATGCAAATGATTTTTTAAATCAAATGGAATGAATGGATTTCAGATAAAGAGGATTTTCCTTCTGTGTCTAATTCCCCAACCTCCACCCAGTTCTTCTCCATAAAGGCAGCAAAGAGTATTAGATTCTGATAAATCTTGACAAAAATATTCTATTTATTAAAAATAAACACAATAGCTATAAACGTGGTTTTAGGTGAGTATAGGTATAGGTGTTGGTATATGTATAGACACAGATACAGATATAGGTACAGATGTAAATATAGTTATTATAGGTATAGACTCATTTCTATACTAATGGAAGCGTACTGTCCAAAGAATTCTTCATGATATATCTTAAAGATTGTTTCATTTCAGTATGCATAGATCTGTTTCATTCTTTTAATAGCTGTTTTGTTATTACTCTGTTTTATTATTCCATTATTTGGATGAACCATAGTTTTTTTCACCAGTTTTCTACTGATGGACAAGTAGGTTGTATTTAATATTTTCCCACTACAAACAATTTTATATCAACATGCTTGCACATGGGTCTTTGTGTAAAGATGTTTTTACAGTTTGCACTCAGAGTGGAGGATAATTTAATATTAAATACAATTCGGTTGTATCTAATATTTTCCCATTACTAACAATTTTATATCAATATGCTTACACGTGGGTCTTGGTGTAAAGATGTTTTTGTACTTTGTAGTAAGAGCGTAAGATAATTTGTCAGTGTCCTATGAATTAACATATCCAGTAAGCATTTAGTAGAGCAAAATGACATACCAGACAGTTATGAGTCCCATTTCCAATCTGTCATTCTTATCCAAATGGAAAACATGTTAATTTATTCCAGAAGTTTGGTGAATTCAGATGCAACCTATAGAAATATCTCTATCAGGCCAGGCACGGTGGCTCAGGCCTGTAATCCCAGCACTTTGGGAGGCCAAAGTGGGTAGATTGTTTGAGGTCAGGAGTTTGAAAACAGCCTGGCCAACATGGTGAAACTCCATCTCTACTAAAAATACGAAATTAGCCAAGCATAGTGGTATGCGCCTGTAATCCCAGCTGCTTGGGAGGCTGAGGCAGGAGAATTGCTTGAACCTGGGAGGTGGAGGCTACAGTGAGCCGAGATCGTGCTTCTGTACTCCAGCCTGTGTGACAAAGCGAGACTCCATCTCAAGAAAAAAAAAAAAAAAACTCTATCAATTATCAATAGTAGATGAAAATAAAGTTTGTTCCCATTCTTCTTCCCATTACTCTACAAAGGAGCCAAACTATTCACAGCCTCAGCAAGCCTACTGCTTTTTATGACAAGCCAAAAGTCCTGCTTGTGCTTTCTGGGAGCTTGGAGGCTCCTCCATTTTTGAGGTTCTATGGCTGTCAGATACCCTAAAAGCTGAAGACTCTCTTTGTTCCTCAATTCTCTCCCTGCCAAAAAAAAATGAACATACAAGTGATTTTGGGTTTTAAGTTGACACACGTACCCCTCAGACATGAAAAAATATATAGTTTATTTTATTAAAGATCTGGTCTTTCTCCTGAGCTCCCGTCTACTAGGTAGCAAGAAAAAAAAGCTACAAGAAAAATAAATTTAGTCCAATTCCATGCAACAATTCAAACTACTCGTTTGGGTAACATTTAGTGTTTCTGATTACTCATCTTAACCTCAAAGACCTCTGTGAGTCTCTATCTGGGCAGCCAGTATCCTGCTTCCATTTAGAGATTATCTCAACCCTAGACATGACCAGTGGGGTTAAATAGATACAGCCTGGCTATATAGCACTGGTCCTGAGTCATCAGCAACCCACTGGATGAAATCACTGGGTATTTCAAACAAAAGCCTTCTATTGAAAGGGCTTTTCAGGCAATAAAGTCTAATCTCTTCTTGATGAGTATGGAGGCAACTGCAGAATCGTAGAGTTAGCTTATAATAGACCTAATTGATGTATCTCCTCAAATCTGCTTGGCCCCTCCTGGCTCCTGGTCCTGGGTTGCTTGCTATATGGTGGATTGAGTCACATTGCAAAAATAGCCCACATTCTTCCCCCTTTCCAGTGTTCTAGGCCTGTGCTGTATAACTTTGTAGTGTCCTCCTCCTTTAGGCGGAGTGTGTGCACCATCCCATGCCTCTGAGCTCAACCATGTGACTTGCTTGAAGGGATGTTAGCCAATGTGGTAGAAGCAGAAGCTTGACAAACACTAGCTCAGCTAGCTTCCTCTTTCTCATGCTGCTTGCCAATTGACATGAGAACATGCCTAGGCTCATCTCATGGGTGATGAGAGACGTGAAGAACATGTGTCTGATGGGTTGCCCATGACTCAGGACTGGTACTATATAAGACACTCCAGTTGCCCAAACCAACCAAGACCAGCCTAGATCTTCCAACAGTCAGTTGCCTAACCACCCCCAATGATATCTGGGATACAGGCAATGCGTGGATCCAACCACATGTGTTCCTCTCCCAAGGCTAATTAGACACCGCTACTGTTCAGTGGCCAATCTTGCATCAGTAGAGACTGATTCTCTGGGGCCTCAGGATGGCCTAATTATTTGAGCAGGCCATACAGCCACCTGGTAGAAAGTTTATTGCATCAAACCTTTTACATGCTGAAGAAGACAGGAATTCATTCTTAACAGAATTAATGTGTACCCACAATATGAGTATGCTTTCCTACTCTAGATAGGAATACGGGCTGTGTGTTCTAGAGAACCTGCACTAAAGATGGTCTCTGATGGCCTCCCTGAACTTCTCAGGACTCTACCACTGTTTCCTTCCCTTGATCTGACTCAACTCCTCATCCATAGAAGGAGAACAATACCACCTTTCTGACAAGGCTATATAGAGTTTTGAGAACATGCTTTTCAGCTTGAAATGTCCAATAAGAACAAGAATAAAAGTGTAACAGCAGCAAGATTTTCTTGTGCTAACTGCTTTACATACACTTTCACACCAGCCCTCCACAGTAGGTATTAATGTTAACTCTGTTTTTCACAAGAGGAAACGATCTTATTGAGCAGTAGTTTTCAATCAGGGCTGATTCTTCTCTATGCAGGGGACATTTGGCAATGTCTGGAGACTTTTTTGGTTGTTGCACTAGTGGGAGGGAGAGTGCTACTGACATCGAGTGGATGGAAACCAAAGATACCACTCAATACCCTACAGTGTGCGGGACAACCCCCCCAAAGAGAATAATCCAGCCCCAAATGTCAGTAATGTCAAATTTGAGAAACTGTTATAGAGGTAGGGCAAGTGATTTCTCAAGATGATGAAACCAATAAATGGTAAAGCCAAAATTTAAACCTGAGCGATCTGATACCAGACACCTAACATCATCCATAGGCTTTGTTTAGTTGTTATTACAAGCCCCTTGAATGAAAGGAACAAATATAGGAATAGAGAGAACTTGGTGGTTCCCAAGTGAGTCAAGGATCTTTGAACATTTCCACATTTACCAAGACTTTGTCTGATGGCAACAGTTTTACCACCACAGATCATTAACTAGTCAGTTACCATCAAGAAGGCACAAAATTTATCAGACAGAAATCTCAGTTGTTAAGAATTCCAACTATTGAAATATGCCCTCCTTTAAAAAGGCATAAGCATGTTCCTATGTAATTAACATTTATTACCTGGCCTCTATGGGAACCCACACTATTAGTAATTAAGCTCTGGTCCTTAGAGCTGTGGTTAATCTGCCAGCTGGGTGGAAGATCAAGGCGTATTTGCATGTATGCACAAAGATAGTTATTGCAACATTATTTGTAACAGCTACAGATGGCAAACAACCCAGATGTCCATCAATAGGAGCTGGCTAAGCTGGTTATGATCTGTTCAATTACTGAAATTTCCCACACCTCTTTAAATGAATTGGGATCTCTGTAGTATTCCATGGAGATGAAGCAGTCTCGAAGATATCTGTTGAAGTGCAAAAAGCCAGATGTAGAACAACAGGAACGATATGTTACTATTTGTGATTTTCAGGAGGGAGATCTAAATACATGGTTAAATAGGAACACTGATTCACCACTTTCTCTTTTCATTTCCATGTGGAGGGAATCATTTAATTTATCACTTTCTCCTCTCTCACCCTACCCCTGTATCAACTTTGCACCAGCACCATGAATAGGAAACTTGATGCTTTGATTCCCTGCAGCCAAATGTCCTATCTCAGATGGTTCAGAACTTGGATGGGGAAAAGAATGCTGTCATATCTTCAGTCTTATCAAACCCCCAACATCTGTACGTGCCAATGAATACACTGGTCTCTAAAGAGAGCCTCAAAAACCTGGTCCCTGTGGTTGTCTCAGAATGACAAGAGTCTAGAACTCAGAGGTAGGAGGATGCTCACTGCTTGCAATGTCTTCAATGTGCAGGTACTTGCTCATACATAAATATTTTAGTGGTCAGATGAGAATTATTTTGAGTCAATGTTATAATACATTTTGCAAACTTGGGTATGAAATTCTGAGTTGCAGAAGCCCACCCCCTTCTAACCTTAATGATTAGTGGTAAATAGGTAAGCATTAAGAAAAAACATAAGTAAAATCTCTTGTCTGCCTTGCATGGGAAAGATCAGAATCGGAGAATTTTAATTCTCAATAAAGAAATTCCCTAATGGAGGGGTATGGTTTCGCCTAAACATTTTTAGGGCTGAGAAACTCACTTCCTGCAGCTGGAGAATTCTTCCTTGTGTTGAAACTAAATCTGGGTCTTGTAATTTGGATTGTATCTATTGATTCCAATTCTCCCCTCAAAAACCACACAAGAGGTCTCAGCCCCTCCCCTTTCCAACACACGAAGAGGCAATTAAGTTCCCCAAAACTTTCCTTCTCCTGGTCAAACACCCGCAATTCCTTTAAACATTCCTCATGACTCATGGCTTTGAGGGTCTCCTCACCATCCTAACCACCTCCCTGAAGCACATTCCTGTTTATAAATAAGTTTCCAGAAAACGTGTGACTCTCAGAACTAAACACAGTTCTCTTGGTGTGTTATTTTCTGAGATGCACTTGGTTGGCATGAATCCTTTGAGCAGCACAGTTGAGGCATGGTCATGTACAAGCTGCCTTGAAACCAGGACCCCCCTATCTCTCCACCTCTCTCACCAAGATATCTCAAAAGACATCATGCAAGGCTGCCCCTGGTGTTTCCTGTATGGCCAGTCTAGTAACCTTATGAAAAAGAAAAATACATATTTTTTTATTTCTAATGATAATGAATACATAATTTTTAAATGAGTTGCATGCCCCTACTTTTCTTCTAACCTCATCTCCAAATGTTGTCTCCATGTCTCCAATTGCATCAGCCAACACTGGCAGTCTTCTCAGAGACTTTGTACTTGCCGTGCCTTGGCCTGTCTCGTCCTTTTAATCATCATCAACTGTCTGTTTTTCAGAATCCTTCCCTGATAACGAGGTACAGTGGCTCACGCCGGTAATCCCAGCACTTTGGGAGGCCGAGGTAGGCAGATCACCTGAGGTCAGGAGTTTGAGATTAGCCTGACTAACATGGTGAAATCCTGTCTCTACTAAAAATACAAAAATTAGCTGGGCACAGTGGTGGGCATCTGTAATACTAGCCACTCGGGAGGCTGAGACAGTAAAATTGGTTGAACCCAGGAGGTGGAGGTTGCAATGAGCCAAGATCTGGCCACTGCACTCTAGCTTGGGCAATAGCGCGAGACTCCATCTCAAAAACAAAAAAAAAAACACGAGGTAAAGTTTACATAGCATAAAGTTAACCACCTGAACATAGACAGTGTACTGGTATTTTATATGTGTGGAATGTGGTGCAACCATCACCTGTCTAGTTCCAAAACATTTTCATGACCCCAAAAGGAAATCCCACAGCCATTAAGTAGTCACTTCCTAATTCAACCCTTCAAGAAAAATGAAAATGTCCACTTCCACATGAATGTTTATAGCAGATTTATTTATAATTGCCAAAACTGGAAACAATCTAAATGTGTAATCACCTAGTGATAGAAAGCAAATTGCTGTGCATGCCTGCAATGGAATATTACAAGCAACGTAAAGAACAGACCAGATACATGCAACATAAGTGAGTCTCAAACGCAGTATGCCAAGTGAAAGAAACTAGAAACCAAACTTCAACGCTTATATTGTGTGATTCTATTCCACATAAGGCAAAAGATAAAATAAAAAAATCACAGTAATTGTCAGGCTGGGAGTGGAGGGAAAGGTTGATGAGAAAGAAGTGAGGAAGAATATTGGGGGGATGTTGGAATGTTATCTTGTTATTGTAGAGGTCTTTACCTGACTACATGTGTTTGCCAAAATTCATCCAACTACATACAAAGAAGTAAATAGTTCTATATGGAAATTAAACTTCAATATACCTTTTTTAAAAGTCAAATAAATAAATAGATAGATAGATAGATAGATAGATAGATAGATAGATAGATAGATAGGCCAGGCGCAATGGCTCATGCCTATAATCCTAGCACTATAGGAGGCAAAAGTGGGTGGATCGTGAGGTCAGAAGTTTGAGACTAGCCTGGCCAATATGGTGACATCCAGTTTCTACTAAAAATACAAAAATTAGCCTGGTGTGGTGGTGCGTGCCTATAGTCACAACTACTCAGGAGGCTAAGACAGGTGAATTGCTTGAATCCAGCAGGCAGAGGTTGCAGTGAGCCGAGATCATGCCGCTGCACTTCAGCCTGGTGACAGAGGGAGACTCCATATCTAAATAAATAGATAGATAGATAGATAGATAGATAGATAGATAGATAGATAGATAGATAGAAATCACAGCAACTCTGTTCCTTTCTCTGCTTTATTTTTCTCCATTTTACATTATCATATCACACACTCTATCGTTTTACTTATTTATCTTGTCTGCCGACTGCTTCCCCCACCCCTATCCCCTGTAGAAGGTAAACCACCATAAGAGAAGAAAATCAATTTGTAATTGTTTTAGTCACTGCTATATTCCCAGTGCCTAAAACAGTGCCTGGCACATATGCATAAAATATGTTCAAAAAATATTTGTTGACTTAATTGATGAATGGCTTTTGCTTAGTGAATTCATGCTGATTCCTTATTACCACTATTTTTTTTCATTTACTTGAAAGCCATCTGTTTCCAAATCCAATCTGAAATGTGACTGGAAACTTACCAGTGAGTTCTGCAGTTACTAGTTCTAAGAATATGCCCTTTTTCACTTAAAAAATCAAGACCAGAGAATTCATCTCAGGCAGCATTGCTGAAGGCCTTTTCTTTAATTAAAAAACTCAACCTGTTTCAACCCACGGGCAAGCCCATAGGCAACAGAGGGCTATTCTACTGCATCTCATTCGGAAAGCCTCCTCTGTCTGCTCTGTCTCCGTTAGCATTGATTTCCTTGCTGCAGTCATACAGTCCTGTCTCAATTTGCCTTGCTAACCTGTGGAACTACCATATGGGAAGACCCCACCACTCACCTGGTTGAGTCCTGTCAAGTTGTATATGTAAAAACAAAGCCCCACAGATGAGACATAGCATAACCAAACAAAGCAATCAATAACTGCAAATGCTAAGGCTCAGTTCCTCATGAAGCAATAAGCTTTCAAAGAACTGACAATAGGTCTTACTCATCTTTGCACTCCCATTATCTAG
This sequence comes from Saguinus oedipus, assembly GCA_031835075.1. Taxonomy (NCBI): domain Eukaryota; kingdom Metazoa; phylum Chordata; class Mammalia; order Primates; family Cebidae; genus Saguinus; species Saguinus oedipus. Next base: position 12,018,118 of record CM063179.1, on the reverse strand, counting down.
GAGATTGCCTAGCAAAAAGGAGATGTTCAACTCCTGCTTGCTAAGTAAATAAATGCCTCTGAAGTCTTATGTCTACATAAGTAACCAGCCACCTGTAGATCAGGCCCAGAGGCATGTACGCTCTCTGGGATGAGCCTGCAGAATGACTTTACGGATGTCTTATATCAGCTGCTGGAAGCCAGTCACATCAAAATCCATCTGTGCTCAGTTAGGTCTGGGACTGTTTCTGGAGGAGTGACTAGTCTCTGGTTTTCAATAGCAGTCCATCAAGGGCTTAGAAGGGCTTAGGGCTTTTCTGCAACTGACCAGCAGCCTGTATAGCATTCACTGATCATGAAGGTTGCCATTCAACTCATACCCAAGTTGGAGTTGTCCCCAAGTCCCTAATTAGGCTTTGGGTGTCCTTAGGTTGACCTGGCCCAGAGTTCTGTGCTGTTAGGCAACTCTGAATTAATAGCTTGCTATTCTAGAGGAAAGAAAAGTGTGGCTCACAAGCAAATGGGACTTTAGCCAGAAAATCATGTAACATCTGCACCTGTTATCCCCTCTGTCCTCATCCCCAAGGCTTTCCCTGGCTGGCCACTTCTCAGCATGAATGAAATTCTTCGTCTCTTTCCTGGTTACCCAGTTAATGTTGCCCTCCCCTATGGGGCCTCCTGTCACTATCACATCACTCTGCTTCATTTTCTTTATCTAAAATGATCTGTTTATTTGATTGCTTGCTAGTTCATTGCTCCTCTCTTACTAACTAGGTTACAAGTTCTGCGTTACTTCCGCAGTGCCTAGAACATCAGCAGGCATCTCGTACATACTTATGATCATCTAAGGAAAGCATAGTTAACCAGATGATTTCCACAGTTGGCAGAGCTAGCTGGAAAACGCCTCTGGCTAGGAAAAGGTCTTCATCTCAGCCCAGGATCTTGTAGAATGACCTACCAGTTAGTCTATACATCCTGTATGCTGAGCAGTTTCACAACTTTGTGATGACCCCCCCCCCCCCGCCCCGCCGTTTCTCAGTTAAGGAAACAGAATCAGAAAATAGCATGCCCCAAAGAGCTCAGCCTGGAAGAGGCAGAGCTGAGACACAAACACGGGTCCATCCGAGGTCAAAGCTGATGCCCTTAAGTCCTCTGATGCTCTCACAGCCCAGCTGAAGAAAAAGAACAACAACAGCAGCAAAAAGAGTAATAGCTGACAATTACATGGTCCTTACCTTGTACCAGGCACTGCTTTAAGTGCTTTAAGAGGGGCAGACACGGGGGTGAAAAATAAGGTCATTGCCAACAGAAAGAGTCTATCCCAGTCCAAAAATACAGTCACTCCACCTACCAACCATGTTATTCAGTAAAATAAATCATGGCACGGTTGGACAGCACCAGGAGCATCATAGGCATTTCACCCCTCTCCCCATCCTTCCTCATCCTCTTCCATCCTGGTACAAAAGGGAGGTTCTCAGATTGAACATTCAGTAGCTTAAAGGGGACATGGTGCAGTATATCTGGTAAATAGCCACTGTAGGCCTCTGAGGAGAACAGAGGAGGTATTCAGGGTGGAGGGAGGAGGAACTCCGTACAGTCATCGTCAAGAATAGCAAGAGCCCAGATGGACGCATATCAAATGTGCTTCATGCACATGATTCGGCCACCCTCTTTTCCACTAAGCCAAATATCCATAATTTAACAGTTGCAGAATATAAATGTTTCCTGCTGGCTTTGCATTCCCCAACTGGGGAGGAATAGTCATCACTTGTCTGGCAGACTTAAAGGCCATCTGAGCACTGGTGGGCTTATCGGCATCCTCGAAATCGCTTTTTTAAAAAAATTTTAGATTCGGGGGTATATGTGCATGTTTGTTACACAGGTATCTTGTGTATTGCTGGGGATTGGGCTTCCAGTGTATCCATTACACAAATAGTCAACACTGTACCCAATAGGTGCTTTTTCAGCCCTCACCCCACCCCACCCACCTCCCCACTTTTGGAGTCCCCAGTATCTATCATTTCCATCTTTCTGTCATGCGGACCCGTTGTTTAACTCCCAGATATAAGTGAGAACCTGTGGCATTTGGTTTTCTGATTCTGAGTTATAATAATTCACTTAGGATTAATGGTCTCCGGCTCCATCCATGTTGCTGCCAAGGGCATGATTTCATTCTTCTTTGATGGCTACATGGTATCAGATTTGCTTTAGATAGCCATGTGCCCTCTGGCTTCTAACAATGAGCAATACATGGATGAGGTTCTGTGGGGGTGGCGGGTAGCAATAGAAAGAGACAGGATGTGAAGGGTCAATGGCAGTGTCCGGTGTGAGGCTGTGCAAGCCTAAATATCAAACTAGGGCGGGTCAAACACCCTCAAGGATGCATGACCACAGCAATAAAATATTCCTATCACTCTCTGTCACAGCAAGTTATCAACTCTTTGTGGCTCAGTCATTCATCACAGCCCTTCTTGGCCCATGTTAGGGTAACATATTCTCAAAATGTGGCCTATGGAAACAGCATTCCAGGAATGCCCCAGCAACCAGAACTAGGAAGAAATGTCATTCTTTAGTTTAAAAAGTTATCCCACACTCAAGCAACACAGCACTCAATGCTGAAATTCTACTGAGTTTTTAAATTAAATCTTCCTTTGGAATCCAAAAAGCACTTTGGGATTTTTCAAACCTGACTGTGAACAGAAATCTGATTTTTTTAATGTCAAGGGGCTGACTTGGGGCAGATCATTTTACTCCCTCAGAGAGAAGAGTTGCTCCTTTTGAATGAGACCCAAGAAATTTCATCAGTCATTTTCCACGGAAATAGAATAAATTCATATCATAATATTTTTAAAATTCTAGTTATTTATTCTATTAATACATTTATACAACAATGACTAAAAGGAAATATGCATGTCAAATTATTAAGTAGGGTTATCTTTTAGTCATAATTTTTACTTTCCTCTGTATATTTTTATTCTAAAGTATTTGTGCAATAAGCAGTTATTTACTGTTATAAACTTCTTATAAACATCAGTTCTTTTTTTGTTTTAAATTCCAGTTCTTTGAACTTTCTATATTAGATTTATTTTTTCAACATATATTTTTGAAGCATCTACTGTGTGCTGCATCCAGGTTGGCAAACTATGGTCTAAAAGCCATGACTCATCTTTATAAATAAAGTTTTATTGGAACACAGCCGTATCACTTCACATATTATCTTTGGCCGGTTTTGCACTACCAAAGGCAGAGTTGAGTATCTGTAACAGAGACCAAATGGTCCATGAAACCAGAAATATTTGTTCTTTGGCCATTTCTGGAAAAACATTTTATGACCCCTGTCCTATGTGAAAGGCTCTAAGTTAGTGATAAAAATCAATTGTGAGCAAAAAGAAAAAAGGTATCTCCCCAGGGTCATGGAGTTTATAGTTTTTTGCCTAAACTTTGGGGTTTCCTATATCCTTAAAAACAGCTGTTCTGAGGGCCGGCTTTGGTGGCTCATACCTGCAATCCCAGCAGTTTGAGAGGCCCAGGCGTGTGGATCACTTGAGGTCAAGAGTTAAAGACCAGCCTGGCCAACATGACAAAACTCTGTCTCTACTAAAAATACAAAAATTAGCTGGGCATGCTGGTGGGTGCCTGTAATCCCAAGTACTCAGGAGGCTGAGACAGGAGAATCACTTCAACCCAGGAAGCAAATGTTGCAGTGAGCTGAGATCATGCCAGTCTCAGAAAAAAAAGAAAATGAGTGGTTCTGTGGTTGCAGGAAATGTCAGCTGACATGTAGTGTTCACAGTTTTTTTTTTCTCTGTAGTTAGAGCAGATTCTTGATGCTCCAGAGATGGAGAAACCCCAAGTCTTGTTTTCTCTGTTAGCAATAGAAGCAGTATTATCCTGTGCGCCTTCCCCCTTCCCTCACACAGTACCTGGTACCTGGTTAAGCACTCAGTAAACCTCAGCTATTATTATCAGCATTGCCCAGGGGGCTCCAAATGGAATCACTATTCTTTGCCCGGGACTCACACTTAACCCCAGTTTAAGAGGTCTCTTATATCAAGCCAGAAGAACTCATAGGTCTAGAGAATTTAATGTACTTCTCTTTATTTATCTGAAATAGCTTATTTTAGGCCCATGAAGCTGAGAGTTTCAGCTACATGCTCCTTCAAGGGAAATAATTCCTAAACTTCAAGCATCACTTGGTTTGGGAACAGGAAATGAGTAATAAAGAAATGAGTTTCCAGGCCAGGTGCAGTGGCTCATGCCTCTAATCCCAGTACTTTGAGAGGCCGAAGCAGGCAGATCACTTAAGGTCAGAAGTTCTAGACCAGCCTGACCAACATGGTAAGACCCTGTCTCTACAAATAAAAAAATTAGCCAGCATGGTGGTGCTTGCCTATAGTCGCAGCTACTCAGGAGGCTGAGGCAAGAGAATCGCTTGGACCCGGGAGGAAGAGGTTGCAATGAGACAAGATGGCGTCACTGCACTCCAGCCTGGGTGACAGAGCAAGCCAAAGAAAGAATAAATGAATTTCCATATCCAGTTCAGTAAATAAGATTCCCTGTTCCCAGATGACACACAGCAAACACCCCTTGACTTCCACTGAACTCCATCTCCTTGGAAGCATCATAATAGGATTAACAAAAGCCTGGAAGATTCTTAGAAGAGCTGCTGTTCTCTCCGCAACAGGAAAGTGCTTAAGTATTCTATTAAAGAAGTGCACATTGGGTTAGCCTCAATGTTAACCTGCTAAGCATGTAGAAACACATCAGAAACAGGTGGGAGAGAAGCCAGGCGCAGAGCCTTCCCGGCAAAGGGATCTCTGTGGGTGAATGCTCTTATTAGGAGCTTGGAACCTGTTCAGCATTCAACAGGATCCATCCAAATCTGTCTCCTTTATTCAATTAAGAAAATGATAGGAACCTTCGATTTTCCCTATGATTTAAAATAATGACAAATGATCAGGTAGAGTTTGGACATGTTTTAAAGTTCATTTTTAAGAGAAACTTCTGCTGAATTTAATTATGCCTGCTTCTGGAAAACAGTCATAAAACGGGCGATTGGCAATTCAAATCAACTCCCCCATGCAAACATGCCCTTTGTCAGCAGCGATATCTGTGACAGAACGAGTCACTCAAAACTGGGAGGGACGCTCTGCATTTCAAAGATAAACAAAACAACAACAACAATAATAATAAAGTTAACTTAGTCCAGGAAAAGAGAACGGAAAGGATTCAGGTAAGTGTTCAAATTGGAAGGAGTAACAAAAGAAAAAATGAAAAAGAAAAACATACATGCAGCAACACTATGGGAGACAGAGTTAGTGAGAGCTGCTCCACCTACCTGTACAGAATTCACTGTACTTTGAGACCTCTTTTTATTTTCATCTTCTGAATCATTTTGTCTACTATGTAGGAATTTTTTTTCCATAGGACAGACTCTTTATTGTTCAGGATTTGACTTCCCAAAATTTTTGTTTTACCTTTTTAATTTTGGAGTTTATAAAATGTGGAATGAGGAAAAAGAGATGAAATCCTACAAGCTTTTGGGGCTGGCATGGAATAAGGTTCACCAAAGAGCATATTTCTTGGGTTCATATAGTCTGAGTTTAAATCTGGCTCATCAGATAAATGACCTTAAGTGAGTTACTACCTTCTGGAGGCTCAGCTTCCTCATTCGCTGTGTAGTTAATAGTAATAGTATATCTTCAATGGGTTATTGTGAGGATTAGATGAGAGAGTGCATGTAATACTTATCACAGTGCTTGGAAAACAGTAAGTACACAAAACCGTTAGTTCCTGTTGTTATTAACAACCAGCCCAATCCTAAAATGAATGCTTAAATCCTCTTCATGACATAATATCAAAGTGGTTGACCAGCCTTTATTTGAAAACCTCCAAAGGTTGGAAACTCCCTATCTGTATCTATGTATAGATGTATAGCTATGGTTCTTAGAAAGCTCATTTATTCAGCTGAAACTTCTCCCACTGGGGCTTCTGCCCCTTGTTCTTAGTTCTATCCCTGGGGAAGCTTAAAGAGCAGGGATGATCCCTCTTGTACATTGTGCTAGTGAAGGCTTGGTTTTTATTGGAAGTAATGAAAAGTAATTCTAAGACCAGTCATGGTGGCTCACACCTGTAATCCTAGCACTTTGGGAGGCTGAGGTAGGAGAATCACTTGAACCTGGGAAGCGGAGGTTGTGGTGAGCCGAGATTGTGCCATTGTACTCCAGATTGGACAATAAGAGCAAAACTCTGTCTCAAAAAAAAACAACAACTAACTCTAGCAAACTTTAGCATTAAAGGAAATTAGAGCAGTCCTGGGGCATTTGGTTAAATCAAGAAGAATAAGAAGGAGAAGAAAGAGAAGGAGGAGGAAGAGGAATGGGGAGCAGGAGGAGGAGGAAGGGGCAGAGGTATCATCAGCCACCAGGAATGTGGGAACTTGGGGAGGCTTGGATCTACCTCATCAGGAGTCATCAAACCTTCTGTTTCTTTCACAACCATTAACATACCTTACCTACAGCTCCAAAAATCTTACTGGCTCAGCCAAAGTCAGGTGTCTATCCCTGGATCCATCAACTCTGGCCAGTAGCAGAGACACCTACTGAAGATCATGGTGATGGAAGCTTACCTGTGTGTGAGGAACAGGAAACCATCCCAAAGAAGGGTAAAATGTTGTGAACTGAGCAGCCTCCCAATCAGGCTATGGGAAATCCCAAGCCATGTGAGTAAACCATGCACAGTCCTCTAGATACTTGAAGAAGCTGTTCTCCAGAATAAATATCCTCCGTTCTTTCCACCGTTAAGATTGAATTAATGAAACGTACTTGTGTGATTATTTAGTGTTTTCACTAGAAAGGTGAGCTTTATGAAGACAGAGGAGCATGTCTAGCTCATTCACCAATATGTTCCAGCACTTAGCTAGAGGCTTAAACCACTACAGGTATTCAAATAATTTTGAATTCATTAATTGACTGATTAATTCGTTATGTATTATTTTTGAGAACTTTTTGGTTACTTACTTCCAAATACGGCTCTATCCATCTCAGTCAGTTTCTATTCATGGTGAGAAGCTCCTCTGTTTGTGTCCTATTTTATCTGCATAAAATTGGAAGGAAGGTAAAATAACTCACAAGTCTTATTCTCAGTCACATAAAGATTTTATTTGCCCATCTGTTTCAGTTATCTATTCCTACATAACACACTCCAAAACATAGTGGCTTAAAACAATAGTCATTGACTTGGCTCATGAATCTACAAATTGGGCAGGGCATAATGGGGAAGGTTCATCTCTTTTTTTTTTTTTTTTTTTTTGAGATGGAGTTTCGCTCTTGTTACACAGGCTGGAGTGCAATGGCATGATCCCAGCTTACCGCAACTTCCACCTCCTGGGTTCAAGCAGTTCTCCTGCCTCAGCCTCCCAAGTAGCTGGGACTACAGGTGCATGCCACCATGCCCAGCTACTTTTTGTATTTTTAGTAGAGACGGAGTTTCACCATGTTGACCAGGATAGCCTCGATCTGCTAGGTTACCATTTTCAGAGTTAATACGTATTCCTTCAGGTGAGTGTGCAGACAGCCACACTGCCCCTGTTGTACTTTGTGGGAGCCAAAACAAACACAACCAGAAAGGATGGGACTGCTTGGCTAACAAATGGAGTAGCAACTGGAAATGATGCACTGGACTTAGTAAGTCCTCCTGGGAGTCTTGAGTTTTTCACAGGAGAGAGAACCTCACAAAGCAAGTAATAAAAATAATGATGATGATGATGATAAATTTTTTCCAGTACACTGTAGTTTTCATGTTTGGCTTTACAGAAAATTTAAGAAGACAGAAGAAAGAATTCCCATGTTCCTTCTTATTCCCACTTTCCCCTATTCGTAACATCTTACATTGATTTGGTACATTTATTATAATGAAGGAACTGATATTGGCACTTAATAGTCACTGAAGTCCATCATTTATTTAGAATTCTTTAATTTTTACCTGCTTTCCTTTTTCTATTCCAGGATTCCATCCAGAACACCATATCACATTTAGTTGATGTGTCCTTAGGCCCCGTTTGGCTATAACAGTTTCTCAGGCTTTCCTTGTTTTTGATAACCTTGACAGTTTTAAGAACTACAGGTCACATATTTTACAGGATTTCTCTCTATTGGGATTTGCCTGATGTTTTTCTTATGATTAGACTGGGGCTATGGGTCTTTGGGAGGAAGAACACAGGGAAAAACTGCCTTTCTCATTGCATTGTAGCAAGAACAGTTAGGATCGGCATGATTTATCACTGTTGATTTTAACCTTGATCACCTGGCTGAGGTTGTGTTTGTCAGTTGTTTTCCACCATACATTTACTCTTACTTTCTCTCCCTCTCCATACCATACTCTTTGGAAGAAAGTCAATATGCGTAGCTAACACTGCAAGCTCAGGCAGCTTTGCTTCTCCTCCTCCAGGGCAGTGTCTATATAAATTATTTGGAATTCTTCTGCATAAGAGATTTGTCTCTTCTCCATTTATTTATGTGTTCAGTTATTTATTTATACCAGTAGGACTCATGGATATTTATTTTATACTTTAGGCTCTAATCCAGTTCTACTCTATTTTATTGCTCAAAGTATTCCAGATTCAGCCACGGAGAGCTCTTTTCATTGGCCTCCCTGTCCCTTAGACATACAGCATTGAGGGTAATGATGACTCTTGCATATGTTTGGCTGGCACTAGAATAGAAGGGCTGTGTTCTTACATGTTGATACGGTTTGGATCTGTGTCCCCACCCAAATCTCATGTTGGATTATAATTGCCAATGTTGGAGGTGGAGACTGGTGGAAAGTGACTGGGTCACAGGGGCAGATTTCTCATGAATGGTTGAGTACCATCCTCTTGCTACTGCCCTCATGATAGTGAGTGACTTCTTGCAAGAGCTGGTCATTTAAAAGTGTGTGGCACTGCTTCCACTCTCTGTCTCTTGCTCCTACTCTCATTATGTGATGTGCCTGCTCCCCTTTCACCTTCCACCATGATTGTAAGCTTCCTGAGGCCTCCCCAGAAGCTGAGCAGAAGCTGTTGCCATGCTTCCTGTACAGCCTGCAGAACCATGAGCCAATGAAACCTCTTTTCTTATAAATTACCCAGTCTTGGGTACTTCTTTATAGCTGTGCAAGAATGGCTGAATACACATGTATTTCTAACTTAATCATTCAAATAAGCCTATGTTATAAGTGCCCCCATTTGTAAATAAGGAAAGTAAGATGCAGAGGGGTTCAGTAGGTTGTTGGTAGGTAAAAGGGACACCAGAGCTACCTGGAAGGCGTTTCATTAGCCAAAAGCAGTGGCAGCTATATCATCTAGATTCTGTTCTCCACCCCGCCACCCAGTATGTACAGTCAAGAGGAAAAGCTGGCCAGAGAAAACCACCCATATGGAGGTGTTACAGACTTGTGTGCTGCCTCCTCGCAGGAAGTTGTGGAAAGATGTGATGGACACGTAGGGATGGATGCTGAAGCTGACATTTCTGAAATCCAAAGAGAGAATATTTTGGAGCTTGAGTGGGTCTTCTTGGAGTCCCTCAAATTAGATTGTGTGAGCTCACTCCACCCACTGAGGAGCAAGCCCTCTTCACAACACACTCCCTTCCAAACCTTGGAACTCAACCCCCTCCATGTTCCCCTGCTACCCTGCAAGATGCCAAAACAGCTTCAAGGAAGTCTGCTGAGAATTGCTCATCATTTTTACACTTGGTTGGATAAATCCCAGAGCAGAAAACAAAACAGAAACCCAAATCCTCTTTTTTTTTTTTTTTTTTTTTTTTGAGATGGAGTTTTGCTCTTGTTACCCAGGCTGGAGTGCAATGGCGTGATATCTGCTCTCCGCAACCTCCGCCTCCTGGGTTCAGGCAATTCTCCTGCCTCAGCCTCCTGAGTAGCTGGGATTTCAGGCATGCACCACCATGCCCAGCTAATTTTTTGTATTTTTAGTAGAGATGGGGTTTCACCATGTTAACCAGGATGGTCTCGATCTCTTGACTTCGTGATCCACCCACCTCGGCCTCCCAAAGTGCTGGGATTACAGGCATGAGCCACTGCGTCTGGCCCCAAATCCTCTTTTTAAAGCCCCACAGTAACCAGAGATCAGGTCCAAAGATAGAATCCAACATCTTTATGCTGCTGTGTACCCAGCACACGGGAAGCTTGGATGATCTGTTTTCGGCCATCCCATCAAGCACAGACTGGAATTATAATGTAGAGTGTTGGCTCCTTTCCCCTAAGGTTGAGCAGCAAAGGTCTTCCCTCCCACAAATCATGCCCCATTCTTCCAATGCTATCTGGTTGCCTTCTATTGGTTAGAAAGCAACAGCATCTTGCACAATAAAATTCAATTTTAGCAATGTCTCCACTGCCTCTGAGAAAGGGAGGAAAATTCTCAGTATGAGGGCAGCTTTTGTTTATCAGCTTCTGCTGTGGAAGATGACAACACCATCCTTTAGATTGCTTAAGGAAATAGAGCAGAGCCAAAGTAGTCTGTGGCATCCAGCTGGGGTTTAAGACCTTGTTCATAATGCCTAAAGAACTTCAAAAAGTTGCAAGGACAATACCTACTGTAATATGCTCATTGACATCTAAGAGTCCAAGAAAAGTAGGTCATGGGTATAATGAGAGGCGAAAACACTGATAAATGGAGGGGGAGACACATCAGTGTGTCCCTGGGAGCTTTTGCTTCCTCCCTTAAGAATAAAATTGGATGGGAGCGGTGGCTTTCAGAAGACGTCAAAACTGCCTCAAAACTCTGGCAGGAGCTGACTTTGTTTTCTAAATTTAAAGACATTGCAGCTTCTGTAATTTGTCTCCAGTAAAGCTATGCCATTTTTTTCTTTTTCTTTTTTTTTCTTTTTTTTTAGTCCTAGCTTTCTTGCTAACTCACTGTGTGGACAGTTATTCTCTGAGAATATTCAGTTTACTCATCTGTAAAATGGAGACACTGCACATCCTTACCTGTAAGTTTCCCTCACCAGGCACCTTGACAAGGTGTGTGTGTGTGTGTATATATATATATATATATATACACACATACATACATATTTATTTAATTATATAATAAATAAATATAATTAAATATTTATTTAATTATATAACAAATATTATATACTATGTAAGTTTTAAAAATAAAAAAGATGCCCAGGCCCTCCAAGACAAAGCAGAGGTCTACACCTGTAATCCCAGTACTTTGGGAGGCCAAAGTGGGTGGATTACCTGAGGTCAGGAGTTCAAGACCAGCCTGGCCAATATGGTGAAACCCCATCTCTATGAAAAATAGAAAAATTAGCCAGGCATGGTGGTAGACACCTTTAATCCCAGCTATTTGGGAGGCTGAGGCGGGAGAATCGCTTGAACCTATGAGGTGGAGATTGCATTGAGCCGAGATCGTGCCATTGCACTCCAGCCTGGGCAACAAGAGCAAAACTCCATCTCAAAAAAAAAAAGACAAAGCAGAGGTAATTCTTGTCTTCTAGAAGCTTGAGATGTAGCAGAGAAAGTGACATTCATATGAACACACAATAAAAAAACAGTCCGGAATACATGCACGAACACAAACACACAAAAACATAAGCATCAGAGCTATTGGCAACTCATAAAGTTTGCATTTCTTTCTGACCAATATACTCTTCAGAAAATAGCAGTTAAATCACTTTAAAGGAAAAAGGTGGTTATTTTCAGTCAAGGACCCTTCCCTCTGGATTATGTCAAGGCCATTGGATAAGCTAAAATGTATCTTGACCTTTCACTGGGCTCTTCTCTGTAAACTTCTACCTTTGGACTATGGCTCGTTTGCATGACTTTGACCCAAGGAAGGAGACAGAAAACAAATCAGTTTTTTTCTAGTAGAAGTGCTGTATTAAAGATCTCATTTAGCATTCATTCATTCAACAAATATTTACTGAACTGTACTAGATGGTCAGGTACTATACTAGGTACTGAGAATATAACAGTGAGCCAAATACAGCATGGAGGAAGAGATGAAATATTTTTAAATGAAATTATGACAGTACTACAAGCTCTGGGATACTTTGGGAGCCCAGATAACAGGCACCTTCTCTCCCATGAGACAGTCAGGGAAGACTTCCTGGTGGAGGTGACATGAAGGCTGAAACCATCAGGACTAGTAGGAGTTGGCTGGGTGAGAGAATGTGATGAGTGAGTTCAGGAAAGGGGAATATCAAGTGCAAAGGTATAAAAGTGGGAACAAACATATTACATTTCATGGTGGGTATAGCTGGCAAGGAGAGCAGGGCTGAAACATGAGATTGCAGAGATCAGTTTGAGTATGTTATAGAAGTCAATTAATGACCAGAAGTAGATGTTAAGGAGAGAAGTGGCAGAATCAGATTTGCATTTTAGGAAGAGTTCTGTGGCTGGCAACAGTGCAGAATATTAGGTAAGGAAATACAATTTGAGGATGCCCTAGAGATCTCAATCACCAGTGAAGACGACCACCATTTGTACAAAGTGTTCATATACTCCCACATACACCTTTCATACTTAGAACTATTAAGTGCAACTATCCCCATTTTGTAGATAAAGGAATCGAAGCTCCAAAACACAGTTTCTCAACCTCGGCCTCATTGACATTTTGGTCCAGGTAACTGCTGTGTAGGAGCTGTTCTGCACACCATAGGAAATTAGCAGCATCCTTGAGCTCTCCCCACGAAATGTCAGCAGAACCTTCCCACAAATGTAGCAACCAAAAACACCCCCAGATGTTGCCAAATGTCCCCTGAGAGGACACAATGATCCCCTGGCTGATAACCATTATTCTAAAAGATCAAATCCCACAGTTCACCCAAGCGAGGATGCTAACTGGGTCTTCTGTCTCCATTGAACACACGCCCTGTTCGTGGCATCCTCATCCCTCATGGCCTTGGCCAAGATGTCACATGCATCCATTTGCCTCTAAATGACTGAAGTTTTCATGGGGAAAAGTTTTAAGAACAGATGTCATTTTCCACAGTCATTTCAATTTTCTCATACATTAAAGCAAGGATGACTGTTATTTTTTTCCTATCAGCTAAAAATTGTTACCACACTGGATGCAAAAGAGTTTTGTCTCATTACATGTGCAATTCTGTGCATTTTTCTTCAAAGCAGCAGAGCACTGGCACCAAATGTGAGGATGATTCATGTGGCATCAGGGGCCAATCCTGCCCAATTTCAAGGGTATTTGCTGGTCTTGGGCCATCCATTTGATAATTTGAAGTTTTCTCCTATAAATGTACAATTTTTTTAAAAACCAAGTCATTTCTCTTATGGATCTGAATCAGAAGGTTTGCTTTGTGATGAAATCTGCAGATGCAAAAAAAAAAAAAAAAAAATGGGAATTTCACAGAACAGGTACACACAGCAAGAATGTGTTTGAGCCAATTTCCTCTGTTCTCTCTTTATGTGAAAGTGTAGCGGATGTGGAGATTGTCTTTCCCCTCTCAAATTACCCTGCCAGACAGAGAGTTTTTTAGAAGAGTCCCGAGCATGTAATTTTATTACCTTAGCATTGATTGTAATATAATTCATGTAATTTCTTTTGCATGAGAAAAGTTATTTTCCTAAATACCTGGTAAAATGAGAGTTGATGGATTTTTTACTTCCACCAACTGTCTGTAGAATTCACCACTAAAAAAGGAAACAGAGAGAGCTGCTCAGTGCAAATGGCCTCACCTGGAAGCAGAAAGCGTTTGTAGAGTCTTTCAGGCTTGGCGATTTCTTTCCTTATTTGTTTGTTTTGTTGTTGTTGCTGTTGTTTTTTGAGATGGAGTCTCCCTCTGTCACCCAGGCTGGAGTGCAGTGATGTGATCTTGGCTCACTGCAACCTTCGCCTCCCAGGTTCAAAAGATTCTCCTGCCTCAGCCTCCTGAGTAGCTGGGATTACAGACACCCACCACCACTCCTGGCTAATGTTTTTATTTTTAGTAGAGATGGGTTTTTACCATGTTGGCCAGGCTGGTCTCAAATTCCTGACCTCAAATGATATTCCTGCCTCAGACTCCCAAAGTGCTGAGATTACAGGCGTGAACCACCACAGTAGGCCACTTTCCTTTTTCTTCAGACAGAATTTCGTTCTGTTACCCAGGCTGGAGTACAGTGGCTTAATCTCAGCTCGCTGCAACCTCTGCCTCCCAGGCTCATGCAATTCTCATGCCTCAGACTTCCAAGTAGCTAGAATGACAGACATGTGCCACCATGCCTGGCTAATTTTGGTATTTTTAGGAGAGACGGGGTCTCACTGTGTTGCCCAGCTTGGTCTTGAACTCTTGTCCTCAAGTAATCCACCTGCTTAGGCCTCCCAAAGTGCTGGGATTGTAGGTATGAGTCCCCACGCCCCACCAGCTTGGTGATTTCTAATGGATCTGTATCCTGGCAGAAACTCTCAAGACTACCATCTTGTAAAGATCAAACCAAGCTCAAATTTGGTGAGAGTTTCTCAACCTCCACGTTATTGGCATTTGGGGTTGGAGAATTCTTGTTGTGGGGGCTGCCATGTATTTTGTCAGATGTTTAACTGAATCCCTGTTCTCTGCTCATTTGATGACGGTTGCACATCACCCCAATTGTGACAACAGAAAATGTGTCCATTTATTGTCAAATATGAGAACCAGTGAATTTTGCCTCTTAGTTCCATGAGCTCCTGGTCCTATTCCTGGGACCCATGTAAGCATTGGAGGGGAGGAAGCTGCATTCGGCACTCAAAATGAATTCATGGACAACCAAGAGTTGCTAATGAGAATTGAAAAGATAAACCTACCAGGTGTCTCACACAACTACATCCTATAATTTCTCTCCAGTACCTTAAGGTCCATCTGCATGGCAACAAGCCAGACTTCAATATCATTTTTCTTTCTATTATTTCTTCAACCAATGTGATGGGTTTTTTTATTCATTTTTAATTTCTTTTTTTAGAAAGAAAGAGAAAGAGAAAGCGGGGAGAGAGAACAGGAGTCTTGCTCTATTGCCCAGGCTGGAATGCAATCCAAAAATAGGTATCAAAAACCTCCTTTATGCTGATAATTGTGCTTAACAGCGGAGAGAGGAAGGAATAAGGGAAGAAAATAACAAACAAACTGCCAACCACTATTTCATTTAAGTCTGTGAAATGCTGTGCAAATGCTGAACAGTGATTTACTTCCAATTATGTGGTCACTTTCAAAATAGGTGTAATGTGATACTGAGAAAAATGTATGTTCTGTGGACCTGGGGTGAAGAATTCTATAAATATTCACTGAGTTTACTTGTTCCAGGTCTGAGTTCAAATCATAGATGTCCCTGTTAATTTTCTATCTTGTTGATCCATCGAATATTAACAATGTGGTGTCAGTCTCCCGCTATTATTGTGCAGGAGTCCAAGTCTCTTTATAAGTCATTGAGAACTTGTCTTATGTATCTGGGTGCCCCTATATTGGGTGCATATATATTTATGATCATTGACTCCTGTTGTTGCATTGATCCTTTTACCATTATGTAATGTCCTTCTTTGTTTCTTTTAGTCTTTGTTACTATTACAGTCTATTTTGTCAGAGACGAAAGTTACAACTCCTATTTTTTGTTTTGTTGTTGTTGCTGCTGTCCATTTGATTGACTAGTCTTCCACCAACACTTTGTTTTGAATCTTTGTGTGTCCTTGAGGATGGATCTGGATACAGTGTACCAATGGGTTTTGACTTTTTATTCAATTTGCCTGTCTGTGTCTTTGATTGGGGCATTTAATCCATTTAAATTTAGGATTAATATTGATATTTGTGAGTTTAATATTGTCATTTAATTCTCGCTGGCTATTTTGCCCATTAGTTGATATAGATTCTTCATTATGAAGATACTCTTTACCTTTTGGTAAGTTTTCGGGATGACTGATACTGGTTGTTCCTTTCTGTGTGTAGTGCTTCTTTCAGAAGCTCTTGTAAAGCAGACCTGGTGGTGATGAAATCTCTGAGTGCTTGCTTGTTCGTGAAAAATTTTATTTTTCCTTCATTTATGAAGCTTAGTTTGGCTGGATATGAGATTGGGTTGAAAATTCTTTTCTTTGAGGGTATTGAATATTGACCCCCACTCTCTTCTAGTTTGCGGGGTTTCTGCTGAGAAATCTGCTGTGAGTCTGATAGGCTTCCCTTTATGGGTAACCTGACCTTTCTCTCTAGCTGCCTTTAAAATTTTCTCCTTTATTTCAACCCTGGTGAATCTAACAATTATCTGTCTTGGGGTTGCTCTACTTGAGGAATATCTTTGTGGTGTTCTCTGTATTACCTGGAGTTGAGTTTGTCCTGCCTTACTAGGTTAGGAAAGTTTTCTTGGATAATATCCTGAAGAATATTTTCCAGCTTGGATTCATTCTCTTCATGACATTCAGGTACACCTATCAAACGTAAATTAGGTCTGTTCACATAGTCCCATATTTCTTAGAGACTTTGCTCATTCCTTTTTACTCTTTCTTCTCTAATCTTGTCTTCTCATTTCATTTCATTAACTTGATCTTCGACCTCTGATATCCTTTATTTTGCTTGATCAATTCGACTGTTAAAACCTGTGCATACTTCACGGAGTTCTCGTATTGTATTCTTCAGTTCCATTAATTCACTTATATTCCTCTCTAAATTGTCTATTCTTGTTCTGATTTCGTCAAACCTTTTTTCAAGGTTCTTAGTTTCTTTACATTGGGCTAGAACATGTTCTTTTAACTCACAGAAGTTTCTTATTATCCACCACCTTCTGAAAGCCTAATTCTGTTAATGGAATGTACTCGTTCTCCATCAGGCCTTGTTCCCTTGTTGATGAGGAACTGTGATCCCCTATAGAGGGAGAGGCATTCTGATCTTGGGTATTCTCAGCCTTTTTACGCTGGTTTCTTCCCATGATTGTAAATTTATCCACCTGTCATCTTTGTAATTACCGACTTACAAATCAGGTCTCTGAGTGGATGTACAACTTGTTGATTCCCAGTGCCAGAATCTGAGCAACCCACTGTGCCGGCTAAAACAGCGGCATTAAGATTCGTGGTGCTTTTCTGCCCAGGAATCTCCAGTCCGGCTTCCTTCTTGAGTCCCTTTTTCAATCAGCTGAATAGGCGACTCTGCCTTCCCGGATCTCCGAATGTCGACCAGTCCCGTTTACTGTGCACCAAGAACCACCGTGCTGGAACACCGGCAAAACCACCACACCAGCCACAAGTCGTGCTGGCGACCCATGGGCATCCTCCGCTGGGAATCTCCTGGTCCGTGAGCAACAAAAATTCGTCTGAAAGTGTTGTGGCGTCCTCTCGTTCTCTGCGCTTTCACTGGAAGCTACAATCCTGAGCTGTTAGTAATCAGCCATCTTGGATATCTCTCCATTTTTAATTTTTTTTATTTTTTCTTTTTGTGGGTACATAGTAGGTGTACATACCTGTGGGGTACATGAGATGTTTTGATACAGGCATTCAAAGTGTGATAATCACATTGTGGAGAATGGGGTCTCCATTTCCTCAAGCATTGTTTCTTTGTGATACGAACAATCCCATTCCACTCTTTTAGTTATTTTTAAATGTAAAATTAAGTTATTATTGGCTGTAGTCAATGTGTTATCTGATCAAATAGTAGGCCTTATGCATTCTTTCTAACTACATTTTTTGTACCCATTAATCATCCTCATCTCCCACCTCCCAACCCCCACTACCCTTCTCAGCCTCTGATAACCTTCCTTCTACTCTCTATGTCCATAAGTTCAATTGCTTTGATTTTTATATCCCACAAATTAAAAAAAGAACATGCAATGTTTGTCTTTCTGTGCCTGGCTTATTTCAATAAATATTTATATAGTCTATTATATTCCAGGTACTCTTCTAAGTGCTTTAAAGCAGCAACTCATAGGATCTTTGTAATAATCCTATGGGATAGGTATGATTGACACTGCATTTCACATTAGAAAACCATACCTCAGAGATGTTAAGTAAGAGCTAGTGATGAGCAAACTGGAATTCAGACTAAGGCATTGTATTCCATAGTGTGCACTCTTACCCAGTAAGCTATGGTGAGTGTGTTAGGTATGAGGGAAAGGGGAATAAACTTGCAATCAAATTCACCTGGTCTCACCTTTTGGCTCTGTCACTTACCAGCTGGTGAACTTGGGCAAGTTGCCTCATATCTCTGAGCTTCAGCCTATTATGCACAAAATGAGGACAATGACTCTTATATTAAAGGATTGCATCAAGAACTAAACTACCACTGAGTTTGGTGCCTCAGAAATATCCAGTGGGTCAGTGGCTCACGCCTGTAATCCCAGCACTTTGGGAGGCCGAGGCGGGTGGATCACAAGGTCAAGAGATCGAGACCATCCTGGTCAACATGGTGAAACCTTGTCTCTACTAAAAATGCAAAAAATTAGCTGGTCATGGTGGCGCCTACCTGTAATCCCAGCTACTCAGGAGGCTGAGGCAGGAGAATTGCCTGAACCCAGGAGGTGGAGGTTGTGGTGAGCCAAGATCGCGCCATTGCACTCCAGACTGGGTAAACAAAAGTGAAACTCCGTCTCAAAAAAGAAAAAGGAAAAGAAATATCCAGTGGGTGTTGGTTACCTCTCTCATCTACTGTTTCAGAAGGCAGTTCCCACAAAACATAAACAGCATTGGTGGAAAGGACAAGTATCAACCATGAGGACAGGATCCTGTATCCAAGCACCACCAACTGTCACCAGGGTAACCATAGTAGCATCCTGAAGGGTCTTCCTGCTTCTCCTCCTCCCCCTGCAGAAGATTCTCTGTGAGGCAGTCTGTAATTATTCCCATTCCTGCATGTACACACCTTGCCATGTGACTTTGCAGTTTCTCCCATCAGGGGTTGGAGTCTATTTACCCATCCCTCAAATCTGGTCAGGCCTTTGGAGTTGGACTGGCCAAAGGAAGGTGGTGGGAGTGACATTGACCATGCCAGCACTGAGTCCAGTCTTCAAGAGATTTTCTGCATCTCCACTCTCTCTTGGGATCCTTCCCAGCCACTGTGTGACTTGCCCAGACCAAGCTGTTGGATGATATGAGACCACATGGACCAAATCTCAGTTGTCCCAGCCAAAGTGCCAGATAAGTGAGAGAACCCAGCCAAGATCAGCAAAGATGACAGTCAGCCCAACCAGGAGTAGAAGAAATAACTTCCCAGCTTGGCATTATTTCTGCTAAATCACTGAGCATGAAAATGAGCAAATTATTCTTTTTACCTGCTGAGTTCCAAAGTGATTTGTTATTCAGCAATGACTTACTCAACCCCTCTCAAACTCCTTATCCCAATGGTAACCAGCAGCATCACTTTTGATATGGTTTGGCTGTGTCCCCACCCAAATCTCATCTTGCAATGTAGTTCCCATAATCCCCACGTGTCATGGGAGGCACTCCGTGGGAGGTAATTGACTTGGTAACTTCGCTGTTACCCCCTTGCTTCTGTTCTCATGATAGCAAGTTCTCCCAAGATCTGATGGTTTTATAAGAGGGTTTTCCCCTTTTGCTCAACACTTTTCCTTGCTGCCACTATGTGAAGAGGGATATGTTTGCCTCACCTTTCACCATGATTGTAAGTTTCCTGAGGCCTCTCCAGCCCTGCTGAACTGTGAGTCAATTAAACCTCTTTCCTTTACAAATTACCCAGCTTCAGGTATGTCTTTATTAGCAGAGTGAGAATGGACTAATACAACTTTAAAACCTAAATTGAAATATTTCACTTCCCAAATTATAGCTATGTAAAGGGGACTCATCACATTTAGCCTAGAATTTAGATCTCAAACCATATCTACTGCTTTCCACATGATCTAGCCCCTGCCTGTCCTGCAACCCTATTACCTGTCACTGTCTCCATAATTTGCCAAAGTTACATAGCAACTAGGTAGATACATCTGGAACTGGAACCCAGGTCTGATTCCAAAGCCCATGTTTTTTCCATGTGGATCTTACTCTCTGACTACCTGTGATGGGAAAGTCTCTGCACAAATTGTTTTAACACATTTCACTTAGTGTGCTCTGGCCACACTGGTATTTATTCTGTCTCCAGTACACACCAATGGTGTTCGTACCTGAAGTACTTTTTGCACTTACGGTTCTCTCTGCCTAGAAGACTCTTTTACCTTTGTGATTGAATAATTGGTTCCATCTTGCCATTGAGGTCTCGTCTCTGATGCCGGCTCTTGAGAGGGGATCTCCAGGTCACCCAAAAGTCACCCTCATTCACCCTTACCTTCTTTGCTGAATGTGTTTTGTTTTCTTAAAAACACTTATCGGCTGGGCGCACTGGCTCACGCCTGTGATCCCAGCACTTTGGGAGGTTGAGGCAGGCGGATGACGAGGTCAAGAGATCGAGACCATCCTGGCCAATATGGTGAAACCCCGTCTCTACTAAAAAAAATAAGAAAATTAGCTTGGCATGGTGGTGCACGCCTGTAATCCCAGCTACTCGGGAGGCTGAGGCAGGAGAATTGCTTGAAACTGGGAGGCGGAGGTTGCAGTGAGCCGAGATCGCACCACTGCACTCCAGCCTGGCGCCTGAGCAAGACTCTGTCTCAAAAAAAAAAAAAACACTTATCAGTATCTAAAATATGATGCCTGCTCCTCTAAACAGTGCTGTAGCTCTCTGAATGCAGTAATCATGCCTATGGAATCCAGCATCACATTCCCAAGCCCTGGCACCTGCCGCCAAGCCCAGCACATTGTAGGAGTTCATTAAATAACAGTTCTGTGAGTAAGGAAGCCAACAAGACCCTTTGGTTCAAGCACTCTATTCTTTCTCTCCATCATCTCTCTTTGACCCTCCCCCACGGCTATGTGGCACATGAAAAATACAGAATAATGTCCTTCAATCACCAGATGTGCAGCTCAGGAACAAAGTAGAATTACACTTGCAGCTTACGTCACAGGCAAACCCAGGATGTGATGCCTTACTAAAACCAAAGAAAGCTGGTTCCTGTTGTCTCCCCTCCCCATGACTAGGTCGTGAAAGAAAAGAGAAAATCAAACCCCTGCCTTTCTTGTAGATCATAACAGGGGTGGGGAAAGAGTGTTGACTCTTCATTGCTCCATAAATTGCTTGAATCTTTGTGTCCTATATATTCCTTTTCTAATCAAGAAGAAATACACAAGAGGAAAAACTCAAATCATGTGTGTCCTAAGAGGCTCAGACACCTGCTTGGATGAACCTCTTTATGATCAGGTTTCCCCAGTAGCTTTTCTGCTGAACCTCACACCCAAAAGAGAAAGAAATGAATTTTCCTCACCTTCATCCAACTGCAGTGATCTCCTGGCAGCTCTGCAAATGAGAACACAGTGTTCTCCTGTGCACATTATATATGTCAGAGGTCACCAACCACCAGCTCCCAGGCCCACACAAAGCCCACGGCTGTATCTTTTTTGACCTGAAGTATTATTTTTATTTCAATTAGTTGCCAGCATTTAAAAGTAAGATGCTTTTGCATAATCAATAGTTACAACTTTTCTTGGAAAATCAGACAATCTGATTTCGGACCCACAGTCTCACATTCCCAAAACTGGCTGCCCACTCTTGATGGGGCAAGAACTTCCAACTTTATCACAGCAGCCACCCAACCCACTTTACTCATTGATATTACCTGTCCAGACCTCAAAGGTATTGTTTGCAACCCCATTACACACATATATGTGCACACATTTAGTAGTGAATTTAATTGACTCAGAACTGTTTGGCTGATCAATGACATTGCATGCCTTCAATAGAGATATTTTGCTGGACAGTTATCTTGAATCAAATGGAAAGGGCCAAAATTATAAACTTCCCCTGTATTACATCTCTGCAGCCTCTTCCCAGGAAGTCAAAAAGAAGAGACATGAAACCAGCCGGGCATGGTGGCTCACGCCTCTCATCTCAGCAGTTTGGGAGGCTGAGGCCAGTAGATACCTTGAGTGAAGGAGTTTGACATCAGCCTGGGCAATATGATAAAACCTCATCTCTACCATAACTACAAAATTAGCTAGGTGTGGTGGTGGCTCATGCTTGTAGTCCCAGCTACTTGGGAGGCTGAGGTAGGAGGATCACTTGAGCCAGAAGTTGAGGCTGCAGCGAGCAATGATTACGCCACTGCACTCCAGCCTGGGCAACAGAGAAAGACCCTGTCTGAAAAAAAAAAAGAAAGAAAAAGCGTGAATCCTAATTTGTCTTCTCCCTGCGGAAATAGCATTTGCCATGATCAATAGGAAAAAGATCATTCTTGTAAGAATAGGGACACAGGGAGATGAAATGGTGAAGACATTTAATGCAGCAGAGATTGCTAACTGTTCACCAAAATCCATTTCTTCTTCCTGGGCACACAGCTGGGCTACTTCTCCTATCACCTCTTGGCTCTCATGAATGGATACAACCAAATACTAATGATGACAGGCTCTAGAGGGCAATGCATGGTACGAGATGAAAGGATCTTAGATCCCTGAATCACCACGTGGAAGTTTCATCAAATGACCAGAAATACCTAACTTAGGCTAGTATGAGAAGACATCAACTTGTGTTGGAACCACTAGGCATTTTAAGGTCTATTTGTTGCCTTTGCTTTGTCCATCCCAAGACATTCTATAAGCTTCCAAGAAAAATGTAACTAAAAATAAAATCATATACAGGGCTGCTTTTAGTAGTTCCCAGTATTAAGTTCCAATTGTGTGCTAGGTGCTTTATTTATTACACTCATTGCAGCAATGAGGAAATAGAGATACACAAGAGCTAAAATTTGCCCAAAGTTACATAGCAACTAGGTGGTTACATCTGGAATTGGAATTCAGGTCTGATTCCAAAGCCCATGTTTTTTCATATGGCTATTACACCATACAGAGTAATTACTGTCTGAGTAATATCCTGTGATGGGCCACTTTCTGTGCAAGTTGTTTTACCACTTTTTATTTAATTCACCCCATGCACCAATAAGGGAGGTGGTATTATTGTCTCCATTTTATGGATGAAGAAATCGAGGCACGGAGAGGAAAACTGTCTTTCGTGAGGTCCTATTTACAAGTGTGAAAATCAGACCTGTAATTTCCTGACGCTTTCCGCTGTATCCTTTGGGATGGTGGGAAGATTTGGCAAGACTGAAGAATGTTGATATATTTTGTTATTTTGAAAATGAATTATGGTGTTACTAGTTCATAAATTAGAAATCATAAGCTTTTACTTTGTAGAAACTTTTTTTCTTTTTAACTCTTATTTTAAATTCAAGGGGTACCTGTTCAGGTTCATTATGTGGGTAAATTATATGTCCTGGGGATTTGGTCTGCAGATTATTTTGTCACTCAGGTAATCACCATAGTAACCAATAGGTAGATTTTCCATCTTCACCCTCCTCCCACCCTCAACCCTCAAATAGGCCCCGGTGTCTATTGTTTCCTCCTCTGTATTCTTGTGAACTCAGTGTTTAGCTACCATTTATAAGTGAAAACACGCAGCATTTGGTTTTCTGCTTCAGGGTAAATTCACTCAGGATAATGGCCTCCAGCTCCATCCATGTTGCTGCTGCAAAAGACATGATTTCATTTTTATGGCTGCATACTATTCCATAGTATATATGTTTCAAATTATTCAGTTCACCTTTGACAGGTATTTAGGTTGATTCCATGTCTTAGCTACTGTGAATAGTGCTGTGATAAACATACAAGTGTGTGTGTCTTTGCAATAGAGTGATTGATATTCCTTTGTGTATATACTCAGTAATGGAATTGCTGGGTCAAATGGTATAAAACATTGTGTGATTCTGTAATCACTTTGTATTGTCACACATTATTTGTAATGCAGTATACTACTGTATTATATACTAAGTAAACTTGATTTTTCAAGTATATAAATATGCAAATTACAATTATTCTGTAATCATTTTGTGTTGACAAAATGTATATTATGCAATACAAAATAACAGAATGAATTGTAATTTACATATTTCTATACTTGAAAGACAAAGTTTCCCCAAAATACAATACAGTATTGTATTCCATTAAATTCTAGTGTCATATTAGAACACTACATTTTCTTTTTCTTTTACTTTAAGTTCCGGCGTACATGTGCAGATCTTGCAGGACTGTGACATAGGTATACACATGACATGGTGATTTGCTGCCTCCATCCCCCGGTCACCTACACTAGGTATTTCTCCTAATGTTATCCCTCCCCAATCTCCCCACCCCCTGTTATCCCTCCCCTAGCCCCCCATCCCCCAGCAGACCCCGATGTGTGATGTTTCCCTCCCTGTAGACTCACTACATTTTCATGTCATATGACAGACCCTCAGTAAATGCTGAAGGAATTACTGTGAACACAAACTCCTTAGACCCCCTACACATGTGCTATGTCATATTTCCGTGACTTTTCCCTTTCTATTTTTGTTGGCAGGGATACCCCCTCACTCCCCACCATTGTTACCTAATTTCTGCACATCTCTGAAGACTCAGCTAAAGCATCTCTTTTTCCATGAAGCCTTCCATGAACACCCAGGCAAGGCTAAGTGCCCCTCCACTGCATCCCACAGGACGCTCTACCTACTTTTGTCCTTGTGTCTGCCACATTACATTGAAATCTTCTGTTTTTGTGTCTCTCCCCACTGCCGCCCCACCGCCCACTAATCTATAAACTCTTCAAGGGGAACTAAACATTTTTCACATTTTTATATGGAAAATAGTAGCTCATGGTAGGGGCTCGATAATACAATTTCCTGACCTAACCAGAGGTAACACAACCAGGAAGCATAAAGATTATTCAATGAAGTTTAAGCAAAACTTGAGGTGATTGATCCCTGAAACAACCAAGGCCATATAACGGTAACTTCTTGCAATGAAAGTGAATCAACCTTTCTTCCCTTCCACTGGTACCCTTGCAGCTTGCAGAATGATAAACCCCATGGAGTAAAATGAACCAGACACATGGCAGGTACACAAATATTTGTTGAATGAATTAAGGGATGGGTTAATGTCAGCCATTTAGAGGAGCATTACCGTGCATAGGATGATGAAATACCGTCAGTAACAACCAAAACTCTTTTCTATCTATGAAACATGGTACTGAATGTCTTGGCGCCCTCTCAAATACACCTTCACCTGCCAGTAGGGACTGGTGCAGTGCCCTCGGCCACCTGTACTTACAGATGCCAGGTTTGGAGAAGCTCACTTTCTGTGTGAGGGCTTTTCAGGGCTCCTGATACCCTAGGAGCTGTTTATTTAGTGTTTCTTCATTTAGGGCAGATTGCTCTTTCGAAAATTGCTTTGTGGTGGTGGCTGCCTCTCCTTCATCTGATTAGTCTTGCTACTTGGAGACATTCAAGCCATTTCTTTCCCCTGTTGTACCATATGTTTTTCCTTTGAGTCCGTAGTATTTTGTGCTCAGATTCTGGATCTGTGATGTGGCATTTCTCTCCTGATGTTTCCTAGCAGGTGGTTTATCTCGGCAGCTGGTAATGGCATGGGACGGTGTGATGAGGAGAAATCGGGCAATGCCAATGTCTGTGTGTCTGCAGATCCCTCTTTGACTTTCCCTCCCAGACTATTTCCTTCTTGTGTTTATTGTCCTTCAGTTAATCTTTTTCATGTGTCAGTGTTGGTTGTTTCTTTGACATCTATTCAGAATTTCTGTAAGTTTCTGCCCATGACAGAGACAAAGGGGTTGTCTGTGAAGGAGAGTCTCTATTTAAAAATGATGATAGACTGGGCCTGGTGGCTCATACCTGTAATCCCAACATTTTGGGAGGCTCAGGCAGGTGGATTACCTGAGGTCAGGAGTTCAAGACCAACCTGACCAATATGGTGAAACCCCGATCTCTACTGAAAATATGTAATAATTATCCAGGCATGGTGGCATACACCTATAGTCCCAGCTACTCAGAAGGCTGAGACAGGAGAATTGCTTGCATCTGGGAGGCAGAAATTGCAGTGAGCCGAGATTGCGCCACTGTACTTCAGCCTGGGTGACAGAGCGAGATTCCATCTCAAAAAATAAAATAAGGATGATCATAGAAATATTTATTGGGTCTTATTGTATACCAGCAATTGTGCTAAGAAAGTTCCAGACATTAGCTTATTTATCCCCTCCAAGAATAATTTCAGTTAAGTACATTATTATCTGCATTTTATATATGAGGAAACTAAGGCCAAGAGACTTGCTAGAGGCTACAAAGATGTTATTTGAAGCCATTATTGGTCTTATTACAGGATTGCATTTACCACTCAATAATGGTGTGCGTGACAGTCCTCAGATACTAATTTTGGAGTTGGTGATGCACATGTTTTTCTTAAAGTCCCGGGGACTCCAAACTCCTCAGTCACCAATGAAGAAGTCCAAAATTCAGGACTGTGAAGACCTAATTCCCTGTGTTGGTTTCCCCTCTTCCTATCCAAACACCTTTGGGTGGGCATGATCCTTCCTAGAGGAAGCAATGGCAGGAAAACAGTCAAAGCACCAAGTAACTATATTAGCCATGTATTTTTTTTCCTGTATTTTGATTCTTGGACCACCTTTGCAAAATTATGACAGAGACAGTGAAAGAGATCTAACCTAACTGATTCCATCTTGCTTGTAACCTCCAAGCTGTCCTGTTCATTCCTGGTGTAGGCTGAACTAACTTTGGGAGGAACTTAAGTTTATAGTAAATAGTTTAAAACAAAGACAATACAGCCTTTTCCCAAAACAAACCTCCTTATTGACTGGGGACTAGGCTGCATTTGTAGGACTAACAAATTAGCCAAAAGATTAGAAATTATGGCTTAGGAGTTATGCAGCTGGAGGCTACAAGATTCTAACCCTTTCTAAACTACTCCTAAGATCAGTGCTTGAGATATTTTGCAGGCCCTGCACTTGAGGATAATCAGCTGGCACAGCTTGGATTGATAAACTGGCTCATCTGATCTTGTGGCCCCCACCCAGGAACTGACTCAGGGAAAGAGGACAGTTTCAACATCCAATGATTTCATCTCCTAACCAATCAGCACTCCTGGCTCACTGGCTTCCCCCAACCTGCCAAGTTGTCCTTAAAAACCCTGATCCCTGAATGCTCAAGGAGACTGATTTGAGTAATAATAAAACTCCAGTCTCCTGCACAGTCAGCTCTGTATGAATTACTTTCTCTATTGCAATTCTCCTGTCTCGAGAAATTGGCTCTGTCTAAGAAGTGGGCAAGGTGAACCCACTAGGCAGTTACAGACCTTTGATTGGAACTCTGTCCTTCCAGCTTCCTACTCTTCTCCACTTAGATCCTTCACGCTCAGGTCATGCTTGGGTTAGAAGAAGTTCTAACAGAGCATTTATCATGTTAATTTTCTGCTTTCAAACATCAGATGACTGCCCACCACTAATACAATTAAGTTGAAATTCAAACAGGAGATGTCATTGCAAAATGACACCAACCCATCCTTCCGGCTCTAGCCCCATTCCTAATGGACTAAGCACTGTCTTCCACATTCTTTCAAGTTATTTTGTGGTTTGTCTCACCATTGCCAGTAATATCTGTCTGTTCTTCCCTTTCCTGACTATCAAAATCCATCTCATCCTTCCTGGCCCACTCTTGTCACCAATTTTGTTACATCTTTGCTGACTCTCATGTTGGGAATTAACCTCCCTCTTTTATTTTCAGTAGCATTCATTGGACTGAGGAGTTTACAGTAAGGGGTAAGAAAATCTCAGGCAGAATGGGAATGACTTGAATTTGGTGATCTTGCTGTGGTTAGCTAAGTGTACCCAGCTAACACAATGATGGGCCCCTGAGCACCAAGACATTGATTTGTTTAAATAAGTTGGATTTAAAGTTCTCAAGGACACCAACAGGATTTTTAGCAATGTGTCCTGGACTTACTAAGCCTCACCACTTCCATAAAATGAAATCTGCAGCAGAGACCTTGAGAACTAATTAAGTATTAGGACATTACTATGCTCAGACACAGGCATCCATGCCCTTTGCTAAGACTCCCACAGAATGGCACCATCAGCCCATGTTCTCCTCTCTTCACTCATTAATATTTGACTTCTCTTGCTTCCAGATGTCTTGAATATTTTAATTACAGAATCTTATTACATGCTCAGGGATTTTAAAAGAAACAGACACAATTTTCATAAAAGTTTTATGAATCTTTCTCAATATGTGAATATATTTAAATCCAATAAGTATTAGTAGTAATTAAAATTTATGACACACTTACTTGGTGCCAAGCATTATCTCATTTAATCCTGACTACCCTCTTAATGAGGTTCAGAGAAGTTCAATATTTGCCCAAGGTCACATGAAGTCTGACTCAGCCAACATACTTTGCCAATTTCCAAAGTTGACAGTCATCTTAATTTTTTACTCATACCTAATACTTACGGAATGCCTACTACATACAAGGCAATATTCTTGTTTTCAGAAATGCCAAAAAAAATCAATGCTACTCTTTCTCCAAAGTAGCCCACAACCAATGACTGGCAGGTGTCATGGATAAATACCCTGGCTCCCATATCCCTAGGGTGGAATAACTCAAAGGCTGCATTCTACACTGATTACCATAGTTACCTAATGGAATTAAGCTCCAGTGAGGCACCTGGACCACATATCCTCTGAGCTAACTTTCCTTCCCCAAATTACACTCTCTCTCCACTAGTGTTCAATGGGCTCACCTTCTCAAATAAAGCACTTGCCTTGAGTACAATTCTTGCTTCAAACTTTGTCCCTGGGGAAACTGAAACCAAAATAATACTTTATATCACTGTCAGCAAACTTTTTCTATAGAGGACCAGATAGTAAATACTTTCGACCATCTCTGTTGCAACCACTCCACTCCACCACTGTAGCAGAAAAGCAGCCATAGACACTATGTAAAGGGATGAGCATGGCTGTGTTCCTATAAAAGTTTATTTCTGGATGCTGAAATTTGAATTTCATATAATTTTCACATGTCGTGAAATATCATTTTTCTTTTGATTTTTCTCAACCATTTAAAAATATAAAAGCCATTTTTAGCATTGGGCAATAATTTGCCAACAGCTGCTTTACAATATTTTCTTGTAATCTTCCCATTAACCAAGAACCATCATGATTTCCATTTTCCAGGTGAGGGAAACTGAAGTTTAGAAAGATAAAGTGGCTTTGAGATAACACACATCCAAGTCTCAACCAATAACAACGGGACCCCTAAGAGTGGTCTCCAGAACGCCTGTTCGATGTTTTCAATATCTCCTCACTTTGGAGAAAAAAAGGATGACTTTAGTTCCCCAGCTGGTACCTTCCTCTCTGCACATCTCAGCTCAGCCTGCTGACAGAGCAGCATGGTGACTCAGTGCTCACTAGTGGCAGCAGCTACACGCAGATGCCAGCCGAAAATGGCTCACTGGTGCACACCTTGGTAACAGCTGCTCCTCCATTCTTTGCTGAGAAACCATGCAGCATCACAGCAGGATAGGAGAGCTTGAGAAGATCCCAGGGCTGGTTGAGCGGCACCTTGTAGTCAGGATAGCTGGAGCGAGCAAGCCTTGATTCACCTGCCGTTCTGTTGGCAGGAGACCAACCACATTTTTCTATGGTGTTTTTGTATATATTTAGATACACCTGTAAGTGTGATTAAGAAGACAGTACATTGCACACCCAGGATGAAACAGAATGTGGTTTGAGAAAACTCAAAGCTTGAAATGTGAGAGCCAAGTCCTGTGCTTAGTCAACGTAGCACAACTAAAGTTCTGCCTCCTGTACAACGACCCAGTGGAGTGATGCCAGGTAGAACTTACATACTGTTTACCGTGTGCCAGGTACTGGTCTGTGACTGACAGCAACGTATTTAATCCCCACAGCAGTGCTACTTGGTAAGTCCTATTGGAAACTACCTCTTATAGATGAAGAATAAGAGTGGCCAAGTAATTTGACCAAGATCACACAGCCAGTGAGTGGTAGAGCTGGATACTGAACGCAAGTAGACTGACTCTGAAGTCTATGGCTCTAAACAAAGGTTGGCAGACATTTTCAGTAAAGGGCGGAGAGTAAATATTTTAGGCTTTGCAGGCTACAAATGGGTCTAAAACACTTAGTTTAAAACACAAAAACAGTGTATAGTTGTACAAAAATATTTTCTTTATATCGTTATTCTGTAAGCTTTAAAAAAAAAAGCTCTTTTTTTCTTCTACTTTTTAAACTTTTTCGTTAAAAACTAAGACCCAAACACAAACCTGGGCCTAGGCCTATAGGGGGTCAGGATCAATATCACTGTCTTCCACATCCACACCTTGTCCCACTGGAAGGTCTTCAGCGGCAGTAACACAGACAAAGCTGTCATCTCATGATAACAATGCCTTCTGGATACCTCCTAAAGGACCTACCTAAGCCATTTTACAGTTAACTTTTTATTTATAAATAAAAGAAGTACATTCTAAAATAACATTAAAAAGTGCACTATGGTAAATACCAGGTGGTAGGAATTTTCCAGCTCCAGAATCATAATCTTATAGGACCGCCACCACATATGTAGTCAATTGTTGGCTGAAATGTCATTATTCAGTGCATGACTGTATTTGTAAAATGCTTTGAACAATACTTATCATAGAGTAAGGGGCTTCCACTCTGTCAGAGAACAAATATGCACCAGGAAATAGGTATAAAAACTCACTAAAGGCTATAGGTATATATAAAGCATGTCAATACAACCAAGAAGGAAAAGATTGAAATACTGACTAGCATCAGATAATAACGGTGGAATCATTCACCACCAGGCCAGGCTGGAGGACAGGAAGTTAGAGTATTAATCAGGAGTAAAAATGATCAGCTGCCTTAAATGTTAATATTCTGCTTGGTGCCATAATTCTTATGCATCATGTATTTACTTTAAGAAAGAAACTAGAGTAATCAAGGCCAACAGAAAAAGGCTGCTGGCTTATCGATGGCTGGATATTTCTTGGAGCTTCTGGAGGCTTTCCAGAGGTGTGTAAATGTCCACCAACGTGCAGAATTTCCCATGTATATGACAGACTGTTCTTTGACTGTCCACTACTGACTCTTCTGTGAAAACAGAACCTGAATGCAGGTGTCCAGTATCAGGTAATGGGTCAAGATTGGTGGAAGCCAAACACAACAATCCTGTTCCTAGATTTCCCAGCCTCCTCAGCAGCTGAGAATCACATGAGGCACAATTATTGTGACATGGCCATTAAGACATAAGGGAATACTGCTGCAAGGATTTCTGGGATCTGAGTAAGCTTTCACTTTCTTGATCAAAGGTTGCAGATACAGCTGGCAGGATCCTTTCTTCTGTCATGCAGCTTTGAATTGCAGAAAGGATGGCTGGAGAAGCAGCAGCTACTTTGTGACTGACCATGAGGAAAAGACCACAGAAAGGGATTACAGAGACATCAACCACAACAATGTTGATTCATTAGCCCAATGCCAGCAATTGCCTCCATTTGGAATTCTCAATGTATGAGAAAAATGCGCTCTGAGTGAGTGTCCTGAACTTTCATGAAAATGTAAGTCCAAATGGATTAAAGACACTTCTCTATTAAAGGGTAGTACAAATAAGGTTGGGAAATGTTGCATCCTTATTTGTACTACCCTTTAATAGAGAAGTGTCTTTAATCCATACTTAATATGTATATGCGTAGCTAAGAGCTCTTGAATTTTGCATATTGTAGGGAGAGACTGGCCCTCCTTGTCCAAGAGCCCAAGTACTGGTTCCAGGAGAAGGGACTCATTAGTTCATTAGAATGGTGGATTTTGATTGTTTCAGTTTGATTCAGGCAATCACTCTTTGAAGCCATCAGGAAAGGGTGACTTTGTTACATAGCTGCTCCTTCTACCAGCATTTGACTAATAAAAAGAGGAAATTCCTGGCAAAGAATGCTAGATATCTTCACTGTAGTGGACATCTCAAAGTGAGTCTCCTGTAGTGAGGAAATCCATATGGTAATGTTTATGAGACATTAGAGGCTCTGAGAAGTCCTGCAATAAAGACACCCACACCACTTTGCTTAACTCATTGCTTCTCAAACTCGTGGGACTGTAACTTTCTTTTCCTTTTCTTTTAATTTTCCCTTCTCTTAAAAAATAGCTTAACGTCTTGTAATATCAAATCATGGAATTCATGTTTATCAAGATCCACTTTATGGAACTTCCCTTTGGGAAACTGTAACCTAGAACAAATCCAACTTCTTTACTGTCCAAGTAGAGAGGCATTTTCATACTGGAATTGACGCTAATTCAGACACAGACTTCTCCAGAGCACAGGATAGAGGTGAAAATAGTCAGAGATGACCTGAGATGAAAGATGTCTCAAGTGAGCCGGTTCAGAGTATTCTTTGAGAAGGCAAGAGAAGGGGAAAGAGAAGGATTAAGAGAGTGTTTTGTTTAAGAGGCCAACAGCTCTAGTATGGGTGGGACACAGACAGGCTGTCTGGACACAAAGCAACCTGTCTACATGGCATGGGCGCCAGTCCTTGGAGAGCCTCCCTATTGAAGAAGACAGTCCTACAACTTTCACACATGGAGATTGCCCTGCCCCAGGTGATCACCTGGCATCAGAAGAATATGATACATGGCTCAGGATCATCCAGGCTTGTATGTTTCCTAAGTAGTAGTTGGTCTCTGTGGCAGACTGCCTGGCAACAAACTCAAGTACCACTGCTTATGAGCTGTGTGAGCTGAAGAACCATTCTTCCTCTCTGTGCCTGAGTTTTCTCATGTCATATGTGGGTATGCTGGGTCTCTGCTTGGCAGGCTATTGTAAGGATTAAAGGAGATAATACTCTTCAAATGGTTAGTGCTGTACATGGTATAAAGAGTACGTGTTCAAAAATTTTGTTTTTATTGTATGATTCCATTTATATGAAATGTCCAGAATAGGCAAATCTCCACACACACAATTCAGATGAGCAGTTGACAGAAATTGGGGTAAGGGGAGAATGAGGAATGACTCCTAAATGGGTATGGGGCTTCCTGTTGGAATGATGAAAACATTCTAAAATTGATTGTGGTGATGGCTGAAAAACTCTGTGAATAGGATAAAAACCATCAAATTGTGTATATAAGTTGGGTGCAGTGGGTCACACTTGAGATCCAAGCTCTATAGAGGCTGAGGCAGGAGGATCACTTGAGGCCAGGAGTTTGAGACCAACCTGGGCAACACAGTGAGATCCCATCACTACCAAAAAAATTTTTTTAATTAGCTGGGCATGGTAGAGCCCACCTGTAGTCCCAGCTACTCAGGTGGCTGAGACAGGAGTATCACTTGAGCTCGGGAGTTAAAATCTGCAGTGAGCTATGATTGCATCACTGCAGACCAGCCTAGGCAACAAAATGAGACCCTGTCCCTAACAAAAAACAGAATTGTATAAATGGGGACTGTATGATACGTGAATTATTTACCGATAAAGATGTTATAAAAGATAAAAAATAAATGTATGCTTTGACTGAGTTTAGTGGAGGGTCACGTCAGAATCTAAACCAGACTTCTGCACTTAGCAGGTATTCAGTATTGTGGAACTGAATATACTGTGTTTTCTTTTTTCTAAGATGCATTGTTTTCTTCACATTTTATCTCTTCTGAAATTGGGATGTCCCATGTCATTGATAGGCATATTTAATGTCATTCTTTCCCAAAAAGAGCTACTATCAAATCAGTGGTTTGTCTTGTAGTCAGCAGTGTCCTGAAATCAAGAAACCTAATAACAAATGCATTTATCCAATCATTTATTGATCATTATTGTTTGCCAGATTTCAAATAATATTATTGATCATGCCTTCCTCAACTGAGAAGTCTTGTTTAAAATGTTCATCTACAGGCTTTTTATAAAACATAATGGCAGTCAACTTGGCTTAATGACCGTTCTTCTGTGAGAACTATAATAAATAAGTCCAATTTCACTACCTAGGATGCTGTAGCTAGTGCTCTCTAGTTCCAATCCCACATACCCTTGGCTTACCTCTGACTGCACCCATAGCTGAAGCAGCCATTCATGTCTCTGGATGGCTTCTCACCTTGAGCACCCACATCTCTCTGCTTTTCTGCATAAAGGCTTTTTCTGAGCCTTAGGGTTTACTCAGCACTCTTAGATCAGCCAGAAGTTCTAGGAATTCCACACCCTGGGGAGAATCCTCAACAATGAAGCTCAATCTGTACTTCAGCCTCCTAGCCTGGAAACTGGGGGTGCCTTCCACATGGTTTCTCAGAGGATCCCTAGTGGGACTGTGCCTCAGTTTCTCACAGCAGAAAGCTGCTGAATGCACCTTTTGGGGCTTGTCTCCCCTCCCTGACACCTTTCCCTCCCAGTCCGACTTCTTTACTGTGGTACATGGGACCATCTCTCCCAGATAAACAGCCTGCTTACATTCTTCTTAGGGGGTTGCTTTTGAGGAAATGCTTGCTAAGACTGATGCTTTGAAGACAATTGGACTCTAACTGTATCTTTTCACATTTGTGCTTCATCTCATCTAATAGAGGATTTGTGGTGATGGAGAACTAAATTACACTGAATAAAGTAATGATAGATTTGTAAATAATAAAAAATTGAGACCAGATCAGGAATAAGTGGCAATTTAATATATTGTGGTTTTTGTTTGTTTGTTAATTTTATTTTATTTTCTAAGATGGAGTCTTGTTCTGTCACCCAGGCTCGAGTGCAGTGGTATGATGTCGACTTACTGCAACCTCTGCCTCCCAGGTTCAAGCCTCAGCCTCCCGAGTAGCTGGGACTGTTGGTGCCTGCCACCATGCCTGTCTAATTTTTGCATTTTTAGTAGAGATGGGGCTTCATCATGTTGGCCAGGCTGGCCAGACCTCAAGTGATCTGCCCACCTTGGCCTCAATACATTTTTTTTCTTTTTTTTTAAAGACATAGTCTCGCCCTGTCACCAGGCTGGAGTGCAGTGGTGTGTAATCTTGGCTCACTGCAACCTCCGCCTCCCGGTTTCAAGGGAGTCTCCTGCCTCAGCCTCTCAAGTAGCTGGGACTGCAGGTGTATGCCACCACACCCAGCTAATTTTTGTATTTTTAGTAGAGATGGGGTTTCACCATGTTGGCCAGGATGGTCTTGATCTCATGACCTCGTGATCCACCTGCTTTGGCCTCCCAAAGTGCTGAGATTACAGGCGTGAGCCAATACATTGTGTTTTAATTACATATGTATATGTCTGTTTTCCTCCACAGAAACATTTATGTATTTCCAGTGGTTCTTCCAGGGTCTGGCATAAAATGGATGCTCAATAATGTTCATCAAACTGAGCTGAGTAGATTGGACTCAAGATGCTGGACACAAAGAGCATATGTGGCTTTCTGAATACAAGGGAGCTTCCTGGCAGTCAAAGAGAAAAAGGGAGGCACACGTGGTGGCAAAATTCCCATTACCAAAAAATAAAGTCCATTTTGTCACGGAACACAATACTTTCAATGTAAATACTCAGACATGGCCTCTCTCCTATCACAAAAAGCAGGCCTCCAAGTTCCTGCTTTTCTCCCTTCACACATACATAATACCTGTTCTCTTAAAAATAGTCTTCAAGTCCCTGTTCCGTCCTTCTTCGACTTCCAAGAAGATTCTTATTTTCGTTTTTAAAAGGAGCTGTGTTCTCTAAACACCATATATTAATTAGGACCATGCAGGAAATCCCAGAGGGAAATCCCAACTTAAAGGCACAGTGAAAGGGGGAAATTCGTTCATGAAAATGTAAAGCTCAGGGGCACTTCCAGCTTCAGGTAGATCCAGGAGCCCAAATGATATAATTGGGACACATCTTTCCATCTCACACCTCTGCATTCCCTGTGCTGGTTCCATTCACATATAGGTAAAATCCTCCAGTGGCAAGATGGCTTCTAAAAAATCAGGCTTAAATTATCAGAACTACACATTTACCAGGAAAGAGAGAGGGGTGCCTCTTTTCTGATCATTCAAGCCAAAGCCCCAGAAGTGATGGCAGTAACCTGATTGGCTTAGCTTAAGGTCGTGTGATAAGACTTGCTTGAAGGATGTGAGAGTCTGATCGGCCAGGTCTGGGTCGCATGACCACCTCAGGAAGGCAGGAGCAGGGGCAGGGGACAGTGATAGAGTCCACTCCACCAGAAGCAAGTGCACGGAACTGGAAAGAGAGAGAGAGATAGTAACTGAGAAAATGAGAGAAAATTAGGATATGCTTACCAGAGAAAGCATGTCTGGATTCTGGGCAAAGAATAAGTAACAGTGCTTTCTAACCCCCACTTAGAATCAACCATTCCTTCACATATATGTTAGGGATGAAGGAAGTCAATAAATTCAATCCCTCAAATAAGTTCGTTTTATTTTCATGTATCTTTTTTTCAGAGACAAGGTCTCGCTCTGTCACCCAGGCTGCAGTACAGTGGTACTATCATAATTCACTGCAGCTTCAAACTCCCGAGTTCAAGTGATCCTCCCACCTCAGCCTCCCAGGTAGCTGAGACTACAGGCATGCACCACAGATGCTTGACTAATTATATTACCTTCTGTAGAGATGGGAATTCTTACCACATTGCCCAGGCTTGTCTCAAACTCCTGGCCTCAAGTGATCCTCCTGCCTCAGCCTCCCAAAATGCTGCGATTATAAGTATGAGCCACTGTGCCTGGCCTCATTTTATATTTTTAAAAGATAAAAGTTATTTTCAGGACCATCCAAAATTACAGTTATGAATCAAGTATCAGGAAATGGATTTTTTATGGAAACATAGATAACATTCCTACTACAAGAATAAGTGTAGCTAAAAAGACGAACTATTAAAGAAGAGATTTAGCTATGACATGGCTTGACTGAGCAGCAATGTGCTGAAGCAACAACCTATTTTTTTGTTTGTTTTTTTGTTTTTTTTTTTTTAATTTATTTAACTTTAGGTGCATACTATATCTGGCATTTCTCCCCATGTTATACCTCCCCACCCCCTCCCTCCCCACCCCCCTGCTGTCTCTCCCCTACCCCACCTGTTCCACAGCTGCCCCCAGTGTGTGATGCTCCTCTCCCTGAGTACACGTGTTCTCATTGCTCAATACCTACCTATGAGTGAGAACATATCGTGTTTGGTTTTCTGTTCTTGTGTCAGTTTGCTGAGAATGATGGTTTCCAGATTCATCCAAGTCCCTACAAATGACATGAACTCATCATTTTTTGTGGCTGCATAGTATTCCATGGTGTATATGTACCACATTTTCTTTGTCCAGTCTATTATTGATGGGCATTTGAGTTGGTTCCAGGTCTTTGCTGTTGTACACAGGGCTGCAATGAATATACGTGTGCATGTGTCTTTATAGTAGAATGATTTATAGTTCTTTGGGTATATGCCCAGTAATGGGATTGCTGGGTCAAATGGAATTTCTATTTCTAGATCCTTGAGGAATCACCACACTGTCTTCCACAGTGGTTGAACTAATTTACACTCCCGCCAACTGTGTAAGAGTGTTCCTATTTCTCCATATCCTCTCCAGCATCTGTTGTCTCCAGATTTTTTAATGATCGCCATTCTAACTGGCATGAGATAGTATCTCAATGTGGTTTTTGATTTACATTTCTCTAATGACCAGTGATGATGAGCATTTTTTCATATGTTTGCTGGCCTCATATATGTTTTCTTTTGAAAAGTGTCTGTTCACATCCTTACCCACTTTTGAATGGGCTTGTTTGTTTTTTTCTTGTAAATCTGTTTTAGTTCTTTGTAGATTCTGGTTATTAGCCCTTTGTCAGATGGGTAGATTGCAAAATTTTTTCCCATTCTGTTGGTTGCCGATTCACTCTAATGATGGTTTCTTTTGCTGCACAGAAGCTCTGAATTTTAATTAGATCCCATATGTCTATGTTGGCTTTTATTGCCATTGCTTTTGGTGTTTTAGTTATGAAGTCCTTGCCTATGCCTATGTCCTGGATGGTTCTGCCTACATTTTCTTCCAGTGTTTTTATGGTTTTAGGTTTTAGGTTTAAATCTTTAATGAATCTGGAGTTAATTTTAGTGTAAGGTGACAGGTAGAGGTCCAGCGTCTGCTTTCTGCACATTGCTAGCCAGTTTTCCCAACACCGTTTATTAAACATTGGGTCCTTTCCCCAGTGCTCGTTTTTGCCAGGTTTGTCAAAGATCAGATGGCTGTATATGTGTGGTGTTTCTTCTGGGGCCTCTGTTCTGTTCCATTGGTCTATGTCTCTGTGTTGGTACCAGTACCATGCTGTTTTGATTACTGTAAGCTTGTAGTATAGTTTGAAGTCCAGAATGTGATGCCTCTGGCTTTGGTCTTTTTGCTTAGGATTGTCTTGGCTATGTGGGCTCTCTCGTGATTCTGTATGAAGTTTAAAGTGGTTTTTTCCAGTTCTGTGAAGAAAGTCATTGGTAGCTTGAAGGGGATAGCATTGAATCTATAGATTACTTTGGGCAGTATGGCCATTTTTGCGATATTAATTCTTCCTAACCATGAGCATGGAATGTTTTTCCATCTGTTTGTGTCCTCTCTAATTTCATTGAGCAGTGATTTGTAGTTCTCCTTGAAGATATCTTTTACATCCCTTGTTAGTTGTATTCCTAGGTATTTTATTCTCTTTTTAGCAATTGTGAATGGTAGTTCACTCTTGATTTGGCTCTCTGTTTGTCTGTTATTGGTATATAGGAATCTTGTGATTTCCACACATTGATTTTATATCCTGAGACTTTGCTGAAGTTGCTTATCAGTTTGAGAAGATTGTGAGCTGAGACAGTGGGGTCTTCTAGATATACAATCATGTCATCTGCAAATAGAGGCAGTTTGACTTCCTCGTTTCCTAATTAAATAGCCTTTATTTCTTTTTATTGCCTGATTGCTCAGGCTAGAACTTCCAATACTGTGTTGAATAGGAGTGGTGAGAGAGGGCATCCTTTTCTAGTGCCAGATTTGAAAGGGAATTCTTCTAGCTTTTGCCCATTCAGTATGATATTGGCTGAAGGCTTGTCATATATAGCTTTTATCATTTTATGATACATTCCACCAATACCTAGTTTATTGAGAGTTTTTAGCATGAAGGGCTGTTGAATTTTGTCGAAGGCCTTCTCTGCATCTATTGAGATAATCATGTGGGTTTTGTCTTTGGTTTCGTTTATGTGATGGATTACATTTATGGATTTGCGTATGTTGAACCAGACTTGCATCCCCAGGATGAAGCTTACTTAATCATGATGGATACGCTTCTTGATATGCTGTTGCAATCTGTTTGCCAGTATTTTATTGAAGATTTTTGCATCGATGTTCATCATGGATATTGGCCTGAAGTTTTCTATTTTAGTTAAGTCTCTGCCTGGTTTCAGTGTCGGGATGATGTTGGTCTCATAAAATGAGTTAGGGAGGATTCCCTCCTTTTGTATTGTTTGATATAGTTTCAGAAGGAATGGTACCAGCTCCTCTTTGTATGCAGAATTCGGCTGTGAACCTGTCTGGACCTGGACTTTTTTGATTGGGAGGCTATTGATTGCTGCCTCTACTTCAGCCCTCATTATTGGTCTATTCAGGGTTTCAACCTTCTCCTGGTTTAGTCTTGTTAGAGTACGAGTATCTAGGAATTTATCCATTTCTTCCTGGTTTACTGGTTTATGTGCATAGAGCTGTTTGTAGTAATCTCTGATGGTAGTTTGTGCTTCTGTGGGATCAGTGGTGATATCCCCTTTATCGATTTTTATTGCATCTATTTGATTCTTCTCCCTTTTCTTTTTTATTAATCTAGCTAGAGGTCCGTCTATTTTATTGATCTTTTCAAAAATCCAGCTCCTGGATTTATTGATTTTTTTGAAGGGTTTTTTTGTGTCTCTATCTCCTTCATTTCGGCTCTGATCTTAGTTATTTCTTGTCTTCTGCTAGCTTTTGAGTTTTTTTTTTTTTTAATCATCCTCCTGTAGCTCTTTCAATTTTGATGGTAGGGTGTCAATTTTAGATCTTTCCTTGTTTCTCATGTGGGCATTTATTGCTATAAATTTCCCTCTTGACACTGCAATCCCAGAGATTCTGGTAAGTTGTGTCTTCATTCTGATTGGTTTTGAAGAACATCTTGATTTCTGCCTTCATTTCATTGTTTATCCAGTCGACACTCAGAAGCAAATTGTTCAGTTTCCAAGTGGTTGTGCAGGTTTGAGTGTGTTTCTTAATTGTTTGAAGACACTGAGCTTTGGCTGAAATACCAGTGAGTTCCTTTCCTGAAGGAAGCCTCCAAGGACACAAAAAAAGAGCCGTCATGTTCTTCAAACTGGAATCCACTTGTTAGATTCTCTTACCAGACAAGCCAGAGACAGGCAATGTGCTGACTCTCGGGGAGATATTCATCACCACTCAATCAGCCCTTCTCCCACCAAAAGAATAAAGGGGTAAAAGCTGAAATTAAGGCAGACCTGCCTCAGCTGCTGGAGGTCTCATTTCTGAGATTTCTTTCCTGGTTGAAAACTCTCAAAAGCATATTTCCTGGGAAAA
Source organism: Saguinus oedipus (assembly GCA_031835075.1). Taxonomy (NCBI): domain Eukaryota; kingdom Metazoa; phylum Chordata; class Mammalia; order Primates; family Cebidae; genus Saguinus; species Saguinus oedipus. The sequence goes on along the minus strand of CM063179.1, from coordinate 11,977,758 downwards.
TTAGCTGAGCTGATACACTCTTGTCAGTGCAGCTGTAGTATGTTAGGCCTTTCTCTCATTGCTATAAAGAAATACTTGAGGCTGGGTTTACAAAGAGGTTTAAGTGGCTCGTGGTTCTCCAGGCTGTCGAGCAAATGGGATGCTGGCATCTGCTCAGCTTCCAGGGAGGCGTCAGGAAGTTTACAGTCATGGCGGAAGGCAAAGAGGAAGCCAGTATATCTCATGGCAAGAATGGAAGCAAGACAGAGTTAAGGGGGAAGGTGCCACACTGTTAAACAACCGGATATCACAAGAACTCACTTACTATCACAAAGACACTACCAAGCCATGAGGGATCCTCCCCCATGATCCGATCACCTCCCACTAGGCCCTATCTCCAACATTAGGGCCATACAATTCAATATGAGATTTAAAGTGTACAGCATCCAAACCATATCACATGCCGTCCTCCCAGTGTACCCAACTATTTATATTTCCTGAGATATGAAGGAATATGAAGACCCATTACTAATTCATAGGTATAATTTTGGGATATAGCAGTTATTTATTGATAAAATAATGCGGCATAACAAACTGCCTCAAAGTTCAGAGTCTTCAAACAATAAGTTGGTTTTTTGTTTTATTTTGTTTTGTTTTTTGAGACAGAGTCTCACTCTGTCACCCAGGCTGGAGTGCAGTGGCATGATCTTGGCTCACTGTCATCTCTGCCTCCCAGGTTCAAGTGATTCTTCTGCCTCAGTCTCCCAAGTAGCTGGGACTACAGGCCTGCACCACCACGCCTGGGTAATTTTTGTATTTTTAGTAGAGACAGGATTTCACCATATTAGCCAGGCTAGTCTCAAACTCCTGACCTTGTGATCCGCCTGCCTTGGCCTTCCAAAGTGCTAGGATTACAGGTGAGAGCCACCACGCCCAGCCAGTAGTTTGTTACTTTAGCTCATGGGTCTACTTGGCTCGGCAGCTTTTCTGGTCTTTCCTAGATGTAAACTGGCTTTAACGGGGATGAGTAAGGGACTTAGTTCACTCCAATTGTCCCTCATTCTCCAAGGACCAGTGGACTAGCCTGGGAATGTACTTCCCTGGGTAATAGTAGAAAGCAAGAGCAAATAACACCCAAGCATGAAGCCCATTCATGCCTCCTTACATCATGTTGAATAATATCTCACTGGACAAATCAAGTCACAAGGGCATTCAGAGTCAGAGTGGAAGGGTACTGCAAAGTCATATGATGAAGAGCATGGCATGATTCTCAGAACAAGTGATGAATCAGTGTCACATTTGCCAATCACCACAAAAGACAGACATGAAGGTCGGGCATGGTGGCTCACGCCTGTAATCCCAGGGAGGCCGAGGCAAGCAGATCACAAGGTCAGGCGATCAAGATCATCCTGGCCAACATGGTGAAACCCCGTCTTTACTAAAAAATACAAAAATTAGCTGGGCGTGGCAGCACATGCCTGTAATCCCAGCTACTTGGGAGGCTGAGGCAGAAGAATCACTTGAACCAGGGAGTGGGAGGTTGCAGTGAGCCAAAATTGTGCCACTGTACTTCAGCCTGGCAAGAGAACAAGACTTCATCTCACACGAAAAAAGACAGACATGAATAAGTATAGTAATAAAGGCAATCTGGGGTCTAATTAGCTAACATTTGGACAATACAAAGAAATAAGAATTTTTTTCTCCAATGTAGCTGCATTTTTTGACTTTTCCTGGTATGATTTCTGTTTAGAAGGGGCATGGAAATAGAAGCTCCTTGTGGCCTTGGATGTCAAGTAAGAAAAATCCAGATACCTAAGGAAACCAAAGGAAGAAGAGAAGACTTGAGCCTCAAGTCAAGGAAATGATAGCATCCAATGCCACCTCATGTGAGGAACTTCAGGGAGGAGTCTCCTGCCTAAGTAAGTGGTAAGAAGGGTCTGCACAATGCCACATTTTTGCTGAGAAATCTTCAAGGTGACTCCATGAAGGACCTTTAGTTCTCAGGGAGGGAGAGCGAGCATTCCACTAAGGTGTGCGTGAGAAAGGAGAGGGAGTCATTCCCAATTCGCGAGTGGTGAAAAAGCCCAGAGCCAACCTTAAAATCAGGAAATTAAAACTAAATAAGGGAATTCAAGCAGAACCGTTTGCATCACAGGCGGCAGGCATATGGGTCGTGCTGTCAAGTGAAGACCATCAAACTGAAAAGTGTAAATGAATCTGGGAGATGAGGCAGATAACTGGGGAACGGAGGGAAGTGTCTTTTGAAAGCTCAGATGGTGGATCTGATTTGTCACCAGCGGAAGGGCTGCCCTTCACTTCTGTCCAGACCTTCAAGACAAACACCTGCCTTAGGACATTTGGTGTTGCCCAAGAAAACTTTCTACAAAGAAAAAAGAATGTGTCCCCTGGGATATTACTCAGTAGAAAGCTCTTTTTGAAAGTGTCTGTAACAGCCTGTTGTGTGTTTTAATGAGTTGAAATGTGTGTCTGCCCTGCCTGGGATTTTAAAGAGATCCTTTCTGCCTGTTCCCTCTGGCTTCTACTAGCTCCTTTTTGATTCTGCATATTCATAAAATGCTCGGCAGGACACATCACAGTTCAAACAGGCTTTCAGCTTTGCCGACTTCAATAAACTTGTTCTTCTCACCTCGGCAGTTAATTCACTGAGCTCATAAGACACTCCCACTGGGCATTTTGAGCTGCGAGTTGTCAGAGCAAGGTGCTGATTTTAAAGGGTGGTCAGGAACGTCCTTTGTTAGGGGACCAGAGGAAAGGGGTTTCGTCGATGGGTTCTGCCCACTTCTGGTGAGCATGGAGACTATAAGCCTTCTCCCACCCCAGTCTGCAAAATAGTTTATGTTTACTTTTCTTCTCCTTCCCCTTTTAGAAGTTCTATTAAGCAAGATGGCAGCTGTCAATGCAAAAGAAAAAAAAAGGGAATGAATTACTTGCCTGTAATCTATTAGGACAAAGCTTCCCTCCTAGCTCTCAACATCATTCGCTTCTCTCCATCCCTTTGTCATTATCTTAAAAGGTTCAAGGTCACCTTGACTTTTCAGTTGTTTCTGGAGTTGGCCTCCTGTCTGGCCTCCTGGTTTCCACTGTGGTCCAGTTTCCTCCCTGCCGTGTGGCCATGATTTCCAGAGCATAGAACTTTGATCTATGTTCTCTCATTAAGTCAATAAATAACATGTTGGGTGTCCACTGTGTGCCAGGCAAAGTGCTGGGCTCCAGGGAGATAAAGGTAAGCAAGACAGACAAAGCCCTTGGCCTCATGGAGTTCCTAGTCTGACGGAGAAGATCAGTTTGATCATACAACCACACAAATAAATATTCTACAAGTGTGGGTAGTTGCTGCTGTTGCCCCTATTTCACAAGAGAGGAAACTGAGGCTTGGTGTGACTAAGTGACAAGACAAAAATCACAGAGTAAGCATTGGAACTGATTTAAACCCCAGTGGCCTGCATGAGAACCTTAACTAATGTGTTACACTGCTTCCCTCAGTGTAGCACAAGTCGGGAAGAGGAGATGGTTGAGGGCTTGGGAAGGGCATCATGTCAGGTTGATTTATTGGTGATGGCTGTCACATCCAGGCTTGCAGAAAAGCCCATTTTGATAGATTAGTTGTGTCTTCCATGTGGGCAGGACAGAAAAGGGACAGTACACATGCTAGTTATGCTTTATCACTGGACTAGCTGAATATATAACACTCTGCATTCCTCCTTCAGTTCAGCTTTGGGAAGCAGAAGCATGGGCTTCTCCATAGACTTTCCTGGGCCTTCTCTGGCTGCTCTAGGACTTCTGTGTTTACAGCTCATGTTCCAGAGCTCCCACTCTATTGTAGACCTGATCAGAAAGACCAGAATAGATGCTTGTTTATCAACTGACACCCTAAGGTTAAGGAAACCAAGTTACCCATGATCATGATTTCAGGGCCTGGCTGGCACAGCAAATTTCTAAGTTCCTCTGGATGAACTCACTAACAATATGAGCTGTCAACCCCACTGTGATCCAGTTGACATAAAGAGC